>CM062817.1:758678329-760103135 GCA_031772625.1 Pinus tabuliformis
CCCCAAACAAATAAGTAAGGACCAATACTTTATAGAACCTTAAAGGATGTGACCACCCCACTGCTTCAAAGCCCTTGATTTTAACCACCCAAGGACCAACCCAAACCCTACAGAGCACAAGGGGATATGTTCGACCGGAATTCACTTCCCCAAACTTGTGCCTAACACACGAACCCCTGATTGAAATTCGAAAGGACTTTAAATCTACACCTCGGGCTAAGAAACCCACCCAAAAACCAGAGTTTTAAAACCTAAATATATTAGACCAACCACATATACATCCCAAACGACAAATGCCAAGATAAACTTATATATCCCCTGATATTTCGCTCCCCAAACTTGGTTGAGAACCAACCACATATACATCCCAAAATACAAATGCCAGGATAAACTTATATATCCCCTGATATTTCGCTCCCCAAACTTGGTTGAGAACCAACCACAACCCTCTTGCAGAGCATGCCTTCAACGACCACGCATGAACACAAACCCAAAATTCTATCTCTTTCGACTTTCTCACGCCAATGTTTACTCCACCCAAATTACCAAATACATAGACCCACCACCGACCAACGAGGTTTATATACCAAAATGCAAACCAGGTTCAAAACCGAGGTCTGATCCTCAGCTCTGCTCCTATCACCCTCAAATGATACCCCTTTCATACTTTCCAAATAAATAAACATCAATCATCAACTATATGCTGCATGCGCATGCAAAGGGAGATTGTGACTTGCCTCCTTAAATGCGCGATAAAACTATGAGGTAATGGACACAATGTCCAAAACCTTCATTAAATTCCTTTTATCATTCCACTGAGAAAATATTGTAAAAAATTTAAAAAATTAATAACAAATCAAGTCAAATTAATTTAACTTAAAACCAAATATAATAATAATATACACAGAAAATATATATGCAATTTACAAATCATTCAAAACACTGAACTTTTCATGTAAATATATTATTAATATATTTTATTGAAACATTTTTCCACTTATAATCAATCTCTTTCCAAACAAAATATCACGAGCTAACAAAATATATGTATAAAAAATATATTTCACAAACAAATAAACATGTATGAAAGATAACTTTCATAAGCAATTCAAATTTTAATATAGCACCCTGCTGCACTAAAACAGAGAAATAGTGCAAAGAAAAACATAAAACTTATCCCTGTAATATTTTTTAGTCAAACTCGTATTGTATGAGAAAACTCATACATGTATTTATATATTTTATTTAAGCAATTTTTAATTTATACAGAAACATCTTTTCAAGAAACTGATACATGGATTTATGTATTTATTTAGCTATTTTTAATTTATATAAAAACATCTTTTCAAGAAACTAATACATGTATTATATATTTATTTAAAGCATTGTTTTTAGCAAAGAGTGAAATATGAATAAGAAATCATTTACAACTGTTCTAAGTTTTTAAAATACCACCTTACCGTACGAGAATATCACAGATTAGTAAAAAGAATGACCCTGATCATCATTTACAACTTTTCCAGTTTCTAATATACCACCCAAGTTTTTAATATACCACCCTACCGTACTAGGAATACATGAAACTAAGTAAAGGCAAAGGAGTAGTCTAACCAAGGAGTAGTCTAACCAAGTGGAGGAATTCCCGGGAACCTCGGCCGGTGGGAAAATATTTTGACTCCGGCATTTTTTCCCCTTTGTATCCGTACGTTCGCCTCCATTCACCACGGTTAAGGAGAGATCTAACCAGGGTGCCATGGGCATTAAATGCCCTTACGGTCGCTGGTTCACATGCATACTCCATACCCCGATTTGAAAGCCCACTCGGATTCATCCGCTATGACTCATACAATTGCATTCAATACGGACGACGGAAAATCGATGGGCATCCCATTACGGACAAGGCGGTTTTTAATGCATCCAACGCCGAGCGCAATGAATTTCCAGCTGCCTCCGTTGATGGGCATCCCATTAAGGACAATGTGGTTTGTAATGCATGCAAAGCCGAGCGCAAGGAATTTTCAGCTGCCTCCGGTGTCACCGCCACCACCAGACTGTAGGAATGCGAGGGTATACTATACGACATACGTTGATTTTTAAGTTTGATTTCGACAACCCCGCTTGAAATTTGAATTTATATTTACTGCTCAGCCAATGTTTTCCTCAGATATCGCGGAAATGAGGTGAGCGGCACCGACCGTGTTAATTCACAGCCGAAGCAATAAGGTTGACGATATGCGTTCGGTTTAGAGTTACCCGGTTCTTCGGCCGAATCAATATTTAAGATCTGCAAGAATCCCAACAGCAGATTAGGCCGCCGAAATTTGTTATGCATTCTCAATTCTTTGGCGGATTCAATATTTAAGATCTACAAAAATCCCAGCAGCAGCGCAGAACCTTGATATGCATTCGCAAAACATCTGAGCCGAGAGAATACATGAAACCTCCTCGCAGGGATAACCCTTCCCTTGGCGGACAGGAAGTCGTGCGCAGTTGGAAGCCGACGGAGTTCAGATTTTCTGTTTAAATTTTGACATATTTCGATGGTACAGATTTCTGGAAGTGTCCATAAAATTTTTACCTCTGAGTCTAGAAAACATCAAAATTACTAAAACTATTGGCGACTGGTAACTCAGAAAATAGGAGAACGCTGAGAGAGCTAAAACTGAAAAAAAAATATAAAAAAAATTCAAAAACAAAAACAAAAACAAAAAACAGACAGATCTGAACTGTGTACCATACAAACTTATCCTAACATTTCTGTTCTGTATAAGTCAAGAGCTATACAAGACCTGCAATGAAGGTGGATCTTTGATTTTTCGAATGAGATTGCTTTTAAATGTTTGAACGGTGTGTTTTTGCTTTAACTTTTATGTGAGAGTCTTCGCTGAGTTCAAGAGGAATGAATGTGTGCAATGGATTCGTGCTTTTCAAAGATGCTTTGCCCTCGTTTTTCCCATTGAATTCGCACTTTATTTGGAAAAGGTTTTATTTGTAAATTGTTTTTTATATGATAGCAGGTTATTTGTTGCCGGTTGCCATAACCTGGGAGTGAACTCCATAACGCCGTAAATAATTACCTCAAAATTTTCATTTTTACTGTTTTTTTCGCTTTTACTTAGCTGGGTGACGCATGAGATTGCGGTAGGTTTGTTTATTAGTTTTTATTAGGCCGATAGGCCTTCCTTTGGAACAGACTTTCGTCGTCCCTTTGTCTCCCGTGCTGACACGTGGAGAGTTATGCCATCGCTGTCGTGCTGAGTTATGTTTTCCCTATTTGTTTGTATTATTTTGGGTTATTCTTAAAAGCCCAAAGAAACGATGGGTTTCTCCGGAGAGTTAGGCAACCAATTCAATTCTGCATATTGAGGCCCCTCTAATGCCCGAAAATGTCGATGAATCGCTGTCGTGTTGAGTTATGTTTTCCCTGTTTGTTTGTATTATTTGGGTTATTCTTAAAAGCCCAAAGAAACGATGGGTTTCTCCGGAGAGTTCAATTCTGCATATTGAGGCCCCTCTAATGCCAGAAAATGCCGATGAACTGGTGTTATATATTAGCCTCTGATACGCAATCCGCGTCGAAGCGTGTGATTGCCCAGAGGATTGAATGTGTAGTGCAGAGCACACGCCATTGACTTTCAGAGAATTTTATGTAAAACAACTCAAACCAGGATCGCACGTCTGCCCGTTTTTTCTGCCAGCAGTCGCCATTTCCTTTCGTCCGCCATAAATCTAGCAAGCGGCGCCTAAGTAAAAGCAAACCAGGTCGACAGTGGGGTCCAGGGACCTTGTGAGCGTCGAGAATCAAAACAAACCTGAGCGAGAATGTAGGTAACCGTCACACAAAGCCCGACACTCCAGAGTAGGGTAGTAATGGCGCATTCTGTTGCGGTCCCTGTTTTGCGGTGCACAGCCGTTCTGATGCACGATCAACTGTTCTGCGGTTTCCGTGCTTCCATGACCGGGGGCCTTCTTGGATCAAACTACCGGCAGTCTTGGATCAATCTCACAGAGTATAGCACTGTTCACGAGCAGGTAACGGAGCTGGAAATCGAACCGGAAGAGAACATCTGCAGGACATCATTTCTTCCAGATCAGGTCGTCGTCTCTCTCAGTCCTCTTTAATTTTGAAGCTCTCTCAGTCCTCTTTAATAGATGCCCACTATCGTTTGGCTGGAATCGAATGAAGTGGAAGTTAGAGGCATAGAAACTTTGTACAGAAACTAAATGATTTCTCATAGCTGTCATCTTCTGCATTCTCTGATTCTCGCTGCTTATACTCAACATTCAACGGTTATGGTCAGCTGTTTGATGTGGAGTAGTCTTTAGTTCCAGTGTCGAAAATGGTTGGCGATATTTCTCTAACTTCAAAGGATATGTGTCACTAGGACCAACAAAATAATACCCATGTTGCCTTGATTGCCAGTGTATATGCCTGCAGCCATTCTAGAACTTTTACTTTCACATCGAGTTGATGTAATTCCATGTTTATTAGGCACCGACATGTTCTCACCATGGCTTGGGAGGTCTGTACTAGCTGCTTAAATGTTTTTGAACATTACCTGCAGCCTGCTCCCTATTTTGTTCAGGTTTTTCTGTTATGGCATCATATTTAAGCTGTGATTTGGGAGCTATCATAGTGCCTTCATGCACCACTTCGTGGAAGCATAGATTCTTTGACTGGAACTTTTACTTTGACATCAAGTTGATGTAATTCCATGTTTTTTAGGCACCGATATGTTCTCACCATGGCTTGGGAGGTCTGTACTAGCTGCTTAAATGTTTTTGAACATTACCTGCAGCCTGCTCCCTATTTTGTTCAGAGGCATATTTCTCTGTTTTTCCAGGACACAAATGGGTGCTAGAATGGTTGATTGGCCTGTCTCCATCGTCTCCAACATAAGTAGGAGCTCATTTAGACACCACTCTGATTCGGCATAATGAGGAGAGAAAATTGCCTAAAAGTCTCCAAATCAAAACCATTGGGCTATGGTTGCAGTTGCAGGAGTCACAACGCAAACACATATGGCAGACAACATTTGTAAATGGATAAACAAGAGATTTTTCTTCCAACTTTCCCCCTTACAGTGCGGAGTTTAAGTTGAGTATATCTATTCAAATAATAAAAAAAGAAAAATTTGCTCTACAGCAGAAATGAGTGCGTGTAATCATTTTGGAATCATATTGGTTATTCACTCTTTCTTCTCCTTGTAAGTACTTCTCTTTAACCAATCTTCTTCTGTTTCTTTTGTCTGCTGTGTTATGTCATGGCAAGAATGTATTCTGTCTTCTCCTTGGAAGGAATTTGTATCTTACTCATATTACCAGTGCCTTTTCTTTTGTTTCATGCATGTAATTTTGGTTGTATTTTTTTCATTAGGAGAGATACAAGTTGTGATACGGAGGAAGTTATGCACATTACATAATGTACTCTTTCTTCTCCTTGTGAGGGATTTTTGTCTTGCTACCAATGTACCATTCTTCGTCTGTTTTTTCTTTGTTGTTCTATCATATCCAAGAATGTACTCTTTCTTATAATTGCAAGTAATTTATATCTTACCAAGATTAAAATTGTACTCTATTATTCTCATGTACCAGTCGCGTCTGTTTATTGTTTTTTATTAGGAGTGATAAAAATTGTCATTGCCCATTGCTAAATCATAGAACAGTCTTCTGCTCTTTCTTCTCTCTGCTGTTCCATTGTTCCAATGATGTGCACTTTTTTTTTATCATTATAAGGAATTTATATCTTACTATTTCGCTTCATGTATATCTTATATCTCACCTACTTTCTTATCATTGTAAGGAAGTTATTTCTTACCATAATTTATACCAATCTCTTGTTTCGCTTCTTGTATCATATTTTGTTATAATTGATTCTTATTAGGAGAGGCACAAGTCGTGATAGGGAGGAAGCTATGCACATGTAATTTGCCAAGGGACTTTCTGGTGCTTAAAAATTAAATTGCCACATATCTCCGCTGGTCTGTCATGAGCGTATTAGCTGTTAATTTGTTAATGTTTAGTTTCATGGCACTTTTAACGAGAATTATCGAGTAGACAATTTTGCATCAAGTACTCTTCTCTTCTTTCAAGAAACAAATATGTAGCTTCACCCAACCAGCTTTATACATACATACACACACAGCTAGAACATGTATAATGATGATGGTTCCCTAGCTAGGATCAACTCCACTGCATTACTGGCATGTACATAATTAACGTTTAACTCATCATTGCTACCGAATTATACCTAAATTTATTACTAGGTCAACTCATCCCATGCAAATGCCAATATTATCCCATGTTGGGTAAGCCATGTGCAACACCATTGGCGTATCACTGCTACCCATGGAGTTCATGATTGGGTTCAAAATAGGTATATGATGCCAACCTCCCTAAAGTGAATATGGTAAAGTGTCAACATACAGAGTTTACCTCTGAAATTTGGAAGGCAGGGACTGTAACACCTGCTGTGTCAGCCCTATTGTTAAGCACTCACCCCTAATTTCCTCTGTGGTGAACACGTCTCCCACATGAACATCTACTGGTTTCCAAGGAGAACACAGTCCGTAGTAGGGGCAAGTTCTCGTGATCTATCTATTTATTGGGCTGAGGCTCCTCCCTATTTCTCTTCAACAGATGTCATTCTACTCTGAATTCTGCATGTGTGGTGCATAAGAAACTGACATACTAACAATACCAGTAGACAAAACATGGTGTGAGCACACATTTTTAGAGCAAATTTTGATTGTCCACACCTAAGGATAGGTAGGAGGTGAGGTCATTCAAAGCCCTTCCTTTCAGGTCATGAAATTACATGGGTTGGTAAGGCTAAAATTATATTGAAACTGCCCACATTCTTTCCCCTTTCACATCATACTCCATTTCCCTCTTTTTAACTTCGTACAAAAAGAAAATGGGAATTGAATTACTCCTCTTTTCCAGATCGCTGCATTTAGGTGGGTTGGTCAGGCTGCAAATAAATAGAAACTGCCCATGATAGTCCGCAATCTGGCCACTGTTATGTGACTGATGGAATCTGATTGTTGTTATGGTCTGGCCGCTGTTTTCAGGGTCCTGTTTCTGACAAGAGGGAGGACCCAGATAGCTCTTATTACAAACATGAGCTTGGCCCCAGATAGTTCTTCTATATGCCTAGACTGAAGGAATGTGTGAACTTTCAGATTCAATAGCTATACATGGTGTTTGAATAGCGTGTTCACTATATGCAATGCCTGCTATTCAACATCCCTAAAATGTGCAAAAATGCACAAGCACAGTGAGTACACCCGAATATAGCATATTAAAGAAAAAAAATTGTGCATTGTTCACAGGATACTTAATATATCATAAATTATTACAAAGCCATATGGAGTCCAGTCAGCCTTTTAGAAGGGTTTGCAAAGGGTAAATTAAGTGAGTGAAATACATGGCAAATGCCTCGATTGAACCACATCTCTTAATGTGTAGGATCAGTATCAGGATTGGCTGGGAAATGTTCCTATTTCATTGATGTTTTGCTGGTACTGTAAGACTATAAGCATTTTTGAGCCGCTTGAGGTGCTTCTAAATTTCAACAATATGTAGCGTGTCCCTGAATCAAATAACAAGCATTTTGTTAACATGGATTACCTTGGGTGGTTAATATGAGAGGTTATTCTCCTCCCCGTGTAGGTTGTGCGCTTATTATTGTTTCACCATCAACAGTTAGCCTTCTTAGATTAGATTTCGCATTCATGTCACATCTTCTTTGACTAGAATTTTGTATTGTGGTGAAATTGATGAATTGCAGGTACTCCTATCACGGGAAAAAGAAACCTCTTGTTCTATTATGGAGACAACCTTGACACCGAATGCCATTCCTCTATTGCTGAATGGTTGCACCGAGATTCAACCACTACTTTAGATAATCGATGTAGGTTCCGTTACCTCATTGAAAACAACATCCTCGCACTTCCACATTACTCTATCTGATGGAACACATCAACATAAGACTTTGCTACCATCCGCATATGGCCCACAAGTTGTCTCTGGAGACATCCAAATTGGCTCAATAATTCTGCTCAAAAAAGCAGCTTGCACAGTGCTCCAAAACTCCTCGTAAGGCCCACCATTTGAAATCACCCTCTTTTACTTTTTCCCGCCTAGACGTTTTTTGCATCAAAAGAAGGAAAATGGAATCTTTATTAATTCATTTCTTACTTGTTTACATAAGGTCCATCCGAGTCGTTGAGCTTGAAGTTGTGAAGCGCTCAGCAGCGTTGATGAAGGACACATCGACGCTGCAACATGCACAGGCGGGTTCAGCCCAATTTAGCTCTTCGTCAGCTGAAGATACCATGCCCTCTGTAGTTACTCCACCAACTACGGCAACAACTACAACAATTCCATTCACGGCACTCAACCCTTACCGAAAATATTGGTCTATCCAAGGTAGAGCATCTGCGAAGACATCATTGAAGGCATACAACAATGTGCGAGGCTCAGGAAAAGTTTTCGGATTTGACCTTATCAACCGTGATAAGGAAGAGATCCACCTTTCTGCATTTGCTGAACTGGCCGAATCTCTTTACAATCTAATTAAGGTTGGGCAACTATACATTGTATCAAATGGCACAGTGAGAGAAGCAAATCCAAACTACAACCACCTCAAGAACAAATGGGAGATTTACTTGTCTGCTGCTTCCACTATCAATCCATGTCCTACAGATGATCCAACGTTTCCCTACCAGAGCTTCCACTTCAAGAATATTGCTGAAGTAAAAAGTGCAACTCCAAATACAAATGTGGATGTCATTGGTGTTGTTACCTCCACGTCACCTGCATCAACAATTCGACGAAAAGATGGAAGTGAAACATTAAGGAAAACACTCATACTAAAGGACAAGTCGGGTTTTAGCATTGATGTAACATTATGGGGAGACCACTGTGACTATATAGGATAGCATCTTTCTGAATTCTACTCTTTCGACAACCCACCAATTCTTGCAATCAAAGGAGGCCGCGTGTCTGAATTTAATGGCACCACAATAGGGACGATACCAACGAGCACTCTCACAATAAATCCACAGGTTGAAGAAACTCACCAATTACATGCATGGTTCCGTGAAACCGGCTATAGCTCTTCTTCTCCATCTTTGAGTAGAAACTATGGTGTTGCTTCGAAACGTGCCCTGCCACGAAAGACGTTTCATGAAATTGCTGGCATGCAACCCTCTGATAAAGCAATTTGGGTTTCAGTTCGAGCAACAATTACTGCTCTTCATATGGATGATTTCTACTTTCTAGCATGTCCACTAGATTTCAATGGAAAACAATGCATGAAGAAGGTTGTGGAGCATTCTAACAATCTTTGGCATTGTACAAAATGTAACGGTGACTTCCTAGAATGTGACTACCGTTACAAACTTAAAATTGAGCTACATGACCACACCGGGAATCTACAGAACGTCACAGTTTTCAATGATGCAGGGAACGAGCTCATGGGCATCACGGCAAAAGACCTGTTCCTACTTTCTATCGAACCAACTGATCAACAGGAAATTTGTGGCCGGATTTCAGGGCACCGCTTCCAGCTAACACTTTCCATTAAAACAGATTACTTCAACGGTGTTCAACGCTTGCAACCAATACTGATCAATTCAGAAGAAATTCAATATGCCTCTGCATGCAAGGAAGCACTCACCGACATTCACGCACTGTCCGCTTCAAAACGAACTATTGTTCGCCGCCTTTGAACTTCTTCTTAGGGCTTCATCTACCACGCCTGTTTGTACATAAACAAACATTTCCACACAACTAATTGTCTCATCTTTGTAAATTACACACCCATGTTATTATCATGAAACCTGTAGTTTTTAGTGCAAATACTCTCTTCCAGTCATTCCAACATATGTATGTTTTCCATTTACATTTTACATAATATAAATATCAACATTTGCAAAGAGTCACTACATATGTTTCTCGTTCATTGTCTACATGCTATACATTGATCCCTTACTTGCTAAGTTATTCATTTTATCGCTCAAACATGTCAAACAAAATTTTTTTGAAGAAGAAGGGAACGAAGTATTTTTAGTCTTGTTTCTCTCCTCTCAATGATAGATGCTGAAATAACATATGATTTCATAGCATTCCTAATTGCATGTTTTCCCTTCTACGTAATCTACCTACCTTCACCGATGTTGAACTACAAAAAAAATTAAATCTATGTTCAAAATATAATGTTTTAATTTCACAATGGATGTGCACCCAATAAAATGAGATACCAAACATGCACTACTTGTTTATGAAAACTAACAACTATTACTTGTGCTTGTTTAGATATGCCACCAAACAATCAAATTGCGGCCAAAAACAAGCGGCGGCGTATTCTTTATACACAACAAAAGGATCGAATAAATGCATGACGTCGACTACTTTATGAACACCACAACAACCCTACTACTTCCTCTACATTCCTTCCCACCTCAAATGCCCTCCCACCTATACAAACCAACCCACCACACGTTCATCATATTTAATATAACCCTCCTCTTAACGAAGAACATCGTCGCTTTCGAGAAAGGATTGATGGACTTTCTACCTTGCATGTTTGCACAACATGCAAGGAAGCATACCCAGGAATGAAAACAAAGCTCTTCCACGGTAGACTCTCTTGTTTTTGTTGTGCATCATCTAAATCTACCAATCGTTTTTCTGAACTAAACAACATGGACCCTGGAGAACAACCCTGTGTCCTTCACCAATTAACACAAGTTGAAGAAATGCTCATCGCACGTGTCAACCCCATTCTACAAGTCACTCATTCCCGTGGTGGTCAATATAAATATAGTGGCCATACAATTAGCTTCCCTCAAGATATCACCAGTATTGCCAAATACTTACCCCGGCTGCTCTCTGACTTAGACATCCTCATTGTGAAAAGGAAAAATCCATCTGAAAAGGCATACGAATTCTACGTTTGCAAATCACGTGTCCTTGCAGCTCTTGAATACAAAATAAAATATGACCCTTACTACCGTGATGTTCAATTGAATTCATCTGCAATTTCTACGCTGCCAGATCTCCCTACAGACATTTCTTCTCTTCTCCACAGTGTAACCACCTCCTCTTTTGAACCCCATCAAACCAATACTGATTCCACTTATAATCCTGGTGTCATGCTACCTCCATTAGAAATCCAACCCTCTTCTTTCGTTCCAGTCCTCCCAAATTCATGTACTGAGCGTGACCACATATGTAACTATTTGCACTCGACCCATTCAAGTTGAACAAGCTCTATCGATTGGCCTCCAATATCTTCAACTGCTATAAATGAATACAACACCATCGGCCTCCTTGCCATGGCATTCCCCACACTCTTCCCTACAGGCATCGCAATGATCATGCAACCAAGACTTACAAAAGTTGAAATGCATGAATATGCTTTGCACTTGCTGCACTACCATGATAACCGCTTTGGCCAACACCCAAGATTCCACTACTATCTTTATAACATTCTAATGTGCCATCGTAGCCAAGCAACAGCCAGTGTTTTCGTGAAGAAGTACATTGAGAACAACTTGCCAACAACAGTATCAGACCTACGCCAGTGTCTTCATGACTCTCCGGATTCAAGATTGCCAGAGCAAATAATGAGGTTTGGGTCAGCTCTACGAGGAACACGGTCTTTCTGGAACAAACGCCGATCTGAGCTGACTGACATGATCACACAAATAGGAAGCCCAACATTCTTCTTCACTCTCAGTGTAGCTGATACTAAATGGCATGACTTGCACACAATCATGCCCACCAGTGTTCCTTCCACTTCAGTCAACCCCTTCCAATGGAAAATCCAAAACATAATTAAAAACCCACATCTAACAGCCCAATATATGCATTGTAGATTTACAATTTTCCTTGAAGAAATCCTTCAAAAAGGCCTCCATGCAACCGACTACTGGTGCAGGTATTATTTAATATACATATCCCTCTACATTAATTTTATACATTGCATATACATGTATTAACTAAATGTACCCTTCATGTTATATTTAGATACGAATGGCAACATAGAGGATCCGCACACATTCATGGCTTCCTCTGGCTACAAAATGCACCAGACATGGACACACTTGATTGGGACAATGCATTAGAAGTTGCTAATGCACAGAAATATTTCGACCACTACGTAACTGCTTGGAATCCACGTCAGGCAGAACACAGAACTATTCCGCTTCACCAGTCAACAATTCATAACCCGTGTCTCCTTGACACAGCAGTAATATTCGCGTCCAATCAATTTGAAGACTACACAGAGCTTGTCAACTGCGTTCAACGTCATTCAAAGTGTCATGAATCTTCTTGTCTTCGTAAGAAAGACAATGTGCTTAGCTGCCGATATGGAGTACCGTGGGAATTGAAGTCCACTTCTTCACTTTTCATTGATGGTAAGGGTCATAAAACCTATGTCCCTGCTCGCAATGATGAAAGATTGAATATTCACAACGCCGATCTACTCTCTATTTGGAGAGCAAATGTTGATTGCCAACCAGTCCTTTCTCGCCATGCTGTATTGAAATATATTTCAAAGTATGCAACAAAAGCGGAGACAAGATCTGAGAGCTACCGTCAAATGCTATCGCGACTATCACAAAGTGCCCTTCCAGAAGCACCTACTAGTGGTGTCATCCGAAAAATCCTTACAGAAACCATTGCAGATAGAGACATTGGTGCACAAGAAATATGCCATATGTTACAAAAGCTACCTCTCTCTCTTTGCAGCCGTACATTCCGTTCTTTGAATGTCAACAGGGCTGTTTTCAAACGTGTTTCGCAAGATACTGAAAATCCTGGTTCGACACCAAACTTTATCGTTGCATATATGAACAGGCCTGCCTCACTAGAACCACTGCCCCTCCTTGAAGCTGCTCGCTCGTGGTCATATTCTGCCCAGCGGAGAAGAAACCACTGGAAACACATATTCCCCCCAATGATTGTACATGTCTTGCCCCATTACAATGTCATTCCTTCCTCTACTAATCCTTCTTATGCCACCTTCTGTTGGAGTGAATTACTCTTGTATTTCCCCTTCCGAACACTCCCTGATGATATCGGTTCAACTGATGCAGAAATTATTGCACACTGGGAACAAAAAAAAGGTGCATATACACCATGGCATGTCCATCGCGAACCCGAAAACCCACAAAGCCCACCTATTGAAGATCAACCTACCCCACACACCCCCCCTGATTCCATGCAGATGAATGAATGGCAAATCCTCTCTCAACTACACCCATGTTACAATATTGCAATTGATGACCTCGACATGATTGGCTACCGCGACTTTGATGTCAACCACAATTGGTCACAAAATACTGTCCCTCCCCCCTTGCAAGAAACTGCTATCAATTTCATTGAATTCAACCGCTCACCCATTCAAAACCAACATCATTCATTTTCCAACCTTCCCCATGATCATACATTATCCCCTAGCCAAAGCATAGCTTTCACCGCTGTTTTTTCACACTTCAAAACCCCTTCACCAAAATCCCCACGGAAGATCATCGTACAAGGAACAACTGGCACAGGAAAATCCCATTTGATTAAATGCCTGCACCAAGCATTTGTGGAAAACTCGCCAGCCAACAAAAACCCTTTATTGTTACTTGCACCAACCAGCGTTGCAGCTTTCAACATAAATGCCCTCACAATTCACTCTGCCCTTCATATCCCTATCCAGACAATGCATCCTCTCGAAGGCCAGCCGCTCCTACACCTGCAAGAGCAACTCCGTCATGTAGAATACATCCTCATTGATGAAATGAGCTTTATTGGTCCAAAAATGCTTTCTCGCATTGACGATCTTCTAAGAGAGGCATTCCCTCTTCATCGGAATACACCATTTGGTAATCGCTCAATTATCCTTGTCGGAGATTTAGGCCAACTACCACCTGTAAAAGACATTCCTTTATATGCTGGGACATCGCGTGGCACTGCACTTTGGCGCAGCTTCGACATATTCATAACACTTTCAACCGTTTTCCGTCAACAAGGAGCTAGCTCGTCCCAGGTTGCTTTCCGGCAAATACTTGCAAATCTTAGGAATGGAATATCTACACTTGAAGATTGGCAACATCTAACGTCAAGAACAAGTTCATCTCTTACACATGAAGAGAAATGCACATTCGACGAGTCCATGCACCTATTCGCAACAAACAACGCACTTGTCTTGCATAATAAGAAAATGCTCAAACAATTGAACATCCTAGTAGCACTTTGCTCTGCGGAACAACAAAGGCAGAAAACTCCTACTACAACAGAAGATGAGCACCTACTTGCAAAGGTGCTCTTATGCAGTGAACAAAAAGTTATGCTCACCAGCAACTTATGGGTACATGCAGGCCTTGTCAATGGCGCGCTTGGGAAGGTCATCTCAATATTTTATTCAATTGACTCAAAGCCCCCAGCATTACCATCCTTTGTGGTTGTTGACTTTCGACAATACAGAGGAACACCGTGGGACATTTCACACCCAACATATGTACCCATTCCTCCCATCACAAGGGGTGCACACCGTCAGATACCACTTCAAATGGCATGGGCTTTAACGATACACAAGTCACAAGGAATGACATTAGACAAAGCAACAATGGACATCGACACCAGAGAACGCCAAGGGCTAACATTCACTGCAATTTCAAGAGTGCGGTCACTAGCAGACATACACATCAATCCAGCATTCCCATTCTCCCACATTGCACAAATGCACAAGAATCCATATCTTAAGCGTAGACAGCAAGAGGAATCATTCCTTGCATCAAAATCTATCCAGGATAATACACTTTAGCCAATCATACAACCTGTCTTCCAGAATTACCCACATGGTAAACACCACTCACTACATAACGAAGTTTCACATAGATTTCTTGCTATTACATTTAATTTCATATGATTTTATACTCATTTGGAATCGTTTAATTTATTTCGAATATTCAAACAAAATCGTCAAACATATTCATTGTCACTTACAATGTTTCCTTTTTGGATGGCAACAGGTATGAATACATGCTACCTACGAAGGTTGTACGAGTGTTGCGAAGAAATATGCAGACAAGGATCCTGCCACAACAATCAATTCCACTTTACCGTTTGCGCCCAGCCATTGAGTTGTTAAAGAAAATAAGGAAAATCCTTAAGATAACAATTCACATCCATGAAAGGGATGCACACAGGCAGATGCGCCATCAATTGCAGGAACAACTCGCACAATATGGCACCACAATAAACACTAACTGGTGTTGCCGATGCCATGGCCCATCATGCATATATGATTAGCGGCTCATTCTCAATTACATCTCTACATAATAGAATGCTTTCATTGTACATATGTTTAGAAGCCAACGAATACTTTCATTGTTTATATGTTTAGTTATATCTGGCATGTTTAGTTATATCTTAATAGAACTGTTCTCTGTTGTATGAACAAAAAGTATTCAATTACGTGGTCCACTGCTCTTTGTTTTGGGTTTTATGAATCAACCAACAACATTTTTTATAAAGAAAAACGTTTCTCACTTTAGATAGGTCGATGTTTACAACAACCTATTGAAAAAGTAATAAGGGCATTTATCCAAATGCAGTAAGAATGAATGGAATATAAAATCATTCATTACAGCCACCATAATAAAGAAATAATCTAAACCTTGGTGTCCAAAATCACAATCCTAAAATAATCTGATAGCCAACACAGCCATACTTCATCAGATAGTATGGCCAAGGTCTACTAAATTTAAGGCATCCACAACACGGTGAATTTTCTATTCTCTGAATGGTTAAGCAGGTAGTTGAGATGAGTTGTTTTTCCATTCAAAGCAGTATACCCCACAACAGGGGTTCACGTACTTGATAGAACAGTTCTCTGTGGTATGAACAAAGAATAATCGAGTACATGGTCCACCGCTCTGTGTTTTTCGTTGGTTAAATGCTCTGTGTTTTGCAATAAGAGAGAGCAGGTTGGGCTCTAGAGCCCAAATGGCAAGATTCCTTCTACATTAAACAACAAAAACATGTCAGCATTTTAGCCTTTCATCACATTCACATACTTGACTTTTATATCATTTGGATGTTCAGCTTTGGAAGATGCTCCAGACACTCACAATGGGTTGCACACTGCTATTAATCTGTATTCTAAAACTCTCAATTGCTTAGAAATTTGCAGATATGGACAAAAATCCAATTCCAATATCAATTTACCATGTCCAATAATGTCAAGATTACAAATGATAAGAAGCCATATTTTGGTTTTTTTTTATCGAAGTTGAAAGATATTGTATGAAATCATGACACACATGGTTCTTTTTGTCTTCGGCTCGTCCACATAGTTAACCAGGTATCCCAATGAGTTGCAAATTTGTATTTTCCAGATTCATTTGTCCTTTGCAAATTTCTCTTATCCATCGCTATTTACAATTTTCTAAAAGAACCTCTTGGGAGTTCAAAGTAAGGGCTTATGTATTTCCAAATATTGATGTTTTCAATTTCAAATTGTTAATGGTTTCCTTCTATATAAAATTATAATGACAATGATCTCTGAAAGTCATGTTGAGGTTACCTTTATGATATTTATTAAGTTCAGTTTGATAGATCCTTGTTGTAGTTGTGGGAATTACCTGGGATTTCTCTTTGGGCTTTCCATCTAAATGAATGATTCAAATGAAGGTGCCTCTACCTTTGTGATTGTGATTTCTGATTCCTTTTAGTAGACACCAAAGATGGATGCCCACTATCGTTTGGCTGGAATCGAATGAAGTGGAAGTTAGAGGCATAGAAACTTTGTACAGAAACTAAATGATTTCTCACAGCTGTCATCTTCTGCATTCTCTGATTGTCGCTGCTTATACTCAACATTCAATGGTTATGGTCAGCTGTTTGATGTGGAGTAGTCTTTTCATGACGGTAGAGCTCCAAGAGTTCCAGTGTCGAAAATGGTTGGCGATATTTCTCTTTTGAAAGGATATACGCAGATTACATAATTGATCTTAGTTAATTCGAATCTTTATTATCTGGATTGGTAAGCCCAAATACAAGACCTAATTGCTTTTACGGTAATTTGAATCTACAATTTCTAGAGTAGTATTTGGCGGTTGTGAGGTTATCTCTATTTGCAATTTCATGATTAAGCATTACTGCTGTCTAGAGATACTTGTATGGTGTGATGTTAATAATTATTACAGATATAAACTAAATCCGTTTTGGTAAAAGCATCAGTGGTGGAAAAATTAGGGAGGATAAATCATGATCAGTGGCGTAGGGGATGTAGCTGACTGACAGTATCTTGTTTTCTGGTATACGAGGTCAATCCTCGAAGTAACTCTTATAAGCTTTCTAGCCACAACTTTGTCAGAATTATAATCCCACTGTAAACAACAAAACGCGTGATCCTTATTCAATCACCACACTCTCCTAGCAGATCAAAAGCACTAATATTCATGCTTCTAAGTTCTAACACAAGATAAAATAAAACTGAGATCTCCTATAATATGAGCCAACTTCAAGGTTCATCATTGTTGAAGTGGGTTTTGGACACTGGTGATTCTCTACAATATTAGGTCATCCATACAAAGGATACATAACAAAACATAACTACACAAGAGAATAGACAGTCTCCATACCTTTACCGTTGAGGCAACCACATGTGTTGCACTCCTTGATGTGCAGAGTCCTAATACCAACTTGCTATAGCCATGTTCAACAGCAACCTGCAGGAAATTTTGAAAATATATCAGAAGTGGCTAAGATTCGAGACGTAGTGAAAGGTCCTCAGCTTGTAGTACTTGTAAAGATGGGGAATGTATGGCATTTCTAGAATTACCTTCTGTAAAACTTGCATTCTAGCTAACCTAGCAGATCTTCCTTTCCAGTTGTGTCATGCACACTTCCTAACAAATCCAACAGCTTTTCTTTGGAATTTGCAGAATCAGACCAGATGCTTTCAATTGGGACAATATGCGTTTTCTCTCCTGGATTTGCTTTACCAGAAACAGTGACTCGTGATCCTTATTCAATCACCACACTCTCCTACGAGATCAAAAGCACTAATATTCATGCTTCTAAGTTCTAACACAAGATAAAATAAAACTGACATCTCCTACAATATGAGCCAACTTCAAGGTTCATCTTTGCTGAAGTGGGTTTTGGAAGCGAATCCAAATGCCCTTAATGTATGTAGGATATTATTAAGAAAACCTTGGTACTATTTGCCTTGCAGACATGTAAAGGACAGACTCAGTATTGCATTTCTAAATTTGCACCTTCTGTTCTATTTAGGTTTGAAGCTATTTTGCGTAGACACTGCCTTCTTAAATGAAAGGTTACTTGTCAGAAAACACTTGAGGAGAAATTTTGTGTAGAAACTGCTGAACTTTCCATAAGATAGCAAAACAGAGAACACTTTGCAGAAAGCGAAATTCAGGGAGGAGCACTCTCACACATGTAGTGGCAATTTAACTAAGTACCTTGAAATTAAGAGTTATTTGAGGAAACATTTTGCATGTAATGCTATGTATCGGTGAGGGTATGTTTTCACTTGTGCAATAAGTAATGTGTGGAGCTGATTTGGAGGACTTTGTGTGTCACTAGGACCAACAAAACAATACCCATGGTGCCTTGACTGCCAATGTATATGCCTGCAGCCATGCTATAACTTTTACTTTGACATCGAGTTGATGTAATTCCATGTTTATTAGGCACCGATATGTTCTCACCATGGCTTGGGAGGTCTGTACTAGCTGCTTAAATTTTTTTGAAATTTGTTCAGAGGCATATTTTTCTGTTTTTCCAGGACACAATTGGGGCTAGAATTTGGGCACCTAATAAATATGATGTATATGCTTTTGAAACCTAAAAGTCTCCAAATCAAAAGCCTACAAGCATGAGTAAGATATATATTCATAATCCTTTCTGATACATTTTTTATTTTCACAGCTTCAACTGAGTAAATTATTAACCAAGTTGACCTGTATGACATTTTCTTTTCAGTCCACTAATGCCTTTACTGCTCTGCAATTTATGCCATACGAAGCTTCTTGGCAGTGTTATCAGACTCTTCGCAGTCCAAGTGGAGTCGGGAGTTTGACTATGTTTTAAGAGGAAACAGAGTCTAATCAGCAGAATCTGAATCAATCCCGATACTCCACCAACTATCCATTACTAGGACCCTACATCCACTAGAAAAACATCAACTCAAGAAGATGAACAAACTTCCCTGCAACCTATCACTGATCTTCTTGACATTGAAATACATGTCAACATGTAAACTTCCCATATCTCCTCTAAATGCCTCGGCCTTCTCCTTTCCATACTCAGACCTTAAAGCATAGATAATAAGACATAACCACTGCTTGTTTTTGTTTCTGAAGTCCATTAGGTGTTCCCACGTTCAGTGTTGCTATGCAAATAGACTCTAGATTCACTAAAGAGTTTAGGTACAACAAGTGAGGTGACGAGATGGGATTTGTACTCAGTTCAAATCTAATTTCATTAAAGAATTTAGGGACTGTAAATAGGGTGATGGGACTTATATTAATTTACAAATTAAGGTTTTTCAATGGCCATGCTCTAGAGTAAACTTGTAACCCATGTATGGAATCTATACAGTGGATTGAATGCAGTGAACATAAACAAATAACCTGGTTCTGGACAGTCTGATCTGGCTCTACACAGTGTATAGAATGCATTGAACACAAACTATTAACCTAAAATAACCTGCTTTGATGTCTATGCTCATCATGATAGTGCAAGGATGCATAGATATATATGTTAAACATGGTAATGCAAGGATGCACATCTTCAATTAGTTGGTTGAACTGTGCTTTAACTGTAAACCTAGATGAATCTATTTCGGTATGAACTAAATCCATATTCAATCGACCCACAAACTAATTCTGTATAAACTTTACTTGAGATTGTTGAACCTGCCATATGACATTCATGTGCATAGTAAACCATCAATAGAACTGGATAACAAGGTTTGATATTTTTTCAAGGATTTATACTCACTGCACACTACTTTTATTTACATATCATTGAATGACTGCCCATAAGGATTTGTCTATTAAACTGAGAGACCTTGATTCGTTAGGAATCCTGCAAGCGTATATACATAGAAGTGGGTGTCTTCAATTTTTTTTTTTGGTTATGGATGTTGGAATTGTGGTTTTCCCGTTGCATGTAAGGGATGTATTTTAATCACAGAAGCATGATAATGCAAGGATCCATATTTTAATAGGTTTAAATACATTGAATATTAGTTTGATATATATGTTAAACATGGTAATAAAAGGATGCACATCTTCAATTAGTTGGTTGAACTGTGCTTTAACTTTAAACCTAGATGAATCTATTTCGGTATGAACTAAATCCATATTCAATCGACTCTCAAACTAATTCTGTATAAACTTTACTTGAGAATGTTGAACCTGCCATATGACATTCATGTGCATAGTAAACTATCAAACGACACACCAGCGGGTAGCACAAGAGGATTAAGTACATTGAATGGAAATGGATAACTAGGTTTCATATTTATGTAATTATCTGCCCTTATCATTCATCAGCATCATGTCACCTCACTATTTGTCATATGACATTCATATGAATAGTAAACCAACTGTTTGCCATATGACATTCATATGAATAGTAAACCAACTGTTTGCCATATGACATTCATATGAATAGTAAACCACACCAGTGAGTGGCATGAGGATTAAGTACATTAAATAGAACTGGATAACAAGGTTTGATATTTTTTCCAGGATTTATACTCACTGCAGACTACTTTTAATTTCATATCATTGAATGACTGCCCATAAGGATTTGTCTATTAAACTGAGAGACCTTCATCCGTTAGGCACCCTGCAAGCGTATATACATAGAAGTTATGCACATTACATAATGTACTTTTTCTTCTCCTTGTGAGGGATTTTTGTCTTGCTACCAATGCACCATTCTTTGTCTGTTTTTTCTTTGCTGTTCTATCATATCTAAGAATGCACTCTTTCTTATAATTGCAAGTAATTTATATCTTACCAAGATTAAAATTGTACTCTATTATTCTCATGTACCAGTCGCGTCTGTTTATTGTTTTTTTATTAGTAGTGATAAAAATTGTCATTGCCCATTGCTAAATCATAGAACAGTCTTCTGCTCTTTCTTCTCTCTGCTGTTCCATTGTGCCAATGATGTGCACTTTTTCTTATCATTGTAAGGAATTTATATCTTACTATTTCGCTTCATGTATATCTTATATCTCACCTACTCTTTCTTATCATATTTACCCTACTTCCTTCCAAGGGTTTCGACTTCAAAGAATACAATCTAAGGTCCGAATTCATCCTTCTACACAAAGATATCCATTTGCACAAGACTACTTTTTGGTTCATCTATAGACAAGGCGACAAGGCAAAGTTTCCTTGCAAATTGTTGAGGTTGATATGAGGCTATCGTGGGTTTATATAACGCTAAATAAGTAATAAATATATTAATTCTAAAATCAATTACTTATTAAAAAAAATATCTTATATACAAGTTGGTTATACTAGCAATTGCATTCCTTATTTTAAGAAGATTTCCCAAAATACTTTGAAAAATAGAATACATGAATTTAAAATCAGTTTCAAAATTTTAATAATGTTAATGTTTTAGTTGTAGTGTCAACCAGTAATGTAAGTGATTTGTTTTAATATTTGCAAATCACAAATTTCTCCACTTTTCATTTACCATGTACAATGTTGTAATTTACTTTTTATTTAAAAAAAAAGCGTGTTGCCAATAATCTATTGAATCTATTGAGCTTTAAGTATGAACGCGTTCTACACTTACTATATTGATATGAATGGTTTGGTTTTGGTTTTGTTCTTTTAATATCAAATGTACTAGTACAGGATGGTCAACGTGGTTATTGCCTTCGTCACTACTAAGCTTTATATATGCTTGACTATCTATAGAAGTTTCTTCCTTTTACTAATCCTATCGGCCTCTCTTTGTACCTTTTGGGACAATTGCTAGTTTTAAAAACAATATATAATCTTGTTTTCGTTTTCCATTCATCTTTTTATATTTTTGTCATTATAATTATTCTTGGAGATAGATCGCCCTAAAATTCGGGCGAGTGATGTTTGTAGAGGTTTCCAATATCGCCGTTCCATTGCAAAAATGTTGCCAAAAGTTTGCAAGATTGTCTAATGCGATTTTGAGATTGTGTAAAAATTAGGAGTTAATATGATGGGGTTATGTGATGTCTATATGTTCGCTAAAATAGAAAGTCTTTCATGCATACATTAGCTATTAGTTATTCATGTATATTATATAATGCATTAGTCATTCATGTATATTATATATATTGTGTTGTATATATGTTGTTAAAGTGTAAATTATCAAGACTTTGGAATGAGTCATTTATGCCCCTATTCATATGGTGATTGGAAATATTTTAAGCTAAATATATGGACAATAAGAATTGATTTTTAATTTTTAATTTAATTTTTAATAATTATTAAAAAAATAGTAGAGATTTAAGCTTCCTGAAATATTTTAAAAGATTTTTATTAGTAGTTATATGAAGATCAGTTATAATATTTTAGATATGTGATAGTAATAAGTATGATATAGATTTTATAGTATTTTAGACATGATATAACATTAATCCGTGGTATTGTAATAAAGTCTATTTACAAGTTAAAAATTCATAATAAAATGAGATAAATCTCCATAGTTAAGAATATTGTTACATATTTTTTTAAATTATATATGTTTAATGATGATGATTATTATTATTATTAATTTTTTTTTATAATTTAACTGTTTTTTTAATCAATTTAGTTATATTAAATATACTATGAGATAAGTGTTTCGATGCTTATTTAAATTTAATTTATATGATTGACTAGTTATGAGGTATTTTGAAAATAATAATAAGACATTTAAATACACTTAAGTAACATTTAGTTATAAAGTATTTTGAATGGGTGTAATAGAAAAATATTTTATTATGCCTTTGAGTATGATTTAATTTATTTTTCTTAGTTAGCCAACAGATTATTTGCCTTGGATGTAAGAAAATAAGTTAATGATCCATGATTTAAAGGCATCTAGTAAAAGTGAAAGCCTACCCTACCTTGAACTAAACATTTATGATAAATGTGTCAAAATTTTTTTTAACTATTAAATTATAAAAATAAAAAATATATTTTATTAAATATAAATTAAAAACATATTTTATTAAATATAAAAATTGAAAACATATTTTATTAATATTGAAATATGAAAATTAAAAATATATTTTATTAAATATAAATTAATATTTTAATATGTACATTAATATTTAAATATAAAAATAAAAAATATATTTTATTAAATATAAATTAATATTTTAATATAAAAATTAATATTTAAATATAAAAATTAAAAATATATTTTATTAAATATAAATTAATATTTTAATATATTTAATAATGTGAAAAATTCATTTTTACAAACTATTTCTAAATTTTCTAAATGAGATGATTGAATGAGATTACTTCTTCAATGTTCTAAATGAGATTACTGAATGAGATTAGTTCTTCAATGAAAAAAAAACAAAACAAAACAAACACATTTAAAAACACTGAAATTACATTTAGATTTTTTTATTATTACTTTAATGGAATTGTTACATGTAAATAATAATAAGTTTATATAACATATAGAATTTATCCAAGATTTAATGAAAATAAAATTTATGATATATAGATAATATTAACTTTGTATTATTGGAATTTATTAAGATTAAAAATATGTGCCTTTTAAATTATATATTTTATGAAGGTAAAAAATAAGTGCTTGTTAAATGATATATTTTATTAAGGTTGAAAATAAATGCAAATGTTTTGTAAATGATATATTTGAAATTGTGATAATAAATTTTAAAATTGTAAAAGTAAATTATATATTTTAAAGAAAAATTAATAATATTATTTTTAATAAAAAAATAGATGTATATGTGTGGGGAGAGGATTTAATAGTTTATTTAAATTTTATGTTTTGTAGGTTTTGGTATACATTGCAAATTTTTATGAGACAAAAAAGCTCCACATCTGGAGGACTTATAACTATTTGTGGATTGGATAAATGGAAAGGCTGGAATTTTCGCTCCATATTTTTTTTAGATTGAAAGCCAAATCAAGAGACCAAAATGGTTTAACACTCATCACATATATAGAGAGTTGAACACTCTAGTTGATCGATCGTTCATGATTGTTATGCAGTTTTGGAAATCTATGAGTACTTTGAGGGATAGGCCTTGGAGGTACTAGCATTAGAAATATGATGATATTATGAGTTAAAATGATGATGGAGAATTGAGGACCTTTTTGTTTTGTCTAGATTAATCTTTCTTGATCTTTTGAAGCTTTATCCAAATATAATTTGCATGATGTATATTTTGATATGAAATATAACAGACACACACACACACACACACACACACACACACATATAGAGAGAGAGAGTTACTTTTTAATTTAATATGATAAATTACATTTTCTTTTCAAAAATAGGATTTGAAAATTGTTTATTATCACAAAAGTGTGAGTTATATTAACAACAAAATATGATTGTTGGTCATCATTGTAAAGATTAGAGTAAAAAACTTTTCCACCATAAATTTTTAATAGAGAAGGTGTCTTCTGACAAATGTGAAAATGCTCGGGGACTTTCAAAGATCTCTCATTAGCCCAACGCTAACTATCATGCACCTCCTCTTTGTAGGTGGCATTCTCATCTTTTACAATGGGTCTCTATGAGAGATAAAGATACTATTAAAGACTCTCTCCTTATATGGAAAAGCCATAGGTATGTCCATAAACAACCTCAATTCTCTAATATCTTACCACGATTTGGAAGATGAAGAGATTTTCCATTTCACCCAGATCCTCCCTTTTGAATCTAAATCTCTAGGGGAAGGCGCGAAGTACTTGGGGTTTCAACTTAAACCAAATTGTTACAACAAGGAAGATTAGCATTGGCTCATTGTCAAAGTGGAAAAACAATTGAAAAGTTCGTGCCTAAGATGGCTTTCTAAGGTTGGTCATATATTCTTGATCAAATTTGTCTTAGAATCCTTCCCCGTTTGTTGGACATCTCTTGCATGGATTCCTGAATGTATCCTAGAAAAAATCAAAAGAATCTGATCAAATTTTCTCTAAGCTAAGAAGCATAAACATGGGTGTTACCTTGGGTTAAATGGGATAAATTTCTATGCCAAAACTCTTGGGAGGTTGGTGCCTAAAGAAAATATTTTTATTTTCAAAAGTATTGAGTTCCAAATGTGGATGGAAGCTAATCCCAATGCAAAGTTTATGATCATAGGTATTCATCTAAAAATACATAGCCCTGTGCTCATTGGAAGATTAGATAAGAAGGGATGACAAGCCAAGGGCCAATATTTGAGTAGTCTAGAGGGTTGTCCTCAATGATTTTGATATCAATGGAAAATGGTTGGCATGGAGGGTTAACAGAGGTGATAGAGTGAGAATTAGCCTCAATCCCATGCCTAGTAGCGCCCAAAGTCACTCATTGCCACTCCCTCTAATAGAAATTCTAAGTGACAAAGGATACTCAAAACTCGCTCACATTGCCAACCTTGTAAATTCATTTATACATAGATAAGGATGGATATCTTCCAGTGATATGGGATTAGAGGAGGAGTAGAGAGATGTCTGGAAAGACTACATGGAAGCACTGCCAAACCATCATATAAGGCTGACATATAGAGAAGATGAACTAATTTGGAGAATCTCCCCTATAGGAATCTAAACCCCTAAGCTTGGATATATCTCCCTAATGGTTGATAGAGTCTTAGAAAATCAAATATTGTGGTGGAAACTGGTATGGAAAGCCAAGTGTCCTACTAAATCCAAATTACTAATGTTGTGTCTAGTGGAGAAGAAGGCCCCCACTTGGAACGTCTCACAAAGAATATTTATGGTTAGGTTAGGATGGTGTTCCTTATGTAAAAGCAATGGTAAAAATGCATCACATCTATTCATGACCTACCCTTTCTATCAGCAGGTTTGGAAAGAATACATGAATGCAATGGGACACACAAATGCATGGGAAGGAGAGGACTTTGAGGTGTCTTGGAAGGCATGGCTCACAAACCCTAGTTGTCATGCTATTAAACCCCTTCCCCTAATCATATGTTGGAGGGTGTGGATGACAAAAAAAAGGCCATTTTTCAGTACAAACCTTTGGTACCTAACCATATTGTTATTAAATCCCTCACTATCTTCAATCATTTACCATAAGAAAAATTCCTAGTCCCCCCTAGAGTGATTAGGATAGAAATCATTGATCAAACAAGGTCGTGGGCCTACTTTGATGGAGCTTCAAACAATAATGGACAACATACTGGAGGAGGCCTCATCCTCTTTCTCATAGAGGCTCCCTTTTATCAGGTTAAAATTGGTTTTGTCCAAGGGACCAACAACCAGGTGAAGCTCCTGGCTTGTAAAAAATTGTTGTTATTCGCTCTATGCACTCAGATTCATGTTTTTGGGGACTCTATGCTCACTATTAATTGTATTAACAAAAATCAAGTATGAAAGAACATTATTCTCATGCCTATTCTAGAGGAATACATGTGACTCGTTGACTCTTTCTTGATTTTTACATGTTCTCATATTTACAAGGAGAGAAATAGGACAACAAATTGCCTCTCAAAAGAGGGCCTTGAGATGGATTAAGGATTGTGGAGTATAATGGAGATATTTAATCGACGAGCATAAAAGTTCTATCACAAGTCATTCAGGAACAAAATATTCAGAACAACAAGAGCATAATACCATAGGATCCAAATATTTGCACTCTATTTTTGTATTTATTTTGTTTTTTAGCCACTAATACAATATATATCTCATTGGATGGAACAATTATGCACCTCACTTTTGTTGTAATTAACATCACTTATGTTTTTCTTCTATAAATTTATGGTTATTGGTTAGGTTTCTAGTTGTTGACAGTGCTGGAGCCACCAACATTCAGGGGATCTCCCCAGTAAGAAGTGCCAACTAGAACTCAAATCGTTTTGAGTAGGAGTCCCAACATTGGGTGGTAGTGTAATGCCTTGACCACAATAGCGTGCAGAGATATGTAAGATAAATTTGGGTGAGAGAAAGTGTGTGACCTTGTAGAGAGTCAAGTACGATGCATGTGGGTTCTAACACACGAAGGGGAAAAGGAAGTGTGCCCCGTAGAAGCCTGTAATAGTACACAAATTAAAAGGAACACACGAGTTGAATGAAATCACATGCTAAAATGTGGGATAGTTCACAAATTAAAGTGACATGTTAATCCAACAACACGCGTTCAATAGGTTTCGTACAATTGCATACAAATTAGTTCATAAGAAAATGCGTAAGTTAAACAACATACATTGCTAAAGAAACCAAAATAGTCCAACTAAAATAACAACATATGGATGAAAGCATGTTGGCTCTGATATTATTTTTATAAGTGAAAGTTCCATCCATACATACACCATTGACAACCACTAGCCCCAATAGTGGAACATTACATTCAAGAACACCTACTTTTTCAAAGAAGTATACTCGCTTTACGTTGTGGAGAAGCCAAGGCTCATCACAATACTCCCAAGCCTTTTCTAAGCCTAAGCCTAGATAAAAGCTTGACTCCCAAAAGCCTATTCTATGAGTTATAAGGTTCTATTTATAACAAAGGGTGGAGTGATCCGTGACATTCCCCTTTGTGACTCTTTGAATACCCTCATGACTCTTCAACTTATTTACAAATAACTCATTACATAACATGATGACCTTTCACATTCCACTAATGACACTTAGAATTTCACTTACAACATATTTACAAATAATATTACATTTTCCACATGTACCCATATGAGACAAAATAAGCTAGAGACAACCTGACAAGACAAAACACTATGATTCTGAAGCTTGGGGAAAGACCAACTCGACAACCTCCACTTGGTGTATCTTGGTCACATATCGCTGCCAAGCTTGGTACTACATGATGGTGTCTTTCTGAAAGAGGAATCTTTCCTCCATGGCATCTGGGTACATGGTCTTGGAACATGTATCCAACTCGTTTTGAAGTAAGTGTAGCATGGTGTTAACCTTGAATGTACCACCGATGTACTGTTGCATGTTACGTGTTTTCAACTCCAAGTCTTCTTTGGTGGCCTCTCGTATTAGCTGCTCCACATACTCATAAGTTTGTAGCCGAAATTGGTTCTTGTGTTTAGCATTGGTGAGGCAACCTGCATCTGTTCACTCTCTTCCTCAACTGTTGGTTATTCTGGTTCACCAACCTGTATTGGCATTATTTTCTCTGTCATCACGCCTTGCATTTGTTCTTCTTCTTGCTTCTAATTCTCTCTTGTTCTTTCCTCCTTAGCTCTCGTCCTTCCTTTGGTTCTTGTTCTTCTTGCTGTGATCTCAGTTTTTCTACCTGCAAGTTCTGCTTTTATCTCTTCCTTCGCTCTACTCTCTTTATCTGTTTCTCCTTCTTTGCCTCTATTGCCAAAATTGCTTTCTCTGTGATAGGATATGCTCTCATCTTGCAGCTTTGCCCAGCCTTTGGGTTCTCGGAAATGTTCCTCTTTCCCCTGTCCTGCACTTGATTTCTACCTATTGTGACTGTTGTTGTTGCTTCCTGTCCTGCTATTATCTGTAGAGAGGATTTCCAAGCTGTTGCGATACTGACTAAATTGTGGATTTTGGATGCATTGTAGCAATACCTCCAAGGGTCCTCCTCGTGCTAGTGAAATGTCTTGTGGATCCATGGAAAGTACACTCGCATAGTGTTCCTTGCAAATAACGTGAGGATCACACAGATTGAAGTCTTTGGTGCCAAAATTGAATCCTAATATCTCCTTAGCTTCGGCATCTGCATCCTTCAAGCTCTTAATCTCATACAGTCTGATCCACAGAGGAAGAGAAGACCATGGTGTCTTCTTCTTCCTATGCAGTGTTGTTGACAACCTTGTGGAGAGGTGATATGAGACGACGATTGCATCGAAGGTTCCTTGATCTCCTCAAGAATTCCAGAGCTCCAAGATCGAATTTGAAAATTAGCTCTAGAGGCATCCATTACATATTAGAATGGTGAGAGTGCCCATAAACATGGTATCATCAATAGATTTTTGATGAGTTATTGGGAGATTCAATCCGAATAAATGTAAACCTTTGATTTGATTCTTTGAAGTTGTTGCTTTAAGAGATCTCCCCAACCATTCCACTGCCAATATGAAGATGAAAGGTAAGAGTGATTATCCTAGTTGAATGCCTTAAGATTTTTTAAATGGATTGGTAGGGGAACCATTTAATAGAATGGAGAAGAAGATTGATGATAACAAATTGGTAATGTAGTTTATCTATTCTTGATTAAATCCAAAAGCCCTAATAATGTTGACGAGGTATTGCCAATTTATCTTGACAAAATCTCTTGAAAGGTCTAGCTTATGAAGCATACCATGTTTTTTTTAGTTTTTTCAAAGAGTGTATGGTTTCATGGGTAACCATGATTCCATCTAATATTTGGGGACCTTTGATGTAACTTGTTTTCTCTGGTGAGATTAGATTTGGAAGGAGAGGTTTGAGCAATTTTTCTATGATATTAGTGATGATTTTATAAATGGTGTTGTAAAGAGTGATGGGTATGTATCCATTAGGGTGTTCCACTTTATATTTCTTTGGCACTAGTGAGAGAAAATTTCCATCTAGTTCTTTTAAGATGGATCATGCTTTTTCGGATTCCTCCATCGCCTACCAAATATCCTGACCCATTGCAGACCAAAATATTTTAAAAATTTATATTATGAAGCCATCTAGTGTAGGGGATTTATTACATAGAATTTATTTGATTGTTTCTTGCACTTCTTCAAAAGATATTTCTCTGAGGGAACTATTTTGTTCTTGTTTTACCATGGATGGGATGTGCCTAGAGATTTTTTGGATCACCTATTATCTATTAGGAATGGGCTATGTAAAGAAATATTGATAATAACATATTAGATTTTGAGCTATATCCTGATGTCCCTGCAATTTCACTCCTTTAGGATTTTTGATGGAGGAAATGTGATTGTGATGGAGATGTTGAAACATATATTTTTGGAAAAATGCTATGTTTAATTCACCTTCCTTGAGCCATCATACCTTTTTTTTGTTTCCAAAGAAGTTCATCCTACTCATGGAGGTCCTAAATATTAGTAAGAGTGGTGGTTTGTTCTTTAATTAACATCTAAAATCGAGTCCTTATAGGATGGCTTCATGTTGCATTTCCTCCATCTATTTTGCCAGTATGCACTTTTCATCCAATATGTTATTGAATTCTATTTTTTTTCTAGCATTTAAGCTATCATTTAATGTATTTGAGTTTTTATGGATGTTATACATTGATGTATCTTACAATGTTATATGTTCCTCCCACCACTTCATTATGTTAACTTGAAATTCTATATGGTGTAGCCAAAACTTCCCTAGGAAAAAAATCCTATTATGAGTTCAAGACATTATGTCAATATTTAGACATATAGGCCAATGGTGTGAGCCATGACTCAAACGATTGAGTTTACAAACCACTTGTTGTGACCATTTCTATTATTCCAGGAAAAAATGTCATTTATAGTTTTGAGATTGACTAGGAGAGAAGACACCATTGCTTCCTAAAACTAAATGGAATTTGGATCATCTTTTAATCCCTCCTCACTTTTCTTCTAGGGTTTTTATGAGGTTTAAAACTCCATCAAGCATCCAGGGAGAGGGAGAGAGAAAAATATAGGTGCTAGAAATGGATTAGAGGAAAGGGGATTTATCCTTGGGCGATGGAAGACCATAAATGTTATACAACTCGCAAGTCTTAGTTGAGCCAATGAGCTGAAATTAGAAGGTGAGAATTTTAAAGGAGGAAAAAATGTTAAGAATGATAATTTCTGAAGGCTTCCATATAATGGCAAGGTTTCTTGTTTTTCCTTGAGTATCAATAGAAATTTCTCTACAATCTCTTCCTTATTTCCTTGTTCGTTTTCTAATTACATCACTTGAAGTTTTATTTTCCTAAATCATCATGACTATGGGGTTTTTAGAGTACCAATTTTCTTAAAGGGGTCTGTATTTTCTTTTTCTATTGAGGTTCTCGTATTCCAATAGATAATTTTTATGTCGAGGGTATGATGGAAGTGACAAAAACTTCCATAATTGCTTTGATTCATCCTAAGTTGACCAACATATCTCCTAATCCTTGTAGGATTTGTTTATTTCCTCGACATTTTTCTTTTACTTCCTTGTGGGGTTTAACAAGGCCCTTGATTGGCTTGGATTAAACTTCGAATGATCCTTTGTTACATTTCCCTGATGCCAATTTTAAGGCAGGTTGGTGAGATTTGAAATATGCTCAGCTTCATACCTTGACTTGATGTTTTGGGAGAGTCTGTGGGTATTTTCCTTTCCATTATTTAGTGATTTCTATAAGGTATAGTGAATATTAACCCATATCACCATTAAAAACTAAGGATTTATCTAGGCCACATTCTAGATTAATTTGATGAAGGGGAGGGGGAGGCGAGGAAGCAAAGGAAGAGAGGAGTAGCTCTGAAGAGGATAGAGGAGGTGTATTTCAATCATGCATAATTATTTTAGGTGACAACGAGGTCAAGGGAGGATTAGGTGACTCTAAGGAGGAAAGTGGGTCAAAGCGATTGTTAGTGGAAGGTTTGTTCCTTAAGGGTTGGGATGCGAGGGAGGGATTTTAGGGTCCTTACACTTGCCTCTAGTTTTTATGAAGTCATCATCATTAGGAGAAGAGATAGAATCAAGGTTATCATTTATACCGAAAAGAGGGCAGTTATAGTAAGGATGGTCATATTTGTGGAACCTTTAGCATCAAAGAGGGATATGCTCATAATGTAAGGTTTTCTTTCAAAGCTCATCCTAGTAATAAAGATTTGTTGATTCTAGGAGAAACTTAGAGATATTCATGTAAACATAAATATAGGAATAAAACATATACCTAGCATGTTTTGTTGCTTCCTAAGTTTTGACAAAATCACCAAGGGTGTTTCCAATACTAGATAGAATTTTCTCATCCCATAATTCCTACAACAACGAGTACATGATATTCTAGACTAGAGCTACTATGAAATTTTTCTTATTAGGTAGAAATCCTCCCATTGAGAAGCGGAGATATAGCCCAACCGAGTTGAGCAAGTATGGTCCATTTTAAAAGACTCAAGTTCTATCTTGAATATTAGAAAAGTGAAAAAACCTTTGTCTCCCAATTCCATTTTAATTTTCCCCAAGCTCCCATTTTAACTTAGATCTAGTGGGAAATTTCTTTCTCTGAAGACTAGATGCCAAGAAATTTTCTAATTAGGGTGTGATCCCACATGTATTGGATATATTCTCTGATATGGCTAGATTGAATTTTGAATTTAAGGTCTATTATTGCTATAGATAGACATTACAATGACATTTATTTTCCTAATTGGGTATTGGACTGCAACAAATTTTGTTGTTTCCCATTAGGGTTTTCACTAGAAACAATGGGTTTAGTAGCAAAAGGTTTTCTAGAATGATTGTATCTTGTTGTAAGAAATTTTGTTGTTTCCCATTAGGGTTTTCACTAGAAACAGTGGGTTTAATTTTGTTGTTTCCCATTAGGGTTTTCGCTAGAAACAATGGGTTTAGTAGCAAAAGGTTTTCTAGAATGATTGTATCTTGTTGTAAGAAATTTTGTTGTTTCCCATTAGGGTTTTCACTAGAAACAGTGGGTTTAGTAGCAAAAGGTTCTTGAGAACAATTGTAAAACGTTGTTCAGAACAATTGTATGTTGCTACAATCTTGTTGTAAGAGGAGATCCACTCCCTCCACTAGCATTAGCCATAGGAAGAGCAGTTGGAGAGCCACCAAAAACACATTGGCTAAGGTTTAGTTGCAAAACCAAATTTTGCAGACTATGTAGCAAGAAAAAATGACTCAATTTAGAGATTATTAATAACATAATTGTTTTATTAAATAGTTTAAATTTGTTAGATGTTTAAATAAATAATATCTTTTTTAAAACTATACATTGTTAGAATGTTTTTTTTCAATATTCCATATATAATATATTTTTAAATTTCTTTCATTTTTATTACATTATAAATTATAATATTGTATTATTTTGTTTTTTATGTTATTTTTCTACTTTTAGTCTTAATAAATAAAATGACCATTAAAAAAAAATGAATTTTTATTTAATTAATCTCTAATCATATGAATATGGAAAATAATTAAAAAATTGTTAATGATAGTAAGAATTCAACATTTTTATTGTCTTTCTTTATGTGTAATATTTATCACTATTGTAGTATCATTAGTTTTTTGATCTTTGAATATTCCTTGTGCCAGAATGCATAAGTTCTAAATAAATCTTAAAAGAATTAAAGCCCACAATGTAAATGTAAGACATATACTCAAAAATATTAGAGTGTTCAAAAAATTATTTGTGTGTGTATAGTGAGAGAAAAGGGGTATGTTTCATTCCTTTATACTCAATAGCTTTCCATTTTACTTTCCAACAACTCTTATCATCTCTTCCAAAATCATGGCTTAGCAAACTAATCATATCCACATGATCATAAACAAACTTGTGAATTTTTTATTTTTTATTTTTTTTTAAATTATAACTCTATTAAATGTTATGTTAACATCATCTCTCAGTAGCATAATGCAATAAATCTCTTAAAGCTAAGCTCAATCAAATTAAAATTAAAGGGGTATAAGTTGTAGTTAGTGAAGCAAAAGTTATTGAGCAAATCTCTCTCTCTCTCTCTCTCTCTATATATATATATATATATATTTCATCTAGAAATATACATCATGTAAAGTATATTTGCATAAATCCTGAAAAGATCAAGAAATATTAATCTACACAAAACAAAAAGGTCCTCTATTCTCCATCATCATTTTAACTCATAATTCAATATATTTCGATCTATGCAAGGGGTTCATTTGTGCGCTCGCCCCAAGGATCTTGTCGAACAGGCGAAGGATTGCTACTGGGACCATATTGGGCCCGGGATACTACTACCTCCAAGGCCTATCCCTGAAAGTACTCAAGAATTTCCAAAACTACCTAACAATCATGAACGATAGGTCCTCAATTTTCCATCATCATTTTAACTCATAATATCATCATATTTCTAATGCTACTACCTCCAAGATCTATCCCTCAAAGTACTCATGGATTTCCAAAACTGCCTAACAATCATGAACGACTGATCAACCATAGTGTTCAACTCTATATATGTGATGAGAGTTGAACCATTCTGGTCTCGTGATTTGGCTTTCAATCTAAAAAAAATATGGAGCGAAAATTTGAGCCTTTTTATTTATCCAATCCACAAATAGTTATAAGTCCTCCAAATGTGGAGCCTCATAAAAATTTGCAGTCTATACCAAAACCTACAAAACATAAAATTTAATTAATATATTAAATCCTCTCCCCACACATATACATCTATAATATTTTTATTAAAAATAATATTATTAAATTTTCCTGTAAATATATAATTTACTTTTACAATTTCAAAATTACTATCACAATTTCAAATATATCATTTAAAAAGCATTTATTTTCAACCTTAAAAAAATATATCATTTAAAAAGCACCTTTTTTTACCTTCATAAAATATATAATTTAAAAAGCACATATTTTTAATCTTAATAAATTACAATAATATAAAGTTAATATTATTTATATATCATAAATTTTAATTTCATTTAATCTTGAATAAATTCTATATGTCATATTTTTTTTTGGGTAGGTAACCACCCACGGGGGATTTGAACCAGTAAGGAGTGCCTTAACAGTGCACCCATTCGAGCCAGTAACCTTTCACAAGGAGTGCCTTAACAATGCACCCATTCACCGTCAATCCAAAGCCCCGTGGGCTATATAAACTTATTATTATTTACATGTAACAATTCCATTAAATGAATAATAAAAAAATCGAAATGTAATTTCAGTTTAGTTAAATGTGTTGGTTTTGTTTTGTTTTTTCATTGAAGAACTAAACTCATTTAGAAAATTTAGAAGTAGTTTGTAATAATGAAATTTTCATAGTATTAAATATATTGAAATATTAATTTATATTTAATAAAATATATTTTTAATTTTATATTTAATAAAATATGTTTTTAATTTTTATCTTTAAATATTAATTTATATTCAATAAAATATATTTTTAATTTTTATAATTTAATAGTTAAATAAATTTTTTTTATCTAGCAAGAAAATTTATCATAATTTAGCTGTCAAATGAGTAATGATGAAAATCATAGTTGACTACTATTTGGGAATGCACACGTCATCGTGATTGTTATTCAAGGAAAACCATGTCACTTGAAATGTGTCGTTCATAGCAGGGTAGGCTTTCACTCTAATCGAGATGCCCTTAAATCATGGATCGTTAACTTATTTTCTTACATCCAAGGCAAATAATCTCTTAGCTAAGTAAAAAAAAATAAAAAATCATACTCCAAGGGATAATAAAATATTTTTCTATTACACACATTCAAAATACTTTATAATTAAATGTTACTTAAGTGTATTTAAATGTCTTATTATTATTTTCAAAATATCTCATAACTAGTCAATCATATAAATTAAATTTAAATAAGAATAAAAACACTTATCTCATGATATATTTAATATAACTAAGTTGATAAAAAAATCAGTTAAATTATAACTTTATTTAATAATAATAATAATAATCATCATCAACAAACATATATCATTTAAAAAAATGTGTAACAATATTCTCAACTATGAAGATTTATCTCATTTTATTATAAATTTTTTAACTTGTAAATAGACTTTATAAAAATACCACAGATTAATATTATATCATGTCTAAAATATTATAAGATCTATATCATACTTATTACCACCACATATCTAAAATATTATAACTGATTTTCATATAACTACTAATAAAAAAACTTTTATAATATTTCAAGAAGTTTAAATCTCTACCATTTTTTAATAATTATTCAAAAAAAACAACCAAAACAAAAACAAAAAAACAATTATTGCCATGCATTTAGCTTAAAATATTTCCAATCATAAAAGGCATGAATGGCTAATTCCATAGTTTGATACTTTACACTTTATCAACATATTTTGGCGAACATATATACAACACATAACCCATCATATTAACTCCTAATTTTTACACAAAGTCAAAGTCCACCATTTTGCAAACTCTTTGGCTCCATTTTTGCAGTTGAACGACGCTATTTGAAACCTCTACAAACATCACTCCCCCGAATTTTAGGGCGATTAATCTGCGGAAAGATTTATAATGGCAAAAATACAAAAAGATGAATGGAAAAAGAAAACGAGATTACTTATTGTTTTTATAATGAGAACTAATAACCAATGACATATTGTTGGGTTATTACATGTTGTTTTTAAAATGAAAACTAATAAACAACCCTAACCCAATCTCATGGGTCACCCAGCAAAGTAAAAGCGAAAAAACAGTAAAAATGAAGATTTTGAAGTAATTATTTACGGTGTTATCGAGTTTACTCCTAGGTTATGGCAACTGGCAACAAATAACCTGCTATTATAAAAAAAAAACAATTTAAACTACTCCAGAATATAGTGAGGGAGAACAAAAAAAGCGTTTCCAAGGAAAGTGCGAATTCATGGGAAAACTTGGGCAAAGTGTCTTTGAAAAGCATGAATGATTTTGAAGTAATTATTTACGGTGTTATCGAGTTTAAAGCATGAATGATTTTGAAGTAATTATTTACGGTGTTATCGAGTTTACTCCTAGGTTATGGCAACCGGCAACAAATAACCTGCTATTATTAAATAAAAAACAATTTAAACTACTCCAGAATATAGTGAGGGAGAACAAATAAAAGCGTTTCCAAGGAAAGTGCGAATTCATGGGAAAACTTGGGCAAAGTGTCTTTGAAAAGCATGAATCCATTGCACACATTCATTCCTCTTAAAACTCAGCAAAGACTTTCACATAAAAGTTAAAGTAAAAACACACCGTTCAAACATTTAAAAGCAATCTCATTCGAAAAATCAAAGATCTACTTCCATTGCAGGTTTTTTATAAAATGTTAGGATAAGTTTGTATGGTACATAGTTTGTTTGTTTGTTTTTTTAGCGTTTTAGCTCTCTCAGTATTCCCTTATTTTCTGAATTATAGGGATTGGTAATTTTGATGTTTTCGTAACTCAGAGGTGAAAATTTTATGGACAGTTCCAGAAATCTACACTATCTGACTTGAAATATGTCAAAATTTAAATAGAAAATCCGAACTCCGTCGGCATCCAACTGCGCACGACTTCCTGTCCGCCAAGGGAAGGGTTATTCCTGTGAGGCGGTTTCATGCATTCTCTCCGCTCAGATATTTTACGAATGCATATCAAAGCTCTGCGCTGCTGCTGGGATGCTGGGATTCTTGCAGATCTTAAACATTGAATCCGCCGAAGAATTGCGAATGCATATCAAAGCTCGGCGACCTGATTTGCTGCTGGGATTCTTGAGATCTTAAATATTGAATTCACCGAAAAACCAGTAACTCTAAACTAAACGTATATCTTCAACCTTAATGCTTCGGCTATCAATTAAACACGTCGGTACTGGTCATCTCATTTCCACGATGTCTGAGGAAAAAATATTGGCTGAGCAGTAAATATAAATTCAAATTTCAAATTTCGAGCGGGTTGTCAAATTCAAACTTAAAAATCAACGTATGCCGTATAGTATACCCTCCGTATGGTATACCCTCGTGGGGACCCACACATTCCTATGGTCTGGTGGTGGCGGTGACACCTGAGGCGGCTGGAAATTCCTCGCGTTCCGCTTTGGAAGCATTAAAAACCACTTTGTCCGTGATGGGATGCCCATCGATTGGCCGCCGTCCATATTGAATGCAGTTGTATGGGTCATAGCCGATGAATCCGCATGGACTTTCAAATCGGGGTATGGAGTATGCATGTGAACCAGCAACCGTAGGGGCATTTAATGTCAGATCGCAGGCTTGTTAGGTCTTGCCTTCATTGCGTTCAGAAGGGATCCGGCGAAAAGCTAGAACCATGGTGAACGGAGGCGGACGTACGGATACAAACTAGAACCGTGGTGAACGGAGGCGAACGTACGGATACAGGGTGTGCAATACAATGAAAGGACAAAGGGTAAAAAATGACAAACGCTGTGCAGTACAATGAAAGGGCAAAGGGAAAAAAAAATGCAGGTGGCCGGAGTCAAAAAAATTTCCCACCGGCAGAGGTTTTGGGCAATTCCTCAGCCTAGTTAAACTACTCTGTAAAGGCAATGCACGTTGATCATCATTCACATATGTTAAACTTTTTAATATAACACCCTACCGATACCAGAGACTAATAAATAGAATTTACCCGTAGATCATGCACTATCCTGCAAAATATATCACATTCTTAATACATCTCGTTACCTTATTAATAGAGGTAAACCAAAATCAAAATCACTATAAGAAGATAATAAGTAAATGCACACTAGTTCAAATTAGGAAAGTCCTATTTCCAATCTTATAGCATTTTAAATGCGGCCTGACATGGTCACTCGATACCGGCCATGTCACTGCCATTGAAAAAGAAACAAAGATCAATATTCAATATCCTTTGGGTATCGAGCGCCCATGTCAGGCCGCATTTAAAATGCTATAGGATTGGAAATAGGGCTTTCCAATCCTATAGCATTTTAAATGCGGCCTGACATGGCCGCTCGATACTTCGATATAACACGCCGCCATGCCACTGCCATTGAAAAAAAAAACCGAGATCAATATACTCTGGGTATCGAGCGGTCATGTCAAGCCGCATTTAAAATGCTATAGGATTGGAAATAAAACTTTCCGTTCAAATTATATCATAAGTTTTGAATGTGTATAATCCGTACTATTGGATCACATCATAGAGATTAAAAATTAGAAATTAGAAATTTATTAATAATAATAATTATAGTAGTTTACGTTGCGACTTTTGGGAGATGATGTGACATCGGTATGTATGTCATACATGACCATTAACATCTGGGTGCAATCCGATTTTCTAATTTCCGTTAACCTAATATTCCTTGACGATTGTACCGCCTCCATTTCCTGCGTAGCATTCTGACTTACCGTTCCCGTCCGTCCAGCTGCACTTCGTCCCTCATAATAAACCGACACTGACACTGAAAAGAAATGGTACATCCACACTTCAATGATACAACTACCACATTCCTCCCACGTGTAACTTTTTGAATGTTTTAAAATTTCATAAACTTGCTCTACAGCGTTCCTCCTCCAGCGTGTAATTTTTTGAATTTTTTTTTGAATTTTTAAAAATTTCAAAAACTTGCTTTGGGCTTCTTCCTTCCGCGTCTAATCTTTTATTTTTTTAAAATTTGGTGAATCTGCTCTGCGTTTTCTTTGGCATCCCTGTTAGTATAGTTATCTTAGTGGCCAGGAGATCTCAAAAGATGGAGATGGTCCTTCTATTCAACAGGTTTGAGAACTTTTAATTTATACAATTCCTCCCTATTTACATAAAACGATGGTGCTAGTAACTCGCTCGGGATGGGATTTAACGCCCCCACTTATGAATATGCTTGGGCAACTAATATCTGAATCAGGGGATTTATCCCGCAGGGAGTATGATATTTCAGATTGGATATTTCAGGCTCGAAACGAATAGTTGCGTTCTGGTTTGCTTTCTCTTCTGTCGAAGGATGAAATTCGTAAAACAAAATTTGTTCAGACAATCGTTTCATTAAAGTAGGAAATCTTCTTATCAATATTGCATTATTAAATTTCAAACTCTTTTTTCATGATGATTTCATAATAAAGCGTACTTCATTGATTTGCTCTATTTGTTGCTTGCGAGGCGCAGCGATTTAAGTGGGTAGCACTTAAAGAGTAAAAGGGTTGAAGATTTTCTGGATTGGTTGTGCGAATGAGGTATTGGAAGCATAGCATTTGTAATGAATTAATGAATTACAAATTCCAATATGTGTTGCAGGGTTTAGATTTCTTAAATTGATACGCGTTTATGTGTTGTGCAGGTGCTCAAAAAAGAGAAAATTGGGTTGGTGTTTAGACTGATACAAGCATGTGTTTGAACAAGGGCCATCTTTTTTGGATTATCTAAGGAGCTAAAATGTCAGGGTTAATAGGAAATAATTTTTGGATGATCTAAGGAGCCAAAATGTGAGGTTTAATAAGAAATCCTCTGGTGAGATTTTTTTAGATAGCATAAGCCTTAATAGTCTTTGGATTTTGAAGTGCTCTGCTTCGTCTTAGACACAAATTCTGTAATTTCATAATAACGTGTGGTAATGGTTCTATGGAAATAATCGAAATTTTTTTATGGTTTATTCGCTTCAGTTAAACTGCATCCTGCATCCGCTTAGGTGGGCTATTCGTGGACTATTTTCTGCCTTATAGATTTTTTACTTACTCTTTTCCAAAGAATTAATGAATTAATCGCTTTTTCCATATAAATATCAAGTTAATATTTGTGACAGGATATTTTGGCTTTTTCACATCATATCATTAAAGTTTATCTCAATATTTATTTAATAATATTTTTCTACCAAAGTCTTCTGCCAAAAATTCGTGAAGGATGTGTTCAGTTATAAATTTAAAATATATTTATAAATGAAAATATTTTTTCCATCATTATTCTTGGTCGGGAATCAATGAGGTTATTTTAAATAAAATAATTAAAATATAATTAATATATAAAAATATTTATAATTTGTGATTTTGTTATTTTAATGTATATAATTTAAACAGATTAATAATAATTTTTTTTATTTTTTTAAGTTATAGATTTAAATATGTGTAGTTGTAACTTGACATATTATTCAAAATAAAATCATAAAATATAATTAATATATAAAAATGCTTATAACTTATTGATTTTGTTATCTTAATGTATATAATTTAAAGGGTTTAATAATATATATATATATATATAAAAGTTATAGATTTAAATAGATGCAGATAATAATATTTTTATTACATTAAAAATAAAAATTAAATAATAATAATAATAATATTTTATTATCATTTAAATATGATTTAGTATATTTTAATTTGTTATATCATGTGGAGTTATTTTAATTATTTTTCAATTTCACACCATTTAAAAACTAGTAACTAATGTGAAATAAAAACAATTGTTATTTACATAAGTTTATTTTTATAATATTTATTTAATATATAATAATATATTTTATAAATATTAGTATGTTGTTGTATCTTTAACTCAAACATCTATCAACTATTATTTAATTATTATTTTTTAAATATCTGTGTTTGTTATTGGGGTGTTTAAAAAATATAATAAAAAAATTAATTTTTATTAATGATATATAAATTAAAAAGTAATGGGATATAATATTAAGATATTTATTGTATTAAGATGAAGATTTCAACTTTAAATCTTTTAATTTAAAATAGTTAAATATTTTGTATATATAAGTTAAAAAAACTAACAATAACAATAATAATATAATTATATTTCATTTAAAATATTTGTCAAATTTTTACATACCAATTTTAATAATTTTATACTTTGAAAATTTTAATTTAATTTTAAAATATAAAATATTGGGCATTACTTCATCGAATTTTTGAAATATAAATTTTAATTCAAATTATTTTAAAAGAGAAAGGAAAAACAATTAACCAATATGATTTTAATACATTTTCAAATTATTATTTATTTATTTATTTGATAATACTTTTTCATTAAAATATAATGACTATTTTTTCCTTTTAAATTGAGGAAAATATTCAATCTTTATATGCATTTAAGAATTTTCTAAAATTTGAGTATGATTGTTAATATTCACAAAATGAAAATCATGAAAATTAAATTAAAAAGGATCATTTATAATATTTAGGTATATAACAACCAACAATATTTTGAGGAATTTCAAATCTATTTTGGAATTCATAACACAAGTTCAACTAGAATTATGGCATGCGGAATAAGATTATTAGAGTTTAGAAAGTTTATTATGGATATCGAGGAAGTTTTGAAAAAGGATATAGTAGATTTAAAATATAAAAAAAAATCCAAATTAAAGGAAACATTTTATTCTACTCTCTTTATGGAAACAAAGAATTTCCTCATTGAGAGCATGACTATTAAAAGGTAAAACCACATGGACAACAAGAGGCTTTCTAAAATAGCCTCAAAGTCTAGCCACAACGACTTTTGAATCAAGTGGGATGGTATAAGGAGGCATTATCTTGGTTAGACCATGGAGGTATAAAGGAAGAGATCATTTGCACATTTAAAAATAATATTAGAAATTATGGTGCCATGAGGAGTTAGAGATATACACATTGTTAAAATTACAAACAAATTTTCATGAGCTTAATTCTCAAAACCTTTGAGTAAATCCAAATTTGAAAAATTTTGTTATGCTTTTAACCTTTTTAAGGTTTTAATTATGCAAAACTAAGGTGATGTTGAAATGTTTTTCGTGATGTATTTCAAGAATAGATACAAAATTGTAAATAATTTCAAGTAATATTTTACTTTGATTAAATTTAAACCTCAAAATAATTGTTGCACTTTCAATTCTTTTACCTTTTAATTCAACCAACACTATAACGATCTTGAAACACTTTTGCTTAAAGTTTTTGAAGCATAGAAAAAAAATTCTAAAGAATTTCAAGTAAAAATTTACCTTCTTAAAGTTCCATAAACCATTTTTGGTCTTAATCATACTTTCCATCATATATATATATATATATATATATATATATGATTCATCTTAACTTGGATCTGTCAAACATTATGAAGAATATAACTTTTTAATCGAGAATCATTTAATTTTATGTTGCTTATTAAGAAATTTCTCTAGCCTCAATACTTAATAGATTCTTTGTTAAATAGATTTAGGGTAATCTTTAATTATTTTAAATATTGTTACATACATTTTTAAAATAGTGGGAAAACCTATCAGAACTCAATTGTCAAACCAACATTGGGGACAACTATTATTGGCTATTATCCACAAATGTAAGTTGGCTCATCATTGTTATTCAAGGAAAAGCATGTCACTTGTATCGGTAAGGGGGCATGGTTTCACTCCTTCCAAATGCCTCTAGGTCTTGGGTCTGTAACATGTTTCCTTATATTCAAGGAAGACAAACTCTTAGCCAAGAAAAGGAAAATTTAGGGCATGATCCAGGCTATAATGTTGTTACATCTGTAGTGATTTATTTATTTTTTATTTAATTTATATTTAATTTTTAAATATTTTCAATAAAAATTTATGGTACAACATATACCCTATAATAAATTGTAAAACGCCTCACCACTCTTAATGCAATATCTTTTAATTTAATAAAAATATAACTTTTTTATGAAGAAATTATTATTATTATTTTGATTTCTCTCTATATTCAAATATATAATTTATATTATAAATTAAAAAAAATAAAATACAATTTTTTTTAGCACTAAATTTTAATACAAATATGATTTTCCCTTTATATAATTTTTGAATTAATGTTATGGAACATAACTTTTCACATATTTTTCATAATTAAATTGATAATGATGATAATAAATATATATATATATATATATATATATATATATATATATATATATATAATTTCTTAGCACTAAATTTTATTACAAATATGATTTTCCATTTATATAATTTTTGAATTAATGTTATGACACATAACTTTTCACATATATTTCATAATTAAATTGATAATACTGATAATTATTGTTGATTAAAATTAAAATTGGTGCATTTGATTTTAAAAAAGGTAAAACTTACTTAGATTACCATAACATTTTAAATATTGAGAGGGTCAGTGGCATAATAGATATTTTAAATTGATTTCTAATATGGGTGTATGTAGGGCATTTTAAGAGGAAATGTCTTTCGCCTCCAACCCTCTTAGTGTCACAAAGATAAGAGGTTCTTCGATCACATGGTGTTTTCAGAATTTTCCAACGCCCAAATTTTGTATGTAGCTCATTAGAGTTAGTTCATATTTTATTAGTGTTGATTTTCCTCTTTGTGTTGGTGAGTACTAAAAGACACTTTTAATATTTTAGATTATAGTTGACCACTTCTTTGTAGTATATTTTAAGTTTTTCTCCTTTTGTAACTCTTCATTCTATTTAAATTTAGATGTAATAATATTATTAATATCTCTTGTATCTTGTATGATGACAGTTTCCTCAATCCCCACTGATTAAACCAAGACTAGATGTCTTGATGCCATCCTCGCTTTAGCCATCAATGCTTATTCGAAAGTGATTTTAAGAAGCCTCTTGTCATGCATTTTGTTTATTTTATTCTTCTACATTAAGTACCTAACCATGGTCATGCACTTAGTCGGGGAGAAGCTCATTTTTATGAGGTGGGTAGGATAAGGTGTATTGATTTTAATATTAATATTATAAGTTATAATCCCACACACAACTCATATGTATTGGATGTAGTATGAGACTCACAGGGAGTACAATAACCTTCCCTATCTACTTCCAACAATTTTTTTGGGTAATTTTTTGCATTCGGTTTTAATGGTTTTCAACACACGGTTTTGGCTTTTAGAATTTTTGTAATGCATAGTGTTTCATCCCATTGTTTTGCAATTACAATTAAGGAACTACAATTTTATTTTAATATAGGATTTAATAGATTGGGGGTTTATGGATGTTGCGAAATATACACACCACAAAAATCTAAAATCTATTGATATACATATTGCATAGTAACATTGTATATAAATAACACATCGAAAAATCTTTAAGTATTTTCTTTTTTGTTTATGGATTTCCATGGTAAAATCTTAGTGTTAAATGTAACATCTCAGCTATACACAACATTATTAGTTTTTAGGATCTAAAGGTTATAACCTTTCAAACCATCTTTATAACCAATAGAGCTACACTTCTCACCTTTATTATTAAGCTTATTCCTATTTTTCTTTGGAATGTATACATAAGCATCATAGCCAAATACCTTGTGTTGTTTAAGGGCTAGTTTCTTTCCAATTCATATATCACATGGATTTTTGTCATCCAATGTTGGTGAGAGTGATCAACTTACTAGATAACATGCAATATCCATTGCCTCTACCCAAAATTCTTCTCCTAATGCTCATTTTTTCGATCGATGTCCTATTCATCCTTTCTACAACTCCATTGTTTGAGGTGCGTATGGAGTAGCTTTCTTCTTTTGTATATTGCACTTATTATAAAATTCCTCAAATTAATCCTTCAAAATAATCTTCAAGTATCATTCCTCAAAAACTCAGTTATCTTCTTTGCCTGATTATACACAAAAGCCTCAAACTCTTTAAATTTGTCAAATAGTTTATATTTCTTCCTAATGAAATGAATCCCTGTATTTCTAAAAAAATCATCTATAAATGAGATATAATATATAGATTTACTAAATGATGGAACTGAAATAGGTTCAAACATGTCATTTTATACCAAAAATAATATTATTTTTCCCTCATAGCACCACATTATAATCTTACATGATTCAACATCCCATATAGTGTTGTTAACATAAATCAAAATGCAGAGAGCATTTAGGCATATCTTTAACCATACCTTTACCATTGAGTACTCAAGGGCCTTTCTCTATGATATTTCCTAGTTTTTCCTTCTACAAACTCATTGTCAGGATCAATGGAACTATTGCACCAATCACTAATAACGTTTCCTAGCATCTCATATAGAGTTCCAATCTAAACTTTCCTCACCCACAACATTTCTCCTCGAACCATCCTATAGGTTTCCTTTTCAAACCCCATTTTTACACCTACATCATTCATCTTGCTTACATAAATCAAATTCTTGATTAATTATGGGTTGTGAAAAATACTAAGGAGTGTTCTAATCCTTCCATACATGAGATTCAACTTGACTTTTCTTCGCCTTATGATTTTGGTTGTTGAGTAATATCCTAGGAAAACATCACCGCCATCATACTTTTTATTGCCCCAAAATCACTCCCTATGAATAGTCACATGAAAAGATGCACCTAAGTTGACTAGCCATGTCTTATGATTTACATGCGTGGTTTAAGAATCCAAGTACACATCCTCTACTTGATCTAAAGAGGTTTTTACTTTTATAGGAGTATCATCAGTGCCCTTACCTTTCTAAACAATTTTGGATCTATAATGTTTCTTGTAATGCCCTCTTTTCCACATCTCCAACACACATCTACAAATTTTCCAATAGATATAGGTCTTCCTCTAGATTTCGATCTCCTACATAAGGAATTATTTTTATTCATATCCTTGGAGTGTCCTCTTCTATATAAGGCATGTGCATTTTGACTTTCTATGTTTTTCCATTTCACCTTTTCAAATATGAAGGATGAGACTATTTCATCAAAGTTTAAAATAGTTGCATTACTACCTATGACAACAACTAAAATATCCAACTAATCTAGCAAAGAACACAACAAATCTATACACTTATTTTTATTTAAAATATTAATATCAATAGATAATAGTTGTCTTATTACAATATTGAAGATGTTCAAATGGTCTATCATTAAATCTTCATCCTTCATTCTCACGGAATAAAATGTATTTTCTGAGAAAAAATTATTCAATAGGAACACAAACTAATGCAAAGCCCCTAACTTATTCCACAATTCCTTCATTGTAGCTTCTCCTAAAAAAATTAGTGATACTTAATTTGGGAGACATAACTACATTGTGCTCTTCACCCTCTGATCCAACTTAGTCCAGTGTTTCATCGACATCCCTATTGATGTAGTATCCAAATATCCATTGATCTCTATCGAGGTATCTTCCATATTGAGCTGCCTATTATATTAACTTTGAGGTATAAAATGGACTTCCTAAAGAATATAATAAAGTAATAGTAAATATTATAAAATAAGAGTTATGTTTTTTTAAAGGAAGACAAATAATTTTTTGTGTGTGGTATTTTTGTCTTATTTTCTTATACATTTACTCAAATTTCAAGTGTTGGAACTATTTGGATGTATAGTTAAATTATGCATCCAATGGGTGCCCATTGTATATACTTTTGAGTAGATCCATATAGATTTTTTTTTTGTAAGCTAATACTTTGTATTATAAAAAAATCATAATTACATTGTTGTAGCAACTATAACACATGGATTCCAGATACCAACAAAATTATTTCCTAACATAATCCATGGCCCCAAAACTCAAAATTACAACTAAATCCAAATAAAAATAGAGAATACTAAAAGCTAAATTCTTTGGCTATCCAAAAAAAAAACTAGATATACATAACAAAAAAACTAAAAGAAATGACAGACAGAACGAGTCACCAGAATTTAAAGATGAGATAGTAGCTAGAGCTCTAACACTTGATCCTGGAGGTTCATCATTATCAGATTCACTATAGAAGTGTCCATCCACATGGGCGAGCCTTGCATCCAATTTATCCACGGTGAACCATTTGTTCCTCAACATTCTCTTAATTTCTTCCAAGGTGGTGAAGACATTGTGCCCTAGCAGAGTTTTCATATGCATTTGTAAAGCCACTGAGTTCAAATACTGTTGTCTTCCCCTAGTCTGTTTAGGGTATGAAATCTAAGTAGACACTTCATCCATGATTTCAGAATCAAAATAGGATTTCCTCTCCAACCCAGTTTCAATGTCCAACTTACGTATTTCTCTTCTTGCTTCTGGTGGCACTACATATATGTAGTAGAAAAATATTGAGTGAAGAGCCTCACCCTTTGATATCCCTACAGACTACTACCTCCCCCTGCAACAATGCATAAGCTGCATGGGAAGCATGGTAGCAATAGAGGGAGTGCACCTGTGGAAGCTACTAAATCTTTTTCTACGTATAAAGAAACAAAAAACAACACAAAAAGTAGTCTCCCCCAGACTTAAAACACCATCCCACAACATCATCACCAACACTCATAACAAAAACCATTAAAACAAGAAGAATTCCAAAGTAATTTCCCCTGAGACGTGGAGAAACCTGCCACATAAACTTACGTCTCAACACCCTTAACTATAAACAAAGCCACATGGTGCCCAACGACCACAAGTTTCAAAGAACTCTTGAAACCGAAAGGAAAAAAGAAAAAGAAAACACATATGCCCAAGACTGAGAGGCATCTGGAAGGAGTGAAACCATGCCACATTACGGACCACCAATAGGCTAATACAGGTGGCATGGTTTTCCTTGAACAACAATAATGAGTCAACTTGCATTTGTGGATAGTAGCCAATGATGGTTGTCCCCATTGTTGGTTTGAAAACTGCATTCTGATAGGATTTCCAATTATTTTAAAAATATATGTAACAACATTTAATATAATTAAAGATTACCCTAAATCTATTTAACCAAGACCTTAATCTATCTAGTACAAAGACTAGTCAAATTTCTTAATAAGCAACATAAAATTAAATGATTCTAGATTAAAAAGTTATATTCTTCACACTGTTTGAAAGATCCAAGTTAAGATGAATCTAATATATATGATGGCAAGTATGATTAATATGCGTTGAGAACAAAAATGTTTTATGGAACTTTAAGAAGATAAATTTTTACTTGAAATTCTTTAGAAGTTTGTTTCTATACTTCAAAAACTTTAAGCAAAAGTGTTTCAAGATAGTCATAGTGTTGTTGAATTAAAAGGTCAAGAAATTGAAAGTGCAACAATTGTTTTGAACTTTAGATTTAATGTAAGTAAAATATTACTTGAAATTATTTACAAGTTTTTATCTATGCTTTAAATACATCAAGAAAAAAATTTCAACATCAACTTAGTTTTTCATAATTAAAAAGTTAAAAAGGTTGAAAGCATGACAAATATTTTCAAAATTGGATTTACTCAAAGGTTTTGAGAATTAAGCTCATGAAAATTTGTTCTTATTTTAAGAATGTATATATCTCTAACTCCTTATGGCACCATAATTTCTAATATTATCTTTTAGTGTGCAAAATGATCTCTTCCATTATCCCTCCATGGTCTAACCAAGATACTGCCTCCTTATACCATCCCACTTGATTCAAAAGTGGTTGTGGCTAGACTTTGAAGCTATTTTAGAAAGTCAATGTTGTCCATGTGGTTTAACCTTTTATTATACAGTAGATACATAGTCATAGCCATGCTCTAAATAAGGAAATGATTTGCTTCCCTAAAAACAGTAGAATAAGATGTTTCCTTTAATTTGGAAATTTAATTTGTTTGAATATGCTATATCTTTTTTCAAAACTTCCTTGATATCCATAATAAACTTTCCAAACTCTAATAATCCTATTCAAAATGCCATAATTCTAGTTGAATTTGTGTTATGAATTCCAAAATATATTTGAATTCCTCAAAATACTGTTAGTTGTTATATACCTAAGTATTATATTATTCTTTTAAATTTAATTTTCATGATTTTCATTTTGTGAATATTAGCAATCATACTCAAATTTTAGACAATTCTTAAATATGCATAAAGGTTGAAAATCCTCCTGAATTTAAGGGGAAAAATAATCATTATATTTTAATGAAAAAGTATTACCCAATAAATAAATAATATATTGAAAACATGTTAAAATCACATTCTTTTTGGATTGTTTTTCCTTTTCCTTTTAAAATAATTTGAATTAAAAATTTCTTACTATTTATATTTTAAAACTTATGAAGTAATGCCCAATATTTTATATATTGATTAAATAAATTACAAATTTTAAGGTATAAAATTATTAAAATTAATAAGTCAAAATTAGATAAATATTTTAAGTTAAATATAAATATATTATTACTATTATTACTATTTCAATTTTTATATACAAAAATATTTAACTATTTTAATTTAAAAAAATTAAATTTGAAATCTTCATCTTAATACAGTAAGTATTTTAATATCATATTCTATTACTTTTTAATTTATATACCATTAATAAAATAAATTAGTAAAAATTATTATTTATTTATTATATTTTTTTTTTTTCAAAAACACACTAATAACAAATTCAAATATTTAAATAACAAATAATACATATTTGAGTTAAATACAACAACGTATTAATATTCATGAAATATATAATTATATATTAAATAAATATTATAATTTTTATTCCACATTAGTTTTTAAATTATGAAAATTTGAAAAATAATTAAAATAACTTAAAATGATATAACAAATTAAAATAGACTAAATCATATTTAAATAATAATTTTTTTTTATTATTATTATTATTTTAAAATAGATTAAATCATATTTAAGTAATAATAAATTATTATCATTATTACTATTTAAAAAAAATCAAATTATATTTAAATAATAATAAATTATTATCATTATCACTATTTCATTTTTAATGTAATAAAATTATTATAATTTTTTATTTTTATATAAATATTTGAATATTAAAATTTAAAAAACCATGCATATTTAATGTATAATTTTAAAAAATAAATATTCTTGATTATTAAGCCAGTAATAACAGAATTATTATTAAATTAAATCATTATTAAATTGTTTAAACTATATACATTAAAATAACAAAAGTCAATAAATTATAACACTATTTGTAATTATATTTTAAAAATTTATTTTGAATAAAATAAGTTAAATTTACAACTATACACTTTCCTTACTGATTCTAGACAAAGGATGATGATGGAAAACGATGGAAAACATATTTTCCTGTGTAAATATATTTAACTACAACTACCCACATTAGTAACTGATTCCCCGCACAGGATGGAAAACATATTTTCATGTATTTTAAATTTATAACTAAACACATGCGTGATGATATAGTTTGAAAAAGGCAAAAATCACTTGTCACAAATATTAATTTAAATGGAAAAAAAAAATTAATAACCAAATAAATAACCAAAAATTTATTTCATTAAAATAACTTTACCCGGAGGCCCACCGGGCTTTGGATTGACGGTGAATGGGTGCTTTGTTAAGGCACTCCTTGTGATATGTCACTGGTTCAAATCCTCCATGGGTACTTAGGTTAGTCTTAACTGGAAAAAAAAAAATAACTTTAATCTCATAAAATATAGTGAGATTTATTCATATCATGAAATATAGCACAGAACCATTACCCAAACATTGTTACGAAATTACAAAATCTAGCACTTCAAAATATAAAAGCCGATTGGGCTCTCTAAAAAGTTCCAAAACACATTCATGTATCAGTCTAAACACCAACACAACATGAGCAGATCAACTCCTTCCCAATCGTCTCTTCTTGAGCACCTACAACATGAGCAGATCAACTCCTTCCCAATCGTCTCTTCTTGAGCACCTTCACAACACATAAACGTGTATCAGTTTAAGAAAACTAAACCTTGCAACACATATTGGAATCACAGCGCATCGGTCCATACGAATGATATACTCCCAACGCCTCAGTCTCGCAACCAATCCAGAAAATCTTCAACTCTTTTACTATTTAAGTGCTACCGCTTAAATCGTTGCGCCTCGCAAGAGACAAATACAGCAAATCAATGAAGTATGTATTCTTATGAAATCATCACGAAAAAAGAGTTTGAAACCTAATAATGCGATATTGATAAGAAAATTTTCTTCTTTAATGAAACTCTCCCAACAAATTTCATCCTTCGACGGAAGAGGAAGCAAACCATGACGCAGCGATTCGTTTTGAGCCTGAAATATCCAATATGAAATAACATACTCCCTGTGGGATAAATCTCTTGATTCAGATATTAGTTGCATATTCATAAAGAGCTTATATTACTACGTGGGGCGTTAATAACATCCAGAGCGAATTACTAACACCACCGTTTTAGGAAAATATGGAGGAATTGCATAAATGAAAAGTTCTCATATCTGTTGAATAGAAAGACCATCTCTATTTCACAAATTTAAAAAAATTCAAAATTTCGATGAGGGAGGAAAAAGTCTAGAGCAAGTTTATGAAATTTTAAAAAATTCAAAAAATTACAAGCGGGAGGAGGGGAGGAGGAATGCCGTAGAGCAAGTTTATGAAATTTTAAAATTACACGCGGGAGGAATGCGGTAGCTGTATCAATCAAGTGTAGATGTACCATGACGTACCATTTCTTTTCAGTCTCAGTATCGGCTTATTATGAGACACAAAGTGTCGCTGGACGGACGGGAACGGTAAGTCGGAGTGCTACGCAGGAAACGGAGACGGTACAATCGTCGAAGAATATTAGGTTAACGGAAATTAGAAAAATCCGATTGCATCCGGATGTCAATGGGCATGTATGACATACATTCCGATGTCACATCATCTCCGAAAAGTCGCAATATAGACTACTCCATAATAATATATATTTATTATATTGATTCTATTAATAATATTATAATTAAAAATTTGATAATTAATATACATAAAATATTATAATTAAAAATTTGATAATTAATATACATAAATACGTAGAAAGGAGTGAAGGTATTAGACAGATAAGAACATACCTAGAAAGGAGTGAAGGTATTCGACTGATAAGAGCGTGGTATTTATGGATACGTTGTATCCTGTCACCAGGGTGACAAATAGCCATTTGTTAATCATATGCTGCAGATCACGGCCGTCTGAGGCAGTGGGTTGGGGTTGGACGATATTTACGGCATGCGGTGAAATCAAGGGTGTTACTGAAAGAATTTGTTAACATTTTGAAAGAGAGAGAGAAAAGTGCGTCTTCCCTGCCAAGCGTGAAATGCGTCATGAAAAATTTGCAGCTTGGACTACAGTTTGAAGACCACTATTAGTGTGAAGTACTCTCCTGATAATTATGGTAAACAAATTTTTCGGATGGCTACTTCTTGTCTGTTGTCATGGCTGAGGAGCTTTTATATTTGTAGGAATTCTTGATATTTCGTGCGTTCTGCTTGTGGCAGGAAAGTGGCGGTCTTGTAGATTACGATTTCAGTGATGATGATAATAATGATTCATTATGGAATTGCTATTCAGACAAAATGCAAAAGGAGATGCAAATACAGTGCTCCTCTGCAGCAGCTTTCCCTTCAGCGTCAGCGGATGTTACAGAAGACAAAGAAGAGATTATATATTGTAAAGGGTCGACGGAGGAGGTGAATTTAAGATTTGCCTTTATTGCTTTTTTGGGGGATAGGAAAAATGTTTGCAGAAGGTGAAGATGAATAATGATGATCTTGACAATGATAACTTTTGCACAACTGCGCCGAACAATCTCGGAAAGAACCTAGGAAGCATTTTTTTTTATGACTTATTTTTAAGCAAAGAAATGTTTGTAATTTTCTTGTAATGTTAGGATTAACCTCGACTCTGGACTGATAGTTTACTGTTAGTAGTTTTGGTCACATGATTTTGTGAATCATGGTATTATGCCAATTGTATTATTGTATAAATAAGTTTATTATTCTTTTATAATGGGTCCAAGGGTTGAGCAAGTTTAGATTACTGGGCAAGCTTGCCAAAGTTTTGGCCACGGAAATGAAATTCTGTTAACCTGATCTTTTCCTCGGAATTAGAATTTTTCCAAAGTATTTCTTAATATTCTCTATATATGTGATTATGATTAATGGCGGGGAGATGATTAATAATGTAATTGAGAATAATAAGTTTTGCACAGCGCAATGTAACTCATTTAGTTGGAAAGAAACCGAATATTTGAAAAGATTTCAAAAAAACATTTATCCTTGCAAGAAGTGAAAAAAGTTGGCCAGGAACTTAAAAAAAACGATAGAAAGTTTCCTTCGTCAGGTCCCACGCACCCTCCTTCTTGGGTGTGCTGCCATGCACACCCGCATTCCCACCACCTCTTCTCCGCGGGTTGGGGTATGCATTTGGGCAGGTGAAGATGTGTATTTGTGGGTGAACCTGTGCATCATCTATCCTTCACGCCCTCATTCCCACCGCCTCGTCTCCCCGGGTTGGGGTATGCAATCGGGCAGGTGAAGATGTGTATTTGTGGGTGAGCCTGTGCATCATCTATCGTTCCGGGTGATGTGCCTTTTTCATATTTTCAAAAGGGTGAGCGGTGGGCTGGTGAGGATGTGCATTTTAATGGCATTTTCATATTCAAATGCACTACTTCCCCAACTTCCCCTTCGAATCACGCAGCCGCCTACCTTGTTGGCTCACTAGAGAGCTGGACACAATTTTCAGCCGCTATCCAAGGTTCCATTCTTGTTGTGGTTTTAGAATGCCATCTGAAAGAGGATGAAGCCAGGTGCACTGCAAGTCCCTTGCAAATTTGGTGAAATAGATATGCATGAAACTAGATACCTGGCATCTAAACCGAAGGAAGACTGTGTTATCCCATGGAGTGCCTGGGCATGTTCGTGGAATTGCTTCCCTCCCACAAAATAGGTAGCAGCCTTTCCTTTTTTGATTGATTGATTGTAATGAAGTCCATTTGGGATACATAATTCTTCTATTTTTTCCATAGTTTGTCTTCAGGCATTGTGCCAAAAGCTTTTTTAAAGTCCAAAAAAATAACAATGAGATGTTTCACTTTGTTTCTCACAATTTTTTTTATCAAATGTTTAAGGGCGACAGAATGATCAATCCTAAGTCTAAAACCTAGTTGCTCTTTTGCCTATTTTCCCTCATTTTCTGTCCAACTATTATTTTTTCCTTCTATCATCACAAAAAGCTTACCCAAAAAGAAAAAAGGAGGTGCTGATCATAATAGTGCGGTAGTTAATAAGGTTATTAACATTCTTATTCCTAAAAAGAGAAAATTCTTCCGAAAAATCATTATTTTTTCCTTCTATCATCCCAAAAAGCTTACCGAAAAGGAAAATGGTGCTGATCATAATAGTGCGGTAGTTAATAAGGTTATTAACATCCTTATTTTTAAAGAAGAAAATTCTTCCGAAAAATCATTTTGGATGATCCCATTAAAAATTCCTTTTATATGAGCTGCAAGAAACTCAACTCCCCATTTTAGAAATTCAGCTTGAAAATTCCTTTGCCGCTTGCTAAATTCGGAGAAAAGGAAAATTGTATATTGGAATATTCTACTTTTTATGCGGGCACTGATCTTAGAATTTTGTGTATATGATTTACTGACTTGTTAATATGTTAGTAAGGGTTTAAATGTTGTTGTAATCCTATCAAAGTTAATTGGATTAGTATTATATTTTTTTGGGTTAAAATTGAGTGTGAATTTTAATTGTTTAAAATACATTTCTAAATATATTAGTGAATTTAGTATTGAGAAAAATTAGAAGTACTTAAATTTTACAGATTATATAGATGATATGTTTTTGAATGTATAAATGAATTTAATACACTTAAATTTTACAGTTTACTCTGACAAACTTGAATCTACAAATATACACACATTCATTCCGAATTGGAAAAAAAAGAAAAAAGGAAAGAAACATTCATTTCGAATCGGAAAAAAGAAGAAGAAAAAATGAAAGAAAGAAAGAAAGATAGAAGAAATTTTAACGTCTACCAGGCAAAAGATAGGCTATGAGACAGATTGTTTCTTCATCTGCTTAATGTATTTGGCCCTTTTTCTGTGAAGCTTAAAATAAATGCTCCCAGCTTCTCCACAAACTGTTCCCTAAATAAATTATCACAAAAACTAAATGCCAACATATATACTACACCAAACTACTATTGCTAAAAGTATTTTTTAGAAACATATGTTACTTCCGATATTTCAGGATAGTAAATCTCTCGATTTCTCTCCGACGACGCCTGATTTCATTATACAGTTCCTTTTTCTTTTTCCATTATACAGGTCCCATTTCTTTTTCCTGTAAATTCAATGTGTTTTAGGCAAGCGGAAACCTTGGTCAATATGTATGTGTGTAAGTAACAACTCTTGAAGTTTGAATCACCCACCTACATAGTTCAGAATTACTTTCTCATCTCTCGAGTCATGAACGATCCTTTCAAGTACAAAGAACAGATAGGCATGGAACACTTGCACTTATGATTAAAGTACTGTTTGGAGGAGGACCAAAGGATTTCCAGCAACATTTTTCTTGAGATTGGAAGATGAAAAACACTAATAGCTATTTTATTCATGGTTTCGAGGTTAATGAAAAGTAACACTAATAGCTATCCAGAAAACTTAGAAACCTATAATTCAAGCATTTCTCGATTATATATATTTTTGTTTCAGTTGTTTTTGACGCTGCTGGTTTGACATTCTCGTCTCACTGTCAGGCCGGATCTAAAATACAATTCAACCTGTACTAGTGACATCATATTGCAATATATAGAAATAACTAAAAATAATTGCAGAAAATCTGATAGAAATAAAGCTCAAAGTAACATAGGAGCCAAAAGCGCAAAAGAAAAATGGGCATGTGCAAACCTAAGCGGATTGTGCTTGCAAATCCAAATATATGGACGAAGATCTCTTGAGTGAATGATTTTAAGTGTGTTGTGGATAGGGATTTTTTTAAATTATATATAATTTGGAAAATTAGAGTTTGAGTTAAATTTATTTATAAATTTAAAAACACATTTTAAATAATTAAAATTTACAATCTTACAAAAATTATATGATTAAATTAATAAAACCCAAAAATATCTAATAGTTATACCACTCTATGTAACTAATGAAATGATAAAGTTTTCAAATACAAGGGGAAACACTTAATGAAACCATGTTATCATTAAAGAGTAATTAGGCCTTTATTATGCGGAAGTGACTTTCTATAGATATTGAAATATAATACTATAAAGACCTAGGAGTAAGATAAGTTTTACAACACTAATAGGTCACAAGCCAACATATAGATAAGTTTTACATAGTGATAAAACATGATAAAAATACATTTCCCCACCAACAAATAGATAAGTTTTACATAGTGATAAAACATGATAAAAATACATTTCCCCACACGTGTGGTAAAACATGATAAAAATACATTTTCCCACACGTGTGGGAGATTTAGCTCTTCAACATGATGTCACCCTCAATTAATAAGCATCTCCATTAAGCATGGTGACAAATGGGTCCAAGAGCGTTCCTCAGGCCAAGACACCTAATTAAAGTGAAATGGTGCATCTCCGAGCCACATCTCCTCATACAAGAAGTTATCATCAAGAAGCCTTGTGTCACCTTCCTAGGGTTCGAGTTTGCGTAGGTGATGTGGCAAACCTAGGGCATGTTGCTAGCACTAAAAGAGGAGTGTTATCTCTCCCAACGTGTCTCCATCACCATTTTCATCCAGGCCCTGGAACGAGGCAACATCCATGAAAAAGGTACAAGGTCAGCCTGGGTGTCTGGGTCCTTTGAGGCACATCATCAATCTTGCGAATGACTCGACTTCTTGGCTCAACGTTTCAACATCTAGTGGTGTGGAAGGTTTCATGCATCCATGTGAGGTATCCTCAATGTCAACACTCACCTTTGAAGGGTCAACATCGAGGTATGTATGGTCACAAGTGCTCTTACGCGGGGCTAAATGCACTTCTCAATTGTGTTGTGAAAGGGCCAAGCCATCCCTCAAGGGATATTTGGGTGGAGAGACCACTTAAAACAAACCCTCAAGATCAAGTGAGATCAACATCATTAGGTAAAGAGATCATTAAAGTATTATAGTTGACCATATTCAATGTCGGGGCAGAAAAATATTTCACACAAGTGTTGCTTTAAAATGTCTTTTTTGCTGATGATTTGTAAGCAAATTACCACACTTGTGTTTGGGATGATTATACCAATCCCTATTAAGTGCTTCCAGCTCCAAGGGGAAGGACAATTTTTAGGTAGGCCCATTAATTCATAAGTGCATGTGATAAATGTGTACATGGAATGGGAAATACTTAAAAAAGATGCCACTGCCTTAGTGCTACTACTTGAAAGAGGTCCAACATCTTGAGTGTAATGATGATAAGAATAAGCAATGGTGGAGGTTTGAGTTACCCTTGTTCTCGGCCTACTTCCTACATCTTCCACTCATATGGTGCGCCTTTTACTTCAATGATCTTTTCTTTTGTTTCTTGCATAGCTGGGATGACTAACTTACTCAATGCTTGTTCAATACTTTAAGGATGTAGCAATTTATTGCTCATCCAAGTTTTAACATTATAAGTTCCTTTAATTTAGAAAAACACGATATGTTGAGGAATTAGGTGATGGCTAATGATGAGGTACTGAGTAGAATTCAGACTAGATTTTTTCCTACGTGCTTACTATTAATCCCAAGTTCTAACCATTTTTTACATTTTCATTTTCTTTTATTTCATTTGTGACTATATATGATTTTATCTTTCTTTTAGCTTTATCAACCTACATGCATACATACATCGAAAAGAGTGAAGGTGCTAGACTGATAAGCGCGTGGTTTCTATGGATACAATGTATCCTGTCACCTATGTGATAAATAGCCATTTGTCACATTTCATATGCTGCTTACCACGACAGGCATCCCACTCATATCCCAACCATCATTGTAGAGGTAGTGGAGGCCGTCTGAGACAATAGGTTGGAGTTGCGACGATTTTTACGGCATGCAGTGAATTCGAGAGTGTTCTTGAAAGAATTGGTTAACATTTCGGAAGAAAGAAAGAGAGAAAAGTGCATCTTCCCTGTCAAGCGCGAAATGCGTGATGAAAATTTTGCAGCTTACACTACAGAGTTTAAAGACAACTATTTGTGTGAAATACTCCCTAGCTAATTATGGTAAACAATTTTTTTGGATGGCTGCTTCTTGTCTGTTGTCATGGTTGGGGAGCTTTTATATTTGTAGGCATTCTTGATACTTCATGCATTCTGTAGATTAGAATTTCGACGATGATGATGATAATGATTCCTTATGGGATTGTTATTATTCTTTAGACAAAATGCAAAAGGAAATGCAAATACAGTGCTCCTCTGCAGCAACTTCAACATCAACGAATATTACAGAAGACAAAGAAGAGATTATATATTGTAAATGTTTGATGGAGGAGGTGAATTAAGAGTCTCTTTATTGTTTTCTTTTGGGATAGGAAAAATGTTTGCAAAAGGTGAAGATGAATAATGATGATCTTGACAATGATAACTTTTGCACACTGCGTCGAACCATCTTGGAAAGAAACGAAGCATTTTCTTTTATGATTTATTTGTAATGTTAGGATTAACTCGGACTAATAGCTAGTACCAATAGTTTATAGCTAGTGGTTTGGGGAATTAGGTTTTGTGGCTCATGGTATTATGGCAGTTGTATTTGGTTGGAAAGAAGCTTATAAACAAGTTTATTAGTCTCCATTGTAATGAGTCAGGTGTTTAGCATGTTTGGGCTTCCCAGCTAGTTTAAGGGACCAAGAGTTGAGCAAGTTTGGATCCCTGACAGAATTGGGCAAGGTTTTGACTAGGGATTAATTGAATTTTGTTACGCTATTTTTACCCCAAATTGGGATTTTCTCAGAGTATTTCTTGGTGTTTTTTTTATGTGTGAGATTCTGATTAATGATGAGAAGATGATTAATAATGCAATTAAAAACGATAAGTTTTGCACAATGTAATATTCCTAATTAGCCATGGCTAATTAGAATATTCGATTTTGCTCAATTTTGCCTTTTATAGTTATTTGTAAATAAAAACGTGAGAAAAATGGGACATAACTCACTTTTTGAATTAAAAAGTCACTCCTAGTAGCACAACGTTGTGACTTAAAGGGGAGCCAAGGGGGCCAAAGGACCACGCAGAGATGGGGCCCACGCAGACACTTAGAGGGACTGCGCAGATGGAAAGGGAACACGTGGCAAGAGGGGATTACATTGGAGGAGGTGAGCCTTGGGTTGGGAGAGGCCAATGCTATAAAAGAGAGAGGAGCCCCCTCATTTTGTCATTCGATTATGAGCATTTGAGCTAGTCACTTTGACTTAGAGCACGTTGGCTGTTTAGCTAGTTTGCAACACTGTTTAGTGCATTAAGTGTCTCCGTTCGGAGATCTCACCCTTAGCCCCGGGGGACTTCGAGTGCCTGCTTGAGCAAGGTATTTCCATCAGTATTTTTGTAGTAGTTTTATCAGCATTTTGGCAAGAGGATTGAGCGTCTTGGATGACTGCACAGTCTTGAGAGGGATGATGCAATTCTTTCTGGCAAGAGTTCTGGATTGAGGTTTTGCAGGGGGATTTATGCTGGGAGATTGAGTAGGGGATTAGCCCTTTCATATTGGAGGAGTTTGGCTGAGTTTCAGGCAATATTTTGGTGGGGTTTATTCAGTGGCAGCGCAGAGCCTTGAGGGATTGCGTGGGTCCTCAAGGGGGTGATTTTTGGGGGTCGGCCATTTCAGAAAGCTTTTTGGGTTTTTCTGGGTTTCTTGAGTTGAGTCCGATTCCATAGTTTCAGCATTTTCTGAGGAGGGTAACAGCCCCAAATCCACATTTGATTTCCAACAGCAGCAGCAGCACAATAGTTCTCTAGCAGCTTGGATGCAGTTCAGAGAGAGGCCATTCCTTTGCTATTCTGAGTGTATTTCTTCACTTGCCTTGTGCAAGTCGAGGTGCCATCTTTCTGATCACCTCCTGTACTCATTATATTACTCAGTATAATAAAATGGCTTAGCATTTCTCTCTGCATTTCTTGAGTATCTTCTTATATGCCATGTTTATATTATCATGTTGAACCATTGTTATTTCCATCACTTTGAGCTTCCCGGTTATTATATCATTTGTATGTATTTGGTTGGAGTTTACTGGGGTTTGGGGAATATCTCTGAAACGGGATATTACAGTGGTATCAGAGCATAGATTTGGCTCAACTTGTGGAGCTAGCAATCTATGACATCGGGGGGAAAACCCTACATCTGTTACAGAGGTAGGAGATACAGAGACACTGGGTGTAGGTTGGAGAACACCTACGGAGAGGGAGACTGTGTTTCGGTGGTGGACGCTGAACTGGGGGAGCCTGTGGGGGACACAGAATAGAAGAAGCCTGTAGTGGATGCAGAGCAGGAGGATTCGATGGCAGATGAGGACGGGAAGAGATTTGCGGACATGCTCCTCAAAGCAGTGCAAGATCTGTCGAGGCAGATTGAGGTGATGGGGCAGAGATTCATAGCAGTTGAGGTTAGACAGCGTGAAAACCCACGAGTTTTCCACGTTGGTGAGGGATTGGGTACATCTCACCATTTTCCAGAGCAGGGTGCCACTCAACATGATATTACTTCGCAGATGGCCTCACATGCCCCTATGCGCTCTACCATGCCCACTTTCCTAGGAGCAAACACGGGGGTCAGAGCCTAGCAGGAGGCAGAGCCCGGTCATATGGGCGATTATTTTGTAGAGTACCAGGCCTATGGGCAGGAGTTCAGGGATGCTCTTTCATTCAGAGATTTTGTTCAACTCCAGCGGGATAGTAGACCCTGCGACCATCACAGAGGACACCGACATTATCACGATGGAGACACCCATCGCACAGCTAGTAGATTCCACTTGCCTACGTTTGATGGTTCATCAAACAGTTCGGCAAGGTCTTGGGTGGAGAAGCTGGACATCTATTTCCAGCTTAATCAGAGGTCAGAGATAGAGGCCATCAAGGTGGCGACATTACATTTGGATGGTGAGGCCCAGGATTGGTGGTTCCATGGGATGGTTACACTCGGGCATTCCACAGTGACGACGTATGCCGAGTTCACCAGGAGATTGATGGAGAGGTTTGACCGGAGGGATTCAAAATAGCACTTTCTTGAGCTGATGAGGCTCAAACAGACAGGGAGCCCAGAGACATACATTGCGGACTTTTTGAGGGTTTCAGTGATGGTGCTAGATCTATCCATGACACAGAAGATCTACATGTATGTTGAGGGGTTAGCAGAGCCGCTTTGGGGTCTAGTCAGATCCGCTAGACCAACCACCCTTCAGGATGCTATTAGGACCCGGGACTTACAGGATGTCTTACCCAGGACCCGAACACCTTACCCCCAGCGACAGGTTTTTCAGCCTAAGGGGAAGGATGTGAGGATTACGCCTCCGAAGGGGATTCTAGGACGAGCACAGATTGATGATGATGCCAGGAGGGAGTTGAAGAAGAAGCGGTTGCGCTTCACTTGTCAGGAGCCGTGGGCACCGGGACAAATGTGCTGCTGGCAAAACACATTTTATTGAGGTCTTCTCTGAGAGCAGCGGGGAAGAGGATGAGGAGGATGATGTGGAGGCAGGAGGTAGTCATGCCGCGTAGGATCGTTTGCCACCTCCACCACCAGCAGCGGGTGGTGCAGCTTTTGCACCTACCGGAGGGGCCCTTGCAGCATTGCGAGGAGTTCCCAAGTATTTGATGCTATGCATACGGGGGACAGTACGTGGCCAGCGAGTATCAGTTTTGGTTGACAGTGGGGCCACCCACAATTTCATCGATGCATAGATGGTTGAGCGGAAAGGTATACCGATAGAGAGCTTCGATGGATTTTCAGTTTTGGTCCTAGGAGATCAGACAATGGTGTGTGCTCGTTATGTTCCAGAGTTATCAGTGACGATGGGCACCTACACACTGATTGACCACTTCTTCGTGGTCAATATTCCGGACACCAACATAGTATGGGGTGTTCAGTGGCTCGTCACTCTAGGGAAGGTTGCTACAGATTGGAAGGCCCTAGAGATGGAGTGGGATGATGAGAAGACAGGGAGACGTGAGAAGATACGGGGGCATCACACATACCCGCCTCAGAGTGTTTTAGCTCATTGGATGGAGGCAGTCTTCCAGAAGGGAGATGTAGAGTGGGCAGTGGAGCTGCGTGCATCAGAGGCAGGGACTATAGGGCAGACAATGCACCCAGAGATACAGTCCATCCTTGACCGATACGCCATAGTATTTGGGGAGATTCTGCTAGGACAGCCATCGGACCGGCGGTTTGAGCACACCATTGAGCTTGAGCAGGGCATACAGGCAATGATTACTACCCCGGGCCCCTATAGGCATCCCAAGGCCTATCGGGATGAGATTGAGCAGGCCATTCAGGAGTTGCTGGCTCTTGGGCACATTTGGCCGAGCATGAGTCCTTTTGCTTCTTCCGTGGTGTTGGTGAAGAAGGACGGCACATTGAGGATGTGCATTGACTACAAGGACCTGAACAAGAAGACCCTGAAGAACAGATACCCCATACCCAGGATTGATGAGTTGATGGACGAGTTGAGAGGAGCACAGTTCTTCTCAAAGATTGATTTGAGATCTGGGTACCATTAGATTTGCGTGAGGGAGCAGGACATTCCCAAGATCGCCTTCAGGTGTCACTATGGGCACTTTGAGTTTTTGGTGATGCCTTTCAGGCTAACCAATGCCCTAGCTACATTTTAGTCTTGCATGAATCACATCTTCCGCAGTCACTTAAGGAAGTTTGTGTTGGTGTTCTTTGATGATATCCTCATTTACAGTAGGACTTGGGAGGAGCTTCTCCAGCACATTGAGACAATATTACGCATCTTGGAGGAGCAGTAGTTCTATGCCAAGCTCTCCAAATGTGAGTTTGGGTTGACGAAGATGTTATACTTGGGATACATCATGGGAGTGGACGGAGTGAGGGTCCACGAGGAGAAGATCAGGGCCATCAGAGATTGGTCGGAGCCGAGAAACGTGACGAAACTTCGAGGATACATTGGCAATTGTACTTACTACCAGAAGTTCGTCAAGGGTTTCTCACAGCTTGTTGCACCCCTGACAGATTTGACAAGGAAGGGGGCATTCAGTTGGTCGAATACAGTGCAGCGAGCCTTCGACAGGCTCAAGGAGGTTATGAGTAGCTGCTCAGTGTTTGTGTTGCCAGATTTTACGCAGCCATTTGTTTTGGAGTGTGATGCGTCGGGAGAGGGGATTGGCACAGTGTTGATGTAGGGAGGTCACCCTATAGCCTTTGAGAGCCGGAAGCTCCTTCCGCACGAGAGGTTGTATTCTATATATGACAAGGAGATGCTGGCCATCATGCATGCATTGGCTAAGTACTGGCAATATTTGGTGGGTAACAGGTTCAGAGTGAGGACTGATCACAACAACCTCAAGTTCTTTTTGGAGCAGAAGCAGCTACAGGAGAGGCATCAGAAGTAAATCAGCAAGATCCAAGCATATGACTTTGACATTGAGTATGTCAAGGGTAAGAACAACGTGGTAGCAGATGCCCTTTCACGTAGGCCAGCCACGTTGTCTCTTATGAGCTTGGACGCAGACTGGAGGGCTCGACTCTTAGTAGAGTACTCCAAGAATAGATTTGCATGTGAGGTTCTGGATGGGTAGGTGGCGGATGACAGGTACAAGGTGGTCGATGAGATCATCTACTACAGGGACCGGATCTTGATTGAGGGGTCTCAGCTCAGGAAGATGATACTTTAGGCGTCACATGATTCACCATTGGCAGGTCATCAGGGTTTTACCAAAACCTACAGGGCCATTAGAGAGAGGTTCTCATGGAAGGGCCTCAAGGAGGACGTACTCCAGCATGTCCGAGAGTGCGATGTTTGCCAGAGGAATAAGGGGGAGATGAACCATCCAGTAGGACTATTGCAGCCTCTTCCCATTCCGGAGGGGAAATGGGAGTGTATTTCGACGGATTTCATCACAGGGTTGCCCGTAGTACAGGGCAAGGATTGCATCTTTGTCGTGGTTGATCGGCTGACAAAGTACTCGCACTTTTTCGCCATATCCGCACACTACACAAAAGCGCAGGTGGCCGAGTTGTTCTTCAGAGAGATTTTCAGGTTACATGGTCTTCCCGAGACCATCACCAGTGACAGGGACGGCTGTTTCATGGGCGGATTTTGGCAGGATATTTTCTGATTCGTGGGAATGGAGTTGACATCGAGTACCAGTTATCACCCATAGACAGACAAGCAGACAGAGATAGTTAACAAGTGGCTGGAGGGCTACTTGCGTAACTATGTCAGTGGACAACAGCGAGCATGGCTGAAGTGGCTGAATCTGAGGGAGTACTGCTACAACACTACACATCACATGTCCATTGGTATGTCACCATTCTATGCTTTGTATGGATATCATCATTTATCCTTTGCTGACATGATGTTTGGTGCTAGCAAGGCTTCGAGAGCCAAGATTTGGATCCAAGAGAGTCAGGATATTCTCCGAGCTCTCAAGGATAACATGGTTACATTGCAGAACCAGCAGAAGCTGTATGCTGACAGGGGTTGGGTGGAGAGACAGTTTGAGGTAGGAGACTTGGTCTACCTATGATTATAGCCATACCGACAGTCGTCACTGAAGCAGAAGGGGGCTGAAAAACTCAAACCCCGCTTTTATGGGCCATACAGGGTGATACGCAGGATTGGACAGGTAGCATATGAGTTGGAGCTGCCCCAAGGCAGCAAGATTCATAACGTTTTCCATGTATCATCCCTGAAGATGGCGTTGGGACAACATGTGACAGTGACAGATGGGCTACCACCCACGGATGATGAGGGGCATTTGATGTTGCAGCTAGAGGCTATTATTGATACCAAGGAGAGGCAGCTGTGGAGCAGGACGGTCCGGGAATTCTTGGTGAGGTGGAAGAATTTACCGTATGAGGATGCCATTTGGGAGAGTGAGAAAATTTTGCAGCATCCGTCACTTCAGTTGCTTAAGGATAAGCAACATTTTGCCAGGGGAGACTGTAATATTCCTAATTAGCCATGGCTAATTAGAATATTCGATTTTGCTCAATTTTGCCTTCTATAGTTATTTGTAAATAAAAAGGTGAGAAAAAGGGGACATAACTCACTTTTAGAATAAAAAGTCACTTCCTAGTAGCACAACGTTGTGACTTAAAGGGGAGCCAAGGGGGCCAAAGGACCACGCAGAGATGGGGCCCACGCAGACACTTGGAGGGACTGCGCAGATGGAAAGGGAACACGTGGCAAGAGGGGATTACGTTGGAGGAGTTGAGCCTTGGGATTGGGAGAGGCCAATGCTATAAAGGAGAGAGGAGCCCCCTCATTTTGTCTTTCGATTATGAGCATTTGAGCTAGTCATTTCGACTTAGAGCACGCTGGCTGTTTAGCTAGTCTGCAGCACAATTTAGTGCATTGAGTGTCTCCGTTCGGATCTCTTACCCTTAGCCCCGAGGGGCTTCAAGTGCCTGCTCGGGCAAGGTATTTCCATCAGTATTTTTGCAGTAGTTTTATTAGCATTTTGGCAGGAGGATTGAGCATCTTGGATGACTGCGGAGTCTTGGGAGGGATGACGCAGTTCTTTCTGGCAGGAGTTCTGGATTGAGGTTTTGCAGGGGGATTTGTGCTGGGAGATTAAGGGATCAACCCTTGCATATTGGAGGAGTTTGGCTGAGTTTCAGGCAGTATTTTGGTGGGGTTTATTCAGTGGCAGTGCATAGCCTTAAGGGATTATGTGGGTCCTCAAGGGGGCGATTTTCGGGGGTCGGCCATTTCAGAAAAGCTTTCTCGCTTTTTCTGGGTTTCTTGAGTAGAGTCCGATTCCAGAGTTTCAGCATTTTTTGAGGAGGGGAACAACCCCAAATCCACATTTGATTTCCAGCAGCAGCAGCAGCACTACAGTTCTCCAGCAGCTTGGACGCAGCTCAGAGAGAGGCCATTCCTTTGCTATTTTGATTGCGTGGGTCCTCAAGGGGGCGATTTTCGGGGGTCGGCCATTTCAGAAAAGCTTTCTGGGTTTTTTTGGGTTTCTTGAGTAGAGTTCGATTCCAGAGTTTCAACATTTTCTGAGGAGGGGAACAACCCCAAATCCACATTTGATTTCCAGTAGCAGCAACAACACTGCAGTTCTCCAGCAGCTTGGACACAGTTCAGAGAGAGGCCATTCCTTTGCTATTCTGAGTGTATTTCTTCACTTGCCTTGTGCAAGTCGAGGTGCCATATTTCTGATCACCTCCTGTACTCATTCCATTAGTATAATAAAATGGCTTAGCATTTCTCTGTGCATTTCTTGAGTATCTGCTTATATTCCATGTTTATATTATTATATGTTGCACCATTTTTATTTCCATCACTTTGAGCTTCCCGATTATTACAAATGTATTTGGTTGGAGTTTACTGGGGTTTGGGGAATATCTCTGAAATGGGATATTACACACAAGGATTATACCTCATTTAGTTGGAAAAGAAACTTAGAATATTTGAAAATATTTCAAAGAAACATTTATCCTTGCAAGAAGAAACTTAAAAAAATTGATAGGAAGTTTCCTTCGTCAGATCCTAACCACCCACCCTACTCCTTGGGTGTGTTGCCATGCACGCCCTGATCCCCATCATCTTGTCTCCTTAGGTTAGGGTATGCATTTGCGTAGGTGAAGATGTGTATTTGTGGGTGAACTTGTGGATCATCTATACTACCGGGTGATGTGCATTTTTTTTTATATCTTCAAAGGGTGAGTGGTGGGCTGGTGAGGATGTTCCTTTTAATAGCATTTGTGTATATTCTCGTATTCAAAGACACAACTTCCCCAACTTCCCCTCTATAGCACGCACCCAACTACCTTTATGGTTCATTAGAGAGCTAGACACAGTTTTCAGCCGCTATCTAGAGTTCCGTTCTTGATGTGGTTTTAGAATGCCATCTAAAAGAGGATGAACCCAGGTGCAGTGCAAGTGCCTAGAAAATTTGGTGAAATAGATACGCCTGAAACCTGATACTTGACATCTAAATCGAAAGAAGACCATGTGTTATCCCATGCAGTGCTTGGGGCATGTTTCTGGAACTACTTTGCTCCCACAAAGCTTTTTTTTATTGATTGATTGATTTTAATGACGTCCACGAGGCTAAACAACCTAAGAGACTAAGAGAGTAACAACCTTAGGTCATCTTCATGCCCTTTTTGATGTCGTATTTTTTGCAATGAATCTTGACTAGAGGGCTAGCAATTTGGTTGATCTTATCCTCATCAAATAGATGGTGCATGTTGTCGACTTTTAATTTGTTTTCAATATTTAATGTGGATATCCTCATAGGTGACACATTCCATGACAAAGTTCCATTTCGTCTCTATCACACCCTTATTGCAGAACATGCAAGTTCTCTCTTCCCAAACTTCCTTGGGTACCATCCACTTACTGGTCTCACATCTAAGGTGATGTGATCCCATCCTCAATTGTGCAATTAAAAACCTTTCTTTTCCTTTAATAGCTGCCCCTAAATATGTTTTCTCACCATGGTGACAAGTTGGGTTAACTCTTTGATATAATATGTTTTTTTACGCCCATTGTGATTGGTCCACATGGCGATCCTAAATTTTTCAAACACGGAATTTTTTATTTATTTTTGGTGTTAGGACATTTACGCAGTTTGATACTCCACTTAGTTAACAAGTTTTTTTTCGCTTCATCTTTGTTTTCTTCCTACAATGTAACTCCTCCACCATGGAAATCTTGGACTAGCGTTAGCTATGCATGTTTTCAACCTTCTTCAAATAGATTATTAACTTAATTATTGTTGTTGCCTCCAATGGAAAGTATCTGCTTCAGCTAAAATAATTTCATATGGGATTGTGGCTTTAACTTTGAGATTGCTAATAATTAGTTGCTTCTGGATTCTTTTTAGTTGTCTCCAGTTGCAATTTGGCATGCTGCTTCCCCATACTTAACAATTGTAGAGAACAATTGGTGTAACCAGCAAACCAAAAAGGGTTTTTTGTGTTTTCCAATCCCAATGTTCAACTTTTCAGCACCTATTTTGGAGTAAGCATGAGGTTTTCCATCCTCCCTATATACTTTTTGCTGTACAAGTTTCCCAACTGAGCTTATATTGGAAGTCAATCCCAAGATATTTGTATTCTTTCACTATCTCCAATGGGCTGCCTTTGAAAAGAAAGGTGATTGGTTTGTCTTTTCTATTTAAAGAGAATATCATGATTTTGGTCTTGGCAATGTTCACTTGCATCCTGACCTCTTGACAAAAGTGCTCTAAGGCCTTTAAGTGTTCTCTTAATCCATGCTCTGTTTTTAAAATTAGAATAAGATTATCTGCGTATAAAAGGACCTTCACCACATAACTTGCTAAATGGACACCCTCTCCAACCATTTTGCTTAACAATGGTCCCGAGTCCCAACCTATCAATGTATAAAGTTATAAACCAAACAAAGTGGGGGATAGAGGACATCCTTGTTTAATGCAAATATCACTACCAAAACAATTAGACATTCCTTTACTTGTTCTGATTTTAGCTCTAACCTTAATCATAAAGTTTATGAATTGCTGCTCTATATGTATTTGAGATACCCAACTCTTCCATTCTATTCCATGGTTTGTCTCTAGACTCTATGTCAAAAACTTTCTTATAGTCCACAAAACAACAATAGGATGTTTCACCTTGTTTGTCCCCAATTTTCTCTGTCAAATGTCTAAAGGTGAAAGAATGATCAATAGTAGAGTGCCTAGGTTTGAAACCCACTTGCCCTTTTGCCCTTTTTCCATCATCTTCTGCCCAACTACTGATTATTTGCTCTATCATATTTCCAAAAAACTTTCCCATAAAGGGGTGCCATAATTATAAGAGTTATTGATATCGCCATTCTTAAAAAGAGAAATGACCACATTGTCAGTCTATTCTCCGAGAAAGCCATTCCGGATGACCCCTTTGAAAATTTCTTTTATGTGAGGGGCAAGAGCAGCAAGAAGCTGAACCCTCATTTTAGAAAGTCAGCTTGAAGCCCGTCTATGCCCTCCGCTTTGTCGCTTACTACATTCGAAGAAAGGGAAAAAAATTATTTTGGAACATTTTACCTTTCTAGGTGGGAACTGATCTTAATCACTATAATTTTGTGTGTATGTTTTATTGACTTGTTAATATGTTAACGAGGAGGTAAATGTTAATGGGAGTATGTAAATGTTGTTGTAATCAATTCAAAGTTAATGGGAGTAGTATTAGGAGGTCTCTTTTTTGTTATAATTTATTGTGAATTTTAATCGTTTAAAATACATTGTATGAATGAAATTGTTCTAGAAAATTTGAAGTACTTGAATTTTATAAATTATATGTGTTTGTATAAATTATATGTTTTTGAATGTAGAAACAAAGAAAATTTTAATTGTTTAAAATACATTCTATCGAAGTATTTGAATTTTACCAATTATATGTTTTTGAATGTAGAAATAAATCTAATATATTTAAATTTGACAAATTATTAAATTATTAATATTTGATAGATTATTAAATTATTAGTTTTTGAAAATAGAAATAAATTCAATACCTTGATAAACCTGGATCACTTAAATACTACAAATTACACGCTTGAAACATTCATTCCAAATCATCTCAATGGAACCAAAAAAAAAAAAGAGTAAAGAAAAGAAAGAAAAAGCCAAAAAGGTGTGACACTCTAACCATGCCAAAATAGTATTGCTGGAAATATCTTCTAGGAAGATATCTTAGTTTCGATATTTCAGGATAGTAAATCTCTCTATTTCTCTCGGAATACGCTAATTTCATTAGGCAGTTTCCCTTCTTTTTTTCACCTGTAAATTCGAAGTGTTTCGTGCGTTCAAGCGGAAACCTTGATCAATATGTATGTCTGTAAGTAACAACTCTTGATGTTTGAATCACCCACCTACTTAGTTTAGAATTGCTTTCTCATCTCTCGAGTCACTAATGGGAGATGAACGATCCTTTTAAATACAAAGAACAGATAGGCAGAAAAGAACGCAGGGAAGAACACTGGCACTTATGATTAAAGTACTGTTTGGAAGAGGACCAAAGGATTTCCAGCAATAAGTTTTTTGAGATTGGAAGATGAAAAACACTGATAGCTATCATATCCAATATTTCCAACATTAATGAAAAGTAGTACTAATAGTTTGTAGTGACCCAACTTGAGTTACTGATTATTAACATGCTTACGAGACGTGTGTATGATAGTTACATACACATGCATCGCAGGCATTGTACTAGTATACATACTAATTTAATTATATAAATGTCTATGTAAGAAAATGAATTAGTTTTTAAAAGTATTAATTAATACCTTATTTGTTAAGTAGTACAATAAAATATATTATTTTAATTTCATTAATAAAATTTTATTTAAATAATAAATACTTATTATTACAATGGACAAGATTTATTTTACTTCATAATCTTTGGGCAATGCATGCTAAGGTACTTAAAAGAAAATCCTCTTCTCGAAGTTAAAAATCTCATTTAATGTATAATGACCAAGTCAAGTAATAATATCTTAATGGATAAGGTTAAATCTTAAGATGGATTGGAGGAAAGGGAGGTGGGGTTTCTTCGGAGGGAAGAAACCTTCTCTATATAAAAAAAATCTAAAGGAGAAGTAGGGGAGGGGGGAAATTCAGTTTTGGGAAAACAAAGGATTGCCTTCACCTTTGGAATATAGTGCGAGGAGGAGGTAATACAAAAAATGGTGATGGAAAATCAATCTGTCTGAGGGATGAGCCAGGGGCTCGATTTTGAACTGAAAATTGGGAAATTTTGAACTGTTCTTGGAGTTTTGGGCACGGGGGCCAGTGGACTTCCATTTCGAAGTTCTTTGGTTTTGGGAACCGCAAAGGTTGATCCCAGATAGGTAGGGAGGAATTGGTTGGTTTGGTAATGGAACCAGAAAACTCGGAGCAACATGGACCGACACCATATGGGAGAATTAGGTACGCAATTACATTTAATTTGATAAAATTGTACAAGAAATTTGTCCATCTAGTTGAATCTTAACAACAGTCCTTACATAGCTATCCTATTCAACGTTTCCTCATAGAACTTCGGGAACCTATAATTCAAGCATCCCTCGATCAAATATTCATTTTAGTCGTTTTTGACGTTGCTTGTTCGACATTCTCGTCTCGCCGTTTGCCCAGATCTAAAACTACAATCCAACCTGCATGTCCTTGTATTCAAAATGGCAAATTATATTGCAAAATATACAAATAACTAAAAATAGTGGCAGAAACTCTGATAGAAATAAAGCTTAAAGTAACATGAGAGCCAAAAGCAGAAAAGAAAAATGGGCATGTGCAGACCCAAAAGGATTGTTATTGCAAACCCAAATATATGGACGAAGGTCTCAGCAGTGAAATGATATAAGTGTGTTATTTAATTGTTAAATGTTTTGTTTTTGTTTTTTGTTTTTAATTTTACCGGAGCTTTTGAATTATATATAATTTGTAAAATTTGAGTGTTTTAATTTTTTTTTCAAGGAGCTAAATTTATTTATGAATTTAAAAACACATTTAAATAATTAAAATTCACAATCTTACAATTTTTTTTTGTATCATTAAATAAAAAAAACCAAAGATATCTAATAATTAGAATACTCTATTTTATAAACTAGTGAAATGAAAAAGTATTCAAATACAAGGGGAAACACTTAACGAAACCATGTTACCATTAAAGAGTAATTAAGCCTTTATTATGTGGAAGTGCCTTTCTATAGATATTGAAATATAATACAATAAAGACCTAGGGGTAAGATAAGTTTTACAAGACTAATAGGTCACCAGCCAACCTATAGATAAGTTTCACATAGTGATAAAACATGATAAAAAGACATTTTCCCCACACGTGTGGGAGAATTAGCTCTCCAACCTGTCACCCTTAATTAATGAGCATCTCCATTAAGGAAAGTAACAAATGGGTCCAAGAGTGTTCTTTAGTCCAAGACACCTAATCAAAGTGAAAGGTTGCATCTCCAAGCCACATCTCCTCATCCAAGAAGTTATCACTGAGAAGCCTTGTGTCACCTTCATAGGGTTTGCATAGGTGATGTGGCAATACTATAAAGACCTAGAGGTAAGATAAGTTTGACAAGACTAATAGGTCACAAGCCAACCTATAGATAAGTTTCACATAGTGATAAAACATGATAAAAAGACATTTTCCCCACACGTGTGGGAGAATTAGCTTTCCAACATGTCACCCTCAATTAATGAGCATCTCCATTAAGCAAAGTAACAAATGGGTCCAAGAGTGTTCTTCAGTCCAAGACACCTAATCAGAGTGAAAGGGTGCATCTCCAAGCCACATCTCCTCATCCAAGAAGTTATCACCGAGAAGCGTTGTGTCACCTTCATAGGGTTTGCATAGGTGATGTGGCAAACCTAGGGCATGTCGCTAGCATTAAAATAGGTGTGTTAGCCCTCCCAACGTGTCTCAATTGATGACCATCCTCATATGGGCTCTGGAACAAGGCAACATCCATGAAGAAGGTACAATGCCATCCTGGGGACGTCTGGGGTCATGTTGTAGCTCGGATTGTACAAGCACCGCGACAACGGCTTAGGGCAAGGGTTGTCACTCTGATCCTTGCTCACTCCATTCTAGTTGTCTCCCAACAACAGGCTATGGGGGATAGTCCTATGGAAATGAGATGATGGAAAACAAGTTGGGAACCAACTTTCCCAGGAGACACAGTTGGGTGGCCTAGCTACTTGGTGAAAATTTAGCAAGATTAAGGATTCGATTAGATTTAAAATTGAGACCAGAGCTTTATGGATTCAAAATTTCTTACTTATTATAAATTATGACCAAGTAACCGGATGGACAACCACTGCTTATATGATTGACTAACCTATATGAGATGCAACTCTTATGACCTAAGTGTGATGCAAGGCTCTTGGTTAATTTTTTAGATTATATTCCTAATCTAAATGGAACCTTTCCCTTAACTGTTTTGAGAAACAATCTTCAGAGTAGGTTGTGGGATGAAAGTCAATGTGAAGCAAGCAAAGACTTGATTAACGTTACCTCCCTTTATGTTCCAACTACCCAGTGCCTTCGGCAATGCAGAGACTATGGCTCTGACGACTGTAAGGTCATTGTGTTAACCACTAAGAAGGGCTAAATCCCTCAAGCTAAATGAGAGAGGGTTGTACTAAGAGTCTATCAACCAAACTTATGCTTGGAGGTAAGTTATTGATGCAACTACACTTAAGATGAAATGCAAAATTATGGGTGAGTTTCTTAGTTTAAGATTGTTTATATGATTTAAGTACTTAATGTTGATTAATTTATGGCAAGAGTACTTAAAAATGCATTGAAATAAAATCTTAAACAAGAACAATTGCTTAATGATGCAAGTGCCAATGTTCAACACCAATTGATAACAAGAACTTAGAGAAAATTATCAGCTTATCTATTAGCCAATGATTCAAGATGCCAATCACAATTACTCAACATATTCTTATCACAATGCCACTTCGATCTCTAATGCCCCAATTGAATTAACTTATCAATGAGATTAGAACTTTAGATGTTTGAGTGTTTGAAATGCCAAGTTAACGAATTCTCAAATCTAACTCAAGATAATCAATTATTAGAGCTTAACAAAAACAAACTACTATGAAAAAGACACTTGTGATGAGATTAGAACAACAAGAAGTAAATCAATATAGACCCAAGAAACAACAAGCCTATGATAACCAGAGATGCTCAATGAGATGCCCAATACTTTGCCTTATGTAAATTATGAGTATAGCCCACTTTAAGATGCAGTATTCAGAAAATTTCAGATTTGAAAACTTGTTTCAAATTAAGCCCAAAACTTGGAAAAAAATTGCCACACTGAAAATATCAATTTTTGAGTCCTTTTAGATGTGTTATTCAGAAAATAGAGATTTGATTATTCAATTATGCAGAGAAATTATAGCAAGCTAAAAATTAGATCTAGGCTAGATATGCAATACCCAAGTGGCCAAAAATTTAGGAAAATTTTATTATGCAATTTTAGAGTATTTTGACCAAACAAATATTTATTATGGCGCTTATATCACTATTATGAATCATAATTTACAGTTGTAATAAAACAATGAGAAATTAGGGTTTAGAGAGCAAATCTTAGGCCCAAGGCCTTAAAGATCACTTTGCCCAAACTTGTCAAAATTTTGCAATGAATTTGCCACCTGCAAATCAAACTTTTTGAGCCAAATTTTAGCAAAACTCGCCAAGTGTTCAGTCCTGAAAACTTAAAAAATGGCTAAGGGTTAAATTAGGGCTAGGAGAGGGCTAAAGGCTAAGGAAAAATGCCAAGGAAGACCACGGAAGAGGCAAAGAGGCCAAGAAAGGCTAGTGGCTCAAGGAGGAGGCCTATGAAGGAGAGAGAAAGCCCAGAAAGACTTGACGCAAGGAGGAGGGAGGCCTCTTATGGCTTGCGGCTAGGGTTAGAGGGCTAAAAAGACAACAGCTAGCCCTCAAGGCAGCTGTCTTGGGCTTAGGAGAGGAGCCAAGTGCCTAGGGCCAACGACTAAGCCTTAGAAGGCCTGAAACCCTAAACATTGGGGCTAAGGAGGGAGGCTGAGGCCTCTAGGGCTTACGGCCTACCCTAAAAGGCCTGAAAATGCTGACGTAGAAGGATTTAAGGCTAACGCAAGGGGGATAGAGGACACCGCTGGCCTTGGAGAGGTCGGATTTGGGCTCAGGAGGGTTGAAACTCAAAACCCCAGCTTAAAAAAAATATAATTGCTTCAGATTTGAATTTTTCTGCAAAATCTTCAATGATTAGCCCTGCAAAAAATTGTAGAGGCTAAATCTTACCCTCAAGGGCCTAAATCTAGCTCTATTCTAGCTTTATCCACTTGATCTCACCCGCACTGTTGACACCTAATCCTCTGCGATTGAGTGAATTTGGAATGTGAACAGTCATCAAGAAGATGAACTGATCAGTCACATTCATGTATATAACAATAGCTACCTAATGAAATAAACGAATCAGTTTTTCTGCCTAATGGAGTTACTGCCTGGCCTGACATGGTATCAGAGCCAAGTTTAAAAATAGTTGTAACTCCCTTCAGTTTTGCTACTGTGGGCTGTACGCTGGCCTGAGCTCTGTCCTCAAACGCCTCTGTCATTCTGTCCACTGAGCGCTCCTCTGCCTATGTCCTGAAATGATTTGCCACTTCCATATTCCCTTCTGTCCTGATGATGGCCGAGCTCATTTCGCTTCTATGCTAAAATCTCTGTCGAAACTCTACAAATCTCATTCATTCCTGAATACATCCGTTGAAGCTTGTCACTGCATGATGTGTTGAAGGGGTCGTATTCTGTGTTGAGACATTGTGTTGAGGTGTTGCGGTGTTTGGATGATCGACATCGGACCTGCTGCTTTGTTCGATTCCATTGGCATTCTCATCAATTTTGGTTGCCGTCGCTGCGTCTTGAATGCCGAACAACGATTGAGGAATTTGTTCAATTCTAAGCGGCATTAATGCTATTGCTTCAGGGTTGCCTCATCCATTTCTGTAGTCATCTTCTCCTGCATACCCGTGGTTCTTTGCGCCCTGGTTCGAAGCGTGGTGGTCTCTGTCGACAATGCTGTAGTAATTAAGGCTCTCGAACTGCACAAGATAAAAAGTCGGCAATGGGCTATATTCATTACTTCAGCAATAAAGGGTGAAGGCCTGTTGTGAAGGATTGGATTGGTTAAGCAATACGCTTAAAGCTGGCTGGAGATAATTTTTAATATGAATTTTCTCAATGATACAGACTATCCTAAAATGTGTCCCATATATAACTGTTCATATATATGCGTGTGAAAAGTTGTCCAGACGTGCATTATTTACCAAATTCAATCCTGTAGCTTTAATTGCAAATTTTTTTTTGATAGATCTTTTGGAGTTGAGGCTATCCTGCAGTGCTCCTCCTTTTTTCAGATAATGGTGCTCACAAAGACTTGAATAAAAACGAAATCATTTCAAGAATTTGATAATCAGATTCCACATCTTGAAGGGGGGATTCCTATACTAGATCAACATGTGGAATTTTCTTCTGAAGAACAATCTCCCCTGCATGAAACTCCAACAACGGATGATGCTTTAAGTGATGTAATTGATAGAATTGGGAGACTCAATCTTGATTCAGTCCCAACTCAATCAACAGAGCAGCTTGGACCATCTTAGAAAGGTCCCCCAAAGTGGCTGACAAAGACACTTGAAAGTGTTCATCCTGATGAAATTGGAAAAACAGGAACCAGAAATTCAAACCGACAAAATGGAGGTGATGTAGATGACTCTAATTCACCTGTTGATATGGATGTTACTTATGATTGTGAATTGAACTTGTCTACAGATTTTGAGCCAACTTCCTTCAAAGAAGCTGCTTCTCATGATGAATGGAAAGAAGCGATGAAAAAGGAGTATGATTCCCTCATAAAGAATGGCACTTGGAAGCTGGTTGATCCTCCATTTGGAACCAAACCAATTGGCTGCAAGTGGGTCTACAAGAACAAATACAAAGCTGATGGCTCACTTGACAAGCACAAAGCTAGGCTTGTGGCAAAAGGCTTTGCACAGAAGGAAGGGGTCGATTATGAGGAAACTTTTGCTCCCACAGCAAAATGGGCCACCATCCGGACACTCTTTGCACTAGCTGCTCAGAATGGTTGGAAAGTCCATCAAATGGATGTAAAAACTGCATTCTTGAATGGAGATCTAAAAGAGAATGTTTTTATGTCCCAGCCTGAAGGATTTGCTGTGAAAGGACATGAACATAAAGTATGCAAACTTGTGAAGTCCTTGTATGGCCTCAAACAAGCACCACAAGCCTGGTATGAAAAACTAACTGAGCATCTTCTGAAATTCAACTTCAATCATTTTGATCTTGATGATGCAACTTTATTTGTCAAGAAAGTTGGCAAAACAGTTGTATATCTTGTGGTATATGTAGATGATCTTTTAATGACAGGGAACAATGAAAGCTATATTGCATCCACAAAGAAAGAATTAGGAAAAAGTTTTGAAATGACTGATTTGGGCTATGTTCATTACTATCTTGGCATTGAAGTAACCCAACATCCAAAATCCATATTTCTTTCTCAAAAGAAATACATTGGAGATTTGTTAAACAGATTTGGCATGACAGAGTGCAATCCTCTTTCTACTCCAATGGAACAAAACTTAAATCTCACATCTATTGAAGGAAAGGAATTTGAGGATGCAACAAGGTATAAATAGCTTGTAGGAAGTCTCATCTACCTCACTACTACCAGACCAGACATTTCATTTACTATTGGAATCCTCTCCAGGTTCATGCAAAAGCCTTGTGAGGGACATTGGTCTGCTGCAAAAAGAGTTCTAAGGTACTTGAAGGGAACTCAAGACCTTGGAATCAAGTATACACAGGTGGACGACTTCAGCTTGATTGGATACTCTGATTCAGACTTCGATGGAGACAAAGAAACTGGAGTATCTACTTCAGGATATGTTATGAGTCTTGGATCAGGAGCTGTCTCTTGGAGATCACGCAAATAATCAGTTTCAGCAGATTCCACAACAGAAGCAGAATATGTGGCAGCAGCTGAAGCAACGAAAGAAATTGTGTGGCTCAGGAAAATTCTTGAAGATTTGCAGGTAAAACAAGTACAATCAACTCCACTCATGATTGACAACACCTCTGCAATAAAGTTGGCCAAGAACCCAAAGTTCCATGATCGTACAAAGCACATCAATACTAAATATCATCTGATTCGACATCATGTTGAGGCCAAAACAATCCATCTCCGTCATTGTTCCACAAATGAGCAAATTGCAGACATCTTCACCAAAGCACTTGGAAGAGAAAAGCTTGAAAGATTCAGAACGATGCTTGGACTCACCAACATCCCTTCAGATTAGGGGGGGAATGTTGACACCTAATCCTCTGCGATTGGGTGAATTTGGAATGTGAACAGTCATCAAGAAGATGAACTGATTAGTCACATTCATGTATATAACAATAGCTACCTAATGAAATAAACGAATCAGTTTTTCTGCCTAATGGAGTTACTGCCTGGCCTGACACGCACAAATAGATTTACAAATACCCAAAACCCCAATATATACAAAAAATTCTTAAAATCCCAATTAGTAAAAATAATTTACAAGCTATTTACAAAATTTACAAATATACAAGGGTTTTAAAACAAATTTTGAGATTTTTTTTTTTTGAAAATTTCTTTGATAAATGGCTAATAATACTTAGGAAAATTAATGCCCACTATAGCCTTAGCGAAATTAAATCAACCACATAAATATTTGGAGTCCAAACAAAGTCTATTCATACCCATAGTTTGTGAACTTGTAAACCAAAGACTGGGGAACCTGCAAACACTATATATATTTCTCAAGAAAATTTGTTAGACATATGGTGAATCAAATCATCTAAGATAAACCCAAAATATATCAATAGAATGACTTTATCCCCATGTAATGAAAACAAATTTTAACATTAATCAACACAATATAGGAAAGCATGTACCCAACACATACCACAGATCAACGAACATTGAACACCTTGAACTGCACACCAAAGTTTTTTTTATGATTCAAATAAACGTTCCCAGCGGGACAACAGTGTTACATCAATGCTTCTACAACAATTTCTTAACCAGATATCAAATGGATTTTGAGAGAAATGACTCTTTAATTTATAGATAAATCTTCCAAGTGGAAAAATAACGGCTAGTTGGCTCGATCCACGTCAAATTAATCTTCGCCGTTGATAAATCCTTGATGATCTTTTAATCTTAGCTGTTGAAAATATTTATTTTGAGGAATTTTCAAATTTCTCATTAAATCCCTTTTTTATTAGCTCAAAAATAATTTTTTGAGCTAATATCTTCAAAAAATTGATTTTGATTTAACCACCAAGGTCAACGGGTCCAAATTTTCTTGAAATTTTCAATATTCCCTTAGTGGGGGACTTCCAAAAATTATTTCTTTTGATACTCACGAATTTTTCTAGTTGCAAAATTTAATTTCTCTAGACTTTTAATTTTGACTCTAATTAATTAAAATTTTGGTTTCGGATTTTAATTTAATTTTTGCCAGAAAATTTAATTAATTGACAGTTTGGGGGATTAAATATTTTCTTCACCCTCAAATATTTTAGCCATGGTGTCTAAATATGAGGGACCATGCATTAAAATATTTTTTACATAAGATTTTTACAAATTCAACCCTCAGAGGGGGAATACCCGTTCGGCTTAGACTCTCAAATTACATACCCAGTTCTACGACACAATATGATTTAGTAGACCAAGTGATTTGTAATAAAATAATTTAGCCAATTAGATTAAATTATTCCCAAATCATTTTTACATAAGACTCTACTAGAATACTAGGACTCACCTAAGGCTTTGACGAACAATTCCACCCTAGTTTTGGGCAACCATCCGTGTTTAGAAACACAGATGAGTCAGTGAGACGAAAATCCTTCTAGGAGGAAATTATCACTAAAATAAAAGGCGTACCTAGATTTTTATATACATTCATGGTCTTACTAGCATCATTTACATTAAAAATTTGCAAAATGGGTTTACAATAACATAGTGCTGACGGATGATGATCTCGATCCTTTGAAGAAAAATATGGTGCTTCTGCTTCCTCGGAACTTTGACAAAATGAGTGCAACATCTGGCTCCATATGGGGACACGTTGCTTCCATGAAGTAGCGTGAGAACCACAACCCTAGAATCCTGCATCCATGAAAAAAGAAGTACATCAAATAGATATCCATTCAAAATCAAAATCATTATGTATACATAGTAAATCCTGTTGGAATAGAAAAATATACTCTAACAAACTAAAATATAAAAGACAACATAAATGCGTGAAAAAAACTAGCAAATGACATGAAATAAAAAGGGATAGGATTAGGTATACCATACAAAAGATGCCCATGGCATCAAATATCTTCAAGATAGTGCATACTGAGCATCTGCCGACTCTCTGGCAAGTTTGTGCACTGCTTCTTAGATGTGCCATGCTGAATTCTGAAAATGCTAAGACTTTGGCTCATTTGAATATCGAGCTTCTCTCAGCCATTAGACGTATCAAATATCTTCCTTTCTCTTTTCTTCTTTTCGCTTTTCTTCTCGGCCAGTAATGACGCTAATAATGGGACTAACGTAGATTTTTTTTCTTGATCTTGAAACTGCTCGGATGAAAAATTTGAGGCATGCCCAATTTTATCTTGGATATATTCTGTAAATGGAGACACTTAGGCTTGATCTTTCCAATTTTTCTTTTCAACCATGGCACTTCTAGTTAACCTATCTTTAATGGGACAAGTGACCTCCTCGGAATGAGATGTGTTAATTTTTCAGATTCTTCTATGTTGTATCAATTACTTTAGCCCAATTCACTTCTTCATTTAACAATGCATCCAATTATTAACAATGTAACCAATCATAAACTGTAACTGAAGATAGAACAATATATGCAATGACAAAGAAGACAACAACACAACCATAAGAGACAGTATATTGGTCCAAGACCAGGGAAAAACCCCACAGGGGGAAAACCCTTTCAAATCTTCTTCTTTATTAGATCATCATAAAAAAAATTCAGCAGAGAGTACAATGAGCCCAATACGTAAATTTGCAGCACAGATTTACAGAACAAAATCAGAGTGCAGAACTATAGAACAATAGAGAGAAACCCTTTATCCGCCAGACCACTTAAGCCAACTGAAGGCAACTGTCAAACCCTAGATCCAAACCTTGGATGCTTCCAGCAAGGCAGACTGCGTGCGTCTGAAACTTCATGGACGCTCCCTTCGCTGCTATGTGCGAGCGTCTATAATTGACTCGAATGCTCCCAGGAAGACTGTATGCATGCGTCCGGGGACAAACACACACAGAACTGCTTCAAACCCCTAGACGCTCCCTTCCAGCTACTGTGCAAGCGTCTGAGACTGTCTGGACACTCCCTTAGCCACTGTGTGAATGCGTCCAAGGACCAACATCGTCTGATCTGCTTCAGAAACCTTGGACACTCCCTTCAGGCTTCTGTGTGAGTGTTTGATTTGTGACTGACCCGAATGCTCCCAGGAAGACTGTATGCATACGTCCGGGGACAAACACACACACAGAATTGCTTCAAACCCCTAGACGCTCCCTTCCAGCTATACTGTGCAAGCGTCTGAGACTGCCTGGACGCTCCCTTAGCCACTGTGTGAATGCGTCCGGGGACCAACATCGTCTGATCTGCTTTAGAAACCCTGGACACTCCCTTCAGGCTTCTGTGTGAGCGTTTGAGAGTTCTTGGATGCTCTGTAGCCACTGTGTGCGTGTGTTTGGGGACCAACACCGTCCAATCTACTTCAAAAACCCTGGATGCGCCCTTCAGGCTTCTGTGTGTGCGTCTGAGACTTCCTGGATGCTCCCTTAGTCACTGTGTGCGTGCGTTCGAGGACCAACATCGTTCGATTTGCTTCAAAAACCCTGGATGCTGCCTTTAGGATTTTGTGCGAGCGTCTGAGACTTCTTGGATGCTCCCTTAGCCACTGTGTTCGTGCGTCTGGGGACGAAAATGTTAAGTTACATGCATGCGACTAAGAAACATGAACCCTAGATCCGTGTGAGCTTCACCTCTGTAATTTCGGACCCTTGAGCGAACTTCCTTCATCAGACCTGTGCAAACCAAGACAATAGAAGAGAGTAGAAGATGGCTTGATTAATGTGTCCAAATGAGCTTGAGGTCTCTTCTATTTATAAGCTTCCATGAGGGTCCACTTGATGTTGAGGTTGACTTGTCCAATTGTACATGTGCTTAGGGCCAACCTATTCCAATATACATGAATAGATAAAATAATTCAAAAATCAACTTTTGTTTGTCCAAATAGGTGATCTTTAGGTTGATTTTGGTCCTCTCGAAAAGAGGAATTTAATGCAATCATTTGAGTTGTCCAAGATGGAATTTGACCCTAGTTGCAAAAATTAACATGATGAGAGTCGCTTTGGCGGATTGGGAGGCTTATGATCTATCGAAAGTTCTTTGTTTCTTTCATCATCTGATCTATGTTGATAGTCCTGCTTCTTTGATCTTTCCATCTTTTGCATCTTATTTTGAAGAGTGATCTTTTCAATTCTCATGACATCCATCTGCCTAGAATGTTCATCCTTCATAGTATTGATTTCTTTGGCATGGTTTTCTTCCATGGTAAACAACTTAATCTGAAGGCATATCTTACCAGCTTCCATATAATTACTCTTGCATGATTTACTTGAATATAACTTATTTCTTCATTATGATTTGCTTTTATGATGAACAAACAATTTTGAATTATGGCCATCTGATTAGAATGATTAATTTCCATGGTTTTCAATTCCTCAACATGTTGTTTTTCTATGGCTAATAACTTATTCTAAAGACTGACTTCCCTGTCCTAAATAGAGCTCATTTCTTCCTTATGATTTTCCTTTATGGAACTTAACTCTTCAACATGCTTTTCTTCAATATCCACCCACCTGATGTGCATGGATCTCATTTCGCTAGAATGATCAACTATCAATTTTTCTTGATTAAGTCTCATGGTTTCCATCAGTTGAGTTAACTCATTGATAAGATGCTTATCATTTTCTTTTTCATCATCAATATTAATTTGATCCTTTGTCCCTACATTTCCACTATTAAGGATTTCTTGCAACGGCACAAGTGGATTCATCATGAAATTTCTCGCATGATTTGCAATATGGCAAAGATTGACGAGGAGCATCTTCTTGAACACTTTGGATGTCAGTTAAGTTCTTTACAGGTTCATCTTCCTTTATATTGTAATTTACATAAGATAAATCCTTTTGATTCCCATATCTATCCTTAAAGGCACTGATGAAGGCTGGTAAGGAATCAATAGAATGGTTAGGAAAACCAAAAAACCAATCCTGAGCATAATCCTCCAAAGAACAAGCAAAAAGTCACATTTGGACATATTCATGCTTGTCATATGCCCAACCACCGAACTTCAGCATACAATGAGTGAACGTTTCAAGATGATTTATAGCAGTGATGGCATCATTACCGTGAACGAAGGAAAATTATTAATGGCTTCTTCTGGAAGATCATAAAGAATGTCAGTGAAACGACAAGGGGCGAAAAAGTCATCCATGATGACCTGCTTTAGGGGAAAGGGAGCCAATGGATGTCAGAGAGAGATCCTTGTTCAAGAAAAACAAGATGTCTATAAGAAGCGAGCTTCTAGCATAAATTCTTGTAAGAAATAAAAGAAGTGGAGTCGCCACTTGAACATGAACCTAATTCTAAAATACAAAAGGCAAAAATTGAAAAGCTAGTTAGGGAGAAGCAGATGGATATCAGGGTGGAGTTCGAGTATGAGAAAAATGAACGCTTAATATACTGTAATTTGTTCAACTGAGCTTTGAGAGCGTGGTTAAGTAGGCTACTAGCATTTCTTCTAGTATAAGCTTTTGTGAATGGATGAATAAGTGGAGGTTCCACCCAAATAGGAAACCAACCTAAATGTCCAGGTGCTAAAAGTGTGAATGAACAAGATGAAAGGATTAGTGAGAGTAGAAAGGATAAGGTGATGAAAAGATGAAGAATGATGAAGGGTGAGAAGATTTAGAAACTGTCGTTGAAGCGCCGAGAATAAAACATCACCGACAATGGCGCCAGAAAATGTTTTCGCTCGGATTCTACAGACACCACGACAACAAATTAGGGCGGGGGTTATCACTTTGATTCCCGCCCACTCCGTTCTAGTTGTCTCCCAACAACAGGCTATCGGGGTAGTCCCTGGGAGACAGAGTTGAGTGGCCTAGCTACTTGGTGAAAATTAAGTAGCCGGATGGAAAATCGATGCTTATATGATAGACTAACCTATATGAGATGCAATTCCTAAGACCTAAGTGTGATGCAAGGCTCTTGGTTAATTTTAGATCATCTGCTTAATCTAAATGGAACCTTTCTCTTCATGGCTTTGAGAAACTATGTTCAAGTTAGGTTTTGGGATGGAAGCCAATAGGAAGGAAACAAAGGCCTGATTAACAATGCCTCCCTCTGTGTTCCAACCACCCAGTTCCTCCGACGTTGCAGACATTGCAGCTCTAATCACTGCAAGGTCACTGTGTTAACCACTAAGAAGGGTTGAATCCCTCAAGCTAAATGAGAGAGGGTTGTCCTAAGAGTCTATCAACCTAGCTTATGCTTGGAGGTAAGTTATTAATTCAACTACACTTAAGATGAAATGCAAGATTATGAGTGAGTTTCTTAGTTTAAGATTGTTTATATGATTTAAGTACTTAATGTTGATTAATTTATAGTAAGAGTACTTAAAAATATATTGAAAGACAATCTTAAACAAGAACAATTGCTTAATGATGCAAGTGCCAATGTTCAACACCAATTGATAACAAGAACTTAGAGAAAATTATCCACTTATCAATTAGCCAATGATTCAAGATTCCAATCACAATTACTCAAGATATCTTATCACAAGGCCAATTAGATCTCTAATGCCCAAATTGACTTAACTTATCAACAATATTAGAACTTATATGTTTAACTGTTTGAAGTGCCAAGTTAATGAATTCTCAAATCTAACTCAAGATAATCAATTATTAGAGATTAACAACAACAAACTACAATGAAAAAGACACTTGTGATGAGATTAGAACAACAGTAAATCAATATAGACCCAAGAAACAACAAGCCTATGATAACCAAAGATGCTCAATGAGATGCCCAATACTTTGCCTAATGTAAATTATTAGTAAAGCCCACTTTAATATGGTGTATTCAAAAAATTTCAGATCTGAAAACTTGTTACAGCAGTAAGTAAAACAGAAAATTAGTAAACTATTGATGCTACAACAAGTGAAAAAAATTGCCAAACTAAAAAAAATCAATTTTTGAGCCCTTTTAGATTTGTTATTCAGAAAAAATCAGATCTGATTATTCAATCATGCACAGAAATTCCAGCAAGAAAAAAATTAGATCTAGGCTAGATATGCAATACCCAAGTGGCCAAAAATTTAGGAAAAAATTGTTACGCAATTAGGGCACTTATATCATTGTTATGAATCAGAATTTACAACTATAATAATACAGTGAGAAACTAGGGTTTAAAGAACAAACTCTAGGCCCAAGGCCTTGAAGATCACTTTGCCCAAACTAGTGAAAAATTTGCAATGAAGTTGCCACCTGCAAATCAAACTTTTTGAGTCAAATTTTTGCAAAACCCACCAAGTAGTCAGTCCTGAAAACTTAAAAAATGGCTAAGGGTCAAATTAGGGCTAGGAGAGGGTGAAAGGCAGTGTTCCACGGGGACTCGCCGCCCCCAAGGGGTCTAGTTTCCTAGCTCCCCCACGCTCTGGGGACTTGGGGACGAGAAGGGGTCGTTACTCCATGCTCCCAAAAAATAGGGTGCACAGGGGGACGTGCTAGGGGGTCGTTTCCTTGTGCTGAGGGGTCGTTTCCAAAAAGGGGGTCGTGAGGGGTCGAGGGGGGGCGGTTGTGGGGGGACGTGCCAGGGGGTCGTTTCTGAAAAGGGGGTCGTGGGGGGTCGAGGGGCTTGATTTTTTTAAATAAAATTTTGTTTATAATTAAAATTTAACATTAGTTTTAATACTTTAGGGTTTCAATTCGTTTTTTTATAAATTTAATTCATTATTTGCCCGACCCCTCACTCCATTCGCAAGACGTTCCTAGTTCCTCTGCAACAAAGAGGAATTGGTCCACATATAGCTTCATCCACTCTATCAAGAGGAACAAGCTTACCTCTAAAAGAGCGGAGAAGTTAGTCGCTGTGCATAGTGTCCTACATCTTGAGCATAGGAAGACACCTGAGTATTTGAAGCGACCAACAACATAATGGGATGTTGATCCAGAGGATGATGCACAGGTAGATATGGAGCAGAGACTTGATGAGAGACAGATGGGGTTGGTTGGTGTGCCACTTAGCATGTTTGAGAATGCTAGTGATTCAGATTTAGATGGTGATATGGTTGATCCTGATTTATTCATGCAACAACTGGATGCAGAGACTAGCGGGGCATTACCTTGAGGCTTGAGCAAAATTATGCTCGTTTATCTTTTGATATGTTGATGTTCTTATGTTACTCTGACTCTATAAAATTTTGACTCTTGATGTATGATGTATCAGACTTGACTTTAGTCTTTTATAATTCTATAAAATTTTGATTCTTGATGTATGATGTATCAGACTTGACTTTTATAATTTTATGTCAATATTCACTGTTCAGTATTCAATGTTCATAGTAGGAAGTGGAACATCAATATGGTTTAAACTTTAATCATAATGTATGATTATAAATTAGAATTTTAAATTTATATGATATTAGATAATGATATTCATATTAATGATCATGCTTTGCAACTTTTCAATTCAAACCCAATAGTCATAGTGGACTCAATTTATAAATTATATTTTATATTTATAAGTTTTTAAGACCTTGACGCCCCCCCACGTTTCCTAAAAATTGGTGGGGAGCTTTTGCATAGGCCGCTCCCGCGTATCCTCGCTCCCTTGCCCCCTCGTCTCGGAACCTTGGTGGAACATTGGTTAAAGGCTAAGGAAAAATGCCAAAGAAGACTGCGGAAGAGGCATAAAGGACAAGAAAGGCTAGTGGCTCAAGGAGGAGGCCTAAAAAGGAGGGAGCAAGCCTAGAAAGACTTGACGTAGGGAGGAGGAATCCCTTTTAGGGCGTATCCTCGCTCCCTTGCCCCCTCGTCTCGGAACCTTGGTGGAACATTGGTTAAAGGCTAAGGAAAAATGCCAAAGAAGACCGCGGAAGAGGCATAAAGGACAAGAAAGGCTAGCGGCTCAAGGAGGAGGCCTAAAAAGGAGGGAGCAAGCCTAGAAAGACTTGACGTAGGGAGGAGGAAGCCCTTTTAGGGCTTGTGGCTAGGGTTAAAGGGTTGAAAAGCCCACAACTAGCCCTCAAGGCGGTTGCCTAGGGCTTAGGAGGGGAGATGAGTGGCCTAGGGCCCATAGATAGGCCTTAGAATGCCTAAAAACCCTAACGTTGGGGTTAGGGAGGGAGGCTAAGTCCTCTAGGGCTTACGTTTTGCCCTAAAAGGCCTGAAAATGTTGACAAAGAGGGATTTAAGGCTAACGCAAGGGGAATAGAGGCCAACTCTGGCCTTGGAGAGGCTAGATTTGGGCCCGAGAGGGCTAAAACTCAAAAACCCAGTTTCAGAAAATTTTATTTGTTTCAGATATGATTTTTTCTACAAATTCTTCAATGGTTGGCCCTGCAAACAATTGTAGAGGCTAGATCTTATCTCAAGGGCCTAGATCTAGCTCTATTCCAACTTTCTCCACTTGATTTCACTTGCACAAATAAGTTTACAAATACATAAAACCCTAATATATACAAAAAAATATTAAAACCCCAATTAGTAAAAATAATTTACAAATATACAAGGGTTTTAAAATATTTTTTATTTTATTTTATTTCATAAATGGCTAATAATAATTTGGAAAATTAATGCTCACTATAGCCTTAGCGAATTTAAATCACCCATAAAATATTTGGAGTCCAAACAAAGTCGGTTCATGCCCACAGTTTATGAACTTGGAGACAAAGGACTGAGGAACTTGCAAACATTATATATATTTGTTAAAAAAAATTGTTAGACATATGGCGAATCAAATCATCTAAGATAAACCCAAAATATATCAATAGAATGACTTTATCCCCATTTAATGAAAAACAAATTTTAACATTAATCAACACAATATAGGAAAGCCCGTACCCAACACATACCACAAATCAACGAACACTGAACACCTTGAACTGCACCCCAAAGTCTTTATTATGATTCAAATAAACGTTCTCAGCGGGACAATAATGTTACATCAATGCTTCTGCAGCAATTTCTTAGCCAGACATCAGATGGATTTTGAGACAAATGACTCTCTAATTTATAGATAAATCCTCCAAGTTGAAAAATAACGGTTGACTTGATTCTCGTGAAAATAATCTTGGCCATTGATAAATCTTTGATGATTTTTTAATTTTAGCTGTTGAAAATATTTATTTTGAGGAAATTTCGAATTTCTCATTAAATCCCTTTTTTATTAGCTCAAATTTAATTATTTTGAGCTAATTTCTTCAAAAAATCGACTTTGACTTAACCACCAAGGTCCAAGGGTCCATTGTTTCTTGAAATTTTCAATATTCCCTTGGTGGGGAGCTCTAAAAATTAATTCTTTTTATATCCACGAAATTTTCCACTGTGGAGAATTTAATTTCTCTAGATTTTTAATTTTGACTCTAATTAATTAAATTTCTGGCTTAGAATTTTAATTTAATTTTGCCAGAAAATTTAATTATTTGACAATTGAGGGGATCAAATATTTTTTCCACCCTTTAATATTTTAGTCATGGTGTCTAAGTATGAGGGACCATGCATTAAAATATTTTTTACATAAGATTTTTACAAATTCAACCTTCAAAGGGGGGATACTCATTCGACTTAAGCCCTCAAATTACATACTCAGTTCTGTGACACAATATGATCTAGTATGCCAAGTGATTTGTAATAAAATAATTTAGCCAATTAGCTTAAATTATCCTCGAATCACTTTTACATAATTGAACTAGAACACTAGGACTCACCTAAGACTTTGACGAAGAATTCTACCTTACCTTTGGGGTGAGGTGGGAGCGAAAAACTCTACCAACCATCCGTGTTTAGAAACACAAATGAGTCAGTGAGATGAAAATCCTCTTAAGATGAAATTATCGCTAAAATAATAGGCCTATCTAGGTTGTTACATACGTTCATGGTCTTACTAGTTTAATTATTTGACAATTGAGGGGATTAAAATATTTTTTCCACGCTTTAATATTTTAGCCATGGTGTCTAAATATGAGGGACCATGCACTAAAATATTTTTTACATAAGATTTTTACAAATTCAACCTTCAAAGGGGGGATACCTGTTCGACTTAGACCCTCAAATTACATACCCGGATCTGCAACACAATACGATCTAGTAGGCCAAGTGATTTGTAATAAAAGCCAATTAGCTTAAATTATCCCCGAATCATTTATACATAAGACTCGACTAGAACACTAGGACTCACCTAAGACTTTGATGAAGAATTCCACCTTACCTTTGGGGTGAGTTTGGAGGGAAAAACTTTGCCAACCATTCGTGTTTAGAAACACAGATGAGTCAGTGAGACGAAAAACCTCCTAGGATGAAATTATCATCAAAATAACAGGCCTACCTAGGTTGTTACATACATTCATGGTCTTACTAGCATCATTTACATAAAAAATTTGCAGAATGGGTTTACAATAACACAGTGCTGATGGTTGATGATCTCGATCCTTTGAAGAAAAAAATGGTGCATCTGCTTCCTCGGAACTTTAATAAAATGAGTGCAACAGGTCCTTTGAGGCACATCGTCAATCTTTCCAACAACTTGACTTATTAGCTCAGTGTTTCAACATCTAGTGGTGTGGAAGGTTTCATGCATCCACTCAAGGTCAATTCTCACCTTTGGAGGGGCAACACTGAGGAATGCAAGGTCTTAAGTGCTCTTATGTTGGGCCAGATGTACTTCTAAATTGTGCTGCAAAAGGGCCAATCCATCCCTCAAGGGATATTTGGCACATCTTGGAGAAACCACCTAAAACAAACCCTCAAGAACATGTGAGATCAACATCATTAAGTAAAGATACCTTTAAAGTATCATAGTTGACCATATTCAATGTCGGGGGCACAAAAATACTTCACACAAGTCTTGCTTTAAAATATCTTTCTAGCTGATGATATCTAAGCAATTTACCACTCTTGTGTTAGCGATGATTATACAATTTTCCCTATTAGGTGCTTCCAACCCCAAGGGGAAGGACAATTACTAGGTAGGCCGATTAATCCACAGTTGCATGTGATAAATGTGGAAATGGAATGGGAAATACTCAAGGAAGATGCCATCGCCTTTGTGCTAGTTGAAAGAGGTCCAACATATTGAGTGTAATGATGATAAGAAGGAGACACTGTGGAGGTTTGACTTACCCATATCCTCGGCCTACTTTTTCCACCTGTTTGGTGTGCTTTTTACTTCAATGATCTTTTCTTTTGTTTCTTTCATAGCTTGGATGACCAACTTGATCAATGCTTGTTTAATACCCCTTAAAGATTTAGTGGTTTATTGTTCGTTGAGGTTCAAACATTATAAGTTCCTTTGATTTAGATAAAGCATGATATGTTGAAGAATTGGGTGATGGCTAATGATGGGGGTAGAGCTTGAGCTAGGCTTTTTCCTACGTGCTTACTATTAATCCCAACCATTTTCTGCATTTTTCATTTTCTTTCATTTGTGGCTATATATGATTTTTTCTTACTTTTAGCTTTATCAACCTCTTTGGGAAAAGTTTTAGGCCTGGACTCAGAGATGCAGATAAAAGGTTCTAGTACTAGTGACAAATGACAATCAACCCAAAGAATGAAAATGGATATAAGGATAGATGGAAAGTGACAAATATGGATTACCTTGGGAATTCTCTATCAATCAATGCCTCCTACTTGTGCCCCTCTTGAACAGTGGAAATAAAAGGCCTTAGGGTAGGTCACACTGGACTAGGGGCAAAGGATAACCTCCTAGCCTCTAGGTGAAGTGTGGGAACAAGGATACAATCAAAAGTGGTCAATAATCCAACTCAATTTGAGATCCATATTAGAATTCCCTTAACGTTAAATGAAAACACATGATTACAAAAATGGTTAGTGTAACATTTGATAGATGACCCACCTTCCTTCAAGAAGTATTCGAGATGGGAGATGTGAAAAGTTGCTTGAAATGCAACAACTAGAAATAATTCTTCTAATTGATAAATTAATTATGCAGTTTATTTTGTTTACGGTAAAATAATGAACATTTCACACTGTGATTTCTTCACCATAAAAAATAAATGTTATAGAATTAAAAATGTTGGAAACTGAGAAATGCTCACACACACACATAAAATATGACACCGTTATTTTTGGACAATTTTCCCCATAAAAACCCAATGTGGGAAAACCGATGTAGCAGTTGAGGGTTTTCATTTTTATGCAACAATGAAATTTTGACTACTTTTTATCTGAGATAAATAGCGGAAAAATTTATTGAGGCAAATTACCCTCCTCTCTAATAAATCCCGACACATGAATTCCTCTGAAAGGCTAGTCGTCCAACCTCTGTGTAGATCCTTTGCGTTGGCCTCCACACATGTGGCTGACAAACCGTCTCAAAACAAGTTGTCCTGCCTATTGCTGCTCTAAAAACGTTCCTCCTGGCCTTCTGGAAGACTTCCCAGCCTGTGGAAACAGAAGTGAACTTCCCCACAGCTAAATCGAACTAATCTTCTTGAGGCACTGCTCAGCCCTTGTGCAACCTCTTGGAGAAAATCAAACTACCCTTTGCGCTATCTCTTGAATGCCCTGCGTCACCTCCTCCTCAGTCTCTGACTGCGGTTGATACCCTCCTCTTCCTTCACCCCTCAACTCTCTCTCTGAACAAACTCCTCCTTGAGAATCAATTTTCCTCGGGTTACTGAGTATTTGCCCGGTGTGCCTCCAAATGACTCTCAAGTCTTCTCTTATACTTTTCCTGTTGATGAATCAACGACCGAGATTAAGTCTCTAATCAACGACTAAGATTAAAACATACTTGATCCTCGTCTCTTAGAAGCTTTTCACCCATATCTTTATTAATACCCATTAATATTTTTATTTTCCCAAGTTTAGACTTAGGAGCTCATTAAAAATATTAATTATTTTAATAACTCCTCATCTAGGTGGAATTTCTCCAAACAATTTCTGGGTCTTGGAGATCTCATGTGTTCTAGCCCCTTCACAAAATTTTGGAGCTAGAGCACATCTGATGCTACCCAAAATAAACAAGTCTAACTATCAAATTAAAAGCACAACTATTCTACAAAACTTGGAATTGGAAGCTATTTTAGAAAGTAGTGAAAAACAATGATATGTTGACAAAATTTCAAGTGAAAGAGTCTCCATGTCTTATCAAAATGATGATTAGAACAAACATGAAAATGAAAGCAATTCTTGGAAAATATTTTAAGGAAAGTGTTCTTGGATTTTTAAGTTTATATTGAGTACTCAACTTGTAACAGACAGAAAAAAAAAAAACAAGCAAACTATATTGAAATCAGAGAATTCAAACATCTAAAGAGATTAAAAACTAAATAGAAGCAAATACTGAAAAAATGACATTAAAATGACAACTATACTATCTCACAACTCCACAGGGGGCCCTTCTGGTGAGTGTGAGGAATTATAAACTTAGATCACTTGATTCAAATCACCAATTTCATTCAGAGTTGCGCCATATCAAAGATTACATTCATTGGGAAAAAAACAGAGTTCTTCAAATAGCAGCAACAATTACAAGTTAATATTCATCATTGACATTTGATTCCCCCTCTCATCAAAGAGACTGCAATTTATAGAGTTTTGAAGCAACAAGAAACTCAGAATTTCATTGCATGAATTTTGGTCATGAGATCTCAGTAAATCAGTTTGAAAATAAAATAAAATATATTTTGAAGGTTTCTAGGATCAAAGATCAGTCCATATCTGATCACACTTATCTCCTTGCCACGAATTTTCTAAAGAACAGCTCGTTCCAATCCTTTTGGTGACTGGGCGTTGATTGTGAAATTACCAAACCGTTTGCTCACGCAATATGCAAAATAGGGCTCCAAAGAACCCCAAAAATATCTCAAATGGTAACGAATTTGAGAAAATGCTTAGTAAAAAACCTAATTGGGCCCGTCCTAAAACAACACATGTTATCGTTTTCTGAAATTCATTTTCATTAGCTGAGAAAACATGTTTGAATTTTACTGGTCAAAACTGCTGCGTTTTTCCTTTGATTTTTTGTTGTAGGTTCACACGTGCAAGCTGGGTGGAGTTTGACCAGTACAAATCCATATTGGAGCTTCTAGAAACCAAGTCCAAGTGTCAAGTTTCCTTCTAGAGTGGTGCCACTACCTCAACCATGGAGATAGCTACGGATACTTGACTAAATTGCAAAAACTTAAATTGGCCAAACTATCATTAGTAAAACCAAGCAAAGTTCTTAATTCATTAAAAATAATAGAAATAATAATAATAAACCATGTAAACATGTATGCGGAAATTTGGTCAGTTTATGGAGAAATATGGTTAAAAATGCTAACAATGGGTGAATAGAGTGATGCGAAAATGGATGGTTTCATCAACAAAATCATAACAAGTTGGAGGCCCATTGCTTAGTGTTTTATTGTTCAACTCAGGAAAATCTGCTTAAGGAAAATATCACATTCAAGAGGGAAAACTTCCCTCTTTCTCTTGGCAAGCCCTCTATTAGTGTCTGCGCACTGCAAACATGATCTACCTCTTTTCTACGCACTAGTATGGACTCGCACTACCTATACAACCTCCTATGCGCAATTATCTCAGCCCCTCGAGAGGTATGCGAATGGCTCGAAGTGATTATGATTGAATCAACCTCCTTTCTCTGCCGCTTTCAAATTGATGTAAAACCCTAGCATTGAGCTGAACCATTCTCTCTCTTGTTGAGATGGACACCAAGATGTCTTGTTCATAATGACCAAGTTCTATGCCCTTTTTCCCTCTTAGAATTCGACTTGGGCCCACCACTACCACGAAGGGCTGAGATTAGATCTCCTTCGACAACTAAGATCGATCTAATTTTTGACTATAGTAAAATTTAAATTTTCCCAAGTAAAAAAAAAAATAGAAAAAGGTAAATTGCGCCTTGGTCCCACTTGTGGGTCCCTTCGCCAAATTTAGTGCAACTACTAAATATGGTAGAACCCTTCCTCCTCTAACTTCATTTAACATCTATTGTTCCATATTAAAGAGTGCAAAATCTTTCATAAAATCTCGTTTCTATATGTTCTGCAAAATTTGTCTTTTAGGAATCCATCAAAGGAACATGGTAAATTCATCCTTTGATCTTAAATCTCCATTTTAAAGAAATTGTTGGGGTTTCTGAGAGAAGATTTTAGGTCCCCCACCATCTTCATACAAGCCCCTCTATGTTTGAACTCACCATTATTGACTCCTTTGCCTAAATGAGAGAAGGAACTAAACTAATTGTGGTGATCATTCTTAATTCCTATTTCTTTTTCTTAATCCATGGTAAGTAGGGGTAGGGTTAGCTTAATTCTGGATTTTATAACAATTTTATGTCTATTTGTTTTTGCCCTATTGGTAGGGATTGCGTTTAATAAATATATAAAGGCGAAATCTAGCATTAATTGCATATTTTCACCCCAAAATTAGGGCTGATGTTTACGTATTTATTGCTGACATATTTATTTTCAGCCACAAAAACTTCATTATTTATCTAACCCTTGCTTGCCTCTTTGCTAGTCTTTGCTCCTTTGTTGATCTGATCGTTGATAGGCTATTTCTCAAGCTGTTATATACCATTGTATGCCCTAAGTCTGCATATCTTAAAAACCTTAACTTATAACAGCTTTTTTCTAAATCATAAAAGGTCTTAGGAAAGTGTACTTGAACTCTTACAACTCTTATCTCAGCCTTTTCAAGGTTTGGTCGATACCTTTCTTTTTAATCATTAGGCCTTATATCACCCTCAAACCCTCTGTTGAATATATTGTTGGTGATTTCTTTACGGAAGCCTCCCTTATGGGGATAACAGATGGAGAGAGGCCATTGAGATGACTGTGGTGGTTGATCTCTTGTTGACATAAGACCTAGGTTGCCTCGTGATGTTTTTTAGGCCTGCTATATTTTGTGGTAACAGGTCCAAAAGCTCCAAGGAACCAGCAGCAAATTTCCATCAATGCGATAAAAATCACAATGGTAGGAAGTTGGAACCTCGTACAATATAAAGTGTAGCAGAAAGTATTTCCAGTAGTTAGCTCTTTCCCTATGAAAGAGAATGTGCACTCGTAGGTCTTCTTACTATTCTTCAATAGGATACTAGCTATAAAAGAGCAACTGAATTTCAATGCAGTATATGATAGAAATAGCTGTTGGTTGAATTTGTTAAATTGAAAGGTTCCACTTTACTTATTTACAAATATATATTTTTATTGAAAATGCTTCTATGCTTTCTTACTTTTTGAAATGAAACATAAGGAATATATTTATCCAAGGTCTGAAACAGGATATTGTGCACTTATGGTACTGGTGACAGAATGGTTTAGGCATATTTAGCTTGGAGTTGGTGAGATCGATCATTCAAGGGATTTTGTTGAATGTGAAGATTAGAAAAAATTGACTAAAATTACAAAAATGAAATTTGAAAACTTCGTTTCTCTACTTATTCTTTTCTCTAATTCTCAGGCAAGCTCTTCAAATTCGCCTTGGAACTCAATAAAAAATCGCTTTATTGAAATGGGATATTCTACTCTTATAGTAGAAAAAGCAATCCAAGAGTGTGGTATGATTACACCTTTTTCATATTCCTGTGAATTGTGACATTAAACATTGATTTGCTCCATGTTCAATTTTATTGCAGTGTAAGTTCTCATATTCTTTCCCTTGTTATTGTAGGCCAAGAGAATGAGAGCGCAATATTAGAATATATATTGAATAATCAAGTTAGTGAGTTCCTTCTTTTCTCTGCTTCCTTTAAATTGTTACAAAAGCATAGTCTCTATGGTGATGTTGGTCGTCCATTAAATTCTGTGGGATTAAGTCCAAAAGTCAATCACTAATGAACTTTGGAAGAAGGTCTACACAAGCAATATTTAGGCAATTGTGGTTACGTATAACATCAATTTTCTTTACAGGGAGGCCTGTCTGATTCTTCATGGTGCTCAGTTAGAACTCACTTTGTGAGCATGGGGTATTCTTCTACTATAGTGGACAAAGCAATTGAGGAATGCAGTATGATTACACCTTCAGCATATTTTTCTGAATCATGACATTATGCTCTGATAGAAATTGATGAATCTTTCAGTTGTCATCTTTGATTGCTTTCATCATTGCATTCTATTTTGTTGTGTTAGGTGCAGAGAATGAAACTGCAATATTAGAGTTTATCTTGAATTATCAGGTAATCTATTTGTTTCTCCTCCATGTCGATTTGCCATATGCTTTTACAAATTAAATAAAAGTTGTCTTGAATTATCAAGTGACTTCCCTGCTGCTTTTGACTGATACAAAGAGCATATGCTCTATGAACTTTGCAATGTTGATCATCTATCAATTTTTTTTGGACAAGGTATTGGAAAATTGGAGTCATGTTCTATCATTAAGTAACGATAGAAATATGGAAACTATGTCTTTCAAAGATTGTAGCAAATACTATCATATAATAAACTACTTTGTTTTCAGGAAACCCCATGTGTTTCATCGTCGTGTTCAATAAAGAGTTACTTTGTGCATATGGGGTATTCTTCTACTATAGTGGACAAAGCAATTGAAGAATGTGGTATGAGTCGAATTTCAGCATATATATGTTAATTATAACATTGTGCTCTAGTTTGTAACACATGAATCTTTTAATTGTAATTTTTGATTTCGCCTGCTAGTGCTTGCTGTTATGTTGTTTTAGGCACAGATAACGAGACTGCGATATTAGAGTCCATCTTGACTTATCAGGTAGTTCATTTATCTGTTCTCTCTACAAATTTCTTAGATGCTGTCACAAAAGAAACAATCTTTCTCTTTCTTTGTTTGCATTACGAGATTTTGTTGGCAGGCATTAGAGGACTTGAGTTCAAATCATCGGGATTTCCTCACTAAGTCATATAGCTCAGACAGCAGGGATATGGTTGAAGATGTCGATGATAGTGCTGCATATGATGGTCAAGTTGATGAGGTATTCCACCCAAATCATATTTTGGATTGAAAAGTTTGAATTACTTTACCTTTATTTTGAGTTTCTCATGTTAAACTTGCTATTCCTTTTTCCAATACACTTGCCCACCCCAATTGCCAGATTCTTCTTGTACTTGAAAACAACACTTTTTTCCCGAGGAAATAATCTCAGCCCACCGCCACACACTTAGGTTAAGAATGGGGGTGCTGCTACCATGCCAGCCTTCATGGAGTTGGCTCCCTTCTTCCCTGGAATTTTTGGATGGATAAGTCTGCTAGCTGCATAGGCAGCTGGTAAGCCCAATGGACTGGATGGATTTGAACTGAAGACCTCTGTGGACTTTGCACAATAACATCTCTACTAATTGAGCAAACCCAAAGGGCTTTTCCTTCAAAGTAATATTTATCAAAACACAGAATGTGACTTCTGCCAGGAAGGCTGTTGCACAGATAGTTATTTGAATTTTAGAGAGCATGTATGGATTTATCCAACTCTAGTTCAGCTGCTGAGCACTATACATTTGAATGGTCCCATTGTTGCTAGTGATTCGAGATTAAATTTTTGGACAGTCTTTTTGGATATCATCTGCAAATTGACCTCCCCACTTTCTACAAGTGAAACTTGGAATAGAGTTAGAAAAACAGAGATGCTGCATATTGAGCTGAAGTAATTCTACGCTCAAATGCTGTGAGATGAATTTCTTGTATTGGAGACAGGCACACACACACATATGTATAGTTTCAGGTTCATGTGTGTGTGTGCATGTACATGTCATGGCTTATCATATTCAAGGTTCATTGATAAGTGTGTATGGCTACATGTCATTTAAATATTTTATAAAATGAAAGTCATCCTTTCTGTTTTTGTCTAGGTTGTTTCCCTAGAAGTTTACCCCAACATTCAAAGACAACCACTGTTTCATAGAATTGGTAAAGTTATCTTGAAAACATGTTTACACACAAATTGTAATTCTATTTAGGGCGTGTTGAAAGTGCCTAAACCAATCTAGCTTTGACAAGCGCCTAAAATAAATAAATTTGTTTAAAAATGGGCAGAGCTAGGAAAGCTGGCCATGTATGTCCCTAAACCAATAGAAGAGATGTAGTGATTAAGCATCTCTAAGATGCAATTCCTAAATTTGTCATATAAAAACCATTTATAGGCCACATTTGTCTTAGAGTTTGTACCTGTAAGTGTTCTCGTCCTGGATGCTCTTGTCAATGCAGCAGGTACCTCTGAAGGTGTCCAAGACCTGAGCAGATGCAGAGAAGGTACAATGGCAGGTTACAGCAGTCTGTACGGAAGCTTTAATGACACCTGAAGTACAGTTGTAGGTACAGGCACAAAGAATAGGTAAGCAGGGGAAGAGGAAATCCATAATGTTGCATCAGAAGTTGGGCAGGTAGGTACATCAATAGTGCAGGTTCAGTTATGTGTGGCAAAGGTACAGGTCATCCAGCCTGTTACCTGTTCAATCTAGTAGGGGTCTTATTGCTGCTCAAACTAGAAGGGGCTTTAGGAGGGGATCCTATAGAGAAACTACTAGGTCAAGTGGAAACAATGGATCAATAGCCCACCATCACATCAGCGAAAGCTCCCTACTTTTTACGAATTTTCACCGATGGGAGGATTCTCGATACGAGAGGAATCACGAGGATAGATAGATCAATGATAGAATTTGGAGTGATTCTTAAAGGCTAAAGCCTATTCACAAGAGAGGCTCAAATAATTCCTAGACCTAAGAATCCCAAAGGAGAAATGGTTTCTATGTAATCCTTGAGGAATTTGAGCCACAAAGTTGCGGGAGCACAAAGAAACCCTAATGGGCCTGTTACCACTCAAACTAGCAGGGGACCTAAGGGGAATCCCTAAAGGGAAAATGCTAGGCCAAGGGCAACAAATGGATTCTTAGCCCACTGTCACCTCAGCTAAAGCTCCCTTCTATTTACGGACTTTCACCGATGGGAGGAGACTTAATATGTATGGAGTCACTAATGAATGATAAGTCAATGGATATGAGTGACCCAGGGCCTTTCCCAGAAGGTTTTGAAGGATGGGGCTTGCTTGCTTTCTAAGCAAGGTACTAAGCTTCTAGGGAAAGGAAGAGGATTTTGGGGGTTAGGTGTATGGGAATAGGGTTTGAAAGGAGTTCCCCACACACGAAAATCTTTGTTAGAATTGGTATCCTGGATGGTTCTTGAAGAATGGTCATTTGAATGAGCGGGACCACACGGGGCCAAGTGGACCTGGTCTAGGGTATGAGGAAGGTATGAAACAATCAATGATATTATTACCCTAGACAAGGTGGGAAGTATCAAAGAAAGTATTTTCACTCAATGATAATGCCTTAACCCTGGGAAGTGCTAGCCTTGGGGATGGCAGGGTAAGTTTTGGTCCCGGGGCTAAGGCTTGGCTTTTCTCCCAACTCCACCGTTAGAATGTCTTCAAATTTGGAGGAGGGCTCGAGAAAAGGCCACCGCAGGAGACCTTAGGAGATCAAAATTTTTCAGTGGCTAACTTGTCGGGAAATTGATGCGCTAGGCACACCAATGTGGCTAGACTTGAGAGAAGGTGAGAGAATAAGTGTTTTGGTGACCACCCTTGGTAGATGAGTGCTTTAATCCTTGGGAGAATGGAGTCTATGTTGATTATGTGTAATATTTCTTGGTTCCTAGTCAAAGAGGCCTCAAAATTACTTAACAAATCCGCTAGGTCAAGTGAAAGAAATCTTGCATCTTTTATACTTCAAATGCACAAGAGGAATGGCTTATCAAGGTTCGATTTTACCCCTAGGAGATTTTGTGCACACTACATTGCCCATACATGGAGAGAACGTTATAATAGAGACAATTCCGCAATATTAAGCAACAATTTGCATGCAGCAATTAGCCCTTAAAACAACGAAAATCCAATCCAACATATATGACAAAAGTAACAAGAATAACATCAAAATTTCGTACGTACATGCAGTAGAATATCAAACCATTCATAAATGACAATAGAGAAGCTCCAAGAGAATATAGACCAATAACCATACATCAAAATTCATCCATAAATGCTCCAATTCATCCTTTAGAAAAAAGTGCGAAATTCTCTAAAGAAGAGAGAGATCTAATCCAAAGTGATGATGAGAAAATGAGCTCATCTCACTTGTATCTATACACAACTTAGGAGTTCGAATTAGCCTCCTTGGCCTACATAAGCCCCAAAGATAAAATAATGTTCTAATAATACAACTTTTGGTGACAAGCCCACGAAACTAGCTCATAAATGAAAAAGTAAGCCTGTCAAGAGGTCAAATAATAATCTATGTTGTAGAGCCCTCTAAGAGGCCTAATGAGGTCCATGGGTGCCATCATGAAGAATAGGACCTTCAAAAGCAGTGGACAAGGGGTTGACCCCTTGTAATAACACGTGTGCTCCAAATGACATCTGGGGCACACAAGTGCCGTCATGTGTCTCCAAACAAATCGAAGATTCTTGTAGGTCGCCCTCTGGGGCTAGAATGATGGTGTAGGTGATGCCACATCATTGTGGAAGTCCTGGATCATCTGCCAAGTGTATGGTGTAGATCTGGGGCCAACTGGGCATGATGGATCAAATACATCCTCCTCTTCCAATAAGTGAACCACGAGCAATCTCTGAATGGTTGTGGGGATCCATGGAGTGCAATCTGTTGCTGTGGAGGCCCATGGCTCTCAATGCTCACCCTACATGTGCCAATGTAGCTCTCTGGAGGATTAGGACCCCATAGGGAGACCAAACCCCAAATGTAAACCATTTGCAATCTTGCATAAGATCCAATGCATCCCTAGCCTTCCAGTACAAAAAGTCATTAGAGAAATAGAGTAAATGAGCTTACTTAGTCATGGACCATAGGTGGCGACTTGATAATGGCTTGCCCTTCCATAATGGGCTTTGGGATGTGCCAGTGTCTCCTAAACTTGAAATGGGACCTGGGTTAACCAAGCACCCTATTAAATGGTTTCGACCTCTAAAGGGGATAATGTAGTCAAGGTACATCTGTCAAAAGGTGGTGACCTGTGACAGATAGGTGGATGAAGTAGGGGATGAGAAGGGGTAACCTTGGGTCACATGCTGGGGTACAAGGGTAGCTAATGAGAGGGAAGCCCACACTTGGGTTTATAATGTGTAGGAGGGAGAAATCGTGCTACATGAGGTGCCCCTCCCTTGATTTTTCCACCCTTCTTTATATGCCTTTTGCCTTTTCATGATTTTCTTCGATTAATTGCTTGGGGCTCAAGGGGCTAGAGCATGATGTGTAAGATATAGCAGTGGAATCCCCTTTTTTAAGGTGGGGCGGTTCATCGCCCACCAGGGGTTGGGACAATCATGGGTTCCTATATGATGAAAAAGGCTCATAGAACCTGTAGGAACGAGGGTGATGGCCATGATGATGGAGTAGAGCTCATGTATTGGCTTTTTCCCACGTGCTAAATATTTTTGTCCCCGCCATCTTTTGAATTTCGTGGTACTTTTCCTGTTGAGTGTGGCCATATATGCTTTTAACTTTCTTTTCAGCTGCATCAACCTTCGGGCTTCATTCCAGGCCATGACCCAAGGTGTGAGTAAGAGGAAGGGGCGAGCTAACCCTATGTGGACCCAAGTGAGAAATATGATGAATGGGGCAATAATGAATGGAAAGAGGGTAATATAAGCAGATAAGGGGCAAGACCACGCAACCAAAATCAAAGTTTCCCGTGAAATACCATCCCTGGAACCAAATGGTCAATAAAAGAGATCCCACAGGACTAGAGTCCGAGGTTAGTTCCTAAAAGGGGTCTAGGGGACAGAAGACATGGGCCTCCACAACAGTATACAACACTCCATGTATCCCCAGGGATGTTCATAGGTTTCTCGAGATTCAGCTATTGGACGAGGAAGATGCACCTTGGTTCACCTTTGCCCAACTAGCCCCACAGTTGTACCATGCACTTGGCAGATGACCTAGGACTTGTATGTTGATGTGGCATCACTTACACCATCATCTAAACCCTTATAGATGGTCTACAGGAATCTTTGACTTACTTGGAGACCCATGAGGTCACTTGTGTGCCTTCACACCCATTGGGAGCACTATAGGTTTATTATGTGGAGAACAAGGGGCTAGCCCATTGTCCATTACTTTTGGGAGTCTATTCATCATTATGGCACTTATGGACTTCATCAGGCTTCTTAGAGGGCCCAACGACATGTATTACTGATCATTCGACCTCTTGAGAGGCTTGTTATTTTGTTTATGAGCCATTTTGTTGGGCTTGTCACCAAAGTTAGTTATTTGCACTTTATTTTTATTTTAGGGGCTAATGTAGGCTCAAGTAGCTAAATCGAACTCATTAAGAGTGTATAAATACAAATTATGAGAGTTCATTTCTCATCATCACTTGGTTTGGACTTGTATCTCTCTTGAGATTTTCGCTATTACTTCTTGGTGGATGAAATTTTGGAGCACGGATGAATTTTGATGTTTGGATTATCTCTTTTTTTCTTGGAGCTTCTTGATTAGCAATTTGTTGATGGTTGGATATATTCTCTTACATGTAAGTACAAAATTTAATGCTATTCTACATGCATTGATGATGGGATTTTCTCTATACTAAGACTAATTGCTGCATGTTTTTACTGTGAAATTGTGGAACTATGTTTCTATATAGCATCTCTCTATGTATGGACCATGTATGTTGAACGAATTTTCCTAGGGATAATTCTATGGTTGAATTTATCTTGATAGACATCTCATCTTGCAAAATGAAGTATAAAAGCTTTTAAGGTCACTCTCCTTTGTCGTAATGATAAGCAAAGTTGATCTTGAAGCTTCCTTGACCTAGAAACGAAGTCCATTCTCATATTCTTCTTGACTCCAGTCTCCCCAAAGGATTAGGCACTAGTCTACCATAAGGTGATTACTTAAAAGAGCCATTTTTCTTCACCTTTCCTTCTTTATTCTAGGTCAAGCCACATTAGGGATCCTAGGGCATCACTTTCCCAACAAACTGCACATATAAAAACTCCAATCTCTTGGCCTCTACTACGCTGGTGTGTCTCCTAAGCCTCCTTCAACTTTGAAGAAATTATGATAGTGGGGTTGTGAGATATCCCAAGCCCTAACCTTGAGATTGGTTTTTGCCCTAAGTTTCCCCAGGCTAGTTCCCTATAGGGATCATTTTCCACCTTTAAGTGAAAATCATTTCTTTGATCCCCTTCTCCTCCTTGTCTAGGTCAAGTTCATCATTGGTTGCTAAACTCCCTACTCTTGACCTAGCCTAGGTCCACTTGGTCCTGTGTGGTCCCATACCTCATCAAAATTAATTCTTTAAAAACCACTTGGGAAACCAAGTTTCGTTGGGATTTTAGGGATTGGGAAGCTCCTTTACAATTCACACTACTTATACCGAGCTCTCAAATCCTCATCCCCTTTTCCTATAAATCTTGGTACCTTTCTTAAGAAGCAACCAAGTCCCATTTTGAGCCTCCCCTAGGAAAGGGTCTTCGAGATCACTTCACATCCATCTTAGTTGATATATCCTTCATAAGTGATTCTCCATATATCAGGTCTCCTCCCATCAGGAAAGTCTGCAAAGAGTAGGAAGTTTTAGCTGTGGTGACAGTGGGGTTTAGCTTCATTGTTTTTGTTGACCTAGAAAATGCCCCTCTAGGACCCCATGCTAGTTTGAGCAGTAAGATGGCCTAAGCAACAATCGGGTTACAAAGGATATTTATACTTCTTTATATTGAAAATGATGACTTATCAAGGAAATCATGAACATTCATGTACCTCTAGGACAATAATTCACCATACTTCAAATGATCATATCAAAAATCTCTTACAAAGACAAGGCCAACAACTTCACATAAGATAAAGGGCAGCTACACTAGCTTCGTGAACAAAAATATTCCATAGACAATTTTATGAGACAAATTTACAAATAATCATGAAAAGGTGTTCATAAATATAGCGAAATTATTCCAATCATCAAGATGCAAAGAAATCGAAGCCCCAAGACAAGAAATTAAGTTTTTCCAAACATCGAAATGCATTAGATCTCCAATTCATCCAAAAAAAAGGCTAGGCGGAATTCTCCAGAAGAGATAGTCCAATCCAAAAATGCGATGAGAGAAATGAATGAGCCTCTCATCAATTTATACAATCCATAAGGGGGTTCAAATAGCCTAAATAGCCTAATAATGACCCAAATAATAAAATAATACGCAATATTAACATGATTTTGTGACAAGCCCAGCAAGATAGCTCAATAATACAAAGATAAAGCCTCTCAAGAGGGCAAAATAATAAATACAATGAGTCGTTGGGCGATTGAGGAGGCCAAGTGGAGTCCAAAGTGTGCAAATGTGAGAGAATAGGTTCCAAACATAGTGATCAAAGGGGGGGGGGGGGCTTGATATCCAAGCAAACCCAATGTGGTGTACCCAAATGGTGTGGGGGCACAATGACATCCTCATGGGTCTGCAAGTGGATCAATAATGCGTGTATACCATCTGTAAGGGCTAGAATGATGACATAATTCCTCCCTTTGTCTCCTATGGTGAGACCCATCCTTGTGTGGGCCCTGGAACACATGCCAAGTGTGTGGTGCAAGTGTGATGCCGACTGGGCAAGGTGGTTCAGGTGCATCATCTCCATCCAAAAGGTGGAACACGAGCAATCAATGAATGGCGTTGAGGGATCCATGAAGTGGCAATCTTCTCTCTGCTAAGGTGGAGGCCCATGGCTCTCAACACTCACCCTACAAGTGCCAATAAGACCCTCTAGAAGGCTTGGACCCTATATAGGGAGACCAAACCCCAAATGGAGATCCACCTACAATCGTGTATAAGATCCAATGCATCCCCTTGCCTTCCAATACAAAATGACATTATAGTAATCAAGTAAAAGAGCTTACAAATCATGGAATCAAATGGACACTTCATGGTGGCATGCCCTTCCATAGCGGGCTTTAACATGTACAGGTGTGTCCAAGCTCAATAAGGGGGTTTGTTGTCGCGCAGATTGGCACGACAACGCTCGGACCGGGGGCTGTCACTCTGATCCCCGATCCCTCCGTTTGAGCCTGTCTCCCGCGGCTAAGGGGGGTAGACCCTGTGAGATGATGTGAAGACCAACTGCCAAACAGTTGGGTGGGAGACACGATACACGATATGATAAGCACTAGATGGATTTAGAGATTTAATAGACCAGTGCCTTGAGAGATTGTTATTAAAATGATTACTTGTTGAATGATATAAAAAGATGGACCATGAACAGCAATCATCTATCATCAGCTAAAACACAATGCTCTCAGAATGACAAAAACGATATCCAGCAGCTAAAAATTCGAAAAGATGAATACTTTAAACCACCACGAATCATAAACCATTAACCAGATATCAATTTCGCATCTCGACTTGAAAATTCAGCATGAAAGATGTAACATGAAAACAACTGAATCTGGCAAAAATAAATTTTTCACGAAATTTTTATATTTTTTCGAATTTTTTTAAATCTTTTTTTTTATTTTATTTTATTTATTTTATTTTATTTTTCAATGATTTTTTAATTAAAACATTAAACTAAAAATCTAAAAGAAAATTAAAAAAAAAACTATATTAAAATCTAATCTAAGTCAAAACTAAAAAGCATTAACAATATTTAATCGTAAATGAAAAAGCTAATTTTTAAACTACAACGTAACTAATAAAAGAAATAAATCTAAATTCTAACTTTGAATAAAAATGGACTTTTTATTGTTATATCATACATTAAAACAAAATCAAAAATTTATAAAACAAATCTAACAAATTACAATCTAAATAAAACAAATAAAAAAAAAAAAACTAAATCGATGCTAACCTAAACGCATGAAACCATAACCTAAATCCAAATCAAAATAAGCCAAATTGAATTCCGATTTCTTTACGATTAAAACGCTGAACGCTTAAAACTTGGCACGAAAATGACATCGAAACCCTGAGATGCGAGCTGACTTACCGACGCTGAAAAATAAAAACGCAAGCATACCTGGAGATGATGATACGCAGGTACTTGAAGCAATTACCTTGCCCGGCTGTGGATATCCTGCGTTTTCCAGTTCTTGATGGCGGGGTGAGCAGGGCACAGGCAGCGAAAGGATAAGACGGCCATAAACCAACAAGAAATAAAATTTATTCTAAATGCAATTTAATCTCAATGGAGCTAATCTATCATGATAATATCATATGATGTTAGTTCTAATGTGAAAAATAAGCATGCAATGCATCCTATTCTAAGATGCATATTACATCGTACAAGTACTAAGTGTAATAACAGAGGCAGTGCAACCAGGACATCACCAGATCAATATCAAAATACTTTTCCCAGTGATTACTTATGCAACAAATACAAAAGAAAGGATAGGAACAATCATCTAGAGAGTCACCAGGGCGGGAGGTGGGACAATAGAATTCCTACACATGGAGGATCACGGGAGAAGAGGGGACAAAGGGATGTAAGCTACTCCACGAGATCCTGTCTTCTAACCAAAATATAGAGATGTCAACAATCAGGGTCATAAATGTTTGATGGTTAGCAACTTCAGGCATATCATCTCCATCATGGTCCTTATCATTTATGTCATGCTTCATGGCCACCATAGGGTTAGGGTTAGTAGGAAAAGGAGACTGATGAGATGGAGAGACATAACAAGTAGGTTTTCCACGATGATCACACTTAGGGGAGATGGAGGATTCCTCATTGATAATATAAGAAGGGTTGAGGAAGGTGTCCACATGGGACTCAACTACAACCCCAGAATTGTGAGGAAAGATAAGGGTCCTATCGATATCATCGTCATCGATGTCATAGATAGTGTCCTTGTCGAAACGATTGCCATAGAGCTCCCATTTTCCTTCTTTAATATGTAAGTAATCGTTGATATCAATGTTTGAAGGGGCTATGGGATCACCTTCTCCGAGGTCTTCAAAGGGTGGATCATCAGAGATAGTATCCTTGGAAAAGGTAGGGTTAACCTTAACTTCATTCTCTACAAACTCACTCTCCCTATCACGTGCTTTCGGAATTATCATCATGCTTATTTTCGTCATGTAGACCTAGGGAGCACCCTCTTTTGTGCCCATCATCTAGACTCCCAAGCTCATGATGATGCTCAATGAATGCTTCCTCTTAAATGTTTAATGCAGGGCATACTTGAAAATGTCTAAGAAAGCCTTCAACAAACTTCTCAATAGATGATATGCTCCTAGGTTCATGATTATGCAACCATGAGTTATGTCCATGGAGAGAGCTCATGAACAATAGTATAAGGACAACTTGGTGGAACAATTTCTCCTTTGAAGCATGTGCAATAAATATTTCTACATGATCAATTGCGGAGAGTGGATCAGCGTCATACATGGGCATCCCACGTATCATCCTTCCTGTGACATGATTAGGGTGCCCAGGGATGATAGCGACGTCCAAAGTGGGAAAATCGTCAAAGAAAGGCATCCTATTGAGATATACATGTAAATTATGTAGGAGTTGCCAGGGTGAATTTAAAGATGCCTAGAGAAATGCTTGCTTCACCCTACAAGCATTGACCTTAAAGTTTAATGAAAAGCTAGGGCTTTGTTCTTCAAATGGAGTCACCAATAATAATATATCAATGATGTTGTAAGGGAAACAAGACACACGTCTCGTGTCTTTGGCAACGATGCCAAAACTGTTACCACTCAAACTAGCAGGGGTCTTGGGAGGGGATCCTATAGAGAAACTACTAGGGCAAGTGGAAACAATGGAGCAATAACCCACTGTCACCTCAGCTAAAGCTCCCTTCTCTTTATGGATTTTTACTGATGGGATGAGTCTTGAAATGAGAGGAATCACGAGGATAGATACATCAATGATAGGATGTGGAGTGATTCCTAAAGCCTATTCACAAGAGAGGCTCAGATAATTGGTTTACTTGCTTTGAAAGCAAGGTGATTGGCTCTCTAAGAAGGGTTGGGGGATACCTAGACCTAGGTTTGGAGAATATTCTTTAACAAGAGGTATACTAGACCTAATAATCCCAAGGAGAAATGGTTTCGATGTAATCCTCGAGGAAATTGAGTCACAAAGTTAGGGGACCACAAAGAAACCCAAATGGGCCCAAACAAAGTCAAGGTTTCAGAATGGAGCTTCAAGCAATGGATCTTGACCAAGTAAGGGAGATGAAAAGGATCAAAGAGATGGGATTTGACTTTAATATTTAATGCAATGATCCTTAATGAAGCCACTAACCAAAGGCAAACTAGGGAAATGGTTTTCGGGCTAGGGCTTGGGATATCTCGAGATTCCACTGTCGGAATAGCCTCAAATTTGGAGGACCTATAGAGGACTCACCAACGCATCTCTAGACCAATTTTCACCAATTTTTGATGGCTACAATAGAATTCGTGGGATGCCCTAGATGGACTTCTAGGTTAGGGCTTAGAAAAGAAGGAAGGAGTTGAAAAAGAATTTTCTTTTTGTGATCACCTTTGGACTAGACTAGTGCCTAGCCAATTGGGAGAACGGAATAAAATGAAATCAACATTTAGGTAGGCTTAATTCCAACCAAGGAGTTCCTAGCAACTTCGTATGGCCTAAGCAACAACTAGGTTACAAAAGAAATTTATACTTCTTTATATTGCAAACGATGACTTATCAAGGAAATCATGGACATTCATGTACCTCTAGGACAATAATTCACCATACTTCACATGATCATATCAAAAATCCCTCACAAAGACAAGCCCATGAACTTCACATAAGATAAAGAGCAGCTACACCAACTTCATGAACGAAAATATTCCGTAGACAATTTTATGAAACAAAATTACAAATAAGCATGAAAAGGTACTCACAAATATAGTGAAATTATTCCAATCATCAAGATGCAAAGAAATCAAAGCTCCAAGACAAGAAATCAAGCTTTTCTAAACGTCGAAATGCATTAGATCTCCAATTCATCCATCAAAAACGTTGGTCGATATTCTCAAGAAGAGATAGTCCAATCCAAAAATGTGATGAGAGAAATGAATGAGCCTCTCATCAATATATACAATCCATAAGGGGGTTCGACTAGCCTAATCAACCTAATAATGCCCCAATAATGTTGTAATATACAATAATGACATGACTTGGTGACAAGCCCACCAAGATAGCTCAAGAGGGAAAAATAGTAAATACAATGAGTCGTTGGGCCAATGGGGAGGCCAAGTGGAGTCCAAAGTGTGCCAATGTGAGAGAATAGGCTCCAAACATAGTAGTCAAGGGGGGAGGGTAGGAGGAGGCGCTTGATATCCAACCAAATCCAACGTGGTGTCCTGAAATGGTGTGGGGGCACAATGACATCCTCATGGGTCTCCAAGTGGAGCAATAATGCCTGTATACCATCTGTAAGGGCTAGAATGATGAAATAAGCCCTCCCTTTGTATCCCATGGTGAGACACATCCTTGTCTGGGCCCTGGAACATATGCCAAGTGTGTGATGAAAGTGTGAAGTTGGTTGGGTAGGGTGGTCTAGGTGCATCATCTTCATCCAAAGGTGGAACACGAGCAATCAACGAATGACCTGAGGGATCCATGAAGTGGCAATCTGCTCTTTGCTATGATGGAGGCCCATGGCTCTCAATGCTCACCCTATAAGTGCCAATAAGACCCTCTGGAGGGCTTGGACCCCATATAGGGAGACCAAACCCCAAATGGAGACCCACCTGCAATGTTGTACAAGATCCAATGCATCCCGTTGCCTTCCAGTACAAAAAATCATTAGAGTAATCGTGTAAAAGAGCTTACAAATCATGGAATCAAATGGACACTTCATGGTGGCATGCCCTTTCATAGCGGGCTTTAGCATATTTAGGCGTGTCCAAGCTCAATAAGGGGGTTAAACAAGGACCCTATTAGGTGGTTTCTACTTCTAAAGTGGGTGACATGCCCATGGTACATCCATCACTTGGTAGGTAGCATATGATATAATGGTGGAACGGAATGGGGAGCAATCGTGTGACATGAGTTACCCTGTCCTTTGTTTTTCCACCCTTCATCACATGCCTTTTGCCTTTGATTGATTTTTCTTCACAGCTGCTTAGGGCTCCAGGGGATGAGAGCATGATGTGTAGTATATAACAGTGATTACCCCTTTAAGGTGGGGCAATTCATCGCCCACCAGGGGTTGGGATAGTCATGGGTTCGTTGATGACGGAGGGGGTTGATATAGGGCCCATAGGAACCAGGGTGATGGCCCTATGTAAGGGGTAGAGCTCACGTTGATATTTGGCCCACGTGCTAAATGTTTATGTCCCGACCATCTTTTGCATTTTATGGTACTTTCCCTGTTGAGAGTAGTTCTAATTATGTTTTTTCTTTTTCTTTTAGCTGCATCAACCTTTGGGGCATCGTTCCAGGCTCGACCCAAAGTGTGGACAAGGGAAGAGGGACGCTAACTCCTTGTGGATGCAATGGAAAAATGTGTACCCATAATAGAAATATGGTGAATGGGGTTATAATGAGTGGAGGGAAGTGATGTATATGGTGCCAAGAAACAAGACCAAGCAACCAAAATCAAGGTTGCCCATGTAGTGGCACCCCTAAAGCTAGTAGCCAATAATAGAGATCCCATGAGACTAGGATATTGTTGATTTGTGTAGCTTGGGAGGTACTCCAAGCCCTAGGGTTCAAGGTTTGGAGGGCAAAGCGCCACAAGGGTCACTTGTGGGCTTGGAACCCAAGTATGGGGTTTTGCACCAAATCACGTTTTGGGCATTTCCATGAGCACATTTCTACATGTGATGGCATGAGATGATAAAGGGTGGAAACGAGAATCCAACGCTTCGAGAATCGTTGAACGCTGAGTTGTATGAGTGGAGATATGAATTTTTGAAGTTATTTTTGGGGTTGACACCATAAGTGTCAAGGTAAGCCTAAGGTGATTTTAGGCATCTGACAGTTGGAAGCCCCCAAAATATGACGTCTTGGAGCCCTTCATTTATGGTATAAATAGAAGTTGAGTGTGAGGCTACTCCTCATCCATTGTGCAACACTCACACTTGAGAAAAAAACTCGTTGAAGGCCTAGATATCTCTGTGGAGCCACAACAACCAAAGGAACAAAACAACGAAGGTTCTTAGGGCTATTTGGAGTTTGATTTAGGTGACCAAGTGCAGGGAGAGAGGGCCGAGGTCCCCTGGAAGAAGGCCACAACCAAAGGGATTGTTTTAGGGTCTTACTGGAGGGTGGACAATCCTCCTAAGACGCTGTCGCTGGCTTGGTTAAGGACTTGTAGGGTGTTGTTGTTGTTTTGGGGAGACAAGTCAATGTGTAGGGCTTGAAACTTCCCTAAAGGAGTAGCATGGAGAGGCAAACAAAACAAGAGGAAACAATTCTAGGCCGGATTTGAGGATTGTTAGGGACTGTGGTTGGGTGCGCTAACCAGTGCAGAATTGCAGCAGTCAAAGTACCTTAAAACAATGAGCTAGTGCATGCATTTTGGAGTGCATCTTATGTGTGTTGGGTCACAATTTGTTGGCCAGATTTGGATCAGTTTATCTTGCAGCTTGTGGGTGCCATGTGGACTTTTCGTGGAGGTGAAAAGTCCATCCTAGGAGCAGAACCTACAGTGAAGTATTGGGCATCATTGGTTTGGTGGAGGGCAGCGTGTTGATAGCCCAAAGTAGCCCTAAATGAGCTCTCATGAAGTGACGAAGATGAGCTAAAGATTGGGTGAAGTTTGGTGCCGAAGTACCGCACCTTGATGGACTAAGGTGACTGCTAGCCCTGGTAGTTTGGAGCTTGGGAAATAGGCCTACTTAGATAGAAGATTGGATTTGCCCGTGTACATGCTACAAAAGTGACTTGCAGCAGTGTTAGGAGGAAACCCTCTTGGAGTCTCGTTGTGTTTTCCTCTTAAGGAATAAGGGGCAGCTATTGAGCAGTACGGAAGCGAAGGACCGACAAGACAAGATACGACAAAGAAGTTGCAGCAAAGTTTTTCATTGTATCTTGTATACCATAGAATGTTGTATTATTCAGATTGGTTTAATATAACGAAGATTGGGTTGTACATTATTGTCTAATATATTGCTAAAACTTATGTATACTTGTGCATATGTGATTTACTGCTTTATAATTTCCGCTGTGCAAAGTAGTTATGGTTGAGATTGTTGGTTTGGTAGCATAAGATATTTTAAGACTCTAACCTAGACCCAAGATCGTGGAAATTAAAAATGGTATCAGAGCGTGTCTAAGCTACTTTGGAAGTTAGTGAATCAGAGTTGTGCACAATGAAGTACAACTTAAGAGGGAGTTGGTCACATTGTAAATGACAATGTCAAAGTTGTAGGATGGTATTCGGTATGAGGACAGGTTGGAGGGGTTGTCCAACTATAGTCCATGGATGGAAAGGATCAAGTTGGTCTTGCAGGTCAACAGGATCTGGGAGTTTGCCGAGAAAGCCATCAAGAAGCCAATTGACCCAAAGGCACTGGAAGTGTACAAGGATTTGGATACGAGGGCGAGATTGATCATCCTAGATGGTGTGAAGTGAAGGATGCACTAATACCTCATTTTTCTGGGAAGAACACTGCACATGAGATGTGGATGGCTCTTTAGAATTTCTTCCAAAATAAGAACAAGAATTGGGTATTGGTGTTGGAGGATAAGTTGAAGTCCACCAAGATGATAAAGGGTGAAGGCGTGACTTCGTATCCGACAAGATTGTCTCAGGTCAAATATGAGCTTGCTGCCATTAGTGTGACAATTTTAGATGGAGATATGGTGAGGATTGCCTTGAAAGGTTTCACTGAGGAATGGATGCCCTTCATCAAAGGGATTGTTTCCAGAGAGAAGTTGCTAGACTAGAATAGGCTGTGGGACGACTTCATTCAGGAAGAGTTGCGAGATGAGGATCTTCATCCAAAGAAGAAGAATTTCGATGATGACATGCCACTTGTAGCGCGAATGAAGGGTAAGCAGAAGAAGGACTTGAGTAAGGTCAAGTGTTTCAACTTTGGCGAGATGGGTCATTTTTCGTCAAAATGTCGGATGAAGAAGAAGGGAGATGACGAGAAGAAGAAAGGAAAGCAGGTTTCTGGTGTTGCCACTTCTGCTAAGATAGATGATCTCACCAAGAGATTGGAGGAGGAATTTGCCATGATCTCTCATTTCTCGCAGGGAACTATCGATGAGGATGGATGGTACATGGACAATTGTGCGATGAAACATATGATAGGGTCACAGAAGGTTTTTGAGACCCTAGCTGAATGGGACTTGAAGTTGCACATGGTTTTGGGCGACAAGAGTTTGTTCGAGATCCGAGGATCGGGAGTTGTGCCATTTAGGATGGAGATAGGACGTGTTATGCAGGTCTAGTATGTACCAGGACTCAGGTATGGCGTGATTTCCATCTCAATGATCGAGAGGAAGGGGTTTGAGGTCTTGTTCTAGGATGGGAAGGCAAGACTCAGACCCAAAGGTTCTAAGTTTGACGGGATTGTACTCGGATTTAGAGAGCATGGTCTCTACAGGTTGACGGGCAAGCTTGTGGATCATGGAAAGAAGTAGGTGGAGCAGGTGTAGGTGCAGGCTTTAGAGGAGCGGGTACGGGTTCCCAAGAAGAAGGTACACTTTCCTGAGAAGAAGATCCAGGTTCCAGAGACTCAGAGGGAGTCGAGTTTGAGAGGGAGCTTGCAAGTTCAGAGGGAGACTTTGCAGCCCAAGAAGAGCGCATGGTCAGTAGGGAGCAAGGGTGATCCTAAAACTACCAAGAAGGAATCATGGAGGGATTAGAAAGCAGTACAGGAGAAGAAGAAGAAGCAGGTTTCTTCCAGTGACAACAACACTTTCGAGAAGGGCAAAGTTCATAGAACAGGGATTGCTGCGATTGTGAGCGCCATGAGTTGTGCAAGTGTTGCAAGCAGTGACGATGATGATGAGTTACTTCCTAGTCTTGGAAGTACCTCCCTCGCTAAGAGGGAGTGTTGATTTGTGTAGCTTGGGAGGTACTCCAAGCCCTAGGGTTCAGGGTTTGGAGGGCAAAGCACCACGAGGGTCACTTGTGGGCTTGGAACCCAAGTATGGGGATTTGCACCAAATCGTGTTTTGAGCATTTCCATGAGCACATTTCTACATGTGATGGCACGAGATGATAAAGGGCAGAAAGGAGAATCCAACGCTTCGAGAATTGTCAAATTTCAAGTTGTAGAAGTGGAGATATGAATATTTGAAGTTATTTTTGGGGTTGACACCATAAGTATCAAGGTTAGCCTATGGTGAGTTTAGGCATGTGACAGTTAGAAGCCCCCAAAATATAACGTCTTGGAGCCCTTAATTTATGGTATAAATAGAAGGTGAGTGTCAGGCTATTCCTCATCCATTGTGCAACACTCACACTTGAGAAAAAGCTCATTGAAGGCCTAGATATCTCTATGGAGCCACAACAACCAAAGGAACAAAACAACGGAGGTTATTAGGGCTGTTTGGAGTCTGATTTGGGTGACCAAGTGCAGGGATAAAGGGTCGAGGTCCCTTGGAAGAAGGCCACAACCAAGGGGACTGTTTTAGGGTCTTGCTGGAGGGTGGACAGTCCTCCTAAGAGGTTGTCGCAGGCCTAGTTAAGGACCTGTAGGGTACCGTTGTTGTTTTGGAGAGACAAGTCTATGCATAGGGGTTGAAACTGCGCTAAAGTAGTAGCGTGGAGAGGCAACCACAAAAAGAGGAAGAAATTATGGGCCAGATTTGAGGATTGTTAGGGACTGTGGTTGGGTGCTCGAACCAGTCCAGAATTGCAGCAGTCAAAGTACCCTAAAACAGTGAGCTAGTGGGTGCCATTTGGATCAGTTTACCTTGCAGCGTGTGGGTGCCATTTGGAGGACTTTTCGTGGAGGTAAAAATTCCATCTTAGGAGCAGAACCTACAGTGAAGTATTGGGCATCATTGGTCTGGTGGAGGGCAACATGTTGATAGCCCAAAGTAGCCCTAGACGAGCTATCTTGAGTGAAGTAGCCCTGGGTTTGATTGCTTAAGAAGCAAGATGAATAACTCTCCAAGAAGGGCTAAAGGGGAAACCTAGACCTAGGGATGAGGAGTATTCCTTGATGTAAAGTTCCCTAGACCCAAGAATCCTAGGAGAATAGTGTTCTCTAAGTAATCCTTATTGAATTAGAGTGATAATGTTGTGGGACCACAAAGAAACCCTAGTGGACCCAAATTAGGTCAAGGGTTTGGGGTGAAACCTCAGACAAAGGGACTTGACCAAGTGAGGGAGAAGGAGAGGATGATAAAATTTGACTTGAATTTTCAATGCAATGATCCTTGAAGAAGCCACTAACCAAAGGAAACTTAGGGAGAAATGGTCTTCGAGCTAAGGCTTGGCAAAACATGATATTCAACCATCAGAATGGATTCAAAATCAGAGGATCTCTCAAGGACACACCAACACAGTCCTAGACCAAATTTCATCAATCTTGGATGGCTAAAATTGATTTCGGGTGATGCGTTAGGAGAAACTAGGTTTAGGGCTTAGAAAAGGAGAAAGGGAGGTGAAAAATATTTTCGTTTTGGTGATCACGAAGGACTAGAGCAGTGCCTAGCCTGTTGGGAGAATGGATTCAATGATATTTCAATGTTTAGAATTTCTTTTACCTAATCAAGGAGTTCGCTAACAACTTCGCATAGCCCTAAAGGCACCACTTAGATTACTAGGAAAATTTATAGTTCTTTGATGCTGCAATTGATGACTTATCAAGGCAATTATCAATATCATATACCCCTAAGACATTTATTCACTATAGCAAACATGAAACATTTGAAAAACCCTCACAAAATCAAGATTCAACAAATTCGCATTTCCAGTAGGGCAACAACTCCAACTTCATGAGTGAATTTTTTCATACATTATACATGTGAAGAATAGATCATGAAAAAGGCACTTACAAGTATAGCAAAATCATCCAATCATCAAGAGAGACAAAAATCGAAGCTCCAATACTAAGAGAAGATTTCCAAACATCAAAATGCATCAAAGATATCTGATTCGTCCTCTAAAAGCTATAGCAAAATTCTCAAGAAGAGATAAAGATCCAAATCCAAGTGATGGTCAATTGAAATGATCATCACATCAATATATATCCTCCCCTAAGGGGTTCGATTTGCCTAATTAGGCCTAATGGTGCCTCAACTAATAAAATAATGTGCAACTATAACAATATTTGGTGACAAGCCCACCAAGATAGCTCCATAATACAAAAATAAGCCTCTCAATAGGGCAAAATGATAGACACAATGGGTCAAAGGGCCATTGAAGAAGCCTAGTGGAGTCCAATATGTGCCAAAATGAAATAATGAGCTCCAAACATATTGATAAAGGGGGTGGCCCCTTGATATCCTAGCAAATGACTTGTGGTGCCCTAAGTGGCTGTGGGGGCACAAAGCATTGTCATGGGTCTCCAAATGGGTCGAACATGCCTGCATCCCATCTGTAAGGGCTATGTTAGCGCTTGAAATTTCACCTCAGGCTGAGAAAGGCAAACCTCAAGGCAACATCAAACCATTCAGCCTCGTAGCTAGCCCTACGGGGCAGGAGAAGGCTCTCTCCGGTCAATCTCGGTAGATCTTCGATGGATGAGATGACCAACAAGGTAACACTGATATTAGGCTAGTAAACTGATTATAAAGGTTGATTTGGGGGTTTTTAATTAAATGACGGGGTTTTTCCGAGCTGCATGGGCAAAATCACAGCTTGAACAGAAAAATATAATGAACAACACGGATTATCGACTGAGACAAGGTAGGCAAGAAATTTAACACCAAATTTAGATTTAAATGGGATGGCAAGACTGGTGAGGAGCTGACAAGGGCATAGGAGATGAATCCTTGTCAAACAGAGGAAAACATTAAACATGAACAAACTTATAGGCAGAGCATGGCAGGCATGAATTATTACCTAAACACTTCATTTGTTCAGTTAGAAATGATCATGTAGTGAAATGAAACATAACAGATTACATATGAAACAAGAGAAAAACTTATGCTAAATTATCATACCACAGGAATCTCAGAAGTCAGAGCTGTGAAATTTCATTAAAAATCCCTGCCAAAAACTGTACATTGAAAGCTTTGTTCTCCACCAGCTCTCAGCACTCAGAACTCTCCCTTCTCTAACTCTTACACTACAAATGAATTTTTAATACAATAAATAAAATGCTGCTAAGGGAAAAAACAAATCGACCCAACAACAAAGGTGCTGTTTCAACTGCCATTACAAAAATAGGAAAGAGCGTTTTCATCTGTTCTAAAACAGAACCGTGTCCCTAAAAATCCTCTGATCATTGGCTAATTAAAAGATAAATGCTGGAGCGCAGATCCTTTTGACTCATTAACTGAAGACAAAGATAGGCAAATTTGTTCCTATTTTTCTGCTCAGGTTGGTAATCCGGGTTTAATTTGGGTTTGACTTTACTCTGTCTTCGAATAAGAACTAATCTTTAATAAAAATAGCGCTATATAGTTTCCAATATCAGCGCATACATATCTTGTGAAATAATTGAAGCGAAAACTGTGTATTTACTATCTCATCCATCATGATTTTTTCTCATGTTCAGATAAACAAGATCTTGGCTGTAGGAAATTGCTTCCTGAAATTGGTTGTCTAGTAACTGGATTAACGGGACCCAAGGAACGGACCTGAAATTTATCTGAAACCATATGACGAAGTCGTTGATAGTAAACTGGACCAATGAATATTTCACAAGTAAGCTCTGTACCAAGGGTGCCACTGTAGAGAACCTCTGTGCCATGATATTTGAAACCATATGAAGATAAAACTTGACCAAATTCATCAACAGTAGAGTCTGATGTATGCTTTGATGTATTGTCTTGATTCCTCACCGATCTTGCAAATGGAGTTGCATCAACAAACTTTCCCTGGAGACTACCACCCTTGACCAGCGCTCCACGAGTTTATGGCCAGTGAAATACTCAGCAAGAAAGATGCACACAAAGGGAGTTGTATCCTTTACCCATCCGCTCTGTTCTCCTCTCCACAATAGTCTTTGCCTTGGAATGTGACCACGACCAGTCAACAAGAATGAGCTCGTTCCAGCTGAAGGTACTCGGTCTTGCTCAGTGGGAAAGGAATCGATTCCGGAATGGGACTAGCAACCACACACAGAAGTAGAACTCGTCCTTTTCAACAAGATTCAGCCCTGAGTCAAGCATCTCGACCAACATAAGAAAGAGGGTATTCGGCTCTCTGACAAATTATGTGCTCGACTGGGTTGAGATCACAACAGTGACTGATTCGATTTCACGGCCATAGCATTTGCAAATTCCACCCATGATCAGAGATTCATTTTTTTTATTGCGCTGGCACACTGTCTAACCTCTGCACATATCATCAATCGAGCCACAGAAAGACCAATTTGGCCAAAGCAATGCTCATTGATCGTTGTGTAATACAACCACAACTTATATAGCGACAACAGAGAATTCGACCACTAATAGATTCCAAACCACAGCCTTGGCCTAATGAAAGTGAGTGAAATATCGCTCAAACTCGGTCCAGCAGTGATTCAATTTCACATGAGGATGGAAATTTCGACCCAGTACTCTTAATGGAATTCTGCCCATGGTCGATGTTCCGATCCTGCAATTTCGTTCTCCCTTTCACAGGAACATTAAGCTTTACCAAGTCCTTCGGAGATAAATAGATTTTAAATGGTCTATCAAACAATTGTGTTTCATAAAGACAATGTAGTGCATATATTCCTGCAAGTCCCCGCAAAAATAAATCTCCACCAACCATGTGACTTATGACACGGTCATACAATGTCTGCATGAAAAAAGCTAAATCTTTATCTGTAGGCCTAGCCTCATGGATGAAAGAAAACTTTCAGCCACGCCAGATAACAACATATCTTTAAAGAATGATTTCAAATCTTGCTCTAATAGAGGGGCCGAGCCTTCAGATCAAGAACTGCTTCAAGAATTCCCTGCATAATGTAAATCCATGTGCCAAGAAGTCTGCAGCAGAGGTTAAGCAACAAGGCCGCAGGTATATGCTTGTCAAGTGATCGAAGTATGCCTTTCATTCCAGCGATTCCTTGACTAAGTAACCAGATCTGAATAACCAAATGTATGGTGAGCTGCATAACCAAATGACAACTGTAACAAGACAGCTTCTAGACCAGATCAAAGAAATGAACATGATTGCTGATGATGTTCTTTTTGTGCTTTTGTAGAGATAGGAGCTGGAAGTCGCCGCCCTTTGAAGAGCTGGAGAATAAATTACACAACACTTTTAATGATTTCTTCTTCAAAACAGGGTTTTGAAGAAGAATCAATCTCTGACATGAGACGGAGTCTAACAGGCTAGAAGAATGATGCAAGCCCTGCCTTTGTATCCCATGGTGAGATAGATCCTCGTCTTGGCCCTGGATTAACTGCTAAGCGTGTGGTGCAAGAATGTAGCCGGCTAGGCAAGGTGGTCTAGGTGCATCGTCATGATCAAAAAAATGGAACACAAGCAAGCAATGAGTCAAGTTGAAGGATACCATGATGTGGCAATCTTCTCTCTGCTATGGTGGAGGCCCATGGCTCTCAACACTCACTCTACAAATGCCAATATGACCCTCTAGAGGACTTGAACCCCGTATAGGGAGACCAAACCCATGATGAAGACCCACTTGCAACCATGTATAAGATCCAATGCGTCCCCTCACCTTCTAGTACAAATAATTATTAATGTAATAGTGTAAATAAACATACAAACCATGGAATCAAGTGGAGACTTCATAGTGGTATACCCTTCCATAATGGGATTTAGAACGTAAAAGTGTCTCCAAGTTTAAGAAAAAGGTTAACCAAGAACCCTATTAGGTGGTTTCAACCTCTAAGGGGAGTGACATGTCCATGGTAGATCTATCAAATGGCAAGTGGCATGTGATATAATGATGGAATAGAGTGGGGCATTAGGGAAGGGTCCAAGCCACATGCCACAGTACAAGGGTAATTGTAACGAGGGAAGCCCACACTTGGTTGTATGAATATAGGAGGGAGCCATCATGGTATATGGGTTACCCCGACCTTTGTTTTTCCACCCTTCTTCATATGCCTTTTGCCTTTTATTGATTTTTCTTTTGTAATTTCTCATGGCTCCAGGGGATGAGAGCATGAAGTGCATGATACAGCAGTGAATACCCCTTTAGGGTGGGGCAGTTCATCGCCCACCAGGGGTTGGGACAATCATGGGTTCCTTAGTAATGTAGGGGGCTCATATAGGAGCCTTAGGAACCAGGGTGATGGCCATAATGATAGGGGTAGAGCTCATGTTAACTTTTGCCCACACGTTAAATTTGTATGTCCTGACCATTTTTTGCATTTTATGGTGCTTTTCCTATTGATAGTACTTGAATTGTGCTTTTAACTTTCTTTTCAGCTGCATCAACCTTTGGAGCGTTGCTCCAAGCCCCCTAGAGTGTGGACAAGGGGAAGGGTAGGCTAATGCCTTGTGGACCTGGATGGGAAATATATGAAAAGGGGTTATAATGAGTGGAGGTGAATGATGTATGTCGTCTTGGGAAGCAGTGTCGTGCAACCAAGATCGATATTTCCCATGTAGTGGAACCCTTGAAGCTAGTATCCCATAAAGGAGATCTCACAGGACCAGGATACAAGGTTAACCATCAAATTAAACAAGGGGACAAGAGTACCAACCAAAGCCCATTGTTTCCACTGAATCCCCCCACTAATCCATGTCCAGGAGTGTCCATGATACGTAAGCAAAGATACCCAATTATGTGAAAATTGTTGATTTGGGGAAGCATTAGATGTGTTCTAGCCACGAAATTTGGTGGAGAGGTTGGGGCACATGAGATCTCCAATACCCAGAAAGAGTTTGGGCAGATTCTAAACAGATCAAGAGACACTAAAATAATTAATATTTTTAATGGAGTCCCTAAGTCTAAACTTAGGGAAAATAAAATATTAATGTGTATTAATATGAATCTGTGTTAGAATGGTCCAAAAGACGTGGATCAAGCTAGATCTAATCTTAGTCGTTGATTAGGGACTTAATCTCGGTCATTGATATGTCAACGAGAAAAGTATAAGAGGAGGCTTGAGGGTCACTTGGAGAGTACACCAGAGTGATTAGTCATTCTATTATCTAGAGAGGGGTTTGCTAAGAGAGATAGAATTAGTGATCAGGAGATGCAGCTGAGGGGCATTTGAGTACAGAGAGACAGAGAGGTAGAGATAGTGCCAGGAGAGCAGTGCATTTGCTAAGGAGAGTGACGTAGGGCCAGCCAAGGCTCACGCAGAGGCAGCCGGGAGCTGCGCATAGCCTCAGAGAGGCCAGCGTAACTGACGCAGAGTGTTAGAGCGCTGATGCAGGGCCTCCCAGGGCTGACGCAGACCCATCCAGGGTGACGCAGGGCCAACGTGAGGAAGAAAGGGGTTGATGTAGTCCAGAGAGAGGCTGATGCTGGGGTTTCTGGGGCAGATTGGTGCCGAGTAGTTGCCGAAAGTATTATCGGGGTTTCAGCTAAGAGATTTGTTAGAAACTGAGAGGTATTACTGCCAAGGAAATTCTTCGTTGGGTAGGTCAGTTTCAACACACATATTGTACTATGATATTGCTTAATAAGAAAACCCTCGTGATATGCAAACTAACATAGAGTGAAAAAATATTTGATTCCTCTTGGGGTTTGGTAGATCAAGACTAAAAATGGATCTTGTAATTTAATGTCACTTAAACATTTTAACTTGGTTAAAATAAAAAAATAAAATAAAAATCAATTATTAATTTTATTAGTTTTTATAAATTACTAATAGTAGTTTTTAAGCTCTAGGTTTATGATAACCCATGGTATTGACCCATGGTAATACCATGGTATTCATGTGAGCATAGACTATTTGAAGGGGAAATTCTATCAGCTTAGATCCATCTTAATTCCCGGTCTACCAAGTGTTGGGAGAGATAAATAGATTTCATCCCTCTAAGAGTGGTAGATGTGGAGTTAAGATGGATATAGGTTGGTTTTTATGATAATGAAGATATTAAATAGAATTAAGAAATTATATTGTAAAAAAAATCTTAAGGTGAATGGTTAAAGCTACATTTAGTCACTTCACAAAATTTAGTAAAAAATACCGATATCTCCATTAATATTGGTTTTTCTGATTTAACACAAAAAAAATTCAAAACAATGAAATCTTAACTCTTTCTGCATCACCCTCGCAGAAGAGAGATAGTCACTACCCAGATTTCCACCATTTTTCAAACATTCTCAATATGATATCTTCATGAAAATGTTAAGGTACTGATCTTGGATTAGTTGTTTGAAAAATATGCTGGTTTGTACAACCTTTCATTTTCTCTACTATTCTTAGTTTTTCGTAATGATCTGTAGGGGTTGGGTCACTGCACCATATTGTCCTAAAAGGCGGAGATTGTGCACCAAAAAGGAATTTAATCCACATGTTACAACACTGTTAAAAATGGTATGAAGGTAGTGAATTATTCTAATAAGAAATTTAGATTGGGAGAGAAATAATTAAATTTTATTATTTAATTGAAGATTTCCAATTAAAATAATAATAAATCTACATTTATATATTTATATATTGATTGGAAGGCTTCTGAAAACGGTCACTTCTTTCCATTAGATCCCCTTCAGGCCTTTGGGATACCTACTTCTTCATTATATTATATAGTTGGGGCTTGCTATTTGTTGGTGTGTTGGGGTTAACAAACTTGATGTGTGTTTTTTTATTTATTTATTTTTTTATATCGCAGTTGGAGTCTATGGAATAAGAAAGAAATTTGATAGCTTGGAAAAAGTGGTAGCTTGACAAAAGTGGTAGAGAAAACATTAATCTCTCCTACCATGACAAACATGGCCACTAAAACTTGCAACATTGTTTGTAGGAAGTGAAAACTATGTTTCTTTTTTCCAAACATGTATGTTAGTATATTACAGTTTAATGAATATGTTTTATTATTATCATATATGGTTTCATACTTTAACAAAACATTCGCCAAGACTTCACAATGTTTTATTATTCAATGAAAGATTTTCCAAGATCTTACAAGATTTTATAATTCAGTGAAAGATTCGCCATGACTTTACAAGATAATATAATCTGGTGAGAGATTCGCCAAAAAATATATATATACATATTATATTAGTGATAAAATCGCCTCCCATTTTTCCTATGTATCATGGGGATTTGCCCATTTATTATACATATAAATTTAGGGTGGTTCTTAAAATTTTCCCTGGCTGAGGGGCATTTGAGTACAGAGAGACAGAGAAGCAGAGATAGTGTCGGGAGAGTAGCGCAGTAGCCAAGGAGAGTGATGCAGAGCCAGCCAGGGCTCACGCAGGGCCACACAGAGGCAGCCGGGAGCTGCGCAAAGCCTCAGAGAGGCCAGCGTGACTAAATCAGAGGGCTAGAGGGCTGACGCAGACCCATCCGGGGTGACGTAGGGCCAACGTGAGGCAGAGAGGGCCTGACGTAGTCCAGAGAGGGGCTGATGTTGGGGTTCCTGGGGCAGATTGGTGCTGAGTAGCTGTCGGAAGGATTATCCGGGGTTTCAGCCAAGAGATTTGTTAGAAACTGAGAGGTATTACTGCCAAGGAAATTCTCTGTTGGGTAGGCCTGTTTCAACACCTAGATTGTACTCTGATATTGCTTAATAAGAAAACCCTCAAATAGCTGCACTGGTTTTCCCACATGGGGTTTTTCCGGGGACATTAGTCCAAAAATAATGGTGTCATATGGTGTGTTTGTTTCTGTTTCTGTTTCTTTTAGTTGCTGATTCGTAATATGTTGAGCATGCACTAGTGTTTATTTTCAGTGTTTACATTGTAAATAACTTGTTAAGGAAAATAACAAGTAGGTAGGAATAAATCAGATAAAGTGCATGGAGGGTTTCTAACTAAGTAAACTTAGAAACTTCAATAGGAGATGTTAAAATAATTAATATTTTTAATGGAGACCTTAAGTCTAAACTTAGGGAAAATAAAATATTAATATGTATTAATATGAAACTGTGTTAGGATGGTCCAAAAGACCTGGATCAAGCCAGATCTAATTTTAGCCGTTGATTAGGGACTTAATCTCGGCCGTTGATTTATCAAAGAGGAAAGTATAAGAGGAGGCTTGAGGGTCACTTGGAGAATATACTGAGGGAGACCTGTCACTTCAATTTTTGGAGCGGGGTTTGCTGAGAAATTGAACCAATGGTCTGGAGAGCAGTCAGGAGGCAACAAGTATGAAACATAGAAACGGGAGATCAGCGCAAAGGTGGAAGAGGCAGACGCAGAGCCAGAGGAATCCACGCAGAGGTGGAAGAGGCAGACGCAGAGCCAGAGGAATCCACGCAGAGGCAGCAGAGACTGCGCAAAGCCAGAAGGGCCTGCGTCATCCACACAGAAGCTGTAGGAGTGATGCAGAAGGCCAGAGAGGTTGTGTAGAGCCTCAGTAGGCTGACGCAGAGGTCAGTAGGGCCTACGCTAGGTTCAGAAGGAGTGTCCATGATAAGTAAGCAAATATACCTAATTATGTGAAAATTCCAAACTGGTACCCTATTTTAGCAGCTGAAAAAGTGAAGAAGTGAAACACTGGAAGTTGAGAAATGCTAGCGCACATAAAAAATAACACAATTATTTTTGGACAAAAATCTGTGGAAAAACCGAAATTGGGAAAACTGGTGCAGTAGTTGAGGGTTTTATTATTAAGCAACAGTGAGAAATTTTGAGTACAACAGGATGTCGAAATCTGGCAATCCTACAGAGAAAAATACTGGCAAAAATCTAGTGAGGAATTTTCCTCACCCCACAAGCAATCTCCCGGCACAACTTGCATTCAGAAACTCGGCCGTCTGACCCTCTGCATCAACCTCTGCGCTCCTCTACGCAGACTGCTTGACGGCAAGCCTCTAACTGGTCTCCAATGAAGTCGTTCTACCTTCTGTTGGCTGGAAAGATGCTTCTCCAGCACTATGAGACTCCTTCTCGGCCTCTATAACAGAAGACATCTCTCCCTCTCAACAAATCGATGTTTCCTCTAGAGACTACTGTGTTTCCCCAGCGTCAGCCTCTCTGTGGCTCTTCTGCCTCTCTGCAAATGCACTCGCTGGATCTAGAATGCCTCCTCCAGCCTCATTTTCTCTACCCCTCACTCACTACTTCGACCTCTAGCTCTCTCTCTGGTAACTAACTGCTGCTACTCTTGAAATCAATCTGCCAAGAAATCGAACTGCTCAAGTGTCTTCTCCATCACCACATCGACCTCCTCTTATAATCCTCTGTTGGAGCGCCAACGACCAAGATTATAACTTAATCAATGGCTAGGATCATCTCTGGATTGATCCGTCTGAGTTTCTAGATGATTCTCTCCTTGACTTAATTAATACTGATTAATTAACCATATTTCCTAAGAAATATTTAAAAATTGGTTAATAATCTAATTAAGTAATTTCTAGGCGGAATTTCCAAAAACGATTTCTGGGTTTTGGATATCTCATGTATTCTAGCCTCTCCACCAAATTTCATGGCTATAACGCATCTGATGTTACAAAAACTAACAGTCCCTCTTAGCAAGGAATGTGTTGTAGTGCTACACTCTTTGCCACAACAACTGGTTTTGCATCATGTCCTGTCATGTTGTTGATGTCTGGCCACACTGCCCACCAACCACTATGCAACTTTGATGTACGCTGCATCTGTGCTGCTACTAACACTGCCATACTGCTGCCAACACTGCAACTCCCACTCATCTGTTGTTATTGCAACTTCAACATCTGCAATTGAAAAGCATCCAAAATATTGAATCAACTATGATCATTATGATGCATCTGTTTCCCAAGTCTCTAATTGCTACTAGCATCTGCACTGTCACTGAGGAATCTGCACTGTTGTTGAGTCTGCACTATGCCAACTGCTCTGCTATCACCACTGCACTGCGCTCCTTAGCATCTCATTGCTACCTATGAAACTGGATTCGTCCCCCAGGCCCAACGTATCCTGAATCCAACGAGTCGGACACAATTCGAGCGGATTCGTGTCTGAAAATCGGGACACTTCGAATCTGGAACTTGTCCTGATCAAGACACTTCAAATGCGGAAGGTGTCCTGATTTTCGGAAACAAATCCGGAAATCAAGAACCCGCGCAGCGTTATAAAGGCGTATTTCCCCATTCTATTTGCACATTCACTTGTTTAGTTTGTTGTGGGTGTTTGGGAGCAAGGAGCAAAGGGTGTGGGAGCATTTTCAAGGAGATTCAAGCAACAAGTAAGTGCTAGAGCCTGTCAGATTTGATGATGGTGATACTATAGAGGGGTCATCCTCCACACCAGCAGATGCAGAGATGACTTTGGATACAGAGGAGGATGCAGCAGAGGAGAGCAGTGGTGACCATGATGATGAGGATAGCGATGCTGGTTTTGATGATGACTATGAGGATTGATGACTCATGAGTCATGAGCTACCTATTGCCTTGAGGCTTGTATAGGCTTGTATACTTGTAGACTTGTAGTTGTAGTTGTTTTGTATTTGCTATTTCTATTTTCCATTGGCATTGCACTACCTATGTAAATAGTAACTGTTATTTTTTGGTATGTTCTATGCTAGAGCAATTTATTTAAATTTTCACAGTTAGCAATCACATCGACATTATGATAAACTGCAGAGAGAACATAAATATAAAATGCAGAAGACAAGCCAAGGCAAGAGGACACAAGATATGGCGCGAGCCAGGGACAAACCCCACAATGTGTGGGGAAACCCTTTGATCAAATCTTCTTTTACCTTCAAAGTTCAACAGAGAGAGAGAGAGAGAGAGAGAGTACAATTACAACAGAAGTCAACACTTTGACTTGTCTAGATCTAATCATAGATCATCTTCTATAACAATGAGATCAGTTGAAGACGTTCTGCTTCAACTGATACCTATCATCGTGCTGCATCTGGTCCTCTTGCTGTACCACTCATACTGCACCATACTACGTTGCTAATGTCCATGATCTTATCCATCATCATGCTGCCCTTCATTTCCATGATCTCATGCTGCCCATGTCCATGTTGCTTCATGCTGCTCACACATCATTATGCTTCATGCTGCCCACGCATCATGCTGCACTGAGTTCTTCCGAGACTATGAGATCACATCTATGTATGATCAATTTCAGTCATGATCTAGACTATGATCATTATCATTGTTCCTTGAAGTATGATGAGACTGCTTCATGTTGTGATGATATAGTCTCCTTCTTTGTGTATGTCAAGAATCTTTGTTATGATGGAAACTTCTTCCATGGCTCTGCAATACATCTTGTTGAGGCTGCTACAGGTATGTCATAGTGAAGGCAGTAGTAGATCACACACTGACTTATCTTTTATATCCATCTGAGGTCATCATTTTTATTATAGGTATGCCGAGAGGAGGTTGACCTAGATTTTTCTGCTCCTTATATTCGAAGACACAACATAACCCTAGATTTATCCCATATAGAAATGTGGATTCATTTCCTTTGACTGCAGCTTCATTGTCCTTACTGCGGCTTCATTTCTATGACTGCAGCTTCATTTCTATGACTGCAGCTTCATTAACATGACTGCGGCTTTGACAACCTTGACTGCGGCTCCAATGCTACTTCATTCCCTTAACGCTATGATTATTATAGTGGACAGAGTTTCGACATTTATCTTGTAACTACTCTTCAAAACATCAGAAGTATCCGAGTTCGTATGACTGTCTCCGTGACTGCACATAGGTTTTTACTGCGGCTTCATTAACTTTGTATAAAGGTTTCCATTATCATGCTGCGCGTATATATTGCCTTTATGACAACGTATGAACTGCGTGGATAAGGTCCTTCATTCCAACGTATAATCTGCGTGGATAAGGTTACCATACTGTGCATATATATAGCCTTCATTACAGCGTATGGACTGCGTGGATAAGGTTACCATACTGTGCATATATATAGCCTTCATTACAGCGTTTGGACTGCGTGGATAAGGTCCTTCATTCTAGCGTATAATCTGCGTGGATAAGGTTACCATACTGTGCATATATATAGCCTTCATTACAGCGTATGGACTGCGTGGATAAGGTCCTTCATTCCAGCGTATAATCTGCGTGCTCAACGTATAGGAACGGCGTGGATGTCTTCAATGTCTGCGGGATTATGACTTCTGTTTATGCGTACATATATGTCTCCACTGCGCTGCCAGAATGATTGCGTATACATATATCCACGTATCTCTTAAACTACGCTGCCAGATCTAGGGCCTGCGTGATATGGTTATTGACTGCGGCTAGGTCTTGATGAGCAATGTATTTTATTCCTTCACGACTGCATATAGATCCTTAAACCACGCTGCCAAATCCTGCGTTGTTATGACAACGTTCTCCATTAGGGCATCATCTTAGGGCATCCTTCATTAGTGTCTCTCCTTCTCCAAAAACCCAAGACGTGGAGAGGAGAGCACATGAAGAATGTGCATGCCCAAATGACCTCAAGTCCTCTTCAATTTATACTAAAACGTAGGTGATGAATAGCCATGTCTTTTGGGCTTCTAAGTCGTTGCTGGTCGGCTTGATAATAATTACATAAACAAAATAAATTCATATCTCCATAAATACTTATCGGAATCGGATGATCTTTGGATCAATCCTACACCTCTCGACGAGAGGGATCCAATAAAATTATCAGCTGCCATAAATAAGCTGACTCACATGGAGTTTGGCCCTAGTTGCCAATTTAACATTAACACATTTTGATTTTGATGGCTTAATAAGAAAACTAAAATATCTTTATCTTACTGTCTTGTCTTTCTCGTATTAGATCATTGATGAATTGAATATGTAGTATAAATTTATAATTTATCATTTATCATTTATGTCACAATTGTATTTGTAATTTTGTATGCGTAATGTTACTTTGTAAAACTTACATCTAGATGAAGATCTATGTTTGAATCAATGAGTTTGTATCATGAATGGGAATTTGTGTAAGAAATATCTAATTTTTAATATATATATATATATACATTTAATAAAATATATAACGTATCCAAACGTGTCCTGTTCCAGGGGGTCAACGTGTCCGTATCCGACACTCAAATCTCTGTATCCGTCGAATCCTGAATCCCCATGTCAGGTGACTTAGATTGCTACTAGTCTGCAACTGTCACTTTGGTATTGATTGCATCAACTGCCACTAATCCATCCTGCTACTGAATACTATGGGCCTCGATGACCAGGTAATGATCCATGAGGTGGACTCGTCAAGGACCCTGCCTAGTCTCTGTAGCTCTTTGGGGCTACAACACCAAATCTCCCCACCTCACTCTTGAAAGTATATTAGAAAACATAGTGAAGTCTTCCTCCAGCCTAGAGGAAAGCTTATCAATATCTGTTGAAGTTGCCTGTTGGTCCTGCTTCTCCTCCTTGTCCTTCTTCCAGAGAGGACACTGGGTACTGTAGTGACCAAGCTCACCACACCAGAAGCATGTGACCTTTGACAGGTCCTTCTTCTTCCTCTGCTCCCCTTGCCCTTGATTGGGACCCTTAGATTTGAGGGCCACATTCTCCTCCCCCTTCACTGTCTTCGATCCATTGTTGCTACTACCACTAATGGAGCTCTTTAGAAGAGCTCACCTCAATTCCTCCTGCTGCAAGTTGTGAAAATTCCAAACTAGAAACCTATTGCAGCGACTGGAAATTATTCTCCTAATTGTTAAATTAATTTAACAATTTATTTACTGTTTGCTACAACAAATACTGAATAAATCACACTGCAACCTACACAAATAAAATTGCGGAAGAATAAACGTTGGAAGGAATGCTAGCACACACACATAAAATAACACCGTTATTTTTGGACTAATTGTTAGTTTTTGGTAGCATCGAAAGTGCTCTAGCCTTGAAAATTGGTGGAGAGGCTAAGGCACATGAGTTCTAAAGAACCTAGAAACTGTTTGGTGAAATTCCACCCAAAATGTATTTTATTAAAATAATTAATATTTTTAATGGGGTTGCTAAGTCTAAACTCAGGGAAATTAAAATATTAATGGGTATTAATAAAAATATGGGTGAGAATGATCTAGAAGGCGGATCAAGTCATGTTTTAATCTTAGCCGTTGATTAGAGACTTAATCTCGGCTGTTGAAGACTCAACAGGAAAAGTATAAAATGGAGGCTTGGGGTTCATTTGGAAACACACATAGAGAGATTGAGGAAATCGATTTTCTGAGGTGGGAAGTTTTAAGGAGGAAAATTGATTGTGGAGATATTTTAGCAGAGGGGTAGAGAGAATCTGGAAGGAGGACTTTCTGGAGAATATTGGTAAAGAGGAGGAGAGAGCTTGCAGAGAGGCAACACATAAGCCGGGAGAGTTGACACAGAAAAGTTGCCTATGACGCAAAATACAGAACTTTCGGAACAGCCGAAACTGGCGGAACTGCCAAGAACTATTGGAATAGCCTAGAAAGATGATGCAGAAGCAGCGCAATAGTCGGGAGAGCCAATGCAAAAAAAGTTGTTTGTCACGCAGAATAAAAAACTGTTGGAACAACCGAAACTGCCGGGAACTACCGGAACAGCCGGGAGAGCAGACACAATGAGCAGAGAAGGTGATGCATGGCTTAAGCAGAGCCAACGTAGAAATAGTCGGGGTTAGCCAGTCTTGTGCCGGATAAGCCAGAATTCTGCGGGGTGAAGTGAGGTAAAACTCACTTAGATTTTCCACCAGTATTTTCTCTGTAAAGGATTGCTAGTCGAGCAACCTAGATTTGTATTTAAATATTTCTCTTGCATAATAATAAACCCTTAGAGCTGCTGCATCGGTTTTCCCGCATTGGGTTTTTTTGGGACTATTGTGTCCAAAAATAAGTGTGTCCTATGTATTTTGTTCTTTTCCCTGTTTTTTGTTTCATAAGATCAAATATTTAATTAGTGTAGGCTGCAAAAGTAATTTGCTTCAGTATTCAGAAGAATAACTTGATGAATGTAATTTAAAAATCAAGTAGGTGAAGTGGATTCAGATTTGTTGCAGTAGGGGTTCCTTCGAGTGTAGGAATTTTCACATGGTATTAGAGCATTGATTTTGAAACATGAAGAGCAGATCTAGTGTTCAGTAGTGAGGCCGAACGCTGCACTTGGCAGCAATTCGAATCCCCTTGAAGGGATTGTGCAATCCTTGTCGGGAAGTTGATCCGAGGAAATCTCTCTCTTAGTGAGACGATAGAGAGGTACGATTTCCAGTTCAGGAGTTTGCACAGGCAGAGGGAGTGACATAGAGCTTTAGTGTAGTGCTTGAAGGGCACAGTTTCTGCCAGGGCAGAAATCCGCTGGAAAAGAATGAAGACACATAGAAGGGGAATTATCTCCTCAGAGAACTTTTCTCCTGAAAGTTTGAATTTCTCAATTGCTGAGTAATGCTACGCAGTGACTAGAGGAGTCAGTTCGATAGTTGGGTGAGATGGCATCGCATGGGCTCAGAGATCAAGATAGGTTGGAAGGTGTTTCCAACTATGTCATATGGAAGACTAGAATCTTAGTTGTTCTGGAGGAATATGATCTCGAGGCCTACGTCAATAGTGTTCTAGTTGTTCCTGCTGACAATGATCAAAAGAAGAAGTACAAAGCCGAGTAGGGGAAGGCAAAGAGCCTCATTCTCGATGGAGTTCGAGATCATGTGGTTGCACACTTGCAGGGCAAGGATATAGCTCGAGAGATGTGGGAAGCCTTGTCTTCTCTGTATGAAGGCTCTTCCGAACAACGAAAGATGTATTTGGAGCAGAAGTTGCTGTAGACTTTGATGCAGAAAGGAGAAGAGGCGAACCTCTATCTTCAGCGTCTTCAGGACACTAGAGACCTCACTTCAGTGCAAACTAGCTTTTTCCTCAAGTTGTTTGGTCTGCCATTGTCTGGGAAAATTTATCTCCTAGCCTCTAGAGCCTCTGTCTAGCTTCTAGCACCGAAACGGGTCTTTCCCCAACAGAATCAAAATTTCCTCTTGAGGCTTCTGTGCTGCCCCAACGTCAGCCTCCCTGTGGCTCTACTTCCTCTCTGCAAATGCACTCACTAGATCTGGAAAACTTCCTTCAGCTTTACTATCTCTGCCCCTCTTGTACTGCTTCGATCTCACTAAGTCTCTCCAGCAACTGACTGTTGCTACTCTGAAAATCGATTTACTGATGAAATGGAACTGCTTGAGTGTCTTCTCCAAGTGCCCATTGACTTCTTATAATCCTCTGTTGGGACTCCAATGGCGAAGATTAAATCTTAATTGATGGTTGGGATCATCTTTAAGTTAATCCATGTGAGTTTCTAGATGATTCACGGCTTGAATTAATTAATTTTGATTAATTAACCATATTCCTTAAATTTAGACTTAGGAAATATTCAAAAACTGGTTAATAATTTAATTAAGTCATTTCTAGGCGAAATTTCTAGAAACAATTTTTGGGTTTTGGAGATCTCCTATATTCTAGCCTCTGCACAAAGTTTCAAGGCTAGAACACATCCAATGCTACAAGCACTAACACAAGTCACCCCACATCTTGTCCCACTCTAGTAACTTGTCTTGCCCAATATGCTTTGGACAAAGACCTGCCCGTCCTCAGAGACACTGTTGAGTTCCAATCTCACTAGCTCTATGGGTTGAGGCGCTGCCCCAACAACTGACAACTGGTCTCAGACCTCTTGAATCTTGGTGAGGAAGGTGTCTATATCTTCCCCTGTCCGTATCTGGTTGAGCCTCAACTTCTCCTCAAGGTACATCTTTTGTTGCTCAGAAGTACACTAATATAACGTGGCGTGAGTATCCCACATCTGTTTGGAAGTATCTTTTCCATCTATATGCAAGACTATATGATCTTGGACTCCATCTGGGATTAACCACTTCACCCACGCCATCTCCTTTATGTACTCTTTCAGCCGATTTGCATCCTAAAGGAACTGCCACCACTACATCAATATAGGATTTCTGGCCATATTCATCTAGAAGGAAGGACAACCTTGCATTGTAGATGATGTAGTTGGAAGCTCCATCCAACCTGTCTTGATCACGAAGCCCAACAGTGGTCATCTCAACGAACTGTCGAAAACTTCGCCTGTCCCTTTGCTCGCCTGTTGCCTTGTTATTCGCACTCCCTTCTAGAGTGAGAAGATCTGCTCATAACTATTGTCGATCTGAAAGGAAAATCGAACTTCTTGAGACTAGAAGTTCCTTGAGGAAAATTTTCTTTTTGTTTGTGCTCCTCTCTTCCACCCTGACACTGGCTTTGCTCTAGTGAACTGTTGCAAAAACCACTGCGTACAGCTAGCGATCTACTAAACGAAAAATCTGAGCTACTCCCTCTGCCTATGGAATCACTTGATTTACAAGGATAGAATTTTTCTACCCCTCGCTTAGAAAAAAACGAACCTGCTCAAGCAACTCGGTCTCCTGGCAAAAACACTGCCTTGCCCTTGGGAATTTCAGCCTGCTGCCCACCCTAAGCAGTGAAATTCCTTCTTTTCGCCTCTGATCTCTCCAGTTGATCAACTGTGCTTTGATACCATGTGAAAATTCCAAATTGGAATCCTATTGTAGCAACTGATATTATTTCTCTTAATTTTTAATTAATTAACAATTTATCTGCTACGACAAATATCCAAATAAATACACTGCAAGCTTGACAAATAAAATTCAACGGAAAAAATGAAACGTTGGAAGTTGAGAAATGCTAGCATAGACACATAAAAAATTACACAATTATTTTTAAACAAAAGGCTTTAGAAAAATCCAACTTGGGAAAACCTGTGCAACAACTGAGAGTTTTATTAATATGCAGTAGTGAGAAATTTTGAGTACAACTGGATGCCGAAATCTGACAATCCTACAAAGAAAAATATTGCCAAAAATCTAGTGAGGAATTTTCCTCACCCCACAGGTAATCTCCCAGCATAACTTTCCTTTAGAAACTCGGCCCTTTGACCCTCTGCGTCAGCATCTGTGCACCCTGCCTGACGTCAAGCCTCTGACTGGTCTTTGCTGAAGTTGTTCTGTCTTCTGCTAGCTAGAAAGATGTTTCTCCATCACTCTGGGACTCCTTCCCGAGATTTAGAATAGAAGACATCTGTCCCTCTTAGCAAATTGATCTTGCCTCTAGAGGCTGTTGCGCTACCCCAGTGTCAGCCTCTTCGTGGCTCTTTTGCCTATCTACAAATGCACTCACTGGATTTTGAATGCATCCTCCAGCCTCAGTGTCTCCACCCCTCACTCACTACTTCGATCTCTAGCTCTTTCTCCAGCAATTGACTACTGTTACTTTGGAAATCAATCTACCAAGAAATCGAATTGCTTAAGTGTATCTTCTCCATCACCACATCAACCTGCTCTGATAATCCTCTTTTGGAGCACCAACGACCAAGAGTAAAACCTAATCAATGGCCAGGATCATCTCTGGATCGATCCATGTGATTTTCTAGATTATTCTCGCCTTGACTTAATTAATACTGATTAATTAACCATATTTCCTAAGTTTAAACCTAGGAAATATTAAAATTGGGTTAATAATCTAATTAAGTCATTTCTAGGCGGAATTTCCAGAAGGAATTTCTGCGTTTTGGAGATCTCATGTATTCTAGCCTCTCCACCAAATTTCATGGCTAGAATACATCTGATGCTACAAAAACTAACAAATTACATAATTAAAAGCAATACCTTCGGGTTTGGAAAGCCCACCTTCAAACATATGATCATAATATATGGGCGAGGGCACATAATCCCTGGCTTGGGTGGCGGATTGAGCTATCTAGTGGCTGCAAGGCACTGTTGGTGACTGACTGAAGACAATATAGGAGAAAAATTTCTCCTATGGGTGTCACCCACAGGTGGTGGGTAACATCTGGTTCCAACTGGGACATTATCTCGCATAAGAGTGCACAAACATGCTCGAACGAGGAGGTCATGAGAACACCAACAATCTCTTGGGACTGCAGACTTGTTACCTACACATTCAAAGACCAAGCTCAAGGGGAAACATGTTTTTTTGGTGTCTCATGATCACCATGCTTAACATTAGACCATAAAAATCAACAAGAAATAAAATTTACTCTAAACGCAATTTATATGCAGCTAATCTAGCATGATAATATCATATGATGTTAGTTCTAATGTGAAACGATCATGCAATGCATCCTACCCTAACATGCATATCATTTCAGGCAAATACTAAGTTTAATCATAGAGCCAGTGCAATCAACATATCATTAGATCAATATGAGCATGCATGTCTATATGATTACTCATGCAATAGATCCCAAATCCAACATAGACACAATCACATGGAGGATGATGCATAGGGGAGGCGAGAAAATATGAAATCCATATGATGCAGAAAGGAGTCCTGGATGAAGGGAAAGGTACCAATTTATAGGTCCGGGGTCTTTCTTGCAAACACATAATGGATGAATGAATGACAAAACTCAAGCACCCCCTATCACGACCATTGTTCCTGATGTTATGTTTTGTGGATGCCACAAAGTAATGGTGGGAAGGGAAAGGTGACTGCGGAAAAGAAGGGGCACAACAAATCAGTTGCTCAATTTGGTGGTTACATTTGATAGGGGCAATGATTGTGTGTTCATGATTTTGAGGGTATGTCTTGGAAGGAGAAATATATCTAATGAAGGGTTCTTCCTTGACATTATACTCAGGAGGGGGAAAAGGCTCCTCAATATTAGTGATGGCATGAAAATAGGCAAGGCAAGGGCTCATGGGTAATGTCGCCATGTCATCGAGATCCTGGAGGAGGCATGGGATGGTAAGGTCTTTGTTAGTGTTATGATCAGTGTCATTGAAGGGGCCAACTTCCAATGAGCCTTCTTCACGCATGGCAAAACAATGATCCTTCATTTCAATGGTGTGAGTAGATATATCATTATGAGTATTGTCTTGGAGAAAAGGGGAATAAATTTCAACCTCATTATCATAAATAGGCTCCTTGTCAAAATGATGATTGGTATCCCATTTTCCCTCATTTATGTGGAAGAATTCAGAAATGTTGATGTCACAGGGATTCATAATGACCATATCTTCTAGCGTCCTTTCTTGAATGAGAGGCCGTACCTCATCACATTCATATTTGTGGATTTTAATGGGGCCTTCATTTATACTAATTCCTAAATCAGAATTTTCCAAAAATCCTCCATTTGCTTGCCCATCCTGGTTTTCCTCAAAATCATCCTTATTACTAGGCAAGTAATACTCTTCCTTTGGGGCTTTGTCATATGTAATAAGAGAGAGACTATCCCTAGGGATTGAAGGGACACCAGGATCCTCTTCTTTGAAGGCATGTCCTTCATTGGCATTCTTGTTGATCCCCTTCAAGATTGCTTGTCCCATTACTTGGCTCATGTTGATCATTCATAAATGGGGCTAATTGATCTCCTAGAACGGGAGCTTCTTTCTCTTGGATAGCGAGACCACTTTCTTGGCATGGGATGTTGCTCCATCTTTCTAGGAAGATATCTTCAAATTTATCATACTCAACAACACTTTTAGGGGGGAGATCGTCATGCCAATCTTTAACTTGACCTTCAAGTGATAGAGCGAATAACATCATAATTGTATTATCATTCTCGATTCTATACGGGGCCAGGTACCAAAAGAAATCATCTATGTGGACATTAGCATCTTGATCAGGATTACCTTTGAATGTGGGCAAGCTATACTTAATCCACTGATTTTGATGTAACGACCTTGGGACTTCTTTAGGGTAAAGGCTATCATAAGGAGATGGAGGGAACTCGTAGACCATTTTCTAAGATCTTCACATATAGAATCAAATGGAGTCACTCGGGTGAAATTAGAGATGCCTAGAGAGATGCTTGCTTCACCCTACAAGCATTGACCTTAAATTTCAATGAAGAACTAGGGCTTTGTTCTTCCAATGGAGTCGCCAAAAGATATATCAATGATGTAAGGGAATAAGACAGATGTCTTGTGTCCTTGACAATGGTGCCAAAAATTTTACCGCTCAGTGTAGCAGGGGTCCTAGGAGGGGTTGCTGTCAAGAAACTACTAGGTTGAGTGACAACAATGGAGCAATATCCCCCTTTCACCTCAGCGAAAGCTCCTTGTGCTTTACAGACTTTCACAGATGGGAGGAGTCTCAGTATAGATGAAATCACTAAGAATGTTATTCAATAAATGGAGGTAGTGATCTCAATAACCTATTCAAAGGAAAGGCTCTAGTGATAGGGTTTGGTTGCTTAAGAAGCAAGATGAATAGCTCTCCAAGAAGGGCTAAAGGGGAAACCTAGACCTAGGGATGAGGAGTATTCCTTGATGTGAAGTGCCCTAGACCCAAGAATCCTAGGTGAATAGGGTTCTCTAAGTAATCCTTGTGGAATTGGAGTGATAAGGTTGCGATACCACAAATAAACCCTAGTGGACCCAAACAAGGTCAAGAGTTTGGGGTGAAACCTCAGACAAAAGGAATTGACCAAATGAGGGAGAAGGAGAGGATCAAAGAGATAAAATTTGACTTGAATTTTCAATGCAATGATCCTTGAAGAAGCCACTAACCAAAGGAAACCTAGGGAGAAATGGTCTTCGAGCTAGGGCTTGGCAAAACTTGAGATTCAATCGTCGGAATGGCTTCAAAATCAAAGGACCTGTCAAGGACACACCAACGCAGTTCTAGACCAAATTTCATCAATCTTGGTGGCTACAATTGATATCGGGTGATGCCTTAGGAGACACTAGGGCTAGGGATTAGAAAAGGAGAAAGGGAGGTGAAAATGATCTTTGTTTTGGCGATCACTGAGGATTAGACTTATGCCTAGCCTATTGGGAGAATGGAGTCAATGATATTTCAATGTTTAGAACATCTTTTACCTAATCAAGGAGATCGCCAACAACTTCGCATAGCCCTAAAGGCAACAATTAGATTACTAGGAAAATTTATACTTCTTTGATGCTACAATTGATGATTTATCAAGGCAATTTTGAAGATCATATGGTTTAGGACATTTATTCATTATACCAAACATGAAACATATGAAAAATCATCACAAAGTTGAGATTCAAAAATTTGCATTTCCATTAGGGCGACCATTGGGAAAAATTGGTTACTTGATTCCTATTGCAACAAATTGATTATATTTCATCTACAAGTTAAATTAATTGAACAAGTTACTTGCAGTTTTCTACGGCAAATACTGAAATACATACATTGCAACCTACACCAAATAAAACCGATGAAACTAAATACAACACACGAGAGAAATAAATGTCACAGATATCTACATGATTATTTTTGGACAAACGTCCCCGGAAAATCCCAATGCGGGAAAATCAGTGCAACAGTTGAGGGTTTTATTGTTATGCATTGAATACAATCTTTGGATGCCTTATTGCCTATCCATTACAGAGAATATCACTAACGAAAGAATAATGAGACGTACCTCACACTATCACAGGCGATTTGACTGATCCAACCACAGAATGGATTGCCCCTTGTTGCCTTTGCGCAGTCACTGCGTCAGCCCAACGTCACAATGTCACTCCTCTGCTGATCGATTTGCCTCTTAGGAACTTCGATTTCCACCTCTCGGTCTTTCACCCCGTCTTCCAACTTCTGAAATCGATCCTTCTAACAAAATTACAAACCTCCTCAAGGCTATGCGATGCTTTTGCGTGGCCTCAACGTTGCCTCTCCCGGATGTCTCTCTGCCTTCTCTGCTGAGTATTCCCAGATCAAGAGAAATATGCAACCTGAACTATCCTTGCCCCTCACTGCAAAAGATCACTTCAAATTTCTCTCCCGACCACTGTTGTGCTTTAGAAATTCGATCTTTTGATCTCCACTCCATGTGTTTTCCAAATGCCCCTCAAGCCTCCTCTTATAATCCTTCTATTGAGAACCAACGACCTAGATTAAATCCTAATCAGTGGATCAAATCATTTTGTCTTGATCCTCGTCTTCTTATAGAAGTTTCACCCACAATTTGATTAATACCCTTTAATTATTTTAATTTCCTAAGTTTAGACTTAGGCACCCATTAAAAATAATTTTTATTTTAATAAAACTGTCTCTAGGTGGAATTTCCCAAAACAATTTTTGGGTATTATGGAATACATGTATCCAACCCTCCCTGCAATTTTTGAGGCTTAGAGCACATCCGATGCTCTACCAGAAATCAACACTCCTTAGCGAGGAATGTGCTCTAGTAATGCAACCTGCTTAAGCATCATCCTGCTCTGTAAGATCTCCCTCTGCGCTGCCAATGTCTGACATTGCTGCCCATCAACTATTCCGCAAATGCTGCATCTGTACTTCTATTAACCCTGCCACTGCCAACACTGCATCTGTACTGCAACTCCCTCTCAAATTATGCATCTGTGCTGCTGCTCGCACTTCCACTGCCAATATCGCATCTACACTGCAACCTTCTCCAACTATTGCTGCTACTGCATCAGCAACGGAAAAACATCCAAAATTGTTGAACTAATGTTCAACATGATGCATCTGTTGTTGGAGCGCTGACTGCTGCTAGTCTCTACACTGACTCTTTGAAGCCTCTGCGTTGCTGCTGACTCTGCTGCATTGCTGCCAACTCTAGCTCTGCAATGCTCAATGTCTGGTGCTCCTAGCTACTGGAACTGTCACTTTGACACTCCTTTGCATCAACTGACCTAGTCGATCCTGCTACTACTGATTTCGGGTCCCGTAGCAAGGTATTGATCCAAGAGGTGGACTACTTAAGGATCCTACCCATCTGCAGTTCTTTCGAACTAGAGTTCTATATCACCCCACGTCTGGGCGATCATGGCAAACTCCTCCTCCTTGATTTGTGCGGATGCAACCTTTGGATCATGCTTCTCATCCTTGAACTTCTTCTTGATAGGACACTGTGTAGCGTAGTAACCAAGTTCAGCGCACCGGAAGCACTTGATCTTTGAAATATCTTTCTTCTTCTTCCGCTACTCCTGCTGCCCCTTAAATGTGAGGGCTACATTCTCATCCTCCTCCTTGGGCTTTGACCCACTGTCGCTGCTGCTACTGGCAACTTGCACTTGACTAAATCTCTCCTCATCTCTTCCCGTTGAAGAGCGGCCCACATTCCTTCCGAGTCCCGAAATTTCTCCCTGCCTAGGATGCTTTGGACAAGTACTTGCCACTCTTCTGAAACTGAGTTTAGGTCCAGCCTTACCATCTCGGTAGGCTGAGGTTTTGACACCATAGTTGCCAACTCATCACGGGTCTCCTGAATCTTTCAAGGAATGGATCAATGCGGTCCCCCTTCTGCATCTGCATGGATCTCATCTTTTGCTCCAAGTACATCTTCTGTTGCTAGGAAGAATCATGATATAGCATGGACAAGGCATCTCACATCTCCTTGGAAGTCCCTTTGCCTGAGATGTGACATACTACTTGATCCTTCACTCCATTGAGGATCATCTGCTTGGCCTTCGCCATCTCTCCCGTGTACTTTTTGAGTGGATCTGAATCTGCGGGCTCAGATACCACACTGTCGATGTAGGTCATGAGAAAATGTTAATCCAGAAGGCATGACATCCTCGCCTTCCAGATCACATAGCTGGATGCACCATCCAATCGATCCTGATCTCTCAACCCACGGATACCATCTCTGCCAATCAAAAAAAATTGAAAGACCTCCTCTCTCCTCTGTGTTGCTGCTGGGCTAGCCTACGCACTCCCTGTTGGAGTCAGTAGATCTGCTGCTCCTTGGTGCTGCTCAACAAATGAGAATTCGAATTCCCTGGCTAGGAATTCTTTAAGGAAGAAATTCGCTCAAGCGTCTCTCTCTCTCCTACTCGCGCTATTCTGCCAGCAACTGCTGCAAAATATTTGCGTCCCAATTGAAAATTTTCTCTGCAAGGAAAATTAAGCTGCTCCTTTCTGCCTTTGGAAAGCTTCGATCTAGAGATCGAATTTCTCTATCGAATCACTCAGAGAAATCGATTTCTCCTCAAAACTTTGACCTTCTGGCCCAAGGACTGTGCTGCCTCTAAGGTTTCGAATTGTTGCCTTTGCAGTAATTTCGAAATCCTCTTGCTTCCTTCTTTCGAGCTCTTTTGATCACGATATGTGCTCTAATACCATGTGAAAAATCGGTTACCCAATTCCTACTGCAGCAAACTGATTATATTTCATCTACTTGTTAAATTAATTGAACAAGTTACTTGTAGTTTTCTACAACAAATACTGAAATATATACATTGGAGCCTACACCAAATAAAATTGCGGAAACTATATACAACACAGGGGGGAAATAAGCAACACACACATCTACACAATTATTTTGGGACAAACGTCCCTGAAAAAACCCAATGTGGGAAAACCGGTGCAGCAACTGAGGGTTTTATTATTATGTAGTAGTTCTGAATACAATCTCTGGATGCCTTGTTGGCCATCCAATACAGAGAATATCATTGAGAAAATAATAGTGAGAAGTACCTCACACTATCACAAGCAATCTGACTGATCCAACTACAAAATGGCTTGCCCCTTGTTGCCTCTGTGTAGTCACTGTATCAGCCCAGCGTCACAATGTCAGCCTAGTGTCACAGTGTCTAGGGACAACGTCACTCCCTTTGCTGATCAATTTTCCTCCCAAGAACTTTGATTTCCACCTCTCGGTCTCACACCCCAGCCTCTAGCTTCTGAAATCGATCCTTCCAACAAAATTACGGGCCTCCTCAAGGTTCTCTGCTACCTTTGTGTCAGCCTATGCGAGATCTTTGTGGCGTCAACTCTGCCTCTCCCAGATCTCTCCCTGCCTTCTTTGCTGAGCATTCTCGGATAAGGAGAAATCTCTAGTTGGAACTATCCCTACCCCTTTCTGCAAAAGATCACTTCGAATTTCTCTCCCGACAACTGTTGTGCTTCAGAAATTCGATCTTCTTATCTCCACTCCATGTGTTTTCCAAATGCCCCTCAAGCCTCCTCTTATAATCCTTTTGTTGAGAACCAACGACCTAGATTAGATCCTAATCAATGGCTTAGATCATTTTGGCTTGATCATGGCCTTCTTCTAGAAGTTTCACCCACAGTTAGATGAATACCCTTTAATTATTTTAATTTCCTAAGTTTAGACTTAGGCACCCATTAAAAATAATTAACTATTTTAATAAAACTGTCTCCGGGTGGAATTTCCCAAAACTATTTTTGGGTATTATGGAATACATGTTTGCAAGCCTCCCTGCAAATTTTGAGGCTTAAAGCACATCCGATGCTACCAAAAATCAACAACAACTTCATCTTCATGTGCAAAAATTTTCATACATTATACATGTGACATAAAAAAAAGAGATAGATCATGGAAAAGGCACTTACAAGTATAGCGAAATGATCCAATCAGTAACAGAGACAAAAACCAAAGCTCCAAGACCAAGACAAGATTTCCAAACATCAAAATGCATCAAAGGTATCCAATTAGTCCTCCAAAAGCTATAGCGAAATTCTCAAGAAGAGATAAATTTTCAAATCTAAGTGATGATCAAATGAAATGATCATAACATCAATATATATCCTCCCCTAAGGGGTTCAATTTTCTTAATTAGGCCTAATGATGCCCCAACCAATGAAATAATGTGTAAAAATAACATTTGTTGGTGACAAGCCCACCAAGATAACTCCATAATACAAAAGTAATCCTCTCAAGTGGGCAAAATGATAGACACAATGGGTCAAAGGGCCATTGAAGAGGCTTGGTGGAGTCCAATATGCGCCAAAATGAAATAATGAGCTCCAAATATAGTGATAAAGAGGGTGGCCCCTTGATATCCAAGCAAATGACCTGTGGTGCCCACGGGTGTCTATGAGGGCACAAAACATCCTCATGAGTCAACAAATGGATCGAACATACTTTTATCCTAAGTAACCTGACATGGGGATTCGGGATTCATAGGATACGGGTATTCGAGTGTCGGATTCGAACACGTTGACCCCCCGGAATAGGACACGTAGGATTTGTTATATATTATTTTATTAAAAATCAGATATTTCTTATGCAAATTCTCATTAATGATACAAATTCATTGATTTCAAACATAGATCTTCATCTAGATGTAAGTTTTACTGTTTACAAAGTAAGTTAGTAACATTATTGCATGCATAGTACATACAAAATTCAAATACATGTCACATAAATCATAAATGATAAATCAATGAATCATAAAATCTATATTTGTAAATGATAAATCATAATACATATTCAATTCATCAATGATCCAATAGGAGAAAGACAAGATAGTAAGATAAAGGCATTGACAGTGGTAGTTTTCTCATTAAGTCATCAAATCAAAATGTGTTACATAGGTAGTGCAATGCCAATGGCAAATAGAAATAGAAAATACAAAACAACTACAGGTATACAAGCCTCAAGGTAGCAGGTAGCCCATGACTCATGAGTCATCAATCCTCATTGTCATCATCAGAATCAGCATCATTGTCCTCATCATCATGGTCACCACTGCTCACCTTTGCATCCTCCTCCTCCCCTGTATCCATAGTCGCCTCTGCATCTGCTGGTGTGAAGGATAACCCCTCTACAATATCACCGTCATCAAATCTAACAGGCTCTAGCACTAGATCATTGAGATCCATGTTGGCCAATGCCAACTCAACACTGCAGTCCAGACCCATATCATCAGGAAAGACATCCCACATATTTGTCTTTCCCTTCAACCGCTCTTCCCTCTGCTTGTAAATAAGACGAAGGTTGGTGTGCACATACACCATTGTCTCTGCCGTGCACTGTTCAAGCCTGCTCTTCTTCACACTATACAAATTCCCATATGTGCTCCAATTCCTCTCGCAACAAGAGGATGAAGTCACTTGAGAGAGGAGCGTCATGGCTAATTGCTGAAGAGGAGGTCTTGTTTCCCAATGATTTGCCCACCAAGAATAGGGCTTCTTAGCCCCCCTATCTCTAATCACATCATATCCTCTGAATCAACCAGTGCCAGTGGAAAACTCTGCAAAGGCATCCTCCACCTCATCAAGCAATGCTCTATCTTGAGAAACCCGCCTGAATGCATCTTTCGTCCCCTGTGAGATTTCACCATCCATGTGAGGAAGGAATCTGTGGGAAGGTCCACCATTCAGCCACTCATGGCTGTAGTATTTTGGGTTCAATGAGTGAGCCAAACAATGTAAAGGTGTGCAATTCTTGTCCCATCTGCTGACAAGAATATCCTGTATAGTACCACAAAAGGCCTCTGGTGATGTCGCATACTCGGGGCACTCACTCTGTAGAATAATGCTCCTCACGGACTCAATCATGGAATCCCATCCTTCATAAACCTCTCCTAGGATGGGTTTGTCTGTATCTACAAATCGAAGCAAAGAAATGATAGGGTCCATGATCTGAATAATTAGATCTACCCTCTCCCACTAAGCATCATCTAGCACTGTGTCCTTCACTCTTTTAGAGGCTAGTTGATCTGTCTTTCTCCAAAAAGACCAAAACTCAGAAATAACCATGGCCCCAAGAGCAGTCTTGACCTCCCTCAACCTCTTCAACATGACGAATGAATAGGCAAACCGTGTATCAACAATCTTGAACAATGATAGATTGTTGTACTCCTTGTAGATAGTGAGGGCATTTGTATGATTTTGCACAAAGTTACGGATATTTCGTGCATCCTCAATAATGTTATGAATCCAAAGCACATCGGAAGCAATGGATTTCAGCGCTAAGTTCAATGAATGGACAATGCAAGGTGTCGAAAACACTTGTGGATATTTAGCTTCCATAATCATGCTAGCAGCCTTGCAAACAGGTGCATTATCTGTAATGATTTGCACACAAGAGTCAACACTTACATCTTCAGTAACTTCAATAAACAACTCACCCATAAATTTGTATTCTCCAAGTGTATCCACTGCTTTCAAGAAAACTGGACCATTCAAGGAAGATACCATGAAGTTGATGAGTGGTTGTCGAGTTGGATCTGTCCATCCATCAGAAACAATGCTAACCCTAGATGTTGGCCATGATGCTTTAATAGGCTCAAGCATTTTTTGCACTTTTTTTTTGCCTTCGCCAACAATGTGGTTCTAAGCTTCTCTGAATCAGGAGGCACATACCATGATGGAGACTCGTGAGTTAGAGCTCGACACATCTCAATAAATAGAGGTGAGCATGCAACATTAAAGGATATGAAGTTTTGATAGAAAAAGAAGGCAATGGTGAGATCAAGCTCTTCCTGTTTCTCTTTTTGAAAAATCTTGTCCATTGGACCAAGTGAAATTACCTTTCTTTTTGCTCCTTGTCCCCAAATAGAACTCTCAAATGGCAATTTGGTGGTGCCTTTCCTGAAAAATGGAAAGGGGTAATCATTCTTGGTTTTCTTGATTTTGCAGCCACATTTGCCATACCAACAGTGAACTCTTTTTCCATTTCTTTCCTCTTTTGTAAAGGAACTTGTGCACAAGCTCCAACTCCACAACCTGGTAAAGCCAACAAAAGGTCTTTCACACGAAAATATGTGCTTGTGAAAGTATTGTGATAGAAATTGCATCTCCAATGCACATTGCATCCTCCCTTCCCCTTCTTGTTTGGCCCATCCTCTCTTGTGACATATTTCCACAAGGGATATTTCTCAATGTTACCTTTAGGAGGAAGTCTTCCCTCAACATTACCTACAGCAGACTCTGATGATATTGGGGGAGGAGGGGCATCTCCAATGGGGACATTATTCCCCTTCCTTTGTCCCCTACCTGCTGCCCTTGATTGAGCCATGAATACTGTAAAAAAAACAAAACATGCACAAATTTGTAAAAGAAATGCATATACAAACTACTGTAATACAAATGCAAAAAAATAGAGATAAATGCACTTACCTGGTGTTTGAATCTCATTGGAAAGCGCTCCAAACCCTTGGCTCCTTGCTCCAAACTTCTAACAACAAACCCACAACTCACTATTTGCAAAAGGAATGAGAGAAAATGGTAAAGAAAAATAGGAATGCGCCCTTTTTAATGGCCTGCGGGTTTCGAATCCCGTTTTCAGGACACGATGTGCCCTAATGGGACACAACTCGGATTCGAGCATGTCCCGTTCGGACATGTCGTGTCCCGAAAAACGGATTCGAATTAGGTCGAATCGAATTTGATTCGTAGGATTCAGATACTTGAGGAAAAAACAATGAATCCGGTTTCACTGCTTTTATCCCATCTGTAAGGGCTAGAAGAATGATGCAAGCCCTCCCTTTGTCTCCCATGGTGAGACACATTCTCATCTAGGCCCTGGATCAACTGCCAAGTGTGTGGTGCAAGTGTGTAGTCGGTTGGGCAAGGTGGTCCAGGTGCATCATCATCGTCAAATAAATGGAGCACGATCAAGCAATGAGTGGAGTTGAAGGATTCCATTATGTGGCAATCTACTCTTTGCTATGGTGGAGGCCCATGGCTCTCATTGTTCACTCTACAAATTCCAATATGACCCTTTGGAGGACTTGGACCCCGTATAGGGAGACCAAACCCATGATGTGTGAAGATTTCATCTATTGCAGCTGCTGGAAATTACTCTCCTAACAGTAAATTAAATTATGCAGTTTATTTGCGACGGAAAACAATGAATAAAATCACAACTGCAATTTTCACCATAAAAAAATACTGCGGAAAATAAAACACTGGAAACTAAGAAATTCTAGCACACACATGAGAATTTTGATAGTTATTTTTGGACAATTGTCCCCTAAAAAACCCAATGTGGAAAAACTGGTGCAATAGATGAGGGTTTTATTATTATTTTTCAACAACAATTCTGAGTACAATAATTTAGATGCTCTAATGGCAATCTAATCCGAGGAAAATACTAGCAAAATTATTGTGAGAATTCTCTCACCCCAAAACTAATTTATGCCACCAAAATTGCCTCCCTATCCACACACTAAACCTTCTGCGTTACAGTCTGCGCAATGCTTGTGCATAACCTTTGGGGATTTCAGCCTTCCTCTCAATGCCTCTTCTTGGGACTGGAATATTTCTTTTTGGAATGTTACTAACCTCCTCTACCACCCGCTACTCACCCTCTGGTTCTATCTTCTCTGCTGAATCTCTGACATTGAGAAAATCAAACTGCATGGGCAACTGAGTATCTGCATTGGTGTGATCTCCATCACCGCATCGATCCCTTCTTATATCTTCCTATTGGGACTCAAAGATCAAGATTAAATCTTAATCAATAGCTCAGATCATTGCTAGATCGATCCATGTGAGTTTCTAGATGATTCTCACCTTATCTCAATTAACACTGAATAATTAACCATATTCCCTAAGTTTAGACTCAGGAAGTATTTAAAAAATGACTAATAATCTAAATGAGACACTTCTAGGCGAAATTTCCAGAAACAATTTCTGGGTTTTTGAGATCTCATGTATTCTAGCCTCTCCACTAGGTTCCGTGGCTAGAACACATCGGATGCTACAAAAATTAACACTCCCTCTTAGCGAGGTATGTGTTCTAGTGCTGCACACCCTGCCACAACACTATGTCTTTGTATCATCTCTTGTCATGCTGCTAATCTCTAGCTGCTGCTGCCCACCAACTACTGCGAAACTCTCATGTTGCATCTATGCTGCTACTAACATTGTGTCTGCACTGCAACTCCCTTTAATCTGTTGTTGTTGCAATTGCAACATCTGCATCCGAAAATTTGTCCTTGCTACTAGAACGAGTTCTCCACCATACCCTTTTGTTCTTTGAAATAGACGAACTTAGCTCTCCCTAGAGCTTTTGTGAGTATGTTTGCAACTTTCTCTTCTGTGGGAACATATTGTAGTTGGATCGACCCACGTTGTACACAATCTCTGATGAAATGACACCGAATATCTATGTTTTTCGACCTGTCATGACTCATGAACATTGGATTCTCAGAGAGCTTGATGCAACTTTGATTATCACAATAGACTCTGGTTGCCTCCATTCTCTGCCTAAACAGGCTTACTAGCAGCTTCCAAAGTCATGTAGCTTTGCACGTCGCTGTGCTTGCTTCCATATACTCTGCTTCTGTAGAGCTCAGAGCTACCGACTTTTTCTTCCTGCTGCACCACAGAACCATACCTGATCCAAAGTTGAACCATATTTGATCCCTTGAGAGATTTCTCCTGTACTAATATAAAAAAAATCCCAAAAAACCCAATATATACAAAAAATAGAATAAAAACCCCAAACCCCAGTTACTGCAAAACAAAGGTTAGACAAAATTATTTACAAAAAATTATCTTACAAAAATAATTTACAAATTATATACAAATCTACAATGCTTGAGAATTTTTTTGAAAAATAGAATTTTTGTAGATCTTGACAATGGCTAAAATATTGTAGGATTGGGTGATCCCTTTTGAGGGACCATGCACAAAAATATTTTTTACATAAGATTTTACAGTAATTCAACTCTCAAAGGGGGAATACCCGTTCGTTATAGACCTTCAAATAACTTACCCAATTTTGCGACACAATATGATCGAGTAGACCAAGTGGTTTGTAATAAAATAATTTAGTCAATTAGCTTGAATTATTCCTACATCACTTTTACAAAAGACTCGACTAGAACACTAGGACTCACCTAAGACTTTGACGATAAATTCCACCCTAGTTTTGGGGTAAGGCTCGAGGGAAAACTTTTGTTGATCATACGTGTTTAGAAACACAGATAATCAATGAGACAAAAAACCTCCTAGGATGAAATTCGTCACCAAAATAATAGGCTTAGCTAGGTTTTTACATAATTACATGGTCTTACTAGCATCATTTACATTACAAATTTGCAGAATGGGTTTATAATGACTCAAAAAGTTGCTGGCTGATGATCTTGATCTTTGAAAAAAATTGGCACAACTGCTTCCTTGGAACTTTGACAAAATGTGTGCAACACCTGGCTCCATATGGGGACACGTTGCTTCCATGAAGTAACGTGAGAATCCCAAAATCCTGTATCCAAGAAAACAGAAGTCCATCAAATAGATATCCATTCATAATCAAAATCATCATGCGTATATAGAATATCTACTGGAATAGAACAAATCTACTCTAACAAACTGAAATATAAAACATAAGTGCATAAAATAAAACTAATAACATAAATGAAGAGGAGTAGGTTAGAGATACTATACAAAGATGCCCTTTGGCATCAAATGTCTTCAACATAGTGCATACTGAGCATCAACCGACTTTCCGAAAAGTCTGTGGTTGCTTCTCGGATGTGGCATGCCCGATCCTGAATATCGAAGGACTTTGTCTGATCCGAATCAGTGTTGCACACATCGCGATCGGGATTTAATCGGCGCCGGGAAAAAAGCGGAAAAAATCGTTAAAATCGGGAAAAAATCGGAAAAAAGCGGGAAAAAATCGTTTGGCACAAAAATATTCATTTTTTTTCAATTTTTTTAATATCTAAACCATCTACAACATAAAATAAATACATTGACACATAAATATGATAAAAAAACTAATATATAAGATGTTTAATATCATTTCTAGCGCTAAAATCACACATAACATTGAATCATGTCCTGAATAGTAAGTCCTGAGTCCCAAGTCCAACTCAGCCTCAAAATATCAACAAAAAATATGATAATGTATCTCATCATGTCATAATGTCATATACAATAAAATGAAAGTCTAATCCTATTGATTTCCTCTGCCCCTCTTGCGAGAAAATGGCACAACTTTCTCTTTCCCTCTAGATGTAGAAGCTGGTGCCTGTGGTGGTGGAAATGGCAGTGGAGTCTGACGTGCTCTAGAAGCTGAAGAACTAGTAGTAGCAGCTACAGGAGGCCGAGGTGGACGGAGACCACGTCCTCTGGTAGTGGTAGCCCGGGTAGCCCGGGTAGGCGGTGTCACCTCCTCCTCCTGCTCCTCCAACTCCTCCTCCTCCTGCTCCTGCTCCTGCTCCTCCTCCTCCTCCTCCTCCTCCTCCTCCTCCTGCACTAACCAATCCTCAGTGGGATCCATGAGAGGCCTCTCGGTCTCAACCCTCCATTCAGCAGTGGTGTCAATCCCATCCAATGAGATGGCTTCCGTATCAGGTGTCTTCTCTAGTTGTTTCACCCACAATCGAAGATTGTAGTAGACATAGACCATGTCATTAAGTCTATGGGACTCCAACCTGTACAAAGTTCATGAAATAATAAATTAATAATTAATAATTAATATTATAAAAAAAATATTGTTTAAAACTTTAATGAATTCAAAAATTTATTTGGAAATTTGCAATATTTTAAATGTTTAAGTGTTAACCTATTGCGCTTCTTGTTGTGTATTTTTTCAAATACACTCCAATTGCGCTCACATCCCGAGGAGCTGCATGTTTGGCTGAGGATGCGTACGACAAGATTTTGCAAAAGGGGTACTCTGCCACCATACATCTTCCACCATGCGTCTACAACAAAATTACAAATAAAATTTTAAATAAACATAAGAAAAAAATGGAATTTGAAGAAACAATGAAATTTGAAACAAAGTTACAAAGTACAAACTAAAAAATACCTGGCATTTTAACCGTCCTATCAATGACAGCCATCTCAAAGCCAAATGTGCCACCTGACAACTTATATTGCTCAATTTGTCTAGAGATCTCCATACGTTCTTCTGAAGATCTCACCATCTTCTGGACACAGGTTAATAATCCTTCCACGACCTCAACATCAAAATTAAACCCACATGCATAAGAAAATGCAGGGTTCAGGAAAAGCCCCGCAGCATGAATTGGACGATGGAGTGTGTTGTTCCATCGCTCATCAATGACCTTCCATAGAAGGAGTTGTCTCTGGAACCCATCATCTCCCTTGTCATCATAGTAGGACCGAATGGCTTCTTTGGCCCTGTCCATGGCTTCATACAAATAGCCCATTGCGGGCTTCTCACCATCAACCAACCGAAGAACCTTTACCAAAGGTTCTGTAACAGCGCACACCTCCTGCACTCCCGCCCAGAAGTCTTCCTGGTATGAAACTAGTCTGCAGACGGCCTCTGCTTCTGGTTTGCGGCTCATTGACGAAGCACGCCACTCCTCTGAAAGAAACATTCTCTTCAAATCCCACATAGAATTCACGAGGGATTGAAGAGATATGAAACTCGTCGCAAACCGTGTAATGGCGGGGCGCACCAACTCTTTGTTGTTGGTGAATCTTCTCATCAAGCTAAGCATAGATGTGTGATTGTAAATAAATTTTGTGATGCTTTTTGATGAGTCAACAACCTCTTTGACAAAGGGAATTTTCCCAATGTCCTCTAACATCAAATCAATACAATGGGCAGCACAAGGTGTCCAAAATAAAGCAGGATGCCTGTCCATAAGCATTCTACCAGCAGCAACATAATTTGCAGCATTGTCCGTTATGACTTGGACAACATTTTCTGCACCCACCTCCAAAATAAACACATCCAGCAAATCACATAAAGTTCTTGCATCTTTGATTTGATGAGTTGCATCAACAGATTTGATAAACATAGTCCCCTTGGGACAACTAACCAAGAAGTTTATAAGGGTTCTCCCCTTTTGGTCAGTCCAACCATCTGACATAACAGTGCATCCTGTTTGTGCCCATGATGCCCTAAAATCCTCCAATCTTTGGGTGCAGTCACGCTTTTCATCTTGAAGAAGCCGGCCTCTGAAATCATGAAGAGAAGGGAGTTTGTACCCCGGGCCAACACTGGCAATAGCATCAACAGTAGGTTGGAAAAATGGATTATTCCTTATAATGCTGAAAGGAATATCACTCCAGAGGAGAAATTTTGTCATCAACTTGTCAGCTTTTTCTTTTTCAGTTCTTTTTAGCATTGAACCAATAGTTGGTTGTGAACCAGGTGTGGTTCGAGGAACAAAATATGATGATGCAGCTACCGGATTGACTGACGCTGCAGTAGAACCTGTGCCACTTGGCCCACTTCCGTCAGCTGACCTTTTTAGTTGCCTTTTGAGTTCTTCTTTGGCGTCTCTAGTGTGCTCTAATTCTCCCAATGCTCTCATGGCTTTTTGGATAATTTCAGCATTTGTCTTTAGACAGGGCCCCACATCACGTCCAGGGATTTGTGCAAGGTGGAACTTCAACCTGTACACCCCCCCGAATATTTCCTTTCCACACAACTTGCAATACAAGTTTTGTCTATCATTCGGAGTTTTAGGGTCACCATATTCCCAGAAAGGATCCAATTTCCTTGGCATGTTTGTTTTTGAATTTTGAATTTGCAAATCTATGGAAAAATAAGGATTAGGAAATAGGAATTTAGGATTACATAAATGATAATACAAATTACAATTTAGCATTTGCAAAATTACAAGCTAATTATTTCCAAAATCCCAATTTCTAAACCCAAGTTACCCAACCAAATGCCAAAAAACAATGAAAATTCAAAAAAAATAAACAATGTTTAAAAAAAATGAGAAAATAAAAATAACAAATTGGTTCTCATAGTCATAACAAATTACCCATCCCAAATCAATGAAAAATTTCAAAAAATTCTTTAAAAACAATGAAAACCAAAGTTTTTATAGAAGCAAAACCAAAAAAAATTAATCTACATACCTCTTTTATGGACAAATTGGTGATCTAGGCTTGGATTCCTCTTAAAAACGCTTCGATTCGCTCCCAAATCCGACGGAAACCCTTCAGCTCCTCTCCCTCACCTCTTCTCCTCCTCCTCCGCGCGCAAACAGCAAAATGACATAATAAAAATCGATTTTGCATATAAAAAGAGCGCTGCCCCCGTGCCCTGCGATTTTTACCCAAAAAATCGCGATTTTTTCGAAAAAATCGCGATATTTTCAAAAACTCGCGATTTTTTCGATAAAAATCGTTATAAAAAAAAGTGGCGATTTTTATGCATAAAAATCGCGATTTGAATCGGGTAAATGAAAAAATCGCGATTTTCCGATAAAATCGCGATTTTAACAACACTGATCCGAATATCGAGCTGCTCCCGACCATCGGATGCATCAAACTCTTCCTTCTTCTCTTTCGCTTTTTACATTTGCTCTCAACAGGGTGCAATGTTGATGTTGATGTAATCGGTGTGCAACTTTCTATCTGATTTGGACAACGTTCATATAGAAAATTTGGAATGTCCAAGACTTTTGTGACCTGCTCTTCTTTATTTTCATGAACTTGATTTGTTATGACTGGTGGATCAACCTTGCAAGCATCAACCTGATTCTTATCAATTTCCTTCCTGCCTGGATCATCTTCATTTAACCATTTCTCAATGGAATCAATGACTTCTTCATAATAAGATGAAGGTTGCTTTTGTGAGCTGGGAGGCTTGTGTTTTGGATCCTTTGGTCTTGGCTAGAGTTCCTGAACCTGTGATTTTTCCATTATCTGCAGCTTATTTTGAAGAATGATTTGTTTGCTTCTTATGGCATTCATTTGATTAGAATGCTCATCCTTCATAGCATTGATTTCTCTGGCATGATTCTCCTCCATGGTATCCATCATATTCTGAAAGGTGATTGTTTGATTATACTGCGTAACTTCCATAACCTGTAACCTGTTTTGAAGAGCCATCTGACTGGCTTGCATGTCCTTTATCACTTTATCATGATTTATTTGAATATAACTCATTTCTTCCTTATGATTTTCTTCCATAGTGATCAAATAATTTTGCATGGTGGTCATCTGATTGGAGTGATTAAATTTCATGATTTCTAGCTCCTCATCACGTTTTTCTTCTATGGCCAATAATTTGGTATACATGGTTCTCATATCCTTGGCGTGATCTGCTATTAATCTTTCTTGATTAAGTTCCATGGTTTTCATCAACTGTGCTTGACTGAATTGCATGTCTTTAATCATTTGCTTTAGTTCCTTGATAAGATAATTATTATTTTCCTTTTCATCATCAATATTAATTTGATCCTTCGTCCCTTCCATCCCACTATCGAGGATTCTTCTTGCAACGACACAAGTGGATTCATCATGAGAATGGTCAGAATGTCTGCAATTGGCACATTTTTATGTGGTGTATTTTCTTGAAATCTTTCTTTGATAATTGGGTCCTTTATAGGATCACTTTCATCTTTCTACATAGTAATAGGGGCACAAGGTGAATCCTTATGATCTCCATGTCTATTTTTGAAAGCATTGACAATGGCTTTTAAGGAATCAAAAGAACTGCTAGGAAAATCACAAAACGAATTTCTAGCATCGCCTTTCAAGGAAAGGACAAAAAGTTGCATCTTGATGTCTTCATGGTTGTATGCAGTCGCATGAGCATATCTTTGCAGGAAAGTTGTGAACCTTTTGATGTGATCTGTAGGAATGGTTGCATCATTACCCGTGAAAGAGGGTAATCTATCAATAGACCTTTCCAGAATATGATGAGGAATGTTAGTTAAATGGAAAGGGGCGAATAGGTCATCCATGATGAATTGCTTAAGGGGAAAAGGAGCTAATGGATTTCGGAGAAAGATCCTTATTCAAGAAAAAAAAGAGATCCACAAGAAGCGAGCTTCCAACATAAATTCTTGTAAGAAAAGAAAGAAATGGAGTCACGACTCGAACATGAATCTAACGCTAAAACCCAAAAGGCAAACACTGAAAAGTTAGTCAGGGAGAAGCACATGAATATCAAGGAGGGCTTCTTGCTTGAGAAAAAATGGATGCTTACTAGAATTTAGTTTGTTCAACCAAGTTCTAAGAGCGAGTTTGAGCAAGCTACCAGGATTTCTTCTAGAGTAAGCTCTTGTATATAGAAGCCAACCAAACAGGAAGCCAACCTAAATGTCCAGGTGCTAAAGGTGTAGATAGAAGAGATGAAAATATTAGTGAGAGGAAGAAAAATAAGGTGATGAAAAGATGAAGAGATATAACGATGCCAAAAAATGTTGTGTGGCATTGGCAGATAAGGAAGATGAAACTTATTAGCATATTAAGAAGAGTGATGATAATTATTGTAACGCTAAAGCCCGATAAATTGGTCCCCGACAACGGTGCCAAAAAATGTTTTGGTGTTGTCAGCAAAATGAAAAGATCAAAGATGAAGGATGAAGGATGAAGATGAAAGATTGAAAATTTTGTTGTGATGACCAAGGACAAAAAAAGTTTATCCCCGACAACAGTGCCAGAAAATATTGTTGCTCAGATTGTACATGCACTGTTACAACGACTCAGGTCGGGGGCTCTCACTCCGACCTCTCCATTCTAGCTGTCTCCCAAAACTAGGCTATGGGGGGTAGTCCCTATGGAAATGTGAAGATGAAGGAAAAGTTCGTTATAGACCCTCAAATAACTTACCAATTCTGTGACACAATATCATCTAGTAGACCAAGTGACTTGTAATAAAACAATTTAGCCAATTAGCTTAAATTATTACCAAATCACTTTTACAGAAGACTCGACTAGAAGAACACTAGGACTCACGTAAGAATTTGACAATAAATTCCACCCTATCTTTGGGGTGAGGTTCGAGGGAAAAGCTCTAATGATCATTCGTGTTTAGAAACAAAGATAATCAGTGAGATGAAAAACCTCCTAGGTTGAAATTTGTTGGCAAAATAGTAGGCTTACCTAGGTTGTTACATAAATTCACGGTCTTACTAGCATCATTTACATTACAATTTGCAGAATGGATTTATAATGACTCAAAAAGCTATTGGCTAATGATCCTTACCTTTGAAAAAAATTGGTACAACCGTTTCCTTGGAATTTTGACAAAATGTGTGCAACAAGGATAATGTTTATGAAATTTGTTGATGCATCTGCACATATCAAATATGCATGATTATTATGTGATTTGTTGGATGTGTTCATTCAGGAGGTAGGTCCACAACATGTTTTCTAGGTCATAACGGACAATGCTGCAAATTATGTTGTTGTTGGCAGGATGCTTATGGAGAGGCATCTTAACTTGTTTTGGACACCTAATGTTGTATGTTGATTTTTGGTAGCATCGGATGTGCTCTAAGTCTCAAATTTTGCAGGGAGACTTAGGCACATGTATTCCAAAGAACCTAGAAATTTTTTGGGAAATTCCACCCAGAAACAATTTTATTAAAATAATTAATTAATTTTAATGGGACCCTAAGTCTAAACTTAGGAAAATAAAATAATTAATTGGTATTATTTTAACTGTGGGTGTAACTTTTAGAAGAAGAAGAGGATCAAGAAGAAATGATCTTAGACATTGATTAGTTTCTAATTTGGGCCGTTGAATGTCAACGAGGAAATTATTTAAGGAAGCTTGAGGGTCATTTGGAAAACACACACTAAGAGTTTAGAAGATCGAATTTATGAAACAGAGCAGTTGCCAGAGAGATATTCGAAGTGAGCTTTTGCAGTGAGAGGTATGGATAGTATCCTAAGGGAATTCTTCTTGGTCGAAGAATACTCAACAGAGAAGACAAAGGGAGATCCAATAGTGGTAGTGCAAATCTAGAGCGGTTGACGCAGAGCTATGCAGAGGTAGCGCAGAAGCCAAGAGGAAGTCCAAAAATCTGTTGGGAGATTGATTTTTGTGGCTGGATTCTGGGGTATGAGGCCGGGAGAGAAAAAGTCAGATTTCCAGAGGCAAATCGAGTAGCTGGGAAGAGTGACGCAGTTCCTAGATAGTGAGACGTTGGGATGACGCAGACGCTGCACAGAGGCAGCGCAGAGGTAGCGAGGGGTTGTTCACTCATAAGCTGGATCAACTAGGATTTCCAGTGATAGGGTGAAGTAATCTCACTTATCCTTCTGTCTGTGACATTTCTCTGTAACTGGATTGCCGAGAGGGCACCCAGTGATTGTATTCAGATTTACTACTGCATAATAATAAAACTCTCAGGGCTGCTGCACCTGTTTTCCCGCATTGTGTTTTTCCGAGGACTTTGTTGAAAAGCAATTGTTTCATTTGTGTGTATCTTTTTCTATTATTCAGTTTCTTGTTTTGGCATATTATTTAAATGGTGTAGGCTACAGTGCATGCATTTCAGTGTTTGCCGTAGAAAATTGCAAATAACTTGTCCATGTAAATTAACAAGTAGGAGAAATATCATTAGTTGCTGCAGTAGGGATTCCGGGTTAAGGAATTTCCACATGGTATTAGATAAGTGCAGGTGAAGCAAGAAGAACAATGTTAGAGAACCCAACGCTGAGCAGAAAAGGAGATCGAAATAGCTGCAGGAGGCAGTAGTTCGAATCCGTAGAAGGGTTTGCGCAGTCCAAGTTGGAGGGCTGAATTTTGAGGCAGTGTCTCTTTGAGTGAGTCGACAGAGAGGAAGGGCTTCTAGTCGAAACCTTACCGTGCCAGAGGGAACAACGTTGAGCCTCAGCGTGAGGTAGATCTGGTGGGACATAGTCTTTCTACAGACCATTTACTGGGCAGAAAGGCATCGTAAGAGAGAGGAGAAACACAGTGAGGGAATTTTTCCTCAGTAGACTTCCTGCCAAGAAGTCCATTTTCTTATTGGCTGAGCAGCAACAGTAAGAAGCAGAGAGGAGTAGTTCGTTAGTTTTTGTGGAAGAGATGGCAAACAATGGTCTGAGGGATCAAGATAGATTGGACAGAGCATCTAACTATGTCATCTGGAAGGCAAGGATGTCATTCCTTCTAGATGAGTATTCCCTCGAGGCATATGTCGACAGCGTGGTGGCTGAGCCTGCAGATCTAGATCCACTAAAGAAGTACAAGGCAGAAATGGTGAAGGCAAAGAGAATGATCCTTGACAGAGTGACGGATCATGTAGTCTGTCACATCGAGGGACTGCTAAGGAGATGTGGGATGCGTTGTCTATGTTGTATCAAGGATCTTCTGAGCAACGAAAGATGTACTTAGAGCATAAACTGAGATTGACACAGATGCAGAAGGGGGAGCGCATAGATCTGTTCCTCACAAAGCTTCAGGAGACTCGCGATGAGTTAGCAGCTGTGGGGTCTACACCTTGAGGTTCCGAGATGGTGAGACTAGCCCTGAACTCGGACTCAGAGAGTGGCAAGTCTTTGTCCAGAGCATCTTGGCCAGGGCTGCTTTGCCAGACTGGAATAGTATGTGGGAAACTCTCAAGCAAGAGGAGCTGACGAGAGACTTGGTCAAGTGTAAACTTGACGGAAGTAGCAGCAGTGGATCAAAGCCCAAGGAGAAGGATGAGAATGCATCCCTTGCATCGAAGGGGCAGCAGGAGCAATGGAGGTGGAAGAAGGACGTCTCGAAGATCAAATGCTTTAGGTGTGGTGAAATGGGTCACTATGCAACACATTGTTCGCTCAGGAAGAAGGACAAAGATAAGAAGCACGATTTGAAGGCTACACCAACGAAGATCGAGGAGGAGGAGTTCGCCATGAGAGCTGAGATACCTCTAGGAGGGAGGTGGGCTGATTTGGAGTTGTAGTTCGAAAGAGCTACAGATGGGTAGGATCCTTGAGGGGCCCACCTCTTAGATCAATTCCTTGCTAAGGAAACCCAGATCAGAAGTAGCAGGATGGACTAAGTGTCAGATGATGCAAAGGAATGTTGAAGCGATAGATGTAGTGGCTAGAACGCCAAGTCTAAGCAGCGTGGTACAGAGTTGCAGCAGTGCAGGGAGGCACAGTGCAGTAGCAGCAGCAGCGCGGTGGCTTCAGAGGGACAGCGTGTGACTAGCAACAGTCAGATCTTCAGCATCAAGATGCATCTATGCTGAACACTTGTTTAGTAATCTGGTATGTTTTTCCTTTGTTGATGCAGTAGCAACAGTAGTTTGCAGTGCAGGGGTAGTTGGCAGTGGCAGTGCCAGCAGCAAGACAGATGCAGTGTTGATAGTGACAGGGTCAACAACAGTACAGATGCAGCATTTGCGCAGTGGTTGGTGGACAACATGTCAGACATCAGCGACACAAAGGACGATGTTATGAAGTCTGGGTGATGCTTTAGTAGGAGGCATTGCTAGAGCACATTCCTCGGTAAGAGGAAGTGTTGATTTCTGGTAGCATCAAATGTGCTCTAAGTCTCAAATTTTGTAGGGAGGCTTAGGCACATGTATTCCAAAAACCCAAAAAGCGTTTTGGGAAATTCCACTCAAAAACAGTTTTATTAGAGTAATTAATTATTTTTAATGGGACCCTAAGTCTAAACTTAGGAAAATAAAATAATTAATGGGTATTAATCTAACTGTGGGTGTAACTTCTAGAAGGAGATGACGATCAAGCAGAAATGATTTTAGCCATTGCTTAGCTTCTAATCTGGGCCGTTGAATGTCAATGAGGAGATTATTTAAGGGAGCTTGAGGGGCATTTGGAAAACACAGAGAGAGAGTTCAAAATATCAAATATCTGATGCAGAGCAGCTGCTGGAGAGAGATTCAAAGTGAGGTTTTGTAGTGAGGGGTAGGGATAGTATCCTAAGGGAATTCTTCTCGGTCGGAGAATACTCAGCAGAGAAGACAGAGGGAGATCCAGCAGTGGCAGCGTAGAGCCAGAGAGGGTGACGTGGAGCTACACAGGTCCACGCAGAGGCAGCGTAGGCTGGCGCAGAGGTAGCGCGGAAGTGAAGAGGAAGTCCAAAAATCTGTTGGGAGATCGATTTCTGTGGCTGGTTTCCGGAAGAGACGCTGGCGCAGAGTTACGTAGGTCCACGCAGAGGCAGCACAGAAGCCAAGAGGAAGTCTAAAAATCTTTTGGGAGATCGATTTCTGTGGCTGGATTCCGGGGTGTGAGACCGGGAGAGCGGAAATCAGATTTCGAGAGGCAAATCAAGCAACCGAGAAGAGTGACATAGTTCCTAGATAGTGAGACGCTGGGCTGACGCAGACACTGCGTAGAGGTAGCCAGGGGCTATTCACTCAAGGGCTGGATCAACCAGGATTTCTAGTGATAGGGTGATGTAATCTCACTTGTCCTTCTGCCAGTGACATTTCTCTGTAACTAGATTGTTGGGAGGGCATCGAGTGATTGTATTCAGATTTACTGCTGCATAATAATAAAACCCTTGGTGCTGTTGCACCGATTTTCTTGCATTGAGTTTTTCCGGAGACTTTTGTCCAAAAACAACTGTCATTTGTGTGTATCTTTCTCTATTGTTCAGTTTCTTGTTTCGGCATATTATTTAAATGGTGTAGGCTACAGTGTATGTATTTCAATGTTTGTCGTAGAAAATTGCAAATAACTTGTTCATGTAAATTAACAAGTAGGATAAATATCATTAGTTGTTGCAGTAGGGATTAGAGGACATAGGAAAAATTCCTTATGTCAAGGATATTATTGAATCATAAAAAAAATAACAAAATTTATATATAATCATGCACTTGTGCTTCATTTGATGAGAACATTCGCCAATAACAAGGAGTTGGTGTACTCTGCTATTACACGGTTTGGCACTAGCTTCATATCTCTTCAATCTCTCTTGAATTCTATGTGGGATGTGAAGAGGATGTTTCTTTTAAAGGAATGGTTTGCTTTATCATCTAGCCACAAACCAAAGGGAGAGGCCATATGCAAGTTTGCTTCATACTAGGAAATATTTTGGGTAAGAGTACAGGAGGTGTGTACGATTACCTAACCTTTGGTATAGGTTCTTCGATTAGTTGATAGAGACAAGCCCGCAATGGGCTACTTGTATGAGGCCATGGATAGGGCCAAAGAATCCATTCATAGCTATTATGAGGATAAGGGGGATGAGGAGTTTGAGAAACAACAACTGATATGGAGATTGATTAATGAGCGATGGAAAAATACACTCAATCATCCCATTCATGCTCAGGGATCTACCTGAAGCCCACATTTTCTTACTCCTCTGGTTTTATATTTGATGTTGAGGTCATGGATGGATTCTTTACTTGTGTTCAGAAGATGGTGTCATTTGTGTCAGCATGTGCAGAAATATCTAAAGAAATGGAGATATAGAGGATGGAAGGTGGCACATTTAGCTTTGACATGGCTATCCAAGATAGGAAGAACAAAATGCTAGGTAAGCTTTAGTTTCAAATTTCATTGTCTCTTCATACTTTGCTTCAACTTTCAAATTTCAATTTCTTTCTTATGTTTCTCTTATTTGTTGTAGATGCATGGTGGAGAAGTTATGGTGGTAGAGTGCCCAATCTCCAAAAGCTTGCGATTTGAGTGTTTATCCAAACATGTAGCCCCTCTGAATGCAAGGACAAATGGAGTGTTTGAAAAAACACACACCAAGAAGAGCAACAAGTTAAAAATTTTCAAATCAATATTTCGAATTCATTGAAAATGATAATTTATTAGTTTTATAATTTATGACCCTCATATAGGTTGAAGCCCCGGTGCCTTAATGACATGGTCTACGTCTAGTACAATCTTCGATTGTGGGTGAGGCAACTTCCGAAGACACCTATGTGGATGCCATCTCAATGGATGGGATTGACACCATTGTTGCATGGAGGGTTGAGGCCGAGAGGCCTGTCATAGAATCAACACCTGATTGGTTAGAGGACGAGGTAGTGGACGAGGTAGTAGTTGTAGAGGAGAGAGTGGTAGAGGAGGAGGAGGCGGTGAAACCACCTACCATGGTCACCAGTAGAGGACGTGGTATACCTCCTCCTACTTCTAGAGGACATCAGAGTCCAATGCTAGCCCGATGGCCTTCTTCATCTAGAAGAAAAGCCATTACATTTTCTCGCAAAAGGGGCAAAGGAAATTATTAGTTATAAGTTGTAACTTACTTAGTGGTTCATTTCATTGTATATGACTCGTGATATGAGATACATTTATTATATTTTTTGTTAATATTTTGTGGCTGTGTCAGGACTCAAGATTCATGACATGATTCATTGTTATGTATGATATAGCACTAGACATATTACACATTTTTTATATTTTTTTTTCATATTTATGTGTCAATGCATTTATTTTATGTTGTGGATTCTTTAGATACCAAAAATATTGCAAAAAATAAATATTTTTGTATTTTTACCAATTTCCCCCCCTTTTTTTACGATTTTTTCTTTTTGCAGACCCTTGCTGATTTTATCCCAATCCTGATGTTCGCTACAATGGTCTTAAGACTCTATGCTAGGTGATGTTTATGTAGCTTCTGCTGATGATCCCACTTCTAGTAGTGGTGATGAGTTTGATGATTGATTATGTTGGTTAGTGATTTGTTTTAGGCCAATGGCCCAATGGATTGTACCATGTTTTTTTGAACTTAGAGTCCATTTAGAGCCTCATTGATTATGTTTTTTGTTGCTTATATGTATTGCAATTGGTGCCATTTTGATATATTCACCCTTACATGGTATATAGATAAGAAAACATAACATTTTTTGTCTTTAATCGTTCGAAATCTTAAAAATATTTCTTCTATAAAAAATTAGTTATTTTATGTATTTTTTTTTAAATTGGTTCTTAAGTTTCTTAGTTAGGAATAGGCAAAAGTGATGTAATTTGTGGAAGGGGACTAGGGAAAATTAATGAAATAACCGTCAAAATCATGAAGTGATGTCCAAGATTTGTCTTTGGTCCAACTAGTCTTTTTTGACTAGGAGTCTTCATTTATTTGTTGCAAACATTTGACAAGGAGCCTTTTTTATTCATTTTTGTTGTTACTTTAGTACGATTTTCTTCCCCTTTTTGTCATTATTAATTTTCTTTAATTTTTTAGTTATTTTTTCCTTAGATGGGCATTCAACGCTAGGAATTTTAGGGGGGTGGGCCTTTTATTGAAGTAGTACAATTTTTTTCTTTCATTTTCTTGACTCTTTAGCTCTCATCCTTTTATTTTGGCTTGATTTGATTGAGAATTGTATTATTTTATTTCCTTTGAATCCTTCATCCAAACCCTTTACGATGACATTTGATAAGCTATTCATATGTTGGGGATGAAAATTTTCTATGGATGAGATGGAATTGTAAGGGAATTTGTGAAATGTGTTAAGTATGGAGGTGATATGATTATGCTACCTACCTTGATCTCTAGTAGTACGTAGTGGCATTCTAGGCCAAGACACTTATTTGAGGATAGTTATGTCCCCCCATAGTTAGATGAGGTCAAAAGGTAAGATTTTTACTTAGTTATAAATGCTAAAGATTGTATCTATGTCACAACAGAAACAAACTAGAATTAACAGCATTCTAAGCTAGGAAACTTAACCTGAGTATTATAAATTAAAGTTTAAAATAAATCTAGTGTAAGGAAGTAAAATCCTTACAATATATTTTAGTTTAGTATACAATACAATATATTTTAGTTGAGAACGTCATAAAGAAATAAATAAACTCAGAAGTTATATCTTAATTTGCATTGCCTGATTTGCAATAGCTCCTTCTTCATAAAAACCTACAATATCAAACACTTCCTATGGATCTAAAATATTCACTCAGGGAAAATATAGAGATCTCACAACAAAATGAGCAAGCACGTCCTTCCAATTGATTTACAACAAAGAGAAATGAGAAAGGAGCCCTCCTTATATAGATAAGCCACCTCACCTCACAAAACCATGAGTATCAAACCATGTGCTATTACAATATTCTGTGCCAATACAATGTGCTCAAGCAAAAGCATGGGCTGAAATAGGAGTCACCCTCAATACTATGGAACCATATTGACTCAATAAAATAATATATCATAAATTAACCATCTCAACCAACTCAAACATGTGTGTGCATTACCTAGAGATATGAGATGTGCTCAACAAGATTCTTTAACAACGAACATGTGTCAACATTGAGTGGTGAAAATGCGGTGATAATTTTTGCAAGACGGGGTTCTAACATCATCATAACTAGGTCAAATTTTGTTTGATTTTTTATTATAAGCCCATTTTGGAAATACTGCACACATTTTGCATCCAATGACATTGATCTAACAAAAGTATGCGCACTCTGTCAAAATATAATTGCCCCTGAAGTTGGCCAATTTAAAAAATGAGCTCTAAACACCTCAACAACCTTAAGAAATGGTTCGAGTCATACATGACGATGATGTGGGGTCCTCGTCATTGTTTGACACATTGTCATGAATCTCAAGAAAAATGGCATGGATCTTAATGTAGATATATCTTTCTGTATGCATGTACATGAATACCAAGGCAGCGTCATAGATCCCAATTCAAGTATATGGGTCTTGAGGGATAATGCATAGATCCCAATATGGGGCACGCACCTATAATGGTGAATTAGTCTCAAGACACAAGTCATTAGGCAATGCACACTAAGTAGTCAGGTCTAACATCATAACATAACTTAATTTTATATGTTGCCTAAGGTTACAATGGTAGGAAAACCTTACCCTGATTACATGTAAAAATTTCTAAGGTGAATTATTTCGTAAGTCACTTGGTTAGAGATCGTAAAAATGATTAATAACTTATGGAAAGGGGAAGGAAGCTTCATGCATTGACCCTCAAAGTCATATATGATGATGTAAAAGGTCTTTTAACTAGTTCAACTAGCTTTCAAGAATTAGGAATCTTCATTATTTTGCATATGCAAGCCTTTAAGAGGGAGCATTTCTTAGAGTTATCACCATGGCACTTTATTCTATTACCCATTCTTGTATTTTTTCTTTGATTTCTTAGTTCTTTCATTAGATATGCATTTTTTAGTAGAGCATGTATTTTTTCTTTGATTTCTTAGTTCTTTCATTAGATATGCATTTTGAGCAGAGCACTTGGGGTGAAGGCCTTTTTAATGAGGTGGCATAGGTCCAGCTTTATTGTCTTTTTAGCTTTCATGCTTTTCACCTCATATTTTTTGGCTTTATTTGATTTAAACCTACATTATTCTTCAATTTGCTTGACTAAACCTTGTTGGACGACATATGATAAACCAAACATGTGTGGGAGTAATATATTTTTCATGAAAATGAGATGGGAGCGAACATAGAAAAATGGAAAGCGTAAGTATGGTTAGCATATGTACATTGCTAACTCAACTAGATTTTCAGTAGTTAGACTTGGCCCAAGTCTTGATGACACTTCTCTAAGGACAAATATGTCTTCTCATGGCATAACAAGACAAACTAATAAAATCTTTATCGTTCAGAAGTATTATTAGATCTCACCTAATGTTTACCACGTTCGTGACTAGGTGAGAGACCATCACCCCATGTCTAAGCAAGAAATCCACACACAAAATTATAGCACATCAACTGAAATAAAGGTCATGCGTGAAGTCATAGTAGCTCATATACCATGGCAGAGTCATTTGAAAGAACTTGCGAGTGATGTGAGGCTAGATCATCATGTATATGATGGAAGAATTGGAAGAACAAACCTAAATTTAAAGAAACGACCAGGAAGGTTCATCCAAGGAACAATGCCACACCTAAATGAGGGTGTCTCCAGAAGTAGTTACCCTGAAAGGGTAACATGGTCAAAATCGATGACCTTTGTAGTTTCTCTGGTGGTATTTGGTTAAGGAGATTTATGGTGTGCAACAGGATGTGGGTCCATTATGGATGCATGGGTTCATGATGCATCGTGTATCCATTCCCAAATGTCATCTTGGGTTGTGAACCTGCCAAAAAAGGAGTGATAACCTGGAAAATATGATTATGTTTCGACGCATGTGTGCATTAGAATGAAAGAGTATCAGGGAGGGATCCTTGCTCTCTCTCTCTCCCTTCTTTTTTCTTTTGTGTGTGCTTTTGTGAGAGAGAGAGACTCTTTTCAGTCAAAGTGTTGGCTTTAGTGACAAACTGGAAGAGATTTAAAAACTGCGACCATTGAAATCCCTGCTTTTTATTTAATTGATGTTTGGATTCGTAAAGTTACGTTAAGTTCAGTAGAGATTGTTTTATTTGGAAACTTATAGTGGGGATTTACTTTGTTTCAAAATTTTGTAGTATGTATGATGTGATTTACTTGTTTTAAAATGCATATAGGCAGGGGAAGAGGCAGACAGTTCTCGGGAACTCAATGTTATAGGCCACTTAGTGGAAATGGGATTTGAAGCAGAAGAAGTGTATTCATCCATCGAAAGATTTGGTATGTTTGATATGCTGTGAATCAATGTTTTCAGAGTGAAATGTATGACGGATTGTACTATCAACCAGATATTTCTTGTAACATTTATCTTTTTTGTTTAGTTACCACAGAATATAAGGTTCCAAAATCGGAATTTCCTATTGCCTAATGAATCGGTAGTGATTAATTCATGCTCACAAAGGAGCGCTGTTCCTTTAATTGCAAGGAAATTCTAAGAAATAATCAACAAGGGCATCTGTTCACAGTTCTGAAAAGAATCCGAATTCATGCAGCACTTAGATTTTTGCACTTCTAGGCTGGTTGTTATCTCACGAGTTTCATCCTTGCTTTTTGCATGGTTTCTTCTTTGAATCTTTGTCCTGAAATGAATTTGTTGGTGAAACCTTCATGTTCAAACTTCAAAGGCCTTATTTCAATTTTTTAATGCACCAACATGGCTAGGGTGCTGCCTTCTCCTAAATCTTTGAAATATTTCTTGTTTGGCTAATAGGAATTCTGGGAAAGTACTTGGATTCACGTCCTTTGGCCTTAGATGTTATTTCTGTTCCTGTATCTAGCTTTTATCCTCCAGGTTTCCAGTTAGTCTTCTTCTTCCCCCTCTTAATATGTTGGAATCCTTCAAGGTTTATCCTTGTGGAAATTGTGTCCTTGATTGTTGTTGTTGTTGTTATGCCTTTTGAGGACAAGCATCCATGAGGTTACCTATCTCTTGGCAATGTCTACACCTGTAGATTGTATTTTTTTTAATCCAATGGCATTGGACTCCTTCACATTCCAGGATAACCTTGCATGACAATCCTTTGCTTGAGTCAAGTTCTACACATTTTCGCACAAGTGCCAATTTCTTTTGCTTTCTTGTTTACATCTGATTTAATATGCCTAGCCAATGAATTCCGGTTACTTCCAAGATCTTCTCATCTTATAAGTAAAGAGGGAGATTTGAAAGCCTCACCCAAATCGTGGTCTAGGAAATTATCACTATGGCTGGGTTAAAATTTTGGAAACCATGGTTTCAAGAAAAAATAGTTCAACCCTTGAAGCAAGGCACGGTTTCCATGGGTCATATTCTATGTTCAGTAGTATCAAAATAGACAATAAAGAAAGCCTTTGAGGAATATCTTACCATGTACTCTATCCAATTCTTGCAAATCCAGTCCTCGAGTGCTATAATAGTAGGCCAAAAGACATTGAACCTGCATATTAGAGCATTACTTTTGTATTTGTGATGCAAGATTGCGTCCTTAGAGATGAAATTATGAAATGACATGAAATAAAATTCTATTAATGTCCATGGATGACCGAAATAAGTCAATGGGACTATGAAGCGCAACATTTGGCAACAACACTAATGTGTGGCTAGAGCATCTCCTAAGTAGTCTAAAACTTAAGCTTAAATATAGAAGGGAATAAAGAAAGAGTAGACAATAAAATAGAAAAAGGAAGGGAACCCCTTTGGTAAGTCTGGAAAGTGAAATAGATAATACTCGAGGAGAAAGAAAGGATCCTAGTGACAACATTGTGCCATGATAGGTTCTCTAGAAAGTTGCCAAGACAATGGAGGCCAAGGAAGAGGAACATCTTGGCCACTATTCGAATCAAAAGAAGAGCCATCATCATTAAAAAATGCAAGCGTGCCAAAGCTGATCCTAATAATATACTTTGGAGAATGGCCAAGGCTTAGAGGACCTAGTTGTACTCATCAGTGGAGGAAGTAGGGGACACCTTATTGTACGTCAATAACATACAAGGCTAGCAAATCTGTCCGGGAGGGAAGAAACTTGGTGATGGGCATCTATTTATGAGATTTGTGCTAACAATGAGGTAAGGTACCAATCCCTCTATACTGAGAATGGAAAGAAGTAAGAGGAGGTGGCCTTGTGGGATTTCATGTTGGGGGGTGCATCATTTCACTAATCTATCATTGTTTGTACCAACAACGTCTCCACTAGTTGCATGTTTGACCACATTTGTCGCTAAGATGGGTTGATAGAAGCATGCAAGTAATTGAGTAATCCCACTATAAAGGATGTTACCTATAATTCTTGCACTTAGAATGTGAAGCCCGAATATTGGTTGCAAGGTTAAAGGTAAATCGAGATGGTGCCAATGCCACGTCACAATCTTGTTCTTGCTTTAGATTGGCCCTCCTCTAGTACGATGGGAGTATTTATAGCATATATAACTAAGATAAATAACATCATCGCTCAAGGTGAAATGAAGAGGTATTTGATGAAACATATTTTTGTTTTGTTATTTAGATTGATTTTTTAAGGTGGTTAATAGGGCAAAGACAAGAGCTAGAAATATAAAGGGCATATGGGGTTTGTTACATTCCAAATTGTACTTAAAGGTAAAGTTTTTGTTACTCACCAAAAGTGGGTTAGCCCATAGGAGAAATTTTCTCCCATCATCTCTTCCAACCGTCCAACCAACAACCCTTGACAACTGCTAGTAGCCGATGAGACGTGCCATTCATATCTCTGCCACCTAAATCATCCATATGTTCCCTTGACCATTTGGAAAGTGAACATGTTGGAAGGTGGGCTTTCGATCAAAAGGTAATTTATTCATTTTGTAATTGGGTGCTTATGCTTGTTTGTATTTTGGGCATTTGACATGGATTATTGGGTAACCTGGAAGGAAGAGGGGTTTTGATCATGATCTTGTTCCCTCACCTTAAATGGGTTGTTAATCTTTCATCCTAGTCCAATGGGACCTCCCCTAATGGGCCAATGGGTATAGGAGGGGAACTACTTGGGAACTTGGGAAACCTTGATCGAGATAGTATAGTCCCATCTCTCCCTATTCCATACTTACCACTTTCCATCCTACATTATGAGCCCTATATTCCAGCTCCTTTGTTCGGGTTCAACTGACCATTGATTCTTTGGGATTTGGCACTGTATATCCGCATACCTGGGTAGGGCCCAAAACTTGGCCTTGGGAGGTTGATGCAGCTAATAGAACAAGAAGAAGCATATGATGGCTACAAGTAAAAACAAAAAAATATCAAAATACTAAAGATGGCCAAGACATATACATTAGCACATGGGAAAAATCCTAACATGGGCTCTACCTCACTCATTATGACCATCACTCAGTTTCTGAGCACACGTTTCTCTTCATATTATTAGAAAGAACCCTTGCATATCCCATCCCCTAGTGGGTGATGAGCTGCCTCACCGATAAGGGGATTATAATTGCTATACATCATAGAAATCAAACTCTAACCCTTTGAGCTATGAGCAGTAATACAAAGAAAAATCAAGAAAAAGTAAAAGGTGCACAAGAGGGGTAGAAAAACAAAGGCTAAGTTGGTATCTCATGCATCCACGATTGCTCCCTCCCCACATCTATACACACAGGATGAGGAGCCCATCACAGCTGGTCACTTGACCATGGCACTTGGCCATGAAGTCTTCTTACCTCCGTTTCATCATTACTCACATGACACCTATCGATTGAAGGGTGGATCAAGGATATATCACTTCCCCTTGGGGGCTGGAAACACCTAATAGAGTGGTCTATTAGCGGCTCCTACCTAGGGAGGTAGCACTATTATGAGTTCAATGTGAAATTTACTTGAACACAACAAATGTAGTTTAATCTTTTAACTGTTAGTATTTATTTGCCTTTTGTTATTTATTAACAGCAAATAAAAATTAAATCACTGATGCATTCTTCAAAATAAAAATGTTGTGGAAATATAAATACATAATTTAAAGATAGATGCACAGACACAAAAATTCACACAATTATTTTTGGACAAATGTCCCTGGAAAAACCTCGAATGGAAAACCAATGCAGCAGATGAGGGTTTTATTATTATGCAACAATTCGAGAGTACAATCAATTAGATGCCTTATGGGGGAAATCCACTGGCAAATACTAATCACAATTGACAAAATATACTAGAGATAAAATATCTCCCTTTTCTATCCAACTTGGCCTCTCTCTTGCCACTCACACTTCCCATCTACTCGCAATGCTGAACTGGGAATGCACAAATTTGGCCTCTGGAAATTCGTACAACCCAAGAAACCCTTCTAGGTGAGTCTTCCTTCCTTCCTTTGCCTTTGAAAACAATTTGCTCTACCTCCTGGGAATAGGTTCGGGCATTAGCCACTGAAACAATGCTCCTTATGGAAAATCGCACTGGGAATCTGGCTAATTCTCACTACTCTGTACGACCTCCTCTGTAGATAATTCAGCCTCCTCTTTGCTGCCTCCTAGACACTGGAAATACTTAGAAAATTTTCCTCCAAAATCTCTGCTCCCAAATCTTTGTTGCTCCATCTCTCCAATGTTGATTTCTGGTCGCATCGGATGTGTTCTAAGTCTCGAAATTTGCAGGGAGGCTTATACACACGAATTCTCCAATACGCAAAAATCGTTTTGGGAAATTCCACCCGGAGACAATTTTATTAAAATAATTACTTATTTTTCATGGGACCTTAAGTCTAAACTTAGGAAATTAAAATAATTAATGGGTATTAATCTAAACTGCGGCTATAACTTCTAGAAGAAGACGAGAATCAAGCCAAAATGATCTAAGCCATTGATTAGAAGTTAATCTGGGTTGTTGGTTGTCCAACAGAATGATATAAGAAGAGGCTTGAGGGGAACTTGGAGAACAGGTCGAGTAGAGTTCAGAAGATCGAATTTCTAAAGCAGATAAGGCAGAGAGAGATATAGGAGAGGCAATGTAGAGCTAGAAGAGGGTGACACAGGGTCATGTAGAGGCAGCGCAGAGCCTTGAGGAGGTCCGAAAATTTGCTGGAGGAATCGATTTCAGAGGCTAGAAGTCGGGGTGTGAGACCGGGAGGTGAAAATTGAAGTTCCTAGGCAACAAATCGATCAACAGAAGGGGTGACGTAGTCCCTAGAGGGTGTGACACTGGGCTAACGCAGTGACTGCGCAGAGGTAGCCAGGGGCCGCTCATTCAGTGGTTGGATCAGTCAGATCTCTAGCGATAGTGTGAGTTAATCCCACTTATCTCTATGTCGGTGATATTCTCTGTACTGGATAGCCAGGAGGGCATCCAAAGATTGTAATCAGAAATTACTACTGCATAATAATAAAACCATCAATTGCTTCATCAATTTTCCCACACTGGATTTTTCTGGGGACATTTGTCCAAAAATAACTGTGTAGATGTGTTGTGTATTTCTTTCTTGTTCAGTTTCTTGTTTCCACATTTTATTTAAGTGGTTAAGGCTATAGTGTGTTAGTTTCAGTGTTTACTGTAGGAAACAATAAATAATTTTGTTCAGTAATTAACAAATAGAAGAAACATAATCATTTGCTGCAGTATAAATTTGGGCATCCAAATTTTCACATGGTATTCAAAGTTGTAGGTGAAACAAGAGAACAGTGTCGGAAGAGCCCAACGTTGAAGGAAGAAGGAAGTTCAAAATTCCTGCAGAGGCAACAATTCAAATCCTCAGAGGGATTGCACAGTTTAGGCCAGGAGGGCTAGATTTTCGTGGTAAATCTCTCTATGAATGAGTTGATAGAAAGGTAGGATTTCCAGATCGAAATCCGTTAGTGGCAGAGGGAGCAACGCAACAGAAGCTTCAACGAAGAGGGGTTTTGGTGGCACTGTTAGCTCTACTATGTTCTTTGACATTTGATGGATAAAATAGGTTGGGCAGTGCTGATTTTGGTTGCAAAGGAGCTCGCAGCAGTCTATTGGATCCTTCCTCCTTCATTTTCATTATGCCCTTATAACTCCCGCCACCTCCTTTTCCTCCTTCCTCTTAATCTTCCTCATTCTCCTTTAAACGCCGCTTAAGCCCTTTTTCCGGCTCCCGGGCGTTTTTTGTTTTAACACTATAAAACCCGTGTAAACCCATGTTTATTTAGCTCGGGCGTTTAAAACATGAACCCGCGCCATTTTAACCCTCTGTCGCTTTTGAAATCTCAGCCGTTGATTCCCCCGATCTAACGGTCTCCATTGGATTTCCCACTCTCTAACTCGTCATCGTTTCTCCACTGTTGATCGCGTCTATCGCGAGATCTAACGGTGGACGCTTCCCCCGATCGCGCGACTTGTGCGCACGTTAACCCGCGGGGGCGGTGGTTTTGGGCTGCCACGTGTCGCGCAATTACGGGATCGCGCCATTGTATACAGAAACCGCCATGGGTCCAAAGGTGGTGCAGGGAATACCGCCCGCCTCCCAAAACCGTTCTCCCGCTTGTTAATGCTCGTGCAGCTCGCGCGCCCGTCGGCCGTTGGATCTGCCCGCCCGCGATCCAACGACCCTCGTTTGTCTGCTTCAGTTTTTGTCCGTACCCTTCTCCTGCACATCTTCCACTCCCGTCAGCGGTTGGATCATTCCCGCCATGATCCAACGACCATCGTTCATCTGTTCACGCTTTCTCCCGATAGCCCGCATACTCTGATCTCCGCCGTCCATTTTGTCATCCAACGGTTAATATTCATGCCCAGTCCATCGTCCATTTTCAATACATTTTCCGTGTTTTGAGCCTGTCCTGTGTACGCGAAGAAGGAAGGAGGACATGATCCAACGACCTGCACATTAAATCCTCAGCTACTACATTCAAAGAGCAGCACGGCCAAGGATGAGAAGGACAACCTTGAGCAGATAAACACGGCTTTTCACCTGTTCTTGAAGTACAGCAGAGCAGCAGAAAGGTCATTTTGTTCATTAAAACAGTGAAATTGTATCAGAGACCCATATCTGCGTGTAAATGCGGTTGGTGGCCAGTTATGACCCCTCCATGCATAGGTTAGCAGAGATTTTTGTAATCAACCTCCATATATACCCAGAAACAGAATGTAATTAGGTTGATGAATGATATTTTGTTGTAAGCTTCAACTTCTAGAGACTGTAACTACTGTGATACCTGCCGTTTGGTCTTCATTTTCAGCTAATGCAAGTTTCTTTTGCTGTTAATTGCTCACTTTCCACTTCTTCTTCTTTGTTTCAGGCTGTGCCTGTTATGCATTTATTCATGTGCTGTAGATGTTTAGCATTAGAGGTGCTGTCATCCCACCTTTGTGTTTGAATCTAGCATGTATCATTGAATTTGTATGCAGGTTTCTGTTATTTTAATGCTAGAGAGCTGTCATCCTGTCTGTTTATTAGGAAACAGATTTACAGACATTTTTACTGGTTGCAGTTGGCCATCACAGGGTCCTATGCATCTGCTGGTGTGATTAGTATTCTGCATCATCACATTTTCCTTAAAACTGTGAGTAATTGGTGGTCTAAAGCCTTGTAGTCTGAGGGTGTTCACCCATGTCTAGGGTTAAGCACAGTGGAAGTGGTTATTTGGCTTGAATATGCAGCATTTCTTTCATTCATCCACCATTTTCCAACATTTTTGTTGAGTTTGTAATGTTCCCGAGCATCTCTGATATACAACTTAAGAGAGTTTCTTGGGGTGATAACAGGGACGTAGTTTTCTGCAGGCAGTTGCTGGGCAGAAAGACGTTAGAAGGAAGAAAAGAGACACTTGAGAGAATTTCTTCCTTAGAGAATTCCTAGCCAGGGAATTCGAATTCTCATTTGCTGAGCAGTAGCAAGAGAGAGGAGGTCATTCGACATTTTGATTGGCAGAGGTGGCAGCCAGTGGACTGAGAGATCGGGATAGGTTGGATGGGGCATCCAACTATGTGATTTGGAAGGCAAGGATGTCATGCCTCCTAGATGAGCATTTTCTCGAAGTCTACGTTGACAGTGTGGTAGCGGAGCCCACAAATCCAGATCCGCTCAAGAAGTACAAGGGAGAAATGGGGAAAACAAAGAGAATGATCCTCGACGAATTAAAGGATAATATAGTCTGTCACATCGTTGGTAGAGACACTGCCAAGGAGATGTGGGATGCTTTGTCGATGCTATACCAGGGATCTTTTGAGCAATGAAAGATGTACTTGGAGCAAAAGATGAGATACTTGCAGATGCAGAAGGGGGAACGCATTTATCTGTTCCTCACTAAACTTTAGGAGACTCGAGATGAGCTTGCAGTTGTGGGCTCAACACCTCAAGGTTCCGAGATGGTATGGTTGGCCCTAAATTCAGTCTCTAAGGAGTGGCAAATCTTTGTGCAGGGCATCCTGGGCAGGGCGACTTTGCCAAACTGTGATGAAATGTGGGTAGCTCTTAATAAAGAGGAGCTGAGGAGAGACTTGGTCAAGTGTAAACTTGACGAAAGTAGCAGCAGTGGGTTGAAGCCCAAGGAGGAGGAAGAGAATGCAGCCCTCGCATCCAAGGGGCAACAGGAGCAACGGAAAAAGAAGAAAGATGTTTCGAAGATCAAATGCTTCAGGTGTGGTGAATTCAGTCACTACGCAACACAATGTCCTCTGAGGAAGAAGGACAAAAATGAGAAGCATGATCCGAAGGTTGCAACCGTGAAGATCGAGGAGGGGGAGTTCGACATGACAGCCCACACATCTCTAGGAGGGAGGTGGGGAGATCTATAACTGTAGTTCAAAAGGACTGCATTTGGATAGGATCCTTGAGGAGTCCACCTCTTAGATCAATTCCTTGCTACGGGAGCCTAGATCAGAAGTAACAGGATGGACCAGTGTAAGTTGGTGAAGAGGAGTTGTAGAGGAGTGCCAGAGTGATAGTTCCAGTGGCTAGGAGTGCCAGAGACTAAGAAGCACAGAGCTAGAGTTTACAACAGTATAGTTGGCATAGAGCAGAGTCGGCAGCGACGCAAAGGCTTTAGAGGGTCAGCATAGAGACTAGCAACAGTCAGAACTCCAACAACGAGATGCATCATACTGAACACTTGTTCAGTAATTTGGGATTCTTTTCTGTTACTAATGCAGTAGCAACAATAGTTGGAGAAGGTTGCATTGCAGATGCAATATTGGCAGTGGTAGTGCCAGCAACAACAACCCAAATGCAGAATTGAGAGGGAGTTGCAGTACAAATGCAATGTTGACAGTGGCAGGGTCAGTAGCAGTACATATGCAACATTTGCGCAGTAGTTGGTGGACATGATGTCATACATTAGCAGCGCAGAAGGAGATGTTATAGAACAGAGTGATGCTTCAGCAGGGTGCATTGCTAGAGCACATTCATCGCTAAGAGGGAGTGTTTATTTCTGGTAGCATCGAATGTGCTCTAAGTCTCAAAATTTGCTGAGAGGCTTAGACACATGAATTCTCCAATACCTAGAAATCGTTTTGGGAAATTTTATTATTTGGGGTAGCATCGGATGTGCCCTAGCCATGAAAATTGGTGGAGAGGCTAAAGCACATGAGGTCTCCAAGACTAAAAAATGGTTTGGGCAGATTTTACCTGGTTAAGAAGATATTAACAAAATTAATATTTTTTATGGAGTTCCTAAATCTAAACTTAGGAAAGATAAAATATTAGTGGGTATTAATATAAAACTGGGTTAGAAGGTTCTAAATAACATGGATCAAGCCAAATCTAATCTTAGTCGTTGATTAGAGATGTAATCTCAGCTGTTGAAGGACCAACAGGAAAAGTACAAGAGGAGGCTTGAGGGCCAGTTGGAGATACACCAGAGTGATCGGTCATTCGATTTTCTAGAGCAAGGTTTGGTAAGAGAAATCGAATTAGTGATCAGAGTTGTAGCGAGAGGTAGTGAGTACGAGGTAGAGAGGCAGAGATAGTGCCAGAATACTAGCGCAGAGGAAGAGAGGCAGACGCAGAGGCAGAAGGAGCCACGCAGAGGCCAGCAATGACTGTGCAGAGGCCACAAGGGTTTGCGTAATCCACGTAGAGGCTGCAGAAGTGATGCAGAGGGCCAGAGAGGTTGCGCAAAGCCTCAGAGGGCTAACATAGAGGGTTTCAGGTTGACACAGAGGCCAAGAGGGCTGATGCAGTTCTTCAGATTGTTCTGGAGAGGGTTTCGTGGGGCAGACTTTCAGAATATCTACTTCTCAAGAGAGGTATTACTGCTAGATTTGTTTATCTCTATCGGGTGAGCCAGTTTGGCACCCGGTGTACTCGGAAAAGTTTCTTAATAATAAAACCCTTAGAACTATTGCATCGATTTTCCCAAGTTGGGTTTTTTCCGGGACAATTGTCCAAAATAACAGTGTCACTTGTGTGTTTGTCTATTTCTTCAACTGTTGATTTGTAGATGGTTGAGACTGTATTGTGTTTATTTTAGTGTTTATATGGTTAAATAACTTGTTAGTAATTAAACAAGTAGGCGAAATAAATCAGAGAATACAGATAAAATTTCTAATGGGTAATACTTAGAAATTTCAACATGGTATCAGAGCATTTCAGATCACAGGAGAGCTGAAGGCGCTAGTTGAATCAGAGAATTTGCAGCAGAAATAGCGGTCCCGAGTGGCAGAAGTTGTTCCTAGGTAGAAAGCAGCAGAGAAGGTTGATGTAGAGGGCATGTGTCATCAGTTCGAGCTAGAGAGAGGCCAACACAGAGGTTGAGGAAGGCAGAAGAGCCATGCAGAGACCAGGAGGGTTGACGCAGTTGGCCAAGGGGGCAAATTAGCCTTGCTAGGATTGCGCAGAGCCTAGAGGCTTAGTTCTTTAGCTGCTGGGGCATAGGAAGCTGTGGGCAGATCCGAGAGAGTGAAGCTGGTGGGGTGTTTTTGCTGCCGAGACAGAACAGTACCTAACGGGGCAAAACCAAGGTAGAGGGAGTCGCTACCTAGGTGGATTTCTAGCCAAGAAATCCAGATCAGTGTTGCAGGTGCATAGGAGATTGGAGAGGTGCGACTCGACGGTTGGCAGGCAGATTTCTAGGAGGGAAATCGAGACTCAGAGGGAGTCTAGCAGAGAACTTCCAGGAGGGAAGTAGCGACTTAGAGGGAGTCGAAGAGAGAACTTCCAAGGGGAAGTAGAGACTTAGAGGAGTCGAAAAGAAGAGCAGGGAGATGGCCATTAATGGACTGAGGGATCAGGACATGCTGGACGGGGCGTCCAACTTTGTGATCTAGAAGGCCAGGATCTTGTTCGTTCTAGATAGACATTGCATCAAGGCCTTCGCCTTCAGAACCGTGGCGATCCCAGTCGACCCAACTGACAACGAAAAGTATGAGGATGCAATGGCCAAGATGAAATGCATAATCCTTGATGGGGTCAAGGATCATGTGGTCCAACATATTACCTAGAAGGACACGGCAAAAGGAATGTGGGACACCTTGACGAAGTTGTATCAAGACGCTTCTTTGTAGAGGAAAATGCTACTGGAGAATCAGCTACGGTTGTACTAGATGCAGAAGGGGGAGCAGGTAGATCACTTCCTCAGTAGGTTGTAGGAGATCTGGGACCAACTGACTTCCATAACGGCCACGCCGGATAAGGAATTAATGGTGAGGACCGACCTAAAGCAATCTCCGAGGAGTGGGAGACATTCCTCCAAAGTATTTTGGGCAGAGCGATTCTTCCAGGATGGGAAGAACTATGGGCAGCTCTTCGCCAAGAAGAGATTAGACGGCAGACCAAGGTGGGAAGGAGTGGAAAAGGAGCCCGGGTCAAGAAAGAGGAGGAAGAGGATGCAGCTTTGGCATCTGCGGGGAAGCAGGAGAAGAGGAAGAAAAATGAACTCTCCAAGATAAACTGCTTCAACTGTGGGGAGCTAGGTGATTATGCGAACCAGTGTTCGAGGAAGAAGAGTAAGGGAGAGGCGTCTAACTCCAAGGTAGCGCCAACGAAGGCGAAAAAGGAGGTATATTATGATGACGATTGTGCCATGATTGCTCATGTACCTCAAGAGAAGAAGTGGGGAGACATCGAGCTGTAGTCAAGAAGACTATAGGCGATGAGGGGCAGGATCCTTGAGGTACCCAAAATCTTGGATTATACCTGGCTACGGGAGCCTCGAAGTGAGAGTAGAAGGATGGTGGATGTCGGTAGAAATGGATGTGGATGAAGCGATAAAGAGTGTTAGAAGTGCAGTAGTCCAAGGCAGTGTAGAGAGGGTTGTAGCAGTGCGAGAGGCAGAAAGGAGGTTGCAGCAGTGCAGAATGGCACAAAGAGGTTTGCAGCGGTGCGTGAGGCACGAAGTTGTTGCAACAGCGTAGAGACAGCAGAGAGAGCACATTATAGCGACAGAGAGAGTTTTAGCATCGGGAGGGTTTGTAGCCTGATAGGGATGTCTGTAGTTGGGTGGATCAATTAGTTACTTCTCAGTAACTGAGTTGTAGTGCAGCAGCAATAGCAGTAACACGATGCAACATGATGAGAGAGAATTACAGTGCAGATGCAGTGTTGGGAGAAAGGACCAGTAGCAGCACGGATGCAGAGGGGGCTGTCCTACAATTGTAGCAATGGAAGTGGCAGATCCATGGGCAACATTACAAGATGAAACAATGCAGAGGATGTTGGGCGGGGAGGCCTAGCATCAGCACAGGTACTGATGCCGTATAATCACGGTGATGCTCAGTGTGGAGTATTACTAGAGCACAGTCCTCGCCAAGAGGGGTGGAGATTTGGGGTAGCATCGGATGTGCTCTAGCCATGAAAATTGGTGGAGAGGCCAAAGCACATGAGATCTCTAGGACCCAGAAATGGTTTGGGCAGATTCTACCCAGTTAAGGAGATATTAAAATAAATAATATTTTTAATGGAGTTTCTAAGTCTAAACTTAGGAAAAGAAAATATTAATGGGTATTAATATAAAACTGGGTTAGAAGGTTCTAAATGACATGGATCAAGCGAAATCTAATCTTAACCATTGATTAGAGATGTAATCTTGGTTGTTGAAGGACCAACAGGAAAAGTATAAGAGGAGGCTTGAGGGTCAGTTGGAGATACACCAAAGTGATTAGTCATTCATTTTTCTAGAGTGGGGTTCGCTAGGAGAAATCGAATCAGTGATCAGAGTTACAGTGAGGGGCAGAGATATTGCCGGAATACTAACGTAGTGGCAAAGAGGCATATGTTGAGGCAGAAGGAGCCACACAAAGGCCAACAGTGACTGCGCAGAGGCCAGAAGGGCCTGCGTCATCCACACAGAGGTTGCAAAAGTGACACAGAGGGACAGAGAGGCTGCGCAGAGCCTCATAGGGCTAACGCAGAGGGTTTCAGGATGATGCATAGGCCAGGAGGGCTGACGCAGTGCTTCAGATTGTGCTGGAGAGGTTTTTGTGGGGCAGACTTTCAGAATATTTGCTTTCGAAGAGAGGTATTACTTCTAGATTTGTTTATCTTTGTTGGTTGAGCTAGTTTGGTACCCAGTGTCCTCAGAAAAGTTGCTTAATAGTAAAACCCTCAGAACTGCTGCACTGGTTTTCCCAAGTTTGGGTTTTTCCGGGGACGATTGTCGAAAAATAACGGTGTCAGTGTTTGTCTATTTTTTTCAGCTGTTGATCTGCAGATGGTTGAGACTGTATTGTGTTTATTTTAGTGTTAATATGGTTAAATAACTTGTTAGTAATTAAACAAATAGGCGGAATAAACCAAAGAATACAGATAAAATTTCTAACGGGTAATACTTATAAATTTCAACAAATTACACACGGAGACAGTTTTATTAAAATAATTACTTATTTTAATGGGAACCTAAGTCTAAACTTAGGAAATTAAAATAATTGATCTAAATTATGGGTGTAACTTCTAGAAGAAGACGATGATCAAGCCAAAATGATGTAAGCCATTGATTAGAAGTTAATCTGGGTCGTTGGTTGTCCAACAGAAAGATATAAGAAGAGGCTTGAGGGGCACTTGGAGAACACATCGAGTAGAGTTTAGAAGGTCAAATTTTTGAAGCAAAGCAACTGTCGGTGAGAAATTCGAAGTGAGATTTTGCAGTGAGGGGCAGGGATATTTCTGGTTGGAGATTTCCCTTGTTTCAGGAATACTCAGCAGAGAAGGGAGAGAGAGATTCGGGAGAGGCAGCGCAGAGCCTTGAGGTGGTCCAAAAATTTGCTGGAGGAATCGATTTTGGAGGCCAGAAGCCAGGGTGTGAGACCGGGAGGTGAAAATCGAAGTTCCTGGGCAGAAAATCGATCATCAGAAGGGGTGACGCAGTCCCTAGAGGTTGTGACGCTGAGCGACGTAGTGACAACGTGGAGGCAACCAGGGGCCATTTATTAAGTGGCTAGATCAGTCAGATCTCCAGTGATAGTGTGAGGTAATCTCACTTATTTCTCTGTCAATGATATTATCTGTACTGGATAGCCAAGAGGGCATCCAAAGATTGTATTCATAAATTACTAGATAATAATAAAACCTTCAGCTGCTGCATAAGTTTTCCTACACTAGGTTTTTCCCGGGACATTTGTCCAAAAATAACTATGTAGATGTGTTGTGTATTTCTTTCTCGTTCAATTTCTTGTTTCGGCATTTTATTTAAATGGTGAAGGTTGCAGTGTATTAGTTTCGGTGTTTAATGTAGGAAACATCAAATAATTTTGTTCAGTAATTAACGAATAAACATAATTAGTTGCTGCAGTAGAAATTTGGGCATCCAAATTTTCACAACTATCTCTCTCTCGATTCACTCAAAGAGAGATTTACCACGGGAATCCTTACTCCCTGGCTTGAACTGCGCAATCCCTCAGAGGATTTGAATTGTTGCCTTTCTAGGAATTTCGAATTCCCTTCTTCCTTCAATGCTGGACATTTCCGGCACTGCTCTTTTGTTTCACCTGCACCTCTGATACCATGTGAAAATTTGGATGCCCAAATTTCTGATGCAACAATTGATTACATTTCTTCTATTTGTTAATTACTGAACAAAATTATTTACTGTTTCCTACAGTAAACACTGAAACCAATACACTGCATCCTTCACCATTTAAAATAAATTGCAGAAACAAGAAACTGAAGAAGAAAGAAATACACAACACATCTACACAGTGATTTTTGGACAAATGTCCCCGGAAAAACCCAGTGTGGGAGAACCAGTGCAGCAGCTGAGGGTTTTGTTATTATACACTAGTAATTCTGAGTACAATTCATTGGATGCCCAACTGGCTATCCTATACAAAGAGAAACTGGACAAAACTACTGAGATGCTCTCACCTTGTCATTGGAAAGATCTGACTCGGATCTCGCTAGAATAGAGGCTCTATGTCAACTTCCGCGCAGAACTACGTCAACCCCACGCAGTTTTTGCATCACCTCTACTAGGGATTGCGCTCCTCCTCCTTCAGACCCTTTGCTGGCTAGAAACTTCAATTTCCAGCCTCCCAGCTGTTGGTTTCTGAAAGTCGATTTCCTTAGCAGGTATTCAATCTCCCTCTAGGCTTTGCACTGCCACTATGTTAGCACTGCATGGGCCAGTGTCAGCCTCTCTGTGAACGTCATTCTGTCCTCTCTGCCTTGAACTGTCCGGCCCAGGAAAACTCCTCACTGGCTACTATCCCTACCCCTCACTGCAAAAGATCACTTCGAAATTCTCTTTGGCGGTTGCTTTGCTTTAGAAAATCGATCTTTTGATCTTCACTCGATAAGTTCTCCAAGTGCCCCTCAAGCCTCTTCTTATATCTTACTGTTGGACAACCAACAGGCCAAATTAACTTCTAATCAATGGCTTAGATCATTTTGGCTTGATCCTCGTCATCTTCTAGAAGTTTCAATCACAGTTAGATTAATAGCCTTTAATTATTTTAATTTCCTAAATTTAGACTTAGGGTCCCATTAAAAATGATTAATTATTTTAATAGAATTGTCTACGGGTGGAATTTCCCAAAACGATTTACAGATATTGGATAATTCATGTGTCTAAGCCTCCCTGCAAATTTTGAGACTTAGAGCACATTCGATGCTACCAGAAATCAACAATAAAGGAGGATTAACTCGCATGCCTTGAGGGAGAGTAACATATGCCAATTTAGGGAGTGAGGTATGGATGCCTTGTAACTCATGGCATAAAGCGAGAGGTACGCATGCCTTGTAACTCGTGCCATAAAGAGAGAGGGATACACAAGCTTTGAAGGAGAGAGTGTAACATATACATTTTTGAGTGCGTAAGATGAATCTTTCATGACGAGTCTTTAATGCATATATGAGAGTGTAAGAGGAGTGCAACGAATCCCTCAAGAGAGAGAGAGAGTAACGCATCATTAAATGAGAGAGGGGTACGAGTGCCATCAAGGAGAGAGAGAGAGGTGCGAAGAGGCATGATTGAGTGCCAAGTAGGAAGGGTGACATGTATTTCCATTTAGATAATAATATTATAGTATCATAAGGATAATAATAATGATATTAATGATATTATTGATGATTAAATACCAACTGAAGAATCCTGCTGCAACCAACTAAACCTACTTCACCTAGATTGTAAATTACATTACAAGCTGATGTCTGACATGAAGTCCACCAACTACTGTGCTGCTATTGCAATTGGACTATTGTAGACCCTGCCACTGTCAACACTGCATTCGTATCGCTACTCCCTCTGAATTTCTGCATTTGTGTTGCTGCTGGCACTACCACTGCCAACTGTTCCTGCACTGCAGACTACTGTTGCTACTGAAACAGATTTTCTAGCATACCCATTTGCTCTTTGAACTGAGTGAACTTAGCTCTCCGGAGAGCCTTTGTGAGTATATCAGCTACCTGCTCTCCTGTGGGGACATACTATAGCTGTGCTACCCCACGATGAACACAGTCTCTGATAAAGTGACAACGGATATCTATGTGTTTCGACTGATCATGAAATACTAGATTCTCAAAGAGTTTGATAAAATCTAATTATCATAGTAAACCTTGGTCATTTCCATCCTTTTTCTGCACAAACTCACAAGCAATTTTCTGAGCCATATAGCTTCACACGTAGTTGTGCTCGCTGCCATATATTTTGCTTCTGCTGAGCTCAGAGCCACTGATTTTTGCTTCCTGCTGCACCAGGATATCATCCCTTATCCAACACTAAAGCAGTACTCTGAGGTACTTTTTCGGTCTACTGAACTACTCGCCCAATCTGCATTTGTGAAGCTGGTCAATCTGACGTCCTCCCCTTGGGAGTATTTCAATTCATATTCGACTGTTCTGCACACATACCTAAGAATGTGATTAGCTGTTGCCCAATGCACCCTTTTTGGTTCCACCATGAAGTGACTGAGAGTGTTGACAACAAAGCAAATGTCTGGCCTAGTGTTGACCAGATACATGAGCGATCCAATGAGCTACTTGTACAAGGTGGCGTCTACTTCGTTGTCTCCTGATGCATATATTTTCTTCCAATTGGTGATCATGGGAGTAGCCATGGGTCGACAATCCTACATTCTGAATCTCTTTAGAATTTTTGTAGCATATCTTCCTTGTCCAAGGAAGATCTCCCCATTTTTTTCCAAACTTTCAACCCTAGAAAATAATGCATCAACCCCATGTCCTTCATTTCTAATTAGCTTCAAGATTCTTCTTCCAATCCTGGATGAGCATGGATGACCCAGTTAGGAACAGATCATCTACATATAATATCAGAATAAGTGGCTCATTTTCTACCATCAAATAGTAGAGATTGAGATCAACATCACTCTTGACAAATCCCAACTGCTGCAAGTAACTATCAATCTGACCATACCATGCTCTGGGTGACTGCTTGAGCCCATATATGGCTTTCTTTAATATGCAACCATGAGTTCTCTTCTCATGAGTTTCGAAGCCTTCGGGCTGTTCTATATACACCTCCTCTGCTATCACCTTGTTCAAGAATGTTGTCTTGACATCCATCTGGTCAATCTCCCATCCCATTTGAGCTTCTGGGGATATAACGGATCTGATAGAGGTATATCGAGCAATTGGAGCGAAGGTCTCTTCATAGTCTATTCCTTCTTTCTAAGCATAACGAACCTTGCCTTGTAATTCTCTATACTGCCATCTGCAACATACTTGATCTTGTAGATCCATCGCGATCCTACAAATGATCTATCTTCTAGTCTAGGTACTACTTCCCATACATCATTCATCATGATGGAGTTGTATTCTTCTACCATGGAATCCACCCATACTTGGTGTTGAACAACTTCTTGAAAGCTAGAGGGTTCTTCAACCTGAGCTACCAATGCTTGGTATATGTCAGGTTGTTTACGCTGGCTTTTCTCGGTTCTAGGAGCTCCAACAAACTCCTCTGCATCCCTCAGTGTCTGCCGTACTGCTTTGCTTGTTCTACCACTGGTGGTGGGAGGCTCAACCAACTCCTCATCTTGATCCTGTCATTTCATCTGCTGAGAACTATTTGCATTTCCTACTTCTGAGGAGATACTGGTACTGGGCACTGTACTCGATGTAGGTGTCTGTCCTCCTGCTTGTCCCTACTGCTCTTGGACTAATGGAACATCTCCTGACTGATCTTCTGCAGGCATCTCATGAGATTTCTTGAAAGCTCTATCCTCCGTGAACTTTGCATCTCGTCTCACTACAATCTTCCTACTGCTAGGAATGTAGATTTTGTATGCCTTTGAGGTCTCGATGTATCCTACAAGACACCCCTTTTTTGCAGTCTAATTCAGTTTATTGCGCTTCTCATCTAGAATGTGACAATAAGCCACGCTTCCAAATATCTTGAGATGACTGAGTTCCGACTTCTTCCCTGTGAAGGTCCCTTCAAGCATTTTCTTCCCCAATGCTCTATGAGGAGTTCTACTATGGATATACACTGTTGTGTTGCAAGCTTCTACCCAGAGATACTTAGGTAGATCCTGATCATACAACATAGCTTTGGCTGACCCAACAATAGTTCTATTTTTCTGTTTTTCTACTCCATTCTGCTCCGGATTATATGGAGTTGTCCACTCCCTTTTGATGCCCTCCTTTGTGCAGAAATATGTGAAGTCTTTGTTCATATATTCTCCACCATTATCTGAATGCAATACCTTTATCTTTTTTCCTGTCATATTTTCAATAAGAGCTTTAAACTCTCGAAAAGGATCAAAGACCTCATCTTTCGTCTTTAAGAAATATAGCCAGTTTTTTTTCCTGGAGTGATCATCGATAAAGGTGATGAAGTATCCGCCACCACTAAGAGCTCTTGTGGACATAGGACCATATATATCTGAGTGTATTAATCCTAATACACATTTTTCTCTATTGTTACTTCTGGAAAAAATTGTTTTAGCGTACTTCCCTAGTACACATCCTCTGCATAAGTCATCATGATCACTAATAAGGACTGGTACTCCTGTAATAGTCTCTCTGAGCATCCTCAGTGCTCCATGGTGTAAGTGCCCCATTCGCCTGTGCCATAATTCATTTCGCTCCTTCTCACCATTACAGTTGTTGCGTATTAGTGTCATTGGTGACTCAAGCTGCAATCTATACAACTTATTGCTTCGAACCATAATTTGCTTTTCCTCTTCGAGCTTGGATGCTTGACGTATATTTCTTTCCCATGAAGTATACATCGTATCCCTTGTCCTGTAACTGAGACATTGAAATCAAGTTAATTCCTAATCTTGGCACATGTAGAACATTGGTGGCTCGGATGTTGGTCCCTGCTTCCATCTGAAACGCTATGGTGCCTCTCCCTACTGGAGTACATTTCGTTCTATTTCCCATAGTGTTTTGGAAGTCCATTTTTTCTTCTTGATAGCTCGAGAAATGTTCTCGTACTCCAGTCATATGAAATGAAGCCCCGCTATCAATGTACCAAACATCTACTGACGTTGAATTTGCTAGGCTTGCGAATTATTCATCTAATCTGGTAGATAAATCTGAGACACTTTGAGTATCCATGTTGTGCCAATTTTTGACGCTAACTTGTCCCAACAATTTTTGCAGGAAAAACCGCGTCCCACTTGAGACAACCCATCTTGCTGAATCTTCTGTTGCGCTATTCCTTCTACCACTGACAAATTTCAATTGGAAAGACTTATCTCTCTGTCGATTCACTCAGAGAGAGTTTTCCCACGAAATCTAATCCTCTTGGATTTGAACTGCGCAAGCCCCTTGGAGATTCGAATTACTGCACTTGCAGGAATTTTGAATTCCTTTCTTCCTTCAACACTGGGTCTTCTGGCTTCTTCCTTCTGCTTTCCCTTAGCTCCGATACCATGTGAAAATTCCTATATAGAAGTCCTCCTGCAGTGATTAATATTATTTCTTCTACTTATTATCTCACAAATAAGTTATTCACAATGTTCTTACAACAAATATCGAAATATATTCTACTGCAGCCTTCATAATTAAAATGTTGCAGAAAGTAAATGTAAAGAAAAACATTAGCACAAATACAATCACAATGATAGTTATTTTTGGACAATTGTCCTCGGAAAAACCCAATGTGGGAAAATTAGTGCAGCAGAAGAGGGTTTTATTATTCTTCAGCGAATACTCATGTACAAATTACAACTAGCAAAACAGGAGTGAGAAATTTTACAGACACTTCCTGACAACTTTTGGGTCCAGGTGAAGTACTCCTCTTCCCCGGAATAGTTCTGCATCCCTTTGCGTCAAACTTCTCACACTGGCCCAGCATCTAGTTGCCCACGCGGGCTCTGCGTCAATCTTCCTCTGCGCTGCCTCTTTCTGCGTCACCCTATTCCTGCGTTGCATCTTGATGCCTTGCACTCTTTGAAGATGCTGATGCCCTCTCTTTCTTTCTCACCTGCAACTCTCCCTCTGATTCGATTTTCTCTTGTCAAACTTCAACCAGTGAGAAAAGCGTTGCCTCTTTCTACGACACCCTATTCCTACTCTGTGTCTTGATGCCTTGCACTCTCTGAATATGTTGATGCCCTCTCTTCCTTTTTCACCTGCAATTCTCCCTCTGATTCGATTTTCTCTTGCCGAACTTCAACAAGTGAGAAAATCGATCTTACTCGAGTAACTGAGTATCTGCCTCTGGTGTATTCAACAAGTGCCCCATCAAGCCTCATCTTATAATCCTGTCGTTGATCAATCAATGACCCAGATTAGATTCCAATCAATGGCTAGGATCATTTGATTTGATCTCTGTCTTCTTCTAGAAGTTTCAGCCACAGTTTAGATTAATACCCATTAATTGTTTTAATTTCTTAAGTTTAGACTTAGGGCCCCATTAAAATTAATTAATTATTTTAATAAGACTGTATCTTGTTGGAATTTCCAAAAATGATTTTTGGGTATTGGAGAATGCATGTGTCTAAGCCTCCCTGCAAATTTTGAGGCCTAGAGTACATCCGATGCTACCCCAAATCAACACCTCCAACTATGTCATCTGTAAGGCTATGATGTCCTTCCTTCTAGATGAATATGGCTTGAAAACCTACGTGGACAATGTTGTAGCAGTACCCCAGGATGTGGATCAGTTGAAGGAGTATAGAAAAAAATGGTGAAGGCAAAGCGAATGATTTTGGATTGAGTTCGAGATCATATAGTCTCACATATTTATTGCAAGAATACTAGTAGGGAAATGTGGGTAGCACTCTCCACGCTATATCAGAGTTCTTTCGGGCAGCGGAAGATGTTTCTCCAGCAGAAGCTGAGAACCATCAGGATGGAGAAGGGTGAAGGCATAGGTCCCTTCCTCACTCAGATTCAAGAGGTCTGAGATTAGCTAATAGCCATTGGGGAGGCAATCCAACCCACAAAGCTTGTACGATTGGAACTAAATTATGTCTCAGAGGAATGGAAAGTGTTTGTCCAGAGCATATTTGGGCAGAGACACTTTGCCTAGTTTGGACAGAATGTGGGCCGATCTACGGCAAAAGGAGTTGAGGTGAGCTCTAGTAAGGAGCACGATCAGTGGTAGTAGTAGCAAGGTCGTGAAGAGTGAGAAGGAAGAGGAAAATGCAGTCCTAGCATCTAAGGGTCCCAATCAGGTATAGGGGGAGCATAACAAGAAAAAGAAGGACCTGTCAAAGGTCAAGTGCTTTACATGTGGTGAACTCGGTCACTAAAGTGCTTAGTGTCCTCTCAGAAAGAAGGACAAGCAGGACCAGGCGGCAGTGTCAGTTGAAATATACAAGTTGTCCTCCAGGATGGAGGAAGACTTCGCTATGATGGCAGCGATACCTCCAGGAGTGAGGTGGGGTGACATGGAGCTATAGTCCAGAACTACAGAGATTGGGTAGGATCCTTGAGGTGTCCTCCTCATGGATCATTACCTTGCTATGGTGTCCCACAATATTCAGTAGCAGGATGGATCAGTGACAGTTGATGCAGTCAGATTCCAGAGTGACAGTTGCAAACAGGTAGGAGTCAGGTACAGAGGGGCACAGTGCAGTGTTGCCAGCAGTGCAGAGTGGCACAGTGGCAGAGTCAGTTGCAATGCATATTCCTTGGTAGTTAGTGCAGTAGCTAGTAGCAGTTAGGCGTCGGGAGAGACATATGCATCATATTGAACACAATTGATTTAGTATTTAGGATGCTTCTCAGTTGCAGTTGTTGTAGTTGCAACAACAATAGATGAGAGGGAGTTGTAGTGCAGATGCAAAGTTGGAAGCAGTATGGAAGTGTCAACAGCAGCACAAATGTAGCATCAGAGTTGTGCAGTAGTGTTAATTTTTGTAGCATCAAATGTGTTCTTGTCACTAAACTTGTTGGACAGGCTAGAAATTAGAATACATGAGATCTCCATAACCCATAAATCGTTTCTGGAAATTTCACCTAGAGACGGCTTTATTAGATTATGAACCTATTTTTAAATGTTTCTTAAGTCTAAACTTAGGAAAATTGGTTAATTAATCAGAATTAATTCTGTCAAGGTGAGAATTCTCCAGAAACTCACATGGATCGAGTTTGATATTATCCTATTCCTTGATTAAGTTTCAATCTTGGTCGTTGGAGCCCGAACAGAGGATTATAAGAAGAAGTCGATGTACACTTGGAGAATACAATTGAGACACTTGAGCAGTTCGATTTCCTTGGAAGATCGATTTCCAAAGAGTAGCAGCAGTTGCCAGAGAGCTAGAGATTGAATCAGAGACAGTGAGGGGCAGGGACAGTGATCTAGAGGAAGATTTCTAGATTCGGAGAGGCAGCAACAAGTGACAAAATTGATCCACGCAGAAGTAGCGCAAGGATTGCGCAGTAGCTGAAGCAAAGCAGTTCAATTTAGTTGGGAAGGAAATCCACTCAACTTGCAGAGGGCCAGAGAGTCACTTTCAACAACAGAGGCAGGAAAGACAAATTTCTTGGAGGCTAATCTAAGCCACACGTGCGAGATGCAGCGCAAAGACTACGCAAAGGGCCTACGTTGGGGTTTGGACAACTAGTTTTTCAGGAGGAGTCAGTGCCTGGATTGCTAGTGGAGTGAGAGAATTTCTTGTCTCTAATTATTTTTGTCATATACTTCTTGTTTGGTGTTGAAGTTTCTATGTTTACTTAGTTTAGAAACCCTTCATGCACCTTTTTTGATTTATTCCTACCTACTTGTTATTTTTCTTTAACAAGTTATTTACAAAGTAAATACTAAAAATAAACACCATTGCATGCTCAACATATTACAGATCAACAACTAAAAGAAACAAGAACAAACACACCACATGACACCATTATTTTTGGACCAATGTCCCCTGAAAAACCCAATGTGGGAAAACCGGTGCAGCGATCTGAGGGTTTTCTTATTAAACAATATCAGAGTACAATTTGGGTGCCGAAACTGGCCTACCAACAGACAATTTCCTTAGCAGCTATACCTCACAGTTTGATTGAAATCTCCTGATTGAAACCCCGGAAAACCCTTCCGGCAGTTCTTCAACACAAAACTGCTCTGCAACCCCAGCGTCTGCCCAATCTGGACTCCGTCAACCACTCCTAGCCTAGTGTTGGCCCCGTGTCAGCCTTCCTTGGCCTGCGTCAGCCCCAGGAGGCCCTGCGTCAGCTCTGGGAGCCTCTGCGTTAGCCATGCTGGCCCCTTTGGTGCTCTGCGCAGCACGTGGCTGCCTCTGCGTGGCCCTACGTGAGACCTTGCTGGCTCTGCGTCACTCTCCTTGGCTGCTGCGCTACTCTCCTGGCACAATCTTTGCCTTCTCTGTTCTTTTGTATTCAATGCCCCTCAACTGCTCTCCCGATCACTGATTCTATCTCTCTTAGCAAACCCTGCTCAAGAGAATAGAATGATTGATCATCTGGTGTTTTCTCCAAGTGACCTTCAAGCCTCCTCTTATTCTTTTCCTGTTGGCATATCAATGGCCGAGATTAAGTCCCTAATCAACGACTAAGGTTAGATTTGGCTTGATCCATGTCTTTTGGAACACTCTAACATAGATTCATATTAATACACATTAATATTTTATTTTCCCTAAGTTTAGACTTACGGACTCTAGTAAAAATATTAATTATTTTAATATCTCTTGATATGTTTAGAATCTTCCCAAACCCTTTCTGGGTATTAGAGATCTCATGTGCCCCAACGTCTCCACCAAATTTCGTGGCTAGAGCACATCCAATGCTACCCCAAATCAACACTCCCTTTTAGCGAGGATTGTGTTCTAGCAATACTCCTCACTGAGTATTACTTTGATCATCCGGCATCGGTACCTATGTTGATGCTAGGCCTTCCTGCCCAACATCCTCTGCACTGTTGCCCATGGTTCTACCACTGCCACTGCTTCATGTGTACGACAACTCCCTTTGCATCCGTGCTGCTACTGGTCCTTTCTCCCAACACTGCATCCGCACTACACCTCTTTTCATCAAGTTGCATCGTGCCGCTCACTGCTACACTGCAACTCAGTTACTGAGAAGTAAGTAACTGATCTCCCAACTTACCTCCCTGTTGGGCTAGAAACAACCACTGATGTTGAAGCTCTCTATGTCGCTGACAAGTGCTCCCTCTCCGACCTCTGCGCTGCTGCAACAACTCCCTGCATCTCGCACCATTGCACACCTCTCTGTGCCTTCCTTCACTAGTGCAACACTCTTGTGTCTCTCGCATTGTTGCAGCCTGCTAGCTCTATGCTGTCTTGGGACTCCTATACTGTAGCTGTCTCTGCTGCTCCATCCGCATCCGTCTCTACCCACTCAGCCAGTCTTGCTATACCTCATCGGGGCTCCCGTAGCAAGGTCTAATCTAGGAGGCTGGGTACTTTAAGGGTCCTGCCCCTCATCACCTGTAGTCCACCTGACTACAGCTCGATGTCTCCCCACTTCCGCTCAAGTGGAGCATGTGCACTCATGGCATAGCCATTGTCTGTCAAAGCTTCCTTCTCTGCCTGTGCTGGCGCTACCATAGCCTCAGAAGACTCTCCGTTACTCTTCTTCCTTGGGCACTTGGTCGCATAACGACCCATCTCCCCACAGTGGAAGCACTTGATCTTGGAGAGATCTTTCATCTTTCGCTTCTCATGCTTTCTCTTAGATGCTAGGGCCACATCCTCCTCCTCCTGCTTGACCTTGATCCCTTTGTTGCTGCTACCTGTCTTTGACTGCCCTCTAATCTCTTCCTAGCGAAGCGCTGCCCACATCTCTTCCCAAGGTAGGAGAGTCCCTCTGGCCAGGATTCTCTGGACAAACACTTCCCATTTTTTTGAGATAGCATTTATGGCCATCCTCACCATATGCTCCTGATTCGGTGTTGCTCTTATAGCAGCCAACTGATCTCGGATCTCATTCAGTCCTCCGAGAAAGGAGTCAATCGTTTTAGCCTTCTTCATTTGATACGACCTCAAATGGTTCTCGAGCAACATTCTTCTCTGCACAGAAGTATGCTGGTACAGGTTCTTGAGAGGCTCCCACATCTCAACTGCCATTTCCTTCTCGGCTATATGTGGTACCACATGATCCTTGACCCCGTCAAGGATAATGCACTTGGCCCTCGCCATCGCCTCCTCGTACTTGTCATTATCATTGGGGTCGACTGGGACAACTATTACCTTCAAGGCGAAGTTCTTAACACGATTTCTGTCAAGCAATGATAAGATTCTGGCCTTCCATACTACGAAGTTCGATGCTTCGTCCAGTCTATCCTGGTCTCCTACCCCGTGTAGTGCCATGATCCTCCTCTACTTCTCTCCCAGAAGTTCTCTGTTCGACACCTTTGAGTCTCTACTTCTCGTCTAGAAGTTCTCTTTTGGACTCCCTCTATGTCCTGATTTCCCTCCTGGAAATCCTTCTACCGCTTGTCGAGATGCCCCCTACTCTAATCGTCTTGTGCAATTGCACTACTGATTTGGGTTCCTCGGCTAGAAACCTTTGGTAACAACTCCTCTGGCTTTGCTCTGTTAGGTACCATTTTGACTACAATACCTCATCAACTCCACTCTGTAATATTTCTGCAGCCTTCTAGACTCTAGCAACTGCCTCTCTGTGAACTGCGTTAGCCCCTCTCTGCCTCACGTTGGTTATGCGTCACCCCATATGGGTCTGTGTTAGCCCTGGGATGCCCTGCGTCAACCCTATGCCCCTCTGTGTCAGCAACATTGGGCTCTCTGAGGCTTTGCGCAGCTCTCGGCTTCTTCTGCGTGGCTCTAGCTAGCTCTATGTCACACTTCTTGGCTTTTGCGCTGCTAGAAATAACTTCTGTCACCTCGGGACAGTTGTTTTCTGTTGCTATTGCTTTTCTCGGTTGATATCTTTTAGTCCTCCTGTGATCTGCAATCGTGCTCTGATACCATGTTGAAGTTTCTAAGTTTACTTAGTTTAGAAACCCTTCATGAACTTTTTTTGATTTATTCCTACCTACTTGTTATTTTTCTTTAACAAGTTATTTACAAAGTAAATACTGAAAATAAACACTAGTGCATGCTCAACGTATTACAGATCATCAACTAAAAGAAACAAGGAGAAACACACCACATGACACCATTATTTTTGGACCAATGTCCTCGGAAAAACCCAATGGGGTAAAACTGGTGCAACTATCTGAGGGTTTTCTTATTAAGCAATATCAGGGTACAATTTGGGTGCCGAAATTGGCCTACCCAACAGAGAATTTCCTTAGCAGCGATACCTCACAATTTGAGAGAAATCTCCTGGCTGAAACCCCGGAAAACCCTTCTAGCAGTTCCTCAGCACAAAACTGCTCTGCAACCCTAGCGTCTACCCAAATCTGGACTGTGTCAGCCACTCCTAGCCTAGCGTTGGCCTTGCGTCAGCCTTCCTTGGCCTGCGTCAGCCCCAGGAGGCCTTGCGTCAGCTCTGGGAGCCTCTGTGTCAGCCACGCTAGCCCCTCTTGTGCTATGCGCAACACTTGGCTGCCTCTGCGTGGCCTTGCGTGAGCCCTTGCTAGCTCTGCATCACTCTCCTTGGCTGCTGCGCTGCTCTCCTGGCACAATCTCTGCCTTCTCTGTTCCTTTGTACTCAATGCCCCTCAACTGCTCTCCCGATCACTGATTCTATCTCTCTTAGCAAACCCCACTCTATTGAATAGAATGATTGGTCATCTGGTGTATTCTCCATGTGACCCTCAACTCTCCTCTTATACTTTTCCTATTGGCATATCAATGACCGAGATTAAGTCCCTAATCAACAGTTAAGATTAGATCTGGCTTGATTCATGTCCTTTGGACCACTCTAACACATATTCATATTAATACACATTAATATTTTATTTTCCCTAAGGTTAGACTTAGGGACTCCATTAAAAATATTAATTATTTTAATATCTCCTAATCTCTTTAGAATTTGCCCAAACCCTTTCTGGGTATTGGAGATCTCATGTTTCCCAACCTCTCCACGAAATTTCGTGGCTAGAGCACATTCGATGCTACCCCAAATCAACATTTGGTTGGGCATTCATAGATTGTACTCGGATTTCACTACTGCATAATAATAAAACTCTCAGCTATTGCACCGGTTTTTGCAAGTTGGGTTTTTCCAGGGATGATTGTCCAAAAATCACTGTCATATTTTTGTGTGTGTGTGCTAGTATTTTCTCAATTTTCAACGCTATTTTATTTCGCAGTTTATTTAGTGAAAATCATAGTGTGATTTATTTGATATTTTCCGTAGCAGACAACAAATAAATTGTTAAATAAATTATCAATTAGAAAAATAATTTCCAGTTGTTGTGATATATTGAAATTTTAATAAAAAGGATTAGCCAAATTAGGTCTTACAACTTCACCACATAGCTTCTTGAAATTCATCTTCATTGGAGTATTCATGGACTTACATTGTGTCATGCCAAATATTTCTAGAAGCTTGAAAACATATTTTCCTTGAGAAAGGAAAATTACAGCAGGTCTCTGCCATACTTCTAGGCCTAGAAAGTAGTGCATGAAATGAAGAGCTTTCGTTTCAAATTCAGAAGCGAACTCCCGTTTACACATGAGGATAAGAGGTTCACCACAGGTCAAAGATAAATCATTAACTTATAATACGAAAATCAAAGGCATACCTTGGATCGTTTTGAAGTAAATTTTTGGATCAACATTGTTTCTAGTAAAACCAAGTGTCATCAAGAAGCTATCAATGCGACCATACCAAGCTCTTGGAGCTTGCCTCAAACCATAGAGGGTTTTCTTTAGTCTACACACATTACTTTTCTGGTCATCTACTTCAAAGCCTTGTGGTTGCTCCACAAATACTTCTTCCTTGAGGAAGCCATGCAAAAAAGCAGTCTTCACATCCATTTGGCGAAGAGTTCATCCCTGGCTAGCAACTAGAGCCACAATAGATCGGATGGTGGTGTGTCGGGCAACATGTGCAAAAATCTCATCATAGTCTAGTCCCTTTCTGAGAGAAACCTCTGGCCACAAATCTAGCTTTATATTTTTCAATATTGCCATCAACACCATGCTTAATTTTATACAACCATGTAGAAAACAGAACAGACTTACCTTGGGATCTTGGAACCACTTCCAATACACCAATATGAATGGTGGACTCATATTCTTCAGCCATTGCATCTTTGCACACTTGATCTTTCACAACTTCTTCAAAAGTGCATGCTTGATCTTGAATAACGTTGCTCATGGCTACAACATATCCCTGGAACCAACATGGTTTCTTTCTATCTCTGAAGGTTCCTCTGGGGGCAACATCTTTATCAACATCTTGTAGAGAGTCATGAAGCCATAATGGTCTTTTTCTAATAGGAGGATCACATGGAGGAGGATCCAAGGGGTCCATAGGCTCCATGGGTTCATCAACAAGATTAGTTTCAGCCTTAGGATCTTCTTGTATTTCAAATACATCATCTTGTCTATTAACATTAGCAGGGGGAAGAGGAGTGTCTCTTGCCTTTCCAAGGGTTGCATCTTCATCAAATATTCCATCCTTGCTAAACTCTATATTTCTTTGACCGAGTACGAATATTCTATCACCTTTAGAATTCTCACAATAACCAACAAACGTACCTTTCTTACCTGAAGCTTCCAACTTGTTCCTCTTTTGTTCTGGAACATGGAAGTAGACAGGACAACAAAATATCCTCAGGAGCCCAACGTCACACTTTTCACTAGTGAATACTTCTTCAGGAGCCTTATTGTTTAGGGCACAGTGAGGAGATCTATTTTGGACATAAACAATTGTGTTAGCAGCTTCTCCCCAAAGGAACTTTGGAAATTTCTGATCATGCAACATAACTTTGACTACTTCCATTATAGTTCTATTCTTTCTTTCGGCCACACCATTTTGATCTGGGTTATATCGTACGGTGGTCTCTTTCCTAATTTTAGCTTCTTTGTAGAAGTCAATGAAATCATTGGAAGTGAACTCTCCTCCATTGTCATATCTGAAGATTTTGATATGCTTTTGAGTTTGTTTTTCTACTAGAGCTTTGTAGTCTTTAGACTTTAAACATATTAATTGCTTGACTTTTATTTTTCGAAAAGTAAATCCATGCCTTGCGAAAAATAAATCCATGTATTCTAGCCCCTCCACCAAGTTCCCTTACTAGAACACATTCGATGCTACAAAAACTAACATTTAGCTCACTCATCAGACCTTGAGTGTCAATGCTACTGTCATCCTCCTGTGCTATAGCATCTGTAAATGACTAAGAATCAGTTGACATGTTTTCTTCTTAAGGTGTGGCATTGACTCCATGCTCCATGGTTCCATTTGCTCCTTTGTTTTTAGCACCATTTGACTACAAGAATCTTTTCCTTTTATCAATTCCTCCCAATGACTAGTTGTCCACCTTCCCTTTTGTGATGGATAATTTCACTTCATTCCTTTCCGGTTTTTACCCTTGTTGGCATAATGTGTGACCTATAAATCCATTGAATTTAACTCTCTTTGAGTTACTTGTCATTTGAACCATTTATGGTTAAACTCGATCAATCTTGCTGAGAGTTCATTTTGCATGCAGGTTTTTACATGCTAAGATGATGTTCTTTGATGTTGGTGAAGAAACAATGGAATATTTGAAAAATCAAATTACTACAATCTAGATTGAACATACTGACACACATTTTGGTTCTGGCAACCATAAGCAAGGTCTTGAGTTTCTTACCAAAGGTAAAGTCCTTGAAATCCTGCAATCCATGGAGGCTCTCCACAATCAACTGTAGCACCCTTCTTAGAATGTCATTGTTGTAGGGGGGAATAGGAGCAATTATCTTATGATCTCATAGAGGTAATAAGCAACTAGAAGTCTTACCTCCTTACAAGGATTTTCCATAAATCTCTGTTGAATTAGGGCAAGCATTGATGACTTCATTGCCCAACTTAATATCCTCCAATCAGATTGTGCTACTTTGGACAAGCATGTGTCTAATTCCTCTAATTTCGAGGGGACATCCCTTGTCTTTATCAACTTAAAATTTGTCCCAATTCCTTTTCTTGCTGCAGATCGCTCGACTGCTTTTGCTGAAGAGTAATCTGAACTCCTTAGAAAAAGGTTTTGCTGATTTGTCTGTTTTTTGCTCCATAAGAATGTGACTACCCAAAGAACACATTGAAGTATTGTTCAACTACTGTTGCCCTTCGGTCAAGTAATTCATAGCATTTGTGAGGCCTTCTAAGGCATGTTACCATCTATCATCCATGAGGAAATTCTCACATTCCAACTTTGCAAATAATCATGATGGCAATCCTTTTAATTTAGTTGAATTTTTTTTTAATATCAGATTTCTTCATAAATTCTACAGAAGTAATTTTGCCGAAAAATTTAATAAATTCCAAAAAAATTTGGACAGAAAACTTTGCCTCTCCACCAATAAATTCAACTGCTGCAATAATTCTCCACAAATAAATTCACCCCAACAAAATAATTTGGCGCAACAAGAGAAAGTTGACCTGGCAGGAGATATTTGGCACAAGAAGATAGATCTGGCCCAACATAATAGTTTTGGCCTAGCAAGAGAAATTCGACCCAATAGGATAATCTCAGCCTACTAAAACAAATTCGGCCCAATAAGAGAAATTTGGGCTAAGAAACGAATTGGCACAACAAGATGAATTCGTCCCAATAAAAAAAATTTGTCCCAACTGGTTAAATTCGGGCTCGTAAAATAAATTTGGCCCTGTAAAATAAATTCGAAATTCAGTGCAGCCCTTTCTAATTCGATGCCATGAACTGAACTCAACCTCTAGAGAAAATTAAGCTAGGGTTTCTGTCATGTCCCTTCTCAAACACATTTGTAACAGGGTGCTGCTACACAATTTTGCACAATTTTGGTTAAGGAAAGAACGCATCATTTTCGACTTAGGGACTTTGTTAAAATTGGAAACTAGGGCCAAACTCCATGTGGGTCATCTTATTTATGGCAGCTGATATTTTTATTCGATCCCTCTCGTTGAGAGGTGTAGGATTGATCTAAAGATCATCCAATTCCGATAAGTATTTATGGAGATATGAATTTATTTTGATTATGGAATTATTATCAAGCCGACCAACAACATATATAGGCTCAAGAAGCCCAAACGTCATGTATATTCAACCTATACGTTTTTGGTATAAATAGAAGAGGATTTGATGTCATTTGCAACACACATTCTTGAGGTGATCTCCTCCTCTCCACGTCTTGGGTTTTTGGAGAAGGAGTGAGACACCAAGAGTAATACGTTGGCCTAATGGTGATGCCCTAGCCGCAGGTCGATCTACGTAGCAAACAGAGACACTTATACGCTGTCTAAGGAGATTCATACGCTGTCCAAAGTTGCAGTCTAGGAGGGTTCCTTATGCAGCTAAAGGAGGCTCTTACACGCAGTAAAGGGGAGGCCTTGTCTGCAATCTTAAGTGCCCTAACTGTAGGCCTGACCTGCTGCTCTTGAAGAGCCCTCATCTGTAGTCCAACAAGGAGTATTCTGGCCACAGTCAAGCCCTGCCCCAGCTGCAATCAAGGGAGCTCCTATACACTGTCAATGTGGTGAAAGAGAGGCCTAATATACGCTGTTCAAGAAGCCTTATGAACAGGCCCTAACACGCTGTCAAGAAGCCTTATGAACAGGACCTAACACACTGTAAAGAAGCCTTATACACTATGCTGTCCAGAAGTAAAACACAGTCAAAGGAGACATGTAACACTTGGCCTCCAAGTATAGTAGCCGCAGTCAAGAATTGAATTGGAATCAGGTACAGGGACCAACATTCCAGGGTGATAGAGAACAGCAAGGTCATCAAATAGACAATCTCAACATAGAGATGTCTCTGAGGTACAGTCGTAAGTAGGAGGCGTAAATGATGAACAACAGTGATAGAATGCCATCTGTTAGGACAACAACATGATGATGATGCACATTGGTATGGGCAGCATGAAGTTGGATAAGATCATGGACATGGGCAGCATGAAGTTGAATGAGGTCGTGGACATGAAGGGCAACGTGATGATGGATGAGAACATGGACATGAAGGACAACATGATGATGGATAAGATGATGGACATGGGCAGCATGAAGATAATCATGATTAGTGCAGCATGGTGCAGTATGCAGTGGTACAACAAGAGAACCAGATGCAGCACGATGATAGGTGAAGGAGTCACCTTGGAGAATCAGTTGAAGCAGAATGTCTTCAACTAATCTCATCGTTATACGAAATGATCTATGCTAGATCTAGATATGTCAAAGCGTTGACTTCTGTTGTAAATGTATGATCTCTCTATCTTTCTCTCTTTCTCTGCTGAATTTTGAAGAACATAAAAGAAGAATTGATCAAGGGTTTCCCCACATTGTGGGGTTTGTCCCTGGCTAGCGCCACATCTTGTGTCCTCTTGTCTTGGCTTGTCTTCTGCAATTTATATTTATGGTCTATTTGCAATTTACTTTAATGCTGATGTGATTACTAAGTATGAAAATTTAAATAAATTGCTTTCGCATAGAACATACCAAAAGTTAACATGGTATCAGAGCTAAGGTGAAGACAATGCCCAAGATAGAGTGAAAGAGCAATCATGGAAGACAATTGGGACAGAACAAAAGGATCAATGGGTTCCTCATAATTCACCCAGGGTGAAGTCGAAGAAGAGAATATTATCAGAATGGCGTAGTGGAAGTTTCTGATGGCCCATCTAAAGATCACTTCATTGGGAAGTTCGGATCTAAGGGTGGAAGGAAAGGCAGATGCCTTGGTTGCAATAAGTTCGGCCATTATGCGAAGGAGTGTCTGAATGGCAGAGACACTTCTCTTGATAAAGATAAACAAATCATTCCAGGGTCAAGGGAATGATAGGTAATACAGTTCATCAAGGAGAAATGGTCGACTCTTCAAAGAAAGCAAGGAACCCCCGGCACTTCATTGGATAGATAATCGTGGGATTATACTTGGAGCTGATACCACCTATCCCGGAAAGGGTGTAGGGAATGTTACCCCTAAATTGAATAAGGGTAACTTGATTCATTTACAAAATCTCTTTTATTTACCTGATCGCAAGAAGAACCTGGTGTCCATCTCGAAATGGAAGTCAAAGGTTTAAGGGTAGCACTCATCGATGGAAAGGTACGTAGATTTTTCAAAGATGTTTTTGAGTTTAGGGTTGTATCAAGTTGCAGGAAGTCTACTGGGGACCATGTCTATTGACATAGCACCGGAGGTTTGTGTGTTAGATGGTGACAGGGATGCATGAATTCAAAAAGAGCATGAAGGTACATGTCTGAAATGTACCGAAGGAAAATGTTACAAGGGGACCATTCCCCTCATATAGTAGGTCCACAGGTTTGGAACAACCCGAGGAGTTTGAGATTCATGATCGGGAATCTCATGTATACAGGTGGAAGAAAGCCCTCTATGGCTTGAAGCAAAACACCTCGAGCGTAGTATGAGAGGATTGATAGCTGTTTGATGAAGCTGAGATTCACTAGGAGTGAAACCGATCCAAACCATTTCTTGAAGGTTGTGGATGATAGACCTCTCATACTGGCACCTATGTCTGACAGGTGCAAACCCTCTCATTTGTAGGAGACAGAGGGAGTTGGATTCCAAATGTGGAAAGATAAACTGCAAGCCTGTGACTATCTCGAGGATCTTAACTTTCAGAAGTTATATGGTAGTGACGTCGGACCAGATTTGGGAAATGTCTCCGAGTTTCATAAACTCATTTGTATATGATGTTCTTGGTGAACCTTCGTCTGAACATATGTTTTGCAGTTAGTATGGTGAGCTCATATTTGGTTGAGCTTCACTGGATTGGTGCCTAGAATCTTCTGAGATATCTTCAGGGCAAAATTTCTCATGGATTGAGATACACTGCCTGAAATATTTCAAATGCTGAGTTGGCAGGCAGTGTGGAGAATCACTAGAGCACTTCTCTGTGCTGGTTCTCCTTGGGGATCTACTTCGATGTCCTGGTTGAGCAGGAAGCAGAAGTCTGTGGCTTTGAGCACCGCCGTGGCAGAGTATATTGCTGCTAGCATGGCTACTTGAGAGGAAGTCTGGTTACAGAAGCTCTTCAGTGAGTTGTTTGTACACATGATGAATACCACTGTGATTCTCTGTGACAACTAGAGGTGGGATTCAATTATAGAGGAATCCCGTATTCGATGATTACGCCAGGAGATAAACATCAGATGTTGTCTTATCTAGGATATGGTAAGAAGATGAGCAAGGAGGCTCCTTCGCATTGAGATTGATGTACAGGTCGTTGACATTTTGACAAAGCCCCAGGAAAGATCAAATCTGTGATTTTCCCGTACGACTTGGAGTCATCGAGCGACCCTTGTAGAAAGGTCTTGCATGTTGCATACATTGCGCTCTGGGAGCTCTGGGGGCTTGCGATTCTTACTGGAACAACATACGGCCACAAGGTGACTCACCCTCCCCTGGTGGTGTGCACTGGAACAAGATGATTCGCTATCTTGTGGGACAAGATGATTTGCTTTCTTGTGGGACAGGATGATTCGCTCTCCTGTGTAGCAGGATGATTAGTTCTCTTTTGAGGTCTGGATGATGTGTTCTCCATGACAAAATGTAGTAGGATGATTAGTTCTCCTGTGAGGTATGGATGATGTGTTCTCCATGACAAATTGTAGCAGGATGATTAGTTCTCTTGTGAGGACGGGATTGATTAAGTTCTCCTGTCGAGGCATCCTACCCATGCAGTTAGGGACTCATGGGAAGTACCTCTCATCTGATCAGTGAGCAGGGAAATGAAGTTAGGGACCATAATAGTATCGATGGACACATCGCTGTATCTACCATACTCCCTACACTAGGATGACCTTCATTGATCTGGGATCAATGATACTGGTCTGGGACCAGTGGTAGGAGTTGTACCCACTATGACGCTGACTTCAGGTTGGTTGAGACTGGTCTGGGGCCAGCGGTACATACTCTGAGACTGACTTCGGGTCAGTGTAGGATTGGTTTGGGACCAGTGAGAGTGGTACATACTATGACGCTGACTTCGGGTCGGTTGAGACTGGTCTGGGACCAGTGGTACACTCTCTGAGACTAATGATACTAGACTGGGACCAGTGGTAGGAGTGGTACCCACGATGATGCTGACTTTGGGTTGGTTGAGACTGGTCTGGGCCCAGTGGTACGCACTCTGAGACTGACTTCGGGTCAGTGGAGAATGGTATGAGACATTCTCGATCAATTCTTCTTCTTCATAGTTCAGCAGAGCTAAGTTGAGCAGAGCAGAGCCAGCAGAGCTGAGCAGAGTTGAGCAGAGCAGAGCGGAGACAGTAGAGCTAGCAGAGCTGAACAGAGCCAGCAGAGCTGAGCAGAGCAGAACAGAGTCAACAGAGCTGAGCAGAGCAGAGCCAGCGGAACCAGGAGAGCTGAGTAGAGCAGAGCGGAGCCAACAGAGCTAGCAGAGCCGAACAGGGCAGTGCAGGGCACTGATGGCAGATATAGTACAGTTGGACATATGGATCAGCGGATGGAGTTCTCCCTAGTTGAGAGGGAGTGTTAAAATTGGAAACTAGGGCCAAACTCCATGTGGGTCATCTTATTTATGGCAGCTGATATTTTTATTGGATCCCTCTCGTTGAGAGGTGTAGGATTGATCTAAAGATCATCCGATTCCGATAAGTATTTATGGAGATATGAATTTATTTTGATTATGGAATTATTATCAAGCCGACCAGCAACGTATGTAGGCTCAAGAAGCACAAATGTCATGTCTATTCAACCTATATGTTTTTGGTATAAATAGAAGAGGATTTAATGTCATTTGCAACACACATTCTTGAGGTGATCTCCTCCTCTCCACGTCTTGGGTTTTTGGAGGAGTGAGACACCAAGACTATTACGCTGGCCTAATGGTGATGCCCTAGCCGCAGGTCGATCTATGCAGCAAACAAAGACAACTATACGCTGGCCTAATGGTGATGCCCTAGCCGCAGGTCGATCTACGCAGCAAACAAAGACAACTATACGCTGTCTAAGGAGATTCATACACTGTCCAAAGTTGCAGTCTAGGAGTGTTCCTTATGCAGCTAAAGGAGGCTCTTACACGCAGTAAAGGGAGGCGTGTCCGCAGTCCTAAGTGCCCTAACTGCAGGCCTGACCTACTGCTCTTGAAGAGCCCTCATCCGTAGTCCAACAAGGAGTATTCTGGCTACAGTCAAGCCATGCCCTAGCTGGAGTCAAGGGAGCTCCTAAACATTGTCAATGTGGTTAAAGAGAGGCCTAGTATACGCTGTTCAAGAAGCCTTATGAACAAGCGCTAACACACTGTCAAGAAGCCTTATGAACAGGCCCTAACACATTGTACAAAAGCCTTATACACTACGCTGTCCAGAAGTAAAACGCAGTCAAAGGAGACATGTAACACTTGGCCTCCAAGTATAGTAGCTGCAGTCAAGAAGTGAATTGAACTCGGGTACAGGGACCAACATTCAAGGGTGATAGAGAAGAGCAAGGTCATCAAATAGACAATCTCAACATAGAGATGTCTCTGAGGTACAGTCGTAACTAGGAGGCATAAATGATGAACAACAGTGATAGAATGGCATACCTGTAGCAGCCCTATCACAATGAACAGTAGTGATAGAATGCCATCTGTTAGGACAACAGCATGATGATGATGCACATTAGTATGGGCAGCATGAAGTTGGATAAGATCATGGACATGGGCAGCATGAAGTTGAATGAGATCATGGACATGAAGGGCAGCATGATGATGGATGAGATCATGGACATGAAGGGCAACATGATGATGGATAAGATCATGGACATGGGCAGCATGATGATAATCATGATTAGTGCAGCATGGTGCAGTATGCAGTGGTATAGCAAGAGAACTAGATGCAGCACGATGATAGGTGAAGGAGTCACCTTGGAGAATCAGTTGAAGCAGAATGTCTTCAACTGATCTCATCGTTATACAAAATGATCTATGCTAGATCTAGATAAGTCAAAGTGTTGACTTCTATTGTAAATGTACTATCTCTCTCTCTCTCTTTCTCTACTAAATTTTGAAGAACATAAAAGAAGAATTGATCAAGCGTTTCCCCACATTGTGGGGTTTGTCCCTAGCTAGCGCCACATCTTGTGTCCTCTTGTCTTGGCTTGTCTTTTGCGATTTATATTTATGTTCTATCTGCAGTTTACTTTAATGTTGATGTGATTTCTAACTGTGAAAATTTAAATAAATTCCTCTCGCATAGAACATACCAAAAGTTAACAGACTTAGGAGGTAATTTGACTTTATTTGGTTGCTAGTGGAATGTGGGGGCCACCCACATGGGAGTTCGAATTGGCCCATTCGAATAGTTTGGAGGGAAAGTCGAATAGGTGGATGGAGGGGCCCATGTGAGGCTAGGGTGGCCCAAGGAGTTATAAGGAGGGAGTAGCTCTCATTTTGGATTCATTCTTACACCTTGCAATCAAAATCACTTCACTGTTCACTCTGCTGTTTAGCTGAGTCAACTAGTTGTTTAGCCAGGAATCTCTCAAGTGAGATATTCAACCTGTACTTCGGGGGACCATCTGTGCTCGCCCTAGAGAGGCAGTTCCATAAGTATTTCAGGAGTTTCAGGAGTGTGTTACAACACAACCACAATAGGGAGTGTGTATTTTTGGCTAGCTGGAGAACACGCAAGGGGAGTTTGGAGCCATCAGTGATCAAGCATTTGTTGGGAGAGTTAGGGGATTGGGAGAGCAACAGAGTGCCAGCCTTTCTTGCGAGTTTGGAGCTAGGGGAGCTAGCGTTGCAGTAGTTCAATTTACAATTCGCTGGGCCTACGCAGAGAGTCATCACTAGGCTCACGTGGGAGTTGGAAGAAGGAATTGTAGAGTTGGAGCTGGCCGAGAGAAGTAGGAGATCACTTGGAGGGCCATTTGAGGAGGATTACTAGAGTTGGGAGAGCAGAGATTGACATGATCAGTTATAGCAATAGAATTCGAAAATGGAGGAGGGCCAAGTTGTGAAGGGTCAATTTTTGAAGGTTGGAACAAAGGGAAACCTTTTCTGGGTTTTGGGCAAGGATCACAGTCCTAAATTATAGAATTTTCTGGACAGATTGAAGGGGTCAAACAGGGGTCCCAGCTCAGCCAGCAACTAGAGGAGCTAAGGGGAATTTGGGCCAAAATTCCGAAGTCAACATTTGGCCAATTCCTTTGTGGGCTTTTCTGGGTTTAAGCCAAGGAGAAAGGAGTTGAAATCTCATAATTTTCTAAGCATGGGAAGCAGTGATTCTAGCCCTTTGAAGTCAACAGACAGAGCAGTTTTCTGAGGCAGCGCAATTCAGTGTGGTGCAGCAGTTGTAGCAGCCTTCAATTCAACATTTTCTCACGTGGGTTTTGTCATGCTTGTCCATTGAGACAATCCTAGGTGCACCATTCTAATTTACTATTATATTTGCTCCTGAAGAAGTAATAAAATGGCTCAGCAGTTCTCTATTTCAAGTGTTTCCATGGGTGCTTAATGTATATTTCGTTTTTCTGATTGTTGGATTGTTTGTATGCTTTGTATACTACTTACATTCCTGTTTAGGAACATTACAATTTCAACCTGCATCAAAATTTCAAGCTCTTGTAACAAATGATAAACGTTCCACTCCTAATTCCCTCACGCTGACAGGAAAAACAACTTTGATACCACTGTAATATCCAAAAAAATAATTTGAATTTTTTTTCCAAAATTTTGCTTCAAAAATTTAGACTATAAATTTCTTTATTTAAAACTCAATCAAATTGCATGATTTGCATCATTAAATTATTTACACAACAAATAAATTTTGCAATGTGAAACCCAAAATGTGCAACTCAAGTTAACATGAGAAATAGCAGCATAACTCAGCTTGACTATAGTAAATATGGATATGGAAATACATGTCAAATAAGGTTTTAAGAACCTGTTAAAACACTTGCAAGATATCTATATCGCTGACGCTGTCTCCTCCAAAGCTATGCACCTATGAGACATCTTATTGACCTCTCCTCTTGATCTCCATGTTAAGGCCAGTGAGTGGATCTGATTTGGTCCCTCCATTTTTGAGTGGCTATGTTATATCTCTCAATACCAAACCCCCTCTTGATTGGATTAGTTAGGGTGAATCACTTACCACCGAAACTAACCTACCTTCTACATAATACGGGCTCTCACTTGGACAAGCGCCAAGAGCTCAACTCAACAACTCTAAAACAGTAATCCCAATGCATACCTAAGGATTGAGCTCTCTTCTTCTTTAATAATCATGGATTATCTGAATACAAATGGGTCATCCAAATACCGTGGGTATTTTTCTTCTTTTATTAAAGTGACTTGCAATATTCTTTTTCTTAGTCACTTTTAAATTAATTAGTTCCCAGGTATTACATGATTACTTTTAATTTGTAGCCTATGGGAATGGCTAGGCTATTGAGTTAGTCTCTGCTCCCAATGCTTGGAAAAAGGGACATTACACTTCATCATCTCCCATAGGTTCTCTTTATAATTTCTCCATGGGCCAAATCCCTAATCTCCAAAATGATAGATGGCTAAGATTAAATCCAAACCTTCTTAGATCAACATTGGAGATTACATCTAAGTCATTTAAATAATTTAATATTTATCCTTAGATAAACATTGGCCCAAATTCAACGTTAATTAAATAATTAATCAATATACTTTTCCTAAGTTAAAAAAGCTTAGGAAGGAGATCATATTAGTTACTCCTTTCACAAAACCACCAAATGAGGACTTATCTTGCTTGCTAGACACATGCCTATGCATAAGACCTTCCAAAGCTACAAATTCAACAACCAAGATACAAATGTATACACTTGAATCGTCATCTAGAAAGAAACGAAGAGAACAAAGAGAATAAACTTGGATCATTGATGAAAAGTGCTAATCATCTTTTATCTCCTCTCTTTTTAAAATGGAGTTATTCTCATTTAATCTATACTCGACACTAACAACTGCCTTTAAAAGTTGATTTGTCTGACATTAAATTGTAGTGTTATTATTTTCCTATGAATAATTTCAAGTGAGATAATTTCTATGAGGTTGGGTATGCAGGTTTAAACACTCCAGTTCATATATTGATAGATTCAATATATGCTACTCGTTTTGGTAAGATTGGAAGTAATGAAGATTTTGAAGATCCAAATAATTATCTCCCATTGAAGAATAAGGTTCCTCTCTCTCTCTCTCTGTCTCTCTCTGTCTCTCTCTCTCTCCCTTTGACACACAGAGATGCCACCATACACAAATTTCAAGGAAATATTCACGCACTTATTCAGTCACATTCAAAGTATATGACAATAAAGAATGTATAGAACCGTAAAAGAAAAAACATCCAAGACCACATGAAAACTGTGCAAGGGCTTTGGCAACCAATCAGTTAAAATATATCCTAAGATAAGTGTGCATTTGGCTAGACTAGCTTGCATCATCGATTTGTTGCTGATATAACCAGAGAGACATTTTCGTATATTAGCAGAAGAGCAAAGAAAAATTTCAATTTCATGCCTATTCTCTAGTGATGTTATTCCATCAACTTCCTATGTAAAATTTCTAAAACGAAGAACAGCAAAGATATTTTCTCACAAGTCATTGTGTATATGAAATCAGCTTGAGGATGTGACGTTGGAAATGGGACTGGGGGGAAGAATATACGATGGACCTTTTTAGTTTTATTGTTCCTAGTTGCACAAGTTATCTCTCCTCTTGCACCTTTTATTGGTGTCTGAAAGTTCAGATTTTCATTATTGTATTAAACCACGTGCTAATACAAGTCTCCAGGATATTGCCACGAAGGTATCTACTTTAATTGAAACATTCATTTAATCGCTTCTTAAACACCATGTATATTGTAATCCTTCTACGTTGTAGATATGGGTATTGAAATTGATTAAAACATATGTAGTGCTTGAATGATTATGTGTGTTGGTGCTATTGTAACAATACAAGAAGGATGAAATGAACATAGGTTTGCATGCAAGGTGGAAATAATAATCAGTGGTAAACAATTCATGTTTATAAATTATGTGGAAGTTATGACAACATATAGTGCTAACTGCTACATTCAAAATACAAATAAATTTTGTATTAGGATGAAATTACGTACTCTTTTCTGCCAATTGGCTAGTTTATCCATTTCTTAACAGAGAATATGAGCAATAGCTAATTTTGTGTAATAGTATTAATTAATTTTATGAAAAGAATTTAAGAGTTTACTATGTTCATTTTTTAGATAATTCAATAGCAAAAACACTCAAGCTAGGTGTTCTAAATGAAACATTGAACATTTTGAATTTTTTGGGTGTACCAAAAACATAATCTAATAATAACAACAGGAATATTGAAAATTTTAGATTCACAAGTTTCTAATAATTTGAAATTCAAAGCGTATTGAAAAATTAAATTAACCCTTGAGTTTGAATATTGATCTTTGAAGTGTAGTCATAGAATTTTCATTTATTAGAGCAAAAAAGTGTGCATTCAGAGTCCTAAAAATGTATGCATCTCTGAAATGCATCACGATGATTTCTACTCACATAAAACAGATGCATGGCCTGTTTTATTTTCCTGTTATCTATACTTTCTTGGCAAACTTCTGTTTGACTATCTCCAGATTATTCTTAATGTCCATAACACCCAGGGATGAGGTGGGCATTTCCTTAAGTCCTATCAATAAAGTAATAGTTCATAATTATTCCTGTTTCCTAATCTCCGAGTTATTTCACGGTCAATGGCTTGCTAACCAGTTAATTACTAGTTTCTTTTGTTTTCCAGTAGAAAAAACATCTTTCAAACATTGCCGATGTGATTTATCCGAAAGCTAGTTACAAAAATAAATATGGATCACAAAAGTCTGAGATCAAATAACATCTTTCATTTCAAAACAAAAGAGGTTACATATATCTGAGTTCATACTGCTTCTATTACAACCATATGTAGGAGAAAATAAAGCTTCAAGATGTCAAAGGATGATGGATAGATAGAAAAACTCAGAGAAAAGTCTCTCTTCCAAAATCAGGCAAGACCACAGTTACACACCCATGCAAAACTGTCAAAAAACAGAACAGACAGGGGAATCCGAGAACGGCCTCCAATCTAAACTGAGTAAGAAAAGATCGAGAAGCAAAACTAAAGTACAGGGAGAAGACAAGGTAAAAACAGAGAGGGAAAAGAGCCACCATGAGAGAGGGAAAGAGCTGGAACTGGTGGCCAATCCCTGGAGCCGGCATTCAAAATGTAGCAGACCTGTCAAAACAGAAACACCACACTTGGAAAGCTGATCAGCCAGAGTATTCTGTCTCCGAAAGATGTGACAGAATGATATATAGGAGAAACAAGCCTTCAAGGATGAAATCTGCTCCAGTCAGTGGAATAAGGAAAGCACCAAAAGAGAGAAATTCCCCAATGCCCAGTCAATGGCCACCTTTGAGTCACCAAAAATGTGGATTTCGTCCAATGCAAGCCATGAGGCACAACACAAAACTCCCCAAGAGACCAACACCTCTGCTCTCATATCGGTACCTCTACCACCGGACCAATAAAAGTGGAAAGTCAGCAATGGATTTAGGAAGATGATGGCGCCACATCTGCACAAACCCCCCACTGAGGCACCATCAAAGAAACCGATAGGATGTCAGTGGTCTAGCGTTTTATAAGACCAGCTATGCCTACTGCAGGAAGAATTCCAAGGGCTGATTTCCATAAAGTTTGTCACAATTTTGAGAGTAGTCGCTCTCAAATCTGGGACAGAGTTCTCAAAAATGCAGCCCCAGATACCCCTGAAGATATACAGAGGGATGGCACTGTATTCCTTTTGTCTATCAGACCAGTAATGAAGACAAGAAGTAATGGATGCGTTGTCGTCCAAATTGTATAGGTAAATGCGACAACTCAGGTCATGGGTGTTTATTTATGGTAGCATCGGATGTGCTCTAAGCCTCAAAATTTGCAGGGAGGCTTGGACGCATGTATTCCACAATATCCAGAAATCGTTTTGGGAAATTTCACCTGGATATAGTTTTATTAAAATAGTTAATTATTTTTAATGGGTGTCTATGTCTAAACTAAGGAAATTAAAATAATTAAAGGGTATTAATCAAATTGTGGGTGAAACTTCTAGAAGAAGAGGAGGACCAAGTCAATATGATCTGAGCCATTGATTAGAATATAATTTGGGTTGTTGATTACTCAACTGGAGGATTATAAGGACTTCAATGGGCATTTGGAAAACACACCGCAGATACTCAGTTACCCAAGTAAGATCGATTTTCTCACTGGTCGAAGTTTGGCAAGAGGAAATCGAATCAGAGGGAGAGTTGCAGGTGAGAAGGAGAGAGGGCATCAACATCAGTCAGGGGTGTAGGAGCAGAAAGAAGACGCAGAGCAGAGGAGGGACAACGTTGAGGCTGTGACGCTAGGATTGACGCTGGGACTGTGCAGTCCCTACGCGGAAGCTGACATAGTGAGATGCAGAGTGGGCAGTAGGTCCTCTCCAGAGTCGGAATTTAGCTGAGAAGCATGAGAATATCATTTGTAATACTTCTCACAAAAATTTCTCTTCTATTCTGTTGGTTATATCTTGTACATGAGATTTTTGCTGAAGATCAATAAAGAAACCCTCATTTGCAGCACTGGTTTTCCCACATTGGCTTTTTCTGGGGACAATTGTCCAAAAATAACTGTGTCATTGTGATTATAGATGTGCTAGTATTTTTCCTTGCATTTACTTTTCGTAATATTTTAATTGTGAAGGCTGCAGTAGAATTTATTTCGATATTTGTTGTAGAAACATTGTGAATAACTTATTTATGAAATAATAAGTAGAAGAAATAATATCAGTCACTGCAGTTGGATTTCTATTTAGAAATTTTCACATGGTATCAAAGCCAACGTTGAAGAGAAGAAGGGAATTTGAAATCGCTGCATAGGCAGAAAATCGAATCCCCAGAGGAATTGCACAGTCCAGTCTAAGAGGGAAAAATTATCATAGGGAAATCTCTCTCTGAGAGAGTCGACAGAGATGAAGATTTCCAGATCAAAGGTTTCCAGTGACAGAGGGAGTAGCGTTGAGGCTTCAGCGCAGAGCAGTCTTCAGGTGAGGACTCAGTTTTTCTGCAGCAGTTGCTGGGACAAAAAAGCACTAGAAATCGATAGGAAAAATAACACAAAGAAGGATGGAAAATCAAGATGTCTCTCTTGTATCTTCCAGATTGGAAGAAGAATTCGCATGCTTGTCAAGTTCAGCATCAACTTATTTTTGGTATATTAATGGCGGGGCTTCAGCCCATATGACTGGAGTACGAGAATATTTCTCGAACTATCAAGAAAAGCAAATGGACTTCCAGATTACTATGGGAAACAGAACGAAGTGTACTCCAGTAGGGAGAGGCACCATAGCATTTTAGACGAAAGCAGGAACCAATATCCGAGCCACTAATGTTCTGGATGTGCCCGGGTTAGGAATGAATATGATTTCAGTGTCCAAGTTACAGGACAAGGGATACGATGTATACTTCATTGAAGGAAAGTATACATCGAACATCCAAGTTGGAAGAAGAAGAGACAAATTGGAGCTCGAAGCAATAGATTGTATAGATTACAACTCGAGTTTCCAATGGCACTAATAGGTAGAAATCATAATGGTGAGAAAGAATTGAATGAACCGTGGCACAGGAAAATGGGACACTTACACCATGGAGCACTGAGGATGCTCAAAGAGACTGTTACATGAGTTTCAGTCCTTACTACTGAGCATGATGATGTATGCACAGGATGCATACTAGGGAAGTATGCTAAAGAAGCTTTTTCCAAAAGTAACAATAGAGCGGAAGGTGTATTGGGATTGATACACTCAGATATTTGTGGCCCAATGTCCACAAGAGCTCTTAGTGGTGGCAAATACTTAGTCAATTTTATTGTTGATCACTCTAGAAAAACCTGGATCTATTTCTTAAAGACCAAGGATGAGGTCTTTGATTGGTTCAAAGAGTTTAAGGCTCTCGTAGATAACATGACAGGAAAAAATATAAAGGTATTGCGTTTAGATAATGGTGGAGAGTATACAGACAAATATTTCACAGATTTTTGCACAAAGGAGGGCATCAAAAGAGAATGTACAACTCCATATAATCTAGGGCAGAATGGGGTAGCAGAGCGAAAGAATAGAACTATTCTTGGGGTGGCAAAGGCTATGTTGTATGACCAAGAATTGCCTAGATTCTTATGGGCAGAGGCTTGCAACACAATGGTGTATATCGAGAATAGAACTCCTCACAGAGCATTCAGGAAGATAACTCCTGAAGGCGTCTTCATAGGGAAGAAGAAATAGGTGAGTCATCTTAGGATATTCGGAAGTGTGGCATATTGTCACATTCCAAATGAGAAGCGTAGTAAACTGGATCAAATTGCAAAAAAGGGGTACCTCGTAGGATATAGCGAGACTTCTAAGGCATACAGAATCTACATTCCTAGCAGCAGGAAGATCGTAGTAATATGGGATTCAAAGTTCATGGAGGATGGAGCTTTCAGGAAATATCGGGAGATGTCAGCAAAAGGTCAGCGAGTAGATGTTCCATTAGTCCAACAGCAGCAGGGGAAACAAGGAGGACAAGCAAGAGGACAGACACCTGGATTGAGCACAGTGACCAGCACCAGTATTTCCTCAAAAGTAGGAAATCCAGGCAGTTCTCAGCAGATGGAACAACAGGAACAGGAGGGGGATTTGATTGAGCCTCCCACCACCAGCGGTAGAACTAGTAGGGAAATACGATAGATGCTGAGGGACGCAGCGGAGTTTATCAGAGCTCCTAGAATCGAGAAGAGGCAACATAGACATCCTGACAGGTACCAAACCTTAGTAGCACAGGTTGAGGAACCCTACAACTTTCAGGAAGCCGTGCAACACCAAGTTTGGGTGGATGCCATGGTAGAAGAGTATAGTTCTATCATGACGAATGATGTTTGGGAAGTGGTACCTCAATTAGAGGATAGATCAGTGGTAGGATCAAGGTGGATCTACAAGATCAAGTATGTTGTAGATGGAAGCATAGAGAAATACAAGGCTAGGTTCATGGCTAAGGGGTATGCACAAAAGGAAGGAATAGACTATGAGGAGACCTTCACCCTAGTAGCCAGATAGACCTCGATCAGATCTGTTATATCCCTAGCAGCTCAAATGGGATGGGAGATTCACTAGATGGATGTCAAGATAACATTCTTAAACGGGGTGATAGAAGAAGAGGTGTATATAGAACAACCTGAAGGCTTCGAAACTCGTGAAAAGAGAACTCATGTATGCACGTTAAAGAAAGCCATGTATGGGCTCAAGCAGGCACCCAGAGCATGGTATGGTCGGATTGATATTTACTTGCGGTAGTTGGGATTCGTCAAGAGTAATGTTGATCCCAATCTCTACTATCTAATGGTGAAGAATGAGCCACTTATTCTAGTGTTATATGTGGATGAATTGTTTCTAACAGGGTCATAAAGACTCATAAAGGACTACAAGAAGAATCTTGAAGCAAAATTCGACATGAAGGATATGTTGATTTCTGGTAGCGTCAGATGTGCTCTAAGTCTTAAATTTAGCAGGGAGGCTTGTGCACATGTATTCCAAAGAACTTAGAAAACGTTTTGGGAAATTCCACGGTCCACCTGAAGACAGTTTTATTAAAATAATTAATGGGTATTAATCTAGCTGTGGGTGTAACTTCTAGAAGAAGACGAGGATCAAGTAGAATATCTTAGCCATTGATTAGCTTCTAATTTGGGTCGTTGAATGTTAATGAGTAGATTATTTAAGGAGGCTTGAGGGTTATTTGGAAGACATATAGAGAGTTGATCAGTTAGATCGAATTGCTGAAGCTAGAGGCAGCGCAATGATTTGTAGTGATGACACAGAGAGGGGCAGAGGAGGTTTTGGCGTGAGGATCTTCTTTGGAGCCAAGGATACTCAGCAGGGAGGCATAGGGACACATAGAGGAGGCAACGTAGAGGCTAGAGAGGGTGACACAGAGCCAGGAAGGGCTCACGCAGGGCCCACATAGAGTAGCGCAGAGCCTAATACACAGAAGTTCGGAATTTGCTGGGCAGATGGATATTCTAGGGTGGGAGTTTTGGAATTAGCTCCAGAGGGAAAATCGATTCGCAACAGAGGTGAAGTAGTGCCTTAGCGGCTGATGTAGGGCACACATAGGGCAATGAAGAAGTAGCCAAGGACTCGTTGGTTCAGTTGCCGGATCCGCTGGGACTTGTAGCGTAGAGTGAGGTAATCTCACTGATTTCTTCTTCCGAGTGATATTCTCTGTAACTAGATTGTCGGGAAGGCATCCAGTAGTTGTATTCATAAATACTTTAGCTTAATAATAAAAACCCTCAAATCTACTACACTGGTTTTCCCGCATTGGGTTTTTCCGGGGACATTTGTCCAAAAACAACTGTGTCATTTGTGTTGTATCTTTCTCTCTTGTTCAGTCTCTTGTTTCGGCATATAATTTAATTGGTGTAGGCTACAGTGTATGTATTTCAATGTTTATTGTAAGAAACTGTAAATATCTTGTTCATGTAAATCTAATAAGTAGGAGAAATATCATCAGTTGCTTCAGTAGGGATTCCGGTTTAAGGAATTTTCACATGGTATCGGAGTAGTGTAGGTGAAGCAAGAAGAACAGTTCAATAAAACCCAGCGTTGAGCAAAAAAGGAGATCGAAAGAGCTGTAGAAGGCAGCAATTCAAATCCCCAAACGGGTTTGCGCAATCCAAGCCGGAGGGTAGAATTTCGAGGCAGTCTCTCTCTGAGTGAGTCAACAAAGAGAAGGGCTTCCAGATTGAAATCCTTCCATCGCAAAGGGAGCAACACTAAAGCCTCAGCGTGAGGAAGAGATGGTGGGACTTAGTTTTTTCTGCAGGCAGTTTGCTGGGTAGAAAATCGTCAAAAGAGAGGAGAAGCATAGTTGAGGGAATTTCTTCCTCAGAGAATTCCTAGCCAAGGAATTCGAATTCTCACGAGCTGAGCAGCAGTTAGGGGCAACAGATTTATTGACTCTAGCAGGGAGTACGTAGGATAGCCCAGCAGCTGAGTAGAGGAGAGGGAGCAATTCGACATTTTAGCAGAGATGGCCACAGATGCGTAGGATCCATGGAAGAGCAGCAAATTAGATCCATTTGCTGCAGATTTCACACATGGATCAGTATCCTTGCTACAGGAGCCCAACATAATCACTAGCAGGAGGATCACATTGTCAACAAATGCAGCCAGTCATTCAAATGACAGCTGCATAGCTAGTTGTAGTTAGTTTCCGGTAGACATTTGCAGATCTAGTTGCAGTGACAAAGGCAGTGTGAATTTTGCAGTTGCAGTATGCAAGAGCAGTTCCAGCCAGGAGATTCCTAGTGCAGAGCTTCATAGTCTAGTTTCCAGAGCAAGAGGACTGTGTGAGTTGCCAGGAAGGAGCAAAGAGATTTCCCATAGGGAGATCAAGACTTAGAGGAAGTCTAGTTTCAAAGGGAGAAGCCCTATGGAAGCTAGTACTTCTAGATTTGAGGAGATCAAACTCATTATTGCAGTAGTTGCAGCAGTAGTGCAGAAGCATCAACAGAGCAGTAGCAGCCGCAGTATGACTATATCATATTTTGCCATGACAGTTGAGAGATCTCCAAGAGGGAGGTGGGTTGATTTAGAGTTGTAGTTCGAAAGAGTTACATATGGGTAGGATCCTTGAGGAGCCCACCTCTTGGATCAATTCCTTGCTACAGGAGCCCAGATTAGAAGTAGCAGGATGGACTAAGTGTCAGATGGTGTAGAAGAGTGTTGGAGTGACAGATGTGGTGGCTAGAACACCAGGTCTGAGCAGCGTAGTGCAGAGTTGCAGTAGTGTAGGGAGGCACAATGCAGTAGCAACAACAGTGAAGTGGCTTCAGATGGATAATGTAGGAATAACAACAGCCAGATCTTCAGCATTGAGATGCATCTATGTTGAACACGTGTTCAGTAATTTGCGATGTTTTTCGTTGCTAGTGCAGTAGTAACAACAGTTTGCAGTGCAGGGGCAGTTGGCAGTGCAAGTGCCAGTGCCAGCACGGATGTGGAAATTTAGAGGGAGTTGTAGTACGGATGCAGTGTTTACAGTGGTAGTGTTAGCAACAATACAGTTGTAGCAGCAACACAATAGTTGGTGGACAACATGTCAGACATCAGCAACATAGAGGACGATGTTATGAAGTCAGGGTGATGCTTCACTGGGAGGCATTGCTAGAGAACATTCGTTGCTAAGAGGGAGTGTTGAATTTTGGTAACATCGGATGTGTTCTAAGTCTCAAATTTTGCAGGGAGGCTTGGGCACATGTATTCTAAAGAACCCAGAAAGCGTTTTGGGAAAGAACATTTGTGCAGTAGTTGATGGGCAGTGGTGTTAGACATCAGCAACACAGAGGGAGATGTCACAGAATCAGAGTGATGCTTCTGCAAGTTGCATTACTAGAGCACATTCCTCACTAAGAGGGAGTGTTGCTTTATGGTAGCATCGGATGTGCCTATGCCTAAAAATTTGCAAGGAGGCTTGGACACATGTATTCCATAATACTCAGAAATCATTTTGGGAAATTCCACCCGGAGAGAGTTTTATTAAAATAATTAATCATTTTTAATAGGTTCTCAAGTCTAAATTTAGGAAATTAAAATAATTAAAGGGTATTAATCAAACTGTGGGTGAAACTTCTAGAAGAAGACGAGGATCAAGTCAATATGATCTGAGCCATTGATTAGAATCTAATCTGGGTCATTGATTATTCAATTGGAGGACTATAAGGACTTCGATGGGCATTTGGAAAACACACCGGGCAGATACTCAGTTACCCAAGTCAGATCGATTTTCTCACTGGTCGAAGTTCGGCAAGAGGAAATCGAAATAGAGGGAGAGTTATAGGTGAGAAGGAGAGAGGGCATCAACATAAATTAGGGTTGCAGGAGCATAAAGAAGATGCAGAGCAAAGGAGGGGCAACGCTGAGGCTATAACACTGGGACTGTGCAGTCCCTACGCAGAAGCTGACACAATGAGACGCAGAGGGGGTAGCAGGTCCTCTCCAGAGTCGGAATTTAGCTGATAAGTGTGAGAATATCTTCTGTAATATTTCTCATTGAAATTCCTCTTCTATTCTGCTGGTTGTATCTTGTACATGAGATTTTTGCTGAATATCAATAAAGAAACCCCCATTTGTTGCACCGGTTTTCCCACATTGGGTTTTTCCAGGCACAATTATCCAAAAATAACTATGTCATTATGATTATAATTGTGCTAGTATTTTTCCTTGCATTTATTTTTCACAATATTTTAATTATTAAGGCTGTAGTAGAATTTATTTTGATATTTGTTGTAGAAACACTGTGAATAACTTATTTATGAAATAATAAGTAGAAGAAATAATATCAGTCACTGCAGTTGGATTTCTATTTAGAAATTTTCACAATGGGCTATCACTCTGATACCTGCCTTCTCCGTTCTAGTTGTCTCCCTACAACAAGCTATGGAGGGTAGTCCCTATGAAATGTGAGGATGAAAGACTTGTCAGGAATCAACAAGTTCGGGAGACACCACTGAATGGCCTAGGAACTTGGTTAATGATTATTAGCACAATTTGATTATATTATTGAGAGACTAGTGCTTTATGGCGTCAAATCACTTGCATAATATAAATTAGTTACCAAGTTACCAAATGAACAATCGCTTCTTAGGATGCACACCATCGTATATTAGATGCGAGTTGCGACAGCTAGAACTAAGTGAAATGCAAGCTCTTGGTTAATTTTAGATTAGATGCCTATCTAAGTGAGTCCTTTCTCTCAATTGTTTTGAAGTTAGTCTCAAGTGTAGGTTGTTGAGAGAAACCCAGGGGAAGATAGAAATGGCTATATTAGTGATACCTCCCCTGGAGTTCTAACCACCCGAATGCCTCTGACGTTGCAGAGATTGTGGCTCTGACAACTGCAAGGTCATTGTGTTAACCACAAGTGAGGGTCTAAACTTCGCAAGCTGGGTGAGAAAGGTAGTCCCATTGTCTTTCAACCAAGCTTATGCCTGGAGGTAAATTAATTAATGCACCGATACTCCTAGAATGTAAGTGAAAAATGAGTGATTAGCTTTAGGTGAGATTGTTAAATGTTTTAAGTACTTTCAGACAAATTATCCAAATAATATTAGATTTAGTGTTGGAAATAATACTGAGAGGGGGGGTTGAATCAGTATTAGCAAATCAATAATATTTTTCTTTTCTATACTTAGATTCATGTACGCTACTTCAGTTAAAGGAACCTGCGTGTACACACAACTTTGTCTAATGCAACTAGCGTATGTCCAGTAAACTTATGATTCAATTAATCCATTAAATGTTGATCTTTAATCAATGTATCAGAACTTCATTAACCATATGAATAGTAAACAGGTGCAGTAAAACAAAACAGATCATCACATGAGAAGCACACATGAACACCATGGTATAAGGTGGAAACCCAATGTGGGTGAAAACCACATGCTGTAATTTGTCTCTATCTTCTTTTAATAAGAAATTTGTTTTTACAATATTTCTGTACTGGTGCAGTCTTATAACAATACACAGGCTTCTACCTGCAGAAGACTACAACCTTCTCTCGTTCTCTAGCTTCTCCTGGAAGGGAGCTGCAACCCCCGTAGCTCTTGTAGTAACTGATGTACTAGTACATAGGTGCTGACCTACAGAAGGCTACAACCTTCTCTCGTTCTCCAGCTTCTCTTGAAAGGGAGCTACAAGCCCCTTAGCTCTTGTACTAGCTGATGTACTAGTACGTAGGTGCTAACCTATAGAAGGCTATAACCTTCTCTTTCTTCCTCCAGGTACCACGTTTCATATATTTTCAGACTGGATACTCATGGAACACAACATCATAATCCGAAAGCCACGTTTCATCCAATTTTCATGCTGGACCCATCAATATCATTGAAGCACAAAATCAATCACCACTTGCATCATCAATCTTGGAATCACTCAACACTGAATCACTGAAACCTTGTCAACAAAACACAGTCACTAGAACATAGAGCATAACACAGAACTCTGCAACAATGTTCAGAGCCAATTGTATCATCAAAAATCATGCATCAGAGTGCATATGCTACTTGGAAGAGTAGAACCAGCGTGTATACGCAACTTCACCAAAGCAAACTAGCGTATATGTCATCAGATACTTGCTTATAACTTCACTGCACTTCCAAACTTTAGACATACCCAGATCATTACATACAAAAGGATAATATGGGTGTTAGCAATCAGATCTAGTCCATTTGATCACATAAAGATAAGTCATTATGATCCTGATCCATTATTAGATCTCATCCATCAACACTGAAGTTAAACACAATCAACCAATCTGAATATGTAGAATACTGACACCAGTAAACAGTCCCCAGAAGTCAGAACTTTGCATCAACAACCAGAACCACCTGTAACTTCAAACATCATAGTTTATATGATATACGCTATTTAGATGTATCTAACCTGCGTATGTACGCGCTTTTATAGAAGTCAACTAGCGTATACATCTGTAAATATTCATTCATGATTTGAAGCTATTCCAAACTTGAGTTATACCCAAATCATAATATTTATAGAACATTACATGCGTCCGTATATAGATCTAGAATAAGCATGATCAAACGATATAGAGATGATTCATTCCAAGCCATAAGATCCTGATCTATCCTTAGATCTTGTCCTCCATCAACCATTGAGATTCCTCCTTGGCTCAGATCAAGCAAAGCATCATGAACCCATAACCTGCATAGTGGATCTCATACTTCATCAGATATTCGAGACTTTTTGAATGCCTTTGTCTAATGATTTTCACCTTCTTTTATAGTCATAGACCTTACTCAATACCATGGTCCAAAACCACTTAGAACCAATACCTTGAACCAAATACCTGGGGTCAATACGTCGGATAAGATACCTTGGACCATTACCACAGATTACAATACCATGGTCCAAATACCACGGACCAAAACCAATTGTACGCGCCTTTCCTTGCATGAAAGTGCGTGTATACGCATACGTGCCTTTGGTACTACTAACCCGCGTGTATACGTGGCTTGGTCAAGGGGAACCTGCGTATATATCTTTTCTTTCATTTTGAGAGTCCGAACTGTGATCGGTCATCTTAGTGAATTGCTATCAAGGACAACACCTGTATCATAATGCCAACATTTAGAACAATAAATGAAAGTACTTAACAATTACAAGAACAATATTCACCAAAAGTAGTGCTCAATGGACTCTTTGATTATAAATTATATTATCTAATGACAAGAAGAGTGTAAGGCAATTCAAGATTAAAAATCTCATAATGGACAATTGCTTTGATCAAATAAAAATAAATGAAAATGCACAAGTCTAATGTTTAACAATGTTAATGTGCCAATTGGATAATGCCAATCCCTCAACAAGATGTCACCGCAATTAGCAAATTTTGAGATTACTTAGATGTCTTCAAGATTATTCTTATCCCAATATCAATATGGTGATCAATCAAGCGCTTTAAGGGTGAGTTATCTTCAATGTTGCAAGATTATGATTCTTAGATATGATGCTCACTTGCAAAACAATATGTTAGTGCACTTTATTCTCAAGACTTCTTATTCCAATATGATAATGAAAAGCGATGTAACCACTTATCGAATAACCATTTTTCTTTAGGAAATGATAGCAATGACAAGCAATAGTATTCCTTTAAAACCAATGTCACAAAATGTTAGCAATCCTTTAGACAACACAATGTACTAATGCTTTTCCATGTCAATGAAAGGAAGAAAGCATAACATTTACTAATTGCAACTAGAACTACTAAAAAATATTACTCTTTAATTGAGGTTAATGACATTAAAAGAGCAAGAGCAAACTTATGAGAGTAGCAAGCCTATCTTATGCAAGAAATTAGCATCTTGTTAGTTCTGTAGCATCGAATGTGTTCTACACACGAAATTTTGTGGAGAGGCTTGTTGTCGCACAGAATGACTAGGCACCGCGACAACGCTCAGATTGGGGGCTGTCATCCTAATCCCCAATCTCTCCGTTTATGTTGTCTCCCTACAACAAGCTAAGGGAGGTAGACCCCATGGAAAAATGGAATGAAGAAGAACTAGTTGGGAACCAACCAGTTCGGAGACACAGCGAGACGATCAAGTACTTGATTAATATTTAGCAAGACTTAGAATTTGATTAGATTTTAAATGGTTAATACCAGTTCCTTATGGAGTCAATGATCTTGCTAGGTAAATGAAGACCAAGTAATCAATTAGCAACTATTGCTTAGGAAATAGAGATATGTGATCTATTATAATTCCACGACAAAATTCTTTAACAATCGCTAGAAAATATTTGAGAAATGTCTAACTTGTCACAAGCATTAAATAATTCAAGCAATGACGAGATTTTTATAGATGCACAATGTTCTAGCAATTAAATTTCAAGAGATACAAATACTTTAAACAACCATGAAATTTAAATGCTAACCAATTTCGATCCTAGATTTTAAATGATTATGCTTAGTGACCCCAATTTAGGAAAATCACCACTTTCCAATAATTAATCTTTAGATATGAAAAATTTAAGCACATTTAACTATAGAGAAATGACAAATACTAATACCACAAAAATTCACCTTTAGACTTTATCCTTAGCACAAAAGACACCAAGAAGGAATTAAAAGTTTGACAAATTTAGTTAGTCCTTTAGGAAATCTTTTTCTCAATATGCTAAGCAAGACTTAATGTGCAGTAAATGATTAATCAAGATTTTCTTTTAATGTGATCAAAGCAAATCGAAAGATTAAATATATTTTAAATTTTTTAATGGGCCAGAGGCCACATAAAAAATTTAAAAAATATCTTTTAAAGCTAAAATTTTACTTTTGATTTAGAAAATTTAGGATGTCTCAAAGTCGCATAAAATAAAATTTATGTGAAGTCCCTTTTAAATTTTTAGGGATTTTTTTAACTTTTTAATGTTTTTTTTTTTTTTTTTTTTTTTAATTTTATATTTTTAAAAAGTTTTTTAGATTTTTTAATTAAAATAAAAATATAACGAAATAAAAGAAACAAAAATAAAACAAAACCCAAATATAATTCCCCTTTTTATTTATTTATTTAAAAAAAAAAGGAAAAAAAAGGAAGATTTGTGAACAAACCAAAATCATAAACTAAAATATATCAAACCTATCTTAATAAATAAAAAATGCTAAAAACTATCTAAAACGCTAAAGTAAACACTATATGCATACGAGCTTGTTGTTTTGTTTGCAGGTCTGTGGGAGCTTGGAAGATGGCAGCAAGGAGAGTACTGGATGATTGGAGGGAGAAGAATGGGATACGCAGGCTAGACAATAGAATGGAGGAGCTGCGGGTTGATAGTGTTGCTCTTTTTGCAGGTAATGCAGGTCGAGGTAAGGCGAGAGCAGCGATGGACAGGGATGAAGGTATGAGAAAGGGAGCGGGGGAGCTGCAGTGAGGACATGGTATGGCAGTGTGAGGCAGCGGAAAATGAGGGAGAAGATGGATGGGAGTAGAACGTGAAGCTTAGGCAATAGCAGCAAAGAGAAGAGAGGACGCAGCAGACAACGGGAGGAATGCGTGAAGGAAGACGCAACTCTAGAGGAGCATGCGGGAAAAATGGACAGCGTGGGTGATTTTCGGGGTGTGGAGTGAAGAAAAGAAATACGGAGTAGGATGCACTATAGGTAAGAGATCAAACTTTTGCAGATTGAGGGCAATGCTGGCAGTGTATTACAGGTCTGGAGCAGCGTAAAGGAGAGGCGGGCTGAGTGTATGGGCAGTGGAAGGATGAAAGGGTCTAGGTGGAGCAGAAAAATCCAAAATTTGAAAATATCAGCGGATGTGGCAGAGAGATAGACACTTTCGGATCGCAAGGGAGAGGAATCAAACACACGGCAGCAAAACCCTTAATAAATTCCGAAAATAATTCTATTGGAAAAATCCCAGCCAGTAAGCAAAATGGAAAAGCGCTGCCCAATAAAACCCCGAAATTTCCAGATTAAAATGTTATATTCTGCTTCAAGATTTATTAATAAAACCCTTAAAAATTTTCTCCAAATTTAGAAAAGATCTGAAACCTTGGACTACAAAACAATGCCCCTGCAAAAGTTGGTTTTGAAGCGAGATCTCATCCTCCAGGGCCTAGATCTGGCTTCAAAATCAAACTTCACCTTCAGATCTGCAACTTGTTCTTGAAAACATAAACACCCAGAATCCTGATATACCAAAAAAAATGAAACCCTAGAAACCCAAGTCAGAAGAACCATTTTTTTTTTTTACAAATCTATGCATAGAAACAACAGATCTATCAGATTTGGCGAGTGTGAGTCCAACTCCGCTCCCAGATTTGATAGTCTAAGGCTCTTTAGAGCCAGATTTATCAATTTAGCATAGAAAGGTTTTGAAATTTTTTAATTTAAATGGAGGTGCTTCGCCCAAAACCTTTCATGCATCAACAAGCTTGGGATCCAATCCAGTTGTGCTCTTCAGAAAATACTAATTGGGAGTTGGTTGGTCCAACTGAAAACTTTCCTTAACGCCCGATGATCTTAAAAGTCAAGAATTTCCTGCACAACTCAATTCGATCATTAACGTAGAGCGAGAAAACGCTAATAAAATTTAGATTTAATAGAGATACCTGCTATTATATTCAAAATTTAAATTACCATTCAAACCTCAGTGATTGAGCAAGATACCTGTGCTCAAATCACTTTTCAGAAAGCTATCATCAACGGCTAAAAGGAAATCTATGCATGAAAATAACACATCTTACAGCATTTCCACGAAGAGTAACACCAGCAGAAATTAACCCCAAGGTCTTTCTTTATTGCTCATAAAAAGATTACAAGAGAGCTTTCACTTAGCACATGACACAAAGATCCAATTATTTCAACTGACAACTGACCTCCTATTTAAAGATAAATCTTCTAACGGCTAGTTCGAGTGATCCTTGTCAAAGTAATCTCGACTGTTGATGAGGATCAATTTTTTTTTAATCTCATCCGTCAAAATTTTAAATATTGAGGAAATTTCGAATTTTTCAATTAAATGCATTTTAATTAATTCAAAAATTAAGTTTCTGAATTAATTTCCTCAAAATTTTAATTTTGACTTAACCCCTGGACCAAAGGCATAAAATTTAGAAAAATAATCAATGAACCTTAGTGCCTGGACCTCTGAAAATTTAATTTTTAAAGGACCCACGAATTTTGTTTGGAAAATTTAAATTTACCTAGGACCTATGATTAATTAAATTTTTGGCTTAGGGTTTTAATTAATTTTGTCCAGAAAATTTAATTAATTAACCTATGAGGGATAAATTATTTTTTAACCCTCAAGACACTATACATCATGATTTTTTACATTTCAAGGGGGAAAACCCATCTGAAATAGACCCTCACAAATTACCCATTTCTGCGACACAAATATAATCCAACAGACTAAGCAATTTGTAATAAAATAACCTAACCAAATAGTTAGGATTATTCCCAAATCACTTTTACACAGACTCTATCTATAGTACTAGGACTCGCCTAAGATCCTGGTGACAAAATTCATTTCGGCTTTGGGGCAAGGTTGAAGGAAAACTCTGTCGACCATCCGAGAATGGATCGGTGAGACAAAAAACCTCCCGGAATGTAGATTGTTACCAAAAAAATAGGTTTACCTAGGCAATTACATACATGCCACAGATTTGCTGAAATTATTTATATCACATATATTCAGAATGGGTTTACATTATAACCTGACAATCAGGCTAATGATGATAGCTGGACGACACGAACACATTGTTCAGGTGCTATCCCTTCTGCGAAAAAAGGGGATGTACTGCTATGGGTCGTTGACACGTAGTGGTCAACAAGGCTAGAATGCATGAGATCTCCAAAACCCACAAATCGTTTCTAGAAATTCCACCTAGAGATGACTTAATTAGATTATTAACCTATCTTTCAATGTTTCCTAAGTCTAAAATTAGGAAAACTGGTTAATTAATAAAAATTAATTAAGTCAAGATGATAATAGTTTAGAAACTTACACAAATCGATCTAGAAACAATCTGAGCAATCGATTAAGATTTAATCTTGGCCGTTGAGTCCCAACAGGAAGATATAAGAAGGGATGAATGTGGTGATGGAGAATACACTTGAGTAGTGCAATTTCCTTGGCGGATCGATTTCCAGAGAGCAGCAACAGTTGTCAGTGAGCCAGAGATCGAAGCAAAGACAGTGAAGGGAAGGGACAATGATCCAGAGGACGATTTCCAAATCTAGAGAGGCAACAACGAGTGACATAAGTAATCCATGCAAAAGTAGCATAAGGACTACGTAGTAGCTGAAGCAGATCAATTGAATTTAGCTGTGGAGGAAGTCGATTTAGCTTGCAGAGGGTGAGAAAGTCTTCCAGTTGTTGAAATTTCTAAGTCTGACACGTCAGAAATTCCTACTGCATTATATGGTATATTATCTCCTACTTGTTCTTTCCATTAACAAGTTATTTATAGATATAAATATCGAAATAAAAACAAATGCAGCCTCAACACATATACAGATCAACGACTGAAATAACTAAGACAATCACAAAAGGGACACTGTTATTTTTGGACAAGAATCCACTGAAAAACCCAATGCGGGAAAACCGGTGCAACAGATATGAGGGTTTTATTATTATGCAGTTTTTTGAATACAACTAGGGTGCCAAAAATGGCTCACCCTTAAGAGAATTTCCTTGGCAGAAGTACCTCTCCTCGGAGACAGATATTCTGGCTGATCGGCCACTAGATGATCAATCCCACAACAACTACGACAGCTCCCTAGCTGGATAGCGAAAGTTGCTCTAAGCTTCTCCACTGCTCTGCGCCACCCTCTCAGCTCCAGTCTGCCCCACGAAAATCTGCAGCGTTGCCTCTTGGCCCTGCGTCAGCTATGCTAGCCTCTCGGCAGCTACTGTTGCCTCTGTGTCAGCCACTTGGCTCTTTGCATCAACCCTCTAGCTCTCTACGTCACCCATCCTGAACTCTTCAGCGTCTATGTAAGTCTCAGTTGCCTCTGTGTTAGCCTTCCTAGGCTCTGCGCTCTCTTTCTGGCACTATCTCTGCCTCTCCGCTATGTATTCTTGGCCTTTTGCCAAACTGCCCCTCACTGCAATAGATCACTAACTCGATTCTCTCAGCAAACCCCGCTCCAGAAAATCAAACTGACTGATCAATTTGGTGTATTTCCAACTGACCATCAAGCCTTCTCTTATACCTTTCCTGTTGAGCCTTCAATGACTGAGATTAAATCCCTAATCAATAGCTAAGATTAGATTTGGCTTGATCCTCGTCTCTTGGAACCTTCTAACCCAAAATTATATTAATACACATTAATATTTTAATTTTCCTAAGTTTATACTTAGGACCCCATTAAAAATAGTAATTATTTTAATATCTCCTCTTCTAGGTAGAATTTCTTTCTTCAACTGATTTTTGGGTTTTGGAGATCTCATGTGCTGTAGCCTCTCCACCAATTTTCATGGCTAGAGTGCATCTGATGCTTCGAAAGTCAACACTCCCTCTTAGAGAGGAATGTGCTCTAGTAATGTTTCACTATAGAAACATCACACTGATCTTCCGCATCAGTACGTGTGCTAATGCTGGGCCTGCTGCCCTACATCTACTGCATTGCTGCTTCCTGTAATGCTACCCATGACACACTGCCACTGCCACTGCTACATCTGTACAACAACTCTCTCTCAATATGCTACCCATGCTGCCTCTAGCACTGCCACTGGTAACTGTTGCACTGCAACTCAGTTATCGAGAAGTAGGTAACTCACTTCTCCCAAATATTGACATCCTGGTTAGTCTGGAAGCCTCGTGATGTTGAAGCTGCCTTTGCTACTATCCTGTGCTCCTTCTACTACCATTGCGCTGCTGCATACACCTCTGTGCCTCTTGCACTGCTACAACCTCCATTGTGTTGCCTCAGATTTCTGCACTCAAGCCCTGCCTCATTGCTCCACCCGACCTCTGTCATCCTGCTACTGTCATTAAGGGCTCCCGTAGCCGGATGTGATCCAAGAGTTTGGGCACCTCAAGGATCCTGCGCCTAGTATGTAGTCCTCCTAACTACAACTTGATATCTCCCCCCCTCTTATCTAGAGGTGGATGAGCACTCGTGGCACAATCGTCATTAGTCTTGACCTCTTTCTCCGCCTTAGCTGTAGCTACTTCTGAATCAGAAGCCTCTCCCTTGTTTTTCTTCCTGGGACACTGTGATGCATATTGTCCCAACTCCTCACAATGAAAGCATTTAACCATGGAGATGTCCTTCTTCTTCCTCTTCCCTTGTTGTTCCACCGATGCTAGAGCCGCATCCTCCTCCTCTTTCTTGATTCGAACTCCTTTGCCACTACTCCCCGCCTTGGTCATCCTCCTAATCTCTTCTTGGCAAAGAGCTACCCACATCTCCTCCCAACCTGGAAGAGTAACCCTGCCCAAAATACTTTAGACAAATGTCTCCCACTCCTCGGAGACTGCGTTCAGGGCAGTCCTGACCATAAATTCTGGATCCGGTGTAGACCCCATGGAAGTAAGTTGGTCGTGAATCTCTTGCAACCTGAGAAGGGATGGATCTATCTGCTCTCCCTTCTACATCTGATACGACTGCAGCTGATTCTCCAATAACATCTTCCGCTGCACAAAAGAGCCCTGGTATAAGGTGGTTAGGGAGTCCCACATCTCCTTTGCTATGTTCTTTTCAGCAATATGTGGTATGACATGATCTTTGACCCCGTCTAGGATCATGCACTTCGCCCTCGCCATCGCATCCTCATAATTCTCATTCTCAATTGGGTCAACACGCATAGCCACGGTTCTTAAGGCAAATTCCTTGATGCGATGTCGATCCAAGTCTGCCAGGATCTTGGCCTTCCAGATGACAAAGTTGGAAGCCCTGTCCAACTTGTCCTGATACCTCAGTCCGTTCACTGCCATTTTAGCTCCTCTTCTGGACTCCCTCTGAGTCTCAACTTCCCTTCTGGAAATCTCCCTCTAAGTCATGATTTCCCTCCTGGAAATCCTCTAGCCAGCTATCGAACTGCTCCTCTCCAATCCTCCTTGCAACTGCAACTTGGATCTGCATTTCTTGGGCTGGAAATCCGTAAAGGTAGCGACTCCCTCTACCTTGGTTCTGTCTTCTTAGACATTGTTCTGCTTCAACAAATACAATGTCCCACCAGTGCGTCAAATCAAAATTTGCCCATAGCTTTCGAAGCCTCAACAACCAAAGAAACTGAGCCTTTCAGGCTTTGCACAATCCTGGCAACAGCGGAATCTGCACCTCTTGGCCACAACGTTGATCCTTTCTGGGACCAGGCAATGTGTATGTCTGATCTGCCCCTCTTTGCCTCTGCGCTAACCCTTCTCCTGGCTTGAAATGATGACGGAGGCTCTGCATCACTTCCTCTCTAGCTACTTCTGCTCTGGAACAATGTTGTCTCTCGGGAACGCTGTTGCTGCTGCAAATTCTTCAGATTATTGCTCAGAGGCGTAAAGAAGGAATTTCGCAGCTCAGTGTGGGCAGCAAGGCAAAATTCCCAAGGCCAGCACAGTCATTATGCCAGGAGGCTGATTTACTTGTGGAGGTTCGATTTTTCTGAGTGGGGCAGAAAAATTTGATCCTACCAAATCGAGTGATTTTAGAGGCAGAGGGAGCAGCTCAGATTGTTTGTTGAGTAGATCTCTAGCTAGATGCAGTGGTTTTTGCAGCAACTCACTAGAGCAGAGGCAACATCGGGGTGGAAGAGAGAAAAGCACACAAAGGGAAAATTTTCACTAGGGAGCTTCTAGTCTCAAGAAGTTAGATTTTTTCTTGTAGATCAGCAGTCATTGTGAGCAGATCTTCTCACTCCAGAAAGGAGTGAAAATAGCAGAGCAACAACTGAGGAGAAGGAAAGAGTATTGAAATTTCCAAGTCTGACACGTGATAAATTCCTATTGCATTATCTGGTTTATTATCTCTTACTTGTTCTTTTCATTAACAAGTTATTTATAAATATATCGAAATAAACACAAATGCAGCCTCATCACATATACAGATCAACAATTGAAATGACTAAGACAATCACACAAGGGACACCGTTATTTTTGGACAAATGTCCCCGGAAAAACACAATGCAGGAAATCGGTGCAGCAGATATGAGGGTTTTATTATTATGCAGTTTTCTGAATGCAACTAGGGTGCCAGAAATGGCTCACCTTTAAGAGAATTTCCTTGGCAGAAGTACCTCTCCTCGGAGACAGATATTCTAGCTGATCAGCTTCCAGATGATTGATCCCACAGCAACTGCAGCAGCTCCCTACTTGGACGATGAAAGCTGCTCCAAGCTTCTCCACTGCTCTGCGTCACTCTCCAGGGACTGCGTCACCCATTCAGCTCTAGTCTGCCCCACAGAAATCTCCACCGTTGCCTCTTGGCCCTACGACAGCTCTGCTAGCCTCTGCGCAGCTATTGCTGCCCCTGCAGTAGCCACTTGGCTCTTTGCATCAACCCTCTGGCCCTCTGCGTCACCCATGTTGGCCTCTTCAGCCTCTGCGTAAGTCCCAGTTTCCTCTACATCAACCTTCCTAGGTTTTGCGCTATCTCTTTGCACTATCTCTGCCTCTTTGCTATGTATTGTCGGTCTTCTGCCGAAGAACCCCTCACTGCAACAGATCACTAGCTCGATTCTCTCAGCAAACCCCGCTCCAGAAAATCGAACTGACTGATCAATTTGTGTATCTCCAACTGACCCTCAAGCCTCCTCTTATACTTTTCCTATTGAGTTTTCAACGGCTGAGATTAAGTCCCTAATCAATGACTAAGATTAGATTTGGCTTGATCCTTGTCTCTTGGAACCTTCTAACCCAAAATTATATTAATACACATTAATATTTTAATTTTCCTAAGTTTATACCTAGGACCCCATTAAAAATATTAATTATTTTAATATCTCCTCATCTGGATAGAATTTCTCCAACCGAATTCTGGGTTTTGGATATCTCATGTGCTTTAGCCACACCACTAATTTTCATGGATAGAGCACATCCGATGCTACCAAAAATCAACATTAGTGGGCCGGAGTGTCCCTTCCAGCAGTAGAGGCAGGCAAGACGACTTGCTTGGAGGCTGATGTAAGCCACACATGAGAGAGGCAGCGCAAGGACTATGCAGAGGGCCTATGTTGGGGTTTGGACAACTAGATTTTCAGGAGGAGCCAGTGTCAGGATTGCTTGTGGAGTGAAAGAATTTTTGTCAGATACTTGTTGTTTGGATTCCCAGTTGGGCATCCATAGATTGTACTCAAATTTCACTGTTGCATAATGATAAAACCCCCATCTATTGCACTGGCTTTCCCAAGTTGGGTTTTTGCGGGGACATTTGTCCAAAAATAACGGTGTCATTTTTGTGTGTGTGTGCTAGTATTTTCTCAGTTTCCAGCACTATTTTCTTCCGCAGTTTATTTGTGAAAATTGTAGTAGAGAATTATTCGTTGTTTGTATGGGAAAATAAACTGTTAAATTAAATTAACAATTAGAAGAACAATTTCCAGATGCTGCAATAGATGAATTTTTCACACATCTATCTTCTTATTGAGAGTATTGACTTGTCAATTTAGATGAGATTGCTAACAATAAACTACTTATGATGCAAGGGTGTAGTAGATGGATGCAAAAGCTAATAATGAAATGCAAGAGTGATATGGGGCAACCAAGCATTCACAACAATCAATCAAATTACTTTTTCAACAACAAGACCATTACCTAAGATGCAAGGGATACCTAGAAGGAATGACCAACAAGCTTAGATGCCACTGTTATGTCATTTATGTCACTGCAAAAAATATATCTTGAGGCTGTAATGAAATAGTGATGAGAAAAAAAGGGGTTGAGGAAGCAAACCACTAGGCCTTATGGCCTTTGTTGGTGACCAGCTTGACTTTTAGGGATCCTCCAATGAATGTTTCCACCTGCAACCAAAATATCAACTCCAAAACAACTTGGAACACTTGCAAAATATGTGTCAGTCCAAAAAAACCAATGCTTATGATCAAGATGAGACAAGGAGGGATAAACTAGGGGTAGAAAAGTGGCAGTGATGAGGGTAAGAGTGATGAATGAGGGTTCGACATAGGGTTCAATGCCTAATAAGGCCTGCAGCAGCAAGGAGGAGAGGCCTATAGGCCTCCTACAAGGTAGAGAGAGGCCCTTGGGGCCTACGACATACTAAAATGTGGAGGGTAGGGGTTGCCATCAAGGGTGAAAAGCCTCTATAGGCTTGCGGTGGCTAGGAGGAGGCCCAATTAGGGCTGCCGAGAGGGAAGAATAGGCCTTATCGCTTATGGCACTTAGAAACAAGCCTCTTAGAGGCAACCACAAGGGAGAGAGTGTTGATTTGGGGTAGCATCGAATGTGCTCTAGCCATGAAAATTGGCGGAGAGGCTAATGCACATGAGATCTCCAAGACCCATAAATGGTTTGGCCAGATTCTACTCGGTTAAGGAGATATTAAAATAATTAATATTTTTAATGGAGTTCCTAAGTTTAAACTTAGGAAAAATAAAATATTAATGGGTATTAATATAAAACTGGGTTAGAAGGTTCCAAATGATATGGATCAAGCCAAATCTAATCTTAGCTGTTGATTAGAGATGTAATCTTGGCCGTTGAAGACTCAACAGAAAAAGTATAAGGAGGCTTGAGGGACAGTTGGAGATACACCAAAGTGATCAGTGATTTGATCTTTTCGAGCAAGGTTTTTGCTAAGAGAAATTGAAATCAGAGTTGCAGCAAGGGGTAGTGAGTACGAGGCAGAGACCAGTGTAGAAGCAGAGAGGTAGACGTAGAGCCGGAGGGAGCCACACAAAGGCCAACAGTGACTGCGCAGAGGCCAGAAGGGCTTGCATCATCCACGCAAAGGTTGCAGGAGTGATGCAGAGAGCCAGAGAGGCTGCGCGGAGCCTCAGAGGGCTGACACAGGGTTTCAGGCTGACGCAGATGCCAGGAGGGCTGAAGGAGTGCTTCAGATTGTGCTGCAGGTTTCGTGGGGAAAACTTTCCGAATATCTTCTTTCGAATAGAGAGGTATCACTGCCAGGTTATTTTCTCTGTCCGGTGAGCCAGTTTGGCACCTAGTTGGGTTTTTTAGGGGACGAGTTGTCCACAAATAACGGTGTCACTTGTTTGTTTGCTATTTCTTTCAGTTGTTGATTTGTAGATGGTTGAGAGTGTATTGTGTTTATTTCGGTATTTATATGTTTAAATATCTTGTTCGTAATGAACAAGTAGGAGACATAAACCAAAGAATACAGATAAAATTTGTAATGCGTAATACTTAGAAATTTCAACATGGTATCAGAGAATTGCAGATCACAGGGGAGCTGAAGGCACCAGCTGGTTCAGAGCATTTGTAGCAGAGACAGTTGTCCTGAGTGACAAAAGCTATTCCTAGCAGAAAGTGGCGGAGGAGGGTTGACGCAGAGCGATTGCGTGATTAGTTCGAGCCAGAGAGATGCCAGCGCAGAGGCTGAGGAGGGCGGAAAAGTCTCACGAAGAGCCACGTAGAGACTAGGAGGGTTGACGTAGTTGGCTAGGGGAGCATTTCAGCCAGTGCCCAGATTGGGCAGAGCCTAAAGGCTCAGTTGTTGGGGCATAGGAAGCTGTGGACAGATTGCCGGGAGTGACGCTGGTGGGGAGTGGTTGCTGCCGAGATAGAATAGTACTTAATGGGGCTAAACCAAGGTAGAGGGAGTTGCTACCTAGGCAGATTTCTAGCCTAGAAATCCAAATTAGTGTTGCAAGTGCATAAGAGATCGGAGAGTTGCGACTCGACAGTTGGCAGGCGGATTTCCAAGAGGGAAATCGAGACTCAGAGGGAGTCTAGCAGAGAACTTCCAGGCGGGAAGTAGAGACTCAGAGGGAGTCAAAGAGAGAACTTCGAAAGGGAAGTAGAGACTTGGAGGAGTCGAAAGGAAGAGAAAAGAGATAGCCAAGAATGGACTGAGGGATCAGGACAGGCTGGACGGGGTGTACAACTTTGTCGTCTGGAAGGCTAGGATCCTATCCATTCTAGATCAACATCGCATCAAGGCCTTCGCCTTGAGAACAGTGGCTATCCCAGTTGACCCAGCTGACAATGAAAAGTATGAGGAAGAAATGGCCATGGCGAAATGCATAATCCTTGATGGGGTCAAGGATCATGTGGTCCAACATATTGCTGAGAAGGAGATGACAAAGGAAATGTGGGACACCTTGAAGACGTTGTACCGACATACTTTTGTGCAGAGGAAGATGTTACTAGAGAATCAAGTGCGGTCATACCAGATACAGAAGGGGGAGTAGATAGATCACTTCCTCGGTAGATTGAAGGAGATCTGGGATCAACTGACTTCCATAGGGGCCATGCCGAATCAGGAGTGCATGGTGAGGACCGCTCTAAACGCTGTCTCCGAGGAGTGGGAGACATTCATCTAGAGCATTCTGGGCAGAGCAAATCTTCCAGATTGGAAAGAATTGTGGGCGGCTCTTCACCAAGAAGAGATCAAACGGTTGTCCAAGACGGGAAGTAGCAGTAAAGGAGCCCGGATCAAGAAAGAGGAGGAAGAGTATGCAGCTCTGGCATCTGTGGGGAAAAAGGAGAAGAGGAAGAAAAAGGACCTCTCCAAGAAAAAGTGCTTCAACTGTGGGGAACTGGGGCATTATGCGAACCAGTGTTAGAGGAAGAAGAATAACGGAGAGGTGTCTGACTCCAAGGCAACACCAACAAAGGTGGAAAAGGAGGTAGAGGAGGATGACGAGTGTGGCATGAGTGCTCATGTACCTCTAGAGAAGAGGTGGGTAGACATCAAGCTGTAGTCAGGAGGACACCAGGCGATGAGGGGCAGGATCCTTGAGGTACCCAAACTCTTAGATCATACGTTGCTATGGGAGCCCCGAAGTGAGAAGTAGCAGGATGGCGGGTGTTGGTAGAAACAGATGGGGATGAAGCGGCAGAGAGTGATACAGTGCAATAGTCCCTGGCAGCACAGGGAGGCTTGCAGTAGTGCGAGAGGCACGGAGGACGTTGCAACAGTGCAGGATGGAATAGAGAGGTTTGCAGTGGTGCGAGAGGCATGGAGTTGTTGTAGCAGTGGAGAGATTGCAGAGGGAGCATGAGATAGCGGAAGAGAGAGCTTCAACATCGAGAGTGTTTCTAGCCTGACAGGGAAGTTAGTAGTTGGGTGGATTAGTTACTTACTTGTCAGTACCTGAGTTGCAGTGCAGTAGAAGTTGGCAGTAGCACGATGCAACATGATGAGAGGGGGTTGCAGTGCAGATGCAGTGTTGGGAGAAAGGACCAGCAACAACACATATGTAGAGGGAGCTAGCGTATGGATGTAGCAGTGGAAGTGGCAGAACCATGGGCAGCAGTACAGGATGCAACAGTGCAGAGGATGTTGGGCAGGGAAGTCTAGCATCAGCACAGGTACCGGTGACTTATAATCAAAGTGATGCTCAGTGTGGAGTATTATTAGAGCACAATCCTTGCTAAGAGAGAGTGTTGATTTGGGGTAGCATCGAATGTGCTCTAGCCATGAAAATTGGTGGAAAGGCTAAAGCACATGAGATCTCCAAGACCCATAAATAGTTTTGGCAAATTCTACCTGGTTAAGGAGATATTAAAATAATTAATATTTTTAATGGAGTTCCTAAGTCTAAACTTAGGAAAAGTAAAATATTAATGGGTATTAAAATAAAATTGGGGTAGAAGGTTCCAAATGACATGCATCAAGCCAAATCTAATCTTAGCCGTCGATTAGAGATGTAATATCGGCTTTTGAAGACTCAACAAAAAAAGTATAAGAGGAGGCTTGAGGGTTAGTTGGAGATACACCTCACTGATCAGTCACTCGATTTTCTAAAGCGGGGTTTGCTAAGAGAAATCGAATCAATGATCAGAGTTGCAGCAAGGGGCAGCGAGTACGAGGCAGAGAGGCAAAGATAGTGTCGAGAGACCAACGCAGAAGCAGAGAGGTAGACGCAGAGCCAGAGGGAGCCACGCAGAGGCCAGCAGTGATTGCGTAGAGGCCAGAAGGGCCTGCATTATCTGTGCAGAGGCTGTAAGAGTGATGTAGAGAGCCAGAGAGGTTGCGCAGAGCCTCAGAGGGTTGGCGCAGAGGGTTTCAGGTTGACGCAGTGCTTCAGGTTGTGTTGGAGAAGGTTTCGTGGGGTAGACTTTCCAAATATTTGCTTCCGAATAGAGAGGTATTACTGCTAGATTATTTTTTCTATCGGGTGAGCTAGTTTGGCGCCCAGTTGTACTCAGAAAGACTAAATAATAAAATAAACCTCAGAATTGTTGCACGGGTTTTCCCAGTCGGGTTTTTCCAGGGATGTGTTGTCCAAAAATAACGGTGTCACTTGTGTGTTTTTCTATTTCTTTTAGTTGTTGATCTGTAGATGGTTGAGACTGTATTGTGTTTATTTTAGTATTTATATGTTTAAATAACTTGTTCGTAATTAACAAGTAGGAGAAATAAACCAGAGAATACAGATAAAATTTCTAATGGGTAATACTTAGAAACGTCAGCAGAGAAGCCCCTTTAGGGCTCATGGCAGGTGAGAAAAGGAGCTCGGCTAGACCTTGGAGGCCTTAAAAAAACTTCGGACCCTTGCAAACATAAATAGAGTTAGGAAAACACAAAAATTTACCACAAGAAATCTCAAATTTTACCTTGTATGGCTTGTTACCCACCATTTTGTGAGTGATATCCGTAGGAGAATTTTTTTCTCCAAGATGGTCCTTAGCCGGCAACGAATAACTCCTTGTAGCCACCAACTAGCTCATTGTGCCATCTCTCTGCCACCTAAGCCATCCATGTGGTTCCTCATCCATCTGCCATGATTGTATGTTTGAAGGTGGGCCTTTTGAACGTAAAGGTATGCCTTGTCATTTGGTAATTAAGTACTGTAGTTTGTTTATCATGGAAAATCAAAAGTCATATAAAGAAGGGTGGAAAAATCAAGGTCGGAGCACCTCATGTACCACGATTGCACCTTCCTATATATTATATAGCGAAGTTTCCCTTTTATTAGCTACCCTTGTACCCCAGCATGTGGCCCAGGGTTGCCCCTTTTCATCCCTTACTTCATTCACCTCTCTATCACATACCACCACCTTTCAAAGGATGTACCTTGAACATATTATCGCCTTTAGAAGTAGAAACCGCCTAATAGGATACTTGGTTAACCCCATTAGGCCATTATGAAATCCCCACCTGTGGTCCATGGTTTGTAAGCTCTTTTAGTCGATTTCTCTAATGACCTGTTGTACTGGAATGCTAGGGGACGCATTGGATTTTATGTAGGATTGTAGAAGATCTTCATCTTGGGTTTGGTCTCCCTATACGGGGTATTAACCCTCCAGAGAGCTACATTGGCACATGTAGGGTGTGCGTTGAGAGCCATGGGCCTCCATAGTAGTAGAAAGCACTCCATGAATCCCTGAGGATGTTCAGAGATAGCTCGAGATTCACCTATTGGACAAGGAAGATGCACATGGTTCACCTTTGCCTAGCGAGCCCCACAAATGTACCATGCACTTGGCAATTGACCCAGGACTCGTAGGATGATGTGGCATCACCTACACCATCATCAGAGCCCCTACAAATGATCTACATGCGTCATCGACTCATTTGGAGACACATGAGGTTATTATTGTGCCCCCACACCCACTGGGAGCACCACAGGTTTATTGTTTGGAGAACAAGGGGCCACCCCCTTGTCCATCACTTTCGAGAGTCATATTCTTCATTATGGCACCTATGGATTTCATCAGGTCTCTTGTAGGGCCCTACGACATGTATTATTTATCATATGACCTATTAAGAAGCTAATTATTTCATTTGTGAGCTAGTTTGGTGGGCTTGTCATCAAAAGTTAGGTTATTAGCACATTATTTTATTTTTGGGGCTTATGTAGGCTTAGGAGACTAATTCGAACTCCTCATTAGTGTATAAATACAAGTGAGATGAGTTCATTTTGTCATCATCATTATGGGTTCGATTTCTCTTCTCTTTAGAGAATTTCACACTTTTTCTTGGAGGATGAATTTTGATGTTTGGATTTGATTTGTGTTATCTTGGAGCTTTTCTATTGTCAAATTGTTGATTGTTGGATATGTTCTATTACATGTAAGTACAAGATTTTAATGTTATTCTTATTTTACTTTTTCATATACATTGGATTGGGAATTTCTCTATTTTTAGGGCTAATTGTTGCATGCATTTATTGCTTAAATTGTGGAATTTTGTCTTTATATAGCATCTCTCAATGTATGGGACATGTAATTTTGAATGAAATTTTCTAGGGATAATTCTATCACCGAATTCATCTTGATAAGTTATCACCTTTTGCGAGTCGAAGTATAAAGTTGTAAGGTTTCTTCCCTTTTCCCTATAAGACAAGAAAAGTAGTCTTAAGGCCTCCTTTATCAAGAAACAAGGTCCTCATTCATATTTATCCTAGACTCCATTCTCCCAAGACTAAGGCACTAATCTACGAAGAGGTGGTCATTCAAAAATAAACTCTTTTTTTCACCTTCTAGGTCTAGCCAAGTTGGGTCACCTGGGGCATCACTTCCCTGACAAAGTAGCCCTCCAAAAAGTTCGATCTACTAGCTTCCCCTGCGTTGGTGTGTCCTCAAGGCCTCCTCGAATTTTGAAGCCATTCCAATGGTGGAATTTTGAGATAACCCAAGCCCTAGCTCCGAGATCAAACTTTGCCCTGACATCACCAAGGCTAGTGCCTCATAGGATCAATTTGGCACCTTTAAGTGAAAATTCTTGCTTTGATATTTTCCCCCTTATTGTTTGGGTTAAGAACATCATTGGTTTCTAAATTATTGCCCCTTAACCTAGGTTGGGTCCACTTGGTCTCGTGTGGTCTTGCACGTTTGAAAGGTCAAATCTTCAAGAGCCATTCCGGAAGTCAAGTTCAATAAGGATTTTAGGATTTGGAAACTCCTTCATAAGGCATATTCCTCTAGACCTAACCCTCGAGTCCTCATCTCCTTCTCCTAGAAATCTTCGTACCTTGCTTAACAAGCAAGAATATTCTATCCTTAAAACCCCTTTTGGGAAAGGGATTATAAGGGTCACTTCATATCCATTGGTCGATTTATCCTTGTCAAGAGAACTATTGTATATACTGGGTCTCCTCCCATCGGTGAAAGTCCGTAAATAGTGTAGGAATTTACAGGGTAAGTTCCTCAGACAGAACACCAAAGGACACCGCTCACAAACAGATCGCAAATCAATACACTAGTACTTTTGACGTGGTTAAAACCCTCAAAGAGGGAAACAGTCCACGGCCTGAGCCAACGCGGCCACTTCAGGCAATTTATTAATAAAAGAATGAAAATTTACATATGCTTCTCTCATAGACGGATTACCCTACAAATGACCCTCCATGCTCTTTAAATAGAGATCATGGACCAATCGGGTGTTAAGCCACAGATCAAGTGTCGGTAATACCGAGGAGAGAATGAACCGTCGGATCACTACATATCGTGACCGTCGGATTGTAAGTTACAAAATGTACATAGTAAAGAAACACACTTTATCTAACTCTATACCTAACTCTATACTAGACCAAGTTGTACTTAACTATTTCCTATGTGTCGGAATATCCTAACATCCCCCCTTAAGAACAACTTGGGATAGGATTGAAGGGTTTACAAATATGACACAATAGGAAAAGGAAGGAGGCACTAGAGCCTATCCCCCCTTAATGACAACTTCCTGAACTCCAACCATAAATCGAAGTTTAGTGAACTTCACCTTTGTGAGAGCCTTTGTAAAGATGTCTGCAACTTGATCATCTGTTGAACAATATTGCACTTCAAGAACATGGTCGTGAAGAAGCTTTCTGATGAAGTGCATGTGCAGTTCAATGTGTTTGCTGTGCTGATGTTGGACTGGATCTTTGCATAGCTGAATGGCACTTTGATTATCACACCAAAGTGTAGTTGGATGCTGCTGCTGAAAGCCAAACTCTGACAGGATCTGGCGAAGCCACAAGGCTTCCTTACTAGCTTCTACGGCACCACGATACTCTGCTTCTGCTGAAGAAAGAGAAATGGCACCTTGTTTCTTGCAAGCCCATGTAATAGGTCCTGAACCAAGAGTGAACACATAACCAACCAATAGAGGAGCTGCTTCGGCCCTGTAATGAATCCCAAACTGAACTGTACCTCGAACATAACGAAGTATTCTTTTAGCTGCTTTCCAATGACTTTCATGTGGGTTTTGCATAAACCGAGCAACAAGGCCAACAGCAAAGGAAAGGTCAGGACGAGTATGGGTTAGATACAAAAGTTTTCCTACAAGTTGATGGTATAAGGTAGCATCGACTTCAGGAGAAGTACAAGTGACTGAAAGTTTGACTCCAGACTGAAAGGGAGAAGGGGCTGGCTTACAGTCTTCCATGTGAAAATGGCGTAGAATATCACAGACATACTTGGATTGGGAAAGGGAAATACCTTCCTTGGATTGCAAGACTTGGAGACCAAGAAAATAATGTAAGTGTCTTAAGTCTGTCATTTCAAACTTCTTTTTAAGGTTGGACTTCACATGGTTGATAAGGTTGGGATCACTACCAGTGAGGATAAGATCATCAACGTAAAGAACAAGAATAATAAGAGACTTGCCCACTTTCTTGGTGTAGACAGTATTGTCAGAATGACACCTAGAAAAGCCATTTTCTAAAAGAAAGTTATCCATTTTGGCATACCAAGCTCGAGGAGCTTGCTTGAGACCATAAAGGGATTTCTTAAGCGACATACAAGGCTGGAGTCTGTTTGTATAAAGCCAATAGGTTGTTCCATATAGATTTCTTCATGCAAGAAGGCGGATTTAACATCCATCTGATGGACTTCCCATTTGAAAGAGGTAGCAAGGGAAAGAACAAGGCAGATAGAGTTCATTTTGGCAACAGGGGAGAAGGTTTCAGTGTAGTCAATGCCTTCGACTTGTGAAAAACGCTTAGCAACAAGACGAGTTTTATGTTTATCAACTTTCCCATCTGGTCCATACTTGGTTCTGTAAACCCATTTGCATCTAACAAGTTTTCGTCCCTTTGGTAGAGGAACAAGATCCCATGTATCATTTGCCAATAATGAATGATATTCTTCATTCATAGCTGCTTCCCAATCTGGATGGCCTGAAGCTTCTGCAAAGGTGTCAGGATCATAATTCACTGAAGCTTGAGCCAGTAAAGAAGAGGCTCTCTCGAACTGAGAACGTGTACGTCGCTGATCTGTAGGATCACCGGCAAGATCACCTGCTGCATCCCGAGTAGCACGGAACCATTTTGGAAGCTAAGGAGCTGAAGGAGGATCCTGAGAAGGTGGGGGAGGATTTTCATCCTCGCTTTCATCATCTGAAGAAGAAATATTTTCAAAAGTAGAAGAGATAGGGAGAGGTGGCACATCCGCCGAACTAGGCTCGCAGGCCGATATATTTTCAGCAAACTTTACATATCTTCTAATGATAACATTTTTGGACTTAAGTGGAATAAGTCTATATCCTTTGACATCTTCAGAATATCCAACAAAAATACATTTTTCACTCTTAGGTTCTAAAGCTTTATGTTTCTCATCTAGAATATGGGCCCATGGTTCACTTCCAAAAACATGAAAGTGACTTACATCTGGTTTGATTGAGCTCCATGCTTCTTCTGGAGTGATATTCTTTAAAACCTTAGTAGGAGTGTGATTTATTATGTAATTTTCAGAGTTAATTGCTTCTGCCCAATATTTAAGACTAAGTCCTTTAGATTGAAGCATACAATTAGCCATTTCCTTTTAGGTGGGATTCTTCTTTTCAGCTACACCATTTTGTTGTGGAGTATATGGAACAGTATGTTGCATTTGAATTCCATTCTCAGTGCAAAAGTTGATGAATGTGTTTTTAACATATTCTCCGCCATTATCAGATCTTAGCTTAAGAATTTGATGTCCAGATTGTTTTTCAACAAAGGCCTTAAAGGCCAAGAACATGTTAAATACTTCACTCTTGAGTTTTAAGAAGTATACCCAAGTGCGTCTGGAGAAATCATCAATGAAAGTTAAGAAATACTTGTAGCCAGAGAATGAAGCAACTGGAAGTGGACCACATAAATCACTATGCACGAGCTGTAAAGGGGCTAAGGCGTGCCAAGAGGCACGTTTTTCAAAACTGTCCCGATGATGTTTTTCGAGTACACATCCGGAACAAACACCATCTCTGCAAGATACCATTGGAAGACCTGTCACCATATTTTCTTTACATAGATTCTGAAGAGAGCGATAGTTTAAGTGACCAAATCGCTCATGCCAAAGTTTGCTCACTTCATCATTATGAGCAACAAATACTAAGGGAAGATTTTATGACCCAAAGATGTGAAACTTATACAACCTTGTAGAAACATCAGCGATGCCAGTAGCTAAAATCTGTCTAGGATCTCTTAGGTCCTTAATTACAACATCGTGAGGTGAAAATTCAACGATTTTACCTTCACCTGAATGGGTTATCTGATATACAGATAGAAGGTTGCAGGATAAGGTTGGAACACATAATACATCATTAAACTGACCATTGTCTAGATGAACAGTTCCAGTCCCTACAACACTAAGAGATCTATCATCACCAACATATATATTTTTGGTGTTACAATCATTTAAAGAAGAAAACATGGCTTTGTTTTTGGCCATGTGATAAGAAGCTCCAGAATCAATGAGCCACTCATGAGAATGAGAAGAAGAAGATACATTTAGTGCATAGCCAGACCGAGATGCTTGACAACCACATGCAGAAAGTGCCATTCCTGAAGTTGAAGTTGAAGTTGAAGAGTGCTCCAAATGGATGTTATGCTTCTTCATTGCTGCTTCCAAGGCTTCCATCTTCTTAAAGCATTTGGATTCTAAGTGGCGATCTCGATTACAAAAGTTGCAATGTTTATCAGTCTTCTTCCCTTTGTTTTTATGTCTTATCATTTTGTTGAAATGATTTTTCATTTTGAGGCTGAAATTGCTTAGGACCCTTGTTTTTTTTATGACCATTCTTTTTAGGATACAACTTCTTAGGATTCTTTGGATTTGGTTGCTGCTGGGCGGCTAACGCTTTCTTAGAAGAGTTTCCAAGATGAAGAAGACCAAGGTGTAAGAGATTTTCTTGTTCTCTTATTAAAGAATCACAAAAGGAATCGAAGGAAGGGGACTTGTAGGTTTGTCTTTGAGAAATGAAGGCTTCTCTTGTAGAATGGAAGGTGGAAACAAACACAGAATAGGCTGGTCCCAACTTAGTAATAATGGAGTAGATAAGGTTACTATCTTCTTTCTTAACCTTAACACCTTCCAAGAGAAGTCTAAGGGTCTTGAACTTGGACAAAAAATCTTCAATGCAAGAAAAATTATTGGGGTCCAATGTAAGCAATTCATTTTCAAGTTGATGGGCTTTAAGTTCATTTTTCATTCCAAAGACTTTAGTAATCTGTTTCATTGCTTCATCAAGAGTATCAAGTTCTGCAATATGGAATCTAAGAGCTGGAGAAATAGACATCCCTATCAACCCACGTGCTTGGTCTTGCCTATTTTCCCATTTCGCTGCCTTGTCTTCATCTTTCGGTTTGGTCTCTTGGCCTGTGGCTATTCTGTAAAGACCTTTACTTCTAAGTAAATCCACAATGTAGGACCACCATTGGTAGTAGTTGGTGCTGTCAAGAATAACTTGGCATGGACTTTCCATTTAAAAAAAACTGAAGCTATAGATGCTGAAACTAAGTGTTGCAATGGAAAGATCTCGAAAAATTAGGCTATTTAAAAAAAATGGTTCTGAAAACGACTTCCGGATGAAGAAGTTATGGCTTTTTGAAGAAAATTTGATGAAGTCGCCGACGAAGTGCGGGAATGTGCGGAAATGAAAAATCCGCCCCCACAAAATGGAGACTTGAACCCAAGACCTCTACTCTCGTAAATTAGCTTTGGACCAAGTGAGCTATACAAAAAGTTTTAGAGAGAGAGAGAGAGGGAGGGGGGGGGGGTGAATGCTTTGGGTTGCGTGCTTGCTTTGAGAAAGCTCTTTTTCCCTACAAAACAAAAAACAGAAAACCCAACATGGACATACAAAAAAAAACGAACCTTACGGCTCGAAGTTAGCTTTAGCCAGAAACTAAATATTTTCCTCAATGTTTCTGATTTTCCGAGATTACACTAAGGCGCAGCGGAAAAGAGCATACGCATGAGAAAAATCCTTCCTTTCTGTTTCTGATTTGCCCAGATCGCACAGAGTCGCAGGGCAAAGAGCATACGCAGAAATGAAAGGTATAGATCCGGTAATAAAAAAAAGTTAAATAAACCGAAAACCGAAATAAACAGAGAGAAAATAATTGTAAACTGCAAATAAACACTGTATACCTCCAGATCTTAAAATTGACGCAGCTAGGGCTACTGGAAACCTTTTCGCGTGAAACTAAAGGGGTTCCTCACTGGAACAGATGCTCCCAACACAACAGAGCAGTCCTCTCGGCCCGAAAGTAGTCAGAAATAGTAGATCTAGGAAACGGTAGTCGGATGCAGTTCTACCGGCTTTAGATTTGGATCACCAACGGACGTGGCCCTCAAATAGCTCTGATACGATGTAGGAATTTACAGGGTAAGTTCCTCAGACAGAACACCAAAGGACACCACTCACAAACAGATCGCAGATGAATACACCAGTACTTTTGACGTGGTTAAAACCCTCAAAGAGGGAAACAGTCCACGGCCTGAGCCAATGCGGCCACTTCAGGCAATTTATTAATAAAAGAATGAAAATTTACATATGCTTCTCTCATAGACGGATTACCCTACAAATGACCCTCCATGCTCTTTAAATAGAGATCATGGACCAATCGGGTGTTAAGCCACGGATCAAGTGTCGGTAATACCGAGGAGAGAATGAACCATCGAATCACTACATATCGTGACCGTCGGATTGTAAGTTACAAAATGTACATATTAAAGAAACACACTTTAACTAACTCTATACCTAACTCTATACTAGACAAGGTTGTACTTAACTATTTCCTATGTGTCGGAATATCCTAACAAATAGCAGGGAGTTTTAGCTGAGGTGATAGTGGGCTAAGCCTCCATCGTTGCCCTTTAGGAATCCCTTTTATGACCCCTGCTAATTTGAGCGGTAACGTTTTGGTGTCGTTGTCGGGGAGGAAGAAGGTCTACCTCCATAGTCAATCATTGAGGAATTGATTCATTGATGACATCAATAATGCATTCCTCTGGCGACTCGACTCATTGTCCAAACCCCTAGTTTACTTGAAGGCGAGAACATTCCTCCTTTAACTAGGGTTGTTGCAAAAAGGGGAGAGCGAACTCCATCACCTGTTGGAACCGCTCTTTTCCCTGAATTTGGGAAGGTCAAGTATCCATCTTCAAAGATGCCATCTAGTTCCAACATTGACCCAAAACAAGACCAACCCAAGATGACCAAGAGTGAAAGACACTTGGTAAGTATATTTGCCCCTTTGAAATTGAGTAATGATTCCAAGCCACTACCTGAAAAATATAAATGATGGTGACCCAAATTTCGAAGGGGATTATACTTGGACTGCTCATGGTTTTATTGAAGAATTCTATTGGCAAATGTCCCCTAGAATGATCTTTGATGAAGATAGGCTCGTGATTCTTTTTTCTTTATCACTTGAGGGACAAGCAAGAGATTGGTACCTTAGCCTTCCCCCTGCATGCATATAAGACTCTAATGAATTTGAAGACCTGTTCATAAAAAGGTGGTCATTTGATCTTAGAGAACACCGGAAACATTTGATCCTTCTTCTGCCTCTGCTACTCCTACTGCCCCTTTGATGCAAGGGTTGCATTCTCCTCCTCCTTGTTGGTCTTCGTCCCATTGTCGCTACTGCCATCAAGTTTGCAGTTGACTAAGTCTCGCCACATCTCTTCCTGTTTAAGAGCGGCCCACATCCCTTCCCAATCCGCCAACTTCTCTCTGCTCGGGATACTCTTGACAAATACTTGTCATTCTTCTGAGACTGAATTCAGGGCCAACCTCACCATCTCTGTAGGCTGAGGCACTGATCCTACAGCTGCCAACTGATCTCAGACTATCTGAAGCTTCGGTAGGAACGGATCAATGCATTCCCCCTTCTACATCCTCATGGATCTCATTTTCTCCTCCAAGTACATCTTTCACTGCTCAGAAGATCCTTGATACAATGTAGCCAAGGCATACCACATCTCTTAGGACGTCCCTTTGCCAGCGATGTGGCATAAAACATGATCCCTCACTCCGTCGAGGATCAACTGCTTGGCCTTCGCCATCTCAGCCTTGTACTTCTTGAGTGGATCTGCATCAACGAGTACAACTACCACACTATCAACATAGGCTTTGAGATCATGCTCATCTAGAAGGTAGGAATACCCAGCCTTCCAGATCACATTGTTGGATGCTCCGTCCAACTGATCTTGATCTCTCAGCCCATTAGATGTCATCTTTGCCAACAAAATGTCAAACTTCCTCCTCTCTCCTCTGCGTTGCTGCTAGGCTCGCCTAGACACTCCCTGTTGGAGTTAGTAGATCTGCTCCTCTCTACTGCTGCTCAACAACTGAGAAATTGAATTCCCTAGCTAAGAATTATCTGAGGAAGAAATTCCCTCAAAAAGTGTCTCCTTCATTCTTCTGACGTTTTTCTGACCCAGCAATTGCTGCAAAAAACTGCGTCTCACCTGAAGACTACTCTGTGCTGAATCTTCTGCTGCACTTCTCCCTCTACTGCTAAGAAATCTCAATCTGGAAACCTTACCTATCTGTCAACTCACTCAAACAGAGATCTTCCTTGAGAATCTTGCGCTCCTGGCTTGGACTGCGCAATCCTTCTGGGGATTCTATTCCCTACCTTGTAATATTCCTAATTAGGCCCAGCTAATTCGAATTTTTGATTTTGCCAAATTTTGCCTTCTATAGTTATTTTGTAAATGAAAAAGTGAGAAAGGGGGACATAACTCACTTTTAGAATAAAAGTCACTGCCTAGTAGCACAACGTTGTGACTTAAAGGGAGAGCCAAGGGGGCCAATAGGGGGATGCAAAATTGGAGCCCACACAGACACATGGAGGGACTACGCAGGAGGGGAGGAACAAATGGCAAAAGGGGAATCACGCAGGAGAAGGTGAGCATTGGGATTGAGAGTGGCAGAAGCTATAAAAGAGAGAGGAGCCCCCTCATTTTGATCGTTCGGTTTATGTGCATTTGTGATAGTCATTTTGGCTTAGAGCATGTTGGCTGTTTAGCTAGTCTGCGGCACTGTTTAGTGCATTGAGTGTCTCCGTTCGGAGATCTCACCCTTAGCCCCGGGGGACTTCGAGTGCCTGCTTAGGGAAGGTATTTTCGTTGGCATTTGAGCAACAGTATCTTTAGCATTTCAGCAGTGGTTTTAACAGTGTTCTGGAGGACTGTGCAGCACTGGGAGAGGGATGCAGTTCTTTTTGGGAGCAGTCTGGATTGAGGGTTTGTGGAGGATTTGAGCCGTGGGATTGAGCAAGAGATCAGCTCTTGCATATTGGAGGGGTTTGGCAGAGTTCTGGGTTGAGTTTCGAAGGGTTCTATTCAGTGGCAGCGCAGAGCAGTGGGGAACTGTGTAGAACCCCAAGGGGGTGATTTTCGGGGTTCGGCCATTCCAGGAAAGATTTCTGGGTTTTTCTAGGTTTCTTGAGTAGAGTCTGATTCCAGAGTTTCAGCTTTTTCTGAGGAGGGGAGCAGTGCCAAATCCTCATTTGATTTCTAGCAGCAGCAGCAACGCAACAGTTTTCCCCGTAGCTTGGACGCAGATCAGAGAGGGGGCCATTCCTTTGCTATTCTGAGTGTATTTCTTCACTTGCCTTGTGGAAGTAGAGGTACCATCTTCCTGATCACCTCCTGTACTCATTTTATTACTCACTATAATAAAATGGCTTAGCATTCTCTCTGCATTTCTTATGTATCTGTTTATGGTTTATTTGATATATATAGTATCATTGTTACTTGTATCTCTGTGAGCATTCTCGGCTATTATACTGCTTGTGTGTTTCTATTATACTCTTAGACAGAGTCTAGAAAGGGCCAGGTAGCCTCCGGATCTCGTCCTCTTTTTAGAGGCAACATATCTAGTAAATGCCCTCCAAGTCCATCTCTGGTTGGAGTTTGCTTGTGTTTGGGGTATATTCCTGACATGGGATATTACATACCTACACAGCACTTCGATCTCCCTTCTTCTCTTCAACGTTGGGCTTCTTCTGGTCTGCTCTCTTGCTTCACTTGCACTCTGATACCATGTGAAAATTCGGAATCCCCGAATTACTACTGCAACAACTGATTATATTTCTCCTACTAAATCAAGTTATTTATTGTATTATATAGTAAAAATTGAAATAAATACAACTGTAGCCTTCAAAACGTAGATAATATGCAGAAACAAGAACTGAAGAAGAAGGAAATAACACACACAAGTGACACTGTTGTTTTTGGACAAATGTCCCTGGAAAAACCCAATGTGGCAAAACTGGTGCAGCAGCTGAGAGTTTTTATTATTGTATAGTAGTTTCTGAATACAATATTTGGATTACTTACTAGCTATTCGATATAAAGAATTTGACTGACAGAGAATTTAGTGAGAAATACCGTAGACTATCACTGGCGAAGACACTAATCCAGGCCCTAGATGGTTAGACCCACGCTGGCTCTGCGTAGTCCTTGCATCAGTGTGTGCAGGGCTGCGTCAGCCTCTCTAGGGTTTGCGTCATCTCTTCCACAGGTCTTTTGCTGATTGGAACTTCATTCCTCTGGCCCTACAGTCTCACACCCCAACACCTAGCTCTGGAACTCGACTTCCCAGCTGAATCTCAGACTACCTATGAAGCTTTGCGCTACCTTTGCATGGCATTGCGCTGCCTCTTCTGGGTTTCTCTCTGCCTTCTCTACAATGTATCCCCGCATCAGGAAACTCTCCAACCGGAAAGCTATCCCTGCCCCTCATGGCAAGAAATCTCCTCGATGACTTCTCCAACAACTTTTGCACTGCTCTCTTGAGAAATCGATCTCTTGATCTCACTCGATTTGTCTTCCAAATGGCCATCAAAGTCCTTATAATCTTCTCATTGAGTAATCAATGACCCAGAGTAAATTCTAATCAATGGCTCAAATCATATTGACTTGATCTCTGTCTTTTTCTAGAAGTTTCACCCCCAATTAATACCCTTTAATTATTTTAATTTCCTATGTTTAGACTTAGGCATCCATTAAAAATAATTAATTATTTTAATAAAACTATCTTCAGGTGGAATTTCCCAAATCATTTCTGGGTATTCTGGAATACATGTGTGCTAGCCTCCCTGCAAATTTTGAGGCTTAGAGCACATCCGATGCTACCATAAATCATAGGTAATACGGTCAAAACATCCTTTGGAGTGGTGCTAAAGAGGGTCAAGTCCATCCCACAATGGATTTTTGTTGCTGTGAGAACACTAGCTGAAAAAAGCCTCTCAAGATCAAGTGAGATCAACATCATTAAGGATAAAAACCATCAAAGCATCCTAGTGGACCATATCTGGTGCTAAAGAAACAAGAATACTTGACGCAAAACTTACCTTCAAATGTTTAACTAGATCATGACTTGTAAGCAAGTTTCCTCACTTATGTTAAGGGTACTTAGGTCATCAACTCTATTAGGTGTTTCCAACCCCCAAGGGGAATGACATGTCCTAGGTTAGCCCATCAATGCATAGGTGTGTGTGATAATGGTGGCGATGAAGTGGGAGAGACTTCAAGGAAGGTGCCACAGTCATGAGACCAGGTAAGCGGGGTCCAACATGCTAAGTGTATTAATGTAAGGAAGGAGCAATCATGGAGGCACGAGTTACCCCTTTGCTTGGCTTGATTTGTCCACCCCTCTTGTGTGACCTTTAATTAGTTGTATTTATTTACATTTTTTTTCATTGTGGCTTTATATGCTTTTAACTTTCTTTCAACTACATCAGCCTCTGAGGTCAAGTTTTCGGGCCTTGACTCGAGGATGTGGATAAAGGGTGCCAATCTTAAAGACCAATGGCTACCAACTCGAATAAATGACAGGGACAATCGAGAGAGATGGAAAGTCGTAAGTATGGATTAGCTTGGACACGCTATATCAATCAGTGCCTAGTGCTCTTCCAAAATCAGAAGGCCTCAAAGGAGGTCCTACTAGACTAGAGTGAAATATTAACCTACCAAGTGAAGTGTGGGAACAAGAATACTATCAAAATTGGTCAAACTTCCAATTTTTCCCATAATGCATATCAATATGCCCATATTATTAAATGAAAACACATGATTGCAAGAATGGTTAGAGTACCTACCAAGATATGACCCACCTTACTTCAAAAAGAAATGTCATATGGGAGAGAGATATGATTGGAGCAATAGGTGGAGAATTCCTAGCATAGTGCTATGTGTTGTCCATCATTGGGTCGTTGGTTGGTTCACTGTTTAATGAGGAGAATCTCGTAGGGGTTACCCACTTTTGGTGGGTAAGAAGATCAATACAATACATGACTACAAGGATAGGCACACTCTTGGTTGATCACGATACAATTGTACAAATAATATGCTCATATGACGGGTCATATCTAGTGAGAAAATACGAGGCACACTAAAGTGAATCTAAGGTGTAATAGAATACTCAACTTCTTTGTAGCTAGTATGTCATCTTCTTACATTCCAGGATTTTCCTTTTCCTCTTCCTTGTGCAACTTTCTGAACCGCATTGACCCTCATTTGAATCTATCAGGTTAGTCTACATCTCATAAATTTTGTGGATTGTGACTCGTAGAGATGATTAGATTTCTGAATCACATCATAAATTTCAACGTTACTTTTTTGCATAATATATTCTCATATCTTTTATCCAAAGTGCACTTGAAAAAACACTATGGGAATTTAGTGCATCCTCTAATTCCATGTCTCAAAACTTTGCGCCTTTTAATTAAATATACTAAATTAGAACATTTTGTAATAATACTTTTAATAATAATTATTGGCTAGTCCTATTTTATGAACTTGTATTAAAAAGATTTCGATCTTTGCTTATACATTACTTTACAAAATTCAAGATAAATTATATTTTTTCTACTTAGAAAGAAAAGTTGGCGGTGTTATTCGTATTCTATTCAATTGAATCAACATCTTGGATTCAAACATGTAATTTTGTAATTTGCATTGATTATTTGCGAAGAAGTATGGGAAAAGCATGTTTTGCACTATTGTTTCATCCATAAACATGATCTTGAAAGCTTGAACAAATGGATTTAAAAAGGTTGTATTTTATCTTTTGAATTTTTCTATGTTATCAAAGATACAAAGATAACATATTTTGAGAAAATGTTGGGTGTGATACTTAAGGATACGTCATATATAAAAGAACATATGTAAATTATACATGCATAAAATTTATAATGAAACATAGAAATTACCATTGATATATTTTTAAAATATAAATCAAAATAATGATTTTACATTAGCGTTAGGATATCATAGGTAAACAATAAGGTATAATTGAGTGTCTCGTCACTCTAGAGCATACATACAATGAATGACAATCACTCTACCTATCATCAAATGAATTGATTCTTTCATCTTCATCATATCAATGTTGAATTTCTACATCATTATTGTTCTGAGGGCTTACTAAGAATATTGGAAGCTCATGTCTGATTCGATTTTGATGCAGACACTTTACTCAAGGCTAGGTTGATGCATTCTCTTCAATGAAATTGAGGTGAGAAAATCAATCAACATGAAGAACATTGTGCACAATGGAGCTCAACTAAAAACAATGTTCAAATTCATTCACTTTTGCTTGAGTTTGTCTTTCTTTAGATTTCTCTCTTTAGTTCTATTGACCTCTACTGGTCAACTAGCCATGCAGTACACCCCCTTTTCTTGCAAAGAAGGGGCAGCACCTGATCAGCGTGTCCGTGCCATCCAGCAATCATCAGCAACTTGATCATTTTTTATTGTAAACCCAGTCTGCATATATAATTTGTAAATAATCTTAGCAGATGTGAGTCATGTATGTAAATTGCCTAAGTGGACCTAACTTTTTAGTGGTAATCTACGTCCCGGAAGGTTTTTCGTCTCACCGATCTATGGATCGGCAGAGTTTTCTTTCAAACCTGACCCCAAAGCCGGGATGGATTTTGTCATTGGAATTTTAGGAGAATCCTAGTGTGTTGATCTGCTAGATTATAGTTGTGTCGCAGAACTGGGTGATTTGTGAGGGTCTATGTTAAAGGGGTTTGTCCCCTTAAGATGTGATTTGTAAAAGTCATGATGTAATGTGTCCTGAGGGTCGAGAAATGTTTTAAATCCCCTCATGAGTCCTAAGTCCTAGGTCCTAGGTGATGTTTCCGAAGGCTTAGTTCGATGATCCATTTTAAAATGAATTAAAAAATAAATTAAAAAATGAATAAAAATAATAAAATAACAAAATAAATAAAAATTAAAAAATGAAATAAATAAAAAATAATAAAAAATTAAAAAAATAAAGCAAAAACCCTAACTAATAAAATAATAATATTTTAAGTGAATAAATCGACGGATGAGATCAAGAGATGTCTTGATCCTCATTGACGGTCGAGATCGCTTCAACATGGATCATTCGAACTAGCCGTTGGGATCATTTCCTTTATATAGGGTCTTAGGGTGTCATTTCAGATCATTCGATCTGTGAGTCTGATACTGAAGAAGCTCTCTTGTAAATCTGTTTCTAGTTAATAAAAGAAGACTTTGGGGTCCATATTTGCTGGTGTTACTCTCTTGAAATGCTGTGAGATTGTTTAAATTTTCTGCATATTTTATTTTCAGCCATTAATGTAAAAATTTCTGTTTTCCCACCCCGGTTTTCAGTTTCTCCTTATTTCTCCCATGTAGTTAAATGTCCATTCCCATAACCATACATTTAACAGACTGAAAAAAATAAATATTGCTGAAAACACAAATTCTGGAAATTTTTCAGAATGCTGGAAATTGCAGAATTAAAAATCAGCAATTAAAAACAGCGATTAAAACACATTAAAACACTGATATTTTTGGTCAACTTGACCCTGGAAAAACCCCCTACAACTCTTGGGGAAAACCAGTTTGAGAGCTCTTCTTTATTTCTGAAAATTGTCTTTTTACAGTGAGAATTATTCAGCAAAAAATCAGCAAGCAAATTTACAACTTATCTCATTTCCCGTGCCTCACAACAATCTGGAAATTACAGCAAACAGGACAGCAATAAATGTTGTACGACCTCCGTTTTGTGTGCAGAAAAATCAGCAAACTGCTCCTCGATTTTTGTGCAAAAATCTGCCTTTCACTATGTGCTGAATCAGCTGTACAAATCTGCTCAACTGCTGCCTTGGAATGTGTGCCAAGCTGCTGTCTCCTTCTCCTTCCTGCTCAGAAATCTCTCTTGCTCTCTTGCTCTCCTTCTCCCAATTTGCTCATGAAAGAAATGAATGACCTTTTCCTCCTTTTCCTCCTTTAATATAACTCCAAGTGACTTTTGGGTGATCCAAGTGACTTTTGGGTGATCTCTAAATCCAATGGCTGAAATAGATTTAGATCAATGGTTGAGATTAAATGCTCATTTAAATCTCACTTTCTATTTTTTAATTCACCCCACTTTAATAAAGACCCACTTAGTCATTTATTTCCAAAGTCACTTTTCCTTTCTAATTTTTCATTGACTTTATAAAAGTCACTTTAAAATTAGACTTAATAACTTTATCACTTAAAGTCACTTTTAAATTAGATTTAACTTTATAAAATTATAAAGTCACTTTAGGAGAAAAATTAAAAGTTTTTGGACACTTTTCCCTGGGCCAAAGATCAAAGCCTAAGGGAACCACCTGTCCTCCGGTACCAAATTTCAACAATTAATAATAGCTTTTTGTAGAGTATTGTGAGCACATGTATCTTGTTCACTTGCTGGGGTTTGGGTGCTGTTAGGGTTTCTGAAGTAATGGCAGGTATCTCCATTACTGTTTGAGATCTAGCAGCATTTTTGCCCTCTTTATTGACGGTTGTTTTGAGCTGTGCAGAAAGCATTTTATGAAGGAATTTTGTGGGCGTTCGGGGAAGTTCTCGGCTGAACCAGCCAACTCCCGCAAGCATTTTTTGCTGAGCCCAGTTGGATTTGATCCTGGGTCTATCATTCGGTTTATTTTTCTAATTTGCATGAGAGATTTTTTGAAGTTCTTCACAGTGACAGTCTGAAATTTGTGCTTTTTTTTTCTGTGCTTATTGATGAATCTGCCTGTTAAGGGGCCAAATCTGTACATTAATTAGCTATCCTAGGGTTTTAAATTTCTGCTTTACACAGATTTTTCATTTGGGTTTTTGTTTTCTTTTGTGATTGCAGGCATAGGGTTTTGTCTCTTTGCAATAATGGGTCACGCGATCTAGAGGTTCGGGGTTTCAACTTGTTCACAGCCATTGGAAAGCTAATATTACTTTGCCCGAGATTGAATAGCTGCTATCGGTATCAGAATTATTGGAAGAATCCATTTGGGTTCGCAAGAGGCCACGTTGTTGTTACATGGGCAGGGTTCTTTAAGGAGAGAGCCATCTTGTATCCTGATTTGCTGGTGTGAATCGCCTGTATTAGTGAAGACCTTGAATACGTCTCTTTCCATGCAGCATCAATTGATCAGACGTTTTTATGAGAAGTTTCAGCTAGATATCAGATGCAAGCTTGCAAGGCATCATTTCGGCCATAAAGGGTTACTCCACATCGTTTTCAAGCCGCCGACACCGTCAGAAGAAGCGTCCCCAATCCAGACGTGGATACCCTCCAGCGTAAGCATTTGACGGCGGCAGAAAAGAACAACTGAGGATCCCGATTGCAGTTGTTTTGCATCATGATTTCGACGCGATTAATCTGACGGCTAGCATCCGAATCCAGTCGAAGTCTTTAAACAGAAATTCTTCAGAATACATTTATAAAATAAAAAAAAAGGGAATACATATATCGATGAAGCAATGTGAGGGATCATTCAACGCCAGTCAATCACTGCATATCACGCATTGATCCACGCCAGCGTCATCATATAGCTGTAGCAGAACCTGTTGACACAAAGCCGGTTTATTTCCAGCGTGGATTTACGTGGAAACAAGGTACCCGCTGGCGTATTCTCTTATGGCAAATCAAATCAGGTAATGCGTGGATTGTTCAGCACTCAGGTAATGTATTGAAAACTTCGGAATGTTCAGTGCTCAAATTCGTATTTCTCTCTTTTCTGCGATTGATCCTTCTGTCTTGATGCCGGGCCAAGTCACGATTTCATTGCTGTGGTTGGTTTTCCATTTAATATGCAGATGCGTGGTTATATTTTAGACTAGAGTTTTACGATTTCTTTGTAGCGTAAATTTAGAATTTAGTTTCTTTTATTTTTATTTTTTCTTAATGCGTTTAGATTTTAATCTTTAAAGTTTCGTAAGGGTTCATTTTAGTTTAGAGTTTGTAATGTTTTGATCTAGATTTTATTAATTTTAAATCTTAGTTTTATGTTTTGTTAGTTTTGTTTTATATTTTAAATAGAATTTTAATTAAGTAGATTTTTTAATTAGTCTTTGGTCTAAGTTTTATATAATTTTAAAATTATAAAAAAAAAAAAGAGAAAAAGTAAAAAAGGGATTTATTTATAAAATTTTGTTTTTTTTTTTCTTAGGGTTTGTTAGATTGGTTTTATTTCTAGATTTTTCAACTTTTTTAGATTTTAGTTCTAATTAGATTTTAAGTTTGGTTTTGTTTTAAAATATAAAAAAATAAAAAAATTTCTTTAGATTTTAGATATTAGTTAGATTTCTAATTTTCATTTTTTAGATTTTATTTAAAAAAAAAAAAAAAAAAAAATTTCGAAAAAAGTATAAAAAAAAATTTTGTGGAAAATTTTCTTCGTCAGATCCAGTTATTTTCGGGAATTGTCGTATCTTTCATGCTGAGATCTAAATTTTCAAGTGGAGATGCGAAATGATATCTGGTTAATAATTCATGATTCTCGTGGTGGTTTAAAGCATTCATCTTTTCAAGATTCTCAGTTGACTGGATGTCGTTTTGATTATTCCAAGAGCATTGTGATTTCGCTGATATCTTGTGATGACATATGATTGCTGTTCACGGTTTATTTTTCTACATCATCTAACAAGTAATCGTTTTAATAACAATCTCCTAAGGCACTGGTCTGCTAAATTAATCAAATCCATCGAGTGCTTTTTATATCGTATCTCGTGTCTCCCAACCAACTGGTCGACAGTTGGTCTCATTATCTCACAGGGACTACCCCCCTTAGCCGCGGGAGACAGGCTTAAACGGAGGGATCGGGGATCAGAGTGACAGCCCCCGGTCTGAGCGTTGTCGTGCCAATCCACGCGACAACAAGTTCTAAAATGGATCTAAGACAAAATTCTATATCTACCATATCTATGATATCCTGAATAATCCCCTATTGATCTACAAGTGGTGTGACTAGAATCCTGTGCTTCAACTTCAACGTGCACTTTTGGACATACTAACGTAGGTAGAGTTTTCTTAGCCATTCTTTGGTCTTCATTGACATACCTATATACTACTAGTCTTGTTGTATAGTTCCTAATTCAAAATTGGGATTTTTGCAACCTTGTACTTCTTGACAAGTTTTTTCTATTTCCAAATTCTACAAGTAGTAGGCCCTTGTAAATGAATTTAATTGAAATGGAATTTTATTATTCTACACTCATGACTAGAATAGGTCAATGGAGCTTTAAAGTAGATGAGATAAGAACAAAAATAAGGAGTGTGTAGTTCTTCTTCTTCTTTAATAAAAAAACAAATGAAAATTTAATGATAAAAAATAGGGTTAATCCTAGAAGGGCCAACCCCTGAACAATAAAATGATTATGTATAGCCTCTGAAAGGGAGACAAAGAAAAATCACGCCTCAATGAAGAAAGCAAGTTGTCCAAAACCAAAAGTAGGAGGCTAGAGACAATATGGTCATTAATAAGTATTTGAACTAGAGGGAAGCTTGTATTTCCATATATCACTACGAATTTTCCAATTGAGTGAAAGTTGAAAATTTCATTTGGAGAGTGACATGGACTAGGAGTGGTCAGTTGGTTAGGATCCTAAGGGTTCCACATAATGTAACTCTTAAAATATAAGGTAAACAATCTCGTAGAAGACGGAGCGAATGGGCAATGGCCTCTTGTTTGCTAAAAATGTTGAGTATGGGAGAAAGTAATGATCCTTGTTACCCACCCAAGTGGGTCACCCCTTGGAGAAAATTTTTCTCCTATTGTTTCTACTTGCCAACAAGAAATCCTATGACGATCCGTAGATAGCTAGTCTTACATGCCTCCCATCTTTGCATTGGTTGGTGCCTATATTAATCTAGCCTACTCATCCACTGAACGCAGGTCATCAAATATGATGCAGATTAATCATTTTTGTTCTGAATTGCCTTCATTTAATGACTAAGGGCATTTTGTATGGATCATAGGTTGAGTTGGATGGTAGACCACTTTTGGTTGTATTCTTTTTCCTGTGCTTCATCTTGGTGGTTATCACTTGGCCTCAGTCCAACGTGACCCTCTTTGAGGTCTTTCTTTCCATTGTCTAGAAAGGGCACAATAGAAGGCTCTAATTGATGTTGTATGTCCATAGTAACCCATACTTGACATTTTCCATCTATCCCTTGTATCCACATCCCATCTTTGGGTTGATTGCTATCTATGACTAGTATTGGTTCCTTGTTTTCCTCATCGTAAAAACTTTGGCTTGGGAGGTTGATGCCGTAGAGAGAAAATGAAAAGCATGTGCCATAATGATAAAATGAAAAATATTGGGAGGGATAGATAAAAGTACGTAGATAAAAGCCTAATTTGAGCTCTACGTCGCCCCCCGTTTGCCTTGAGAGGTTGATGTAGTAGAAATAAAAGGAAAGGCATGTGCCATAATGATAAAATGCAAAATATTGGGAGGAATATATAAAAGTAGATAGACAAAATCCTAACTTCAACTCCACCAGACCCCACGCCACCCCTCCCCCCCTCTCATTAGCTCGCACCCAATTCCTGGCTAAAGAGTGAGCTATCTACATTAGAGGAATTTTTATTATCTTGACCCTAATGAACAAATGAAATGCTTCATTTTTAGTGAATCAATGACAAATGAGTTAAAGCTTGTGAACCAAGCTAAATCTCCACAAAAAAGATCAATGGAGAAAAACACACAAGAGGGGTGTGTGAAAATTTCATCTATCACAACAACTAGAAATTATTTTTCTAATTATTATTTTATTTAACAATTTATCTTTTGTTTTCTATGGAAAATATCAAATAATTCACACTGTGATTTTCACAAGTAAACTGCGGAAGAAAATAGCGCTAGAAACTAAGAAAATTTAGCACACGCACACATAAAATTTACAGAGTTATTTTTTGACAAATGTCCTCGGAAAAACCCAACTCGGGAAAACTTGTGCAACAACTGAGGGTTTTATAATTATCCAGCAATGAGCAATCCTGAGTACATTAATCTGGATGTCGAAATTTGGCTATAATGCAGAGAAAATACTGGCAAAAATATCTAGAGGGAAATTACCCTAACTCCGGGCAATTCTGACACTAGACTTCCTTTGAAAGAAAGTTGTCCAACTGGGTTTGCGTAGGCCCTGTTACTGCTCAAACTAGCAGGGGACCTAAGGGAATACCTAAAGGGAAAATGCTAGGCCAAGGGAAAAAAATGGAGTCTCAGTCCATTGTCACCTCAGCGAAGGCCCCCTTATATTTATAGACTTTCACCGATGGGAGGAGACCTGATATGTGGAGTCACCAATGAGTAACAAGTCAATGGATATGAGTGACCCAGACCCTTTTCGAGAAGGTTTTGAAGAATGGGGCTTACTTGCTTTCTAAGCAAGGGACTATGTGCTTCCAAGGAAATAAGGAGGATTTTTGGGGTTTGGTGTACGAGAATACACTTTGAAAGGAGTTTCCCGCACCCTAAATCCTTGTTAAAGTTGGTATCCCAGAAGGTTCTTGAAGAATAGTTATTTGAAGGAGTGGGACCACATGGAGCCAAGTGAGCCTGGTCTAGGGTATGAGGAAAGTATGAAATAATCAATGATTTTCTTACCCTAGACAAGGTGGGAAGGATCAAAGAAAGAATTTCACTCAATGATGTTTTGATCTTGGGAAGTACTAGTCTTGGGGATGGCAGGGCAAGTTTTGGTCCCAGAGCTAGGGCTTGGCTTTTTTCCTAGCTCCACCGTCAGAATGTCTTCAAATATGGAAGAGAGCTAGAAGAGAGGCCACCGCAGGAGAACCTACAAGATCGGACTTTTCTAGTGGGTAACTTGTTGGGAAATTGATGCCCTAGGCTGCTAATGTGGTTAGACTTGGGAGAAGGTGAAATAATAGGAGTTTAGGTGACCACCCTTAGTAGATCAACGCCTTAGTACTTGGGAGAATGGAGTCTATGTTGATTATGTGTAAGATTTCTTGGTTTCCAGTCAAGGAGGCCTCAAAATTACTTCGAAAACCCTCTAAGTGAAGTGAAGGCAATCTTGCAGCTTTTATACTTCAAACGTACAAGAGGAATGGCTTGTCAAGGTCAAATTTTACCTCTAGGAGGTTTTACTCATATTACAAGGGTCAATCATGGAGAGAATGTTATAATAGAGACGATCCCACAATATTCAGAAATAATTTGCATCCAACAATGAGCCCTAAAACAACGAAAATCACATCCAACATATATGACAAAAGTAACAAAGAATAGCTTCAAAATTTTGTACTTACATGTAGTAGAGTATACCCAACCATTCACAAATGACAATAAAGAAGCTCCAAGAGAAGATAAACCAATAACCATACATCAAATTTCATCCATAAAGGCTCCAATTCATCTTTTGGCAAAAAGTGCGAAATTTTCTAAAGAAGAGAGAGATCCAATCCAAAGTGATGATGAGAAATGATCTCACCTCACATGTATTTATACACGTCTAAGGAGTTCGAATTAGCCTCCTTGGCCTACATAAGCCCCAAGAATAAAATAATGTGCTAATAATACAACCTTTTGGTGACAAACCCACGAAACTAGCACAAAAATGAAAAACTAAGCGTTTCAAGAGGTCAAATAATAATCTAAGCGTTTCACGGTGATGTTTGCATTAGAAATAACATCTACCATGAGAAATATCATATGACGTTATTTCTAATGCAAACATCACCGTGCAATGCATCCTACTCTATCATGCATATAATACAATGTCAAGTCTCAAGAAAGGAGGTGATATGACTAAATTTGACCAGCTCAGGCCAAAGTTCATCATTAAGTTTAGCAATGTAGTAATAGTCATCCCCAACCCTTCCATGAATCCTGATGGGTACGAGATCCTTATCTACCAAGACTAAGTCCCCAACCTTATATTCTTTCTTAGGCTTCCACTTCTTGCTTGTTTGAGAGATTGGTCGCTTGAGGATTCAAATTTCCTGGGCAAGGAGGATATGGGAACATTTCTTGCTCTCGCATGTATAATATGGTCCAAGCTTTGTCACATGCAGCGAATAAGCAGGCTCCCTATAAGGGATAAAAGGGGTGCCATCGGATTGGGGAATGGTTGCGTATGATAAATCCATTTGAACATGCCCCCCAATGATAGTTCCCCATTTCCAGGATAACAACATGCCCCACACATCAGGTATATCAATGACGATAACATCCATGAGGAGGGATATATCGGGATTCTTAGCTAAAGAGACCTTAAGATCTTTAATGATGCCTTTTATTTCCATAGTTTTGGAATTGAAACCACACACCCTTTTATATGGCCGAGTGATGTTGAGACCCAATTGCTTCATAATAGTGAAAGGCATGATATTTGCAAAAGCACCGGAATCTAACATACAATTTTGTAAGAAGAGGTCATTGATAGCCAAAGTGATCAAGAAAGGTATATATCCTAGGTTTCGATGAGGGATGTGAATGTTTTGCAATTCTTCAAGAATTTCGTCATCTTGAATCCCAAGGGATGACTTGAGTTGTTGTTGTTGCTCGGGAAGCTTAAACATTTCCTTTAGGGGGACAGGTATTTCATCTTTCCCACAGCAACCCCTATATCTATGTTAAGTTTAACCTCCTTCCCCTTTCCTTCTTGTATTCTTTCCTAGGAGGATCCTTTTTTTGATTGACTATTGTTGGAGGATTCTTCTTGGGAGGGTCTTTGGTGATGGACTCTTTAGGAGGAGCTTGCTTAGGTGAAGTATCTTCCTTACGTGGTTACTTATGAGGTAAGGGGTCTTTGTCCCTTTCCTTTTAGGAATATTGGACCCCTTTGAATCTTCCTTGGCTACCAACATTAATAATGGATTCTTCCTTTTCTTCCTTGAGGGTGACCTCACTAATGGGAGGATGCATGTATGATCCTCATAGCAAAATGTTGAAGATATCAACTTCCATGAGATTGGCTTGCTCATTTGTTTGCTCATCCTCACTTTCATCCTCTTCATTCTCGTCATCATTCGATGACGAGTTTGGTTCAACAACATTAGTTGGGGCCAATGTGTTTGGGATTTGAGAAAAGCTCAGCATCTCCTCTTCATTTTGCTTTTTGGGAAAAGGATTTCCTTTAGGGATATAACTCGGTTTTTGGGCCCTTTCCAAGGAAGTGATTTTATTCATGACAACCCTGTCAAGAGCATTGGCTTCTTCGGTGAACCTATCGATCTTTTTGAGAATACCGAGGAGAATTTCTTCATGATGATCCTTGGACTTCTCTTTCTTGGTTTCAAATTTAGCTCTAGGGTGGTCACTGATATCAACCTTTGAAATTCGCAAGTTTTCTTCAACTTCCATCACCATTTCCTTAGCCTCGGCCAAGGTGGATGGTTTCCTATCCCTCAACACATAGGTGAGGTGGCCACCTGCGGATTTTATGAATTTTTCAAGGATGTTGGCTTCATATGGCTTCAAATGATCAGGTATATGTTTGACTACCCTGTCAAACTTTTGAATGAATTCTTGCACATCTTCCCTTCCCTTGGTTATTTGGTAGAAATTTTCAATGTTGAAGGTCCCTTGGGCATTGCAAGGCCACCTTTTCATGAATAGTTCCTCAAATTCATCAGAGTCCTTAATGCACCTGGGGGGAAGGCTAAGATACCAATCTCTTGCTTGTCCCTCAAGTGATAAGGGAAAAAGCATCAAGATCCTATCTTCATCAAATATCCATCTAAGGGACAACTGCTAGTAGAATTCTTCAATAAAACCATGCGCAGTCCAAGTAGCATCCCCTTTGAATTTGGGCAACCATCAGTTAAATTTTTCAGGTAATGGCTTGGGATCGTTACTTAATTTCAAAGGGGAAAAGGCACTAACCAAGTGTCATTCACTCTTGGTCATCCTGGGTTGGTCCCTTTCAAAGTCTGTGCTTGAAGTAGATGCCATTTCTAGAGATTGATCACTGAATTTTTCGAATTCAAGGAGAGGGGAGGTTCCAACAGGTGACAGAGATCGTTTTCTCCTTTTTGCAGTAGCCCTAGTCAAAGGAGGAATGTTGTCGCCTTCATGTAAACTAGGGGATTGGACAATGACTGGAATCGCAAGAGGAATATTTATAAATGTCGTCAATGAATCAATTCCTCAATCATTCAGTAGGGAGGTAGATTTGCTTCCTTCCCAACAATGGCGCCAAAATGTTATCACTCAAACTAGCACGGGACCTAAGGGAAATCCCTAAAGGGCAAATGCTAGGCTAAGGGCAACAAATGGAGTCTTAGACCATTGTCACCTCAGTTAAGGCTCCCTTCTATTTACAGACTTTCACTGATGGGAGGAGATCCTATATGTGTGGAGTCACCATTGAGTAACAAGTCAAGAGATATGAGTGACCCAGAGCTTTTCCGAGATGGTTTTGAAAAGTGGGGCTTACTTGCTTTCTAAGCAAGGGACTATGTGCTTCCAACGAAAGGAGGATGATTTTTGGGGTTAGGTGTATGAGAATAGACTTTGAAAGGAGTTTCCCGCATCTTAAATTCTTGTTAAAGATGGTATCCCGAATGGTTCTTGAAGAATAGTTCTTTGAAGGAGTGGGACCACACTGGGCCAAATGGACCTTGTCTAAGGTATGAGGAAAGTATGAAATAATCAATGATTTTCTTACCCTAGACAAGGTGGGAAGGATCGAAGAAAGTATTTCACTCAATGATGTTGTTTTGATCCTGGGAAGTGCTAGCCTTAGGGATGGCAGGGCAAGTTTTGGTCTCGGAACTAGGGCTTGGCTTTTCTCCAAACTCCTTTGTCAGAATGTCTTCAAATCTGGAGGATGGATAGAAGAGAGCCCTGCGCAGGGGATCCTACGAGATCGAACTTTTCCAATGGCTAACTTGCTCGGAAATTGATTCCCTAGGTACCCGATGTGGCTAGACTTGGGAGAGGGTGAATGAATATGAGTTTTGGTGACCAACCTTGGTAGATCAGTGCCTTAGTACTTGGGAGAATGGATTCTATGTTGATTATGTGTAAGATTTCTTGGTTTCCAGTCAAGGAGGCCTCAGAATTACTTCACAAACCCTCTAGGTCAAGTGAAAGCAGTCTTGCAGCTTCTATACTTCAAATGTACAAGAGGAATGGCTTGTCACTGTCAAATTTTACCTCTAGGAGATTTCGCTCATACTACAGTGGCCAATGCATGGAGAGAACATTATAATAGAGACAATCCTACAATACTAAGCAATAATTTGCATGCAACAATTAGCCTTAAAACAATGAAAATCCCATCGAACATATATGACAAAAGTAACAAATAATAGCATCAAAATTTTGTACTTACATGCAATAGATTATATCCAACCATTCACAAATGACAATAAAGAAGCTCCAAGAGAATATAAACCAATAACCATACATCAAAATCCATCCATAAATGCTCTAATTCATCCTCCAACAAAAAGTGTGAAGTTATATAAAGAAGAGAGTGATGATGAGAAATTATCTCACCTCACTTGTATTTATTGACATCTAAGGAGTTTGAATTAGCTTCCTTGGGCTACATAAGCCCCAAAAATAAAATAATGTGCTACTAATACAACCTTTTGGTGACAAACCCACCAAACTAGCTCACAAATAAAAAGTAAGCCTCTCAAGGGGTCAAATAATAATCTATGCATGTCGTAACGCCCTCCAAGAGGCTTAATAAGGTCCATGCATGCCACAATAAAGGATAGGACCCTCAAAAGCAGTGGACAAGGCGTTGGCCCCTTGTAATAACTTGTGGTGCTCCAAATGATTGTGGGGGCACACAAGTGTCCTCATGGGTCTCCAAACAAATCGAGGATGCCTGTAGATCACCCTCAAGGGCTAGGATGATAATGTAGGAGATGCCACATCATTGTAGAAGTCTTGGATAATCTGCAAATTGTATGGTGTAGATCTGGGGCCAGCTGGGCATGATCGATCAGGTGCATCCTCCTCGTCCAATAAGTGAACCACGAAAAATATCTGAATGGTTGTGGGGATCCATGAAGTGCAATCTGCTACTGTGGAGGCCCATGGATCTCAACGCTCACTCTATATGTGCCGATGTAGCCCTCTGGAGGATTAGGACCTCGTATAGGGAGACCAAACCCCAAATGGAAACCATCTGCAATCTTGCATAAGATTTAATGTGCCCCTAAGGCTTCCAATACAATAAGTCATTATAGAGATCAAGCAAATGAGCTAACCTAATCACGGACCACAGGCAGGGACTTCATTGTGGCCCGCCCTTCCATAATGGGCTTCGAGATGTGCCAATGTCTCCTAAACTCCCAATGGGATTAAGCAAGAACCCTATTAGGTGTTTTCTGCTTCTAAAGGGGATAATATAGTCAAGGTACATCCGTCAAAATGTGGTGGCATGTGGCAGATAGGTGAATGAGGTAGGGAATGAGAAGGGGCAGCCGTGGGTCACATGCTGGGGTACAAGGGTAGATAATAAGAGGGAAGCCCACACTTGGATTTAGAAGGTGTATGAGGGAGCAATCGTGGTACATGAGGTGCCCCAACCTTGATTTTTCCACCCTTCTTTATGTGTCTTTTGCCTTTTTATGATTTTCTTTGATTAACTGCTCGGGGTTCAAGGAGTTAGAGCATGATGTATAAGATATAGCACTGAATTCCCCCCTTTAAGGTGGGGCAGTTCATTGTCCACCAAGGGTTGGGACAATCATGGGTTCCCATATGATGAAGAAAGCTCATAGAACCTGTTGGAACCAGTGTGATGGCCATGATGATGGGGTAGAGCTCATGTATTGGATTTTTCCCACGTGCTAAATGTTTTTGTCCCAGCCATCTTTTGTATTTTGTGGTACTTCTCCTGTTGAATGTGGCCATATATGCTTTTTACTTTTTAACTGCATCAACCTTTGGGCTTCATTCCAGGCCATGACCCAAGGAGTGGGCAAGGGGAAGGGGCAGGATAAGCCTATGTGGACCTAATGGAGGAATGTGGACCTAGGTGGAAAAAATGATGGATGAGATAATAATGAGTGGAAAAAGGGTATATAAGCAAATATAGGAGTGGGACCATGCAACCAAAATTGGGGTTTCCTGGGAAATTCCATTCCTGAAACCAAATGGTCAGTAAAAAGATCCCACGAGACTAGAATTCAAGGTCAATTCCTAAAAGGGGTCTAGGGGACAGAAGCATAGACCTAGCCCATTCTTTCCACCAAATCCCTCCATTAATCCATGCCCAGAAGTGTCCATGATAAGCAAACTACAATACTCAATTTCAAAATGACAAGTCATATCTTTAGATTTGGGAGGCCTACCTTCAAATATATGATCATGGCAGATGGGTGATGGACCACATGGCTGGGTCAGGTGGTCGAGAAATGGCACAATGAGCTAGTTGATGGTTGCAAGAGGCTGCTAGCTGCTAGTTGAGGACCATGTTGGAGAAAAATTTTCTCCTAGGGATATTACCCACATAATGTTGGGTAATAGGCCCTGCATCAACTTGAAGCTGCCTGCTGCAACTGCTGCTTGAATCGTCTGCTAATCAAGTTGTCCTGCTTATAGCTGGTTGGGAAAATGCTTCTCCAACACTTTGGGACTCCTTCCCAGCCTCTTGAACTAAAGACGTCTTCCCTTCTTAGCAAATTGAACTGCCTTATGAGGCTTCTATGCGACTGCGTAGGAACTCGTTGGATATAGAAAACTTCCTCCAGCCTCACTGTCCCCGTCCCTCACTGTCTTTGCTTCCCTACTGAAGCTCGAATTCTTCCAACATTGTTGGATCTCTGAAAATCGAACCCTCCAAGGAAATCGAATTCTCTGTGGTTCTCACAAGTGTGTTCTCCAAGTGCTCATCGACTTCTTCTTATAATCCTCTATTGGGGCTCCAACTACCAAAATTAAAACTTAATCAAGGGCTAGGATCATATCGAAGTCGATCTACATGAGTTTCTAGAGAATTCTCACCTTGACTCAACTAATTTTAATTAATTTACCAATCTTCCTAAGTTTAGACTTAGGAAACATAAAAAAAAAAGAAATAGGTTAATAATCTAATTAAGCCATCTCTAGGTGGAATTTTCGGAAATGATTTTTGGGTTGTGGAGAGCTCATGTATTCTAGCCTCTCCACCAAGTTTCGTGACTAGAAAATATCTGATGGTACAAAAACTAACATGGTGGTAAAAATTGGTTGAGGAAAGGGGCAATTCAGGTTACACGATTGCTCCCTCTTCACATCAGGGTGCTAAAGCCAAGAGAGACAACACTTATCTAAAGGATTACTATGACCCACCATGGAAAATGTAATGTCCCAAATGAAGAAAATTTGGAACAAGCACTTCACATAAAATTATCATCTACTTAATAGAAGATTGCCATGTAAAACGCAAACCATAAATCCATAAATTGCATTAAAATCTCATTAAAAGATCACAACATGAATAACAATGAGAAATGCAGCAACAAATCCAGCTTTATTATAGAAATATATGCCAATACAATCGTTGGAAACGACCCTCCAAGATATGTAATAATATTGATATCAGTGTCCAAACTAAAATAGTAAATCAATCACTAGACTTGTGGATTCTGAATGAATCCACCAAGGGGAGATGGGTGCTCGCTCAATCTCTCTAAATCACCTTAGAGTTTTTGTCCTGGGGTTACCAATGGAGTAGAGAACCAAGTTCTCAACCTCTCATACAAGAAACAATATCAGATCCAAGATGTCCCATCATGGCCTCCTCTTTTATAAATTAGATGGACCACTCTAGAACCTTCTATTTTATTATTACTTTAATGATGGAACACTTTTCCCCGTTTTATTTTGATTAAAATATTCTTTTTTAATGTGGGAAAAGGGTAAATTGGCCACCATGTCTCCTCACCTCACTGAAACTTATATCTAGCCATCCCATCACATAGATCTTCTCGTTCTGGTTCCAACGAGCTATTACACTAAGGTGTTCTATCAATTATTCCTCTCGGAATGCCACCTTAAGCATAAGTAATTGAGTCAGGCCCAATAATAACTTTGTTTTCTAAAAGTTGTTGAAAAGTTCCGGAATGAAAGGAAAACTATGTGGATGAGGGAATATACCAAGCGAATTCTATCGGACCTCATAGAAACTCCTCAAAACCCCTGCAAAAGCCCCTGGGCCCACTGATGACACCAACCTGCACCTGTGACCTTTTTGTCCCCAACTCTAAAAATTTGTCTTAACCATGCCATAAGGAACACCAGAAAAAGGACCATTAAAAATCCTCCTGTGCCAAGTTTGCTTGCCTTCAAGCAATCCAAAACTGTGGACCATATTGGTGGCCTAATGCAACTGAGACCCAATGCCTGGATCCCATAGAAACTGTTGGGTGATGCTAGGCCTCTGTGTCAACCCACCAGGAACGGATCCCTCAATGCTCGGATCCCAGACCAGTCTCCAACTGAACCTTTCATCAACAAATCCTCCTGGATCCCAGAGCCACCAAGAACGAGCATCAATGCTCCGCAGCTCTTGTTGTGCTAAAGCTCTGATTGCGAATGTTGTCCCACCAATTGCGTACCAACTCATCACCTCTCTCTAGTCCAATCCCTGATTCAATCCAATGATAATCCTTCCCTCCTGATGCCGTGATGGAATGTTGAAGAGTTGTCAACCTATAACCCACTACCAACTAGAGCATGTAGTCTCTAAAATGTCTGGGCGTCTCTGCTCTACTATGCACTTGACTAAGGATACCACTCCATCAATATGATACCAACTCATGATCTCCCGCCAATCTAGGACATGGAATCTGATGTAAGGAACAAGTATACTATGCTGATGCTGATCCACACTCAACCCATGTTGCTCTACCTGTTCAATCGACAATATCCAATAAGAGAGCCTTGTCTCTCTCCCTACGATGGGCACGAGTAGCCAAACTGAGCTACATGCCCTGTCTATGTACTCCTAAAGAGGGTTGCTGCCCGAAAACACTATATCTCTGTTGTCTGCCACTACACCTATCTGCACCTCATCAATTGGTCGGCCCAAAGATGGATACACCACCATCTCCAAGAACTCCTCCCTCCTCTAATTGTAGGCTCCATGTTCCTGCTGTCTACTAGCCTCCTACAACACTAACCTGTCAATCTCCAACATCTCCTGAGGACAAGTGTCTGCAAATACTTCCACCCTGGAGGTTGGCTGCACATCTTTCTGCTCCACTCCAATGGATGGCCCCAAGGGTGCCTGCTCATCCTCTATCACGGGCTCAACATGAGCCACTAGTTGGCTCTGCAAAAATGGCCCATCCCGCACACTGTGTATCATCTGATTCATGCTCCTGTATGTGATCTCTATGCTAAATCATCAGTCGCTCATCTGTTCTATGATTTCCTTCCCTCATGGGATCAATCGACTGCTCATCATACTCCTCTACCACACATGGATGCATATCTGGGCTACTGTCATCAACTCCACATGACTGCTTGTGCTCCTCAGAGGTATCATCGTATGAACCCATGGACTCGTCAAAAGAAGGAACCTCCCCCTGAAATTCAGAAGGGATCTCCTTCTGCTCTACCTCTGTCATCTCTTTAGTGTCACTCAAGCATGAGTGATCAAGCCCCCAAGGTCCCTTGGAAGTGAACCAGAGACCCTTCCTCCTCAGCTTATTCCTACTGCATGATCCTCGAAACGAGAGTAGCTTCTCCCTAGTCAACTATCCCTTGAACAGCCCAATGTTTTGCTCAACCAACCTTTCAGCTAGCTCAAAAGCAGCAAGTGAGACCAATTGCTCTCTCCTCCAAACAAACAACAATCGAGGCTGCAACTCCCGACAGATGGCATCATGACCTCTCATACATGATGACAAGATGGACCGCATGTGTGTTATGACTATGTCACAATGATGTTTCCTAAAGCTGAAGAAGCATTTGAACATCTGCAAGATAAGATCATCATACTGAAGATCAATCATGACTTCGTAAGTTCTAGTCATGGCCATAACTCCTAAAATCTCAAGCTTCTTCCCAAAGGTAGAGTCTGCAATGTTGTCCAAGTATCGAAAAGTTTCTATCATCAGTCTTAAAACTATCCTCATATCATCATCATTGTAAGGAGCTATAGGGGCGGTTAGTCTCATGATGTTACCGAGACAAGATGCAACTGGAAGTCTAACCCCTTCACAAGGCTCCTCTTGTTGGATTTTTTAATTCTAACCCTTTAGAAATTCTTCCTGCATTATCTGGTTTATTTCACCTACTTGTTTAATTACTTAACAAGTTATTTAACCATGTAAATACTGAAAATAAACACAAGTACAATCTCAACATCTACACATCATCAACTAAAAGAAAACAAACACACAAGTGACACCATTATTTTGGACAAATGTCTCCGGAAAAATCCAATGCGGGAAACCGGTGCAGTTATTCTGAGGGTATATTATTATGCAATATTTCCTTGAGTACAATTGGGTGCCTCTCTGACACAACTGAAGCTTAGCGCTGGACCTTCTGGCCTCTGCGTCAACCTCCTGCTGAGTTGCGTCAACCCAAGGACCTTCTGTGTCAACCGTCTAAGGCATTGCGCAGCCTTTGGGACCCTTTGCGTCACTCCAGCAGCCTCTACGTGGATGACGCAATCCCTCTGGCCTCGGCGTTGTCTCTGATAGGCTCTGCGTGCCCTGAATTGGCTGTTGCTCTCGCTCTCCCTGCTTCGGTGCTGGTCTCTCAGTATTGTGTCTGCCTCTCTATCTAGCACTCGTTGTTGATCCCTGATTCACTTTTGCTTAGCAATCTCGCTCTAGCAAAATGAATGACTAATCACTCTGGTGTGTCTTCCAATTGACCATCAAGCCTCCTCTTATATTTTTCTGGTTGGTCATTCAACGACCGAGATTAAATCTCTAATCAATGGCAAAGATTAGATTTGGCTTGATCCATTTTTGGAATCTTCGAACCCAGTTTTATATTAATACCCATTAATATTTTATTTTCCTAAGTTTAGACTTACGAACTCCATTAAAAAGATTAATTATTTTAATATCTCTCAAATTGGGTACAATCTGTCCAAACCATTTCTGGGTTTTGGAGATCTCATGTGTTTTAGCCTCTCCACCAATTTTCATGGCTAGAGCACATTCGATGCTACCCCAAATCAACACTCCCTCTTATCGATGATTGTGCTCTAGTAATACTCTTCATTGAGCATCACTCTGATTATATGGCACCGGTACCTGTGCTGATGCTAGGCCTCCCCGCCCAACATCCTCTGCACTGCTGCATCCTGTATGGCTGCGCATGGCCCTGCCACTGCTGCATCCGTACGGCAACTCCCTCTGCATCCGTGCTGCTGCTGGTCCTTTCTCCCATCACTGCATCTGCACTGCAACCCCCTCTCATCATGTTGGATGGTGCTACTGCACTGTGACTCAGTTTCTGAGAAGTAAGTAACTGATCCACACAACTTCTGACATCCCTGTCAGGCTAGAAACACTCCTGATGTTGAAGCTCTCTTTGCCGCTAACAAGTGCTCCCTCTACTGACCTCTGCACTGCTGCAACAACTCCCTGCATCTCGCACTGCTGCAAACCTCTTTGTGCGATCCTGCACTATTGCAACACTCTCCATGCCTCTAGCACTGTTGTAGCCTGCTAGCCTCACGCTACCCGGGGACTCTTACATTATAGCACTCTCTGCCACTTCATCCTCACCTTTCTCTGCCTACATCTACCAATTCTGCTACTCCTCTTTGGGGCTCTCGTAGCAAGGTATAATCCAAGAGGTTGGGTACCTCAAGGATCCTGCCCCTCATCGCCTGTAGTCCTCCTGATTACAGCTCGATGTCTACCCACTTTTTCTCAAGTGGCACATGAGCACTCATGGCACAATTGTCGTCCTCCTCGACTTCTTTCTCCGCCTTCGCTGGCGCTGCTTTAGACTCAGAAGCCTCTCCCTTACTCTTCTTCTTCGGACACTGGTTCGCATAGTGACCCAATTCCCCACAATGGAAGCAGTTGACCTTGGAGAGGTCCTTCTTCTTCCTCTTTTCCTCCTTTCCCGCAGATGCTGGAGCTACATCCTCTTCCTCTTCCTTCTTGATCCTGACCCCTTTGCTGCTACTTCCTGTCTTGGTCAGCTGTCTAATCTCTTCTTGACGAAGAGCCGCCCACAATTCTTCCCAATTTGGAAGATTCGCCCTGCCCAGTATGCTCTGGATAAATGTCCCCCACTGCTCGGAGACTGCATTAAGTGCGGTTCTCACCATTAACTCCTGATCCGGCATGGCCCTTATGGAAGACAGTTGGTCACGGATCCCCTTCAATCGACCGAGGAAACATCCATCTTCTCTCCCTTCTGCATCTGGTATGAACTTAGTTGATTCTCTAGGATCATCTTCCTCTGCACGAAAGTATACTGGTAAAATTTCTTCAAAGTGTCCCACATCTCCTTTGTCGTTTCCTTCTCGGCAATATGTTGGACCACACGATCCTTGACTCCATGAAGGATGATGCACTTTGCCTTAGCCATTGCCTCTTTGTACCTTTCATTAGCTACCGAGTTAACTGGGATAGCCATTACTCTCAAGGTGAAGCCCTTGATACAATGTCTATCTAGAATGGACAAGATCCTGGCCTTCCAGACCACAAAGTTGGAAGCTCCATCCAACCTGTCCTGATCTGTCAGCCCATTCATGACCATCTCTCTGCTCTTCTCTGTCGACTCCTCCGAGTCTCTACTTCCCACCTGGAAGTTCTCGGTTCGACTCCAACTAAGTCTTTCTACTTCTCGTCTGGAAGTTCTCGGTTCGACTCCTCCGAGTCTCTCTACTTCCCGTCTGGAAGTTTACATCTGGACTCCCTCTGAGTCCCGATTTCCCTCCTGGAAATCCTTCTGCCAACTGTAAAGTTTCCCCTCTCTGATTGTTTGTGCCACTGCAACACTGATCCATATTCTTTGGCTAGAAATCCGCCTTAGCAGCAACTCCCTCTACTTTGGTTTTGCCCTGTTAGGTACTGTTTTGACCATAGTACCCCACCAGCTTCACTCTCGCAGACTGCCCACAACGTCCTTTGCCCCAACAACTGAAGGATTGAGCCTCTTGGCTCTGCGCAATCTCGGCACCAGCAAAACAACTCCCTCAGCCAACTGCGTCAGCCCTCCTGGCCTTTGCGTGAGCCTGTTTCTGCTTTCCTCAGCCTCTGCGCTGGCCTTTGTCGGGCCCAGACTGATGACGCAATCCCTCTGCGTCAACCCTTCCTCTTTCACTTCTGCAAGGATTAGCCACTGTCACTTGGGAAAATTGATTCTGCTGCAAATGATCTGCTCAGGTGATGCCTTCAGCTCTCTGTGATCTGCAACCACGCTCTAATACCATGTTGGAATTTCTAATTCTAACCCATTAGAAATTCTTCCTGCACTATCTGGTTTATTTCACTTACTTGTTTAACTACTTAACAAATTATTTAACCATATAAATACTGAAAATAAACACAAGTACAGTGTCAACATCTACAGATCATTAGCTGAAAGAAAACAAACACACAAGTGACACCGTTATTTTTGGACAAATGTCCTCGGAAAAACCCAGTGCGGGAAAACCGGTGCAGTTACTCTGAGGGTATATTATTATGTAATATTTCCTTGAGTACAGCTCGGTGCCTAACCGGCTCACCTGGTAGAGAAAAATACATGACAACAATACCTCTCTATTCGGAAACAGGTATTCAGGAAACCTGTCCCACGAAACCCTCTCGAGCACAACTAAGCTCAGCGCTGACCCTTCTAGCCTCTGCGTTAGCCTCCTACTGACCTGTGTCAACCCCAGGACCCTCTACGTTACCCCTCTGAGGCATTGCGCAACCTCTGGGACCCTCTGCATCACTCCAGTACCCTTTGCATGGATGACACTGTCCCTTTGGCCTCTGCGCTGTCTCTGCTGGGCTCTGCGTGGACTGAACTCGCTGCTGCTCTTGCTCTCCCTGCTTTTGCACTGGCCTCTCAGTACTGTCTCTGCCTCTCTGTCCAGTACTCAATGCCCCTCGCTGTTGATCACTGATTCACTTTTGCTTAGCAACCTTGCTCTAGAAAAATCAATGACTGATCACTCTGGTGTGTCTTCCAACTGACCCTCAAGCCTCTTCTTATACTTTTCCTGTTGGTCCTTCAACGACCAAGATTAAATTTTTAATCAACGGCTAAGATTTGATTTTGCTCGATCCATGACTTTTGGAACCTTTAACCTAGTTTTATATTAATACTCATTAATATTTTATTTTTCCTAAGTTTAGACTTAGGAACTCCATTAAAAATATTAATTATTTTAATATTTCCCAAACCGGGTACAATCTGTCCAAACCATTTCTAGGTCTTGGAGATCTCATGTGCTTTAGTCTCTCCACCAATTTTAATGGATAGAGCACTTCTGATGCTACTCCAAATCAACACGTCTAAGAACTTGTGTTGTATGAGAGAAAACATAGCTTGTTTTAGAGCCCAAATTAGTCTCTTCCCTTCTAATTGTCTTACTTTGGAGAGGAGTGCATCTAATTCATCCAGTTTGAAAAGAGTTTTCAATGTGACCCTCATGTGTTTCAAATTTGTTCCAAGTGCTAGGATGTTGTGTCCAATCTTTGGCTCCTTCTGCAAATCTCTTGGTTGCTCATGGGTAAGAATGGCATGGATCTCTTTTGAGAGAGGTTTGTTGACTTGCTTGGGTTTCTGGTCCAATGATGCATGGTTGGTTCAAGGAACTAATTTTTGTGTTCAATCTTCTTAATTCCTTTAGGAGTTCCTCCATGGTTTAGTCCAATGAATTTAAGTACATCCACTGTTATGGTTGACAAACTATTAAGACCCCTCACTAACAATATATTGGTTTAGACTCAGCCATACGAAACACTCAACATCATACAATAATGTGGTCAGTAATACCCTTGCTATGACAATACACATATGGTCTCAGTAGTTAATGACACTCTCTCAACACTTAGCAACAACTAAGCTCAAGAATCCCCAAACGGTAACAATATTCAACTCTATCTTTGTAATGCATAAATTCATCAATCCTTCACTTAACATACCCAACCACATCAAAGACTCAACTTCAGCCCCAACTATGTCAATACAAGGTTATATGGACCCACAAAGTTATGAGTTTATAGAGTCTGGTTTATTGTGGTGTTTTGATAGGTAGTGGGTTCACAAATTGTTGTACGTGCTCAGACGCAATGATAAATAAACCCTTAAAAGATTTCATTTATTTCGTATTTCAAAACTTATACAGTTACTGTGCGTAAATAATCAATACATATTAAGATTTGAGACTAGTATGAGGGCTGAAAAGAAAGTATAAAGAACTTGATTTGAAGACCCAAGAGTTGTCCAACAGCCACAAAATTCTGAGAGTACAAAAATCAGCCTTTAATGTGGTAAATGCTTCTAGCAAAGAATGAGAACTTCAACAGCTACGCAGACCCAAATATCAACAATGCTTTGATTCCTTAGAAAAAGTAGCCACTATATATAAATTACTCCATTTATGTGTACAACTTAGGCTCCACGAAGGATACAATCCTCAATCCTCAGGTTTTGCTTACTATTTTGATTCTGGCTTAATTCCGCTTCTAAAGGTTTCAGGCAGCCTTGTGAAATTGGCAACTAGGGCCAAACTTCATGTGGGTCATCTTATTCATGGTTGATAATATGTTCATTAGATTCCTCTCGTCGAGAGGTGTAGGATTGATCTAAAGATCATCCGATTCCGATACGTATTCATGGATATATGAGTTTATTTTGATTATGGAATTATTATCAAGCTGACCTACAACTCATGTAGGCTCGGAAGCCCAACAGTCGCATCTATTCAAACATCAACAGTTGTGTATAAATACAGGAGGACTTTTCCTCATTTGCACTCACTCATCTCATCACATCTCTCTCGCTCTACTGCACAGAAAATAGTCTCTTCTCTACTGCGTAGAAAAGGGTCTCTCTTTCACACATGTGAAGCCAGAAGCTGCTGAAACTAAAGCTGCAACTGCAGATCCAAACTTTGACCAGTGTGGACCATCAAACCTCCTCTTTTGATCAACGTTGTAGGTTCATTTGAACCTCCTCCGAAGGCTGCAACTTTTGGTGGTGGAATCAAGTCAATCCGACGGACGGTTTACGAGATATCAAATGCCCTAATTTGAAGGAAGCTGCTGAAACTGAAGCTGCAACTGCAAAAGTGAAGTTTGACTTGCGTGGACCAAAATATCTCCTCATCTGAACTACGTGGTAGGTTCATCGAAACCTCCTCTGAAGGTTGCAACTTTTGGTGGTGGAATCAAGTCGATTCGACAGATGGTTTGCGAGATATCGACTGCCCTAGTTTGAAGGAAGCTGCTGAAACTGAAGCTGCAACTGCAACAGTGAAGTTTGACCTGCGTGGACTAGAAGATCTCCTCATCTGAACTGCACTGTAGGTTCATCTGAACCTCCTCTGAAGGCTGCAACTTTTGGTGGTGGAATCAAGTCGATCTAATGGACGGTTTGTGAGATATTGACTGCCCTAGTTTTGATGATGAAGCCGCTAATGCTGATGCTGTTGATCTAGGGTTTGCTAACGTTGATATACATCATATTTATTGTACTATTTCTCTCTGCTGAATTATTGAAGATAAAAGAAGATTTGATCAAAGGGTTTCCCCACACATTGTGGGGTTTGTCCCTGGCTAGCCACCACATGTGTGTCTCTTGTCTTGGCTTGTTTTCTGTCGATCGTTTAATGTTCTATCTACACTTTACTTTATGTACATGTGATTGCTAATCTGTGGAATATAATAAGAAAAAAAAGTAAACTTTTATAAGCATAGAACATACCATAACTTAACAAGCTTGCAGTTGGATTACTACGCCACCTTACGTCTCTCTCGACTACGTTCTGGAGATACAACAATCAACCAACTATTCATACACAGGTACAATTGACTCCATAATTCGCAGCTCCAATTGTATTCTCATGTGCATATTGCCATTATAACATGGCCTAAATTCTTGTCAGCTATTCCAAGCAGAACAACGTTAGTGTCCATGGTGGCACAGGTCAATTATCTCAAGCACTCCCAAGTTGTTTTCCACCCAAACGACAATCACTATCTGTGTTGGTACCCATGAGAATATTCTCGGCCTATGAGAAGTAGTGCTCTCGGCATATATTAAAATGGGACTCGACTCTCAAAAGAACACAACTTGGCCCACGTAACTTAATCGGTAACCAGAACTTGGTATCACATCAGCAGTGTATTCGACCATCCCAAGGCACAACAATTATGCTGGGAATTGAAAGCAGCCCCTCCATGATTTCCACTTCACTGGACTAGGCCACACGATTTGGCAACAAATTACGCCCGACAACAGTTTAGAATAGGTGACTCGGCCTCTTTACACTCTACGATTTGTTTGCATGCCACGATGCTCCACGATCACCGATATCAGTCAGTGTACTTCACGCGTAGCATACCCAATAATATTTGTCAACATCTCATCTTCTGTGGTATGTCAAACAACATCGAATTGCACTTGAATTTGGGTTGCTAATTAAAATTGCACCGATCTGAACTGGCACTGAATTTGACATGTCCAGTATGCCAATATTCACTGTAACCAGCAGGTTATTGTAGCAATTGGGTCGTATAGTGCTCAGGCTAGGTTCTTCTCATCGTATGACTAGATATTTTCATCCCAACTGACTACTTCAATATTCCCTGTGTGCGCACAATCATCTCTGCTATTTGCTTTCTAATTTAGCACACTGGTATCTACAAGAGTGCAAACATTTGTCTTACAAGTGCACATGGCTCAATGTCTTCTCTTTCAAATTCTCATCACAACAGATATGTACCACTCCAACAACCACATTTTCTTTTGGTATAAGGAGATATAATCTTAGCCTTCTACAATTTCAACGTGCATCAAGAAATCAACAGTGATATTTTGGCCCTAGATAGGGTTTTTGCTTCAGACAAATAAAATTGACCCTCTCAGCATAGATTTCACGTTCTCATAATTTTGGCTCCAACAAGATAACTTGATTTGCAATAAAACCCTCAGGCTGAGCCAAGACCAAGGCTTTGATACCACTGTAATGTCCCAAATGTAGAAAATTTGGAACAAGCACTTCACATAAAATTATCATCTATGTAATAGAAGATTGCCATGTAAAACCCAAACCATAAATCCATAAATTGCATTAAAATCTCATTAAAATATAACAACATGAAGAACAATGAGAAATGTAGCAACAAATCCAACTTTATTATAGAAATATATGCCAATACGATATCTAGGAATGACCCTCCAAAATATGTAATAATACTGATACCATCCTCCAAACTGAAACAGGAAATCAATCACTACACCTGTAGATTTTGAATGAATCCACTAAGGGGATATGGGTGCTCACCCAATCTCGCTAAATCACCCGAGGGTTTCTGTCCAGGGGCTACCAATGGAGTAGAGAACCAGGTTTTCAATCTCTCATACAAGAAACAATATCAGATCCAAGATGTCCCCTAATGGCCTCCTCCTCTTCTTTTATAAATTTGACGGACCCCTCTAGAACCTTCTATTTTATTATTATTTTAATCATGGAGCACTTTCCCCCTTTTGTTTTAAATAAAATATTCTTTTTAATGCGGGAAAATTGTAAATTGGTCATCATGTCTCCTCAGCTCACTGAAACTCATATCTAACCATCCCATCACATAGATATCACTACCCTACACGGAAGGGACATTTCTTTAAAAGTTCATCATTTTGAACGAGCTCGCCTACGGGTATCTAAGATGAAATCAGATCTATCTTTCCTTAAAAGATGTAGCTTGCCGCACTGATCTGATTTTTCATCTTGTCCTGATGATGAACCACACTGGTTGGTTCGAAACGCCTCGGCCTAAATCTAACAATGTGATTTATTCCAAAAATGTTTTCAAATAATCAAAATATGGATCACAGAAGCTTGAATTTGGATATCACTACCCTGCACGGAAGAGGCATTTCTTTAAAAGTTCATCATTTTGAACGAGCTCGCCTGTGGGTATCTAAGATGAAATCAGATCTAGCTTTCCTTAAAAGATGTAGCTTGCCACTATGATCTGATTTTTCATCTTGTCCTGATGATGAACCACACTGGTTGGTTCGAAACGCGTCAGCCTAAATCTAACAATGTGATTTATTCCTAAATCTAATAATGTGATTTATTCTAAAAATGTTTTCAAATAATCAAAATATGGATCACAGAAGCTTGAATTTGGATATCACTACCTTGCACGGAAGGGACATTTCTTTAAAAGTTCATCATTTTGAACAAGCTTTCCTGCAGGTATCTAACATGAAATCAGATCTAGCATTCCTTAAAAGATGTAGCTTGCCGCTATGATTTGATTTTTCATCTTTTCTTGATGATGAACCACACTGGTTGGTTCGGAACGCATCGGCCTGAATCTAACAATGTGAGTTATTCCGAAAATGTTTTCAAGTAATCAAAAAATGGTTCACAAAAGCTTGAATTTGGACACAAATCTTCTTGTTCCGGTTCCAACGAGCTATTAAACTAAGGTGTTCTATCAATTATTCCTCTCGGAATGCCACCTTAAGCTAATTAATTGAGTTAGGCCCAATAATAACTCTATTTTCTAAAAGTTGTTGGAATGTGCCAGAACGAAAGGAAAACTATGCAGATGAGGGTATATACCAAGCAAACGCCATCGAACCTCATAAAAACTCCTCAAAACCCCTCCAAAATCTCTTGGGCCCACTGATGACACCAACATACACTTGTGACCTGTCTGCCCCCCAACTTTAAAAGTCCATCCTAACCATGTCACAAGGAACACCAAAAAAAGGAACATTACAGAAAAATGAGGCAAATAACATAATTTTAGTGTTATAATTCATTATCCAACTCCAATAATCACAACTTTCATGAAAAAAACATAAGGTATTTACACCCAATATGAAGTAATGAAATAATGTAGGTCACGTATATCAAGCTGCATAACCATAATCATCAAATTTGAGTGAGCTAAGCAAATGTAGGAAGCATCTCTGACCAAGTTTGCATAACCATAATCATCAAATGTGAGTGAGCTAAGCAAATGTAGGAATCATCTCTGACCAAGTTTGCATGGAATGACCATAGATCTCACCTGTGTAATACTATCTATAGGTGGAAAAATCTGCTTTGATGCCACTGTAATATCCCATTTTAATTGTTTACACTATTACAGGAAATTTTCTTTAGAAAATTATGTTGTATATCTAATCCAGAAATACCATGAAAATTTATCAATTTATACCAGAGAAATCACCAACATAAAAACTAAGAAATTAATAATTACTTTAACTCTAGAAAAATTAATATTAAACACGATAATTACAATATTAGACAAATGCAGTGGATCTCAGCGTATTTGAATTAATATAAATATGATATTACATGCCCATACAATTAATGGAAGAATGTTGAGATAAAACTCTTTAACCTGCTACAAATTGGATCTGGCCTCAAAATATATCTATTAGAACACTGGATCTGACATCCAAACTAGAAGTGCAACCAATAAGCACTACTATGCATTCTGAATGAATTCACCAAGGAATGAGATGGGCTTTTGACCACTTTCACTAAATCACCAAAGGGTTTTTGTCCTGGGGCTACCGACTCTGAGAACCTGGTTCTCCAAACCTTACGAATCAGAAATTACAAACCAACCAAGATGTCCCAAATGTTTTGCTTCCCTTCCTTTTAAAGATCTAATGGATCCCTTTACAACCTTCTAGAAAATGGTTTATTTTATTATTTTATTTCCATTCTAGAAGATTCCCCCCATTACTTTATTCAAGTGATTTTTGATTTTTTTTGTTTCAAGTCACTTTGGCCTTTTTCTCTAATTAACCATTTTTCCCATTTTTCTCATTCTTTTATTTACTTAAGTGACTAATTAAAGTCACTTTTAATCCTGGGAAATGATTAATCGGCCATCATCCTTCCTCCAGCCATTGGAAATCAGTTCTCACCATCCCATCCCGAATGTTTCTTCGTTCCGGTTCCAACGAGCTATTACACTAAGGTGTTCTTTGAAATATTCTTCTTGCAACAACACCTTTAGCTTTTTTAATTACAATATGCTCATTACGACCTCATTTTATGGAAATCATTGGAATGTAGCAGAACCAAGAATAAGTTGTGCGTAATTGACCCTAATGATGAAATGCAATAAGCGATCCCCGTTGATGCCCATCAAACTCCATGTTAGTTTTTGGTAGCATCAAAAGTGCTCTAGCCTTGAAAATTCATGGAGAGGCTAAGGCACATGAATTCTAAAGAACCCAGAGACCGTTTGGTGAAATTCCACCCGGATTGTATTTTATTAAAATAATTAATATATTTAATGGAGTTCCTAAGTCTAAACTTAGGGAAATTAAAATATTAATGGGTGAGAATAACTAGAAGGCGGATGAAGTCATGTTTTAATCTTAGCCGTTGATTAGACACTTAATCTTGGCCGTTGAAGACTCAACAGGAAAATTATAAAATGGAGGCTTGGGGTTTATTTGGAAACTCACACGGAGAGAAGGTGAGAAATTCGAACTAGGTGATCATTCTACAATAGAGGGGTAGTGAGAATCCAGGAGAAGGACTTTCCGAAGAATATTGACAGAGAGGCGGAGAGAGCTTGTGGAGAGGCAGCGCAATAGTCGGGAGAGTTGACGCTGGGCCAGTCTGAGCCCACGCAACCTTGACATGGAGCTAGAAGAGCTAGCGCAGAAGGGAAAGTTGCTTGTCACGCAGAAGGCGGAACTACTGGAACAGTCGGGATAGTTGATGTGGAGGGAAGAAGCGCTAACGCAGGGCTAACATAGAGCCTAAAAGGCTAACACAGGGCCTATATAGGGCCAGCGCAGAAGTAGCCGAGGTTAGCCAGTCTTGTTGGCTGGATCAGCCAGAATTTTGCTAGGTGAAGTGAGGTAAAACTCACTACGATTTTCCGCCAGTATTTTCTCTGCAAAGGATTGCTAGATGAGAATCCTAGATTTGTATTCAAATATTTCTCCTGCATAATAATAAACCCTCAGAGATGTTGCACTGGCTTTCCCGCATTGGGTTTTTCTGGGAATCTCTGTTTTCTGTTTCATGAGATCAAATATTTAATTAGTGTAGGCTGCAAAAGTAATTTGCTTCAATATTCAGAAAAATAACTTGATGAATGTAATTTAAAAATCAAGTAGGTGAAGTTGATTTAGATTTGTTGTAGTAGGGATTCCTTCAGTGTAGGAATTTTCACACTCCTCAGAATCCCTTCAGGACCTCTGTGACGTATTTTGGCTCTTTTGACCTGGCCGTTACACACCCTGGAAATCCATCTTCGTTGTATTATAAAGGAAATTGAAAATGGGGACATTACAATGTTTGCATGGAATGACCATAGATCTCACACCTGGAACTACTATCTATAGGTGAAAAAATCTCCTGTAGTTACCCCTACTTGTCAAAGGGGTAATATCTGGCTTTAACATATGTTTTGACTTTAGAGTGCATGAGAACCGCAGAGATATCTGGAACTCCAAGACCTACACTCTACATCAATCAACAAAACATGCTAGATCTGACCATAAAACCATTAGTTAAAAAAGGTATATGAAAAATGAAAAGAAGTGTGACAAAGAATTTTTCTTTTCTTCCCTTTGTTTAGACAAGACTAAATCAAATGCAACTAACTAATAGTACACAAAGTCAACCAATAATTAAAAACAAGCAAGCAAGAAAGCATAATCAACATGCATGGAGGCACAAAAATTGACTTATTGCTTTAGAGAAACTTATTCATCCTACTCTACTCTATATGGCATAAGAAAAAAAAATGCCAGTTATAATCATACAATCGATGGAGCCAAGCTAACACTTCATCAGTATTTAAAACCCTACCCTTGTGTTTGGTTATGAATCAAAATAGTGATGTATCAAGTATAAAATAATCATGAGATGGTACAAATAGTACAACATTACAATGATGGAATCCAACCCATGATGGACAAGAGCACCAAAATCATGCCAAATTTTACATGTGCACCTACAATATTTCTCTATTCATCTTTGAATGGGGCTGCAATATGACAAAGATGATTCATCTTTGCTCCAAGTAGGATCTCTATGGTGCAACCTTTGCATATCATAAGGTTGATTCGTTGATTTTCTAGTGCAATTAGGGTTAGCACAGTGTTTCTAAAATTCTGATAATTACTTTTTATGTAAATATTCTTTTAATTTGTTCCATATATCATTCAACAATTATACTTCAGAAATTCAACAATAAAAAATAGTAGAACAGTAGAGGTCACGATGCACAAATGGGAGACAAGATTTAGCTTGGGAAAACCCACTATGGAGAAAAACCCACCAACCCTTTTAATAAAAAAATTATTCTTGTTCAATGAGAAACACACCTAAACCTATGATCAAACTTGGTCTTCTCCTCCAAGTTAAGTCACCCAAATGATCTTTCACTTTGCTCTTGATCCTGGACTTTCAAAATCTCAGCCCTCCTGAAATGACCAGTTTCCTAGAATTTCGGCCCTATAGTAGTTGCCCCAGTAACCTAGAAAATTTCGGCGCCCTGCAACAATTGCCCCAGGATCTGCGAATCACAAAGAGAGATTCCTTCACACGTGCGAGTTGCTAGAGAGATAGAGGAGAGAGAAAATTTGACCTTCTTCTTCATCCTTCTTTGTTCTTCTTGTCCTTCGCTCACTTGCCCAGAAACTGTCTTGAGAGAGGACTGCGAATTGCCCAAATGAGGAGCTTGACCCGCCTTTATACAATGGTTTGTGTAGGGTGAATGGACGTGTAACTTGGACAGAGCCAACTTGACTTTGAAGGAACGGTCTTGTCACTTTTGGAGCCAAAAATTTCATTTCAAAGATTCAAATTTACATCTCTTAAAAGTCACAATGGGACTGACTCAAAATAAATTTTCCTTTGATTCAAGCATTTATAAATATGCTTTACAATGATAAATATCATTACATGAAGTGACCAAAAGTACATTATGAATATCGACCATAGTTACAAATTCAATACTCCCTCTTAACCAGGGAGGTATCCATATTCATTGTCATAGATATTCTCAAATTGAACAAATTTCTCTAAATAAAAGGTTATCTATTATTACTAGAATAATCATCTATCTTCAACATCTGCTAGTGGCCATATCCGGGGTGATACCAAGCCCATGGAAATGTCATCAGCATACAGGACCCACTCCTCCAAAGTGATCAGTTCTCTAATCCCATGGCCACTACCTAGGCCAATATGACGAGACCCTCAACTAGCAAGCAGACATTCACACTTCCTGGTGAGCACTCTGGGCCAAGACCTCACTCAACCCTTGCTTGATTGGTGATCGGGTGTAGATGTTTAACAAGACCTCACTCCACCCTGTCTGATGTGTGATCATGGTCCAGGACCTCACTCCACTCTTCCGGTCTGTGATCGAGGTCTAAATGTTGAAGGAACTCACTCCACCATTCTTGGTGTGTGATCAGGGTCCAGTACCTCACTCCACCATTTTTGGTGTGTGACCACGGTCCTCCTCCAAGAGAAACTCACTCAACACAACTTGTTGAGTCCTCTGGGTCTCTTGGACCCATTCTCCCTTTGGGGAGAATGTCCATCCGTGCTACAGACAAATCAGCACTCCCTCTCAATGATAGGGGTGATCTCCATGATCCCCAACTTGTCACTAAAGTACATGAACTTGTCCCTCGACAACAGCTTCATTAAAACAACAGTTGTCTTCTCATTGATGGGGATGTACTCGAGCCTTATTGTTGTCCTCTACATTATGTCACGGATGTAGTGGTACTTGATCTCAACATGCTTTGACCTATCATGGAATACAAGATTCTGTGAAAGCTTTACACAACTTTGATTATCATAGTGTATCACTATTAATTCTAATTCTTGGCCAAACAATCCTGCAAACAACTTTTGGAGCCATATTGCTTACGTACAAGCCTCATTGGTTGCGATGTACTCTGCTTCAATAGTGTTTAGTGTGATTGACCTCTACTTCTTGCTCATCCACGATATCATAGCGGATCCTAAACCAAAGCATACTCTAGAGGTACTCTTCTTGTCTTCAACACTTCCTACCCAATCAGCATCTGTATGTCCCTGAAGTTGTACATCATTGTTTGCAACATACCTTAAGCCATAGTTCATTGTACCACACTAATATCTCAAGATGTGATTTGCTGCAATCTAATGCTTGTGTCTCAGTTCTACCTAGAACTGGCTTAAGGTGTTCACAGCAAAGCATATGTATGGCTTGGCGTTAACCAAATTCATCAACATGCCAATTAGTTGCCGGTACATAGATGGATCTATCAATTTGGAGTCAGAGCCACATAATTTCTTCAAGTTAGTCACCATGGGAGTCACCATGAATTTGCAATCCATCATACTGAAACTCTGAAGGACCTCTAACACATACTTTCCTTGACCAAGGGTGACCAATTAGTTGCCAGTACATAGATGGATCTACTAATCTGGAGTCAGAGCCTCATAATTTCTTCAAGTTAGTCACCATGGATTTGCAATCCATCATACTGAATCTCTGAAGGACCTGTAACGCATACTTTCCTTGACCAAGGAAGCCCACTAGGTTTCTTCCATACTTCTAATCCCAAATTCCAATGCATCAACCCAGGATCCTTCATGTCAAATTCAAAAGCCAACTGCTTGTTGCACTGAATGAGAAGAGGCTTGGCACTTGTCAGGAACAGGTCGTCAACATATAATAATAGGATCATAGGTGCATACTTTACAACCTTAAAGTAAAGGTTTGGAGCAACTTCACTCTTGGTAAATCCCAATCATGTCAGATAGTTGTCAATATAAGCATACCAAGCTCTTGGAGCTTGCTTGAGTCCATACAAGGCTTTCTTCTACCTGCAAACATGAGACTCCTTTCCATATACCTCAAATCCTTTAGGTTGTTGAATTTTCGAAGTCTATCTATTAGAAAACTAATTTGTATTCTGTTGGTTTATTTCTTCTACTTGTTTAAATTCTGAACAAGTTATTTAAAACATTTAAATACCAAAATAAACACAATACAGTCACAACATCTACAGATCATCAACTAAAAGAAAATAAGCACACAAGTGACACCATTATTTTTGGACAAATGTCCCTGGAAAAACCCAATGCGGGAAAATTGGTGCAGCTATTCAGAGGGTTATATTATTATGCAGTTTTTCTGAGTACAATTTGGTGGATAATGGGCTCACCCAACAGAGAAAAATACACAGCAACAATGCCTATATATTTGGAAATAGGTATTCAGAAAACCTGTCCCACGAAACCCTCTCCGGCAAAACCGAAGCTCAGCGCTGGCCCTTTTGGCCTCTGTGTCAGCCTCCTGCTGACTTGTGTAAACCCCGGGACCCTCTGCGTCAGCCCTCTGAGGCACTACATAGCCTCTGGGACCCTTTGCATCACTCCATCAGCCTATGCGTGGATGACGCAGTCCCTCTGTCCTCTACGCTGCCTCTGCTGGGCTCTATGTAGCCTGGACTGGCTGTTGTTTTCGCTTTCTCTGCTTCTGCGTTGGTCTCTCAGTATTGTCTCTGTCTCTTTGCCTCGTACTCATTGCCCCTTGCTGTTGATCACCGATTCAACTTTGCTTAGCAACCCTGCGCTAGCAAAATGAATGACTCATCACTCTGGTGTATTCTCCAACTGACAATCAAGCCTTCTCTTATACTTTTCTCGTTGGTCCTTCATCGGGCGAGATTAAATCTCTAATCAATAGCTAAAGATTAGATTTGGCTTGATCCATGACTTTTGGAACCTTCTAACCCAGTTTTATATTAATACCCATTAATATTTTATTTTTCCTAAGTTTAGACTTAGGAACTCCATTAAAAATATTAATTATTTTAATATCCCCCAAACCGAGTACAATCTATCCAAACCATTTGTGGGTTTTCGAGATCTCGTGTGCTTTAGCCTCTCCACCAATTTTCATGGCTAGAGAACATTCGATGCTACGCCATTCAACACTCCCTCTTAGTGAGGATTGTGCTCTAGTAATACTCCTCACTGAGTATCACACTGATTATCCGGTACCGGTTCCTGTGCTGATGCTAGGCCTCCCCGCCTAACATCCTCTGCATTGCTACATCCTATACTATTGCCCATGGCTCTGCAACTGCCACTGTTGCATCCGTACGACAGCTCCCTCAGCATCCGTGATGCTGCTGGTCCATCTTCCCAACACTGCATCTACATTGCAACACCCTCTCATCATGCTGCATCGTACTACTGCATTGCAACTCAGTTACTAAGAAGTAAGTAACTGATCCACCCAACTTTTGACATCCCTATCAGGCTAGAAACACTCTTGATGCTGAAGCTCTCTCTGCCGCTAACAAGTGCCCCCTGTAATGACCTCTACACTGCTGCAACAACTCCCTGCATCTTGCACCGTTGCACACTTCTTTGTGCCATCCTGCACTGTTGCAACACTCCCGTGCCTCCCGCACTGTTGCAACCTGCTAGCCTCGCGTTGCCCCAGGACACCCGCAGTGTAGCACTCTCCGCCGCTTAATCTGCATCCGTCTCTACTGACATCTGCCAGTCCTGCTATTCCTCTTCTGGGCTCCCGTAGCAAGGTATAATGCAAGAAGTTGGGTACCTCAAAGATCCTGCCCCTCATCGCCTGTAGTCTTCCTGACTACAACTCGATGTCTCCCCACTTCTGCTCAAGTGGCACAATCGTCATCCTCCTCGACTTCTTTCTCCACCGTCATTGGTGCTGCCTTCAAGTCAGAAGCCTCTCCCTTACTCTTCTTCCTAGGACACAGGTTCGCATAGTGACCCAGTTCCCCACAATGGAAGCACTTGACCTTGGAGAGGTCCTTCTTCTTCCTCTTTCCCTGCTTTCCTATAGATGCTTGAGTCGCATCCTCTTTCTCTTCCTTCTTAATCCTGACCCCTTTGCCGCTACTCACTGCCTTGGTCAGCTGATCTCTTCTTGATGAAGAGCTGCCCACAGTGCTCCCCAATCTGGAAGACTTGTCCTGCTCAGTATGCTTTGGATTAATGTCTCCCATGTTGAAGTTTCTAGGTCTACCATTTAGAAATCCTCCATGCACTTTACTGATTTATTCCTACCTACTTGTTCCGTTACTTAACAAGTTATTTACAATGTAAATACTGAAAATAAACACTAGTGCATGCTCAACATATTACAGATCATAAATTGAAGGAAACAGATACAAGCACACAAAATGACACCGTTATTTTTGGACCAATGTCCACGGAAAAACCCAATGCGGGAAAACAGTGCAGTTGTTTGAGGGTTTTCTTATTAAGCAATTTCAGAGTACAAGTTGTGTGGCAAATCCGGCTTACCCAACAGAGAATGCCCTTGGTAGTAATACCTCTCAGTTTGAGACAAATGTCCCTGTTGAAACCCAGATAAACCCTTTGGCAGTTGCTCAGCTCCAATCTACCCCAGAAACCCCAGCGTTTGTCTTTCTAGATTGCATCAGCCTTTCTTTGCCTAGCGCTGGCCCTGCATCACCATTAATACGCCTGTGTCAACCTCAGGAAGCCCTGCGTCAGTTTTCTGACCCTATGTGTTAGCTACGTTGGCCTCTCTGAAGCACTGCGCAGCTCTTGGCTACCTTTGCGTGGCCTTGCGTGAGCCTTGGATGCTACTGCGTCACTGTCTCTGGCTCCTGTGCTGATCTCCTGACACTATCTTTGCCTCTCTATCTCTCTGTACTCATTTTCCTTCAGCTGCAACTCAGATCACTGATTCTATCTCTCCTAGCAAACGCCGCTCTAGAGAATAGAATGACTGATCATCTGGTGTGTTCTCCAAGTGACGCTCAATCCTTCTCTTATACTTTTTCCGTTGACATATCAACAGTCGAGATTAAGTCCCTAATTAATGGCTAAGATTAGATTTGGCTTGGTCCATGTCTTTTGGACCATTCTAACATAGTTTTATATTAATCCACGTTAATATTTTAATTTCCCTGAGTTTAGACATAGGGACTCCATTAAAAATATTAATTATTTTAATATCTCCCTAACTATTTAGAAGCCCAAACCCTTTATGGGTATTGGATATCTCATGTGCCCCAACCTCTCCACCAAATTTCGTGGTTAGAGCACATCCGATGCTACCACAAATCAACACTCCCTCTTAGCGAGGACTGTGCTCTAGCAATACTCTTCACTGAGTATTACTCTGATCATCTGGCATCGGTCCTTGTGCTGATGCTAGGCCTGTTGCCCATCATCCTCTACACTGTTGTTTCTTGTATTTCTTCCCATAGTTCTGCCATTGCCACTGTTGCATCTGTACGACAACTCCCTCTGCATCTGTGCTGCTGCCCATGGCTCTGCCATTGCCACTGCTGCATCTGCACTGCGTTTCCTCTCATAGTGCTGCCCACTGCTGCACTACAAATCAATTACTGAGAATTAGGTAACTAATCTCCCAACTCTGACCTCTCTTATTGGGCTAGAGACACTTGTTGATGCTGAAGCTTCCTCTACTGCTGACAAGTGCTCCCTCTCTGACCTCTGCGCTGTTACAACAACTCCTTGCATCTTGCACCGTTGCACACCTCTCTATGCCATCCTTTACTGGTGCAACACTCCCATGCCTGTCGCACTGTTGCAGCCTGCTAGCCTCGCGCTGTCTCGGGACTCCTGCACTGTAGCTCTCTCTGCCGCTTCATCTGCACCCGTCTCTACCCACATCAGCGAGTCCTGCTACTCCTCTTCAGAGCTCCCATAGCATGGTCTAATCCAAGAGGCTGGGTACCTCGAGGGTCCTACCCCTCATCGCCTCTAATCCACCTGACTACAGCTCGATGTCTCCCCACTTCCGCTCAAGTGGTGTGTGTGCACTCATGGCACAGTCATCGTCTGTCTCCACTTCCTTCTCTGCCCTTGTTGGCGTTGTCTTAGTGTCGGAAGACTCTCCCTTACTCTTCTTCCTTAGACACTGGGTCGCATAATGACCTAGCTCCCCATAGTGGAAGCACTTGATCTTGGAGAGATCCTTCTTCTTCTACTTTTGTTGCTTTCCCTCAGGATGCTAGGGCAACATCTTCCTCCTCCTCCTTGACTCTGATCCCCTTACTGCTGTTTCCCGCCTTTGTCTAGCGTCTGATCTCTTCTTGGTGAAGAGCTGCCCACATCTCATCCCAAAGTGGAAGTGTCCCTCTGCCCAGTATACTCTAGACAAATACCTCCTAGTCTTCTGGGACTACATTCAGGGTTATCCTCACCATCAATTCTTGATCTGGCATGGCTCCTATGGAAGTCAATTGATCTCGAATCTCATTCAGTCCTCCGAGGAAGGTGTTAATCGGTTCTCCCTTCTTCATCTGATATGACCTCATCTGGTTTTCTAGTAACATCCTTCTCTGCACAGAAGTATGCTGGTACAATTTCTTTAGGGCCTCCCACATCTCATTTACCGTTTCCGTCTCAGCAACGTGTGGTACTACATGGTGCTTGACCCCGTCAAGGATGATGCTCTTGGCCCTTGGCATTGCCTCCTCGTACTTGTCGTTCTTAGTTGGGTTGACTGGGATAGCTATTGTCCTCAAGGCCAAGAGCTTGACATGATTTCTGTCAAGTACAGATAAGATTCTGGCCTTCCAGACTACGAAGTTTGAGGCTCCGTCTAGTCTGTTCTGGTCTCTTACTCTGTGTAGTGCCATGCTGCTCTTCTACTTCCCTCCTGGAAGTTCTCGATGTGACTCCCTCTGAGTCTCGATTTCCCTCCTGGAAATCCTTCTACCAATGTCGAGATGCCCCCTACTCTAATCCTCTGTGCAACTGCACTACTGATCCGGATTTCTCGACAAGAAACCCTTTGTAGCAACTCCCTCCTCCTTGGCCTTGTCCTGCCAAGTACTATTCTGACTATAGTACCCAACCAGCTCCACTCTGCAATTTTCCCACAACCTCCTAAACCCCAGCAACTTGAAGGTGAGAGCTCATAGGCTGTACGCAATCCCGGCACCAGCAACTCGTCCTCCTTAGCCAACTGCATCATAGCCTTCTGGCCCTCTGTGTGGCTCTGCGTGAGCCTCCCTTTGCCTCCCTTGGCCTCTGCACTGCCTCTTCTTGGCTCACTCTTGATGATGCACGCACTGTGTCACCCTTCCTTGTTGCGGCTCTGCTAGGAACAACTTCTGTCACTCGGGACAGTTGTTTTCTGCTGCTATTCTTCTGCTCGGCTGATGTCCTCAGTTCTGTTGTGATCTGCAACCACCCTCTGATACCATGTTGAAGTTTCTAAGTCTACTAGTCACAAACCCTCCATGCACTTTACTGATTTATTCCTAGCTACTTGTTCCATTACGTAACAAGTTATTTACAATGAAAATACTGAAAATAAACACTAGTGCATGCTCAACACATTACAGATCATCAACTGAAGGAAACAGATACAAGCACACAAAATGACACCTTTATTTTTGGACCAATGTCCCTGGAAAAACCCAATGCGGGAAAACTAATGCAGCTATCTGAGGGTTTTCTTATTAAGCAATTTGAGAGTACAATTTGGGTGCCAAATCCGGCTTACCCAACAGAGAATGCCTTTTGCAGTAGCACCTCTCAGTCTGAGACAAATGTCTTGCTGAAACCCCGGATAAATCCTTCGGCAGTTCCTCAGCTCCAATCTGCCCCACAAACCCCATCGTCTGCCTTTCTGGACTGCGTCAGCCTCTCTCTGCCCAGCGTTGGCCCTGCGTCACCCTTAAAGGCCTGGGTCTGCCACAGGAAACCCTGCGTTAGCCTTCTAGCCCTCTGCGTCAACTACGCTGGCCTCTCTAAAGCACTGCGCAGCTCCTGGCTGCCTCTGCGTGGCCCTGCGTGAGCCCTGACTACTACTGCGTCACTCTCTCTGGCTCCTCCACTAATCTCGTGACATTATCTCTGCCTCTCTATCTCTCTGTACTCACTGCCCCTCAGCTGCAACTCAGATTACTGATTCTATCTCTCTTAGCAAACCCCACTCTAGAGAATAGAATGACTGATCATCTAGTGTGTTCTCCAAGTGACCCTCAAGCCCCCTCTTATACTTTTCTCGTTGACATATCAACAGCCGAGATCAAGTCCCTAATTAATGGCTAAGATTAGATCTGGCTTGATCCATGTCTTTTGGAGCATTCTAACACAGTTTTATATTAATCCACATTAATATTTTAATTTCCCTGAGTTTAAACTTAGGGACTCCATTAAAAATATTAATTATTTTAAGATCTCCCTACCTGTTTAGAATTTGCCCAAACCCTTTTTGAGTATTGGAGATCTCATGTGCCCCAACTTCTCCACCAAATTTTGTGGTTAGAGCACATCCAATGCTACCACAAATCAACATCCCAATCCTCGGAGACTATGTTAAGTGCAGTCCTTACCGTCAACTCCTGATCCGGCACAAAAGTATGCTGGTATAATGTCTTCAAAGTGTCCCACATCTCCTTTGTCGTTTTTGTCTCAGAAATTTGTGGGACCACATGATCCTTGACCCCATAAATGATGATACACTTTGCCTTAGCCATTGCCTCCTCGTACCTTTCATTAACTACCGGGTCAAATCGTATAGCCATCACTCTCAAGGCGAGGCCCTTGATATGATATTTGTTTGGAATGGACAAGATCCTGGCTTTCTAGACCACAAAGTTGGACTCTCTGTCCACCCTGTCCTGATCTCTCAGCCCATTCATGACCATCTCGTTGCTCTTTTTTCGACTCCTCCGAGTCTCTCTACTTCACGCCTGGAAGTTCTCAGTTCGACTCTTAATGAGTCTCTCTACTTCCCATCTGGAAGTTCTCGGTTCGACTCCTGTTGAGTCTCTCTACTTCCCGTCTGGAAGTTCTCTTCTGGATTCCCTCTGAGTCCTGACATCCCTCCTGGAAATCCTTCTGCAAATTGTCAAGTTGCTCCTCTCCGATCGTCTGTGCAACTGCAACATTGATCTAAATTCCTTGGCTAGAAATTCGCCTCGGCAGCAACTCCCTCTACCTTGGTCTTGCCTTGTTAGGTACTGTTTTAACCACAGTACCCCACTAGCTTCGCTCCTGCAAACTATCCACAACGTCTTTCACACCAACAACTGAAGGATTAAGCCTCTTTGCTTTGCGCAATCCCAACATCGGCAAATCAGCTCCCTTAGCCAACTGCGTCAACCCTCCTGGCCTCTGTGTGAGCCTCTCTCTGCCCTCCTCAGCATTTGCGTTGGCCTCTCGCTGGCCCAGACTGATGACGCGGTCCCTCTGCGTCAACCCTTCCTCTGTCGCTTCTACAAGGATTAGCTACTGTCGCTTAGGACAATTGATTCTGCTACAAATGCTCTACTCAGCTGATGCCTTCAGTTCTCCTATGCTCTGCAAGCACACTTTGATACCATGTTGAATTTTCTAAGTCTATCCATTAGAAAATTAATTTGTATTATGTTGGTTTATTTCTTCTACTTGTTTAAATTATGAACAAGTTATTTAAAACATTTAAATATCGAAATAAACACAATATAGTCACAACATCTACAGATCATCAATTGAAAGAAAACAAGCAGACAGTGACACTGTTATTTTTGGACAAATGTCCCCGGAAAAAGCCAATGCGTGAAAACCGTTGCAGCTATTTAGAGGGTTATATTATTATACAGTCTTTTTGAGTACAACTGGGTGCCTAACCGGCTCACGCAACAGAGAAAAATACACCACAGCAATACCTCTGTATGCGAAAATAGGTATTTAGAGACCTTGTCCCACAAAACCCTCTCTGGCACAACTGAAGGTCCGCGTTGGCCCTTTTGGCCTCTGTGTCAGCCTCTTGCTAACCTGCATCAACCCCAGGACCCTCTACGTCAACCTTTCGAGGCACTGCGTAGCCTCTGGGACCCTCTGCATCACTTTAGCAGCCTCTGCGTGGATGACGTAGTTGGGCTCTAAGTAGCCTAGACTGGTTGCTGCTCTCACTCTCTCTGTTTCCGCGCTGGTCTCTCAGTATTGTCTCTGCCTCTCTGCCTCGTACTCATTGCCACTCGCTGTTGATCACTAATTCAACTTTGCTTAGCAACGCCGCTCTAGCAAAATGAATCACTGATCACTCTGGTGATTTCTCCCACTGACCCTCAAACCTCCTCTTATACTTTTCTCATTGGTCTTTCAACGAGCGAGATTAAATCTCTAATCAACGGCTAAGATTAGATTTGGCTTGATCCATGACTTTTGGAACCTTGTAACCTAGTTTTATATTAATACCCATTAATATTTTATTTTTTCTAAGTTTTAGACTTACGAACTCCATTAAAAATATTAATTATTTTAATATCTCCCAAACCGGGTACAATCTGTCCAAACCATTTCTGGGTTTTGGACATCTCATTTTCTTTAGCCTCTCCACCAATTTTCATGGCTTGAGCACATCCGATGCTACCCCAAATCAACAGAGGTTGCTCTATGTACACCTCTTCCTCCATTACTCCATTGAGGAAGGCAGTCTTTTCATCCATCTAGTGAAGTTCCCATCCCATAGAGGTAGCAAGTGAAATGATGGATCTAATGGAGGTGTACTTGGAAACTGGAACAAAAGTCTCATCATAGTCTTCTCCCTCTTTTTGGGAGAATCCTCGAGCCATGAACCGTGCTTTGTATTTGTCAATACTTCCTTCTGCAACATGCTTGATCTTGTATATCCACTTGGAAGTCACTACTGACTTCCCCTCAGCGCTTGGCACAATCTCCCAGATGTCATTCTTCATAAACGATTGGTATTCCTAATTCATTGCTTCCTTCCACACGTGTTGGGTAGCTACTTCTTCATACATGGAAGGTTCTTCATCAATGAGTTTTGTCATGAGAGATGCATAGCTAGAGAACCTCTTAAGTTTCTTCACGTCTCTAGATGTGCCATCAAGAGTTGTATATCCTTCCATTTCTTTCGATGTGGATCTAAGCCTTGTTGTTCTCTTCACGATCTCAGGGACTATAACTGGTTTTGTTGGATCTTGAGGCCCTTCTGGCCTTTCGATACATTCTGTAGAACTTGAATGCTCTTCTCTTGAGGCCTCCTGCTTTACTTCTTCCAAGGAATGTACAGAGACTTCCTTACACCTCCAATATGCCACCTTCTCATCGAAGGTGACATCTTAGTTGACCTAAATCTGTTGTTGCTCTGGAATGTATATTTTGTAGGCTTTTGAAGATTCGCTATCTCTAACAAATATGCATTTCGTTCCTGACGACTCGAGTTTGTTCCTCTTATACTTAGGAACATGAATATATATAGGACAACCAAGGATTCTCATATGCCCGACCTCTAGCTTTCTTTTAGAGAAGGCTTCCTTAGGAGTCATACCTTCCAGAACTCTATGACGACTTTTGTTTTGAATGTACACAACTGTCCATGATGCTTCACCACATAAGAACAACAACAAGTCCAAATCATGCATCATGGCCTTGATAGATCCGTCAATGGATCCGTTCTTTTGTTCTGATACACCATTCTGTTGTGGATTATAGGGGACAATTAGCTCCCTCTTAATCCTAGCATGCTATAGAAAGCAACAAGCTCCTTTGAGGTGTATTCTCCTCCATTGTCAGATCTTAGTATCTTGATCTTTTTACTCGTCTAGTTCTCCGCTTCATCTTTGAATTCTTGAAACTTGTCGAATACCTCATCTTTTGTCTTCAAGAGATATATCCTTGTCTTATGGGAGAAGCCATCACTGAATGTCACGTATTATAATGAACCATCAAGCGATTTTACGGGCTTCTGACCACATACATCATAATGAATCAAGTCCAAAGTTTCCTTAGATCTATTGTCACTGTTTGGAAATGGTTTCTTTATGTTCTTCCCAAGATCGCAACCTTTGCATACACCATCGTTCTTTATTTGTAGTTCAGGAACCTCTGACACTATTTCACTTAATTCAGAAAAATGCTCTAAAATGAAGATGCCCATACCTTTGATGCCATAACTCACTTGGATCTATTTCGTCATGTACTGAAGCTTGATTTGGTTGACTCGCAAGTCTATACAATCTTCGATCACGAATCCCAATAACCTCGACATCATCTATACTAGAGCCCTTTGACAAGACAAGTACTTTTCCATTCACAAAAGCAACCCTATCTCCTTTATCTTCTAAACAAGAAATAAAGACAATATTCTTTTTCAAACCTGGTACATAAAGGACATTGTTGAGATGGACATTGTTATCAGATTCCATCGCTATGGATGCCTTTCCAATTCCACGCTCTCTAGTCATGTGTCTTGATGACCCACTGTCTACTAGCCACATGTCACCATCATCTGCAAAGGAACCTATGAAAGTAGAATAGTAGAAGAAATCTTTTTGACCTTTGAACTCCTTCATCTTTTCATCTTCTTCAACTTCTGTTGTGGAAGCATGTTGTTTCCCTTTTCTTTTATTTTTAGCCATATTAGGACAATCTCTCTTGAAATTTCCATATTCTTGACAACCAGAGCATCGTATCTTTGATAAGTATTTCTTCTTCTTACAGGAAGAAGATCCCTTTCTTGACTTCTTATCTTGAGGTCCAAACTTCTTCTTTCCCTTGTTCTTGAAATGAGCTGCAAAGGCTAGAACTACTTCATCTTGATGATCTCTAGTCATCAACCTTGCTTCTTCTTGAGCACAGGATGTAAATAATTGTTCAAATGAAGGAGCTTCTTTCCAACTACTTATACCTACTGCAAATGCATCCCAATATCTAGGGAGGCCATTAAGTGTTGTAGTCACAAGTTCTTGATCGAGAATTAATTCTTCAATAGCTAGAATTTGATCTCTTATACGTGAAATCCTCATGAAGTATGAAGCCACAATGTCGTCGTTAGTCATCCTTGTACTTGGAGCTCATGCTTTAAACTCATGGTCTGACCAACATTCTTGATAGTGTAGAGATTTATTAGGGCATCACACATCTTCTTGGAAGTATCATTATTTGCAGTGTAGGGAACCAAATGATCCCTAATGGAGTCTACTATGATGATCATAAAATTGATGTCATCTTCCTTGAACTTTTCTTTTCCTGCATCATCTTCTGGTTCAGTAACCTTCCCTGTAATGATATCCAAAACCTTGTTCTTGGCAACAAGAATGTCTATTCTAACTTTCCATGCTCTGAAGTTTGATGCTCCCTCTAGCTTGTTTTTAGATTTCATAGATGTAGCCACTGAAACCAATTTAAAGTGATCTCAATGTTCCTTTTTTTCTTCACCAAAGCTCTGATACCATGTTGATTTTCTAGTGCAATTAGGGTTAGCGTAGTATTTTTGAAATTCTGATAATTACTTTTGATGTAAATCTTCTTTTAATTTATTCCATATATCATTCAACAATTATACTTTAGTAATTCAACAATAAAGAAAAATAGAATAGTAGAGATCACAATGCACAAAGATAGACCAAATTTGCCCTAGGAAAACCCACTATAGGAAAAACCGAACAACCCTTTCGATAGAGAAATTCTTTTTTTTCAATGAGAAACACACCTAGACGTATGGTCGAACCTGGTCTTCTCCTCCAAGTCAAGTCACCCAATTGAACCTGCACTTTCAAAATTTCGGCCCTCTTGAAATAACTAGTTTCCTAGAATTTCGGCCTTACAACAGTTGCCCCAGTGACCCAGAAAATTTTGGCCCCCTGCAACAGCGGCCCCAGAAACTGTGAATCACATAGAGAGATTCCTTCAAACGTGAAAGTTGTTAGAGGGAGAGAGAAAATTCAACCTTCTTCTTCGTCCTTCTTGTCCTTCGCTCACATGTCCAGAAACTATCTTGATAGAGGAATGCGAATTGCCCAAATGAGGAGCTAAATATGCCTTTATATAGTGGTTTGTCTAAGGTGAATGGACGCATCTCTTAGCCAAGGCCGACTTGACTTGGAGGGAAGCCGACTTGTCATTTTTGCAGCCAAAAAATTTATTTCAAAAATTCAAATTTACATCTTTTAAAAGTCGCAATGGGACTTTGACTCAAAATAAATTTTCCTTTGACTCAAGCATTTAGAAATATGCTTTACAATGATAAATATCATTACATCAAGTAACAAAAAGTACATTATGAAGCCTGAACATTGTTTCAAATTCAACACGATCCACATTCTTCAAGAAATGGCCTCCTTGACTTTCATGTACATTGTCACTCCACAAAGCTTGAGATGGAATCATAAGAAATCTGAAATATACCTCATGGTTTCTGAACAAAAATGTAGATGAAAAATAAGGTGTAAATTCGAATGTTGGAAAAATGATACTCTCAACTTAGGGTCTGTTTCCCTTCTATATGTGGTTGGAAAGTTTTGTAAGAAGTCATAAATTGAAACCACTTTTTTCCCATAGATATTTTAGCACTGAAAACTTAATTCTCAGTTGTATCTTGATTATTCTATGAAATATTGGGGAAAAGATGAAGAAAAGGTTATTGGGAAATTTTTGTTACAAAATACTTGCTGCCTTGTGTGAATTACATCTCTAAAAGAATACCCTAATGTTGATTTCACATATGAATTTTCACCAAAATCTAAACATAAGGGTGGCTGTTATTTTTTGAATTTTGGCCTTCATGAAATAGCTTCAAGTGCTCAAAATATAATGTATCATACCTGATAGAGCATGGGTAGAAATTGTCATGATAAAGGTGTAAGAAATCACCTCTAGAAGGCAGAAACAAATCTGTAAATGTATCCTCATGTTGCCAAAATCTGCAACATTAGTGTACAAATGTGGCAGGAAGTGATTATGAAATTTTTATGATTTTTCCTCTAATGTGTTAGGCTGTCCAAAGGAATCAAAATATGAAATTTGTTCACTTGAAGTGTGATAGATAGGGTCCCCTAAAATTTTACAATAATGTCTACCCCATTGTTATCAGAACTGTACTGGTGATCGAACTGAAAAACCATACGGACCGGGAACTGGTCGGAACCAGAAAAAAACCTGCTTTACCAAAAACACATAGAATATTCATATTTTAAAGAAAAAACATATATATTCATTTGCATCCATATGAGTCCAAACCATTTATACACAAATATGCAAAATTTATCATTTATATAGCAAGTAATAGTGCATAAAACAAAAATAGCACTTGGTGCAAAACATCGTTGAACCAAAGAACATCAAAAAGCAAGCTCTAAAAGGCCTTTATAGTCCAATATAACATGATAGTGTGATACTACAGTCTACAATACTACAACTACAACCTACATGTGCTAATTGTCAATGTCATCATCATAATCATCATCTTGAACATCCTCCTCATCCTTGTTTGAAGAATGAGTAGTGTTGACCACTACGTGTCAATGACCCATAGCAGTACACCCCTTTTTTTGCAGAAGGGATAGCGCCTGATCAACGTGTTCCTGCCATTCAGCGATCATCGTCAGCCTGAGGATCATCTTATAATGTAAACCCAGTCTGCATGTGTATAATGTAAATAATCTCAGCAGATCCATGTCGTGTATGTAATCACCTAGGTAAACCTAGTTTTCTGGTAACGATTTACATTCCGGGAGGTTTTTTGTCTCACCGATCCATTCTCGGATTGGTCGATAGAGTTTTCTTTCAGCGTACCCGAAAGCCAGAATGGATTTTGTCACTGGAATCTTAGGGGAGTCCTAGTGTTCTAGATAGAGTCTATGTAAAAGTGATTTGGGAATATTCCTAACTATTTGGTTAGGTTATTTTATTACAAATCGCTTGATCTGCTAGATTATATTTGTGTCGCAGAACTAGGTAGTCTGTGAGGGTCTTTTGCAAATGGGTTTTCCCCCTTGAGATGTAAAAATGTAAAATATCATGATGTAAAGTGTCTTGAAGGTTAGAAAAATAATTTATCGCCTCATAAGTCCTAGGTCCTAGGTAAATTTAAGTTTTCCAGAGGTAAAATTCGTGGATCCTTTAAAAAATTAAATCTTAACAGGTCCAGGGACTAAGGTTAATTGATTATTTTGCTAAATTTTATGCCTTGGGTCCCTGGGGTTAAGTCAAAGTCGAACTTTTGAGGAAATAAATGCAAAATTTTAATTTTTGAATTTATTAAAATGCATTTAATTGAAAAATTCGAAATTTCCTCTATATTTAAAATTTCGATGGATGAGATTAAAAGAAATTTTGATCCTCATCAACGGTCGAGATCACTTTGACAAGGATCACTCGAACTAGCCGTTGGGGGATTTATCTTTAAATAGGAGGTCATTTGTTAGTCAGTGTCATCCGATTTTTTGATTGTGTACTAAGTGAAAAGCTCTCTCTTGTAATCTTTTTATGAGCAATAAAGAAAGACTTTGGGGTTAAATTTTTGCTGGTGTTACTCTTCATGGAAAAGTTGTAAGATGTATTATTTTTGTGCGTAATTTCTTTTTTGCCATTAATAATAGCTTCTGAAGAGCAATTTGAGTACAGGTATCTTGCTCAGTCGTTGGGGTTTGAATGATAATTTAATTTTTGAATATAATAGCAGGTATCTCTATTAGATCTGAATTTTATTATTGTTTTCTCGCTCTATGTTGACGGCTGAATCGAGTTTTGCAGGAAAATCCTTGATTATTAGATCATCGGGCATTCAGAGAAGTTCTCGGTTGAACCAGCCAACTCCCGATTTGTGTTTTCTGAAGAGCCCAGTTTGAATTTAATCCCGGGCTTATCATAAGATATTTTTATGGGTGATGCATGAAGGGTTTTGAGCTTAATACCTCCTCTAAAATTCAAAAAATTTTAATTTTTTTGTGCTAAATCGTTAGATCTGGCTGTTGAGAGCCTCAAATCATCAGATATGGGAGCGGAGTCAGACTCACACTCTCTAGATTTGATAGATCTGCCATTTATGTACATAGATCTATATTTAATTTTAGTTTTCTGATTTGGGTTTTCGGGGTGTTAGTGTTTTTTTGGTCATTGTCTATATCATTTGGGTGTTTTCTGTTATATTGCAGCTACAGATATGAAGCTGAAAGCTGTCCAGACTCCAAATATAGGCCATGGAGGGTAAGATTTGGATCCCTGAGCATAATTCTACAGGGAGGTTATTCAATTAATTTTACTGTCTAAGGGTTTTAAGAGCTTCAAATTTGAAAAATTTTGTAAGATCTAGGAATTTTGCAGTAGGTGAATTCAAAATTTTAATTAAAATTTCCAGAAAGACTTCAAAGGGGTTTCTGGGCCACCGCTTTGTTGTTGCCTAGGGTTTTCATTTTTTGTTGCAGGAAAATTTCGAAAATTTTGGGCAAGCTCTATAAAACCGTCGTTGTTTTCGCTACCCATCAGATCCACAATCCTCCATCATTTTCTCAATGCTGCCAATGCATTTTTCTTCTCCTCATTGCTGTCCATATTCGTTAATCTACCAGCGTCCTTCATTCCCTAAGACCATCCTGCAACTCTCCTATCCGCTACTCAATCAAGCCCTCATTCTATTGTTCCTTACCCTCGCTGCCGTCGTTTTGCTGAGCTAATTTCATCCAGCTTTCTACTCCGTGCAGTTGTATCTACCTTCCTCACCACAACAAACCATTCTCCTCAATGCTGCCCCGCTGCTCCCTTTCCCTGCGATTTTTTTTGCTCAACTCCTTCCTTTGCTCCGCACGCAATCTTTATTTACTGCTTTACCCTATGTCCATCCCTCAGTCTACGCAACTCCCACCGTTGCCCTTTCCTTAACCCTCACACTGCTCTCAAGCTCTTCATCACCATCAATCCCTTGCCTTTTCTTCTGCTGTTCATCCAAACGTTGGCCATCCCAATGTTACTTGGGAGCGGGAGCGGGGAGCGGGAGCGGAAGCGGGAGCGACCATTTTTAGAAGCTCCCGGTTTGGGAGCGAATCTGGGAGCGATTTTTTAAAAATATATATATTTTTTATATTTTTTAATTTTTGATACATATATGTCAACAAAAACATGTAGAATGATGAAATAGACATAAAAAACATTAAAAAACATAAATTGATCATTGAACCATATCACATCAATCATCTAGAAATTATAATCGTCATCAACCATGTACACAAGTTACTAAAATACATATTACAACTGCAACATATTGAGTCTTATAAATCATGATTCATCAAATTCAATATTAAAGTTTCAACTTCAAGCTTTCAGAATTGAAAATTCAATAACATTTATCATCATTGATTACCAAAGTTGTACTTGTAAGCCAAGTTTAACCATTACAAGAAGTAATATCGAAGATATTTCTAAGTCCTAACTTCTAACTGTTAACATGATATGAAATGTTAAAAATTTATAAAATGAAACATGAATAATGAGATGAAATGAAACAACTTTAGTCTTTCACAAAGCATCATATTCATAATTCACAATCATTACCAATGAGTTATAATTGCCAAGGCCCAACTTCAAACTTCAAATTTTCATTGTCATAGTGATATAATGTTTACAAAAAATATCATAATGTCATAATGATATGAAAGAGTCAAGAGTCAAGAGTCAAGGACTCAAAACTCAACAGTTATGAAAACTAAAGTCTAATAGAAACTAAAAAAGACAAGTAAACTGTAAATCTACAAGTGGCCCTTGCCACGAGAGTCTCCAGGAGTATAAGCAGGTCGTGGTGGTCTTCGAGGAGTCTCCCGCACAGACCGACGACCAGAACTAGAACCTCCACGCGAGGGTGTCGATGGAGGTGGCGACAGCAATGGAACAAGACTCGGGCCTCGAGCACTGCTACTGGATGGTGGAGGTGGAGGTGGCATGGCTGCTGCAGCTGCTTCATTTTCATCCCGTACAAGCTCCTCTTCTAGTTCTTCAATATGTACAATGCCATCCTCCAAATTGTCGTCCTCAGGGTGATTGTCCCAAATTTTATATGTGGGATCTTCATTAGCCCGATCACAGTAATGGCTCAACAACCTCAAGTTGTAGTGCACATAAACCAAGCTTTCTGCTCGGTTTTCGTTGAGTCTGTTTCTTTTCACATTATGTATATCACTGTAGGTGCTCCAACACCTCTCTGCAGAAGAAGAATTTACAACCTGTGAAAGAACTTTTTTTGCCAATTTTGGCAAAAGTCCGTGGTTGCCATATGTTTCCCACCATGTGAGAGAATCAAATTTATCTTTGTCGTCCATTGCATGGAAGTTACCATACAAACCACTGCCACTGAAGTATCTACCTATTTCAAGGCGCACAGCTGCACATTCCTCCCTGTCAGGCACCAACTTTTCTAATGCTTATAGATATCCTTTGGTTACCTCTTGATCTAAATGGGGTTTGGTCCTAACACCACCCCCTACTGCAGGTTGGCCCAACCAAGATGCTGAGTAGTATTTTGGCGTAAGGATATACACCAAGCAATGTAGTGGAAGGTTAAGCCTATTCCACCGTTCACACACACAATCATGAATCAGTTTGTACAAGTTGGGATCTCTATTATGAACAATGTCTTTTATTTCCCCCAACATGGTATCCATTTGCTCATACACCTCGCCAATCACTGGTTTGTCTGTATCTGCAAACCGAATCATGTTATAAATTGGCTTGGTGAAATCCAATACCTGCCTCACAGTTGTCCAAAACTGCCCATCAAGAGCGGCCTCCTCCACCGTTTCAAAACCTGCCATGTCAGCTACATTTGTAGCTCTTTCCTTTAACACCTGCCAATGTGGACTTGATACCATGCTAGCTAATGCATCTCTTACCTTCAAAAGGCGCCTGAAGGTGTGGTAATAGCTACCAAATCTAGTCCTCGCAATCTTCAGCAACTCCAATCTCGAGTGACTGCGGAAAAGGCCATGGGTATTGCTATGATTTGTAATAAATTTTATCATTTTTTTTCCTTTCTTGTACAAATCACCAATCCATTGGTATTGTTCATTTTTGTTTTTGACAATATCATGCAACAGAAGGTTCAATGTGTGAACCAAACATCCAGACCAAAATATGTTCGGGTATTTATCCTCAATAATTGCTCCCGCTGCCTTACAATTAGGAGCATTATCAGTGATGACTTGGATGACATTGTATGGGCCAATACGCTCAATTGCTTCAAGTAATGCTTCTGCAATGTTGATAGCGGTCTTGAACTTGTCTGAGTAATCATGTGCAGCTAGAAAGATGGGACCACTAACAGACACAGCAAGAACACTTATGAATGGCTTGCCTTTTACATTTGTCCATCCATCAGATACAATGGACACCCCATTGTCAGTCCAAGAACTTGTCATTTTATTCAAAGAATGTGATATTTTTGCTTTTTCATGATCAAGGCCAATAGTTCTTGCCTTGTCATACCCAGGGCTCTTGTATCCTTTAGGGGCATCATTTATGGCAGAAACCATTTCGTGCCAATAAGGTGAGCGTAGAACATTGAATGGTATCCCACATGCATAGAGGAACCTGTAAACTTTTGAATCCACATCATTCCTACACCCCTCATCAAGGAAATCTGATATGGTTCTACGCCTAAAAGATGATGACCCTGTGCCTCCATGTCCATATCCACTGCCTTGGGAGGATGCTGAAGGAGTTCTTTGTGATTGTGAGCTTGGTTCAAAGAAACCCCTTGATTCCTATTTGTTTCTCTCCATCCCATGGCCTTTTCCCGCAGAGGTGTCTTCTAGCACGGGTGTATGAGCCTGTGTAATCAGTGTTGCAATGGGGGCAATGAAATTTAGTGGTTCCACCCCCTCTCCTTGTTTCAGCCCTGTGAACATATTTCCACAATGGAGTTTGCTCTTGTCTAGTTTTTTGAGGGTCATGTTCACCCTCCACCTCCTCCTCACTGGGGTTTTCACCCATTTGACTTCCTCCGACTTCTTCATCCACCTCTTCAATTTTAGGCCCCCTCCATTTCCTACTCTCCACCACCATAATAACCATAAAAGGGACTAGGAAGAGGAAAATGCCAATAAATATCCCCAGGTCCATGGTGTTTGATGTTTGTAGGGTTTTGAGTCTTGAATCTGCAAATTAATTTAGTTTATTGGGATTAATTCATTTAATTTATTAATTTAATTTAAATACATGATTTTTAAACAATTAAACTCAAACAACTAAATTAAATCAACTAAATTAACTACCTAACCAGCTAAACTAACTAGATTACTAAGTTACTTACCTCTGCAGGCTTGCTCCTCGCTCCTTGGCAGTTGCTCCTCGCTCCTCAGCACTTGCTCTTCGCTCCAATGCTCTTGCTCCAGCTCCAAATTGCTCAATGAAGTGATAATGAACACACAAGAAGAGTGAGTTCACTTGGCAGATTGATTTTCTAGAGAGCAGCATTCAGCTAGAATAAATCGAGCTAGAAGGAAGCAGGATCTAGAGGGAGATCAATAGCATATTTCTGGAGGAGGATTCTAGATCAAGAAGAGTCAGTTGAGAGGATGACAAGTTTTCCTCAGGGAGTTGCACAAGGACTGCACATAAGGGCTTTAGAGAAGAGTTCAATTCATCCAGAGGAGGAGTTGATTTAGTTGCTAAGAGCCGAGAAAAATTCCAGAAGGCTAAGCAAGTCACTTTCGAGGCAGAGACAAGCAAAGTTGTAGGATTCAATGAGTTCCGAAGGTAGAGTGTATAAAACCTGCCCAAGCAATGTGCAGAGGCTCACACTGGTGTTAGTTTTTGGTAGCATCGAATGTGCTCTAGCCATGAAAATTGGTGGAGAGGTTAAGGCACATGAGTTCTAAAGAACCCAGAAACCATTTGGTGAAATTCCACCCGGGTTGTATTTTATTATAATAATTAATATTTTTAGTAGGGTTCCTAAGTTTAAACTTAGACCCAGGAAAATTAAGGTATTAATGGTTTTGAATTATTGACCGGAGAGTCCACAGTAAGAATATTTTTACACCAACGTTTCGAATCCCAAATGGGATCCATCATCAGGGTATGAGAATGATGATAAAAGAAGAGCAGAAAGCGGATCAAGTCAAGTTTTTAATCTTAGCTGTTGATTAGAGACTTAATCTCGGTCATTGTAGTCTCAATGAGAAAAGTATAAGGAGGGGGCTTGGGGTTCATTTAGAAACACGTGCGGAGAGAATGAATTGATCTAGAGTTCAATTTCTGGGGCTAGGATGCTAAGAATTCAAACTAAGTGATCATTTTGTAGCAGAGGGGCAGGGATAGTTCGGGGATACTGGACAGAGAGGCGGAGAGACACCAGTGGAGGCAGCGCAACAGCTAGAAGGATTGACGCTGGGCCAATCTAGGCCCACGCAGGCCTGCGTAGAGCCAGAAGGGCCAGCGTAGAACTGAGGTTGCCCTCACGTAGAAAGCCGGAAACTGTCGAGGAACTGCCAGAACAGTCAGGAAGGTTAACGCAGAAGGAAGAAGAGACAGCGCAGAAGCTAATGCAGAGCCTGTAAGGCTGACGTAGGGCCTACGCAGGGCTAGCGCAGATATAGCCGGGGTTAGCCAGTTCTGCTGCCAGATCAACCAGAATCAGCGGGTTGAAGTGAGGTAATGTCACTCAGTGTTCCGCCATTATATTATTCTATGTCATTGGATTGTCGGGAGGGCATCCAACATTGTATTCAGAACTAGTGCTTAATACTAGAAAATCCTAAGAGTTGTTGCACCAGTTTTCACGCATTGGGTATTGTCGAGGACTATTTTGTCCAAAAATAACTGTGTCCTATGTATCTTGTTCTTTGCTTAGTTTTTTGCTTCATGTAATCAAATTTAAAGTAGTGTAGGCTGCAGAAGTAATTTACTTCAGTATTCAGAAAATAACTTGATAATGTATATTAAAATCAAGTAGGAGAAGTAAATTTAGTTTTGTTACATTAGGGTTCCTTGAGTGTAGGAGTTTTCACATGGTATCGGAGCATTGATTTTGAAATAGGAAGAACAGATCTAGCGCTGAGCCCAATTTGAATCCCCTTGAAGGGATTGCGCAGTCCTTACCAAGAAAGCCGAGATTTCGAAGAAATCTCTCTCTGAGAGAGTCAACAAAGAGGTACAATTTCAGGTTTGTGAGCTTGTAGAGGCAAAGGGAGTGACACAGAGCCTCAGTGCAGTGCTTGAAGGGCACAATTTCTGTCGGGGCAGCAGACTAGTGTTGTGTAGTGAGTAGAGGAGTCAATTTGACAGTTTGGGTGAGATGGCATCACATGGGCTCAAAGATCAGGACAGGTTGGAAGGAGCTTCCAACTATGTCATATGGAAGACCAAAATCTTCGTTGTTCTGGAGGAGTATGATCTCGAAGCTTACGTCAAGAGTGTTGTGGCTGTTACTGCGGACAATGACCAAAAGAAGAAGTATAAGGCCGAGCAGGGAAGGCGAAGAGGTTAATACTCGGTGGAGTTCGAGATCATGTGGTCTCACACTTGTAGGACAAAAATACAGCCCGAGAAATGTGGGAAGCTTTGTCTTCACTGTATGAAGGTTCTTCTGAACAACGAAAGATGTACTTAGAAAAAAGTTGCAGCGGACATTGATGCAGAAAGGTGAAGGGGTTAACTCCTACCTTCAATGTCTTCAGGACACCAGAGACCAACTTGCTGCAGTGGGGTCTACTTCTCAGTATACCGCGATGGTAAGGACGGCCCTGAATGGAGTCTCGGATGAATGGCGAGTCTTCGTCCAAAGTATATTGGGTAGGGAAAGACTATCTTCATGGGAGGAGATGTGGGCAGCTCTTCAACAAGAAGAATTAAGGAGGGATCTGCTTAAAGTCAACCCCAATCGCAGCAGTGGGAGTGGCACGAAGACCAAAGAGGAGGAGGAGAACGCAGCTCTAGCATCAAAGGGATAGCTGAAGCCGAAGCCGAATAAGGACATTTCGAAGGTGAAATGTTTCAGATGTGGCGAGATGGGCCACTTTGCATCCCAGTGTCCTTTGAAGCAAAAGGATAAGGATGAGAAACATGATGCTAAGGTTTCTCCACCAAAAATTGACGAAGATGAGTTTTCCATGAGTGCCAATGCATCTCTAGGAGGAAAATGGGGCGATATTGAGCTGTAGTTGCGAGGACTACATGTGGGCAGGATCTTTGAGGAGTTCACCTCTTAGATCAATTCATGGCTACGGGAGCCCAAGATTCAACAATAGCGAGATGGACTTAGTGTCAGATGATGTAGTGGGTTGGTTGGAGAGACAGATGCAGTAGCTTGAGACTAGAGACTGATCAGCGCAGAGCAAGGTTGGCAGCAGTGCGGATATCACAGTGCAGAAGCCTTTAGCAGCGCAGAAGATTCAGAGGGTCAGAGGCTAGTAGTATTCAGATTCCAACATTCACATGCTATTACGCTGAACACAGTTAGTTCAGAAATTTGGGATGATTTTCCATTGCTGAGCAGCAGCAATTGGAAAATTATGCAGTGCAGAGCTAGCAGTGTCAGTGTTAGCAGCAGATGCAGAGTGCGTTGTAGTACATATGCAACAGTGGCAATGGCAGTGTCATGGGAAACAGTACAATAGCAACAAGAACACAGTGTTGGTGGCAACAACAGTGCAGAAAGGAGATACTTGAGAGATTGAGCAACATGCAGTTGGACATTGTTGTTAGAGCACTTTTCTCACTAAGAAGGAGTGTTAGTTTTTGATAGCATCAGAGGTGCTCTAGCCATGAAAACTGGTGGAGAGGCTAAGGCATATGAGTTCTAAAGAACCCAGAAACCGTTTGGTGAAATTCCACCGGATTGTATTTTATTAAAATAATTAATATTTTTAATGGGGTTCCTAATTCTAAACTTAGGAAAATTAAAGTATTAATGGGTATTAATCAAAATATCAGTGAGAATGTTCTAGAAAGTAGATCAAGTCAAGTTTTTAATCTTAGCCGTTGATTAGAGACTTAATCTCTGTCGTTGAAGTCTCAATGATAAAAGTATAAGGAGGAGGCTTGGGGTTCATTTAGAAACACACACGTAGAGAACGAATTGATTTAGAGTTCGATTTATGGGGCTAGGAAATTGAGAATTCGAACTGAGTGATCATTCTGCAGTAAAGGGGCAAGGATAGTTCGGGAATACTGGACAGAGACGCGGAGAGTGTAAGGCTCTGAGTCATTTAACTAGAAATGTAAAGCTCTAAAACATAATATGTGTTTTCTTCAAATCTGTTTGCAGCTTAAATGACTTAACCAACATTCATATAACTAAATTACTCAGTTTGGTATGGAGTACCTACCTGTATTCCTGCGGTTGATGATGCCTCAAGCTGCTCCCGCTTCTGTTACCAAAAGACCGAAACCACCCAACCAAACTGAGCATAACCTCGATACTCAGTCCAGTAAGCTTCTCAATTGAAGCAGACTGTTCCCCCGTGCCCAGAAACCTCAGAACAACAAGGCTCTCCTTCTGTTGGTAACTCCGGTTTATAAATTTCGCCCCTCTTCAGTATGTCTCTTCCCTTGGTTCTTTCTTCTGCTCCCGATCCCCTCCAAAACTGTTCCCTGCCCCCTATATGCTGTTTCTTGGCAGTGGCCACCCCCTCCACTAGCAACCCACCGCTTCTCCTTATGGTGACACCCTTCCCATGTCACGTGATATGTATTTCTTTTTAAAGGTATATTGATACATATTATGAGTTTTGGTTTAATATTCTTTTTGTTTGTTTTTAATATAAAGGTCCTAGGTTCATACTAGGTACCTTATCTTTAATTTATTTTTTTATCATTTTATTAATTTATTAATATAATTTATTAATATTCTAAGATATATAATTATATAACCATCTTTTAAGATTAGCTTAATTTTTAACATCTATCTCTTTATAATTGTTTTTACGTTATACATTTTAAATTTATATCATTGGTATTTGCCCCTTAATCATGATGCATTAAACAATATGGGTGTTGGTGGGTGAATATAACTTCTATTTGGAGTGTCATGATATTTAATACTTATAGTTAATTTAATATATAAATACTAGTGCAGTGCATGCGATACATGAATATGTAGCTATCATATGCATGCTAATATTCTTGTGTTCTCTATATTATAGATAGGTAGTTACAGAGAGACACTGGTGGAGGCAGCGCAACAACTAGAAGGATTGACACTGGGCCAATCTGGGCCCACGTAGGCTTGATGCAGAGCCAGAAGGGCCAGCGTAGAAGTGAGGCTGCCCTCACGCAGAAAGCCGAAAACTATCAGAACAGCCAGGAAGGTTGACGCAAAAGGCAGAAGAGACAACACAGAAGCTGATGCAGACCCTATAAGGCTGACGCAGGGCCAGTGCAGAGATAGTCGGGGTTAGCCAGTTTTGCTGCCGGATCAGCAGGAATCAGCCAGGGGAAGTGAGGTAATCTCACTCAATTTTCCACCATTATATTTTTCTCTGTCACTGGATTGTCGGGACTTGGGAGGGCATCCAGCATTGTATTCAGAGCTACTATTTAATAATATAAAACCCTCAGAGCTACTGAACCGGTTTTCCCGCATTGGGTTTTTCCAGGGACAATTTTGTCCAAAAATAATTGCCGTATGTATCTTGTTCTTTGCTCAGTTTTCTATTTCATGTAATCAAATTTAAAGTCGTGTAGGTTGCAAAAGTAATTTAATTCATTATTTAGAAAATAACTTGATAATGTATATTAAAATCAAGTAGGAGAAGTAAATTCAGTTTTGTTGTAGTAGGGGTTCCTTGAGTGTAGGAATTTTCACAACTTGGGCAATTCTTACAACCTCGTTTGGCCAGATTTTGGAGCGGAATCAATTGTGGCGTTGAGGTATTTGCCTCACATATATTTTTCCAGTATTTATCTCAGATTGGATTGCCAGTTGGGCATCCATAGATTGCACTCATAATTTTTGTTGCTACATAATAATGAAACCCTCATCTACTACACCCGTTTTCTTGCGTTGAGTTTTTCCAGGGACAATTGTTCAAAAATAATTGTGTCAAAATTATTGTGCGCTAGCATTTTATCTGAGTCCATAATTTTATTTTCCACAGTATTTTTACAGTGAAAAATTGCAGTGAGATTTATTCATTATTTATCACAGCAAATAAATTGCATAATTAATTTATAGTTAGAAGAATAAATTTCCAGTTGCTACAATTAGACTTGATAAATTTTCACATGCTATTATAGCACAGTTGACAGATAGGATTCTCAGAGATGAAGAGGGAGAATTTCGTGGCTCAGTGGGAGCAGCAGCATTAATTTCCCAGGGCTTGCATAGTCCCTATCCAGGCAGTGCGAATTATTGGATAGGGGGTCGAATTTCAATTTGTAGATTACAACAAGGGTTGATTTGTCCGAGAAGCGATTCTAGCATGCAGTAGGTGAGCAACTTAGTATTATAGTAGAGCAAATTTATTGTTTGTGTGCAGTAGGGTTTTGCAGCAGTTTATAGCAGTAAAATCAGTGCCGGGTGGAAGAGTATTAATTTTTCTTAGGGCTATATTGTTCATTGCTTTGATAATTGCATTTATTCATTGACACATTAAATTCACAGTTGATTTGGAGTAGAATCGGATGTGCTCTAGCCATGAAAATTAGTGGCGAGGCTAAGGCACATGAGATATCCAATACCCAGAAAGGGTTTCGGTAGATTCTAAAGAATTTGGGAGATATTAAAATAATTAATATTTTTAATGGAGTCCTTAAGTCTAAACTTAGGGAAATCAAAATATTAATGTGAATTAATATAAAACTGTGTTAGAATGGTCCAAAAGTCATGGATCAAGCCAGATCTAATCTTAGTCATTGATTAGGGACTTAATCTCGACCGTTGATTTTTCAACGAGAAAAGTATAAGAGGAGGCTTGAGGGTCACTTGGACAACACACCAAGAGATCAAGATTTTGACTTTCTGGGTTGGGTTTGCTAAGAAAGTTGAGAGAGTTATCAGAGGTGCAGTCGAGGGGCAGTGAATATAGAAGCAAAGAGGCAGAGATAGCACTGGGAGGATCAGCGTAGTAGCCGGAGAGAGGGACGCAAAAGCAGCCAAGGGTTCACGGAGAGGCAGCGAGGGCTCACACAAAGGCAACCAGGATCTGTGCAGTGCCTAAGAGGGCCAATGTGGGAGATGCAAAGGGCTAGAGGGCTGACGCAGTGCCCCTAGGAGGTGATGCAGGCCAAGCCAGAGTGACGTTGGGCTAACGTTAGGCCAGAGTGCTATTGGGCTAACGCTAGGCCAGGGAGAGGCTGATGTTGGGGTTTTGTGGGGAAGATTGGAGTTGTGGAGCTACTGGAGTGTTTATCCGGGGTTTCAGCCGGAATATTTGCTTCCAAGTAGAGAGGTACTACTGCCGAGATTTTTCTCTGTTAGGTGAGTTGGATTTGGCACCCAGATTGTATTCTGAAACTGCTTAATAAATCAAACCCTCAGATAGCTGCACTGGTTTTCCCGCATTGGGTTTTTCACGGACATTAGTCCAAAAACAACGGTGCCACTTGTGTGTTTGTTTCTATGTCCTTCAGTTGATGATTTGTAATGTGTTGAGCATGCATTTGTATTTATTTCCAGTATTTACATTGTAAATAACTTGTTAATTAACATAACAAGTAGGTAGGAATAAATTAGTAAAGTGCATGAAGGGTTTCTAACGTGTCAAACTTAGAAATTCCAACATGGTATCACAGCGTGGTTACAGTTCACATGAGAACTGAGGACATCAGCCGAGCGGAGCAGCAGCAGCAGAAAACAGTTGTCTTGGGTGACAAAAGTTGTTCCTAGCAGAGTAGCAGCAAGGAAGAGGTGACGTAGTGCCTGCGTCATCAATATTGAGCCAACAAGAGGAAACGCAGAGGTTGAGGGAGGAAAAGAGAGGCTCACACAAAGGCCAGGACGGCTGACGTAGTTGGTTGAGGAGGTTGATTTGCCGATGCTGGGATTGCGCAAAGCCTAGGAGCTCTAACCTTCAGTTTGCTGGGGTTTAGGAAGCTGTAGGTAAGTTGCAGAGTGGAGCTGGTGGGGTACTATAGTTAGAACAGTACTTAACAGGGCAAGACCAAGGTAGAGGGAGTTGCTTGCAAGGTGGATTTCTAGCCAAGGAATCCAGATTAGTGTTGCAGTTGCACAGACAATTGGAGAGGGGCATCTCAACATTGGTAGAAGGGTTTCTAGGAGGGAAAATCGAGGCTTAGAGGAGTCATATCGAGAACTTCTAGGAGGGAAGTAAAGGAGTAGCAAAATGGCACTACACGGAGTAAGAGACCAAGACAGACTGGACGGAGCCTCAAACTTCGTAGTTTGGAAGGCTAGAATCTTATCCGTACTAGACAGGAATCCTATCAAGCACTTCGCCTTGAGGATGATAGCTATCCCAGTTGACCCAGCTCATAACGACAGGTACGAAGATGCAATGGCGAGGGATAAGCAGTGTTTTACAAACCGGCCGTTTCGAAACCGAAACGGCCGAGTCGAACCGTTTCATTAGCTGGAGGACTGACTCGGACAAGTAACCGGTCCGGTTGACCGAGTCACACATGACTCGGCCAAGTCATCCAATGACTCGGCCGAGTCATGTGTGACTCGGTCAACCCGGCCGGGTCCGAGTCATTGTTTAGCTTCCTTGATTTATGACTCTGCCATTCACCACTGTTGGGACTCTTGACAGAAGTTTCTTTGTTGGCCTCTGAAATGCACCCCTTACTACAATGATTTTTGACACTGGCCATATTCTCCTCCAGATCACTACTTGCACAGTCAATTTTTGGCAACTTAGTTTTCTGAGTTCTCTGAGGCTCTACTTCCTCGCATTCCACAATCGAAACAACGACATAAGATGCCATCATTTGACATAAGGGCTTGTTGAATATGATGCTGTCGAAGGGCTTTGTGGACTATCAGAGAAAATGCATTCTTGAAAACGACAGAACAAACTTCACATTCAAAACAGTTACACTTTTCTCCTGCTTCAAGTGCAGAATCTAGACAATGATGTTTCCTTTTCATAGACATACTTTGGAAGCCATGATGATTCTCCAAGTGCTTTTCAAGTACCTCAGGAGTCAAGAGCATTTCCTCACAAACAAGACACCATGCAGATATCCCATCTGACTGATCCAACCACCTCTTCCAGTTCTGATGAGATATCAGTGTGGAATGAGTATCTGGTACTGCCACTTCCTTTTTTTCTTCTTGTGATTGAGTCTGTAGTATATTCACACAATTGCTGAACAGGGTTAATTGTCTTAATAACATTTTGGGATGCAAACATGCTTGTAAGAATTAAAATTCTCCTTGTAATAGTGTTTTCCACTTTCAGATTAAAAATGTTGGATCTTTTAATTACGACTTCTGATTTTTAAAGCCTATTAGAACCTGAAATCTGCCAGAGGGAGAAGCTCAGACAATGTTGTAAACAGCATTGTTGGCCACAATAACATGGACCATAAATTGTGAGAAAATAATATGCATGTGAATCGATAAACCTGGACATTGGTGATATGCACATTGTTTATTTGAATTATTGAATTGTATAAAAATGTGAGTAGCGGTTTAAAATAATTACTGAATATGTATTGAGCAACAGAAACAAGAAAAGTACTATTCATAGTGTTAGATCCTTGATCATGTACTAATTAACCTCAGTTTGTAAGCATCATTTCAAATAAGTTATCCCATAATCAACTCCTTTGTCTATTCAATATAGCTATATAGATTTGATGGACTGTCTTATTACAGTTGACTATGTAATAATGTATTGCCATTGGGTACCATTTTGATATAGTGGATTGGTTCATGAGCCTACTTTGATCATATGTTGTCTTCCATCTATATTATAATGCTGTGTGTTTGAACTTTGGAAACATGAATGAAAATCTTTAAAATTATGTTTAAAATATTTAAAATTATGTTTTTTAATAAAAAAATAAATATTTAATGTATTTTTTACAACGACCGAGTCATTGAAATCGAGCCGGCCGAGTCATTGCCGTTTCGGAGTCGGAGTCGGAGTCGATCCTCGGCCGAGTCGGAGTCCGAGTCCGAGTTGTAAAACATTGGGGATAAGAGTATCATACTTGACGGGGTCAAGGATCATATAGTACCACATATTGCCGAGAAGAACACGACACAAGAGATCTGGGAGGCCCTGACTAAGTTGTATCAACATACTTCCGTGCAGAGGAAGATGCTAGTAGAAAATCAGCTGTGATCATACCAGATGAAGAAGGGAGAACAGATCGACCCATTCCTCAGTCGATTAAAGGAGATCCGGGATCAGTCGACTTCCATAGGGGCAACGCCAGATCCAGAATTGATGGTGAGAAAAGCCCTGAACGTAGTCTTAGAAGACTGGGAGGTGTTTGTGCAGAGCATACTGGGCAGGGAGACCCTTCCAGATTGGGAGGAAATGTGGGCTATTCTTCGCCAAGAAGAGATCAGAAGGCTGAGCAAGGCAGGAAGCAGTGGCAAGGGGATCAGCATCAAGAAGGAGGAGGAGGAAGGTATTTCCCTAGCATCTGAGGGAAAGCAGGAGAAACGGAAGAAGAAGGACCTCTCCAAGTTCAAATGCTTCCACTGTGGGGAGTTGGGTCATTATGCGACCCAGTGTCCAAGGAAGAAGAGTGAGGGAGAGGCCTCCGATACCAAGGCAACACCAATAAGGCCAGAGAAGGAAGTGGAGACAGATGATGATTGTGCCATGAGTGCTCACATGCCACTTCAGAAGAAGTGGGGAGACATCGAGTTGTAGTCAGGCGGACTACAGGCGATGAAGGTCAGGACACTCGAGGTACCCAGCCTCTTGGATTAGACCTTGTTACAAGAGCCCCGAAGAGGAGTAGCAGTACTGGCGATGTTAGTAGAGACGGATGCAGATGGAGCGACAAAGGGAGCTATAGTGCAGGATTCCCAGGATAGTGCGAGGCTAGCAAGCTGCAATAGTGCGAGAGGCATGGGAATGTTGCACCAGTGTAGGACGGCACAGAGAGGTATACAACGGTGCGAGATGCATGGAGTTGTTGCAGTAGCACAGAGGTCAGAGAGGGAGCACTTGTCAGCGACAGAGGGAGTTTCAACATCGAGGGTGTCTCTAGTCTGACAAAGATGTCAAAGTTGGGAGATCAGTTACTTACTTCTCAGTAATTGAGTTACAGTGCAACAGTTAGCAGTGGTAGTGCTATGCGCAACAGGATGCAGCATGATGAGAGGGGTTGCAGTGCAGATGCAACAGTGGCAGTGGCAGGGCCATGGGTAGCAGTACAGGATGCAATAGTGCAGAGAATGTTGGGCAGCAAACCTAGCATCAGCATAGGGAGCGATGCCAGATGATTAAAGTGATGCTCAGTGAGGAGTATTACTAGAGCACAATCCTCGCTAAGAGGGAGTGTTGATTTGGGGTAGCATCGGATGTGCTCTAGCCACAAAAATTGGTCGAGAGGCTAAGGCACATGAGATCTCCAATACCCATAAAGGGTTTGGGTAGATTCTAAATAGTTTGAGAAATATTAAAATAATTAATATTTTTAATGGAGTCCCTAAGTCTAAACTTAGGGAAATTAAAATATTAATGTGAATTAATATAAAACTGTGTTAGAATGGTCCAAAAGTCATGGGTCAAGCCAAATCTAATCTTAGCCGTTGATTAGGGACTTAATCTCGGCCGTTGATTTGTCAACGAGAAAAGTATAAGAGGAGGCTTTAGGGTCACTTGGAGAACACAACAAGAGATAAAGATTTCGACTTTCTGGGGTTGGGTTTGCTGAGAAAGTTTAGAGAGTGATCAGAGTTGCAGTCGAGGGGTAGTGAATATAGAAGCCGGGAGGCAAAGATAACATCAGGAGGATCACCGCAGTAGCTAGAGAGGCAGCCAGGAGCTGCGTAGTGCATCAGAGGGCCAATGTGGGTGACACAGAGGGTCAGAGGGCTGATGTAGTGTCTCCAGAGGCTGACGCAGGCCAAGCCAAAGTGACGTTGGGCTAAATCTGGGCCAGAGAGAGGCTAACGTTGGGGTTTCGTGGGGCGGTTGGAGCTATGGAGCTGCCAGAGTGTTTATTTGGGGTTTCAGCCAGAATATCTGCTTCCGAGTAGAGGTATACTACTGCCAAGATTTTTCTCTGTTAGGTGAGCCGGATTTGGGACCCAGATTGTATTTTGAAACTGCTTAATAAATCAAACCCTCAGTTAGCTGCATCGGTTTTCGTGCATTGGGTTTTTCCGGGGACATTAGTCCAAAAACAACGGTGTCACTTGTGTGCTTGTTTCTATTTCCTTCAGTTGATGATCTGTAATGTGTTGAGCGTGCATTTGTCTTTATTTCCAGTATTTACATGGTAAATAACTTGTTAATTAACAAAACAAGTAGGTAGGAATAAATCAGTAAAGTGCATGAAGGGTTTCTAACGTGTCAAACTTAGAAATTCCAACATTCACCCCATAGCATCATATAATTATTCAGTTTTACAACATTATTCAACAGCATATGCAATTATACAGAAAGAACAACATCATCATCAATGCAGTAGAACATAAAGGAACAATAGAAGAAAAGACATTCACACATAGAGACACCAGGACTGGTCGGAGACCAAGGAAAAACGCACCGTGGGGAAAACCCTTTCAAATTATTCTTATTATTAGATTGTCATTGAATCATTCAACGAAAGAGAGTATAATGATCCATATCTTCAATCATAAACCTATCCAACAAAAACAACTAGACCATATCCATGAGATGAATCCAACAATTCCAATAATCCAAAAACCCTAATTCAGAAGCCTGTGATCAACTCTTATTGACTGAGGTCAACTGTTGAACTCTTCGATCAACTGGCGGAATCTTTGGTCAACTAAAAAATTCAAATTTTAGGTCCTAGTCATAGAGAAAATGTGTCATGTATGCGGTTGAAAGGCTTCGGTCGAAATTTGTCCATGACATGCGTGCGACTATAGTCGAAATTTCTCCATGACATCCCTATGGTTGAGACCCAAAACCTTAAAAACAAAGACGTGAGCTTCGGCCCTTGCAATTTCAGACTTGTGCCAACCAATCTCCGCGAATTTGCCTCAGACCTGTGCAAGCCAAACCAAAGAAGAGAATAGAAGAATTCTCCCATGACATTTTCAAAATAAGATTGAGGTCATTAGTATTTATAACCTTCCAAGGGTGTCCAATTTTCTTTAGGGTTGACTTGATCAAATATGCACATGTGAGCTTTAATTCAAAAATACACTTTACCTTTTCCAAATTGAGCACTTCAATAGTCAAAATTGGTCCTCTCGAAAAGAGGAATCTCATCCCATGTTTGGAATTTGTCATTGAGCTGCCAAATTAACACTCCCTTTCATCTAGGGAGAAATTCCAACTGCATCATGTAATCATCGCAAGTATTAAATCATATCCTGTCTCAAGTATCTCAACATCAAATGTCAACACTTCTCATCTTGGTTCATCTCTACTTATTCCTGCTTATCTCTGGATTGCCTCTTCTCATATGCTTAACATTCTCGAATCTAAAAGAAGAAGAATTTGATATTGGAGGGGAGCTTAAGCTACCACCCTCTATTCATCGGGGAGCCACTACTACCACCTGGAATCATTGCCAGTAGGGAGCCCAATGCTACCACCCGAGAAACATCAGCGGGGAGCCAAATCTAAGACCTGCATCAACATCGAAGAGCCTAGATCAATCTGGAACAACATCAGGGAGCACATCTCAACCTGAAACCATATCGGGGAGGTTAGTCTCAACATGGAACCACATAAGGGAGCACATCTCAACCCAAAATCACATCGGGGAGCACATCTCAACCTGGAATCTCATGGGGAGCACATCTTAACCCAAAATCACATTGGGGAGTACATCTCAACCCAGAATCTAATGGGGGAGAAAAACATCTTTTACTCCATATCGAGCAATAGGGGGTATAGGGGAACACATCTCAAACCATCCTATTTCCCAATAATCTTCCCAAAAATGACCCTCAGTAGTCATGTGGTAGAACACCTACATCATAATCCGAGCTTGGGTGAGATACCCGACTTACCAAAGGTAAGGATCACACACCCCGAAGCCTCCTCAACCCGTTAACTGGATGGGGAGGGATAATCCCAATAAGCCCATCTTGTGGGTATTATGCCAACTGGTGTATACTCTAGAAAGACCAAGATAGGGGGAGATACCTGACTTGTCAAAACAGACAATGGTCACACACACCCTATGTGTAATAGATAGGGGAGAAACATCTACGACCCTATTGTCTAGAGATCCCTCAACCCCAGGAGCCCTCCATCTCAATTCCTCACCCTAGGAGCTCAGATAGTGGGGAGAGTTGGCTCAGTGTTCTTAATCAGTCCTGTTCTCTATAGATCAGAAACATATCATCATGCTCATATCTGGTATCATCTTAATCATCATATTGCAATAGTAGCAGTCTCTTGTTCATGCAAGACATCCTATTCTCTATAGATCAGAAACATATCATCATGCCCATATCTGGTATTGTCTTAATCATCATATTGCAATAGTAGCAGTCTCTTGTTCATGTAGGACATCAAATCAAATATTATATTAGAACATATATATATATATATATATCACAAAAGGATACCTTATTCATCCTCCCTCTCATGGAGGCAGCAACCACAAGCCTAATTTTGTCTCGTATAGCAACACTGTCTCAATATATTAAGACATCTTTGTCCCAACTATATACGTGATTCTCCGTCAACCGGATCCCACTCAATATTATCGCTATGTATCCCTGTCATATCCAGAATTTGCTCAAATGGATCTCAAAGAGATTCTTCAACCTGCCTCATAGCTATCCACACCAGCAACATCATACTTAACCTTGGTTGTGCTTAAAGCTATGGACCTTTCATAAAATTATCATGGCAGATCTCATACTAAAGCAACACCCAGATGTGCTCATCTCATCAATAACGATCCAAACAACATCAGTACATCCATGCAGTCACATATCATAGGAAGAATATCTTATACCAAAATTTGACTGACCCATGCAAATATCTTGAAGGGTGCTCAATGGCAACTCAATGTGTATAAAGCGACTCAATTGCAAAGTCAGGTTCAAAGATATCTCTTTATAACTTCTTGAAATTGAATCGAAGTGTCCAAGGATTCGCATTTACTCTTTCTTAAATAATTTCACAATATAGATTTTCTTTTTCCAAATTCAGAACATAATTCATGATGCCATGATTCTTCATTTTGAACTTCAGCGGCCATCTTGCTCTTACTTTGACCATCAAAGGCTCATTTCCTGTCAAGAATAGACCATCAATATATAAGGTCAAAATCAAAGCCATACCTTGGACCACTTTTGAAGTAGAGGTTTGGATGGGCACATCTTCCTGGCTTCACCAGATCACTGTTAATGCGGACATACCAGGTTCGGGAAGCTTGCTTCATATAATGCTTTTTGCAAACATAACACTTGACCAAGCCAATATGCTCACCCTTACATGAATCAATATTGTGCAATCAAATCAACTAAGTCAACTTATCAAGCCTTAGACGCTAGATCAAAGCTAATATCAAAATCATAAAAGTTTAGGCCAATATTCTTGTGACAAACTTTTCAGACCAAATGTCACATGGAATTCATATCCAAATACCAAGTTACAACAACCTTTTATTTACCAAGCATTATCTAATCAAACTTTATCAAGTCATCCTAATGATCATAGCATGAATCATTTATGCCACTAAATATGAATGGATACATTAGGGACAAGTGATATAAGTTTCATGCATACACCAAGAGTGAGTCATACAAATTCCATCCATTCATCATGATATTACTTCATACTAAATGACAATTGTTTAAGCTTCAACCAATGTGCCAAAGACAATGAGACCAATACAAAACCATTATTGAATACCAATATTAGTCTTTGAAAGTCACTATGCCCACATAGCACTTTCGTCAAGGCAAATCATCAATTATCAAGTACCAAATCATATCAAAACTCTAATTTGTTATCATTGTGAATTCAAACAATCCATAAACCAAAACATATTTATGAATTATCATGCACCATGCCAAAACTCCAATGTTGCTCATTTATATTAAACCAATAAGCCAATTCTTGTCAAACCATTGCAATTGTTATCAAATAATGTCATATACTAGTTTCAATGCATATTTCAATCCCCTGCAAACACAAGTTTAGTCAACACATTCACAATCTGTATAGTAAGTCAAATATTCAAACTTCTTTGCTCATAGGACATTCTGTTGCCTGCCCCATGTTTGTAGGAGCGTCATGCTCCTGGTGCACCCTTGATTTTATGCATAAAGCTTCAGTTTTTGTGACCTACAAGCATAGCTGCACCCATAGACTTTCTTCCCTGTGGTTGCGAAGCTTATAACCCCACTAATAAGCTTGTTTCTGTCCAGTTGGGGCTTTAGACTAAGAGAAACCTTCTCTTCTCAAACTAGAACTTGCTACAAACCAACAACATCAGAAATTTGTCTATTTATGTCAAAAAAATTCAACAATAAGGAATCTTCTATGCCACTTCAGTCATCATAATTCAAAACATCAACCTGTCTATGAAAATACTTGTCAAGCATCAACAAAACTGTTAGATCATAAAATCAAGCTATATCGAGTTCTAAAACATATATCCATCATATCCATAACATGTCAGCATCAACAACTTCATTATCATATATGGGCATGACATCAAACTTTCATCAAGAGTTAAAGTCTTATGATTAGGGCAATAGACAGGTGATTCATCATATGTCGAAGATCATGAACACAATATCACTTACATAGCTTAGTCCATCAAGTCAAGTCATCCAGATCTTACCATATGACATAATCACTAAGTTTATCAAAACCTAACCAAGGTCAAAAAGGAGATCCTATATATCAATCTTATTGTCATACTTTCATCATTAAGGTTACCATGCTTATCACAAACATTGTAGAAATTCCTTGTAGATTCAAATTGCTAATTGTAATTTACTAAAACAATAGACTTGAATCTACTCTACCAATTGTGGAAACAATTAATGATCGTGAAATCACGAAGCATACAAGAGAAAGAATTTAATCATACATAACACAATGATTTTCTAGGGAAAGCCACAACAAAAAACCACTGCTATTTGTATATTGTATTAGTCAAAGAATTTGGATGAATACAATATGCTTTGCTCAACCTTGAGCTCAACCTGCATAAGTATTTTCTATCCTCTGCGTGACTAACTACCTTTGGCCAATACTTAGCCAAATTTCCAAGCCTCCAAGCTCCTTATTCCTTGCATTGTTCCTGAAGGAATTAGCCCCTATTTAATAGGGAAATTCCTCAATTATGAATTGCGCAATCCTCATAGGCCTTCCTCTAGCTGCATGCACCATCTGCTTAATTTATATGATTTTACAATTGATAGTACACTGTCCTTGAACTCCAATCTCAATTGGGTATTTCTCTTATCTGACATGCATTAGTAATTATGAGTGAATCTTTAGTTTACTGGTTGATCACTGCAGGCAGCGCCACATTGCACTTTAGCCAACAACCCACTATTCGACAAAAAGCAACCCACTACTATAGGTTACACCCCACTAGTGCAGGTTACACCCCACTATTTGACCTCCCACTAATTCCTCCATTAGTTGGAACTAGTTTAACTGACTTTAACTCAGTTAGACTGAATTAAATAATTACAACTCAAAATAAACTCAACTAGTGCTCCTAATTGTAGGAGACACTCTACATGACTCTAGTTAGACCCTCAACTTGAATTAACTGAGCTAACTAAGTCAAATTAACATAGTTAACTATTACAAGTTGTCATGAGATGTGGAGTTACAATTTTATTCCTAATTTAATTAAAGGACAAATTAAATTAGGATTTTTCTTGATGTTATTTTTAACATTTCTTATTACTATTTTCAACACTCCCTCTCAACAAGAAATAAATTCAACTCTATCTCGATACGGTACCTTTGGAATGTTCTGCACGCAACTCTTGTCACTATTGTTGTTGATACTGCAACATCTGCAACCAAAAGGCATCCAAACAAAACAAAATGAATCATCTATGTCCGCGATTGTCTACTAGGAAAATTGTGCTGCTACTAACTTTGCTACTGAGCCTCCTACTCTGCTGTCAACACTTCTCTGCACTCCTCAGTATCTGACTGACACTGATCCTCCTACTACTGAATATTGTGGGCCCCCCGTAGAAAGGTAATGATCCATGAGGGAAAAACACCTCAGTGGACTCTGCCCAAATTTCTGCACTCTTGGGACTATGGTTTCATATCGCCCCACCTCACACCTGAAGGTATTGCTGCATGTGCTCCCTCTGCCCACTTGGCTCAAAATTTCCCCCTACTGGAGGTCTCTGCTTGAGTGGATGTCTCAACTCAGCCTCCTCTCTGCTTCTCTAATTGTGGCTGCTCCACAACTTGCTGAGGCTGCTTCTGAGGCTGCATGTTGAGAGGTAATTCATGCTCCCTCTCAACCAACAAGTCTCTAACCTTTTCCTTGCTCCTCAAGGCTTTGCATGCATGAGCTAAATATGATCTACTCATATTGTTGCTGCCACTGCTATGCTGCTGCATCTACTGCAATAATGAGTTTGATCTCCCTAGATCTTGAAGTACTATCTTCCATAAGGCTGATCCATCTGAAACTGGACTCCCTCTGAGTCTCGATCTCCTTGTGGGAAATCTCTTTGCTATATCAATGATCACAACTCCCTTTTCTGTCATTAAACATTGGCTCGTTGATTTTCCCACTAGTAGCCTTCTAGCTCCATTAAGAAGTCTACACATAGAGTCTTCTGGAACTACCCTGAATTAGAGCTCCATCAATCTGCAAGGACAATTTTGAATTCTTCTCTTCTATCATGATTTCAACAAATTTCTACAAATCGAGCTCTGATACCATGTAGAAATTCCTTGTAGATTCAAACTGCTAATTGTAATTTACTAAAACAATAGACTTGAATCTACTCTACCAACTGCAGAAACAATTAATGATCGGGAAATCATGAAGTGTACAAGAAAAAGAATTCAATCACACATAACACAATGATTTTCTGGGGAAAGCCACAGCGAAAAAATGTTGTTATTTGTATATTGCATTAGTCAAAGAATTTGGATGATTACAATTTGCTCTACTCAACCTTGAGCTCAACTTGCACAAGTATTTTCTATCCTCTGCCTAACTCACTGCGTTTGGCCAAGTTTCCAAGATTCCAATTTCCTTGTTCCTCGCATAGTTCCTCAAGGAATTAACCACTATTTAATGGGGAAATTCTTCAATTATGAATTGCGCAATTCTCATAGGTCTTCCTTTGACTGCATGCACCATCTATTTAATTTAGATGATTTTACAACTGATAGTACACTGTCCCTGAACTCCAATCTCAACTGGGTCTTTCTCTGATATGACATGCATGAGTTAATTATTAGTGAGTCTTCAGTTTATTGGTTGATCACTGGAGGCACCACCACACTACACTTCAAGCAGCACCCCATTGTTCGACAGGAAACACCCCACTGTTCTACATGCAGCACCCCACTACTGGACTTCCCACTAATTCCTCCATCAGTTGGAACTAGTTTAACTGACTTTAACTTAGTTAGACTAAATTAAATAATTACAACTCAAAATAAACTCAACTAGTGCTCCTAATTGTAGGAGACACTCTACATGACTCTAGTTAGACCCTCAACTCAAATTAACTGAGCTAACTAAGTCAAATTAACTTAGTTAACTATTACAAGTTGTCATGAGATGTGGAGTTACAATTTTATTCCCAATTTAATTCAAGGACAAATTAAATTAGGATTTTTCTTGATGCTATTTTTAACATTTCTTATTGCTATTTTCAACAAACATTATCAATAATATCAAGTTACCATATATTAGTATCAATGTGCTAGCTTTCTTTAGATCAGGAAATCCATCATGTCTGAGATGCTTGCCAAATATCGAATATACTTGTTATCACCCCAAGAAACTCTCCTGGGTTGTATCTCAGAGATGCTCGGGAACATTACAAACTCAACAAAATGTTGGATAAATGGTGGACGAATGAAAGAAATGCTACATATTCAAGCCAGATAACCACTTCTACTATGCTTAACCCCAGACATGGGTGAACACCCCCAGACTACAAGGCTTTAGACAACCAATTACTCACAGTTTAAAGAAAATGTGATGATGGAGAATACTGATCACATCAGCAGATGCACAAGACCCTGTGATGGCCAGCGGCAACCAGTTAAAAGGTCCGTAAATCTATTTCCTAATGCACAGACAGGATAACAGCTCTTTGGCATTAAAACAACAGAAACCTGCATACATATTCAATAATGCTAACTAAATTCTAACACAGAGGTGAGATGACAGCCCCTCTAATGCTAAACATCAACAACACATGAATAAATGCACAACATGCATAGCCTGGAACAAAGAAGAAGAAGTGGAAAGTGAGCAATTAACAGCAAAAGAAGCTTGCACTAGCTGAAAATGAAGACCAGACGCTGTAGGTATCACAGTAGTTACAGTCTCCAGAAGTTGAACCTTACAACAAAATAACATTCATCAACCCTCAACCATTCTGTTTCTGGGTATATACAGAGTCTGTTTACAAAATTGCTCTGCTAGGCTATGCGTGGAGGGGTCATAACTGACCACCAACCACATTTACAAACTGAAATGGGCCTCTGCTGCAATCTCAGTGTTTAAATGAACAAAATCGGCTTTTCTGGATATTTTGTTGTCCTTCTCTAAGCAGGTGGCATACTGATTGATACAAGGCTCCATCACTGATAAATAGTTGAATTGCTCGAGGGTGTCCTTTTTGTCCTTCGGCCATTCTGCTCTTTGAATGTGGTAGCTGCGGATTTAAAGCGCAAATTGCTGGATTGCGGTCTCCTTCCACTTTCGGGCGCACAGGACAGGCCCCAAAACACGTAAAATGCATGGACAATGAACTAGGAGCTGAGAAAGAATGTTAGCCGTTAGATCTAGCAATTTGGACGGCAGAGATCGGATTACGGAGGCTATTGAGAGACATATGCGTGAGAATAACGTGGACCATCGGATCATGGTTGGGCAGATCCGACGGTTGACGGGTGACAGAGATGCGAGAGAGTTAGTGGGCAGGGACCGTACTGGATGGCGGTAAGCGATTTCCCCGCACCGCTCACGGGAAAAGGTGGTTTACGTATAGGGCAGGTGTGATGCAATGAAACAGCGACATGTGGCCAGAGCGATGGGTGTGAAACCGCTCTCCCCGCGGGTTATCGCGTGCGCGACTTGCGGGATGAGGACTTGCGACTATTGTCTGATCGCACGGCGAATGGTCGGATGGAGGGGAACATGCACGATATTTAATGTGCAGGCGGAAAAAGCAGAGACCATTAGATCTGATCGTGGCAGATCAACCACTGCAATGGGGGGCAAGAGCGCCATGGTTATATGGTCAGGTCTTATGGAATACTTACGCTTTGTGCTTAGGGGCTGGAGCTTAAACAGGGGCTTTGCCTGGTTTCGGGGTTTTAAACAGGAATGAAGAAGTTTTACATGAGAAAACAGGGATAGCGGAGCATGAAGATTTTCATAGAAGAAACAGAGACAGCTGAAAGCGGGAGCAGAGGAGAATATAGGTTTAGGAAGGATTTAGAGGAGAATAGAAGTAGCAAGAGGTTAAGAGAATGTAAGAAAACCGAATGAGAGGAAGGTGAAAAGACTGTTGCACGCTGCTTTTTCGGCACAAACCAGCCACCAAACCTGAATTTAACCTTTAAACACTGAAGTTGTAGCAGAGCTAACACTGGCTCCTTCTGGGGATGAGATCCTCCTTGTCAGTTCTCAAGAACCTGCAGACCAATGCCTTCATGCAAAACCAGTTTTAAAAACTGTGCTTAGTATCCATTGGGCATGGAGTCAAGCTAAGCCTATACTAAAATTTAAAAACAATTGCTTACAATCATTAAGGCTAGAGGACCTTAGACAACATAATCATTCAAAAATTGGCCAACTAATGGGCCATCAAAATTGTTTCTCCTGCTTTCGGCCCCTTCATCATAGCCCTGCAAAGACAACATAATCATTCAAAAATTGGCCAACTAATGGGCCATCAAAATTGTTTCTCCTGCTTTCGGCCCCTTCATCATAGCGCTGCAAAACAGGATTTATTTGATCATCTACCTCAAAGATTTTAGGACATTTGAGCTTAATAGGTAGATATGGATGAAATTTCATTTCCCTTCGATGTTTTTCATGGGAGCCTCTGTACACCTGCTGAATAATCATTGTTGCTGTGTACTTGTCTTTGTCATATGTGGCCTGCACAATTAATATGAATGGCAAACTAGTGTATTCTTGCGCAGAAGACACAGAGACATCATCTGCTCCTTTATTTTTCTTTGAAGAATCCTCATCCAAGGAGGAGTCCCATAACTGTACATCCTCTTCCTCTGACCTCTGACAAGCTGCCTTTTCATTCTGTGTGGAGGCCATCTGAGTAGGCTTCAGAATATCAAGACTGAAATGATCATTATCAGCCTTGAGCATTGAATTTTGTTCTGCCTCAGTGTTCAAGGGGCAACTTTGAGGGAATTTCACTTGAGCAGACAGAGGGACAAAAGATGATGGAGAGCTTTCTTCTCCCTTATTGATCACTGGGCTGGGGATAATAGCACACTGGCATATTTGTAGATCTGCATAATCATGGGAAGATTAGCCAGCATCGAGCACAGATTCTTGGAGGATGAAGGTGCCTTCTGCTGATCGCTGCTGTTGATAAGCTTGTTGTTCTGCAGGCACAACAAACTGACAAGCAGTGCTTCTTGATAATGCTTTTTCATATGCAGCTTTGGTTAGGAAAGGAGCACCTTCCAAACCATGGACCTCTTCTTCTTCTTCAGGCTGCTCTTCTTCCATGACTATATTATGTAAAAGGGTCTTTACCCCTTTATCTTCATTTGCATCTCTGTTTCTATGCAAAATCTGTAAATGCTCATGTGCTCCTCTATGTGGATTTGGAGTTGGAAGAGGAAAGGAACAATGAGCTCCTACTTCTTCAGAATACTGCTCAACTTTTAGTTTGGAAACTTCAGAGGCCTAAAACTCAATCATCCTAGCTAATTCATCGATCTCAGGCTCTGAGGATGATGAGAACTCACCTCCCTGTCTTCTCCTTTCAGCATCACCTTCAAGTCTTTCTGCAATCAGAATGTTCGATTCTACTTCAAAGGCTGCATTTTGCATATCAACCAAAGAAGCACATCCTCTTTCTCTTAACAGCAGGTGAAACTGAGTATCGAAGGCATTAGCATAAGTAAGCATGGCAGAAATAGGGGTAGGCTTTACTTCAGCTGGCATTCTGCTGTACATATGATTGAATCTGATATTGAAATCAGACAGCAGCTCACCATCTTCTCTCTGCAAGTTCCCGAATTCAGTATGATAATAGAGCAGATCTTTATTATTCCCCCAGTGCTTTAAAAATACATCATCTAGGGCCTCAATGTCTGCAATAGACCTAGGGGGTAAATTTCTGAACCATTTTCTAGCTTCCCCATCTAGGCTTTGAACAAAACCCTCATCCAAACATCCTCTTCATTGATATCCAGGTTATCAGCATAGCTATAAAAGGCTTCTAAATGCTCTTCAGCTGTTACTCCTTCTGCACCAGTAAACTTAGGCATATATTCTTGATAATCTCCTGCAGGCATGGCATTTAAAGGAACAGGCAAGACCAAGGGTCCATACCTAGCAGCAACTATTCTTTCTATCTTTGTAAGGGCTTGCTGACTTGCCATGGCTCGGGTGTATGAAAGGATACTGGTGGGCTGATTGGTATGAATCAATGAAAAGTATGACAGAAACAGAGGAATACGATGGACAGCATGGATGCTTCTTTGAATTGAGATCCGAAAGGGAAATGAATGACTAAGGAGTTGTATGAATCTCTGAAGATATTTCTACACTAGCAGAGATACATAAAAATTCCAAGGCTTACCTGATTCTGATGCTCCTTATTGCAATATTTTCTTCTGCTGAACAATCTTCTCAGGATTAGGCACTGGTTCAGCTGATGGTTTCTGAAGATATCTCCGAACATGCCTCACCAACTGCACCAGAACTGCAATGTGGAGTCGCCAAAGGATGGTCTTCCTCCAATGGAGTCGCCAGATAGATGATTACAACCAAAAACTGTGTTCAAACCTTGTCTATCATCAAAGCTTGAAGTTGTGTCGTTCTCCCAGGGAAGCTGAGCTTCAATTCTCCTCCCCCCGGCAATGGCACCAATTAATGTTATCACCCCAAGAAACTCTCCTAGGTTTTATTTCAGAGATGCTCGGGAACATTACAAACTCAACAAAATGTTGGATAAATGGTGGATGAATGAAAGAAATGATGCATATTCAAGCCAGAGAACCACTTCTACTATGCTTAACCCCAGACATGGGTGAACACCCCCAGACTACAAGGCTTTAAACCACCAATTACTCATAGTTTAAAGAAAATGTGATGATGGAGAATACTGATCACACCAGCAGATGCACAAGACCCTGTGATGGCCAGCTGCAACCAGATAAAAGGTCTGTAAATCTATTTCGTAATGCACAGACAGGATGACAGCTCTCTGGCATTAAAACAACAGAAACCTGCATACATATTCAATAATTCTAACTAAATTCCAACACAGAGGTGGGATGACAGCCCCTCTAATGCTAAACATCAGCAGCACATGAATAAATGCACAACAGGCACAGCCTGGAACAAAGAAGAAGAAGTGGAAAGTGAGCAATTAACAACAAAAGAAGCTTGCATTAGCTGAAAATGAAGACTAGACGCTGCAGGTATCACAGTAGTTACAGTCTCCAGAAGTTGAATCTTACAATAAAATAACATTCATCAACCCTCAACCATTCTGTTTCTGGGTATATATAGAGTTTGTTTACAAAATTGCTCTGCTAGGCTATGCGTGGAGGGGTCATAACTGGCCACCAACCACATTTACAAACTGAAATGGGTTTCTGCTGCAATCTCAGTGTTTAAATGAACAAAATCGGCCTTTCTGGATATTCTGCTGTCCTTCTCTGAGCAGGTGGCGTATTGATTGATACAAGGCTCCATCATTGATAAATAGTTGAACTGCTCGAGGGTGTCCTTTTTGTCCTTCGGCCATTCTGCTCTTTGAATGTGGTAGTTGCGGATTTAAAGCGCAGATTGCTGGATCGCAGTCTCCTTCCACCTTCGGGCGCACAGGACAGGCCCCAAAACACGTAAAATGCATGGACAATGAACCAGGAGCTAAGAAAGAATGCTAGCCGTTAGATCTGGCAATTTGGACGACGAAGATCGAATTACGGAGGCTATCGGGAGACATATGCGTGAGAAGAACGTGGACCGTCGGATCATGGTTGGGCAGATCCGACAGTTGACAGGCGGTAGAGATGCGAGAGAGTTAGTGGGCGGGGACCGTACTGGATGGCGGTAAGCGATTTCCCCGCACCACTCACGGGAAAAGGTGGTTTACGTACAGGGCGGGTGCGATGCAATGAAACAGCGACACGTGGCCGGAGCGATGGGCGCAAAAGCGCTCTCCCCACGGGTTATCGCGTGCGCGGCTTGCGGGATGAGGGCTTGCAACTACTGTCCGATCGCGTGATAGATGATCGAATGGAGGGGAACATGCACGATATTTAATGTGCGGGCCGAAAATGCAGAGACCGTTAGATCTGATCGCGGCAGATCAACGGCTGCGATGGGGGGCGAGAGCACCATGGTTATATGGTCAGGTCTTATGGAATACTTGCGCTTTGCGCTTAGGGGCTGGAGCTTAAACAGGGGCTTTGCCTGGTTTCGGGGTTTTAAACAGAAATGAAGAAGTTTTACATGAGAAAACAGGGATAGCGGAGCATGAAAATTTTCATAGAAGAAACAGAGATAGCTGAAAGCGAGAGCGGAGGAGAATATAGGTTTAGGAAGGATTTAGAGGAGAATAGAAGCAGCAAGAGGTTAAGAGAATGTAAGGAAACCGAATGAGAGGAAGGTGAAAAGACTGCTGCACGTTGCTTTCTCGGCACAAACCAGCCACCAAACCTGAATTTAACCTTTAAACACTGAAGCTGTAGCAGAGCTAACAATACTATTATATCGGAAGTCAATGTTTCTAGGCGGCCTTGCTATGACAATAAAATGTAAGATACTTGTCCAATACCAAGTGCATCATGAATCAAACTCACCTTCATATGCATGCATGAACCATTTGCCAAGGAGACATTCTCATCATACCTTAGGGCTTACCTTGCCACAATATTGTAGCTGAATCATTGAAACAACACATCATATATACCTTGTAGTATTCAAATACTTGTGCATCTTCTTATTTGATATTGGCAGCGGGAGTACTTTGTCAACTTCCTTGTCATGTAGCTCTTTCGTTCTTGCAATAGCCATATTTTCCTGCTCCTTAGATGATCCTCAAGAAGGATCCACTTATCACATCTCATGACTCTAGTTAGACATGCAGGAAATATAAGTAATAATCAAAGCGATAAATCCAGACAGGAATAGAATCACAAAGAGGTAACATAAATCTAAAAGGTACTTATCTTTTAACGAGAGGAGATCAACTTCCTCTTGAAACAGCCTTCAAGAGTCATTACCATCTCTTATCCATATGACGATGTAGCCTTCACTATTTCAACCAACTTTATCAATAGCCGGGCCTAATAGAGACTATCCTATCTAGGGCTTCATCAAATCTGTCACAAGTGCTTGAACATCTTCACATCAATCATGTTAGGGTTTCTAAATTGCATATCTCAAATCTTTTCCATATTTAGGGTTTCTCCCAAATCTTAACTTCTTGATATCCATCAAACCCTAACAACCAAATTGCCTAGGGTTTCCTTCAAACCCTAGTATTCTTTTAGGTCTCCTTCATCTTCTCTTGCTTCCATTAATGGTGTCTTCATAGGGGTGATATTTAATGAATTTTCTTCAGCCCAACTCTGATACCATGTTAATTTTTCTTAGGGATATATTGTTCTTTGCTTTGATAATTGCATTTCTTCATTTACACATTAAATTCACCCCATAGCATCATATCATTATTCAACTTTACAACATTATTCAACAACATATGCAATAGAAAAAACATCATCATCAATGCAATGGAACATAATGGAACAATAGAAGAAAATAATTCACACATAGAGACACCAACACTGATCGAAGACCAAGGCAAAACCCATTATTGGGAAAACTGTTAAAATTGTCAACTAGGTCCAAACTCCATGTGGGTCATCTTATTTATGGCAGCTGATATTTTTCTTGGATTCCTCTCGTTGAGAGGTGTAGGATTGATCTAAAGACCATCCGATTCCGACATGTATTCATGGAGATATGAATTTATTAGTATTTCTTGACAATTTGTCAAGGTCGGCCAGCATGTAAAATTATGTTGCACAGCCCTAGCTAAACCTCAATGTGGCATATAAACAGACGATACCTTGAGGCATTAGAGAACTCATCTCATCCTCTCATTTCTTACTTGTCTCTTGGGTATACGAATGAAGGAGGACGCAGATCTCTTGGGCAGCATTGAAGGAGGACGCAAATCTCTAGGGCAGCATTGGAGGAGGATGCATTTAGGGCAGAGGAGGACACAGTTAGGGCAGCAAGGATGCAAGAAGGTGCAGCGAGAAGTTTAGGCCTGCATTGACCAGCGTAGTGCCTCCTTTGACTGCGGCTTGGTATGGGCAACCTCTCCTGGGCTAGACGAATTGCTAGACAGCTTGCGTTGGCTTTTGGAGTGCTAATTTGGGAGATCATTGACTGGTTAGGGCTGGCTACAGTTTGTTGTAGCATTCATTGCTGATTTGACCATCTTACTTTGATTGTTTTGGGCTGCATATACTTGCTGTTGGAGGCGGAGTTCTCCTAGGATATCTTAAGGTCATTGGTGAGCTGTTTGACCAGCTTTGACCTTGTTGATTTGAATTACATTGTTGTTGTTGTAAATCACAGTTTTGTGATATTGTACTATCTCTCTCTCTACTGAATTATTGAAAAATATAGAACAATTGATCAAAGGGTTTCCCCGCATTGGGGTTTGTCCCTGGCTAGCCGCCACATCTTGTGTCTCTTGTCTTGGCTTGTCTTCTGTCGATTTCATTTATGTTCTATCAACATTTTATTTGTATGTTAATGTGATTGCTATACTGAGAATTGACATTGGGCTAATAAGAAGAATTGAAGTAAATTGCTCTAAGCATAGAACATACCATAATTTAACATGGTATCAGAGGTGTGGTGAAGATAAAGCCCAAGCAAGAGCAACAACAATCACCGAAGACACTTGGAAAAATTCAAAAGGCTCAATGGGTTCCTCATCCCACTTCTCGGCTGAAGACAAGCTCTGTGAAAAGTTTGACTATCACAGATGGAAGATGTCTTTGAATCTGACATTGGAAGAGCAACAAGTGTTGAATTATTTGAAGGGTAAAATCCCTGAGCCTCCATCAAATGCGCTAGCTGCTACAAGGAACAAGTACACTAAGGGTGAAGTCAAAGCAAAGAAGATCATTTTGGACTCTATTGACAAGTGTCTAGTTGCCTACGTTTTTGCGCTGAACACCCCCAAGGAGATTTACGATAGACTGGTAAGCCTATTTAAAGTAAGTGATGCAAATCAAGTTTTGTTCCTCAAAAATAAGTTGAAGGATATTAAGAAGGGCAAAGACGAGGATATTCAATCCTACTTCTTAAGGATGATTGAGATCAAGAATGATCTCCTATCGATTGGAAAAGTCATTGCTGACAGGGAACTGACTATCACTACTCTTGGAGGGCTCCCATCCGAATGGTATGTATTTAGAACCACTCTTCTCAACAATGATCGAATTCCGAGATTTGAGGAATTGATGGCGAGATGCATTCAAGAAGAGACAAGGATGGTAGAGCAAGAAATGCCTTCAAGCAAAGGCAACCCCACTGCTTTCTCCTCTCATGCTAAAAGGAGAAATAATTCTAGGTCACATCAATGGAAAGCCCAGATCTAAGGGTGGAAGGAAAGGCAGATGCTTTGCTTGCAATAAGTTTGGCCACTATGCAATGATCCGAATTGGAACCTTGAAAATTATCAGATTTCTATGATTGTTTCAAATTATGTCAGAGTCCAAAATCTTGTAAACAATGAGCTATCAGGGAGGACCTTTGGATAGTGGCAGTTGTAGCCAGCACGAAACAACAAGGACCCTCGGTCAAAGTGCACTGACCATTGACCGATGGAGAGCGCGTAGTGGCGCAAACTAGCAAATAGGGAGTCCAAATCAGAAAACAGAGGCTGTTTCTGATGCGCGATTAGCGCAAATCGTGCATCCCAGGATGAAAACCTCAGAGAAAGAAAAGCCCTGGCACCTGATCATGTGAAAAATAGGGAAAACCATGGGAAAAGCGCTAAAATCAACAGGGGGGTCCCACGCTCCAAAATGGGTGGAATATCGGAGGCGTTTTGGGCGGTAAGCAGGTTTGGTAGACAACCAAGCGATGCCATACACTGAATGACGCGTGTCCGGCGGATGAGAGAGAAAACCGCTCTCATCACAGGCTAACGATCGAGCAAGTCACCCGTGCGATAAAAGCAATCACTGTAGGATCTGGAGGCCCCAGATCAAACAGTGGAGATTGCACCCGATGGGAGACCAGATTTGGCGGAAGAATAAGCTGAGGCATATAAAGATTTGAAGTCCCATTTGATTGCTGAATTGGCGGATGAATCATTTCGCGGCATAACCGAAACAACGACCATTCGAGGAAGAGTTGGCGCTCAGTTCGTAAGGAGACAAGTGGCCACCTCCTGTGAAATGTTACAATGACACAGACGCAGGGAATTCCAGCAGACAGAGGCAGGCGATCCGAAGAGGCGGAAGAGGAAGGAACAGTCAAGGGACAGATTGGCTTTAAGCCATGAACATACAGAGAACAGAGCAAGGACAGAAGAGACAAAATAGAGAGTGAAGCAAAAAGCAAAGAACAGAAGAAGTCGAGCTGACATGCAAAGCTAAGGTAGCATCGAGCAGACAGAACCGAGAAGGCTTGAGAGGTTCGAACTATCCCTGTGAGGATATCAGTCGGGAATTGAGTACCAGATTGGACTCATCCCATTAAGACCAGTTGAGGTCGAGACTTGGTAAGGGGGAGTCTGTGTACTCTAGTGGCTTGGGGGATCCAAGTACCACCCTACTAAGCATCATCTACTGCAGGAGACTCAAGTTGAGCTCCTCATTGTAAAAACTCTGCTTAAAGACACAATAAAAAAAGGCCACCACTAAAAGCTGGACCAGGAGACGTAGCCCAGGAGGATTGGGTGAACTCCTTATTAAATTGTTGTGTTTTTGCATTGCTTGCTATGTTTCTCTTACTGTTTCCAATTGCCTGTGTATTTCGCAATCTTATCGATCTATTGCTTAAACTAACATAGGCACACACCAACACATGAGTCTATAATACTTTTATTAATTTCCTGAGGTCAGCTAGGGGTGATTTCAGATCAAGTGGTATCAGAGCTATAGGTTGTTAAGGTTAGACAAGCTTGCACTGGATTTAGTTGTTGAATGCTAACTAGATCAAAGCTCAAATTAGGAGGAGAGTTGGTCGAAACTAATCTTGAAATTGGAAGAGTTTATCCTTAGAAGACAATGTCGAAGGAAGGTTCTGTGGGGCCAGACCCTCAATTTATAGATAGTTTCCTGGCCATAAGGTCCATGGTAGAGGAAATGTATAAGGACTTTAGAAAACACAAAGATGAAGATTCATCAGGCTCCAAACAAGATAAAGGAGAAGAAGAGTCTCTCCTCCATGACCATTCAAAAGGCAAGGGGAAAGAAGAAAGCTTTCTCACACCTCCCAATAACCCTGAACATAAAAAAGAAGACATCTTTGATTAAACTAGATGTTAAATTTGATTTTCCAATATATGATGGAGAGTTGAATGCAGAAAAGTTGGGCAATTGGATCAGAAAAATTGATGTTTATTACAGAGTGCAGAGTATTGATTCAGACAAGAGAAAAATTCAGCTGGCCAGCTTATGCCTTGGAGGCACTACCTTGGTTTGGTGGGAAGGCAGGACCCAAGCTGACATGAAGAGACATGGTAAGACTCTTTCTGTCTAGAGTGAATTTGTTTCTGCAATCAAAAAGCAGTTCTATCCTCTGGCCTACATGCAGCAAGCCATGATGAGTTGGCAAACTCTTCGTCAGTTGAAAGGGCAAAGTGTACAGGGTTACACTCAAGAATTTAGGAAGAGAGCATTGATTTTAAGAATCTCATTAGACTCACTTGAGACTCTGTTGAAGTACATCGGTGGTCTACACAGCTACATGAGGCACACTATCCTCATGTTTAATCCCACCAATATAGATGAGGTATTTGTTCAAGCTACGCATCTAGAAGCTAGAGGAAAGAATGGGAACCCAGAAGTTGGGGGATCATCCCAACCCACTGCAAGCAAGAATAAGGAGAAAAGAAAACAAAAATGGAAAGCAAGGAAGGCCAATACTGCACAGAAAAGCAAATCTTCATGCACTCACTGTAAGAAGGATGGTCATGATGATGAGTATTGTTGGACTCTGCATCCGGAGCTGAGACCTAAGAAGTTCGAGGGCAAGAAGAAGAAGACTGCTGCAGCTATTTAGAAAGATTTGGGGTTGGACTCCGGAGATGAAGCAACCATTGCAGCCACAGGTATAAAAGGTAAGAATTTTGAAGCATCTAATAGTAATTTTGCACAATCTACTATTGATGAAGAAAATGAGAGGAAAAGACATGAGCTTTTTCATATTCGAGTTATTTCCAAACATAAAAAGATTGATACTTTGTTTGATAGTGGCTCACAAGTAAATTTAATTTCTGAAGCAATTGTAAAGAAGTTGGGATTACTGACTACAGCTCACAAGAAACCATACCCATTAGGATGGTTAAGCGATAAAGCACAACTACAAGTGACTAGACAATGCAAACTCATGTTTTCTTTTGGGTCAGCATTTGTAGATGAGATTGAGTTAGATATAATTCCTTTGGATATATGTGGAATTGTTTTAGGAAGTCCTTACTTGTATGACAGAAAAGCTATTTTCTATAGAGCCGAGAACAAGTATCTACTCGCTAAAGATGGGATCGAATACTTTGTAAGAGCTCATAAGCTTAAGAATAAATTACACTCTCATAAACTCAGGGCAGATGAAACGAATGATAAATTCATTCAAACAATTTTTACTGATGGTTGTAAAGGAAAATAAACCTGATAAAACCAATGTATATGAGGGTTGTGATGCTAAATAACAAGTTGATTTAGAAAAGTTGTTTCAGAGTATGATATCTTGTTTCAAAAACCTAAAGGTCTGCCACCCAAAAAGGAAATAGTGCATGATATTAATTTGCAGAAAGATGCTCCATTGCCTAACATTGGGATGTACAGGTTGTCTGCTTTAGAGAATGCAGAAATCAAGAAGCAGGTGCAGGAGTTGCTCGAGAAGGGGTTCATTAGACCTAGCACATCACCATGTGGATCTCCAATCGTTTTGGTGGGAAAGAAATATGGCTCGTAGAGAATGTGCATTGATTATCGGGCACTAAATAAGATAACAATAAAAAATCGTTATCCCCTTCCTCGCATAGATGATCTATTAGATCAATTGAAAGAAGCTGTTTATTTTTCCAAGTTAGACTTGCATAGTGGATATCATCAGGTCAGAGTTGCAGAACAAAATGCATGGAAGACTGCTTTCAAAACAAAGCAGGGATTGTATGAGTGGCTGGTTATGCCTTTTGGTTTAACTAATGCTCTTGCTACTTTCATGAGATAATGAATGATGTACTCAGACCTTTTCTTGATGATTTTGTTATTGTATATCTGGATGACATTCTGATATTTAGCAAAACATGGGAAGAACATTTAAAACATGTTAAGCAGACACTAGATGTTTTGAAAGGAGAAAAACTTTATGTTTAACTCTCAAAATGTGAATTTGGCAAAACATCCTTGAATTATTTGGGACATATAGTAGGGGGTGGTGAATTGAAGATAGATCCCTCTAAGGTGGCAGTCATTGTAAACTGGCCTAAACCCAAATCTACTACAGAAGTTAGGAGCTTCTTAGGAGCAGCACAATATTGGAGAAAGTTCATTTCTAACTTTTCCTTAATTGCAGCTCCCTTACATGCTTTAACAGGATTGAACAAGGTGTTTCAGTGGGAAGGCAAACAGCAGAAAGCCTTCGACACCTTGAAAGAAAAGGTTAGTACAGCACCAGTACTAGCACTCCCTGATCTTCAAAGACCCTTTGATATCCAAATGGATGCCAGTAACTATGCCATGGGAGCAGTGTTGACACAGCACGGTAAACCCATATGTTATCATTCTGAGACATTTAATTCTGTAGTAATTAACTATCCTACATATGATAAAGAATTGTATGCATTAGTACAGAGTGTGAAAAAGTGGAAACATTACTTAATGGGCAAAGAGACAGTAATACATGTTGATCATCAACCACTTCAATATCTACACTTCAAAACTAAGTTGCAACAATCAAGACACTATAGATGGATGGGTTTCTACAACAGTTTCATTTAATCATCAGATATAAAAAGGGCATACACAATAAAGTTGCAGATATGTTATCTAGACCCATTATAAATGCATCTATTATACTTAAGCATGATTCTGTGTTACATGAGAGCTACATTGAACAATATCCTCAAGATATAGACTTTAAAGGTGTATATGCAACTTTAAGTCGAGGCAAATGAATAGAAGAATTGGATTATCATGTAAAGGACCGACTCTTATATCATTGTGGGAAGCTATGCATTCCACAAACTGAAAGAGTAAAGATAATTCGAGAAGCACACGCTTCTCTAATATCAGGTCACTTTGTGGTACGTAAAACAGTTGCACAGCTGCAAAGATTTTGTTATTGGCCAAAAATGAATGAGACAGTTTCTAGATATGTAAGAGGGTGTACTATGTGTCCTAAAAGCAAGCCCATCAATAGAAAACTAGGCTTGTACACTCCATTACCAGTCCCTTCTCATCCTTGGGAAAGTGTTTCCATGGACTTTGTTGGAGGACTGCCTAAATCTAAGAAAGGTCATGATTATCTCTATGTTGTTGTGGATAGGTTCAACAAAATGTATATTTTGATACCTTATAATAAACAGATTACAGCTGAACAAACTGCAAAATTGTTCTTTCAACATGTATGGGTTCATTTTGGATTACCCACTTCCATTATATCTGATCGAGACACTCGATTTGTGGGAAAGTTTTGGTCAAGTCTGTGGGAACTGATGGACACCAAACTGAAGAAAAGCACAACTTTCCATCCACAAACTGATGGCCAGACAGAAGTAGTCAACAGGACAGTGATCCAGTTACTCAGGGGATATTGCAGCAAGCATCCTAAGCTTTGGGATGAACATTTGTGTTATGTGCAGCATGTTTACAACCGAGCCAAACATTCTTCTACACAGAGATCTCCTTTTGAGACTTGTTTTGGTTTCACACCAAGGTCCCCTTTGGATTTTGTCTTTGGTAAGGACACAACAGTGGAGGGACATAGCGACGTGGACAAGGCAACTAGGTTCATTGAACAAATCCAAGAGATCCATCAAGCAGTATAGGAACAGCTGGAAAAGAGCCAGGTCAAATACAAGGCAAAGCATGACAAGCATCAGATGGAACATAGTTTCCAAGTTGGTGATCAAGTCTGGTTGTATATCAGCAAGGATAGGATGCAAGGTGAAGGTAAAAAGCTAAAACATATCAGGTATGGACCTTTCAAGATACTTGATAAAATTGGTGAGAATGTTTTTCGCCTTGATCTACCAGCTTACATGCACATCTACTCAGTCGTCAATGCAGATAGCTTGAGATTGTTTGAACCTTCACTAATTAAGGATCCCGAAGAGCAGAGTCAATTGCTTTATATTGATGCCCTGCTACCTGAATATCTTAATGAACTACAGGAAGACACAGTTTTGGACAGGAAGGTGACAACGACGTGTAGGGGAGATGTTGAGTACCTCAGAATTGGGCTCAGGGGTTCAAAGCCAAGCAGTGAAAAATGGATAGAGATTGGACAGATGAGAGAGTTGTATCCTCACTTAGTCGATGCTTGAAAACCAGCTTTTGGTGGTCCAAAAGCTTTTTCAGTGGGAAGGCCATGATCCGAATTGGATCCTTGAAAATTATCAGAGTTCTATGACTGTTTCAAATTATGTCAAATTCCAAAATCTTGTAAATAGTGAGCTATCAGGAAGGACCTCTGGATAGTGGCAGTTGCAGCCAACACGGAACAAGGAGGACCCTCGGTCAAAGTGCGCTGACCGTTGGCCCATGGAGACTGCACAGTGGTGCAAACTAGCAAATATGGAGTCCAGATCAGAAAACAGAGGTCGTTTCTGATGCAAGGCACTAATCGCGCATCGCAGGATAAAAACCTCAGAAAAGGAAAATCCCCGGCACCCGGTCATGTGAAAAACAAGTAAAACTATGGGAAAAGCGCTAAAACCGACAGGCGGGTCCCGCGCTCCAAAACCGGCAGAATATCGGAGGCGTTTTGGGTGGTAAGCAGGTTTGGCAGAGAACCAAGAGATGCCATACACTGAATGATGCATGTCTGGCGGATGAGAGAGAAAACCACTCTCATTGCAGGCTAACGATCGAGCAAGTCACCTGTGTGATAAAAGCGATGACCGTAGGATCTGGAGGCCCCAGATCAAACGGCGGAGATTGCACCCGATGGGAGACCAGATTTGGCAAAAGAATAAGCTGAGGCATATAAAGATTTGAAGTCCGATTTGACCGCTGAATTGGTGGATGAATCATTTCACGGCATAACTGAAACTATGGCCGTTCGAGGAAGAGTTGGCGCTCAGTTCATAAGGAGACAAGTGGCCACCTCCTATGAAACGTTACACAGTGGCGATGACACAGAAGCAGGGAATTCCAGCGGACAGAGGTAGGTGATCCGAAGAGCCAAAAGAGGAAGTGAATAGTCAAGGGACGGATTGGCTTTAAGCCATGAACAGACAGAGAACAGAGCGAGGACAAAAGAGACAGAATAGAGAGTGAAGCAAGAAGCAGAGAACAGAAGAAGTCAAGCTGACCTGCAGAGCTAAGGCAGCATCGAGCAGACAGAACCGAGAAGGCTTGAGAGGTTCGAGCAATCCCTGTGAGGATATCAGTCGGGAACTGAGTACCAGATTGGACTCATCCCATTAAGACCAATTGAGGTCAAGATTTGGTAAGGGGGAGTTTGTGTCCTCTAGTGGCTTGGGCGATCCAAGTACCACCCTACTAAGCATCATCTGCTATAGGAGACTCAAATTGAGCTCCTCATTGTAAAAACTCTGCTTAAAGACAATAAAAAAAGGCCACCACTAAAAGCTGAACCAGGAGACATAGCCCAAGAGGATTGGGTGAACTCCTTATTAAATTGTTGTGTTTTTGCATTGCTTGCTATGTTTCTCTTACTGTTTCCAATTGCCTATGTATTTCGCAATCTTATCGATCTGTTGCTTAAAATAACATAGGTACACACTAGCACATGAGTCTGTAATACCTTCATTAATTTCCTGAGGTCACCGAGGAGTGATTTCAGATCATGCAAGGGAATGTCCAAATAGAAGGGAGACATCACATGATGATGATCACAATCATTTCAGGGGCAACTTCAATCGAAGGAATGACAGGTACCATGGCAAAGTAAAAAGGAATGCAGGACATCAAGGAAATGGTCGACCCTCCAAGAAAGTAAGGAATTTCAGGTATGAAGAATCAAATGTTGTTTCTGATAAGGAAAAGGAGTATTATCTTATATTGGCCCTCTCCACTACTTCTCGTTCGGACTATTTAGGAAATTGGCTTATTGATAGTGGTGCCTCAAGGAACTTCTCCAGATACAAGGAAGCTCTCTCTAATTTGAGAGAGAAGGAAACAAACTTGGAGATTATTCTTGGAGAAGATGCCACCTATCTCGTAAAGGGTGTAGGGAATGTTACTCTTCAATTGGACCAGGGTAACTCGATTCATTTACAAGAAGTTTTTTATGTACCTGATCTCAAGAAGACCTTGGTGTCCATTTCGGCAATGGAAGACAAAGGTTACAAGGTGGCATTCATTGATGGAAAGGTACGTGTTTGGAAAAGGAATTTTAAAGATGCTTTTACTCTTGGGTTTAGGGTTGGCACTTTGTATCAAGTTGCAGGAAGTCCATTGGGGACCATGTCGTGTGACACATCTCTTTAATGGCACCGGAAGTCTACCCATCTTCATTATGGGGCCCTACTCGATGTGAGTCAGATGGTGACAGGGATGCCTGAATTCAAAGAAGAGCATGAAGGTACATGTCCGAGATGTACCGAAGGAAAACTTACAAGGGGACCATTCCCCTCATGTAATAGGCCACAGGTGTGGAACAACCCGAGGGGTTTGAGATTCATGATCAGGAATCTCATGTATGCAGGTTGAAGAAAGCTCTCTATAGTTTGAAGCAAGCACCCCACGCTGGGTATGAGAGGATTGATAGCTATCTGATGAAGCTAAGATTCACTAGGAGTGAAGTCGATCCAAATCATTGCTTTAAGGTTCTGAATGATAGACCTCTCATACTGGTACCTTATGAGGACAACCCCTTTGTGACAGGTACAGACCCTCTCATTTGCAAAAGTAAGAGGGAGTTGGATTCTGAATTTGGAATGGTGGACTGCAAGCCTGTGACTACCCTAAGCCTAACTTTAAGAAGTTATACGGTAGTGCTGCCATACCTAATTTGGGAAATGCCTCTGAGTTTCATCAACTCATAGTAGCATTGATGTTCTTGGTGAACTCCTGTCCGGAGATATGTTTTGCAGTTAGCATATTGAGCCAACATATGGTTGAGCCTCATCACTCACATTGGATTGGTGCCAAGAATCTTCTGAGATATCTTCGGGGCACAATCACTCATGGATTGAGAGACATTGCCGAATATGTGAGACTGCATGATTATTCTGATGTTGATTGGGCAAGCAGTTTGGAGGATCGCAAAAGCACTTCTGAGTGTTGGTTCTCTTTGGGTTCTGCTTCGATATTCTGGATGAGCAGGAAGCAGAAGTCGGTTGCTTTGACCACCGCTGAGGCCGGATACATAGTCGCAAGTATGGTCTCGTGTGAAGCTGTCTGGTTGAGGAAGCTCTTCAATTAGTTGTTTGGACATGTGCTAGATACCACTGTGATCCTCTATGACAACTAGAGTGGGATTCGATTGTTGAGGATTCCTGTGTTCTATGATCGTTCCAAGCATATCGACATCAGGTACCACTTTATCTAGGATATGGTACAACAAGGAACAAGAAGGCTCCAACACATTGGGACTGATGTGCAGGTCGCCGATATTTTGACAAAGCCCCTAGGAAAGATCAAATTCTTGACTTTCTGAAAATTACTAGGAGTCATGGAGAGACCCTCTCCTGAGGGTCTCGTATGATATGGATATTAAGCTCTGGGAGCTTCGGGGGGCATGGGGTACTTCTTGGAGCGATGAGCAACCATAGGGTGAGTTGTTTAGCCTTCCCCTAGTGGTTTGCTATGTAGTCTAGAAGAGTGGTTCATCGTTCTCCTACTGAGACACAATCATAGGGTGAGTGGTTCAACCTTCTTCTAGTGATTTGTTGTGTACAGGGTGAGTGGTTCAGCCTTCCCCTGGGATACCCCATGGTGACATGTAGGCAGGATGAGTGGTTCATCCTTCTACTGCTGAGACATCCTACCCATGCAATCTAGGACTCATGGGAAGTACCTCTCATCTGGCCAATGAGTAGGGAAATGAGGATAGGGACCATAGTACGACCGATGGACACATCGTGTACTACCATACTCCCTATGCTAGGATGATATTGATCTGGGATCAATTGGAACTGACTTCGGGTCAGTGAGAGTGGTATGAGACACTCTTTATTTGGAATTAATTTTGGATCAGTAAGAGTGGTATGAGACACAATCTCTATTTGGAATTGATTTTGGATAAGTAAGAATGGTATGAGACACTCTCTTTATATGGGACTGACTTCGGGTCAGTAGAGAATGGTATGATACATTCTCGATCATTGCTTCTTCTTCATAGTTCAGCAGAGCAGAGCCAAGCAGTGCAGGGTAGTGCATTTGATGGCAGAGATAGTACCGATAGACAGATGGATTAGCAGATGGAGTTTTCCTTAGTTGAGAGGGAGTGTTAAAATTGGCAACTAGGGCCAAACTCCATGTGGGTCATCTTATTTATGGAAGTTGATATTCTTTTTGGATTCCTCATGTTGAGAGGTGTAGGATTGATCTAAAGATCATCCCTGACATGTATTCATGGAGATATGAATTTATTAGTAATTCTTGACAATTTGGTCAACATGTAAAATTGTGTTGCACACTCTCAGCTAAACCTCAACGTGGGATATAAATAGAGGATACCTTGAGGCATTAGAGCACTCATCTCATCCTCTCATCTCTTCCTTGTGTCTTGGGTATACGAAGGAAGGAGGACACAAATCTCTTGGGCAGCATTGAAGGAGGACGCAGTTAGGGCAGCAAGAACGCAGGAAGGCGCAACAAGAAGTTTAGGCCTGCATTGACCCACATAGTGCCTCCTTTGACTGCGGCTTGGTATGGGCAGCCTCTCCTAGGCTAGACGAAGGGCTGGACAACCTGCGTTGACTTTTGGACAGTTGATTTGGGACAACGTTGATTGGTTAGGGCTATTTGCAGTTTTCTGTAGCATTCATTGCTGATTTGACCATCTTACTTTGCCTATTTTGGGCTGCATATACTTGTTGTTGGAGGCCGAGTTCTCCTAGGATGTCTTAAGGTCATTGTTGAGTTGTTTGATCAGCTTTGACCTTGCTGATTTGAATTATACTATTGTTGTTGTAAATCATAGTTTTGTGATATTGTACTATCTCTCTCTCTCTGTTGAATTATTGAAGAATATAGAAGAATTGATCAAAGGGTTTCCCCACATTGGTGTTTGATCTGAACAATGGGGCACTAAAGGCTTCTTGTCCAGCTTACAAGAACCTCTCCCACTTCCAAAGCTTAAATATTCTCTAGTCTTTATGATTAACCAATTGCGGAATTAATAAGTGCTTGAAAATATAGGTATATGCTTATGTTTGTTTTAAAACTGTTTATGTGCTGTAAATTGATCTGCTTAAACTGATATAAAACATATAACAGTGAAACAATGCAGCAAATGAGCATCACATGTAAGACAACAAGTTTAATATGGAGTTCCCCCAAAACTCTTGGGCTACGTCTCCTTGAGCTCTAGTGAACTCAACTAGGCTCTCTGGGATTATGGCAATAGTTCTTTTACAAGCTCCACGCTCAACTCCATTGGTTTACACATAACTCAGTGGGCTTAGAACGCCATCTTATCCCTGGCTCTTGAAGCTCTCGTCCCTCTGGCTCTCAGCTCTGGCTCTGGCTCTTCGGCTCTGGCTTCTGTGAGCTCTCTCTCTCGGCCTCCATGTGCCTCGGTAATCCGCTTGACCTCCAAGCGACTCCCTCAGCTGCTCTGCGCATTAGCTCTCATTAGCCTTGCTCTCCCCCTCGTCAATTGGCTCTCTGGCTCTCTTTGAGGCATTTTTTTTGGCTCTCCGGCTTCCCTAGCCGTTTTCTCTGCGTATAATCATCCCTCTGCAGCTCTGCGCATTCTCTGCTCCTTGTTAGTTCGACTAGCCATCTGGCTCTATGGCTCTGTGGCTTCAAACGCATCATTGTCGGCCAAAAATGCCCGCTTGCCACGTGGCATGAGGAGTAGGAGTTGTTACAAAGGGATTGGGGCCATTTTCCAGGAAAAAAGCCAAAAATGGAGAAAAATCCAATACATAGAAAGTTACTAGAAAATACATTGTCAGGCATGAATTCCGGACGTGAAATTCCATCAAATCGTCCCTAAAAACCGTATCGGGTCTGCCATTAGGCAGCATATTGCATCGCATAGGTGGATTGGGCAAAACCTAGAATACACGGGAAAACACTGAAAAACCCGTCAAAATGTTTTCTATGGGACTTCAAATATTATCGCATCTACCCTATAATCATATCGGGTCCGCCTTCGGTCCCTATTGCAAGCCCCACCGTTGATCTGTGTCATCTCCGATCCAACGGTTGGTATTCATTTTCGGGTGGCTTAGGAGTACGGAGGTTACCTGCCCAAAAAAGCAGTTTCTCTCTCTCCTCCGCCAGCCACGCGTCGGCCATTGTATGGGATCCGACAGAGCCAGCCCAATACCACTTACTGCCTAAGGCTCGCCTGAAATCCCACTTATGGAACTCAAATAATATAGGGCCGCTTTTAAAATTCCTTTCGGGTCCGGCTTTATTGCTTTGGGGCATTTTCCTTTGTATTTCGGCTTTTCTATTGAAATCCGCTAATACACAGAAAACTCGACAAATACCCCTTTATCGGAACTCAAAATTTATAAATTGCGCTTATAAAATCCATTGGGTTCGACGATCGCAAGTCGCATGTTGTTGCCCCTTTATATCGCTGCAATGTGATATATCGCAATCGCATGTCGCACAGTCCCGGGGATCCTTCACTTACCTCATGGCATTGCCGACGCCGATCCGTTGATCATCACAGTCGCATGTCGCATTGGCCCGAGGTCCCGTCAACAGACGAAGGCTTACCTCTGAAGCAATAAGTCGAAGGTCGCAGTGGGAGGTTCTTTCCGCCTCCGCGTTAAGTCCTCCTCTTGACCCATCTTCGATGCGATTTCCCTTTATAAGGGTTTTTTTTGCCATTTTTGAAGATTTTGCCTCTTTTTCCAAAGAACAAAGGGCAACTTATTTCTGCGATAACTTCTGCCTCCGAAGTCCATTTTAGCCCATTCAAGTTGCAGTAGATTCAGAAGGAAAAGATCTCTGCAATGAGGCTATTTCTAGGAACATCCTTGGACTTCTATTTTTCTATGTGAGAAACACTTTAGACTTAGAAGTCTATCCAAGATCCATTTTGGATCACGCCTTCCCACTAAAGAACTTTTGGTCTCCAAAAGACTGACATATTGATCTGAACAGTGAATGAGAGTAACAACACCCTCTTCTTTCAACCTTCATACACTTGCCTTCCATAGTGCCTTTGAACCAAAGCCTTTGACCATTCTCCTTCCTGGATGTGCTGGTCCTCCTAGGAAGCACTGCCTTCCTCCTTGCCTTCCTGCAGAACTGTTGCTGAAATGGTCATAGAAAGTAGTTTGAACTTCTCTTCCTTGATCATTGATCCAAGGTGGCTCAAACAAATGTGAAGTACATCTAGTCCACAAAATTTTCATTTGTACCTGTTTGACAAATTGTCAACAACAACTGTTAACAACAATAGAAATACAGATAACAACTGAATGGTCTAAATTCCTGCTTCAACAAAAGAAACAGATTTCACATCTTGTGAACACCTCCATGTCTTACATCTGCATACAAGTGATTGACTAGACACCAAGCCCACAAAACATGCCTCTAAAACAAATGACCCTTCAAGTCAAGCATGTAGAAAAAGACCTTTAGGGCTCTTTTTCAAAAGATGAAACACTTCATTATTATCTCCATCTTGGAGACCAAGTTAACTTCTCCCAAGTCAACATTGCATCACATGCATGTCAAAGCAATCAACCCTGCAAGTTAATTACACATACATGTTCAAAAACAACAAAATCATCAACATCCCTATGCTCATGCATGCATTTCATCCTTCAACTTTCGCTTAAGCACACTGTACTGTTGAAGCTGAAATGAACAGAGTGTTGCAGCCACAAAGTGAGTCTCCTACTCAACCTTTTTCCATTCACCATCTTAGTAAAAACCTGCAACTTGCATCTCATCAACAAAGAAATGCAAATAGATGCATCAATAGACATGCAATCTTAATTGGATAAGAATTCTAACCATTTTTCACCAATCCCTTTCAAAGGTACTACCTTTGTCTGCACATCAGCATCAACATCCAAATCATCCTGAAACACATCAATCATGGAATCTTCCTTTCCATTTCTGCCATCTTCTCTTCCCACTTTCTTCAACTTTTGTGGAAGCATTGTTGGATTCAGAGTCCAACACTTTTCAGCAAGATGCCCTTGCTTATGGCAGTAAGTGCACTGCATGTGCATCCTCTTGACAGCATGATTTGCCTTGTCCAATGGACCTTTGGCTTCTTGCTTCCTTTCCTTCAAAAGTTTCCTGTATGTGGCTATTCTCTTCCAACATCTAGAAACATTATGGTTATCCAAACCACAAAAGGAACATGCAATTCTTTTCCCATACTTATGTGGAAATTTATCATGCTTTGCAAAATCAAAAGGAAGATGGTTAGAACCAGATTTTTACCTTTCTCTTTCACCTTTATTGCCTTCATGAGGAGGTGAAACAAATGAAGAAGTGGCTCCCTTTGGAACACCATCAATCTCTTCAAGGCTGTTAGAGTTTCCACAACTCTCTGGTTCAAGTGTGTGCTTCTGAACATTTGCATCCTGCAAATGATGTTTCAAGCTATTGCATTCCTCTTGAATACAATCTTCACACTCTTGAGGTAGAAGACCTGCAATGAAACTCCTTCTTGGAACTGTTTCAATGGCCTTCATGGCAGCTTTGGAACTTTCTCCATAAGATTGTCCATAGCCAAGACCGAAATACTTAGTCCTTTCCTCAACCATTATTGGTTCAACAATACCTTGTGCATGTTTACCCAAGCCTTTTCCCTCATAGCCCATCTTGGACATTAGCTTGGAACCTATGCCTCTGGTATGTTTTTCAAAAGAACCAATATAAACATTCTTAGAAGAATTTGAAGACAAACTGGAATGGTTTACCTCTTCTTCAAGCTGATACCTGACCAAGGCTTCCTTGGCAACAAAGAGTTGTGACTCCAACTCATGCATCCTTTTTAGGTTCATATTTGCAATATGAAGTTGCCTCTCCATTTCCTACAATTTTTCAGAAAGCAATTGCTTCTCTTCCTTCATGGAATTCAATTGCTCTCTAAGTATGCTGCTCTTCCTTCCATCCTCATACATTTCTCTCACCTTGTCCATCATGATGAACAAGTCTTGCTTCATGTCTCCATCAAAGAGTCTTGTGATGAAGGAGGAATTTGAGGATACACTTGTAGAAGTTGTCATTATGCCAATGAACAAAAGAACTTCAAACAAGATTAATAAAGAGCTTATTTAAGAAACCTTTTGCAACAAACCTCTTGTGCTTCAAGGATTGCTTTGAGGTCCTTTGGGATAGAAGAATGCCTTCAGCCCTTCTTCCTTCTTGTCCTTCCTGGATTGAGCTATCAATAGCTTTCCCTTCACCTCTGCAAACTCAAACAATAGTCAGTGTGCACACAAGCATACAATCAATCAGACAATCAATCCTTGACTGCCAAACACCTTTTAGACAAGCAATCTTTGCTCTGTCAATCAAGCATTCTGAGCTGATACCACTTGCTCTGGTATAACCTGCTTTGATATCACCTTCTTGAAGGTGGGGTTAACCAATCTTAGGCTATGATACCACCTGATCTGAACATGGGGCACTAAAGGCTTCTTGTCCAGCTTACAAGAATCTCTCCCACTTCCAAAGCTTAAATATTCCCAAGTCTTTATGATTAACCAATTGCGAGATTAATAAGTGCTTGAAAATATAGGTATATGCTTATGTTTGTTTTAAAACTGTTTATGTGTTGTAAATTGATCTGCGTAAACGAATATAAAACATATAATAGTGAAACAATGCAGCGAATGAGCATCACACATAAGACAGCAAGTTTAATATGGAGTTCACCCAAAACTCTTGGGCTACATCTCTTTGAGCTCTAGTCAATTCAACTAGGCTCTCTGGGATTATGGCAATACTTCTTTTACAAGCTCCATGCTCAATTCCACTGGTTTACACAAAACTCAGTGGGCTTAGAACACCATCTTATCCCTGGCTCTTGAAGCTCTTGGCCCTCTGGCTCTCGGCTCTGGCTCTGGCTCTGGCTCTCGACTCTGGCTCTTGGCTCTCGGCTTTGGCTCTGGCTTCTATGAGCTCTCTCTCTCTTAGCCTTTGTGTGCCTTGGTAATCCGCTTGACCTCCAAGTGACTCCCTCAGCTGCTCTGCGCATTAGCTCTCGTTAGCCTTGCTCTCCCCCTCATCAATTGGCTCTCTGGCTCTCTTTGAGGCATTTTTTTTGGCTCTCTGGCTTCCCCAACCGTTTTCTCTGTGTATAATCATCCCTCTGCGGCTCTGCGCATTCTCTGCTCCTTGTCAATTCGACTGGCCATCTGGCTCTGTGGCTCTGTGGCTTCAAACGCATCATTGTCGGCCAAAAACTCCCACTTGCCGCGTGGCATGATGAGTAGGAGCTGTTACAAAGGGATCGGGGCTGTTTTCCAGGCAAAAAGCCAAAAATGGAGAAAAATCCAATACACAGAGAGTTATTGGAAAATACACTGTCAGGCATGAATTCCGGACGTGAAATTCCATCAAATCGTCCCTAAAAACCCTATCGGGTCTGCCATTAGGCAGCATATCGCATCGCATAGGTGGATTGGGCAAAACCCCGAATACACGGGAAAACACTGAAAAACCCATCAAAATGCTTTCTATCGGACTTCAAATATTATCGCATCTGCCCTATAATCATATCAGGTCCGCCTTCGGTCGCTATCGCAAGCCCCACCGTTGATCTGTGTGATCTCCGATCCAACGGTTGGTATTCATTTTCGGGTGGCTTAGGAGTACGGAGGTTACCTGCCCAAAAAACAGTGTCTCTCTCTCCTCTGCCAGCCATGCGTCGGCCATTATATGGGATCCGACGGAGCCAGCCTAATACCACTTACTGCCTAAGGCCTGCCTGAAATCCCGCTTATGGAACTCAAATAATATAGGGCTGCTTCTAAAATTCCTTTTAGGTCCGACTTTATTGCTTTGGGGCATTTTCCTTTGTATTTCGGCTTTTCTATCGAAATCTGCTAATACATAGAAAACCCGACAAATACCCTTTTATCAGAGTTCAAAATTTATAAATTGCACTTATAAAATTCGTCGGGTCCGGCGATCGCAAGTCGCATTTTATCGCCCCTTTATATCGCTGCAAACCAATGATACGATGTGATATATCGCAATCACATGTCGCACAGCCCCGGAAGTCCTTCCCTTACCTCGTGGCATCACCGATGCCGATCCGCCGATCATCGCAGTCGCATGTCGCATTGGCCCGGGGTCTCGTCATCGGGCGAAGGCTTACCTCCGATGCGATAAGTCGGAGGTCATAGTCGGAGGTTCCTTCCGCCTCCATGTTAAGACCTCCTCTCGACCCATCTCTGATGCGATTTCCCTTTATAGGGGTTTCTTTTGCCATTTTTGAATATTTTGCCTCTTTTTCCAAAGAACAAAGGGCAACTTCTTTCTGCGATAACTTCTGCCTCCGAAATCCATTTAGTCCATTCAAGTTGTAGTAGATTCAGAAGGAAAAGATCTCTGCAATGGGGCTATTTCCAGGAACATCCTTGGACTTCCATTTTCCTCTGTGAGGAACACTTTAGACTTAGAAGTCTATCCAAGATCCATTTTGGATCAGTGTTTGTCCCTGGCTAGCCGCCACATCTTGTGTCTCTTGTCTTGGTTTGTCTTCTGTCGATTTGATTTATGTTCTATCAGCATTTTACTTGTATGTTGATGTGATTGCTATACTAAGAATTGACATTGGGCTAATAAGAAGAATTGAAGTAAATTGCTCTAAGTATAGAACATACCATAATTTAACAAAAACCCTTTCAAATTCTTCTTCTTATTAGATTTTCATTGAATGATTCAACAAAAGAAAGTACAAAGATCCATATCTTCAATCATAAACCTATCAAGCAAAAACAACTAGACAATATCCATGAGATGAATCCAACAATGCCAATAATCCAAAAACTCTTATTCAAAAGGCTGTGATCAATCGTTATTGATTGAGGTCAACTGTCAAACTCTACGGTCAACTGGCAAAATCTTTGGTTAACTTAAAAATTCAACTTTTAGGTTTGAGTCACAGGGAAGATGTGTCATGCATGCGGATGAAAGGCTTCGGTTGAAATTTCTCTTTGACGTGCCTACGGTTGAGACCCAAAAACCTAAAAATAGAGATGCGAGCTTCAAACACTGCAATTTCGAACTTGTGCCAACCAATCTCCGCAAAATTGCCTTGGGCTTGTGTGAGCCAAACTAAAGAAGAGAATAGAAGAATGCTCCATGATGTTGAGGTTACTTGTATTTATAGCCTTCCAACAATGTCCAATTTGCTTTAGGGCCGACTTGATCAAATATGCACATGTGGGCTTTAGTTCAAAAATATACTTTCCCTTGTCCAAATTGAGCGCTTCAACAGTCAATTGATCCTCTCAAAAAGAGGAATCTCATCCCATGGTTAGAATTTGACACTGAGCTGCCAAATTAACAAAGAGAAATTGCACACACAGAGGGAGTTTCTCTCAAAGGGTTTCTAGTCTCATAAATCCAAAATTTCCAGTTGTAGTAGGTAGTAGCAAAAGGCAAATATTCTCACTCCAGGAAGGAGTGCGAGTAGTTGTGCTAGCAACCAAGCAGGTGAAAGAGGAATATTTTCATCGCAATTCGAGTTTTTGCAGTGATGGCTTCAGCAAGACTCTGAGATCGGGACAAATTAGAGGGTGCATCGAACTACTCTATATGGAAGGCCATGATGGCATTCCTGCTAGACGAATATGGTATGAATACATATGCAAAACGAGTTGTGGCCATACCTATAGATGCTAATCAACTAGTGAATTACAATTATTCTCACTCCAGGAAGGAGTACGAGTAGTTGTGCTAGCAACCGAGCAGGTGAAAGAGAGATATTTTCGTCGCAAGTCGAGTTTTTGCAGTGATGGCTTCAGCGAGACTCTGAGATCGGGACAAATTAGAGGGTGCATCGAACTACTCTATATGGAAGGCCATGATGGCATTCCTGCTAGATGAATATGGTATGAATACATATGCAGAACGAGTTGTAGCCATACCTATAGATGTTGATCAACTAGTGAATTACAATAAGGAGATGGCCAAGGCGATGTAGTTGATTCTAGATGGAGTTCAAGTTCATATAGTCTCACACATTGTTTCCAAGAATACGGCCAAAGAAATGTGGGATGCTCTAGCATCACTCTACCTAAATCCTTCCGAGTAGCGGAAGATGTTCCTGAAGGAAAAGCTAAGAATGTTCAAATGCAGAAGGGTGAAGGTATCAACCCATATCTCACCAGGATTTAGGATATAAGAGATGAGATTGCAGTTGTAGGAGAGTCGCCTACGCCTATAGAACTTGTGTGTTTGGTCCTCAACACTGTCACCGAGGAATGGGAGACCTTCGTTCAAGGCATTATGGGACGAGAATAGTTGCCTAGGTGGGACCGGATATGGGAAGATCCTACACAAGAGGAGGTGAGGCAAGCTCTAGTAAAGAACTCCATCAATAACAGTAGCAACAAAGGATCGAAGGGTGTGAAGGAGGAAGAAAATGTGGCCCTTGCATCAAAAGGGAAAGCAAAAGATCCGAGTCAGGGACAAGGCTCGCAAGGAGAGAAGAAGAAGAAGAAGAATTGGTCTAAGATAAAATGCTTCGTGAGGGGTGAGTTCAGTCAATACAAAACTCAGTGTCCTCAAGGAAGAAGGACAAGAAGGAGAAGTAGGAGCAAGCAATAGCTTCGACAGAAATAGGTAAGTTGTCCTCCAAGTTGGAGGAATAATTTTCTTTGTGTGCAGCTATACCTCTAGGTGAGAGGTGGGGAGACATTGAGCTCTAGACTCGAGAGTTGTGCAACACTGGGAAGGGTCCATAGAGGAGCAACGGTTGTAGTTTACTCCTCACATGAATCATTACCCTTCCTACAGGGGTCCACAATATTCAGTGGTAGGCGGATTAGTGTCAATTGGTGCATTTAGTTCCAGAGTGACAGTTTTAGACTAGTTTTGATAGTAGTGCAAAAGGCACAGTACAAAGCCAACAACAATGTAGATTTCTTAGTAGACAATGCAGAGGCTAGTAGCAATCTGAGACTCAGGAGACAGTTGCGGCATAGAGACAGTGGATTTAGTGTTTTGGATGCTTCTCAGTTGCAGTAGTTGCGGCAACAACAACAACAGTGAGAGGGAGTGTAAATTGGGTTGCAGTGCAGATGCAAAGTTGGTAGCAGTACAGGTTGTACAGTGCAGTGTCAGCAGCATCCTAGATGCAGCATGGTTCAACTACAGTCAGTGGCAAATGAATCAGAGTTAACGCAATATTTGATGGACAATCGCAAGCAATTACAATTGTCAGACATCAATAGCGTGTATGGAAGGATGATGCAAAGATAGGGTGTTGTAGCAATGCAGCACTAACACACCTTCCTTGCTAAGATGGAGTGATAGTTTTTGTAGCACCAGATGGTATTCTAGTCTCAAACTTTGTGGAGAGGCTAAAACACAAGAGATCTCCAAAACCTAGAAATCGTTTCTCGAAATTCCACTTAGAGATAGCTCAATTAAATTAATTGACCATCATCTAAATTTTTCCTAAGTCTAACTTAGGAAGATTGGTTAATTAATAGGAACTAATTAAGAAACGTGAGAATTCTCTAGAAACTCACATGGATCGACTTAGTGATGATCTCGACCATTGATTAAGATTTAATCTTGGCCGTTGAAATCTCAACTGGAGATTGTAAGAGGAGGTCGATGGGGTTGACAGAGAATACACAGGAAGAGTGATTTTCCTTAACAGATCAATTTTCCAAAGAGCAACATTCAACAGGAAGAAATCGAGCCAGGAGGAAGCAGAATCTAGAGGGAGATCAGTAGCAAATTTCTGAAGGAGGATTCCAAATCCAGAAGAGTTAGTTAAGAGGAGGACAAAATTTCCTCAAGGATCTGTGCAAGGACTGCGTAGAAGGACTTCAGAGGAGACTTTGATTCAACCAAAGGAGGAGTTGATTCAATTGTTGAGGGCTGGGATAACTTCTAGAAGGCCAAGCGAGTCACTTTTTGAGGCAAAGACAAGCATATTTGCAGGATTTAGTGTTGATTTGGGGTAGCATCGGATGTCCTCTCGCCACGAAATTTGGTGGAGAGGTTGGGATCCCCGAGATCTCCAATACTCAGAAAGGGTTTGGGCAGATTCTAAACAGATCAAGAGATATTAAAATAATTTATATTTTTAATGGAGTCCCTAAGTCTAAACTTAGGGGAAATAAAATATTAATGTGTATTAATATGAATCTGTGTTAGAATGGTCTAAAAGACATGGATCAAGCCAGATCTAATCTTAGCCATTGATTAGGGACTTAATCTCGGCCGTTGAGATGTCAACAGGAAAAGTATAAGAGAAGGCTTGAGGGTCACTTGGAGAAAACACCAAAGTGATCAGTGATTCTATTCTCTAGAGTGAGGTTTTCTAAGAGAGATAGAATCAGTGATTGGAGAGCAGCTGAGGGGCATTGAGTACATAGAGACAGAGAGGCAGAGATAGTGTCGGGAGAGCAGCTAGAAAGAGTGACGCAAGAGCAGCCAATGCTCACGCAGGGCCACACAGAGGCAGCTAAGTGTTGCGCAGAGCACTAGAGGGGCCAGCGTAGCTGACGCAGAGGCTCAGAGAGCTGACGCAGGCCAAGAGAGGCTGACGTGGGGCCAGCATTGGGCTAGGTGAGGCTAACGCAGTCCAGATTGGGCAGACGGTGGGGTTTTTGGCGCTGATTGGTGCTGGGTAGCTGCTGAAAGGATTATCCGAGGTTTCAGCCAATAGATTTGTCAGAAACTGAGAGGTATTACTGCCAAGGAAATTCTCTGTTGGGTAGGCCAGTTTTGGCACCCAGATTGTATGATGATATTGCTTAATAAGAAAACCCTCCGATAGCTGCATTGGGTTTCCCACATTGAGTTTTTTCTGAGGACATTAGTCCAAAAATAATGGTGTCATATGGTGTGTTTGTTCTTGTTTCTTTTAGTTGTTGATCTGTAATATGTTGAGCATGCACTAGTGTTTATTTTTAGTTTTTATATTGTAAATAACTTGCTAAGGAAAATAACAAGTAGGAATAAATCAAATAAAGTGCATGGAGGGTTTCTAACTAAGTAAACATAGAAACTTCAACATGGTATCAGAGCGTGATTGCAGATCATAGGAGGACTAAAAGACATCAGCCGAGCAGAGCAATAGCAGCAAAAAATCGTTGTCTCGAGGTGACAAAAGTCGTTTCTAGTAGCACAAAAGCCGAGGAGTGTGATGCAGAGCCAGCCAGGGCCATGCAGAGGAAGCCAGTAGTTGGGCAGAGTCTCAGAGAGGCCAGCGTTGCTGATGCAGAGAGCCAAAGGGCTGACGCAGACCCATCCGGAGTGACGCAGGGCCAGCGTGATGCAGAGAGGCAGTTGCTAGGGTCTAGAAGGTTGCAAGAATATTGCAGAGTGGAGCTGGTGAGGTACTGTAGTCAGAACAGTACCCGACAGAGCAAGGCCAGAGGAGTTGTTATTGAGGGTTTCTAGCCGACGAACTCGAATCAGCAGTGCAGTTGCACAAGACGATTAGAGTAGGGAGCATCTCGACAAGCGATAGAAGGATTTCCAGGAGGGAAATCAGGATTCAAAGGGAGTCCAGAAGAAAACTTCCAGATGAGAAGTAGAGACACAGAGGAGTCGAATAGAGAACTTCTAGGAGGGAAGTAGAGGAGCATTATGGCACTACACGGGGTAAGAGACTAGGATAGACTGGACGGAGCATCGAACTTCGCAGTCTGGAAACCCAAAATCTTATCAGTGCTTGACAAGAATTGTGTCAAGAACTTCGCCTTGAAGGTAATAGCTGTCCCAGTCGACCCAGTGATAATGACAAGTACGAGGAGGTGATGGCGAGGGCCAAGAGCATTATCCTTGACAGGGTCAAGGATCATGTAGTACCACATATAGCCGAGAAGGAAACAGCATTTGAGATGTGGGAGGCTCTCAAGAAGCTGTACTAGCTTACTTTTGTGCAAAGAAGAATGTTGCTGGAGAATCAGATGAGGTCATATCAGATGAAGAAGGGAGAATCGATTGACACTTTCCTCGGAGGACTGAATGAGATCTGAGACCAGTGGATTGTTATAAGAGCAACACCAAATCAGGAGCTAATGGTGAGGACAACCCTGAATGTTGTCTCAGAAGATTGGGAAGTATTTGTCCAGAGTATATTGGGCAGAGGGACACTTCCACCTTGGGACGAGATGTGGGCATCTCTTCGCCAGGAAGAGATCAGACAACAGTCGAAGACGGGTAGCAACAGCGAGGGGATCAAAGTCAACCAGGGGGAGGAAGATGTGACCCTAGCATTTGAGGGAAAGCAGGAGAAGTGGAAGAAGAAAGATCGCTCCAAGGTCAAGTGCTTCCACTATGGGGAGCTAGGCCATTATGCGACCCAGTGTCCAAGAAAGAAGAGTAAGAGAGAGTCTTCCAAGACTAAGGCAGCGCCAGCACGGGCAGAGAAGGAAGTTTTGACAAACGATGATTGTGCCATTGTGCCATGAGTGCACACGCACCACTTGAGCGAAAGTGGGGAGACATCGAGCTGTAGTCAGGCGGACTATAAGCGATGAGGGGTGGGATCCTTGAGGTACCCAGCCTCTTGGATTAGACCTTGCTACGGGAGCCCCAAAGAGGAGTAGCAGGACTGGCTGAGTCGGGTAGAGACGGATGCGGATAGAGTGGCAGAGAGAGCTACAGTGCAGGTGTCCTGAGACAGCGCGAGGCACAGGAGTGTTGCACAAGTGTAGGATGGCACAGAGAGGTGTGCAACGGTGCAAGATGCAGGGAGTTGTTGCAGCAGCGCAGAGGTCAAAGAGGGAGCACTTGTCAGCAGCAGAGGGAGCTTCAGCATCAGTGGGTGTCTCTAGCTCAACAAGGAGGTCAGATTGGGGGATCAGTTACTTACTTCTCAGTAACTGAGTTGCAGTGCAACAATGGGTAGCACGATGCAACATGATGAGAGGAGGTGCAATGCGGATGTAGTGCTGGGAGAAAAGACCAGCAGCAGCACGGACGCAGAGGGAGATGTCGTACAGATGCAGCAGTGGCAGTGGCAGAACCATGGGCAGCAGTACAGGATACAACAATGCAAAGGATGTTGAGCAGGAAGGCTTGGTATTAGCACAGGTACCGATGCCGGATGATTAGAGTAATACTCAGTGAGGAGTATTGCTAGAGCACAGTCCTCGCTAAGACGAAGTGTTGATTTGGGGTAGCATCGGATGTGCTCTAGCCACGAAATTTGGTCGAGACGTTAGGGACTTAATCTCGACCATTGAGATGTCAACAAGAAAAGTATACGAGGAGGCTTGAGGGTCACTTGGAGAACACACCAAAGTGAACAGTCATTCTATTCTCTAGAGCGGGGTTTGCTAAAAGAGATAGAATTAGTGATCGGAGAGAAGCTGAGGGGCATTGAGTACAGAGAGACAGAGAGGCAAAGATAGTGCCGAGAGAGCAACAAAGCAGCCAGAAAGAGTGATGCAAGAGCAGCCAGTACTCACGCAGGGCCACGCAGAGGCAACTAAGTGTTGCGCAGAGCACCAAAGGGGCCAGCATAGTTGTCACAGAGCACCAAAGAGCTGACCCAGGGCCTCCTAGGGCTGACGCAGGCCAAGAGAGGCTAACATAGGGCCAACGCTGGGCTAGGTGAGGCTGATGCAGTCCATATTGGGTAGACGCTGGGTTTTTTGGGGCAGATTGGTGTTGAGTAGCTGCTGGAAGGATTATCCGGGGTTTCAGCCAATAGATTTGTCAGAAACTGAGAGGTATTACTGCCAAGGAAATTCTTTGTTGGGTAGGCCAGTTTCAGCACCCAGATTGTACTCTGATATTGCTTAATAATAATATCCTCAAATAGCTGCACCGGTTTTCCCACATTGGGTTTTTCAAGGGACATTAGTCCAAAAATAATGGTGTCATATGGTGTGTTTTTTCTTGTTTCTTTTAGTTGCTTATTTGTAATATGTTGAACATGCACTAGTGTTTATTTTCAGTGTTTACATTGTAAATAACTTGTTAAGGAAAATAACAAGTAGGTAGGAATAAATCAAATAAAGTGCATGGAGGGTTTCTAACTAAGTAAACTTAGAAACTTCAACATTCAGTGAGTTCTAGAGGAAGAGCAGATAAAGCATGCACAAAGGCTTACATAGGGGTAGTTCATACAACCCAGTTTGGCTATATTTCGGAGCAAAATCATTTGCGGTGTTGAGTTATTTGCCTCACAGATATTTTTCCAGTATTTCTCTCAGATTGAATTGCTAGTTGGGTATCCATAGATTGTACTCAAAATTATTGCTACTGCATAATAAAAGAAACCCTCATCTACTGTATCAGTTTTCCCGCATTGGGTTTTATGGGGACAATTATCCAAAAATAATTGTGTCAAAATTATTGTGTGTGCTAGCATTTTCCTCAAATTCCAACATTTTATTTTCCATAGTATTTTTATGGTGAAAAATTGCAGCATTATATATTCGTTATTTGTTGCAGCAAATAAACTACTTAATTAGTTTACAGTTAGAAGAATAAATTTCCAGTTGCTACAATTAGACTTGACAAATTTTCACATAAAAATGGTAGCAAATTGAACTAGCTAGGTTGGTTTTCCAATAAAAATAATTTTGGGTCAAATCCATTCAAGAAAATCCTAGACATCTAGGGTTTTGATGTTTAGAAATTAGTTACAAGTTGCAAAACCCTAAATTTATCTTAAAACAAAAATAAAATTGGAATTTGAATTTAAGATCAACTAGATAAGAAAAGAGTAGTGCCTACTATTTTTTTTTGTTAAATATTGTAGCTCAAACAAGGCTTCTAGTGTTGAGAGGTGTCATTAAGGCGAAGAACACAAAGGATTTGATTATCTCCAAGCCCATGTAATTTTTCCTAAGTTTAACCTAGGGAAAATATCTTAGCTATGTCAATTAGTAATTTTTTAGATATTCCCTAAGTCTAAACTTAGGGAAAGTGGATAATTAATTGACATTAGTTGGGATAAGATCGATTTACCTCTAGAAGCTTGCGGAAGGTTTCTAAGATGATCTTAGCCATCAATTGGATCAAGTGAACTTCTAATCATGGTCATTCGTTTGTGAATGAAAGATTTTAAAGGGAATCAATGGCTAGCCTTGGAGACACATATAGTGGGTGATTTTCAGTGAGATACTAGGACGGTTTCAACAATAGTGATTGGAAGAAGAATTTCGGAGGTTTTTTGCTATTAGTTTATTTTCTGTAGAGAGGGTCGAGTTAATTTTCTGGAGCAAGTGCAAGTTTTCCAAAGGAGGTGTGAGTTATCTAGAAGGCAGTGCGAATTTCTCGGAAGACAGTTCAAGTTTCTAGGAAGGAATATCGAGGTTCAGAAGGCTGCTTGTGTGAGCAGTGCGAGTTTGCCAAAGAGCCAGTGTGAATTTCCAAAGTGCTAGTGTGAGTTGCTGGAGCAAGTGCACTTTGCAGGAAGGGATTGAAGGGATATTTACTTGGTCGATTTGATTAGCAAAGGTGGATATCAATTATTTTGTCAGAGCTTTGCTAGTGATATGCAAGTAGTTGTATTTTCTCAATGGCAGTTTTTGCTAAAGATGATAATAAAGCCCTTAGACTGAAAAATTGGTTTTCCCCACATTGGGTTTTTCCAGGGACATTTGTCCAAAAATACTTGTGTTAATTGTGATTGGTTTCTCGCATTTTTCGTAGCGATTTTAATTTGGTGAATGGTGTTCATGTTTTTATTTATTAATTTCAATCGAAGATTAAAATGTGTTGTGTATAAGTAATAGAAATAATAAACTGGGTTAATAGCACCTTCTGGGTAACTAGAAAATTTCACACTTTGGGCAGAAGGGATCAACCGGGGCTGCTCTTGAGAAAGTGTAAGTGAAACTAGGGTGATATTTAGGGTTTTCCAGTACAAACCCTAGTAAATCCAACTAGTGGTTACAATATTCAAGTTAATTCAAGGGGAAGATACTTTGTTGTAATCTTGCAAAGGCTCTAAGGAAGAGACTTATTCAAGAAAAGAGAAAGAGGGTGCACCACCACTTCTAGAGAAGAACAACCACACTTACAACTATCTAAAAATATAATCCACAAATACTAAAAGATATTACTTATTAAATCGATTTATCCACAAAACTCTTGATCCAAAAAATTGTAAAGCATCCACAAAACACCATTTTCAAGCAAGCACTCTGTCTATCCATTCATAGCAAAAATATCATAGAAGTAGACAAATAGTGTTCTCCACAAGTTCTAGCAATGAGTTACAAATGAGAGGTGCTTCTCTTATTATATGAAAAATACATTCTCCTAGCTCTTAGCCTAAGAAATATAAAATACCATATTCTCTTTACAAACCTTAGAGATATGGTAAAAAATACAAACTAAGAGGTGGTTATGCCACCTATACAATGATATTCATGATACATGAGTCAATTAGTCAAAAGACCCCAAATATGACCCAGTTCAAGTAAACTCTCCTCAAGTGCCAAGTTGTCCTCCTTAACATGTGGAATGACCTCTTCAAAAGCCACAACGACATCCTCCAAAGGTGCCCCATGAGTGATAAAACATTTATTGATAATCTGCTCATGACAAATTTTAAAAGCACCATAACTATGTCAATTTTTACCTAAATCTATTATGAGTCACTTCTCACGATAATATTACCAAAACCAACCTTGGGGATAATATCGGTAGTATTTATCATGATAATTTTTCCTTTGAAATTAGAGTGATAACTTAGGTAATTATCATGATAATTTGGAAGTTATTGCACTCTCTGTGATTTTCAACTTATTAACCAAATTTAACCCCCTTTTTTTAGAAGTGAGTTAGGGGATTGAGCTCTAAGGATGCTATGACTATTTTCCATCAAAAAAACAAAGGGAAATCTATTGTTTTCATTTCCCATGATATGCATACCCTAATAGTTAATGGTAATATTAAATTCTTGAAGTAGAAGCCATTTTCACCCATTTACTTGAATTTTTAACATTACCATTAATTCTTTCAGGATGTTTGAGAGTGGTTCCAACCTTATTGGATTTCATATGGAGAAGGTATAATTTTAGATCCCATTCAAAATTCAGCAGCCTTGAGCTGTTTTCAGGATTTCAAGATTGGCAAGATTGCAACAATCTACTGGATTTTGTGATGTATGAGGGTAAGGAATTGACATCTAATCAAGAACAACTAGCCCTCTATGTACCTCGATGTTGGTGGCATTGATGGTTGAACTCCTTTGTCACGCCCTAGTAAAAATATACACTTTACTCAAGCAAAATCACTGATTAGAAATGTTAAGCTTTTTCTATCTTATTTTAATGCTTAAAGGGTGATCTTGATGAGGACGATCCCAATATAGGCAATGATTTTGATGTTACACAACTATTTGTTATAGCATGATTTTCTTTTGGACTCTAGCGGCCATTTAGAGCCTCAATGTTGATGTGTTTTTATTCAAAGATTGATTGCACTCATTGCTATTCTGGTTATATGCACCCCTACTTGCTATATACATGAGAAATTTTGAATATTTGTATAATAGTTTGGATTCATAAGTATGCACATGAATTATATGTTATTTACAAGATTTGAATATTTTATGTATTTTTTTATTGACCATTCTTGTGGTCAAATGCTAATCAGTGATAACATTGCTATCAATGCGATGACCATTTTCTGTCAAGCAAAGAAGGGGAAATCTAGTGTTTTCATTGCCATGATTAATCTCATTAGATACATTTATTTTTGTTTCGATGTGATTTTGTATCATTATGTCAGATCTTATGACTAAGGACAAATATCATATTTTACTATCGATATCTGATGTACTTCTTGAATATTATACATCTTGTATATCGATTTTATTTCCATATTTATGTAGCAATGTGTTTTTTTGATGTTGATTAAGAAAAAAATTTGAAAAAAATGATGATTTTTGTGATTTTTTAATCTTCCTGATAATTTCCAATATTTTCCCGATATTGCTGATAATTTAAATTTTAGACAATCAGCGATAAATTGCTGACAATAATAAATGTAACATTGATTATGACCACATTTTGGAAACCGATGGCCATTCTACATCTAATGGCATTGTTTTGGTGGAATTCTGAGTATTTTGTCAAAAGATAACTACTCCTGAAGTTGATTGTCCTCAAAACATTTGCTAAAATCTCAATTCAACATAAAAAGTAAGCTATGTCAAAATGCAAATGCCATTAGGTAGAGAAACATGAAGTATCATCTTCTAACTTTACAATAACTCGTAGAATTTATATCACTTGCCAAGTTAAGATATGATGGGGACATGGTCAACCCCTATTACATGTGTGAACACTTAAGAGGAGAAGTAGTTCCTAGGAGAACTAATCAAGGAAAATGTATAGTGACAGATGGTATGTTTTGGCGAGTAACTTCATGAGTTGCGTTGCATAGTCACGTGAGGTTGTTTAAGATATTCATTCACACGAGTGCCTTTGAAAATAAGGGAGTGCTTATGCATTGAGGAACCTGTTCCTTAGTACTATTTCTTACTACCCCTTTACTTTCCTTTTTCTTTGCTTTTTGTTGTCCTCTTTTTTTATTCATTTAGTCTTCTTTTAGATATGCATTTTGTCCCGTAGCACTTGGGGTAATGGCCTCATAGTGATGAGGCATTGCTTTAACTTTTGATTTCTTTTTATTTATTTAGCTACATTGACCTCAAGCTTATAGCTCCTCCTTCTCAGGAGACTATGAAGCATGAACCTTTTTGTGACATATGAAAACCAGCCTACGAGTGAGGAAACGAAAATCAGAAGGATGGAAAGTGCCAAGTATGATTGGGATATGAACACACTACACTTTTCAAAGTCCCCTAGTAGTACAACTCAACCCAAGAGTGACCACTTATCTAAGGGATGACTATGACCCATGATGGCAAAACAAGGCAAATAACATAAATGTAGAGTGTCAGATCCAATATTCAACTCGACTAATGATCACCACTTTCATGAAAAGATAATAAGACATTAACACCCATAAAATCTATAAAACATCAGTTTCCTTGTCAATTCATCTCATCAAATACGACAACATAAGATTTAATCCTTTTTTGTTGGTGTCTTGAGTTTTGGTAATTTTTTAATGAGTTTCCAAGTTTTAGCCAAGTTTCTTAAGTTTTGGTCATTTTTTGCCCAGTTTCTTGTGTTTCATAAATTTTGGAATGATGGTGAGTTTTTGGCAAGTACTCAGAGAATAACTCAGCCAAACTCGTTAAGAAGACTCAGCCAAACTCTTTAAGATTCACAATTCTTTGGCAAACGCAACAATGGATCTGGTATTGAAAATTCTTATTACTGCCTATGGAATATCCTCAAGATTGGAAGTCATTCCTTCTATATTTATAGCTTCTTAAAAAAGTCATTTAGTGCATAATGGAGGCTAGTTCTCAAAAGCTGCCATTAAAAGGATATTTAATTATACCAGTCTTGCGTAAGGTGATTTTCTTGCAGAAATAGCACTTCATAACTTGAACAAATTTTATTATCCCACCTCTCTTTCTTCATAGTTTGAGAATCCATCTAAACATTGTACATCATCCTTGGCAATTTCTATATGATAAACAAATAAAATATTTTCTACCCATATTGTTTCTTCTCATTCTGGAACAGATTCCCCTATCATGGACTGCAAAATCCTATAAAATTCCAACTGTTTATTCTCAGACTTCACATATAATTTCAGCTAATTCCTCTTACCTTTCAAAATTTCTAAAGCCATAATTATATCATCATCTGGGTTATCGAATTTGTCATCCGTGTGTGCAAGATCCATTGATATGATCCAGATCTGTCGGGACTACCCCAAGATCTATCGTGGAGGCAGATCTCACGGGGAAGAAAACAGATCCCACCCCCCATGAAATGTGTCCCAACATTCTAAATCAGATCCCAAAATAGCTGGTGTAGATTTTTTTGAATTAAAGCTTCCTTTGACTATTGATAGAAATAATATTTACAGTGCTTTAATTCAAAGAACAGGCTGAACATGCAGTCTCCAGAAGCATAGAGTAGCAAAAATAAAATACATGTGCTGGATTAAATCCAAAACACCCACAATCATGGAGTAAAGACAAATTGTTCATAAAACATAACATCAAAGGGTATAAGCACAAGCATAGCAAATACTAAACAGTGACCATGCTAGCTGCAAGAGAAGGCTGTCTATGGTCATCCGGGGCAGGGACCCATCTTGAAACTGGGGTTTCGGTATTAGCAGGCTGAACAAACTCCCAAAGCTCAGACCCTTTTTTGATGGCCAGGGCCAGGGTCACAAATATTTTTATTTGTACTTGGTGATCCCCTCCTTTACCTAGATCTCATCTTTTCAAAAATATGGCAGGTCTGTATCCATATCCTCGTAATTTAGATCTTTATATTTAAATATACTAGATCACATCTTTCTTCACTTCAATGACGTTTTTATAAAAATTTGAAATTTTGAATCAACATTGAAAGCAACGAATGCACATTCAAGCTTTACTTTAGGATCAGCAAAAGTTACGGTTGTGCAAAGAGAGAGTTTGTTTAACAGTAGTTTTGAAGTTTGGAAGTTACTATTTAAAATGTATTAACTTCCCTTGTTTTCTATAGTCTTCTCATGGTACATATTTATGCTTAGAATCTTGAGTTTAGTTTTTTTATGTTTTGAACAATGCCTTACCATATCTCCTTGCTCTTAGCAGTCTAAAAGAAGCAGCAGGCATGCCACGATATAGAAGATCAGGAAACTGCTTCTATACACCAATCTTCAGTTTTAAGTCAAAGCAACACTGACCAATTTAGAAGCCCTATTAAACACCTTTTCAGAGGCTTCCATGTTCTTTGTAGAGACGTTGCAATGCAAGACATAAATCTCCAAGACATCAGTGATGGTTTCTTAATTTGAGCCTGGTTAGCATTCAAAACACTTGATTGTTTAATTTGACCAAGATTCTCCAAAATTAATCGAAAACAACTCCGAATCTTGTAAACATTGTCCATCATTTTTTCCGAAATATATCTGATAAATACATAAATCCTCTTTATGAATAACATTTGTTCCCATCTTACACACAGTTTTTCTTATAATTGATTTCAAAGCTTCCAATGCTCCAATGTTCTCATACTTGACTGGAATTTCGATTCCTCCCACCTCTCAAACTTGCTGCCGAAAACATTATTTTATATATGTGTGTGTCTGTGCGTGTACACTCTAATCACATTTCTCTTCACTTCCATAGTGTCTTTGTAATAATCTGGACAAGTAGCAATTAAATCAGAAAATGGCATGGGTGCATTATCAAGCTTTACATTAGGATTAACAATTGTTATGCTGTAGAAAGAAAGACATTTGTGATTTTGTTCAACAATAGTTTCTGAACTATAGGGAGTTAATAGTTAGAACTAGTACTTTCTTTGTTTTTGGAGTTTTTCCAATGGGTATTAACATCCTGAAGCTTAGACTCTAGGGGCTTCAAACTGTAAGTTTTAGGCGATGTTGAGCTCTATGTCCTTGCTCTCAGAAGTCAAAACTAAAGCATTGGGTAGGTCATGCTAGAAGATTATGAAAGTGCTTCTTTGCATCAATTTTCAAATTTGGGCAAAAGCAGCACTCACCAATTTAGAAGGCCTACTAAAAAAAATTGAGAGGCTTATTAATTCTTCATAGAGATGCTATAAAAGGATACAAAAAATTCTATAACACCAGTGATAAATTCTCAATTTCGGTTTACATAGTGTTCAAAACATTTCATTATTTATTTTGACCAGGAGTCTAAAAACTAGTAGACACAGGATGCAATAAACAGAACCATAAAATGAAGTCAGTAAAACTTACCTTGACAGAACTCAACCATGCAGTATCCTTATCTGGGTTTGAATTCAGTCTTGAGCTAATTCCAAAGTCTGCATTCCATGCTACATTATACTTTAAATTTGTGGAAATAGTATTCATACATGTAGAATTATCAAACTTTATAGTATTAGCACGACTGGAAGAATAGTTCAGACTCGAGAGAAAAGTCTCAAAAATTGAGACAGGATATTCCTTTGAATGGCAATAATTCTTTAATGAATGTGAATCGCTCAAACTGTCCTTTGAGATGTGACTCTGTAATCAATGCCATGAATGTAAATATGCAAGATTTTTTACTCAAAAAAATCTTTAAGACCCAAAAAAGTGTCAATTCAGTCAAACATAAAGATGGAACACTTCTTGCAACTTAATCAACTGATCCATTTCTGTTCATTAATTAAACTGATCTTAAACTGATATCAAACACAACAAAACTTGGATAACATGTGTTTAGTTGGTGGAATTCAGAAAATGAGACATTACCAAACTATGTGGAGAAAATTCATTTAAACAAGCAGCACAAGCCTAATGGCGTGGATGGTTGTAGCTTCCAGCCAAGATCATAACTTCTATTACATTCAGAGCTTGAGCTTAGCATAATTCTTTTTACAGGGATTGGAGAGAGCGGGGCAGGTGCGACCAAGAAAATTGCATGAAAGCAAGGACTTAGAAACAGCTAACCAGGCGAGCATGGAAAGTAACTTGTCGTCAAATCAGAATATATTGCATACATCAACATCTCAATTTCAAGAGAAGTTATCGAAGAAGCATAATATTGTAAAATGGGTGTCATCAAAACACATGCCTTTGAAGCATGGATATGAAAACTTGGTTTTGCATTCACCATACTATGATAAGAGATTAGTAGGTTTCGGAGTTCCAGGACAACCTGGGGGACAATGTCAAAGACAAGTTAACGAATTTGCTCAAGGACCACCATATTTTTACTTTGAGAATGTTGCCGGTACACCTAAAGGGGTCTGGACAACTATATCTCGGTTTCTATATGATATTGAGCCTGAGTTTGTAGATTCTAAATATTTTTCTGTTTCTAGCAGAAAACGAGGTTATGTACATAACCTCCCTATTGAGAACCGATTTCAGATTTTGCCTTTGCCACCTATGACAATAGAAGAGGCATTTCCTGACACACAGAAATATTGGCCTGCTTGGGATTACAGGAAAAAGCTTAATTGCATCAACACTGGATGGGCAAGTGCTCCATTATGCGAAAGACTGCGGGCTATAGTCCTGCGTTCTCATGGGAATCCTTCTATCAATGACCAGGCTCTGGTACTTGATCACTGCAAAAAGTGGAACTTGGTCTGGGTTGGTCCAGATCAGTTGGCTCCACTGGAACCCCATGAGATAGAGGTTGCTCTAGGCTTTGATGTGGGCCACACACGTGGCTCGTCTAGTAGGACAGAGCGCATAAGATCTCTTGGAAATGCTTTCCAGACAGACACTGTGGGGTATCATCTTTCTGTGCTGAAACATCTTTTCCCTGGTGGAATCAATGTCCTCTCTCTTTTTTCTGGAATTGGGGGTGCAGAAGTGGCTTTGCACCGTTTGGGAATAACACTCAAATATGTTGTATCTGCAGAGATTTGTAAAGAAAATAGGCTTATTCTCAGAAGCTGGTGGGAAAAAACTCAACAGAAAGGTAAACTGATTGAGGTGGAAGATGTTCAGAACCTGGCAGAGAAAGAGCTTAGAGATCTTATTGATTTAGTTGGGGGTTTTGATCTTATTATTGGAGGGAGCCCATGCAATAATCTGACAGGCAGCAACAGGTGCACAAGGGATGGGCTGGATGGGAAGCATTCCTCTATTTTCTTTGAATTTCCTAGGATTGTGAATTTTGTGAGACATGTAATGCGTTCAAAAGATAATGTTCAATGATGATGAACGGCTTCAATTTTGTTTTATGGGGACCTTACTGCTTCAATTTTGTTTTATGGGGACCTTCTCAAGCTCCTTGAGTCCGGACTAGCATAGAAATTTTTTAATTGTCAAAAAAATGCTTTACACCCTACAAGAATATTGTGCAGGCTGCATTCATATGTTTTGGTTTATGGTTGGAAATGTTTAAGGACAGCACTAACGACAGGTAAAATTGCCTGGTATATCTACACTCATCCACCGTATTAACAGTAACGCCTTTCTTTCTGCTCAAGTTGGATTTGTGCATGCCTGTGTCGGGAGACTATTTTGACATGGATGAGTGCATTTTTTATGTTACAGGTGCCTTTGCAACCGGGAATATTGGTACAAAAATTGAGTACACAACTTTCTGTGTTTAAATGTTCAAGGATTCCCTTCCTGGTGCATCTAAAGAGATTCAGGCCTATTGGACCAAAATAACAAAATCAACAGGTGTCTTTATAAATCGGCTACATGCCCATTAGACCGAACATCTAAATTAACAAGTGTCTTTATCAAGCATTTTGCTGTACTACATATTTTACCAGTGCTTGCTGCTTACCTAGTATGCACCATATATTTTTGTTGCTTTTAGCTTTGGTGCTGAGCAATTTTCTGCTCACCTAATGACGTGCTTTTTCAGTCCATGTATTTCGGGTTTACATTATCCAAGAGTGGGTCACCGCATCGATGCTTTTAACCAAAACTATTACATGCCATATTTTCCACAATGATACACACACATTAATGATCCCTGTCACGGTGTGAAAATCCGTGGGCAATGTTCATAAGCTATAAAGCACTGTCATGCAAATATCGAATGCTATTTTCATTTATGAAGTTCCATTAATTTTTTTAAACAATTTAGGCTTCTAATGAGTTGTAATTCTTTTCTTGACACATACCCTTTACATGTAGTTGTTCAATTAAACATCATTGCATCTATTATATATATCTGATTCTAGCTGAAATTTTATGTGAATTTTCTTTCCATGCTGTTAGAATAAAAGATCATTAAATATATTAGAAATTTTATTTTAGGTGAATTTTATATATGAAATCTTCTAGTTTGCAATTTAAGATTGGAGATTGGATGATGCTAAGTTTTAATAGTATAAGAATTCAGTTATAAATTTTATTTTTGGTGTATCCTTAGAAATCAGAAAATCAGAATGGTTTCTTAGGTTGGGAAAAACTCATTTTCTAAAAGGTGTCGATGGCAAATAATATAGTTGCACTGTTTCTTAGTTTAAATGTTAGACAAATGCTATGACTTATATGGATGTTTTTCAAGTCTGTCTTTTTAAGTGTCTTTATAAGATTATAATGGTGTTGATAATTAATTATAGTTTTTATGTTTGTATTATGTATTATGGTATATTTTGAGTGAGTTTGATGGCTAAAAATATATGTTTTTTCCTTAGAGATCACATGGTCAAATTTAAAGGGTGCTAGAGAATACTTCCATATAATAAATATTGAAATTATTGAATGGATTGGGTACATTATACACAAACAAAGGGGTTTCATACATTGATTTGGTGTTTTGCTAGGCCATAATCTTAAAATTATACTATCATTATTACTATTTAAGGTAAAGTATGTTGCATTTCTTTAGTGTAGAAGCATAATAAAAAATGTAATTAATAATAACTCAATTTGTACTATACTAATTTGAATGGGATGAAAATTAATTTGTGGAAATGTGTTTAGTCGTTTGTCAACAATCTTGGATATTTGTATTTGGTTTTTGTTTACTCTACATGTGAGTAAATATGGAAGTGATTGTTTGTGTTTATGATGTTAACATAGCTACGGTGAATTCGTGAAAGTCATGGGATTTATTAGTGGATATCCATGTTGAAAGCGAAAACCCCATGGAGGACATTTTTAGGCAACAATGCTAAGAAAATGTAATCTATACCATGTAATATAGCATGGGATTCTAGTGTGGGGTTCATAGTTACTCACAATAAAAGGAAAACATTTACAAATACCGAAAGAAAAGTATGCAAGTAGACTTCATAGATCCACATGAAAAAACTAAAGTGTTTACAAATAACCAAAATATGCAAGTGTCTATGAGAAATTTGTGCAATATGGTCAGAACCTATCAAATATATGGATCAATTGGTTTTATTGGCCCCATTTTGCGAAACAATCACTATTTTTTTCCTTCATGTGGTCTAGTCGTTAATGTTATTGAAAATTATAATAAATACGTTTTTACAAGTAGAAAGATATATTAGTAGTGAAGGAGCATTCAAATGCCATATGAGTTATATCTTTACGTAAATTTATGAATTGTGAGCATTGCAATCTCATACTAAATACATGGTGTGAATGATAAATATCTAATTTGCATCACAATATGTGTCTAAACAAGTTTTAGCTAACTTTTAGCTTTAAAGGGTTGTTAGGGTTGCACCAAAATAATAGTAAGTAACCACTAAATGTGACATATCCATGCCTTGTCCACCTGGTTATTGAAAAATGCCATATAAATTGTATCTTTAGGCAAGTTTGTGAGTTGAAAGCATTGGAATATCTTAGATAAAATACATGGCATGTATGATAAGTATGGAATTCGGATCTCAATGTGTTTTGATAAGAATTATGATGAAGACACGGACATAAAGGAAACGAAGATTGATTTTTTATTGAAAAAATGAAAATCTTCTTATAAAAGGTTGTAAGATAATCAAGGTAGTGCATTTTATTAATGTGAAACACAGAGAAACACACTAAAGTGAAAGAATGACCTAAAGTCAAAGTGGCTTTAATGCTTATATCTAATATTTAATTGACCATTATAATTTGAAATTTGTTTTTAAAACCCTCTTTTAATGGTCAATTTGCTACCACGTGAAACTTATTTCACATTTTTACATATTTTTTAGGCCACTTGGTGAAAATGTTTGCAATTTGGTCTTTTTTTAGATTGTACTGTAGCGCGATAGATCCATTCTCTACATATTGGTTGATGAAGTGGTAATGCATCTCAACTTGATTGGTATCCTCGTGGAAGATTATATTTTTGGTTGGTTTGAGCACCCCTTGATTATTATAGAGTAGGTGAGTTGGTTTTTGTAGCATTTTCATGTTTGACAGCATCCTCTCAAGCCAAACTACCTCGCGCACTCCTTTCATTGCACCTCCACCTCCATATTGTGCTTGTGTTAATGAAAGGGATAATGCACTCTATTTTTTGCTAGTCCATGTGAATGCACATGTGCTAATGCTAAAATCATTTCTAAAATTGATTTATATCATCCACATAACCCACCAATATGAATGTGTATACCCACATAGCTTAGGGTGTTTATTTTTGGTATATAAATGTCAAAGTCAAGTATCCCTTTTGCACATCTCAACACCTCTTTATTATAGTCTAATGCTCTACCTTTGGTGCTATCATAAATCTAGTAATGAAGTTCACAACATGGCTCAAATCAGTCCTAGTGATTGTAAGATATATCAAGCTCTCTACTAGTTACTTGTAGATTGTCTTATTAACTACCTTAGAGTTGGTCTTGGTTGAAAGCTTCAACCACTTTATCCACAAGTGTAGACTGGATTTATCCAGAAGTGTAGACAAGATTTTATTTATGAGACAAAAATATTGCTAGCTTTTTTGCCAACTTTTGTACCTAGATGATGATGTAGGACACCTAAATCAATGATGTCAAAAGCTTTACTCATACTAGATTTGATCTATTCAATAGCACTTGTCTCACTATCTATAATAATAATGTTATCTACATAAATGACCAATAGAATGATACCATTATAAATGCTTTTGACATATAGACTGGAATACGAAGGAATCCATTTGAAACCTTCTTAATCCAAGTACATATCTATCTTAATGTACGATGCCCTAGGTACCTGCTTTAGACCATATCATTCCATCTTTAGTCTGCAAACAAGATGCACTTTCCTTATGGCTTGAAACCCTTGTGATTGATTACATCATAGACCTCTTACTTGAAATTTCAATTGAGTAAGGCACTCTTCATGTCCATCTAATGTACCTTCTAACAAAATTGTGTTGTCATGGCTATAACTAATTGTATGGTCTTCATCTTTGTTATAGGAACAAAGGTATTCTCATAGTCAATTTCTTCTAATTGAGAAAACCCTTTTGCAACCCATTGTGCCTTATACTTATCAAATGTGTTAGATGTGTTGTATTTGATCTTGTATACCCATTTGCAATGAAAGGATATCTTCCTTGGTGAAGAGTTGTTAAATATCAAGTTTGACTTTTCATTAAAATTTCATGTTTAGCTATCATGGCCTTCTTGCATCCAATACCCCTTTTGCCTCTTAAAACACTTGTGGCTGGTATAATTTCTAAATGTTGCCTAAAAAGCACTATTTATAACCCTTTTTCTTACTATTGCTACTAAAATGTTTCTTCCACATATCTTGTTGTAATAGTGTATTGCATAATTCATCAAACTTTAGGTCCACATTCATAGTGATGTTTACGGTCTCAATAAAGTGCTCATAAGCACATGTAAGTTTCATATTGTGATTATCACCATGTCTCAATTGACTAATGATGGACCATTGTTTTTTAATATTCTTGATCTCGAGTAAGTTCCCTTGTAATGATGCACCCATCCATCATGATGGAAAACAAGAAGAAGGTTATGTTCGCCTAAAGTCTTATGCAACCCTTTCAAATACTTCCAAATCTCTATTGAAGTCTTCTTTTTTTACCTTAAGAAGCATTTTATTCATGTGAAATAAATTAAGCAACGCCATTGCTTCTCTATCTCACTCATCAAACTTATCTCATCTCTACATGTAACCTTTGGTCAGTGATCTTCTCTTAGGGCCATAGCAACCAAACACATGTACTCAAATATGGCATTTTATGTTGTTTCGATGGATTGTAGTTCTTGCTAGACTCAACCCTTTGCTATATGTTAACATGATGTTGGGTAAAAAGGTCGTTGGTACAAGTCACAAATATAGAAACGAACATTGAAATAGAGGCAAATGTAAAAATACTTGTTCTTCCCTCCCTCACTTTGAAATCTTGGAATAAGAACACCTAGATACTAACTCTATAAACTTGTAGCATCCACATGAATATGAAAAAAAGATGCAATTTTTTATTAAGTATACCTAGTAACAAAGAAAGATCACCAAATTAGCAATTGATTCCATTAGAGAAAATTTGAGGTCTATAATGGGCCTCCTAATGAAAATAATAAAATAGTAACTAAAATTAAAAAAACATGAGCCTACTTGTATTATCAAAACCCTCTTTGATGTTAAGGTTAGTGGTTTAAAACCCATCGGTAGTCCTACCTTCCTTAAAGGAAAACAAAAAAACAACTTTTGATATCGTATTTTTGACTCATTTCCTAATAGGTTTACTCAAATGTAACTGTAGGCATTTGTTGGATGCATAATAAAATTTTGTATCCTACACCTAACATTTGAGTACCCCTATAAGGAGATGTTGAAAATATGATTAGGAAAAATGGTTTTCTACCATTCTCTCCAAAAATATTTACCTTTGGAGTTGACATCATTCTCTTGAATCCTATTGATTCTTTTGAAGTTGATTTTCATAGTATATCTTTTGTTTTGAGGTCAACTTCAAAAGAATCAATAGGATTCAAGAGAATGATGTCAACTCCAAAGGTAAAATTAAGCATAAAAACACACCATAATCTAATTTAATTTTCATAAATAAAAAGTTATTTTTTATTTTTTGTTTTCAAATTTATATGAGTTCTAAAATGGTTAGTATGGCTAATTTATGACTTGAGTAGTTGTGACCCAAGGGCATCTAAGTCATCAAATCACCTGGGGATCACATCCGGCTTAAGCCACATCAACTCTTAGCATTACTAGAATTTTCCTCATGGAATTTCGAACCGGTGACCTTTAGACCATAGAGTGCCTTAACATAACACCTTGTCACTATCTATTGTACGCCATGTGAGATTACTTTTTATTTTTATTAGTACCTTTAAAAATATCTAAATTGTATATCTAACACATTATGAAGGATTGATAGCAATGCATGCATTTTCAAATTGGGGAAATTTTTGACAAAGCTCAATACATAAAAATAAGTCTTTTGATATATATATATATATATATATATATATATATTTTAAATGGGAAAAAATATATACTATTAAGGGATGTTTTGTTCTAAGCCTACAGGGCCTTTGCAAAGAAGTCATTTTGGATATCAATTGCACAGGTCAAGAATAGATAATGGAGGTGAATATGTGAACAAAAAATTCACAACTCACTGCACTAAACAAGGTATTCAAATGTTACATATTGTTCCATGTAATGCTCCCTCCCACCCCTTTGCTCTTCTCAAGTTGTGGGAGGTGTTAATTTTAACTAACTCTCCATGGTCTAACTATGAAGATGGGGTTACAAAAATCCTCCTTCTCCAAAACTTGTGGAATTATCTTTGGATAACACCATCACATCAGCTCGTCGAGAGATTTCTAGTGATATAAATTTTATCCCAAACTGACCTCTAGATTGAGAGTTATGCCTTTTTAAAATTTTACCAAGTAACTCTTGCCACATCAGCAGGACACTGTCGTGTGGCCCACATGGCTCCGCTACATCACCCTAAATTTATCCAACATCTGCGTGGAGACCACGTGGCTATAGTAGTGCACTCATGGCGCCTACCACCTCATCTTAGTTCATGGGTCCCACAAGATCTGACCCTTTCGTGCTATGCAACAATTTCCTTTGTATCCTATTCTAGGAGATATCCAGTTGTGCATGGAATTTTCACTTTGGAAAACCTCCCAAACCCCTAAACCTCTAGATTTCCACATCTCCAAAGAAGGTCTAGTCCTCATGTGATTAATCCACCACGTCAGCCCCACCTTGAATGTACTATACATTCTACGAAATCTGGCTCAATGCCAATCCAGGATCACACAAACATTCTACTAGGTTGGGCCCCACCCTGAATACATCCACATATATGACAATCTGGCTTGACGCATATATTTCCTTGGAATTTCTTTTCCATTGTGTGCAACATCTCAGATCACCTGAATCCCATATTCACTTACTACACAATATAACATCCATCTTTGCTTAAGCAGGGCCCTCACTAGATATTATCTCTTACTTTCTTTCTTTGCAAGATATCTGGGTTATTTCAAATCCGGTGCATTCACAAAATTCCATAAGTGTAAGCCAACCATATTCCTAAACACATCCACTAGGCCTAAAGTGCGTATGCCCTGGATATAAAATCCCACCAACAACTTAGCTAACCCCATATACAAAATCCTACCAATCACTTATTTGGACCCAGATACAAAATTTTGTCAATAACTTATCTAAAACTGGATACAAGTTTGATCTTTGCAATACCTAGACTTAGAAATTGTAAGAACTTTAAGGAACTTTTCCAAGGCTTTCCTTGAAGCCTAGTGTTGCTCATAACACCACCTTCTATAGAAATGAAACCCTTATTCAAACACTGATATTCTAAATATTATACATAGTCATAATACAATCATTGGATCTATCAACATGCCCACTATCATGAACTAAAACAAACTAAGTTATAGCTAGCATTGCTTTGTAAATTCAAATATCATAGCATCATATTAAATTACATGGATCCCAAGCAACACTATTAGGTCCACTGGTATGTCATACATTACACCAAACAGAGCCCTTTATTAGGAAGGAAAGTCATAATCTTTAAACAATTAGAAAGCCATGTTATTCACAACGCATTAGACAATAGAAATAACGATTTATAGCAGTTTAGTCAGGGACTTCTAGCATTCATACATGACCATACAAATAACTTTGCACCTCAAGAACATATAAGCAATCACAGAGGCCTCTAAGTGTAACGACCCTCGTGAAAATTCCATGTAATAAAAGTCAATAAAGGCAAAAATAATAACCACGGTTGATGGGACACTTATTACAAGTTGAATGTTGGGCAAAGCATCCTAGTGTGGGTGTTCATTGGTTTATTATGGCTAAGGAAATTGGCAAAGGCAATGGCTAAGGCTTTGGAAAGGCAAAATGGCATTTCTGGCACATTTATTTATGAAGATAAGGGAAATTGGGAGAAAAATAAGGTGAAAGGTCGCAGGTTGCATGTGAGGAGGAAAATGAAAGAAAATAATGGAAAATGAAGAAAATAGAGACATCATTAATAAAAAGGCTTTTGAGGATTAGTTGGTACATTTTGTCAGTTTAGTTTTGGAGCTCTCTCATTATTCTCTCTCTCTCTTTCTCTCTCACTCTTGGACACTTGGAGTTTTCTTGGAGCACTTTGGCATTGGATCAAGAAAGGAAAAGAAGGAAAGAGGAAGGAAGGGGAAAGCAAGGAAGAGCAAGATCAAGCAACTTCAACAAAATTCTTTGCAAGTATTGATTTGCGTGTGTGTTTTCCTTGCTAGATTTGGCATGCACGGTATTGCATGTGGTTCTTTGTTTTCATGGCATGGGTTTTTCCAGGTGTGACAGTGTTTTCATCCTAGTCTTTCCATTTCTAGATAACCATGGTGTGATTGGGTTCTCATGTTTTGTTTTTGCTAGATTGTTGAATGAATTCGAAGGTGAATCTCTGAAAGAAAGAACACGTGGACTAGTGATCCCTGAACCAGACTATGGATTGTGGGAAAGCCACTGGCCTACTGACCCAGGTGAGAGAGTGGTGATAAGGCAGGAACTGAATCAGTTTGGTTATGTGATATTTTCACTTGGTAACCCAAACAACACTTGACTTGCAATTGACCTAGGTTGCTACCTATCAATTTGCATCGACTAGCGAGGGTTTGATGGGGTTACAACCAATTGGAATCCATGACCATAGAGCCATGTATTGTGTGCCTCGATGGGCTTCGGAGTCCTCGACCGGTTAATGGCGGGATATAAAATAAAGCCTAGAGGTGGTTGCCCTTGATTAGGCTTAGGAATCCTTACCAGTGAATGGCAGGATATACAGTAAATCCTAGAGGGTGGAGTCTCGGTTTAGGGCCTAGTGATCCGGTGTGTATTGTGGTAAATCCTGAGAGACTAGGAGACAGGAAAATTCCTCATGGTGTAGGTGGAGCAATCTGGTGGCATCCATGCTTGTTTTGGCCTAGTGATCTGGTGGGGATCATGATAAAGTCTGTCATTACATATTTATTGTGTTGGCCTAGTGATCTGGTGTGGATTGCGGTAAAGCCTAGTTTCTATTGATAAGGGTGAGGTGGTTTAGCCTCGGGATGCCCTGGTTGGTTCTTTTGGTTTGAATCCCACATTCATGCTTGGAATATAGCACGGGGATGATTGGATGAAGAGAGACTTGGATCAAACAATCTATGGTGGGGTGGAACGTGGTAGTCCCATACCGGGTTGGATTTTGCATTGATTAATAAGAGGCTATTTCCTTGGTATCTTATGTGTAAATGTATTGGTTTATATGTGGGTTCTATGGCTGATGTGTCTGTGATATTTTCATTTTTATTATGCCGGATATAAGCATGTATTATAACAGTGATGATGTATGGCTCTCCTCATGTTTTGATTTGTAAATGAATGAACAATGTATCTATGACCTAAAGTATAACAATGCAGCTAATGATATAAGGGAACAATGCTTCTTAGCGATTCTTAGATAGGTATGAGACCCCCTATGCTCAAATATGTTGTTTAAACCTATAGATTGCATATTTGTGACATGTTTGAAGAAATCTCTGTCATGGCTAGCAAGGGTCCAGTCTAGACCTTGTCAATGTTTTTGCAAATGTATCATTGTTCGGTTGCGTAAATTCATTTCTAAACCTGTCATTGAGTTTTGGGCAATGACCCGGGCTCTGGGCCTAAAATGTGGCACAAATCTCAAAGTCATAGGCACAGGTCTAAGGAGGAAAGTCCCCAGATGCACGCATGCCTTGTTGTGCGAGCATCTAGAGCCTCTCAAGTGCACCCTTGTGCATATCAAGGGAGCATCCAAAGGTTTGATGAACTAAAAATTTAGTTGGTCTCAGGGGCTGGTTACCTGAGTAGTTGGGATGTTGCTGATGTGGAAGATCTGTGTGGTGTGTTTTCGTCGATTCCACTTCCTTAAGGTGACTTAGGACGTTGAATCTCATTAAAGTGGCCTCTCGTCACATATTCACCCTGGTTGTCCGGTTACTTGGGTAGATGTGGGATGAGGGTGTTACATAGTGGTATCAGAGAATGGTTCAACCCTTCGACTGGATGGGAGGTGTGTGTTGGTCATGCATTCATCTCGATTGCATGTGTGTTAATCATCCTCGTAGTCTATATGTTTGTTGCATATGCATGGTGTCGATCATGGTTGTAGTGATGTTGCCATGTGAAAGAGGATGTTGTTGTTTTGAAGTCTGTTGTCATGAGTGTATAATTGGTTATGCATTGTTATGTGTGTCAGTGCTTACTTGTTGTCAAATGTGCATTGGTATGGTTGTTTTTATCATGCATGAGGTCATGGTGTTTGGTTGATATGGTCATACATTGATCACTAGAATCTAGCTAGAATGATGTTTATGTGTTCATACACCTATTTTTTATATGTCTATATGTTATTATGATTATGTTTATACATGTATTACGTTGATTTGATTGATCTTGCAGATGAGATATCCTTCCTGAATTATGCTAAGGTATGTTGGTTTATTGTGATTTGGCTTAGCTGACATAGTATGCCTTGCAGGAAAGAGATCATAAATGACTAGCAAGATAGTAGAATACAAGGATTCTCCCTATGAATCATATGAACATCATGGTGTTGGGCACTCCTTTGACTTAGCAAACACATTAAGAAGCTTGAAGGAGGAAATAAGGATTTGTAAGGAAAACAATGACAAAATCATACAGGCACAAGAGAAACAAGCAGAGGTTAATGCAATACTCCTTGAGAGTTTGTAAGAATTGCAGCGACAAGGGCCACTTCGGATCAACCATGGACATAAGAAAAAAACTAATGTGGCATATGGAAATTGGTCTCATGGTGGTCATAGGTCGGATAGAGATGACACAGTTAGAGATGGCGTACTTTTGGATACTTCGGATAGGAGAGGCGATGGACACAAGTATTACTTTAGTTCTGGTTCTGATAGGCATTATGATCGTCATCGTTATCACCCCTACAGGAGGAGTGATAGGGGATACTTTCCAGATGAATTTAAGAAAGCAAATCCACCTACTTTTGATGGATACTTAAAGAAACTAGAAGATGTAGAGGCTTGGATACTTGGGATGAAAACGTTCTTTGAGTTGTATGAGTACATACAAAACATGAAGGTCGAAATTGTTATCTTCAGCCTGAAAGGTAAAGAAAATATCTGGTGGGAAGATGTGAAGCAAGTCAGAGACATCAAGACGGAGGACTTGAGTTGGCATGAGTTCAAGAGGCTTTTCAAGGAAGAAGTATCTTTTAGAAAGGTACTATGATGGTAAGGCCAAATAATTCTATGAGCTAAAGATGGGATCGATGAAATATGAGTATACAACCAAGTTCTTGGAGCTATTGAGGTATGTATCGTATCTTAAAGATGAGAAGGCTAAAGTTCAATGATTTGTCAGTGGTTTTCCATTAACATTTATAGATCGGATTGAGTATGATGAGCCTCGATCACTTGAGGAGATTATTGGAAAATTGAAACATTGCTATGAACAGTCAAAGCACAAGAATGAATCTCAGCAAGGATGGAAAGGGAAGGCCAAGGATAAAGGCAAGGGTAAATGGAAACCGAAAAAAGAAACGCCTCAGAATGCATAAGAGAAAGAAAATGTGGCACCACAAAAGAAGTTCAATGCAGCTAGACAGGGACATGGATCACAAAAACAACATAGAGGTGATGGTACTAGACGGTTGGAGTGTTGGACATGCGACAAGGAACACCTTAAGAGAGATTGTCCACAGAATCAGGGTGGTAGGCCTCAGATCTATCATGCATAGGAGGTGAAAATTGTTGGGGATGTTGGACCGAGCATTCCTTGTATCTATGCAGCGCTGGACATAGACAAGCAGACCATCAGACATTTATTATTGAGATGGACGATAAGTTTTGTGATCAAGTTGTTTCAATTTTGATTAACCTTGGATCTAATTATAGTTATGTTAGTCCTAACTTGGTGGATAAGTGTGGTTTGAATAAAGAAGTGCATGTAGAATCTTGGTTAGTGAAATTGGCCACAAGTAAAAAGAAAAGAATTCAACATTGGGTAAGAGCCTGTGCATTTGAGTTAAATGGTATGCCTACAACAACACATTTGAATGTACTTTCATTGAGATCGTATAGCATGCTTTTGGGTATGGATTGGATATACCTCCACAGGACCAAGGTAGATTGTTATGACAAAGCATTGAGTGCTTGGATGACAATGGGTAATCAAGAGTATTACAAGGAAAGAAGAAAGCCACATCAGTTAAGATGGTGATAGTTATGCAGGCCAAGCATAGTCGCAGGAAAGGGTGTGTGTTATTTGTAGTACATATCTCTAGTGAAAAAGGTAAGGGAGTTGAGAATGAAGATGTTTTGAGCAAGTACTTAGTTCTACAACAGTTTCAGGATGTATTTACTACAAATATTTCAAAGTTTCCACCTCACAGGTAAGTACACTTTTCTATTGAGTTGGTGCCAGGGGCAACTCCAATATCAAAAGCACCTTGCAGGATGAGCACACCTGAGTTGGAAAAGTTAAAATTGCAGCTAAAAGAGATGCTTGACAAGGGATACATTAGTCCAAGTGTATCACCTTGGGGTGCATCAGTGTTATTTGTAAAGAAGAATGATGATACTCTCAGATTATGCATTGACTACAGGCAGTTGAACAAAGTGACCATCAAGAACAGGTATTTGTAACCGAGGATTAATGACTTGTTTGATCAGCTGAAGAGAGCAATAGTGTTCTCGAAGATTGATCTGAGATCTGGATATCATCAGGTACACATTAAAGAGGAGGACATTCACAAGACAACTTTCTGGACCAAGTATGGGCATTATGAGTTTGTTGTAGTTCTATTTGGTTTGACTAATGCTCCAACTACCTTTATCTATTTGATGAATAGTGTGTTGGGTCCTTATTTGGACAAGTTTGTTATTGTGTCATTGATGACATATTGGTATATTCTAAAGATGAGGAAGATCATGTCGAGCATTTGGCAACAATGTTGAGACTGTTGAGAGAGCATCAGTTGTATCCTAAGCTCAACAAGTGTAGTTTTTTTCAGACTGAGGTACATTACTTGGGACATGTTGTCTCCAAGGAAGGCATAGTAATGGATCCATAAAAGGTAAGAGTTATCATGGAATGAGCAGCTCCTAGAAATGTAGATGAGGTGAAATCCTTCATGGGATTGGCAGGTTATTACAGGAGGTTCATCAGGAAATTCTCACTAATTGTTTATCATATTACATCATTGCAGAGGAAAGGTAAAAAGTTTGAATGGACAGAGGAGTGTGAGGCCAGTTTTGAGAAACTCAAGTAGTTGTTGACACGTGCTCCAGTGTTAAAGATCATAGATCTCAACAAAGAATTTGTAGTATGTACAGATGCTTGCAAGAGAAGACTTGGTGGAGTCATTAAGCAAGACAGGTAGGTAGTGTGCTATGAGTCACAGAAACTAAATGAGCATGAGCAGAACTATCTGACGCATGATCTTGAGCTAGTAGAGATCATACATGCATTGAAGATGTGTAAGCACTACCTTCTTGGTAGGAGGTTTGTATTGATAAGTGATCATAATGGATTGAGGTATCTATTTGAACAGTTGAATATGAACACCAGGAAAGCTAGATGGTTGGCCACGATCAGTGAGTTTGATTTTGAGGTCAGATACATCAAAAGAAAGGAGAATAGGGTTGCAAATGCTCTTAGCAGGTGGATACAGGTAAATCATATAGTAGTTATGAGTTCCTATGGGACAGATCTACAGGATAGGATCTTGGAGGCATGTCAACAAGATGTCAGGTACATGGATCTTAGGCATAGGCTATAGTAGAGTACAGGTACAGGTACATGTAGTGGTATAGGTGCAAGTGTACATGATGTGGAATATTGTCTCACAACATATAGATTGATTAGATATAGAAACATGATATGTTTTCTAGACAACAGTGAGCTCAAGAAGGTGATCTTGAGGGATTTTCATGCGAAACCATAGTCAAGTCACCTAGGCTATTAGAAAAAATTGACCACGGTGAAGAATTTTTATTATTGGTCGAATCTGAAAAAGGATGTAGCATAGTTTGTGTCTAGGTGCTTGAATTGTCAGCAGGGGAAGGCATAGTGTAAGCATGAAAGTGGACTGCTACAATCGATTGTGATTCCAGAATCGAAATGGGAGGTCATTTCCATGGACTTTATCAGATATTTTTTCAAGGATAGTGAGACAGTATGATTCCATCATGGTAGTGGTGGACAGGTTGACAAAGGTAGCACACTTCATTCAAGTGAAGTCTACGTATTTTTCTAGTGAAATCACACATGTGTTCATCAAAGATATGGTCAAATTGCATGGTGTTCCAAAGAAGATTGTATCAGACAGGGATGCTAATTTCACTTCCAAGTTTTGGAAGGAGTTGTTTGTAGGTTTCGGCACAAATTTGGCCTTCAGTACAACTTATCATATGCAGACATATGGGCAGATAAAGAGGGTCAACAAGATATTGGAGGACATGTTGAGGATGCACGTGATGCATTAGCAACGAAAGTGAGAAGAGTATCTTCCACTAGTAGAGTTCGCTTACAACAATGGGTATCAAGAATCTTTGAAGATGAGTCTGTTTGAGGCATTATATGGGCAGAGTTGTAATACTCCCATCAGTTGGAGAGATCTAGTTAACAGGGTGTTGATTGGACCGGACATGTTGGCAAACATGAAGTGGAAAATGTAGATAATCAAGATGAATCTAAAGGCAACACAAGATAGGTAGAAGATCTATGTAGATCGAAATACTATTTTCAAGGAGTTCCAGGTTGGGGAACAGGTGTACTTGTGCATCAAAATGAAGAAGAGTTCCTTGTGGATTGGATCATGTTCCAAGCTGGCACCACAGTTTTGTGGACCTTTCAAGATTATTGAGAGGATTGGGCCATTAGCCTATCGACTTGCACTGCCTCCGATAGTAAAAGTCCATGATGTTTTCCATGTGTCATTGCTTAAGAAGTATGTTAAAGATGTTGATCATGTGATTGACTAGTATGTATTGCAGGTGGAGCTAGATGGAGAATTCCAGCTGAAACCTCAGTGTATATTGCAGAGAAAGGTGCTTATGCTCCAGAAACGAGAAATTGAGCAGGTTAAAGTGCAGTGGAAGCACTTTTGGCCCGATGAAGCTACATGGGATATGGCAGATCAAATGCGGGCTATATTTCCTTCATTGTTTGCCGGTTGAGGCAAAGCAGTTTTTGTATGATGTTTGGTATATGTTTTGGCATATGTTTTGGTGTGATGTTTAGGTATATGTACATATGTATATGGATGTAAATACCACCATGAGCTATGTTATAAAGCTCCAATAAGTGGTATGGGTGTCATGTTGTTATGTTGTCATGTTGGTTTGCTTTTCAACACGGTGATCATTGTAAATACTACATTGAGCTACGTTATTAAGCTCCATGGGAAATATTTTTTATTTTCAGCAATTTTGCGGAGGTATAGGTGTGGTTGAACACTGAGGATGGCGTCCCCCAAGGGGGAGGGTTCTGTAACAGCCCTGGTGAAAATTCCATGTCATAAAGGTTAATAAAGACAAAAATAATAACCACGGTTGATGGGACACTTATTCCAAGTTGAATGTTGGGAAAAGCATCCTAGTGTGGATGTTCATTGGTTTATTATGGCTAAGGAAATTGGCAAAGACAATGGCAAAGGCTTTTGAAAGGAAAACTGAAATTTTTGGCACATTTATTTATGAAAATAATGGAAATTAGGAGAAAAGAAAGATGAAAGGTCACAAGTTGCATGTGACGAGAAAAATGAAGGAAAATAATGGAACATGAAGAAAATAGAGGCCTCATTAATAAAAAGGCTTCTAAGGATTAGTTAATACTTTTTGTCAGTTCAGTTTTAGAGCTCTCTCATTATTCTCTCTCTCTCTCTTGCTCTTGGACACTTAGGGTTTTCTTGGAGCACTTTGGCATTGGATCAAGAAAGGGAAAGAAAGCAAGAGAAATGAGGGAGCAAGCAAGAAAGAGCAGGACCAAGAAGCTACAACAGGATTCTTAAATAATAACCACGGTTGATGGGACACTTATTCCAAGTTGAATGTTGGGCAAGACATCCTAGTGTGGGTGTTCATTTGGTTATTATGGCTAAAGAAATTGGCAAGGGCAATGACTAAGGATTTGGAAAGGAAAAATGGAATTTTTGGCACATTTATTTATGAAAATAATGGAAATTAGGAGAAAAGGAAGGTGAAAGGTCATAGGTTTCATGTGAGGAGGAAAATGAAGAAAATAGAGCCCTAATGGATAAAAAGGATTCTGAGGATCAGTGGTTTCCTTTTTTGTCAGTTCAGTTTTGGAGCTCTCATTATTCTCTCTCTCTCTCACTCTTAGAAACTTAGAGCTTTCTTAGAGCACTTTGGCATTGGATCAAGAAAGACAAAGAAGGTAAGAGGAAGGAAGGAGCAAGCAAGGAAGAGCGGGATCAAGCAGCTACAACATGATTCTTTGTAGGTATCAATTTGCATGTGTGTTTACCTTGCTAGATTTGGCATGCACGGTATTTCATGTGGTTCTTTGTTGTTATGGCATGGGTTTTTCCATGTGTGACGGTGTTTTTAGCCTATCCTTGCCATTTCTGGATAGCCATGGTGTGATGGGGTTCTCATGTTTTGGTTGAGCTAGATTGTTGGATGGATTCGAAGTTGAGTGAGGTGGATCTCTGAATAATAGAACACATGGCCTAGTAACCCCTGAACTAGACTGTGGGTTGCAGTAAAGTCGGATTTTGTATTGCCACGGTGGGCTTAGGAATCCTCGATCAGTTAATGGCGGGATATATGGTAAAGGCTATAGGGTGGTGTCTCGGTTTATGACCTAGTGATCCTTGGATCAGATTGTGGATTGTGGTAAAGCCTGAGATACTAGGAAATAGGAAAATTCCTCACAGTGTAGGTGGAGAAATCCAATGGCATCCATGCTTGTTTTAGCCTATCGATTTGGTGGACATCATGGTAAAGCCTGTTATTACATGTTTATTGTGTTGGCCTAGTGATCCGGGATGGATTACGTTAAAGCCTAGTTTCTATTGATGAGGGTGAGGTGGTTTAGCCTCGGGATGCCTTGGTTGGTTCTTTTGGTTTGAGTCCCACATTCATGCTTGGAATATGGCACGGTGGTGAATGGATGAAGAAAGAATTGACTCAACCATTCTATGGTCAAGTGGAACATGGTAGTCCCATCCAAGTTTGGATTTTGCATTCATTAATAAGTGGTTCTTCCTTGATATCTTATGTATAAATGTATTGGTTTATATTTGGATTCTAGGGCTGATGTATCCTTGATATTTCTGTTGTTATTATGCTAGTTATAAGAATGTATTATGATAGTGATGATGTATGGTTGTCGTCATGTTTTGATTTGTAAATGAATGAACGATGTATCTATGACCTAATAGATGATAATGCAGCTAATGATACAAGGGAACAATGTTTCTTAGTGATTCTCAGATAAGTGTGAGACCCCTATGCTCAGATTTGTTGTTTACTCTTGTAGATTACATATTTGTGATATGTGTGACGAAATTCCTATCATGGCTAGTAGGGGTCCAATCAAGGGCTTGTTCAAATAATTGCATTTGTATAATAATTCCATTCTTATCTTTATGTTTTGAAGGTGTCATTTAGTTATGGGTAGTGACCCAGGCTTTGGGCCTGAAAAAAGGCTCAAATACTGGGGATGGAGGCACAACATTGGGAAGAAAATTCCTTGGACGCTGGCATACAATTCTGTGGGAGCGTCCACAACATTTTAGACCCATGCATGCCCATATGAAAGGAGCGTATGAGAGTGTAATGGTTTAAAAAATTAGTGGGACCCAGGGGTTGGTTACCCAAGAGGTTGGGATGGTTCCTGGGAGTCTTGTTGTTGATGTGGAAGGTTTGTATGGTGTGTTTCTGTCAGTTCCACTTCCTTAAGGTGACTTAGGAGGTCGAATCATATCATAGTAACTTCTCGTCACATGTTTACCTAGGTTGGTTGGTTACTTGGATAGATGTGGGAAGAGGGTATTACAGGGTGGCATGAGAGCATGGTTCACCCCTTGGAATTGATGGACAATGTGTGTTGGTCATGCACTCATGTCGGTTGCACATGTGTTAATCATCTTGTGGTCTATATGCTTGTTGCATATGCATGGTATCAATCATGGTTATAGTGATGTCTCCATGTGAAAGAGGATGTTGTTGTGAAGTGTGTCATCATGAGTGTATGATTGGTGACATATTTTTATGCTTGCGTATTGTCAGTGTACATTGGTATGGTTGTTATTTCATGCATGAAGTCATGGAATGTGTAGTTGATATGGTCATGCGTTAATGATTGGACTCTAGTTAGACTGATGGTTACATGGTTATATGTTTATGTATTATATGTCTATATGATGTTATTATTATGTTATACATGTATTACGTTGATTGGTTGATCTTGCAAATGATATCCCCCCTCAAATTTGGCTAAGGTATGTTGGTTTATTGTGATTTGGTTTAGCTGACATAGTATGCCTTGCAGGAAAGAGATCAGAAATGACTAGCAAGATGGTAGACTACAAAGACTCTCCCTATTATTCAGATGAGCAGCGTGGTGTTGGGCACTCTTCTGATTTAGTAGACACATTGAGAAGCTTGAAGGAAGAAATAAGGAGTTGTAAGGTAGACAATGACAAAATCATGTAGGTACAAGAGAAACAAGCAGAGTTTAATGCAATATTCCTTCAAAGTTTGTCAGAATTGCAGTGACAGAGGTTACTTCGGATCAACCATGGACGGGAGGAAAAAACTAATGGGGCATATGGCAGTGGGTCTCATGGTGGTTGATGAGCCTCATTATTGGGTAAATATATGGGCCTTAATTGGCCTTAATTCACCTCCTAGCTTAGTCAAACCAACTATTCTCACAACTTATTGCATAATTTTGATTATATTTTGTTTATGAGATGAGTTAGAGTTGGATATTTTGCTTTGTGGTCTAATGTGCATGTAATGCAGGAATAAAGGATAAAATCAAGGAACTATGGAAAAGACCTTAGTCAAAACTTGAATGGGATAAGGGAAAGGAATTGTATGAGGTAAACCCTGCTCGTTTACTACCCCTCCATTCGAATATTCCTCCATCAGCTTGGAGTGAAAATAGCCAAATCATGAGGACTAGAAGACAGTCGAGCAAGTGAAAAGGACAGAAACTAGTTTATCTTGAGTGGGGAGCCAAGCCTCCCTAATTTGGAAGGAAATCATTGGAGACTTTAGATGTATAAGTAGAGAGGCTTAGGACCTCAGTAGGATTCAGATTTTTATTGTAAAACTTTACTTTATTTCTGAGCTGCAAGACTTGTGACAATTTTTTAATGTAATCCATGGTTTTTATAATAAAGATGAGTTCTATTTTGAGCCAGCACTGAGTTAACTCAAAGGGCTGAAGCTCTTGGGTTAGGGCCCAACTCGAGCAGCCAAAGCTCCTCTTTATTGTACATGTATGATAGCATAGATTTCTGGTTCTATTCATTTGCTTAAGTAGCTTCCTAGTTCTGTTCATTTGCTTAAGTAGCTGCATTTTCATTACAACAATATAGCATAGATTTATGGTTTAACTATTCATTTGCTTAAGCAGTTGCATTCCCAGTACAGTAGTGTAGAGTAGATCGGTTGTGCTTTAGTTTACTTCTATTTGTGCCTTCTTTCAGTTAGCAAGTTAGCTAGGAAGAAAAGATCACCATAAGGTTGTCCGCAGTTGTCTCAGCCTCACCTCCTCCCTCTGGGACCATGACTTGAGGAAGAGACCCTTCAAAAACCCCCAAAACACAGGTTTCTAGTTCTCGCATGAGCTTTGGAGTTTGTTGTTTGATGCAGTTACTTGTTTCGCTTCACTGTTGTCTTTTTCCATGACTCTCGGTCCACCCTCACCCTCACTGATTTTTTCCTGTCGTTTTCATTTGAAACCTCCTTCAGCATGTTCTTCATGCATCGTTTCCTCACCGTTCGATTCATTAGTTTACCCAATGTCCATCGCGCACAAAGTCTTCCACCTTCTTTATGCACTCTAACCTCCACCATCGATCTGTCTCTTGATCCAATGGCTATCGTGTCACCTAAATACTTTATGCACCCCAATCTCCACTGTTGATCTATCTAGCCTGATCCGATAGCTATCGTGCAATCTTGCACGGATTCTTGCACGACCGTTATCCGCCCGAGAGCACGCGAGAAAAGTGGTTTTCTCGTGCTACGTGTCGCTCAGTTAGGCTAATCGTGTGAAATTCAAAAATATAGCTTACAACTTTGAGGGCGCGCGAGAAACTACTTACTGCCTTCGAAACTCGCTCCATCATTTCTACACATTTTCTTCTCGCGATACAATCTCCGCCGTTCATCTGCTGATTAATCCTATTCATCCATTCATTCACTTAATTCCTCGCGATAAGATCTCCATCATTCATTTTCTTCATTACACTGTTCGTCCATCCATTCACTTAATTCCTCGCGATAAGATCTCCGTCATTCATCTGCTTTGCTACCCTGTTCGTTCACCTATTCACTAAATCGCCCGCGATAAGATCTCTATCATTCATCCTGTTCGATTAACCCTGTTCATCCATCTATTCACTTAAGCCCCCGTGATAAGATCTTTGTCGTTCATCTTCTGCTTGTTGATCGATCCAATGGTTCTTATGCACTGTTGCTTCCTTACATCCTCCTTTCATTAATTTCAACCTCTGATTTCTTTTCTGCTTGAAAATTGATTTAGCTTTGTTTCCTTGCTTAGACTTTCATTTGGTTTTGATGCTCTTTACTTTTGCAACTTAGATAGCAGCATTATGTTAATGATTGATTTAGAAATTCTGCTTAGCATAGCTATTTAAATTGGTTAATTAGGTTATGGTTTGGGTTAGAATTACATGTTTTCTTCAATACTGCAGTAGAGTAGCTCTCTCTTAGAATAGATTTTCTCTTCTTCCATCAAAGAATTAAGCTTCTTCTGACCCTATAGAAGTCTGGCTTGGAACCCCTGGGGTCTCTTGCTAGATGAGCAGTGACAACAGGTAGAACCTTCACTTTTACTTGTGCATATAGCATTGTCACCTCCAAAATTGTACGAACCCCGGGTTGATAAGTAAAGTTGGTAGCCCTAGGAGTTGCAGCATTCTTGTTGCAATACCTAGGCTCATCACTTTTTGGCGCCGTTTCCAAGGAGGTGTTAGAGTAGAAGTGATTACTACTCTTTTCTTCTATTTCTAGTTTCCAACTTTCTTCCATTATTTTATTTCTGTAAAAGTAATATAGTTTCTTCCTTTCTTTCAGTTGTCATTATCTGCTTTCCTTTCCATTCTGTAAGTAGAATTTCAATTCAGCAAGTAGTTTCTTTGTTAGTAGCTTCATTTCCTTCATTTTTCATTATCTTCTTTCCTTTCCATTCTACATGAAGAATTTCAATTCAGCAAGTAGTTTCTTTTTGTTAGTGGTTTTCATTCAATCAACAATTTCATTTTGCAAGTAGTTTTCTTTCTGTCAGTAGTTTTTCCTTCAATCAGAAATTTCATTTCTGCAAAATAATTTCTATCTTTAAAGAAAATATTACAAAAACCAACCCAAAAACATTTCCTTTCATGCCTCGTAGGAATAGGGACAATTCAGGGAAATTCTTGTCAAATACCCCCACTGCATCCAACAGTTGACCTTCTCTCTTCTTCAGCGACTGTGAACTGGAAGAACCTTTAGGTGAGAAACCTTACATATTTGAAGAACCTATAGGGGATGAAGAAGAGGAAGAACCCATTCTTACTGAACCAATGGCTGAAAACCGAAATGATAGAGGGAATAGAGAGAGAATTGAGGGTGCCTTCCCCATCAGCGAAACTAATGGGGACATTAAGATGAAGAATATAAGCCCCTCTGCTCTACCTCATTTCCATGGCCTGACCACAGAGGACATTGAAACTTTCCTATTTGAGTTTGATGTTATATGTTGAACCTATGAGATGATGAGAAAAAGGTTAAAATTGATTTCATCTACCCTTAAGGATGCAACATTGCGCTAGTTCATGGGTTTACCTGGAGTTAGCATGACAAATTGGGCTCAGATACAACAGGATTTTAACAACAAATATAGGGACTAATGTAGGTCAAAGGATACTAAAGAAGAGATTTTCAGGATGACCATAGGCTAGGATGAATCCTTAGAAGACTATGAAGAAATATTCTAGCTCAGTTATAAAAGGGCCAGGTGCACACTTGACCCTGAGTCACTAAAGTTGGTCCTTCTTAGAGGAGTAAGGGAGGATCTTCTGGATAACTTACATATGATAGCAAGAGGAGACATATACTAATTACCCTATGAGGATATCAAGATTGTCTTTAGAAACCATTCTATGGCAACCAGGAAAAAGGGTAGGGGTAGTCAACCTATGGCCAGTACATCATCCTCCAACTCATCCATCAAGGGAGAAATTGGAAATATGTTGAAAGATTTCAAAAGTGATATGTTGCAAACCCTTGCCTTGCAATTGGACACCATGAACATCAAAAGGAAGCAATAGGAAGCATAGAAAGCCTTGGCCATATTTTGTCCTAGATGCACCAGGAGGCATCCTAGGAATGAATGTCCATTGAACTGTATTAAGATTTGCTCAGTCTATGAAAAAAACCACCCCACAGACAAGTGATTTTATTTACCTGGACTCAAAGCTATATATCAAGGAGCTGAAGGGGTCACTGAGCAGCTTTGCTACATCAACCAAAGGAGACCTCCTGGGCCTAGACCATACCAGAAGGGTATGCAAGGGTCATCCCATGCATATTACAACCCAACCAAACCACAACTATACCTTCTTGGGGACCCCTTTCTCATCCTTCCTAGTCTACACCCCCTCCTTGGTCCTATGCATCTCAATATCATTCCCAGATATCCAGCCAGTCATTTCAACCTTATGTTCAGCCACAACATCAGTGGAATACTGCACTCCAGGGGTGGAGGCCCCAATTCAACAATGTTCCAACCCTATTGCCTCCACCACCTACCCAACCAAAAATCTTGCACTCTGATCCACCTAAGCAACCCCAAATGCCTACCTAGCCAAATCCAAACCCAAACAATAGGTAGGCTCAACAAGTATATAGTGGAGAGACATCATACCTAGCTTATGCTGTAGAAATCCAGGAGATCAACCTAAGATCTAGGAGAATTCTCCCTGATAACCAACCTCCCTCTCCACATAGAGAGGTTGAGGAAGAAAGAGAGGAAAGCAACCTTAAAGTAAATCCACCCTTTCCTAAGAGATTAGCCCAACCACTCTGGCCTACCCCAGAAGAAACTGAACTTCTGGGAGAATTGAAAAATCTATGTGTAAAGATCCCCATTCTCCAGGCAATCGAAGATGTTCCCATTTACAATAAGCTAATTAAGGAGAAGTGATTCAAGCATCCAGGAAGAAGAAAAAGGGATGCCCCTACCATTAATGTCATTGGGCAGTTGTTTGACTTAATGTTGGGGCAGGTAATATGTCCAAAATATTTGGACCCTGGAAGCCCTGTAGTAGATGTGCACATCAATGGCACCATTGTCCCACACACTCTGATTGATCTTGGGGCTGCCATTAATGTGATGACCAAGGACACCATGCTCAAGCTCAATCTCCAAGAGTCATTGAGGAAGAGCACAATAGTTCTGCAACTTGCAGACCGTTCCATAGTCACCCCTGAGGGAATTGTGGAGGATGTGATGGTCTCCATTGACTCCTGGGAGTACCCGACAGATTTTCTAGTTCTCCAGCCTGTTGTGTTGTACAACAACCCCCCCATTTCAGAATTTTTATTAAAAACTTTAAATAGAAATGGGTCCTTTTTTAAGACTTAAATTCAATAATTCAACAATAATCGCATGCTTCGATTTAGTCACATAGCACATGGAAATCCTTATCAAAAGGTCCGATCCGATATAAATAATATCCAAAACCTTTTGATAAAACAAATGTAATATAATATGTCATATCCTTTTGAGAAGCTCTCATAAGCAAATCTCCGATGTGATAATGCAATCAAAGATTGCAAATCGCAAGCTCAACAACGAAGCATTCTAAAGGTCTATGCCAAATAGTCGATGCAATAATACAATCGCAATCGGCCATCACACATACCACGAGACACGTAACGAAGCCCTTTGGAAATTGCCGATGCGATATTATAAAGGAAAGTCTGCTATGCAATAAAAGATCATTAAACGTATATTGGCAGGTTTTAAACTTTAAATCAATAATAAACAAAAAAGCAATAGATTTGTTGATTATCCTTCTGCCTTATTATACTACTTACCTTTATTGCGATCGGGGCTACCAATGGAAAACGTTAAGCTTAACCAGTGAACCTCCCGATCTGTGATATGCGATTTATCGTTAATCGCTGAACGAGAAAACCAAAAGATTTGTTTTAAAGGACCATTATGCATATGTGCAATGTGATGTATAATTATTACATTTAATTATCATGATCGGTAGTTATGGAGGTCATTAATTTAGAAGTTAAGGTTGAGTCCTTCGAGGATTTCATCCGTGGTAATACTTGATTACATTTCGATTATCATGCTTGAATTACCATAACTCTTTTCATTTCACATTGGCTTTGAATGGGTTTATTTCTCTATTACGTTCTTTCATTGTTTGTGCAGAGAAACTCTGAGTTGATGAATCCAGAGAAAATGACGAAGAAGGTGAAGAAACCAAAGGCTCCTGTTGTAGCCAAAGAAGAACCAACAAAGAAGGTTTTGATATCTGATACTACTTGCCTCGGTCTAGGCCAAGCTTCATGGGAGAGTATCTACAATTTGTTGGAAGCAGAGGATCCTGAAGAACTCGAGGTCGAAGCAACAACAGATGGCACGAGTAAATCAAATAATACTCTTAAGGAATTGGCCTGCTCATATCTTCATAGAATAGCAGCTCACACCAAATTTCTACCCTATAATGACGTGGTCAGGTGGGTTATTGAGAGCATCGCAACCACAGACAGAACTTTCTTCACAACTGATGGAAGAATGTTTGGGTCATTCAGAGCAGAAGACATTAGACAAATGTACCATTTGCCTCAACCGGAGAAGCGTTATAACAAAGCATTTTTGGAGGCTTTCGCCAAGGAGAATGCCATCGAATCTGACCCTATCAGACAATGGAGGCATTTTCCAACCAAGCACAAGCATGAAACAACGGGTATGTACTCCGTAGATTCGTTGGCCTCTCCTTATTGTTATGTTGGTGCAATGATGTGCAGACTCTTTGGAGTCCATGATTCTGCTAAATTTTCTATAGAGATGGTACCATTAATGGAGGCTGCAATTAATGGCTTTATCATGGATTGGGGAACCATCTTGTCTGATAAATTGGCCAACCAGATACTTGAATATAGAAAAAGCAGGGTTGTGTCTACCCAGGTGATACCCCTGTTTTACATGAGTGCCTATATTATGGACACTATCTGTTTCAATTCTGAATATCCCATTCTAGGATGGAAATGGACTCTGCAGGACCCCAACCCCATTCACCTCTATCATAAAGAACTGTGGAAATCCCATTACAAAAACCACCTGTATAGAATTTGTCATAGTTTTATCCTTCCTGTGTATTATGCCATATTTAATAGGCCTGCTCCTAGGTTATCCGAGGAAGTGTCAGTCGACCTAACTGCAATTGGTAGTTGGTTTGGAGAAGAGAGTTTCACCTACATAAGACTTTTCAACAGCCTTGCCAACCCTCATGTCCTTCCCCTGTATATCCCTGATAAACTACTGGCCAGAGAATTAGCACATCAAATAACAGTTGAAGGGATGTCAAGGACTCTTAGGGATTCTAAAAAGCACATGTGGCCGACATTTCCCCTTCGATGCGGTGCTTTTACCCTGCATGATTTCAAACATGCAGAGAAGGAAGCCGAGAAAATAAAATTGTTAAAGCTCGCAACTATCCCAAAAAGGTAGTACGATCCTAGATCGGTTGCCTATAATGTTACTGCTCAGACCAAAACTGCCAAATTTGATCATGAGAAGGATAGCTACGATGATTTGTTTGTTTCAGCAGAAGTATTTTCTCAAGTCAAAAATTTGGCCAAAATCAAATTGGGATCAGAAGGACTGGAGAAATTCTATAAGCTCAGGGCACAAAGATTGGAAACCTTACCTCTAGAATTATTAAATACAACCTCTATGGTACAACCTCAAGGCCACAGTGAGGAGAAAATTACTGAGAAGACTCCTGAAATTGAAAAGATTCCTAAGAAGGAGAAGACACCAGAAAGGGAGCAGAAGCAGGTAAGAACTAGTGAACCCCTTGATACAGATATTAATATTGATCCCAAGTTAATCAAGGAATGGGAACAGTTTGATTCAATCATCAGTAACCCCGATAAAACCCAAGAGTTCACTACACCAGAAGTGGCTATAGTACAAAAACCAGAAGTCAACACAATTCCGATTGTAGGAACAAGCGGCCCACCCAGGTTTCAGCAAGACATAGAGATCATTCCCAAAAATCCCACTGAGGAGATTGTACTACAAATTGAAGAAATACCACCACTTGATGTCTTCTACAATCCAAAGCATAGGGTTGTAGTCAAAAGATAGAGGAAGAAGAGGAAAATTGATCAAAATCCTCTTTTGACTCCTCAGGCAGAGATGATGAACGTGGTATGGAAAGCAGAGGTCAATCCCTCTGAGGATTTAACAAAACTGTCACATTATGCAGGAGATTACACAACAACGACAATGGATAAGGCCTCAGAGGTCAGCCACCTGATGAAAGAAAAAGACCAGACAATCATCCAGCTGGAAGCACAATTGGCAGAACAACAACAAAAGATAGATCAGCTCAAGCAGCAGTTGATAGAACAGAGGCAACAAAATGAACAATTGAAAGAGCAATTAAAACTGGAAAAGCAGAGGATTGATGAACAGACTCTCCATAAACAATAGGAGTTGTCTCAGGAGTTGAGCAGACTATAGCTATTGAGTGAGCAGGAGAAGAAATCAAATGAAGAACAAATTGTGCAAATGAAAGACCAGATAGAATGGTTCAAAGGATATCCACAGGTAAATGAATTCAGAACAGAAGCCCTGGAAATGACCAAGGCTTTGTCCCAACAATTGGATATTCTATGTCATAATATATCATTGGCCGCTCCCTTATGTGATATCTTTGCATCTATGATTGAAAAATCAGTGGATGCTAGGCTTGAATTAGATAAGGCAGATGAAAAATTAAACAATTTTCTATCATGGCAAGATTCAAAAGAAGGAAAAGCTACCAATCTGCCAAGGATACAAGAATCACATAAGGAAATCTTGTTTTCTGAATGGGAGTCTCAATTAATGAAAGCTAAAAGAGCCATGTCCAGATGCAGAGCCACAACAAATAATCTAGTTGAATTGATAAACAACAATTTGCATATGTCTAATCTGATTATAGATTGCTCTCCAAGTAAACTCCCAAAGGTAAAATTGTTGGAACAACATTGGAAACAAGAGCTGGCACAAAGGGAAAAATTAATCGGAGGAATCCAAAGCCTAACATGGGAAACATTCTGGTTTTTCCTTGTTAAACCACACAGTCAGCAGATGGCAATGAAGTGTCTCTCGGATGTGATCAACTACATGGTCACCGAACTCTCCGATGCCACCTATACAGCTCAGCTACACTCAAGGATGAGTCAGCGACCAGAAATTCAGCCTATGCTCATCATCTGTCAATTGCAATCACAGGAGAAGAAGCCGATACAGTGAATCCATTTGACCACCACAGTACTGTTATTTTCATGATAAAATCCCAGATTTATGTGTCTCTAGTTATACCAGCGCATAACGATTTTAATTCATAGTTTGTTGTCATTATTAGTATTTAAAGACCCTTTCATGTTTTTAGAAAGGGTTCTCAATTTTGTATTAAAACTTAACTCGGAAGTTACACTACTGTACTTCTGATATATATTTTTATAAAAGACTGGACCAGAGTTCTGCATTTTGACAAAGAGGCTCTTATGAGATTTGCACTATTGCGTCTTTTGAAGGCATTCCCAAATTAGAAGGCAGAATTTGAATGTTGTTTACATCGGGAGAATCCAAATGCATATGGTACTATTATCTTTGCTTTTGTATTATTTCTTTATGTGAATGAGCATTTATCAACTTTGCTATTATTGATATGTATATATGTTTTTAAAAGCAATTCTTTAACTTATCACTTTTGAATGTTTCAGAATTGTTATATTTTGAATATATATATGTCAGTGATATATTATGATCAATGCGATAATTCTTTTATTATTACTTTGTTTAATTAATTAAACAAAGTAATCATCATATGAATGCATATTTCTATTTTATGAATAAGTCATCTTTATGGTTATTTGTTAATAGAAACAATCAAGAATCACATTGTTAGAAGAACACCTGGGATAGATTAGTTATCTTTGTATATTTTTGCACTGTAGAGTAATGCACTTATCACCCTCGTTATACATTACAAACCAATCACCCATCAACTCATATATCACTGGGAAACTGGTCCCATTACATCCAGTCAGAGCCACCACACCAAATGGAAAAGAAGCTGCATTTTTCCCCAATGTTGATGCAGCGATTTTTGAGGCATCAACACAGCCTAAGACTAAGCTTACTGGTTACCCTCTCATCCTTGGGAGGCCATGGTTGGCCACAACTGATGCTTACATTAGCTGCAGAGCTGGGAATATGACCATCAAGAATGGGCATATGTCCAAACAGTTAGTCCTATGCCCTCCTGCTCAACCTTCCCTAGAGCATGATTTACCTTTATGGTTGGAGGAGGAGGAAGTAGACGAAGTTTATTCTGCCCAACTTTATGCTTTGGAAGCAACCATAGGAGGAGGATAGCAAGATGAGGATGAATTAATTGAACACCTGCTCCAAAGTCCAACTCCTAGTTCATTACCATTAGAAGAAGAAGTAAGGGAAACCCAGAACAATCATCCAATTGACTTATGCTTGGCCAATTCCAACCCACTCCGTGTCAAAACCATAGAATTTGGCCCAGAGAAAACTTTAAAAATTAATCCATCTCTGTCTGCTCTTGAAGAGGAAGAGTTATGCAACATGTTGAGAGAAAACCTAGAATCCTTCGCTTGGAGTTACAAGGAAATGAAGGGAGTACACCCCTCAGTGTGTACTCACCACATATACATCAAAGAAGGTTGCAAGCCAGTCAGGCAACCACAAAGGAGGATGAATCCAACTCTTAAAGACATAGTCAAAGAAGAGCTACAAAAACTGCTAGATGCAGGATTCATTTACCCTATCTCAGACAGTGAGTGGGTCTCTCCTTTAGTGTTAGTTCCAAAGAAAAATGGTAAGTGGAGGATTTTTGTAGATTACTGGGAGTTGAACAAAGCCGAAAAGAAGGATCATTTTCCCCTACCCTTCATTGACCAAGTGCTAGATGGCTTGGCAGGGAATAAGTTCTTTTCTTTCCTAGATGGATTTAGTGGGTACAACCAAATCCAAATCTGCCCAAAAGACCCGGATAAGACCACATTCACCTGTCCTTGGGGTACTTTTTCCTATAGGGTCCTTCCTTTTGGCCTATGCAATGCTCCTGCCACTTTGCAGAGAGCAGCCTTGAGTATTTTTGTTGAATTAGTACATGATGCAGTGGAAATTTATATGGATGATTTTATACCTTATGGTTGTGATTTCCAAGAAGCCCTGACACAAATGCATTGAAATGAATTCTGTTTCTCAGCCCAGAAAAATGTGAATTCTTAATGACTGAAGGGATTGTTCTAGGTCATTCAATATCTCAGCGAGGACTGCAGGTGAACCCAAAAAAAATAGCAATCATCTAAAGGGTTCCACCTCCACAAAAGTAGAGAGATGTCAAGAGTTTCTTAGGGTTAGATGGATATTACCGAAGGTTCATAAAGGACTTCAGCAAGTTGGCCTCTCCTTTGTTTGGGTTGTTGGCCAAAGATTCTGGGTTTATATAGTCAAAAAGCTGTCAAGAGGCCTTAAACATTCTAAAGGGTAAGTTAACCACTGCACCAATTCTCAGAGGCCCAAACTGGGCCCTCCCTTTTCATATTCATATTGATGTCTCACACAAAGCCATGGGAGTAGCCTTAGTTCAGGAAGAGGAGAAATTGCCCTATGCCATCTATTTTACCAATAAGAACCTGTCAAAGGCTAAGCTAAATTACACTGTGACCAAAAAGGAACTCCTGGCTGTTGTGCATTCATTAAACAAATTTAGGCATTACATTACAGGTTATCAAACATTTGTGCATACTGATCATGCTTCAATCAAATATTTAATGAACAAACCAGATGTAAATGCTAGAATTATAAGATGGTTGCTTTTATTACAATAGTTTGATCTAACTATTGTTAATAAGCCTGGTAAGGAAAATGTTGTTGCAGACTTTCTATCTAGGATGAATCTGCCTGCAAGTGAAGAAGGAATGGTGGATGACCAGTAACTAGATGAGAATTTGTTTGCTATTTTAGTTCTCTCCCCATGGTTTGATGATATAGCAAACTATTTGGTATCAACACAGTTTCCACCAAACTTGCCCTCCAAAGAAAAGAGCAAGATAGTTATGAAGAGCACCCCCTTCACTTGGATTGGGGGCAATCCTTTCAAACTTGACCTAGATCAAATCTTGAGAAGGTGTGTAAGGGAAGAGGAAGTTTGACATCCTTCTGACCTGTCATGATGGGCCTTATGGAGGTCACTTTGCAACAAAGAGGATAGCATTCAAAGTGATGCAAGCAGGCTATTATTGGCCTACTCTTCATTAGGATGTGAAAAAGTACATTAGTTAGTGTGATTGGTGCTAGAGGATGGGAAATCCTACTCCAAGAGATGAAATGCCCTTACAACCTCAAGTGACTTTTGAGCCATTTGACAAGTGGGGCATGGACTTCATTGGGCCTATCAACCCTCCTTCAAAGCAAAAGCAACACATTATTGTGTGCACTGATTATTTGACTGAGTGGGCTGAAACCAAGGCGATTAAGGCAGCAACAGAAGAGAAGGTGGCTGAGTTCCTAAGTTAGAATGTATTCTACAAATTTCAGTACCCTAGAGATCTAGTCATAGACCAAGGTAGCTAGTTTACCTCCAGCATGATTGAAGAATTGCTCAGCCATCACAAAATCAAGCATAGGACCTCCACTCCTTATCATCCACAAGCTAATGGGCAAGTGGAGGTGACCAACAGGGCACTGGAGAACATCTTAACCAGGGTAATGAGCAACAGTAGGAAGGATTGGGCAGAGAGACTAGTTGAGGCCACCTGGCCTATAATACAACATGGAAGACTACCACTAGATTTACACCCTATGATCTGGTCTATGGGAAAAAGGCTTTGTTGTCCATTGAATTTGAATATAACACATTGAGGATGGCAACCCAACTAGATTTGGATCTCAATCATGCACAAAAAGAAATATTGTTCCATTTGAATGGAATGGATGAATTCAGAATGCAGGCCCTCCTACACACAGAGATAGTTCAGCTTCAGAGGAAGATCTGGCATGAAAAACATATTAAGGAGAAGCAATTTCAAGAGGGAGACTGGGCATTGTTATATGATTCTAGGTATAAAGACTTCAAGGGCAAGCTAAGGACAAGATGGCTCGAACCTTATGTGGTGGAAAGATTTCATGATAACGGTTCAGTGAAAATCAAAACTATAGATGAAGAAGCAATTCCATTGTGTTGAGATTGCAACAAGATGATGGAGCTTAGTGAAAAGAGTCGCCTTCACTAAGTGGGCCCGCAGGCAAATTATGGCGCAAGTTCTATTTTTGATCCCAGCAGGGATGATCATAGTGTGGGTGACCACAGTATGAGTGATCATAGTGCGGGTGACCACAGTGTGAGTGATCACAGTATGAGTGATCAAAGTCTATTTTTAGACTGGCTGTCAAAAATAGAAAAGTCAAATATTATTGTCTCATAATAATATTTGGACTATAAACTTGATCTTATTCTCTTGGAGCACTTCAGGATGAGCTACGGATGTGGTACATGTAGATCCCAGAGGGAAATATGTGGTTACCTATGGGATGACTAATATTTGCATGCAGGACTTCAGTTAGAACTCAAGTGAGTTGAGTTTAGTGGACTGGAGGTGCAGTTGATGGAGTTGTGTTCAGTTTAGCTTTGTTAAACTGGTTGTATTTAGTCTAACTGGCAAATAGACTAGAGATGAGTTGGGTGAATTAGTTATTAATTAATTCACAAGTTATTAACTCATAATGCAACTATAGAATACATCAGTTAACTCAGTTGCATGTCAGTGCATGTTCAGTTCAGCAAGGACAAGTGTTAGAGGATCAGATTGCTATCAGTTGTGACTATAGTTGTGCATGATGATTTGCACAATCAGAGGGATTGAGTATGCCAATGAATTGGCCAATATCAAGAATTGTAGCCTGTGCTCACGTCCAACACAGTGTGAGTGATTCTTTGCAGGTGAAATACGAGTTTGGTAAACCATTCTCATCAGTTCTTGAGCTGGAGAGGCAGGCAAGCAGTGGAATAGATTTGGAAATCAGATATGAGCTGTATTGTGTGTAACAGGTGGAGTTGGTACTGGATTGCTTGTGATAAGTATTGTACTTTGTAATGTTACATATTCTCAATCATTAATACACAGATAGTGTGGGGTTTTTAGCGAGATGCTTTCCCCGGGTTACATACTGTGTTAATGTGTGAATGCTCTTGATGTTTTATTGTTATTGATGCTGCTATATTGATGATCAACATAGAGGAGCTTATGTATTGTGTATGTATTCCGCAATAGTACATGATCAGGATAATATCTGTTGAATATGTGTTAAATTATTCAAAATTTCTACATGGTATCGGAGCTATTGATCATCAGATCTACTATTCAGGAAGTGTTTACATTCTATTTCTTCAGGCAGAGTCTGTAATCAGGCCAGGTAGCCTCTGGATTCATCCTTCCTTTGGAAGGTGAGATATCCGGTGAATGCCCAAACAGTCAATCTCTGTACGAGAAATATTGTGTTCTCAGGAATCTTAGATCCGAGGCGATTGAGTTGGTTGCTGGTGGAATTCGAATTTGCAGCAGTGTTTTCTTGGTGACAACGCAAATGTCTTTCAACGGATTGCGATTGGAGTATGCTCTTGAGGGCAGCTCAAACTATATTGCATGAAAGGATAGGATGGAGGCAGTATTGGATGATAACGGGCTGAAGGAGTTCATAGATACAGATATCCCAAAGCCTACTGATGCAGTTGAGGCAGAAGTTTGGAAAAAGAAGACCGCAAAATGTCGAAGGATTCTATTGGAGGGCGTGAAGGATTACATTGTGTCCAACCTCCATGGAAAGGCTACTCCATATTTGATGTGGAAATCATTAACAGAATTATTCCAAAGCAAGAGCGATCAGAGGAAGCTGACGCTCAAAGATAAACTCAGAAACATCAAATGCGAGAAGGGTGACAGTATTCCCAAGTATCTCACGAAGTTCACTCAGTGTCGAGATGAGCTGGGAAGTGTGGGGGTTACTGTCGATGATGAGGAATTGATGAGCTTGGCTCTCCTTGGTCTTCCGAAGAGTTGGCATTCCTATCAGGACTCTGTCAATGGTCGGGAGAAATTGCCAGGATGGGAAAGACTATGGTCAGATCTTGTGCAGGAGGAGATCAGGCGGAGTACCAGGGACGGATCTTCGTCAAAGGGAGCTGATGAAGAGAATTGTGCTTTGGCTGCCAAAGCAAAGAAAGGGAAGAGCAAGAAAGCTTCTCAGTCTGGTGCGAAAGGCAAGAAGCAGGATATGTCCAAGGTGAAGTGTTTTCACTGTCACCAGCACGGACACTATGCCACTAATTGTCCGCAGAAGAAGAAGAACAAGCAGGCTGTTGGATCTTCAGCAAGAGAGGCTCTAGCCTCACAGTTTGAGCTTGATTTTTCATTGATCGCATGCTTGGTTTCAAGTGTGATGGGATCAGTGTGGTTCTTGGACAGTGGTGTGTCTTTTCACATGATGGGAGATAGAGATTTGTTCTCTGATCTGGAGGACAAAGATCTTGGAGTGCACATCGAGATGGGTGATGATGGTAGATACAGTGCGACCGGTATCGGTACCATTTCCTTTGAGAGGGAGTCTGGTAAACCCTTCGTATTGAAGGAAGTCATGCATGTTCCAGGATTGAAGAAGAATCTTATCTCAGTGGTGATGTTAGAAGACAAGGGGTATGATGTTGTTTTCAGCGAGGGAAAGGCTTTCCTGCGCAGCAAGACAACTGGTGAGACCGGAAGATAGGGGTTCGAGTGAGGAACCTTTATCAGTTGCATGTAGATGGATGCGCAGCAATGGCGAGCAAGGCAGAAGGATTGGTGAGCCGGGATGATGGCGAGTTGTGGCACAGGAGATTGGGTCACCTTCACCATGGAGCCTTGAAGATACTGCAGCAGATCACTAAAGGGCTTCCTAAAGGCACACTTGCACAGTCAGATCAGTGCAAGGGGTGTACTTTGGGGAAGTTTGTGAAAGCCACCTTTCACGAGAAGGATAGTTGCGCCACGACGATCCTTGAGAGAATTCACACAGAGGTGTGTGGAACTTTCTCAGTTGCTTCAACAACAAAACATAGGTATTATGTGATTTTTGTTGATGATTTCTCTCGTAAGTGCTGGATCTTCTTCATGCAGAAGAAGAGCGAGACATATTCAAAGTTCTGTGAATTCAAAGCACTGGTCGAGAAGGAGTCGGGGAAGAAGGTGAAGGCTCGTAGGAGTGATAATGGTGGTGAATACATCTCAGACGAGTTCAAGGATTTCTGCAAGGCAGAAGGGATTCGAAGAGAGCTCATAGCTCCCCATAACCCACAACAGAACGGGGTAGCTGAGTGGAAGAACGGAACGATTGTGGGTGCTGCACGGGCAACGTTGCATGATCAGGGCCTACCCCTTCACTTGTGGGCGGAAGCATGCAATACAACAGTTTATGTGTAGAACCGTTGTCCTCATAGGATACTTGGCATGAGTACACCCGAGGAGGCTTATTCTGGTAAGAAGCCTGATCTTTCTCATTTGAGGATTTTTGGTGCTAACGTTTACATGCATGTGACGAAGGATGCCAGGAAGAAGTTGGAGCCGACCGCAGAGGTTGGGATATTTGTGGGGTACACTGATACGCCCCACAACTATTGTGTGTATTTGCCAGACAGTGGTAAAACTGTCGTGTGATGGGATATAAAATTTCAGGAGGAGAAAGCCATGAAGTGTTCGCTTGAGAGGGAGCTACACTTGCATGCAGATGAGGAGCTATTAGTTCCTAAGGATGAGCTTCAGGACATGTATCAGCCACAGGACGAGGTTCATGGAGTGGAAGAGACCACTCATGCAGCGCCAACCATCAGAGGGTGAAAGCGCTTGACAGAAGCTAAGCGACTGGTTCAAGATGCAGAGAAAGTTGTAGGACCACCTACAACCCAACGCAGACAGAGACAATCACCTGATCGGTACACTGGATGCATGGCTCTTATGAGCAAGTGTGTTGTGACTGAGCCATCCTCTTTCGAGGAAGCTGTGGAGGATCCCGCATGGGTAGACGCCATGGTGGAAGAGTATGATTCTATTGTCACAAAAATAGCATGGGAGATTGTTCCTAGACCGGAAGGGAAATTAGTGGTGGGTTTGAGATGGATCTACAAAGTTAAGCAGGCAGATGAAGGGAGTGTGGAGAAGTACAAGGCAAGATTTGTTTCCCAAGGCTTTTCACAGATAGAGGGGATCGATTATGAGGAGACCTTTGCACCTGTCGCAAGGTATTCTTCCATACGGACGATTCTTGTTCTCTCAGTGCAGATGGGATGGCACATTCATCAGATGGATGTGAAGACTGCGTTCCTCAACGGAGTCATTGAGGAGGAGGTGTACATTGAGCAACCCGAAGGCTTTGAGGTCTTCAGCAGCGAGTCGCATGTGTGCAGGCTCAAGAGAGCTCTATATGGGTTGAAGCAAGCACCACGTGATTGGTACACACGGATAGACAGCTATTTCATAGGACTTGGATTCTCCAAGAGCGAGGCGGATCCTAACCTACCAGATTGTGGTGGAGGGTAAGTTGCTTATCATTGTACTGTATGTTGATGATTTGATTCTAACGGGTGATGAGCTGTTGATACTGTCATGCAAGAAGGATCTTGCTACAGAGTTTGAGATGAAGGATTTGGGCCTCCTTCACTATTTCCTAGGATTGGAAATATGGCAGCGCAGTGGTGGAATGTTTGTTTCTCAGGGCAAGTATGCTCGGGAGATATTGGAGAAGTTTAACATGCATGGCTGCAAGCCTGTTGATACTCCTCTTCCTGGAGGTTGGAGGAAGGAGGATGCCACTTCGGGAGAAGAAGTGGATGCCACTGTTTATTGACAGTTGGTGGGGTCACTAATGTATTTGGTCAATACACGACCTGATATATGCTATGCAGTTAACCAGCTTTCACAAGCTATGGTTAAGCCTACCAAGCTCTTCTCGAAGGCGGGCAAGCATGTATTGCGCTACTTGAGAGGCACATCGGGATATGGTTTATGGTACAGACAGGAGGATGAGGTGAAGTTATGTGGCTTCACGGATGCAGATTGGGCAGGGAGCCCAACGGACAGAAAGAGCACATCAGGAGGGGTCTTCAGTATTGGATCGACATCAGTTTCTTGGTACACTAGGAAGCAGAGATCTGTGGCACTCAGTTCAGCGGAGGCCGAGTATATGGCAGCAAGTTTGGCTGCATGCGAGGCTATATGGATGAGGAAGATCCTGGTTGGTTTGTTCGGTTCTCATTTGGATCCTACTGTGATTTACTGTGATAACCAGAGTTGCATTAAACTCTCAGTTAATCCTGTATTTCATGATAGATCTAAGCATATTGACATCAAGTACCATCATATCAGAGATTGTGTGCAGCGGAGGATCATGTTGCTTTCATACATTCCAACGGAGGATCAGGATGCTGATATTCTGACGAAGGCTCTCACCAGGGGCAAATTCGAGTACCACTGAGGTAGGATAGGGGTTGTTGATAATCCATATCTTGTCGAGAGGGAGTGTTGAGATTGCAACAAGATAATGGAGCTTAGTGAAAAGAGTCGCCTTCACTAAGTGGGCCCGCAGGCAAATTATGGCGCAAGTTCTATTTTTGATCCCAGCAGGGATGATCACAGTGTGGGTGACCACAGTATGAGTGATCACAGTGTGGGTGACCACAGTGTGAGTGATCACAGTATGAGTGATCAAAGTCTATTTTAGACTGGCTGTCAAAAATAGAAAAGTCAAATATTATTGTCTCATAATAATATTTGGACTATAAACTTGATCTTATTCTCTTGGAGCACTTCAGGATGAGCTACGGATGTGGTACATGCAGATCCCAGAGGGAAATATGTGGTTACCTATGGGATGACTAATATTTGCATGCATGACTTCAGTTAGAACTCAAGTGAATTGAGTTTAGTGGACTGGAGGTGCAGTTGATGGAGTTGTGTTCAATTTAGCTTTGTTAAACTGGTTGTATTTAGTCTAACTGGAAAATAGACTAGAGATGAGTTGGGTGAATTAGTTATTAATTAATTCACAAGTTATTAACTCATAATGCAACTATAGAATACATCAGTTAACTCAGTTGCATGTCAGTGCATGTTCAGTTCAACAGGGACAGGTGTTAGAGGATCAGATTGCTATCAGTTGTGACTATAGTTGTGCATGATGATTTGCACAATCAGAGGGATTGAGTATGCCAATGAATTGGCCAATATCAAGAATTGTAGCCTGTGCTCACATCCAACACAGTGTGAGTGATTCTTTGCAGGTGAAATACGAGTTTGGTAAACCATTCTCATCAGTTCTTGAGCAAGTATTGAGCTGGAGAGGCAAGCAAGCAGTGGAATAGATTTGGAGATCAGATCTGAGCTGTATTGTGTGTAACAGGTGGAGCTGGTACTGGATTGCTTGTGATAAGCATTGTACTTTGTAGTGTTACATGTTATCAATCATTAATATACAGATAGTGTGGGGTTTTTAGCGAGATGCTTTCCCCGGGTTACATACTGTGTTAATGTGTGAATGCTCTTGATGTTTTATTGTTATTGATGCTACTATATTGATGATCAACATAGAGGAGCTTATGTATTGTGTATGTATTCCGCAATAGTACATGATCAGGATAATATCTGTTGAATATGTGTTAAATTATTCAAAATTTATACACATTACTTGTTAATGGACATCGATTGAAAGTGTATAAGAGGCCTCTATCAAAAAAGAGTTCATTGACAATATCAATAAGACAGTGATGATGGTGGAGCAAGTTCCAGCTCCTCACTCATCAGGGCACTGAAAAAGAGAAAAAAGAATAAGGATTCAGGTGAAAACCTCCATGAAGCGCCTGAGTCCCATATTTGGGTTGAAAACCTCATGAGACGGCCCAAGGATGAGAAAAAATGAAAAAGAGTAAGAATATCCCTGGGTGAAAACCTTCCTTGAGGCACCCAGGGCATATATCTAGGGTGACAGCCTCTCTGAGGTAGCCTAGGTGTTTTTAAAATATATATATATATATAATAATAAAAGAAAAAAGGAAAATGGCATAATTTTATTTGCAGGTGGGTGAGAAAGACAATCAAGGAGCAAAGAGAAGATCCAAAGGGAACCCTGCCTCACATATATTCATCTCCTCCACTCCTTACCATGCATCCCTCCATCAATTCCATTGTTTTTCACTTCATTGCTTCAATTCAGGTGAAGATTATGTTTTCTACAGGATCCCCTGAATGGTAGATTGGTTAGGTCCCCAAAATTCATTCTAGACATGATCTAACCCCTCACCTCATCCATTACCATCATCCCTGCATCCACACACACTCCTACTCCCTCTGTCCATTCATTACAACATCCTCACAGCACCAGCCAACAACATGGTCAAGAAATTCTAAGGGAGACACCAAACATTGCCAAGTGGTAATCCAGGAGCTACACAGCAGCAGCAACATCAGATCTCCAGTCACAAACACCTCCAAAAGCCAAGAAACCATTAGCAGATAGTAGAGGAGGAAGAAGAATGACCATGCAGCAAATAGACAATGCAACACCTCTAATCTTTGACAACTGCAGCATGGCATCAAGACCATAGGTAAGTATCCCACTCACTCACTCATATGCATCATTTGATCAAAAGTTGTAAAGGTTAAGAGGTAGTTGGTTTGTAAGTGAAAAGGTGGCCAGTTAACTTGGCCACCTTCGTTTATTCATCACATACAAAGCAGGGTGTCCTCTCACACGTGGCTGCAGTCAACTCAAAGAACAGAGGAGGAGTAGGACAAGAAGTGGTTAACTATGGATTTAACAACTGTGGGAGCTGATTTCGAGGAGAGGGAATGATGAGGTGGTATAAAGGGAAACAAAACATCATTTTCATGCATTCATGCATTCCACCTCCTTGAAACTCCCTCACTCAAGTAGCTCTCATAACTCTGGCCACCCACTGGAAGCAAGGATCCATTGTTCTGCAAGAGAATTTCTACAGGAGCATGCACAAGAATTCCTACAGAAACAGTCTACAGAGGCAGTCTATAGGATAGGCAGAGAAGGGTTCAAGAGGGAATATCACCATTCTAAAGAGGTAGGATCTAAAAATCCATCCCCATTTACAAGCAAATGAACTAGAAGTGCTCTAAAATCTAGTGGATTACATACACAGGAAACTCTATTTTCTCCTAAATTTAAAATTCTTATGTCACACCTCTCATTTCCTCCTCAAGCCCCACAAGAAAGATGACAGGAGTGTTTAATAGGTGAAGAACCCATAGAGGATAAAAATGGAGTAAAGAGGGATAGTCTGCCATACCCATGGAGTGAGGTAGGCTACCAACTCATCAAATACATCTCATGTGAGGGTAGATACAATGTTGTTTATGGCTACCATTTTAGGATGCTTGAAGAATTAAGATTTGGGGTAGAAACACCAGCTCACCAAAGACTCAACATACCCTATTTTTTGATGAAATCACTCATGGACTCCAGCAACAAATTAAAGAAAGGAAATTCCCAACAGTTAGTTCACCATGGGTTGATCAGGATCCTCATTGAGGATGCCCTCCAAAAACCTCAGGATCCCTATAAAATGGTCAGTCTTCAGAGACTTACCAGCAGAGGATGAGATGGATGAAGAAGAAACTAATATAGAGGAACATGATGAAGCAAAAGAGAAGGAGGATGATGCTGAAATAGAGAGGAAGAAGGCATTGAAACAGAAGGGGAAGAACATAAGGAGGAGTCACCTAGGGTGTCTCCAGAGGCCCCTGAGAGGATAGCTGCAGGAAAGGGAAAACCAACTAGCATATATGGCTAGCCTCTCCTTGGAGGCCATCCAGTGTAGGATGCTAGCTAAATCCTATGCTCTTTACCTCAGAGAACAATGGCTGTAATTTCAAATTAAAACACTAGCACAAAGGGGCACCCTGCCATTTCAGGACTGTAGGCAGTTTATTGATCTTTGTGATCAAAGTGCACTAGAGGATAGGGCCAAAATGGCTAAGTTTACTTACACAACATGGCGCTCACAGACATGAATATTTGGGATCCTAATGTAGAGCTAGGAGATCTACAATTAATGGCTTTGGCATCATCGATGAACCATGAGAAGTCAAGGGCTGCAGAGATGAAAAGAATATTGGCTAGAGAGCAAAATGAACCTCTTTTCATTAGAGGTGAACGATCAAATCCCATGGCCCTAATCAGCACCCATAATCTAATTGCAAATGATCCTCAACTGGCACCTAGATATCTTGCTGCCCAAGAGCAGGCAATTTCACATTTTAAGGATATGTTTAGGCTGCTAAGAGATGATAATATACATGCCTACTAAAAGAGATGGAACACACTACCACACAACTTGAAGATCAGAGAATATCACTTCCCTCAAAGGTTGAGAGAGGTGCTCAACAAGACAACTATGTATAAGAAATCAATGCAAAGGTTGAAGGTCAAATTGGATAGGCCTAAAACTCAGTCCACTACTACTCCTAGGGATGCTAGAAGGGAGAAATGGAGAAGAGGAAAAGAGGCAGTGGGAAGAAGTAGAAAGGAAAGCAGGCTTCTACAAACAAGAAGAAGAGATCACAGGAGAAGCATGGCTGTCAGAGAGGCTACCAGAGTCATGAAGGACATGGACATTGACTAAGTTTCTTAGAGGATGAGCAACACTTTCAGCAGGGGGTGATGATGAGCCTCATCATTGGGTAATTATATGGGCCTTAGTTGGCCTTAATTCACCTCCTAACTTAGTCAAACCAACTATTCTCACAACTTATTGCATACTTTTGGTTATATTTTGTTTATGAGATGAGTTAGAGTTTGATATTTTGCTTTGTGGTCTAATGTGCATGTAATGCAGGAATAAAGGATAAAAGCAAGGAACTATGGCAAATACCTTAGTCAAAACTCGAATGGGACAATGGAGAGGAATTATAGGAGGTAAATCCTCCTCATTTAATACCCCTCCATTCGAATATTCCCCATTAGCTCAGAGTGTAAACAACCAAATCATGAGGACTAGAAGACAATCAAGCAAGTGAAAAGGACAGAAACTAGATTATCTTGAGTGGGGAGCCAAGCCTCCCTAATTTGGAAGGAAGTCGTTAGAGACTTCAGATGTATAAGTAGAGAGGCTTAGGACCTCAGTAGGATTTGGATTTTTATTGTAAAAATCTACTTTATTTCTGAGCTGCAAGACTTGTGATAGTTTTGTTATGTAATCCATGGTTTTTATAATAAACATGAGTTTTGTTTTGATCCAGCACTGAGTTAACTCAAAGCGCTGAAGCTCTTGGATTAGGGCCCAACCTGAGTAGCCAAAGCTCCTCTTTATTGTACATGTATGATAGCATAGATTTCTGGTTCTGTTCATTTGCTTAAGTAGCTTCCTAGTTCTTTTCATTTGCTTAAGTAGCTGCATTTTCATTACAGCAGTATAACATAGATTTATGGTTTAATTGTTCATCTTCTTAAGCAACTGCATTCCCAGTATAGTAGTGTAGAGTAGATCGATTGTGCTTTAGTTTACTTCTATTTGTGCCTTCTTTTAGTTAGTAGGTTAGCTAGGAGGAAAATATCACCATAAGGTTGTCTACAGGTGTCTCAGCCTCACCTCCTCCCTCTGGGACCATGACTTAAGGAAGAGACCCTTCAACAACCCAAAAAACATAGGTTTCTAGTTTTTGCATGAGCTTTGGAGTTTTTTGTTTGATGCAGTTACTTGTTACGCCTCACTGTCGTATTTTTCCATTACTCTCGGTCCACCCTCACCCTCACTGGTTTTTTTTAGTTGTTTTCATTTGAAACCTCCTTCAGCACATTCTTCATGCATTGTTTCCTCACCGTCTGATCCACAACAAACCTGACCAATCACCATCTGATTCATTAGTTTAGCCAACGAACATCACGCACGAAGTCTTCCACCTACTTTATGCACTCTAACCTCCACCATTGATCTGTCTCTTGATCCAACAAGTATCGCATCACCTCAATACTTTATGTGCCCCAATCTCCACCGTCGATCTGTCTAGCCTGATTCGATGGCTATCGCGCAATCTCGCGAAGATTCTTGCATGACTATTATTCGCCCGAGAGCACGTGAGAAAAGTGGTTTTCTCATGCTATGTGTCGCTTAGTTAGGCTAATCGCGTGAAATTCAGAAATACAACTTACAACTTTGAGGGTGTGCGAGAAACTGCTTACCGCCTTTGAAACCTGCTCCATCATTTCCGCACGTTTTCTTCCCGCGATACAATCTCCACTGTTCATTTGCCAATTAATCATGTTCATCCATCCATTCCCTTAATTCCTCGCAATAAGATCTTCTCCGTTCATCTGCTTCGTTACCATGTTCGTCCATCCATTCACTTAATTCCTAGCAATAAGATCTTCGTCGTTCATTTGCTTCGTTACCCTGTTCTTTCACCTATTCACTAAATTGCTCGTGATAAGATCTTCGTTGTTCATCCTGTTCAATTCCCTATTCATCCATCTATTCACTTAAGCCCCCGCAATAAGATCTCCATCATTCATCTTCTTCTCATTGATCGATCCAACGGTTCTTATGCACTGCTGCTTCCTTACGTCCTCCTTTCATTGATTTCGACCTCTGATTGCTTTTCCGCTTGAAAACCGATTTAGCTTAGTTTCCTTGCTTACACCTTCATCTGGTTTTGATGCTCTTTACTTCTACAACTTAGATAGCAGCATTAGGTTAGTGATTGATTTAGCAATTCTACTTAGCATAGTTGTTTAAATTGGCTAATTAGTTTATGGTGTGGGTTAGCATTACATGTTGTTTTCGTCAATACTACAGTAGAGTAGCTCTCTCTTAGAATAGATTTTATATTCTTCCATCAAAGAATGAAGCTTCTTTTGAACCTATAGAAGTCTGGCTTGGAACCCCTGGGGTCTCTTGCCAGATGAGCAGTGACAACAGGTAGGACCTTCACTTTTACTTGTGCATATAGCATTGTCTCCTCCAAGTTTGTATAAACCCCAGGTTGATAAGTAAAGTTGGTAGCCCTAGGAGTTGTAGCATTCTTGTTGCAATACCTAGGCTCATCAGTGGTCATAGGTAAGATAGAAATGACACGATTATTGATGGAAGATTGTTGGATACTTTGGATAGGAGAGGTCATTGATACAAGTATTATTCTAGTTCTGGTTTGGACAAGAATCATGATCGTCATCGTTATCACCCTTACAGGAGAGGTGATAGGGGATACTTTCCAGATGAGTTTAAGAAATAAAAGCCACCTAATTTTGACGGAGACTTGAAGAAATCAGAAGATGCATAGGCTTGGATACTTGGGATGAACAATTTCTTTGAGTTGAATGAGTACACGGAAAACATGAAGGCCATAATTGTTATCTTCAACCTGAAAGGTAAATCAAATATCTAGTGGGAATATGTGAAGCGGGTTAGAGACATCAGGACAGAGGACTTGAGTTGGCATGAGTTTAAGAGGATTTTCAGGAAGTAGTACTTGTTAGAAAGGTACTACAAAAGTAAGGCCAAATAATTCTATGAGTTAAAGATGGGATCAATGATAGATGAAGAGTATACAACGATGTTCCTGGAGATATTGAGGTATGTACCGTATCTTAAAGATGAGAAGACTAAAGTTCAACGATTTGTCAATGCTTTGAAATTAGCACTTAGAGATCGGATTGAGTTTGATGAACCTCGGTCAATTGAGGAAGTTATTGGGAAATTGAAGCATTGCTATGAACAATCAAAGCATAAGAATGAATCCAATCAAGGATGGAAAGGGAAGGATAAAGTTAAAGGTAAGGGAAAATGGCATCCGAAAATAACAAGGCCTCAGAATGCAGAAGATAAAGAAAATTTGGCACCACAAAAGAAGCTCAATGTAACTAGACAAAGACATGGGTCACAACAACATCATAGAGGTGATGGTACTTGATGGTTGGAGTGTTGGACATGCGATAAGGAACACCTTAAGAGGGATTGTCCATAGAATCAAGGTGGTAGGCCTCAAATACATAGTGCACAGGAGGCACAAACTGTTGGGGATGTTGGTCAGAGAGTTCCTCGTATCTATGCAACAATGGATAATAGATAGGCATAATATCAGACATATATCATTGAGATGGACAGTAAGATTTGTGATCAAGTTGTTTCTATTTTGATTGACTCTGGATCTAATTATACTTACGCTAGTCCTAACTTGGTGGATTTTGTTTGAATAAAGAAGTGCATGCAGAATCTTAGTTAGTGCAGTTGGCTATAGGTACAAAGAAAAGAGTTCATCATTGGGTAAGAGCTTGTGCATTTGAGTTGAATTGCATGTGTACCGCAACACCTTTGAATGTATTTCTGTTAGGATCATACAATATGTTGTTGGGAATGGATTTGTTGTACCTTTATAAGAATAAGGTGTATTGTTATGACACAACCATTAAGTGCGTGGATGAAAATGGAGAACCAAGAGTATTACAGGGGAAGAAGAAAGCCACATCAGTTAGGATGGTGACATCTATGCAAGAAAAGCGCAGTCATAGAAAAGGGTGTGTGTTATTTGCAGTGCATATTTCTAGTGACAAAGGTAAGGAAGTTGAGGATGCAGATGTTTTGAGAAGGTACCTAGTTCTACAACAGTTTTAGGATGTATTTCTTGCAGAGATTTTAGAGTTTCCACCTCACAGGGAAGTAGAATTTTCTATTGAGTTAGTGCCAGGGGTAGCTCTAACATCAAATGAACCTTATAGGATGAGAACACCTATGTTGGTAGAGTTGAAGTTGCAATAGAAGAATATGTTGGACAAGGGATACATTAGGCCAAGTGTATCACCTTGGGGTTCACTAGTATTGTTTGTGAAGAAGAAGGATGGTACTCTTATATTATGCATTGACTATAGGAAGTTGAACAAAGTGACCATCAAAAACAGGTATGCATTTTCGAGGATTGATGACTTGTTTGATCAGCTTAAGGGAGTAGCAATGTTTTCAAAGATTGATTTGAGAACCGGATATCATCAGGTACGCATTAAAGAGGAGGACATTTACAAGACAACTTTATGGACTAGGTATGGTCATTATGAGTTTGTTGTAGTCCCATTCAGTTTGACTAATGCTCTAGGTAACTTTATGTGTTTGATGAATAGTGTGTTGCATCCCTATTTGGATAAGTTTTTTATTGTGTTCATTGATGACATATTGGTATATTCTAAAAATGAGGAAAAACTGTTGAGCATTTGGCAACAGTGCTAAGGTTGTAGAGAGAGCATCAGTTGTATGCTAAGCTCAACAAGTACAGTTTATTTCAGACCGAGGTACATTACTTGGGACATGTTGTCTCCAAGGAGGGTATAATTGTGGATCCAGAGACGATAAGAGCTATCATGGAGTGGGAAACTCCTAGGAATGTAGATGAGGTGAGATATTTCATGGGGTTAGTAGGTTATTACATGAGGTTCATCAGGAAATTATTGCAAATTTATTATCCTATTACATCGTTGCAGAGGAAAGGTAAGAAGTTTGAATGGACAGAGGAGTGTGAGACCAGTTTTTAGCAGCTTAAGTAGTTGCTGACACATGCACTAGTGTTAAAGATTGTAGATCTGGACAAGGAGTTTGTAGTATGTACAAATTCTTTCAAGAGAGGACTTGGTGGAGTCCTTATTAAGGAAGAATAGGTAGTGTGTTATGAGTTAAATAAATTGAATGAGCACGAGGAAAACTATCTTACGCGTGATCTTGAGCTATTAGTGATCATACATGAATTGAAGATGTGGAGGCATTATCTTCTTGGAAGGAGGTTTATATTGATGAATGATCACAATGGTTTGTAGTATCTATTTGACCAACCAAATCAGAATGGTAGGCAAGTTCGATGATTGGCCATGATCAGTGAGTTTGATTTTGATATTAGATACATCAAAGGAAAGGAGAACAAGGTCGCAGATGCTCTTAGATGGCGGATACAGGTAAATCATATAACAACTATGAGTTCCTATGGGATAGATCTATAGGGTAGGATCTTGTAGGAAGGTCAGCAGGATGTCAGGTATATGGAGATTATGCATACGTTGTAGCAGAGTACAGGTATAGGTACAAGTACAAGTGCAGGTGCACAGGGTGTGGACTATTCTCCCACAGCAGATAGATTGGTCAGGTTTAGAGACAAGATATATGTGCCAGATAGCAATGAGCTCAAGAAGGTGATCATGAGGGTGTTTCATGTGAAACCATATTCTAGTCACCCAGGCTACCAGAAGACATTGACCACAGTGAAGAAATTCTTTTATTGGTCGAATATGAAGAAGGATGTAGAAGAGTTTGTGGCTAAATGCTTGGATTTTTAGCAGGTGAAGGCAGAGTGTAAGCATCCAGGTGGACTGCTACAGTCGATTGCGATTCCAGAGTGGAAATGGGAGGTAATTTCCATGGAATTTATCATAGGGTTGCCGAGGACAGTGAGACAACATGATTCCATCATGGTAGTGGTGGACAGGTTGACAAAGGTAGCACACTTCATTCCAGTGAAGTCTACATTCTTAGCTAGTGATGTAGCACATGTATTCATTAGAGATGTGGTCAAATTGCATGGAGTTCCAAAGAATATTTTGTTAGACAGGGATGCAAAGTTCACTTCCAAGTTTTGGAAGGAGTTGTTTGCAGGTTTGGGCACAAAGTTGGCCTTCAGTACAACTTATCATCCACAGACAGATGGACAAACTGAGAGGGTTAATAGGATATTGGAGGACATGTTGAGGACGTACGTGATGCATCAAAAAAGAAAGTGGGAAGAGTATCTTCCATTGTTAGAATTCACTTACAATAATGGGTATCATGAATCTTTGAAGATGAGTCTATTTGAGGCATTGTATGAGCAGAGTTACAATACTCCCATCAGTTGGAGTGATCTAGTTAACAAAGTGTTGATTAGACCGGACATGTTTGTGGAAATGGAACAGGAAATGTAGGTAATCAAGAAGAATTTGAAAGTAGCACAAGATAGGCAGAAGAGTTATGCAGATCAAAACAGGTTGTTCAAGGAGGTCTAGGTTGGGGAACATGTGTACTTATGCATGAAACCAAAGAAGAGTTCCTTACAGATTGAATCATGTGCCAACCTGGCACCCCAGTTTTGTGGACATTTTAGGATTATTGAGAAGATTGGGCCTGTAGCCTATCGACTTGCACTTCCTCCGACAGTGAAAGTCCATGATGTTTTCCATATGTCCATGCTTAAGAAGTATGTTAAAGATGTTGATCATGTGATTGAATGGTATGTATTGCAGGTGGAGCCAGATGGAGAATTCCAGCTAGAGCCTCAGTGTATATTGCAGAAAAAGGTGATCATGCTCCAGAACCGACCAATCGAGCAGGTTAAAGTGCAATGGAAGCAATTTGGGCCCGATGAAGCTACAGGGGAGATGGCAGATCAAATGCGAGCTATGTATCCTTCATTGTTTGCCTGTTGAGGCAAAGAAGTTTTAGTATGATGTTTGGTATATGTTTTGGTAATGTTTGGTATATGTACATATGCATATGGATGTAAATACCGTCATGAGCTATGTTATAAAGATCAAATAAGTGGTATGGGTGTCATGTCAATATAGTTGTAATGTTGTCATGTTGGTTTGCTTTTTCGCAAGATGATCATTGTAAATACTACATCAAGCTATGTTATAAAGATCCATGTGAGGTATGTTTGCATATCAGCAATTTTGCTGAGGTATAGGTGTGGTTTAACATCGAGGATGGTCTTCCCCGAGGGGGAGGGTTTTGTAACAATGCTAGAGAAAATTCCATGTAATAAAAGTTAATAAAGGTAAAATAATAACCACACTGATGGGACACTTATTCCAAGTTGAATGTTGGGCAAGACATCCTAGTGTGGGTTTTCATTTGGTTTCTTATGGCTAAAGAAATTGGCAAAGGAAATGGCTAAGGCTTTGGAAAGGAAAAATGACATTTTTGGCAATTTTATTTATGAAAATAATGGAAATTAGGAGAAAAGGAAGGTGAAAGGTAACAGTTTGCATGTGCGGAGGAAAATGAAGGAAAATAATGGAAAATCAAGAAAATAGAGGCCTAATGGAGAAAAAGGATTTTCAGGATCAACGAGTACCTTTTTTTTCAGTTCCATTTTGGAGCTCTCTCATTATTCTTTCTCTTTCTCTCACTTTTGGACACAAATTTTTCTTCGAGCACTTTGGCATTGGATCAAGAAAGGAAAATAAGGCAAGAGGATGGAAGGAGCAAGCAAGGAAGACTGGGATCAAGCAACTACAACAAGATTCTTTGTAGGTATAGATTTGCACGTGTGTTTTCCTTGCTATATCTGTCATGCATGGTATTTCATGTGGTTCTTTGTTGTTATGGCATGGGTTTTACCAAGTGTGACAATGTTTTTAGCCTAGCCTTTCCATTTTTGGATAGCCATGGTGTTATGGGGTTCTCATGTTTTGGTTGATATGGATTTCTGGATGGATTCAAAGTTAAGTGAGGTGGATCTCTGAATAATAGAACACATGGCCTAGTAACCCCTGAATCAGACTGTGGGTTGCGGTAAAGCCAGATTTTGTGTTGCCTCGGTGGGCCTAGGAATCCTTGATGGGTTAATTGTGGGATATATGGTAAAGTTTAGAGGCGGTTTCCCTTGATTAGGCATAGGAATCCTTACCGATGAATGGTGGTATATACAATAAATCCTAGAGGGTGGTGCCTCCGTTTAGGGCCTAGTGATCCCTAGATCGGAGTGTGGATTCCGGTAAAGCCCGAGAGACTAAGAGACAGGAAAATTCCTCACAGTGTAGGTGGAGAAATCCAGTGGCATCCATGCTTGTTTTGGCCTAGTGATCTGGTGGAGATCACGGTAAAGCCTATTATTACATGTTTATTGTGTTTGCTTAGTGATTTGGGATGGATTACAATATAGCCTGGTTTCTATTAATGAGGGTGAGGTGGTTTAGCCTTAGGATGCCTTGGTTGGTTCTTTTGGTTTAAGTCCCACATTCATGCGTGGAATATGGCGTGGGGGTGAATGGATGAAGAGAGAATTGGCTCAACCATTCTATGGTCAAGTGGAACATGGTAGTCCCATCTTGGGTTCAATCTTTCATTCAGTAATAAGAGGTTCTTCCATGATATCTTATGTATAAATATATTGGTTTATATGTGGATTCTAGGGCTAATGTATCCTTGATATTTTTGTGTTATTATGCTAGTTATAAGCATGTATTATGAAAGTGATGATGTATGGATTTCCTCATGTTTTGATTTGTAAATGATTGAACAATGTATCCATGACCTAATAGATGATAATGCAATGAATGATATAAGGGAACAATGCTTCTTAGTGATTCTCAGATAAGTATGAGACCCTTATGCTCATATATGTTGTTTACTCTTGTATATTACATATTTGTGATATGTTTGACGAAATGCCTCTCATGGCTAGTAGGGGTCCAGTCAAGGGCTTGTTCAAGTAATTACATTTGTATCATCATTCCATTGTTATCTTTCACTTTTGAAGGTGTCATTTAGTTGTGGGTAGTGACTTGAGCTCTGGGCTTGAAAAGTGGCTCAAATCTTGGGGACGCATGTTGGGCCTCCAAAATGTCTTCAAATGACATCCACTTTCACCTTTATTGCCACCATTTCACTCACATGTCACAACTCCATAACCATATAACCTTTCTTTAGCCACCATTTTCATAAATATATGGGTTAGGATTCATATTTACCAAAGTTATTTATTTTGTGTTTAAAGTGAATTTATGATTAAAAAACTAGGAAATTAACATGGTTTCATGTATCTATATATGTGGCTTGAGTTTCATGACATGTGTAGGTCATTTGGAAGCTTCTAAGGCACCCTTATGTGGCCTCCAATGCTCAAATTCGAATTCCCTTCAAAGGAGATTTGGATAAAGGTCAAAGAAGGATATGTGTCCTATTTGGATTGTAACTCTATGAGGTGTCTCATTGTTTCTTATTTGGATTAGAACTCTATGAGACACTTAGGGGATATGTGTCTCATTATGAGGTATTTGGTTGTAACTATATGATATTTTAGTGGATCCTCATTAAATAGGGTAGCTTCTTATGTTTTTGTATAAATAGGAGAGCCTTCTCTTTTGAAAGGCATGTGTAAAGTTGGAGAAATGCTCATTTTTAATAGAGAATATGGAGCTTATACTTGGAAATTTGAAGATTTAGTTTTGCTTGCAAATGGATCTTCTTCACTTGCCATCCTCATACACCATTGGAATGGCCATCTAATGATTGTGAGATTTAATTGCTTTTATAGATTAAAGTTCATTTGCTTTCTTAGTATTAGTTTTAGAATGACTGTGTAATCTTTGCTTTTCTAAAAACATTTCAATAGGGAAGATTTATGTATTTTCTAATTGAATTAAGTTTGAGGCAATGGCTCATAGTTATTTAGTTTCCTTTCATGTTCTGTTATTTACTTTCTTAGATTAAACCATCAATTCATTGTATAATTGAATAAAGGATCAGGCCAAGAAGGTGACTTCAAATTGGGTGATTGAATGTTCAACCTATGCAATCATTGAGATTTACTTTTTCGTGCTTTTATATTTGCTTTTAAGATCCTCATTTAATTGCATTAACTAATATTCCTAAAGATCATTCTAAGAAATTGGTTTAATCATATTTCAAGATTGAATGGTTGAATATTTGATACATGCAATTACTGAGTTATTATCTGCAAAATTTACTTGCTTTTCTAGGACATTAGAAGTTAAAGTATAAATAGTTGCTTACACATCATCTCAAGAAGGTAACACTTCATAATTGAATGTTGGAGTAACTAAGCATACATTAGTTGTTTTTGATTTCACAGGTTAGTTGAATTTCATTTTCATTATTTGATTTCATAGATTAGATGAATTGGTTTTTGTTATTTTGTAGTTAGATTGATCTAAGCTGAAAGACAATTTCTAGCACATACAGTGCACACATGCTTCACAAGTTTACGAATCCCCTGGGTTGACAAATTAAATGATAGGCAATCACTTTTCCCCAACAAAGCATGCAAAACACTGGGTAGAAAAGTCCTTGGAAGCTAGCATACCACGATGTGGGAGTGTCCAAAGCCTTCTGGATGCATGCATACCCATATCAAGGGAGCGTCCACAAGTGTAATGGTTCAAAAACTCAGTGGGACACAGGGGTTGGTTACCCAAGATGTTGGGATGGTTCCTGGGAGTCTTGTTGTTGATGTGGAAGGTTTTTATGGTGTGTTTCCATCGGTTTCACTTCCTTAAGGTGAATTAGGAGGTTGAATCATATCATAGTAACTTCTCGTCACATGTTTACCCCGGTTGGACGATTACTTGGGTAAATGAGGGAGGAGGGTGTTACAGTAGGCATTGATTTACATGTGTGTTTTCCTTACTAGATTTGGCATGCATGGTATTGCATGTGGTTCTTTGTTGTCATGGCATGGGTTTGTCCAAGTGTGACAGTGTTTTCAGCCTAGCCTTGCCATTTCTAAATAGCCATGGTGTGGTGGGGTTCTCATGTTTTGGTTGAGCTGGATTTCCGGATGGATTCAAAGCTAATTTAGGTGGATTTCCAAAATAAAGAACACATGGCGTAGTGATTGCTGAACCGGACTATGGATTGTTGCAATGCCACTAGCCTAGTGACCCTTAAACCAAACCATGGGTTGCGGTAAAGTCAGGTATTTTATGCCTCGGTGGGCCTAGGAATCCTCAATCGATTAATGGTGGGATATATGGTAAAACCTATAGGTGGTTTCCCTTGATTAGGCGTAGGAATCCTTGCCGTTGAATGGCATGATATACGGTAAAGCCTAGAGGGCGGAGTCTCGGTTTAGGTCCTAGTGATCCATTATGGATTGTGGTAAAGCTTGAGAGAATAGGAGACATGAAAATTCCTCAAGGTGTAGGTGGAGAAATCCGGTGGCATCCATGCTTGTTTTAGCCTAATGATCTGGTGGAGATGATGGTAAAGCCTGTCGTCACATTTTTATTATTTTGGCCTAGTGATATGGTGTGGATTGCGATAAAGCCTGGTTTCTATTGATGACGGTGTGGTGGTTTAGCCTTGGGATGCCGAAGTTGGTTCTTTTGGTTTGAGTCCTACATTCATGCTTGGAATATGACACGGGGATGATTGGATGAAGAGGGATTTGGCTCAGCCAATCTATGGTGATGTGGAATGTGGTAGTCCCATACCGGGTTGGATTTTGCATTGATTAATAAGAGGTTCTTTCCTTGGTATATTATGTGTAAATGTATAGGTTTATATGTGGATTCTATCATTGATGTATGCTTGATATTTTGTTGTTATTATGCTGATTATAAGCATGTATTACGACAGTGATGATGTATGGCTCTCCTCATGTTTTGATTTGCAAATGAATGAATAAGGTATCTATAAACAGATAGATGACAATTCAATTAATGATATAAGGGAACAATGCTTCTTAACGATTTTCAGATAAGTATGAGACCCCTATGCTCAGATATGTTGTTTAAACATGTAGATTACATATTTCTGACATGCTTGATGAAATGTTTGTCATGGCTAGTGGGGGTCCAATCTAGACCTTGTCAATGTTTTTGCAAATGTATCATTGTTTTTTTATGTAAATTCATTTTTGAACCTGTGATTGAGTTATGGGCAGTGACTTGGGTTCTGGGCCTGAAAAATTGGCACAAATCACAGAGTCGTAGGCACATGTATGAGGAGAAAAGTCCCCATACGCACACATGCATTGTTGTGTGAGCATTTGGAGCCTCCAAGACGCACCCTTTTCCACATCACGAGAGCATCCAGGGGTTTGATGCATTAAAATTTCAGTTGGTCTCAGGGGCTGGTTACTTGAGTAGTTGGGATGGCTCCTGGGAGTTCTATCACTGATGTGGAAGGTTTTTGTGGTGTGTTTCCATCGATTCCACTTCCTTAAGTTGACTTAGGAGGTTGAATCCATTAAAGTGGCCTCTTTGTGCATATTTACCCCGGTTGTCCAGTTACTTAGGTAGATGTGGGATGAGGATGTTACAATAAGCCCCCTCATGACCATGAAAACATACACATAAATCATATCGTCATAAACAAATAGGAATATCACATTCTTCCAATGATAACACAATCACTGTTATAACATATATCAGACAATATTCATCATTCATGAGGAAAAATATATGTATACAAGTAAATACACTTATATATATAACTTGAATGTCTGGAAACTAAGGGGGGGAATTCAAATCTCCACCCAACCATAGAATAGCTACAATGCAATCTTTCTTGCAGTTTACCACCCTTGATCTAGATTTAGAGTCTAAGGAGTTAATTGCTTAAGGGAATTCACACTAATAATCAGTCAAACAAATAATCAAGACGAGAAGTTCATTGTCTAGGTGGTTGGTCAACTACCTCCAGTAGTAAGCACCACCCTGACCCTCTTCCCCAACCGAAATCAATCACAGGGATTCACCCAAGGCTTAGTAAAGTATTTTTTAGTTCCAAGAGAATGAATGCACTATATAAATGGTTTATCAACTGGATTTTCCAGGCAAGTATTGTATGAGTCAATATCCCACTATCTAGGTGGTTTATCAACTTACTAAGCAAGTGCATAAGTGGTTTATCATCCCCTTTTTAGTGAGCACCTAGGTTTCTTAGCCTACCAAGTGGTTTATTAGCCTTCTATAAATCACCCCAATGATTTACTTGCTCCATGAGCAAGCACTAAGTGATTCAACCCTCCACTAAACCTTCATTGGCCAATCAATCACTGACACACACCATTGGCCTCAACAAATCATCAAGAACGTTGGATTAATTATAGAGCACTGGCTAGAGAATATCATTTATCCCTTACAGATCCTTGTCCACTACCACTCCCATCACTTGTGTTCTTTTGTGTTCTTCATTCACTGTGTCTTCCTACTAAAATCTCTCCCCCCACATTCTCTATATGCATAACTCCTTAATTTTGTCTCTCGTTGGCCTCCTTTTCTTCATGTCCCTTCACTTATGTGTTGACCACACCAACACGCCCCATGATAACAGGGACATTATGGGCTTGTCCTTCACTCATGTGGCCCATACACAATTTCAATTTTGCACTAGTAGGGCCATAAGTTCATCAAGGAGATAACTAGTAAAATAAACACAGTGGCTTGGGTTTACACTCAGCACAAGAAAATTCTCCTCCTCATACCACTGAATCTATGTTCACTCCTCTAACCTAATAATTATTTACATTTCCACATTATTTACATGAATTACAATTCATAGTGACATTTACAAGAGGGGTAGCAAAAAGGATTGTTATAGACCCCACCCTCCTTAGAGGAACATCGTCCTCGATGTTCTATAATAGAACATAAAAGTTGAACAACTAGCTTTATATACACATAGCTCCTTTTATATATATTTACAAAGTAAACAAAAATGGGTAAGATACCCTCATTTGATCATCCATTTCCCAAGTGGTTTCATCTGGTCCAAAGTGCTTCCACTACACCTTGACTTATTTGATTACTCAATTCTAGAGCATGATCTGCTTCCAATCCAGAATGTACTATGGTTATGGTTGGAATTATCCCTCAAATTCCACCTATATCACAGACCAATCAACAACATAATTGGCATCATGCACATACTTTTTAAGTAAAGAAATTTGGGAAACATCATGTGCTTTCACTATGGGTGGCAAGGCTATTTTGTATGTCATTGACCCCACTCTTTCCAAAATTTGAAATGGTGCATAAAATATTGGTGTTAACTTAGCACATGATCATATTCTCATAGATCTCTTCATTGGCTTGATGCAGAGATAAACATGTTCCCCCAATTGGAATTCCTTATGCATTCTTTGTTGATCTGCATCGTTGTTTTGTCTGTCCTTAGCTACTTTCAATTTCTGCTTGATAACAACTACCTCATGTTCCATTTCCTTCAACATATTAGGCCCAAGGACCACCTTGTTCACTGGATCATTCCAGTTTATGGGAATGTTACATTTTCTTCCATATAAAGCCTCAAAAGGACTCATCTTCAATGATTCCTAGTACCCATTGTTATAAGAAAATTATACCAAAGGTAGAAAATCTTCCCACCTCTTGGGCTAATGCATGATATACATTATTATCATGTCTTCTAGCACCCTGTTTACTCCTTTAGTTTGTCCATATTTTTGACGATGATATGCTTTACGAAATGTTAACTTTGTTCCCAAGCCAACAAACAATGCTTTCCAAAACTTTGAAGTGAATTTGGCATCTTGATCTGAGATGATATTCTTGGGTACTATACCATGCAATATAAATATTTATTTCATGAAAATATGAGTAATATCAATTTCCTTGTGGGTGGACTTGACAACTATAAAATGAGTTGCCTTACTCAACTTTTCCACTACCACCATTATGGCATCATGTTGTATAGATTTCCTTAGTAATCTTGTAATGAAATCCATAGAGGTTACTTCCCACTTCCGCTCAGGAATGGGGATTGGTTGCAACAATCCCTCTGAATGTATGTATTCTACTTTCACCTATTAACACTCCAAGCATATGACAATGTACTCGGCAACATCTTTTTTCATACTCGACCAATAGTACATGTTTTTCATAGATGTTATCATTTTCCTATAAGAAATATGACCTAAATAAGGTCTTTTATGAAACACGCTAGAGATGAGATTCTTCAAGTCACCCATGTAAAGTATATACCATCTACCTTTGAATTTCAATATACCATCATCTGTGAGTGAGTAATTCTTGCTCAATGTTCCTCCTGGCTCTTGCTGCAAGTGTTTCTTCACTTGTTAGTGTTGTTCATCCTGAAGCAATGATTCTTTGATCCTTTCTTTAATATCAACTTCACAAGTACTAATGGCAATCATGTGAGCCACTTGTAGCCTTTTGGTAAGTGTATTTTCTACCTTTTTTTCCATGACTTTGATATATTTTATTTCAAAATAAAACTCACTGATCAAGGCTAGCCACAATGCCTGTCTTGCATTCATCTTCAACTGGTCTATTAGATACCTCAACCCTCCATGATATGACATTAAAATAAACTTTCTTCCCTACAAATAGTGCCTCCACATCTTTAATGCATGCACTATTATTTCTAGCTCCAACTCATGAGTGACATAATTTTTCTCATGCTCATTCAACTTCCTCTATTAGTAAAAACCTACTTGTCCTTTTTGCATTAGGATTCTACCGAGCCCCTCTTTACAATAATCGACGAAAACCACAAAATATTTTCTCATATCTATTATTATCAATGTTAGTGCATGTGTGATAAGATATTTTAATTGCTCAAAACTGGTTGCACATTTTGATGTCCATTGAAATTTAATTCCTTTCCTTTGGAATGTTGTGATTCGATGTCTGATCCTTGAGAATTTTTTAATGAACCTCCAGTAATAATTGGCCCATCCCATGAAGATTCTAACTTCTATCACATTCTGAGGAGTAGGCCACTCCATGAAGGCTTTGATCTTCTCATGATCTACTACCACTCCTTCCTAGGAAACAATGTGTCCCAAGTACTGAACTTGTGACTGGATGAAATCACATTTGTTGAATTTGGCATAATTCTTTTGCTCTCTCAACAATTTCAACACCAATTTTAAATCTTCTTAATTCTCTTCCTTGGTTTTAAAATAAATGAAAATGTCATCTATAAATACCAACACAAACATTTCCAAATATGGACTAAGAACGTTGTTCCTCAAACACATAAAGGTTGTTGCCAAGCATTGATGAGTCCAAATGGCGCCACCACAAACTCATAATACCCATACCTAGTTTTAAAATATATCTTGTGGATGTATTCATTCTTAATTCATACCTAATGGTACCCATACTTCAAGTCTATCTTAGAAAATACAACATCTCCTCTCAGTTGGTCAAACAAGTCATCAATCCTACGAAAATGATACTTGTTCTTTATTGTGGCTTTATTTAGCTTCCTATAGTCAATATACAATTGTAGTGTGCCACCTTTCTTTTTTCACAAATAACATCAAGGATCCCTAGGGTGACACACTGGGCTTGATGTATGCCTTGTCTAGCATATCCTTCAGTTGTAATTTAAACTCTACCAATTATGGCGTGCTCATGCAATATGGAATTTTTGAAATTAGCATTGATCCTGGCAACAACTCGATCAAGAAATCAATTTCTCTTATGAGTGGTTATCCTAGAATATCCTCAAAATATATTTCCATATTCTCTCAACATTGGGTAATCTTTCATTTCATCTCTACTATCCTCTGGATTAATGGTCACTTGGATCGCATACAAGGAACATACTTTTCTATTGCACCTCTTCACTTGTAGCATTGATATTTTCCTAATATTAATAGGCTTATTTATTCCTTGCAACATTACTCTCTCCCTTACATCACTAAGAAATTTCAATGACTCGTCGTAGCAATTGATTTTAGCTTTATGGCCGCTAGCCAACCCATGTTGACTAGCACATCATATGCACCCATCAGTAATAGATTCAAATCAATTGATGTGGGTTTATCCTTTATTATCACTCGGCATGATCTCACCACATATATAATTCACTTTTTGGTTCCTATAGCTAGCTGAAGCAACCACGATTCCCTGTGGGAACTTTTCTGTAATGCACACTTTTCCATGAATTTTGGGCTAACATAGCTAAAATTAGAACCTGGATTAACCATAATCAAAACATATTGGTTAATGACCATACCTTCCATCTCAACCATTGAAGCTTAGTGATCGACCTACATGTTGTCCAATGCAACATAAATTTCTGGCATGTTCTAAGCCACATCATTCATTGCCTCTTCTTCTTGTACATTATACATCCTTGGACCATTCTATTGTTGATGAGGGAAATCCCTCCATAAGTGGTTTTCTCCACATGTCCAACATTGTATGGGTCCTCTTTTGAACCCCTCGTCTTCCTCTCTTGCATGCTAGAAGAATAGATCTCTACTAGCAATAGTATCTTTTTGCTAAATTTCAACCTTGGTAGGAGTGGTAAACTTTACATTCCTTCCTCCCGGTTGATGTCCTGCAATTTTCTTCCCTTTTCCTCTAAAGTTGGGCATACCTCTTGCTTTCTAATCAGTTCTAAGCTCAACCTTATGCTTGGACTATTCATAGAAATAATTTGTCTTTTGGATGGTGTCCTCCAAGGTTTTTGGCTTGTCAAACTCTATTTTGTCCCCTGTGAGCCTATGGTAGTCCACTGAGATACTTTTGGATCTTTATCTTCTCATCCTTCATGTAAGGCATATATCTAAGAAAATCCAAGAATATATTGGTGTACTCATCAACTATCAATTTCCCTAATTTGTGCTCATGAAATTCCTTGACCTTGTTGTCATAGTACCTTTCAAATAGATACTTCTCTTGGAAATATTTCTCAAATCTCCTCTAGGACATATCCCTTTCTCTAATGTTGTTGAAATTCCTCAGTTCCTCCCATTAGATATTAGTCTTACCTTTCAAGTTGAAAATGGATATTCTTTCCTTCATATTCCTAGAATAATCATGCTTCTTCTTCCTCAATATTCTTCACCTACCCATCAAATGTAGGAGGTTTTTCCTTCTTAAAATTTTCTAGCATAAAATCTCTCTCTTTTCTTTGTTGTTGGCAATGTCTCTTAGTTGCATCACTAGACAATTGCTAATGATTGTTTTTCCTCCTCTCTTATGTACTTAGTGGAGTTCCTACTCTCACTGTATCTTCACTTTCCTTCCTATGTATTTTCTTAGATCGGTTTCCATCAACAACACCAATCCTTAATTCATGCTTCCATGGTCCTGATGGACTCTATCTAAACTTATACTTTCCTAGGTAGTTGGCACTTAGCTCATGTTACTTCTTCCGTTTCAAGTTTGATAAGATTTGTAGTACACTTTCATTTACTTTTAATTTATTTTCCTAATCTCTAATAATACTCTTTTCAAATTCTCAATTCAACCCTCAAACTTATAAGGGTGTCCATCTAGCCAAGGGAGTCTTCCTCTCTCCTCTTTCTGATTGAATCCTCTTCCTGATAATGATAGGATCTACTAGTGTTGTATTGTACCATTCTATCGTCCATCCTTTTACTCTCTTGTTGTTCCTTGATGTCTTCTTATGTGTTGTTACACACATATAACTGTTAGTCAACCAAAATCACAAACAAACATATTTACCCATCACCTTGGCATATTTTCAATAAGCATGTTGATGTGAGCCTATTAGAAACATCAAATCTCAAGTTAGTATGCCAATTAGAAAACAAAATAGCATACAAAATCTATTGTGTTAACCATTTTATCATTTCACAATTATGATATCAACACATATATGCATACAACACACAATCATCAATTATGGTTCTATAATTAGCACACGTTTGCACACAACAAAAAATCATCCTTTAAATGCCAGACTCTGTAACAGATATCTTAAGCTTATCCTCCTAGTCCCACTCAGTATCCGTGATGAACTTGGGTGCTTTAATACCACTCTATATCAGAGCTCCAAATTTTATCTCCAAAGGCCTAGTGTAGAACCTCTCTCTAATACCAGTTTGTAATGCTCCATCCCACCCCCTACACTTCCTGGGATATAAAAGGTGTTACTTTTAACTAACCCAACCTCCATGGTCTCACTATGAATACGGGGTTACAAAAATCCTTCTTCTCCAAAACTTCTTGAATTAACTTTGGATAATACCATCACATCAAGCTCATCATGAGCTTTTCGACAATATAAATTTTATTCCAATCTAACCTTTGGATTGAGAGCTACACCATTTTAAACTTTGAACTATTAACTCTTTCCATATCAACCAGACACTACCACATGGAAACTCCATGTGGCCCATATGGATTTGTTGTCGATTTTTCAAGTGCAATAGATATAAACACTACTTTCGAAAATATTGATAATTACTTATAATGATGTAGATCTTCTTTTAGCAATTTCAATTTATCATTATGTAAGTACATTTTATAAATTCAACCATGAATGTACATTAATATTAGAGAGCACAATGCACAAATAAAACCCAAGATTTACCCTGGGAAAACCCACTTGGGGAAAAACCCAACCACCTTTTCCTTAGAAAAATTCTTTAGTCCAACAAGAGATACACCTAATTTTTCTAGTCAATATGATGGCCAAACTAACCTACAATGTTATGGTCAAACCTGGTCAACCAACCCGCTTGTTAAGTAGGAAAAATTTTAAGAACCACCCTAAATTTATATGTATAATAAATGGGCAAATCCCCATGATACATAGGAAAAATGGGAGTTGATTTTATCAATAATATAATATGTATATATAATTTTTTTGGCGAATCTCTCACCAGATTATATTATCTTGTAAATTCATGGAGAATCTTTCACTGAATTATAAAATCTTGTAAGAACTTGGCAAATATTTCACTGAATAATAAAACATTGCGAAGTCTTGGTGAATGTTTGGTTAAAGTATGAAATCATATATGATAATAGGAACACATATTCATTACACTGTAATATACTAACATACATGTTTGGAAAAAATAAACATAATTTTCTCTTCTTACAAACAATTTTGCAAGTTTTAGTGGTCCTGTTTGTCAAGGTTCTTACTGTACACTCTTTCATATCCTTCTATTAGTTTTGATAATATTCCACAACAAAGTTCTTGTAGGTGTTGATCTTGACCACCAGTTTTGTCAAGGTAGGAGAGATTAATATTTTCTCTACCACTTTTGTTAAGCTACCACTTTTGTCAAGCTATCAAATTCCTTTCTTATTCCATAGAATCCAAATGCGAGATTAAAAAAAACACATCAAGTTCGTTTATTCCATAGACTCCAATTGCGAGATTAAAAAAAAAAAACACATCAAGTTTGTTTACCCCAACACGCCAACAAGTAGCAAGCCCCAACTATATAATATAAGAAAGTAGTAGGTATCCCAAAGGCCTGAAGGGGATCTAATGGAAAAAAGTGACCGTTGTCAGTTCCATTCAATATATAAATATATAAATGTAGATTTATTATTATTTTAATTGGAAATCTTGAATTAAATAATAAAATTTAATTACGTCTCTCCCAATCTAAATTTCTTATTAGCATAATTCACTACCTTCATACGTCTTGCATTTTTTAATAGCGTTGTAACATGTGGATTAATTTCCTTTTTGGTGCACAATCTCCGCCTTTTAGGACAATATGGTGCAGTGGCCCAACCCCTACAAATCATTACGACAAACTAAGAATAACAGAGAAGATGAAAGGTTGTACAAACCAACATATTTTTCAAACAACTAATCCAACATTAGTACCTTAACCTTTTCATGAAGATATCATATTGAGAACGTTTGAAAAATGGTGGGAAATCTGGGCAACCACTATCTCTCTTCTACGAGGGTGATGTGAAAAGAGTGATAAGATTTCACTGTTTTGATTTTTTTTGTTAAATCAGAAAAACCAATATTAATGGAGATATTGGTATTTTTTACTAATTTTTTTGAAGTGACTAAATGTAGCTTTAACCATTCACCTTAATATCTTCATTTACAATATAATTTCCTAAGTCTATTTAATATCTTCATTATCATAAAAACCAACCTATATCCATCTTAACTCCACATCTACCACTCTTAGAGGGATGAAATCTATTTATCCCTCTCAGCACTTGGTAGACCCGGAATTAAGATGGATCTAAGTTGATATTATTTCTCCTTTAAATAGTCTATGCTCACGTGAATACCATGGTATTACCATGGGTGAATACCATGGGTTATCATAAACCTAGAGCTTAAAAACTACTATTAGTAATTTATAAAAATAAATAATTGATTTTTATTTATTTTATTTTATTTTAACCAAGTTAAAATATTTAAGTGACATTAAATTACAACATCCATTTTTACTCTTGATCTACCAAGCCCTCAGAGGGATCAAATATTTTTTCACTCTATGCTAGTTTGCTTAGACGCATGTTTTGAGTGTTTGTAAATATAAGGTGACTTATGGAGTAAATATAAAAAATATTTTATTTATTTACCATACCTGCTTAGATGCATGTTTTGAGTGTTTGTAAATATAAGGTGACTTATGGAGTAAATATAAAAAATATTTTATTTATTTACCATACCTATCGTTTATTTATATTTTTATTAATTTACCATACCACTTTTATAAATATGGTATTTGGCCCATAGGATTCACTTAAATAAAACCTCTTTTTTGAGCATTCTTAAATAGAAAGAGGGCTATGGACTAAATATAAAAAGAGGTTTTATTTATTTACCATACCTATAGTTTATTTATATTTTTATTTATTTACCATACCTTTGGAGTAAGTATAAAAGGAGGTTTTATTTATTAACCATACCTTTAGTTTATTTATATTTTTATTTATTGGAACCAAATACAACCTCCCAAACCAGGTGAATCGGGTCAAATGAGTATTTTCATAGTTTATCCACCCCTTTTTTTGGGGCTAAAATGATATATATATATATATATATATATATATATATATATATATATATATATATATATATATATATATATATATGAAATGGGTGTTTTATAAAAATTTCGCCCCTCTAAAATGAAAAACCCCTTAAATTTCGCCAATGGGCTAAAATTTGCCCCTAAAATTTACCATGTTGTTAAGTCAATCTTCTACCCATCAACCTTGACCCTCTCTGATCTTCCTAGGCCAAAATTTGGCCTCCTAGAACTTGCCCAAAAACTTGTCCTATTGCCCAGAAGTTCAACATGTTTCCCATAATATGCCTAGAAAGTCACTCGTGCGAAGTCATGGAGAGAGAGAAATGGTAAAGATGAATTTTTCCTTCTTCATCCTTCTTCGTCCTTCTTCTTCTTCACTTGGATGCCCATAATATATCTTTTTGTGTGAGAGATCGAATGGTTCCTTGTGGAGGAGGCCAAGTGCTTTATATATAGTGTTCTTCCTATTTGAATGGGTGTATCTTCACTGTTTCCGACTTGGATTGAAGGAGAGCCGACTTGACAAGTTTGAAGCCAAAAATTCAAAATTTTCTCTTTTGAAACCTACATGAAGAGCATGTCTTACATTAATCTTTTCAAGGGATAATCAAATAAAATGACATTAAGAATTTGTCTTACAGTTTCATTATATATTTCAAGGGCTAAAATCTAAATTATGAACATTGGCCATAGCTACAAAATTCAACATCTGCCACATCATCCTAAATAGTGTCAACATCTATGTGGCATAAAAACTCGTGGCAACTACCACCTCATATTAGTTCATCGGTCCCATAGGATTCAACCCTTTTGTTCCACGCAACGATTTCCTTTGTATGTAGTTGTAGGAGATATTCAGGCGTGCATGGAATTTGCACTTTGGCAAACCTCCGAGACCACAAAACCTCTGGATTGACACATCTCCAAAGGAGGTCTAGTCCTCACATGATTAATCCACCACACCGGCCCTATCCCAAATGTACTATACATTCTATGAATTCTATCTTAATGCTATTCTGGGCTCTTGCAAACTTTCCACCATGTCGGGTGCCACCCTTGATACATCCACGAAAACACAAATTCTACTCAATGCATATCCAGCCTCACAATTAGTTTTCCATTGTGTGCAACCTCCCAGATCACCCACATCCTGGATTCACATACCATACGATATAACATTGGGCTCTGCCTAAGCAGGGTCCTCACTAGATATTACCTCTTACTTACTTTCTTCATGAGATATATGGATTATTTCAAATCTAGTGCATTCCCAAAAATCCATAAGTGTAAGTCGACTGAATGTCTAGATTCTCGGACACATCTGTTAGGCCTAAAGTGCATTCAACCTGGATATAAAATCCTACCAACAACTTATCTAGCCCCGAATACAAAATCCTACCAATCACTTATCTGACCCTGGATACAAAATTCTACCAATCACTTATCTGGCCCCGAATACAACTTTGATTTCTACAATACTCAAACTTATAAATTCTAAGAACTTCAAGGAGCTTTTCCAATGATTTCCTTGAAGCCTAGTGTTGCTCATAACACCACCTTCTATAGGAATGAAACCCTTATTCAAACACTAACATTCAAAATATTATGCATATCCATAATAAAATCATTGGATCTATCAACATGCATACTATCAAACACTGAAACAAGTTAAGCCATAGCTAACACTGTATAAATTCAAATATGGCAGCATCATATTAAACTATAACATGGATCCCAAACAACACTATCAGGTCCAATAATATATCATACATTACATCAAAAAATCCCTTTCTCATGAAAGACAGTCACAAAATTTAAACAATTAGACAACCATATTATTCACAACTCCTTAGACAATAGAAATCACAATCTATAGCAGTTTATTCAAGCACTTCTAGAAGTCATACATGACCATATAAATAGATTTTCACCTCAAGAACATATAAAAAATCATAGAGGCCTCCAAGCCCCCTCATGATCATGAAAACATACACATAAAGCATCCCATCATAGACAAACATGAATATCACATTCCTCTAATGTTGACACATTCACTACTATAACATATATCAAGCAATATTCATCATTCATGATGCAAAATATATGTATACAAGTAAATAAACTTATCTATATAACTTGAATAATTGGAAACTAAGGGAGGAACTTCAACTCTCCACCCAACCATAAGCTAGCTACACTATAATCTTTCTTGCACCTAACTGACCTCGAGCCAAATTTAAAGTTTGAGGATTTAATTGCTCAAGGGTATTCACACCAATAATTAGTCAACCAAATAATCATGAAGAGAAGTCCATTATCCAAGTGGTTTGTTGACTGCCTCTAGCATTAAGCACCATAATGACCCTCTACCCTAATTGAAATGACAAGGATTCACCCTAGCTTTAGTAAAGTATTATTCAATAGGAAACATTTTAAGAACCACCCTAAATTTATATGTATAATAAATGGGTGAATCCCCATGATACATAGGAAAAATGGGACGAAATTTTATCAATAATATAATATGTATATATAATTTGTTTGGCAAATCTCTCACCAGATTATAATATCTTGTAAATTCATGGTGAATCTTTCACTGAATTATAAAATCTTGTAAGATCTTGGAAAATCTTTCATTGAATAATAAAACATTGCGATGTCTTGGCAAATGTTTTGTTAAAGTATGAAACCATATATGATAATAGGAAAACATATTCATTAAACTGTAATATACTAACATACATGTTTGGAAAAAAGAAACATAATTTTCTCTTCCTACAAACAATGTTGCAAGTTTCAGTGGATGTGTTTGTCAAGGTTCTTACTGTACACTCTTTCATATCCTTCTATTAGTTTTGATAATATTCCATAACAAAGTTTTTGTAGGTGTTGATCTTGACCACCAGTTCTGTCAAGGTAGGAGAGATTAATATTTTCTATACCACTTTTGTCAAGCTATGAGAGATTAATGTTTGTACAAATTTTGTTTTACTTTTCTCCCAAATTTTGTTTCCTTGAGTGTTTTCATCACTACCTTGTTGATTCCATATCAAACCAATTTCTCAAATTCCAGCCTAACTGTGACAAAGGAATTTCTTGCTTCTACAAATTTGTAGCCTCATTGTAAGGAGAAGTTGTTATATTTGCAGAGGCAATTTATAAACACTTTCATTCGCTCTCCAGCTAGTTTTTAAGCCATCGACCTTTAGGTAGTTCATCCTTCCATATGATATTTGGTCATTACACTCTATTCTTCAAGAAATATATAAGTTATGAAAGTCATTCTACCATGTCATGAAGTGTTGAATCGAGGGAATCCCCTACCCATGAACCTTACTTGTGGTCTTACGATGCAATCTTCTGTTTTAAGTCATTGTGTTAAAGTCCTTCCCCTTCAAGCAGACTCTATGAAAGTAGGAAAATGAAACAACCCCCCGTTACTTACTGACCTTCCTTTCTCTTACCTGAATAGTCGTAGCTTACCCAAGAAACAAATGGTTCCTACCTTGAATTATGGAGTTTAATAGACCAACAATAAAAGATTTATGTAACTCTAGTCCCCACCACCTGAACACCTTATGGCCCAGCACGAATGAAGGCATGTTAAGGATTTATTCATTAGTCTTTGTAAAGATAATTTCAATTCATATTCATCATGGCTTCCGCTAACCACTCATGTAGGGTCGCTTGGCTTGGCAATGCAAATTTATCATTAATGCTTCCCATCACTCGACCACCTTCAATCATATTCATTTCAACAATTTCATTTTGATTAGCATTTGTAAAATTTGTATGTGGTTTTTGCCATCAACAACTATTATTTTTTCTTGAATTTCTCCATCATATTCTTAAGTAGCATTGTCATGTTCATCATCATCACCTAATAGATGATATGTTATGGAACTAGCTCACAAAAAGATAGAAAAGAGAGATCAACGCCTTAGAATTCAGCCTCTTCGAGGGGGCAACCTCCTTTACATTACACAAATGAACAATTCTTGGATGATACAAATGAAAAGACCTCCTTTCTATATATAGCATCTAAGGGGTCATAACATAATTAGAGCCGACATAACAATAATAATGTAAGGACACAATAATAACAATAGTGGGCTTCTATGGGGCACAATAGTAACAATATGGGCACTACATGGGTACATCAATATAATAAGTGGGTTGTACTAATATCAATAAGGGCTACACTAGTAGTATAGGGGCCTAACATGCCCCTCTCCTTCAAAAAGCGTTGTCCTCAATGCTTGAGTAGTTTTTGATGCTTCTGTATAAAATTCTTGTCCTCCCATGTGGAATCTTCAGTGGGTAAGTTCTTCCACTTGATGAGATACTCTGAAATTGATCGATTTCGTAGCTGTCGGGTTCTTGCCCTGTGACTACTCCAGGTTCCAATATGATTTTTCCTTCCTCTTCAATTTCTGGCAATATTGTTTGAATTGGGATCTTTTGCAACTTTTGAATAAGTGGCCATACTTCTTCATCCTTCTTCCATTCATCCCTTGCTTCGTTTATCCAATCTGGTTGGATAATAGAAATAGCACAAAACAATGTTTCCACATCCTCATCCTTGAAGAGTCTTCCCATTCGGTAAGGTCGCTATTTTTTAAGTGCATGTAGTATTTCCAACATTTCCTTCTCATAAATAGCTTGCTTGAGATGTAGTAGTAAAAATACCCAATCACCTACATCAAAACATTTTTCACTACGATGTTGATCTACCTGTTGCTTCGTTTGATTTTGCACCAAAGTGGCGTTATCCTTTAAAAGTTGGAGAACTTATTGTTGATGCTCGATGTGATCTTTCACTGCTTGAACCTTTTTCTTATTGATATGTTCTTCTATCCCTAGAGTTTGAGGAGTGGCAATTTCTTCCAATCCTTTACAAGATATGGTTGGATTCATTTCTTGATGCTCGATGTGATCTTTCACTTCTTGAACATTTTTCTTCTTGATATATCCTTCTATCTTGATAGTTTGAGGAGTGGTAATTTCGACCAATGAATTACAAGATATGGTTGGATTCATTTCTTCTTTCTCGATGTGATCTTTCACTTCTTGCACCTTTTTCTTCTTGATATGTGCTTCTATCTTAAGAGTTTGAGGAGTGGTGATTCTTGCCAATGCTTTACAAGATATGGTCTGATTCATTTCTTCTTTCTCTAGGGCGGTGTCCTGGCGTATATCCTCTTCTTTTGATGTTTCTTGATCCTTTTCTTCCTCCTCTTCATATTCTATGTAAAATAATTTCTTCTCAACACATTTATGACTTTAATGCATTTGATATCACAATTGTAACAAAGCCCTTTTTCTCCTTTTTCTTCCAATTGTTGTGGTGTAACCCTTGTAGGTTGTGGAAGGCTAGGAGAAACAACACTTCCATATTTATAATTGTGAGGGGTATGCTTCCTGGTTTCCATAATTTTGCTTTCCACTATGTCACAAAGCCCTTTTACTCTTTCCAATTGTTGTGGTGACGCTCTAAAGAAGGTGTTGCTCTTTGTATCCTCATAATGTGCTACCATTTCCTCCGTGAAAATTGACCACGTAACAAGTTGTTTATGAGAACAAAGCCATTCATACCATAAAAATTGATCCGGTTCTAAATATTAAGATGCAATACATACCTTTTGTAACAGTGGTACACCATGTAGATCAAAATATTGCTCCATCTGAAGTATCCAATTTACCGGATCCTTGCCATCAAACTTACTCATATTGCTTTTTCTTGATTTTAGGAGCTAGATATTGAAACGACTGTAGCTCTATACTTTTGGATCTTTAAGTTCTGAAATTGCAACCTGTAGTAGTCCTCTGTGTCCTATTTCCAATGCCACTAGTCTGATCCAAATTGGATTCTCCAAGAAAGAGTTATGCACAATCTCCCAAGATGACTTGATTATAGACCTTTCCAGAAGAGCGAACTTGTATAAAGTTCCACGTGTCACTTTTTCGACCTTTGGATATGAAAAAGATACACAAGAAACTACAGTCCATCCTATTTCTGTACCTTCTTACGAAATTTCAATCTGATGCTCAGAGAGAAAGTTATGACGATTTTCCCCAGATCACCTGTTTGGAATGTAATTCAGGAGTCTGCAAAAAGACCAACTTCCTTAAATCATATATCCGAAAATATAATGTCAAAAGCTCTGAAATTTGGACGCGAGATTCAAACGATTTATTCTCAAATGGGTTTTCTTTTTAGCTTCTGAAACGTCGCAGAAAAAAAGTGATATCGAAAATGCCACAATGACCTGTTTGGAGCAGCGAAACCCTAGAATCCAAAGTTCTGATACCAAATGTTATGAAACCAGCTCACAAAAAGATAGAAAAGAGAGATAAACGCATTATAATTTAACCTCTTCGAGGGGCCAACCTCCTTTACATTACACAAATTAACAATTCTTGGATGATACAAATGAAAAGACCTCCTTTCTATATATAGGATTCTAAGGGGTCATAACATAATTAGAGCCGACATAACAATAATAATGTAAGGGAACAATAATAACAATAGTGGGCTTCTATGGGGCACAATAGTAACAATATGGGCACTACATAGGTACATCAATATAATAAGTGGGTTGTACTAATAACAATAAGGGCTACACTAGTAGTATAGGGGCCTAACATGATAACATCCTTGAGGTAGACTCAACATGTTTATAACAACTTTTGCATCTTTATCACTAGGTATTTCAAAAACTTGGCTACAAGCCTCATCGTTGGTAAGAGCATCATAATTGACTATCCAAATTCCATTGCACCTACATTCCACATTAATATTAGAGGGTTTCAAGGTCCTTTCAATAGATATGCTAGCAATTTCAACTATTTCAAACCTTTTTACCTCTCTCTATGGGTTCTTTGCCATCCAATTTATTCTCTCAAACCTTAAATAATTCTTAAAAGGCCCAAACACACTTCTATGGATTGCAACTTATGAGTAATGTCTAAGCAGTGCCAACACTATGTATGCCTATCGTGTTTGCCTCTATAGTTTTTAAAACTATGTTGTTGTGATGGCCATAAAAGATTAACAAGTATATGTTTGTAAGATAGATGCCTCCTTGTAAAAAGTGACAAAATGGTATAGCCAAATAATAAACAATTATTTAATCATCCATGCATTAGGATGTGCAACCACAGATATTCCTTGCTCACAATTCTTGACATGGTTCTTCATATTTTTATTTCCCTAAAACAAATATAGCCTAGACATTGATAAACCAATTGTAATTGCACAACAAAATATAGTTATCCACGTTGTTGTTAGGAAACACTTTGGCAAATTTTCACTCATTCTCTTAGCATTTATCCACATGCCACAATTCCTTCCAACTTGGAAAGGAAACTCGTTACAATTTCATATATATTTTGTAAACTGTATGAATGATCTTTGTATGCCTTGAATAGAGTGTAATAGAACTTGTTCATAATTGTAGGGTGTAAATCCATAACTTTGTCTCCATTTCGGATTTCAATTGTTCATAATGCCAACTCTTGATATATTTTCTTAACTCCTGCATGCCCTGATTTCCCCAAAATCCATCTTTGAATGGACTCAAAGTGGAGCAAAGTTAGCCTTAAGTTGTATCAACTCTAGGTCATGGCCAATTTCAAGTATCTCCCTACACCAATCAACTATTTCCTCCTTTTGTTCAATTAACACTATAATAACCCCTTTCTTCTTCTTCCTTGTATGAGGTATTTAGCCAATAATGTATTTATGCTGGTGAGTTCCATATTTTCTCACTGAAACTCTTATTAAGCATCCATTGAAGTAAACATCATCAATTTCCTTCAACATATCCTCTTTAGTGCGGCCTCTGTTAACACTAATATTCTTGGTTAAACTTGCACCTTGCACTATAATTCATGCAGAAGCACCACCTTCAACATCCACATCATATGCTCTTCAACTTTTATATCATTATGCTCTTAAAAACCTACTGGGTTTAACTCCTCATTTGAGGAAGAGTTTTGTAGATGATCAACCCTTGTCACTTGCATTCTTACCCTCACAAGAGCAACACTATTTCCTCGTGCATGATAAAAAAAAAATTAAAAAAACAAATATTGTAGAATAATAAAGGTTGATGCAGTGCATAGCAACAAGGAAACGAAAAACTTTAAGGTAAACATAGGTGACAAGAAACAAACATAGGTGCAATGAATATGTTTTCACCTGAAACAAGAGCTATCCTCTGTGCCCACTTCAAAATGTGAAAAATAATCAAATATCAAGAGACATGTGAATCCAGAACTTGATGTATTGTGGATAATTCTCTGGGAGAGGTAGACCTGAAAGACAACAAAAGTAGCACTAGTTCGAATTTGCCTCCTACACGTTCCTAACTTGGGTTCGAATCGTAGATATTATACAGAACAAGAATATCACACATGCAGGAGCAGCTGACTTGGGTTTGAATCATGTATAATATATAGAACAAGAATATCACACATATTCGTAGATAATATATAGCAAGAATATCACCTTGGAAAGCATCAACAAAGAAAGGCAATGGATAGGCTTTATCAACCTCTAGATTGCAACCCACCTTGGAACTTTAACCTTTGGAGTCATTTTTATGCCTTCATATAGGTATTTTATTTGATGATGTACCTGAAAAGGAGGGATCTCCTTGTCTACAAAATTGTTATTCCTTCTTTCCTGTCCAAATGGCTCTAGAGGCAATCAGGGGCAATGATTTATGTTATTTGAGTGCTCTATCATCAAACAGTCCAACAAAGAAGCCTCTTGCCAAGTACCCTATCCTCAAATAAGGGGAGAATAACACCCCATACCTCATGATAAAAAATAAAAATGAACACCAGCACATGATCTATTGTTTCCCCTTCACATTTTCATAGAGTACAAATTCTAGGACCCTACCTTGCCCTATTTTGTAGAACCTCTCACATCAAAACATTATTTGTTAGGGCCAACCACATAAAAATCATGGATTTCATTGAAGATTTAACTTTCCAAATCTTCCCCACCACCAAGCTACTACTACTGCTTCATCATCAAAGATAGCCTTGTACCGCAAGCTAGCTGTCAACAGTCATATGGCAGGATCGTTGGACCATACAAATTTCTTGCGTGAAGAAGACATGGAGACAACTCTTTGCTCCTAAATGCAACCAATGTTGAGTTTAAAAAAAAAATTCTTGATTTTGTACTGAGCAACAACAAAATATACAAAATTTCCTTGTGACAGAGTTGCTAAGATGGAATCTTCATCTACAAACATTTACCTATCAGGATGAGAAAATGCAAATCAAATTTCTTTCTTATTCCATAGACTCCAACTGCGAGATAAAAAAAACACATCAAGTTTGTTTACCCCAACACACCAACAAGTAGCAAGCCCCAACTATATAATATAAGAAAATAGTAGGTATCCCAAAGGCCTGAATGGGATATGATGGAAAGAAGTGACCTTTTTCAGAAGCATTCCAATCAATATATAATTATATAAATGTGGATTTATTAATATTTTAATTGGAAATCTTGAATTACAAATCAATACATAAATATATAAATGTATATTTATTATTATTTTAATTGGAAATCTTGAATTAAATAAAAAAAATTTAATTACGTCTCTCCCAATCTAAGTGGCTTATTAGCATAATTCACTACCTTCATATGTCTGGCATTTTTTAATAGCGTTGTAACATGTGGATTAATTTCCTTTTCAGTGCACAATCTCCACTTTTTAGGACAATATGGTGCAGTGGCCCAACCCCTACAGATCATTACAACAAACTAAGAATAATAGAGAAGATGAAAGGTTGTACAAACCAACATATTTTTCAAACAACTAATCCAACATCAGTACCTTAACTTTTTCATGAAGATATCATATTGAGAATGTTTGAAAAATGGTGGGAAATCTGCGCAACGACTATCTCTCTTCTGCGAGGGTGATACGAAAAGAGTGATAAGATTTCACTGTTTTGATTTTTTTTTTGTTAAATCAGAAAAACCAATATTAATGGAGATATTGGTATTTTTACTAAATTTTGTGAAGTGACTAAATGTAGCTTTAACCATTCACCTTAAGATGTTTTTTACAATATAATTTCCTAAGTCTATTTAATATATTCATTATCATAAAAACCAACCTATATCCATCTTAACTCCACATCTACCACTCTTAGAGGGATGAAATCTATTTATCTCTCTCAGCACTTGGTAGACTTGGAATTAAGATGGATCTAAGATGATAGAATTTCCCCTTTAAATAGTCTATGCTCACATGAATACCATGGTATTACCATGGATCAATACCATGGGTTATCATAAACCTGGAGCTTAAAAACTATTATTAGTAATTTATAAAAATTAGTAAAATTAATAATTGATTTTTATTTTAACCGAGTTAAAATGTTTAAGTGAAATTAAATTACAAGATCCATTTTTACTCTTGATCTACCAAGCCCCGAGAGGGATCAAATATTTTTCACTCTATGCTAGTTTGCATATCACGATATTTGATCCCTCTCGTCACGTAGTAGATCCAGAGTAAAGATGGATCTATGCTGGTTTAATTCCGCCCTTTAATGTAGGATATTAAACACAATTAACACACATAAAAAAATACCAGAAACATAGAAAAAACAGAGATGGAAAAAAAGGCCTCAGCCTTACTGTATTCCTCACATAATGCAATGGCATGTACAATAATGATAATAGTACAAATAAATACATGAGGAAGTTTGTCTCAAGATAGTACGTCTATCTTGGAAACTATGGTTGAGCAAATCTCTCAACCAAACACTAACCTAGGAGCCTAACTAGTTGGAGAGAATCTCTCAACCAACTAAGACTAAACTGACTCCTAACCATGAGGAACAAACTCAATCTAGAAGGGTAGGATTAAATCCAACTTTCTTGATTTTAATTAACTTAATTGTTTTTGACTTATAATTGTTTTCATCACATGAGAGTGAGGCTAACATTCCCCCCCTCAATGATAAGTCCAAAATAAGAACCAGGAACCATCTTCCAAGTTCTCATGCTGAAACTGTTGATCCTCAAAAATACTGCCTGAAAAACTACCAAAGCTAGATGCTGAAAAAATTCCAATCAGAAGAGCACACGAGTCAACTGCAAGTCTGAGTCATCTATGAAATTTTTCTTAACAACTCCATCACATGCCAAGCTGAAAAAGGATCCATCTGTCCTTTTCTTGTAATCAACATCTTTTTTCCACTAACAAAATATTAAGAACGCCCAATGGCTACTTTGACGTTGACCGCCCACTGGCTGCTTTGATGTTGATGAACGCCCACTGGTTGATTTGTTGATGATACCCACTGGCTGATTTGAAGATGCCCACTAGCTTATTTTGATGATATTGTCGAAACTTTCAGTCTGACAACCACCCTTAATTCCATTATCATTTCCCCCCTTTGTCAGCTGAAAGGAGAGACAATCTTCTACACTTGATTTCTGATACCACATGTAGGATGTTAAACACAATTAACACACATAAAAAAATACCAGAAACATAGAAAAACCAAATATGGCGGAAAAGGCCTCAACCTTACTGTATTCCTCACATAATGCAATGCCATGTACAATAATGATAATAGTACAAATAAATACATAAAGAAGTTTGTCTCAAGATAGTACATCTATCTTGGACACCATGGTTGAGAAAATCTCTCAACCAAACACTAATCTAGGAGCCTAAATAGTTGGAGAGAATCTCTCAACCAACTAAGCCTAAACTGACTCCTAACCATGAGTAACAAACTCAATCTAGAAAGGTAGGATTAAATCCAACTTTCTTGATTTTAATTAATTTAATTGTTTTGGACTTATAATTGTTTTCATCACATGAGAGTGAGGCTAACATTTAAATAGGCTACATTCATACCATGGGTCAATACCATGTGCCATCTTTATTTTTATTAATACTAATATTAGGGTTAATAATGTTTTTTCGCATGGTATTAATAATAATTTGGCCCATAGGCTTCACCTAAATATAACACATTTTTTGAGTGTTTATAAATATAATGTGACTTATGAAGTAAATATAAAAAAATGTTTTATTTATTTACCATACCTCTCATTTATTTATATTTTTATTAATTTACCACACCTCTTTTATAAATATGGTATTTGGCCCATAGGATTCACTTAAACAAAACCTCTTTTTTGAGTCTTCTTAAATAGAAAGAGGGTTATGGACTAAATATAAAAAGAGATTTTATTTATTTACCATACCTCTTGTTTATTTATATTTATATTTATTTTCCATACCTTTGGAGTAAGTATAAAAATGGGTTTTATTTATTTACCAAACCTCCACTTTATTTATATTTTTATTTATTTACACCCTTGTGTGTTCGTAAATATAAGGTGACTTACGGAGTAAATATAAAAAATGTTTTATTTATTTATCATACCTTTCTTTTATTTATATTTTTATTAATTTACCATACCTCTTTTATAAATATGGTATTTGGCCCATAGGATTCACTTAAATAAAACCTCTTTTTTGAGCCTTCTTAAATAGAAAGAAGGTTATGGACTAAATATAAAAAGAGGTTTTATTTATTTACCATACCTCTAGTTTATTTATATTTTTATTTATTTACCATACCTTTGGAGTAAGTATAAAAAGAGGTTTTATTTATTTACCATACCTCCACTTTATTTATATTTTTATTTATAGATGAAAACCAGATTTGAAAACAGGGAGCCATTCATAGAAGAAATTAGGGCGATTGGGACCAAATACAACCTCCCAAACCACCTCCCAAACCAGAAAATGGGTGATTGCAAACAAATTTAACATTGCAAAGCAAAAATCCCGGCGATTGCAATGGAATATAACCTCCCAAACCAGGCGAATTGGGTCAAATGAGTCTTTTCATAGTTTATCCACCCCTTTTTTTGGGCTAAAATGAAAAAAATAATTATTTTTTAAATAAAAGTTGGGCTACATATATGAAATGGGTGTTTTATAAAAATTTCGCCCCTCTAAAATGAAAAACTCCTTAAATTTCACCCCTAAAATTTACCATGTTATTCAGTTCTAGGAGAATGAATACACTATATAAGTGGTTTATTAGCTCAATTTTATAGGAAAGCACTGCAAGAGTCAAGAGCCCACTATCTAGGTGGTTTATCAACTTACTGAGCAAAGTGATTTATCAGCCCCAAGGCAAGCACTTGGTGGCTTATCAACCCCTTTTCAACAAGCACTTGGGATTTTCATCCTACCAAGTGGTTTATCAACCTTCCAACAAGCACCCCAGTGGTTTATCAACTCCATGAGCAAGCACTAAGTAATTCAACCCTCCACTAAACCTTCATTGGCTAATCAATCATAGACACACACCACCAGCCTAAATAAATCACTGATAACATTGTCCCAATTACAAAGCATTAGCTAGAGAATGCCATTTCTCCCTTGAAGATCCTCATTTACTACCACTCCCATGCTATATTTTATTTTGTGTTATGCATTTTCCATGCCTTCCTACTACAAAATCTCCCCTTGGTGTTCTTTTTCTGTGTACCTCCCACATTCTATTTCTCAATGATATCCTTTGCTTCACATCCCTTCTCTTGCATATTGACCACACCGACATTCCCCACAAGAATAGGGACAATATGGGCTCATCCTTCACTCAAGCAACCCATAAAAAACTTCAATGCTTGCACCAGTAGGGCCATAAATTAATTAGGGATATAGGTGGTAAAATAAATGCAGTGGCTTACATGTACACTCAACACAAGTAACTCCTCCACCTCAAACCTTTGAATCTGTGTCCACTCCTCCAACCCGTTCATTATTTACTTTTCCACATTATTAACATGAATTACAATTCATAGTGACATTTATGAGAGGGGTAGAAAAAGGGATTGTTACATTACATATACACCACTATAAAATGGTGTCGCTGAAAAAAAGAATCACGTGTTAAAGGAAATTGTTAATTATATGATTCATTCTAAGGGATTAAATCTTTATTATTGGGAAAATGTAATAAAATATGCAAATTACATGGTAAATGGCACTCCCAAAAGGTATTTAAAGAAATATAACATCGAAATAAGCATGGACTAACATTAAGCAAAATGTAAACCACTTTCATGTCTTTAGTAGTTTAGCATGGGATCACATTCCAAATGAAAAGAGGAAATCTTTACATCCTAAAAGTGAGGTGTACTTTTGTTGGGTACTCTAAAGATGTAAATGGATATAGACTTATTCAACCTTGATCCAATGAACTAATAATTAAAGGAGATGCTAAATTTGATGAAAATCCGTTGGCCTATGAGCCTAATTCAGTGGTTGTTCCCTCTTTAGACTGCAAACCATATTTTGCGTTTGTGCCACATTCTATTCATATTTTGGTTTCTTCTTTTGATGGCGAAAATGAGGATGCAAATACACCTCTTCCTACTCACCTTCCTCAATATTATTCCACCAAATATGAACCTGCACCAACACCATAGCTTCCTAGATGGATCAATTCAACATGAGAAATAGTTGGTGATCTTGCTAATGATCCTACATATCAACATTGTACTCATTCATAGTTCTAGTAAGATTCCTCTCTCTTTGTCTCAAGTTTTAGAGACTCGTAATCCAATAGCATTTGCAAAAGCTTCAGTTTTCCATATTAGGAAATGACAATGCATGAAGAATATTGTTCCTTGATGGCAGATACTTGGAACTTATCCCTCTTCTAAAAGGAAGAAAACTTATCAGATGTAAGTGGATGTATAGAACTAAGTATGCATCAAATAGCGTTTTGAAAGACATAAAGTTGGGTGGGTTACTAAAGGATTCTCTAAATTTGAAGGAATTGACTACAGTGAAACCTTTTCCCTTTCACCAAAATGAATTCCATTTTCCTTGTTCTATCTCATGTTGCCTCACATGGATGGGAGGTCCATCATACAAATGTTAAATATCCCTTCTTGCATGGGGATATACAAGAACAAATATACATGGAACAACTTCCTGGCTATGTTCACAGTGACTCCAACCTTGTTTTCTGCCTTAAGAAATATCCCTACTATCTTAAACAAGATCCTTGAGCTTGGTATGCCAAAATGGATATCTTTATTCTTGATAATAGCTTCTCTAGATGTCATGATGACCCCAATGTCTACACAAAGAAATTAGGAAGCCATCTCATAATCCTTTTTGTTTATTTTGATGACCTTATCCCCACTAATAGTGACCCTAAAATTTTAACCCATGTGAAATCAAGCCTTAAGAAGAAGTTTGAAATCACAGACTTAGGCTATTTTCATTATTTACTTGGCCTTCAAGTATTGCAAACTAAGGAAGGAATTTCTCTTTCTCATTCTAAGTATGCATGTGACATTCTTCGTCAAATTCACATGGAATACTATAAACTAATCATTTATCCCTTTCCACAAGGAGTAAAACTTGATACCACTTGTGCTGCACTCGAATTTGATGTTACTTTGTATCATTAGTTAGTTGTAGCCTCTTATATTTGACTCATAACCATCTCAATTTTTCCTTTGTTGTTGGTCTTATTATTCGAAATATGCAAACACCCCATGGAAGTCATTGGAAAGAAAAAAAAATGATACTTCATTATATTTGAGGTACAATTCAATTTTGGATACATTATAATGTAGGGGGGACTCTCATTTGTTGGTTGGCTTCACTAATTCAAATTGGTTTGATGATCTTGATGATTAGAAGTATACTACAAGCTATGTTTTCAATCTTGATTCTAGAACTATCATTGGGCTTGTAAGAAGCAATGGTTTATTACTATTTCTTCGATAGAATTAGAGAACCAAGTAGAAATTAATGCAAGTCAAGAAGTATTTTGGTTTCAATGGGTTCTTTCATAGTTTGGATTCCAATAGCAGCATTTGACCACCCTCTAGTGTGATAATAAAAGTGCCATAAAGCTTACCAAAGATCCATTTCAACATCAGTGCAACAAATACAATGAGATTCAAATACGCTACATTAGAAATCTCATTCATGATTTAGTTTTTTTTCCCTACAAATAATCAAGTTGCAAACATTTTCACAAAATTTCCAGCATAAGAAAAGTTTTTTAAACTTCAATCTATGCTAGAAGCTTAGAAGTTATCATTAGGATAGGCTCTTATGCCTCCTTCCTTCTCCTATTGTGTCACATTTGTAAATCCTTCAATGTTATACCAAGTTTTTCGTAAGAGGTGATATTAAGACATTTAGACACACAAGATATAGTTAATCTCAACTTGGTATAATGTGTCTATTAGGTAAAAGTGTGTTTCTTAGTATGTTTCTTTAGTGTGCAAGTTGCATTGTAATATGACAGTCACGATATGTTCTAGACATAAAATGATACGATGAATCATATTATCATCAATATTGACGGCTATTGATCTATGGCTTAACTCCTCATTGGTCCATAATATCTAAAGAGAATGGAAGGTCATGGTCGATGATCGATTGTGAGAACTCTGTTATGTAAAAAAATTACTTTTCATAAATAAAATATCCTGAAGTGGCCACATTGGCTAGGGTAGTGGATTGTTATTCTTTTAGAGGGATTTAACCATTTAAAATTATTAGCATTATGATCTTTGATCTGGTTTTGTGAGTGGTTACTTAAGGTGTTCATCATGTATGGAATACCCTATTTTCCTAAACAAGGTCTATTGGCTAATCCTCTATTAATACAATCTCAAAACCTAAAAGTTTAGCAACATTATTATGTGTAGACAAAACTTGGCCACCTAAAATAACTTGTTTGTGGTTTGTAAGGGGATAGACCTCCACTTCTCCTAAATTCCTATCGGGCTTGAGTCATTAACTAGTATTCTTACATTTGAGGAAGACAAGCTCTTAGTAGATCAAAAGTAGCTTTAGGTCATACCCTATGACCAAAAACTAGTTTCATTTGATGAATAGTATCCACTAGCTATGAAGTTTCTCATCTAGTCATTACTATGGCTACTATAGAGGGCTCATGTGATATCTAGAAGTACTTATATTTTAGCCCCATGGATATTTGATAGTAGATCCTAATTTTAGTTTAACCTTAGTTTGAAGAGCTATACCATGGATGAATTCTATCAATACAAGCATTTTAAATTGAGAACTATTTTTTACAAGGATTAATCTTCATAGAAAAGATTCTACTTATGTGTGTGTGTGTACATTGTATGTATACAAATTATGAATGTATGCCCAAGGTAGAGAAATAGTCACCATGAACTACATTTGCACTACCTTTACTATTTACTATTTCTCATTAACTAGGGAAGGTGGTGACAATAACCTTTGAATAATATTGTTTTCAAATTGAGCTTGCAATTTAATTTTTTGTAAGAAACTATGGAGACGTCGAGCTTATTTATATGGCTATGGTTTTGACCCTAGACATGAATCCCATCCCAAATTAAAGATAGTCTCCATGGAAAATTTGAAAAATGATCCAAGCTTGGAAATGGAATTCGTGGAATTCTGAGCCCTCATCACCAAGACTAGAAAGCACAAATATCATCCTAAAATTGACTATTTTTCATTCATGAGGAATCCCCCAGAAATCCCATAAATATAGATCACTACTTCATCTCCTAGGTGTAAGGTTCTTCTCTTCATCAATAAAGTTTTGACAGATAATTTTATGAAGTATTAGTTGAGCAATAATGTCTTAGAGTTATGCATAAGAATTGGGGTTCCCTCTTATGAAGGGCTCAATAAAACTATTCATCAATGAATGGGGTTACATTCCTTCTTTTTCATACTAAGGGAGTACATAGATACTATATTAAGAAGTGGTCTATACTTTGTTTCCCTCATGTTGTATTTGAACCAATGGATACTCAACTTCAAGCTTAAGGAATACATTCCTAAGGTAGTTCTAATGTGGGTTTATCTTTAGCACTTGTTTCCAATCTTCTATTATTGTATAATATTTTAGTGCATAGGAAGCAACATTGGAATTTTTTTGGATAGAATCATCCCATGGGATACTTTACATATATTTGTGTTGAAATAGAATTCCAGAAAAGGCTATTTGAATCCATTTCATCAAACATGGATGGACGGTTTCATATCTAGGAGCTCGAATATGATCAACACTCATTCACCTGCAATATCTACCATGAGTAAGGCCACTTTATTAGAGATCACAAGAAAGGTTCATTACCCTTTGTTTATCCTCCTAAACAACCAATGCAAATCGTTAATAAAAAGAAGAATATGAAATTTACGTATGTTCTCATTTGGTCCAAAGGTCCCACTCTTCCCTCATCCAAGTCCTCCACAAATTATTCTAAGGTATTAAGTGAAAAGGAACTAGAAGAGCATGTACATGATGAGACCCATGAATATTGTGCTAATAGGGATAGGTGTAAGGAAGAGGGGGAAATGAAAAAAGGAGAGAACAAGAAATTATTGAATGAAAACGAAAAGTAGGTAGGAGAGGGTAACCCTAAACTCCTTCATATGTTGTTGTTTTTAAACAAATGCGCAACTCTTCATTAGTGACAAGGGATAGGAAAACCAAAAGGAAGAATATGAAATAGAAATTGAATGAAACAAAGTCTTGGGTTCACAATGTTCGCTTTCCAAATATGGTTACTTTTTACAAGGTCCATCTAAAAATTATGTTCTTTCGATGCATATTTCTATATATCCAATTTGTTGAAATTGTTATGTCAATCACTGTAATAATCTTAGTGGAAGCCACTAGGTTTAATCCCGAGCCTTGCCCATATTATTCCGACGAGTTACCAATTCATCATGGTTTAAAAAAATGTAAGAAGCTTAGGAAAGGAAGTGATTTCCTCCCACCCCACTTTATATCAAGGGTGGAAGGTCAAAGATCATAAGAAAATAATTATCCCTTTTACATTGGATCAAGTTGCATAAACATGGCCACATCTCCAATAATTTTGTTTAATACAAATGATAATTTTTGTTAGAACATTTCTATGGATAACATTTGTTAAATTTAGCATGAGCTTACAGTAGTATCCCTCATATGTTATTCATTATTATAATAACATATCAATGGCATGCTTTAATCAATTATGTTATATAAATGAGAATAAATTTTGTAAGTTGGTGGTGCCATAGATTATAAAATTAAGCTAATATGAACCCTTGGTCACATGAGAAATTGTGTTTCTCTCATATTTGAGGTTTTGTTGCGGGTCCATATATATTCCTTCACTGGAGGCATATGTACCATCAATTTTCCTATAAAGTTTTGTGTGTTGGATTACATGCTAACCTCTTTCAAGAAAATTTTTTGAAGCTTGTTGCAAGGAAAGGGAGGCTAGTCTATGATCGTGACATGAAACCTTTAGGTGGCAATTTTATTCTAAAATCATGACTCCAAAATAAATATTGACTTAAAAAAAAAAAAAAAAAACAGACAAAAAAACAAAAAACAAAAAAACAAAAAACAAAAAACTCTTCTATGGGATCCCTTCCCTTAGATGAGAATATGACATATTTTGGAAAATGAGTCTTTAAGGAAATTGTATAGCTTCGATTAAGATAATTATTATAAAATCACAACTAATGTTAGGCATATTTAATTTTCTAAGAAGATGTTTATTCGTTAATAAGATAAATTAGATAAATTACATCATAAATAGATAATCATATGTGTGAATAATATGAATGTCCATTCCAAATGATATGTCAAGAACTAAATATGATTTTCCAACCAAAAGGTGGGAAAAATTAAAGATGAAATTTCTTGGTTGATTAATAGTTAAAAACACATTTTATCATAATGAATAAAATAAATAATTATAGGAAGGCATTTTAAACAATTTCAAGAATCAATCACTTAATTAAAGAAACTAAAACTCATGACAAGTTAGTAATTAAGAAAGAATTTGAGATTTTTAAATTGTTGATGTCAGTGATGACATGGGGATGCCAAGTGGAAAATAAATTGAAATGTGGAGGAGGACAAGCGGTAGAAAAGTGTTGTGATTGAATTTCATCCAAAATTGATGGTTTGTTAAGCCCCTCACATCTTTTGATCTGATATGCATTCATATATGTTGATCAAAGATCAACGCTAACTGTTAGATCCATCAGATGCATATGTTCATGATAAACTACAACCAAATTCATCTTTGATATGAGATCTCGACCATTGATATAAGATCAACATCAACCATTAGGCCTATCAGAAGTATGGATGAGTGCTAATGGGTGAGATTGTTTGGGTTTGATATCTAGTTTGGGTTATTGGATCATGATCATCATGCACCATTAAAATAACCAGTGAATAAGTAAAAACTTGCATGTTCATTTCCAATATGGATTGTGGACCATTGATATGCATTTATGTTAACCGTTTAATCCATAGAAAGAGAAAGTTATTGTAAAACATTACAATTTTGTATGGACCATGGATCATGGATTATTGATCTTCACTACAGTTCGACCATTAGATATTACAAGTGTGCAAGTCACATGCCATGGAAAAGGTGGGGAATGGACCATGTATGTCATCATAAATAATGAAAGGATGTCACATGTACTACCATCTCAGGAAAGGTTAGTAAGGTTTCAAGTCACAATGGGGCTTGTATGGGGTTGAAAGAGAGAGAAAGTGGGCATGAAATAAGTTGCATGGGTACCAAGTTTCCAAGGAAAGACATGCATGCTAGGTTCATGTGCAACGCAAACTAAAGGATGTATATACTTGTACTTATTATCTAATAGGGGGAGCATATAAAGATAGCCAATATACCTACTATTAGTTACAAATTAGGGTTTGCAGGGATTTTAACTAGTTTAAGGTGCCACATTAGTAGAAAAACTCAATAATTTCTTAGAATTTTTACGTAATTTTCAAGTCATCAATTTGTATGGAATTGTTTAGGCCTTAAACAACATTTTTAGGTGTCGAAATCTGATGAAACCATGTGTACAAATGGTACACACAATATATGTAGCTTAAATGAAAGAGATCGAAGAGAGCTTTCTAATGAGATATCACAAATGCAAAAAAAAAAGACAATATGTGAGAGTTATGTATTAAATACTAAATGAAATAAATCAAGCACCAATTTACTACCAAGAGGCACAAATCCCTCTCTAGAACTCAAATTGGGACACATAAGTAGTCAATAGAAATTTATTATTATGTAATAGAATATAGTCATGGAATCATAACTAATATTTTTGTATACAAAATCTTAGGAATTTAGAAGAAAAATGTTGCAGTAGAATAGGGGCAAATCGAAATTTGCCAAAACCTCCATAACCCATAACTTTCAACCCAAAAATCGTATTTGGGAAAATGAATAGTCAACATAAAGCTACGGAGGAGGAGAATATACCTACTAACCTAAAATTATAAATTGGGTAGTACATATTCTCAGGAAATTTAAAGAAGGTCGTTGGTGGCCTATAGGAGTAGATTCAACTTTGGCACTAGTAGTATGGAAGATTCTCAGGGGTCCTACAACTATGAAGAGTAAGTTAAGCACATGAATGTTATCATGGGTAATGATAAGAAAAATAAAATGGACATGAAGGGGAATATTAGAGAATAGAAACATGGTGGAGACCATGAGGAGTCTCATAATGGAGGTGCTTAGCCATAAGGCTGAGAATGAAAAGGTTGACCAGGACCCAAGAGTAGAAACACCATATTAATACTCATATTTTGTAAAATATTAAATCATTTGTGGAGGTAAATAGACAAGGGAACTAATTCAAGGCAGGATGAGTAACATAACTCTTAAGTCAAGAGGGAGGATGTTAGAAGTTTAATGGATTCTAAGAGTGTTGGTAGGCATCGTCACCACTTGAAAAGAAATTCAACCAAGAGGGATTATTTATTTTTGAAGTAGTTTAATCATATCAACTATTAAACATCAAAGAAGGAGGTCTGAATTGAATGACTTGCAAGGATAACTTTGGAAGATTAATTCTCCTACCTTCGATGGTGAGCATAAGATGGGTGAGGAAGCTAAGCCTTGGTTTTTTTGGATGAGGAAGTGTCTTTAGTTGCACAACTACTCTTCCAACTTTAAGGACGTAATGAAAATTTATCACCTGTAGGGAAAAGCATCCATGTGGTGGGATCATATCAAAGAAGTCAAACACTTGGATTGTAAGAGGATTCATGGAAGAAATTCAAGAGGTATTTTCAAAAGAAATAATTGTCTAAGCAATATTATGACATCAAAATGAAATATTTATTTGAATTCAAGTTGGGGGGAATGACAATGGAGGAGTATGAAAGGAAATCCCTTAAACTATTGAGGTATGTTGGTTAAGTATGTGAAGATCAAAATAGAAAGGTTTTAAAGTGGTTTACCATCATTTTATAGTGACAAAATAAAATTTGATGAGCCCAAGAATTTGGAGGAAGCTATAAGGAAGGAAAAGTACCTCTATGAGTAGAATAAAAATAATCCATCCATCTAGAAAATTGGGATGATAAGAATATAGCCAATGTAGAGCAAAGGAAGAAGGGATACAAACCTTCATTTTTCAAAATTAGTTCCCAAACAAACTAGCAAGCTAAACCATCCCAAATTAAACCAAATAGAGTAGATTCATTGGGGAAAAGACCAATATTTCATCTCATTAGGTGTTAGGATTGTGAAGGAGATCATATGTACAAATAATTCCCTCACGAAGGAGACGATACGATGGAGAACATGGACAAATGTATGCCAAAAATTTATGCAACCTTGCATAATAGGAAAGCTAATCATCAAGCTCACATAATTGAAATTAAAGGAAAGAAAAATAATCATCTCATTGTCATTTTAATTGATTATGGAGATAGTCATAGTTATATTGATCCTAAACTAGTTTAAAGATTTAATTTGAAGAGAATTGTAACAACCCCTGGTTGATTTTTCATGTAAATAAAATAAGACCAAGGTCATGGGACACGTATACCAAGTTGAATGGTGGGAAAACATTATAGTGGGAAATCACTTATGGTTTAATAATGGCTATGAAAATTGTCAAAGGAAAAGAGGCAATAAATGAAATTCAATTATGAAAATAAAGGAAAATAGGAGAAAAGGAAGGTGAAGAGACAAAAAATTGCATGCATGGGAAATTAGAGTAAAAATGAAGGAAAATGAAGAAAAAGGAGACATCAATGATAAAAAGGAATTAGAGAATCAATTTCTATATTTTTTTATAGTTTTGAGTTCAGATCTTGTTCATTCTATTATGCTCTTTCACACTTTGAGTATTCTTGGAGCACTCTAGCATTCACTTGAATTTGGAGAAAGCAAGGAAGCACAAGGAGACAATTGGATCATCATCTATAGTAAGCTTACTTCGCAAGTAATGGGTTGAATGTGTGATTTCCTTGATGGTTTTTGGATGCATGGTATATGCATGATATTCCTTGGTTATGTGTTATCATTGGCATGGATATTTTCCTGGATTGACAATGGTTTCAATCTTGCCTTGCCATTTCCTGGATAGCCATGATGGAGTAGGTTTCCCATTTGGTTTTATGATTGGCTTTCAGGTTTCCTATGACTGTAGGTTGGGACAAATTCTTTGGATCCTTGAAATAGCTTGACTTCCCTAGAGGCTGTGGGTTGATGTGGGAGATCTTTGGAGCCCTATAATAACTTGGGTTCCCTGGAGGCTGTGGATTGAGTTACTAGTTCTAGGAGGCCTGGGCAGCTTGGGTAGAGACCAATCTAGTTGATGTTAGTGATTTCTAGATTGTATCGGTGAGATCACTTTGCTTGAGGGTTGAGTTGGTTTGGCCTCTCGAATCCCTAGTTGGTTTTATTTTGGTTTAACCCTTATGATCCCACATTCGTGCTTGGAATATGGTGTGGGGCTGATTGGATAAAAGAGAGATTTGGTTCAACCCAATCTATGGTAGGGTGGTACGTGGAAGTCCCTGACTTGGTTGGAAATTTCATATGTTAATATGAGCAATGTTCCTATTGTTATATTTGAGCACCTGTATTGGTTATGATGGTGTTTTTATGGCTGATTTGTCATAGTTTCTATTATGATTATATGTTGGTTATTTGCATGGTTTTATGATGTGCTCTAACTATGGCTCTTATTCATGATTTGATAAGTTACTCAATGGTTAATGAATGCATGGGCTAACAAGTGTTGTCACACTAGATTGAGAGGACATTGAGCCCTCTTGATGATTCTCAGATGAAGTTCAGAAGTTTATGATTATATATGCATTCATGACTTGTATCTTCTATGTTTATCGTATGTTTGACAAAATGTATATCATGTATTAAGGATGTCTAGGTCAATATCTTGCTCAAATTTTGAATGGTCGGCATTGTTTGTTGGAAATAATACTGAGAGGGGGGGTGAATCAGTATTATCAAGACACTTATTTTCTTTTCCAAACCCAGATCATATACGCTACTTCAGTTAGATAAAACCGCGTATATACGCAACTATAGAGAAGGAAACCCGCGTATGCAATGCAGACTTATAATTTAATTTATCTTACAGATGTTGATCATTAATCTATGTATTAGAATCAAATAAACAGTAACCAGAAACAATAAAACATATCTGAAGACAATCACACACAAGAACACAAGATATAAGGTGGAAACCCAATGTGAGTGAAAACCACCTGCTGCAATTCGTCTCTATCTTCCTTTAATTAGAAACTTCTTTTTACAATGTACTGGTGCAGTCCTTTACCAGTACGCAGGCTGTAACTTGCAGAGAGCTACAACCCTCTCTCGTTCTCCAGCTTCTCCTGGAAGGGAGCTACAACCCCCTTAGCTCTTGCACTAGCCAAGATACTAGTACGTAGGTGCTGGCCTACAAAAGGCTACAATCTTCTCTTTCTTCCAGGGACCACGTTTCATAAATTTTCAGACTGGATCCATGAACATCAATCAATCATCAAAAATTTCTGCATCAAACAATCTCCTTTTCACCAATTAGAACTGAATCAAGTAGATACTTCTCTGACAGCAGTACCCAAAGCACAGTAACAGTAACCACACACCAAATTCTGAACCCAGAACACTGCAACAATAAACAGAAGCAGCTAGAACCCAAACCAAGATATGTACGCTCCTTCAATACTTGAAACCTGCGTGCATACGCATTTGTGTTTGGACCAACCTGCGTATATGCTATTTTTATTCACTGAACCAGCGTGTATACACGCCTTCGCTTCACTGAACCTGCATACAGATCTATAAAGGATAATTCACTCTTTCAAATATTCAAACATTGATTAACCCAGATTATCAGATTTATAGATCAAGCATGCGCCACATATAACAGATCAAAATCATACAAAGATATTATCATTTAAGCCTAAAGATTATGACCCATCAATAGAACTTATCCTTCTCTTTGCGCTAAGGTTCCTCCTTCATTCAGATCCAGATCTGCACCACAACCCAATCACCAATATTTCAGATCTAGCACTTATTAGATATTCAATTAATTCAGATAATCCTTTGCCAAATGATCTCCTTCCTCTTTTATAGTCTTAGGCCTTTCACAATACCATGGTCCAAAACCATAATAAAACAATACCATGGACCTAATACATGGGATAAACACTTCTGTCGAGATACCATGGTCCAAAACCATAGGTTCAAATACCAAGGACTAACTACCACAGACCAAAAGTAAGTTCTCAACATATACACGCTTTTCCTTGCGTGAATGTGCGTGTATACACATACGCGCCTTTGTAACGTCTAACCCGCATGTATACGCTCCTTCGTCTAGGTGAACCTGCATATATATCTTTTTCCTTCATTCTGAGAGCCTGTACTGAGATCTGTTACCAAAGAGAGTTTCCATCAAGGACAACACCTGTGCCATAATGCCAACAATCTCCCCCTTTGGACTTGATGGCAACCCCAAGATCCTCAAATTCATTCTCCTCCTTTGTCATCAAGGGCAAAGGGTTGTGCTCCCCCTGAGTACATGCTGAAATCTATGCCCTGTTGTGCTAACCATGCTCCCCTTGACTATAGGCAAGATCTGCAAAAAGATGTTCTTCAAGAAGAACCATGACTTATACATCATAAAAGACCTTCCTATCACCAAAAGACTCAATACATACATCCATCACCCAACAAAGTGGGGATCATCCACCCAACCAAGTGGGGATCATCCACCCATGATGTCTGGTCGTGTACCTATCAAATAAAGTAGACTTCCAATCATGGATCTATAGGTTGGTTGATGTACTGCTGTTGATTCATCATTTGCACTGAGGCTGCCTCCTGTAACCATAGGGGTACATACTAGTTTCAAATCTTCCATGCCATATTTCTTCAAGATCTGCTTGAGATACTTGGTTTGAGACAAAAAGATACCGCCTTCATTTTTTTGGATTTGTAGACCAAGAAAATATGTCAGCTCTCCAAGTAATGAAGGACCTACTCTGAAACCAATTGTTGGAAATAATACTGAGAGGGTGGGTGAATTAGTATTATCAAGACACTTATTTTCAATTCCAAACCTAGATCATATACGCTACTTCAGTTAGATAAAATCACGTATATACGCAACTACAGAGAAGGAAACCCGCGTATGCAATGCAGACTTTATAATTTAATTTATCTTATAGATGTTGATCATTAATCTGTGTATTAGAATCAAATAAATAGTAATCAGAAACAGTAAAACAGATCTGAAGACAATCACACACAAGAACACAAGATATAAGGTGGAAACCCAATGTGGGTGAAAACCACCTGCTGCAATTCGTCTCTATCTTCCTTTAATTAGAAACTTCTTTTTACAATGTATTGGTGCAGTCCTTTACCAGTACGCAGGCTGCAACCTGTAGAGAGCTACAACCCTCTCTCGTTCTCCAGCTTCTCCTGGAAGAGAGCTACAACCCCCTTAGCTCTTGCACTAGCCAAGATACTAGTACGTAGGTGCTGGCCTACAGAAGGCTACAATCTTCTCTTTCTTCCAGGGAACACATTTCATAAATTTTCAGACTGGATCCATGAACATCAATCAATCATCAAAAATTTCTGCATCAAACAATCTCCTTTTCACCAATTAGAACTAAATCAAGTAGATACTTCTCTGACAGCTGTACCCAAAGCACAATAACAGTAACCACACACCAAATTCTAAACCCAGAACATTGCAACAATAAACAGAAGCAGCTAGAACCCAAACCAAGATATGTACGCTCCTTCAATACCTGAAACCTGCGTGCATACGCATCTGTGTTTGGACCAACCTGCGTATACGCTATTTTTATTCACTGAACCAGCGTGTATACGCGCCTTCGCTTCACTGAACCTGCATAGAGATCTATAAAGGATAATTCACTCTTTCAAATATTCAAACACTGATTAACCCAGATTATCAGATTTATAGATCAAGCATGCGCCACATATAATAGATCAAAATCATACAAAGATACTATCATTCAAGCCTAAAGATTATGACCCATCAATAGAACTTATCCTTCTCTTTGCGCTAAGGTTCCTCCTTCATTTAGATCCAAATCTGCACCATAACCCAATCACCAATATTTCAGATCTAGCACTTATTAGATATTCAATTAATTCAGATAATCCTTTGCCAAATGATCTCCTTCCTCTTTTATAGTCTTAGGCCTTTCACAATACCACGGTCCAAAACCATAATAAAGCAATACCATGGACCCAATACATGGGATCAACACTTCTATCGAGATACCATGGTCCAAAACCATAGGTTCAAATACCAAGGACTAACTACCACGGACCAAAAGTAAATTCTCAACATATACGTGTTTTTCCTTGTGTGAAAGTGCGTGTATACGCATACGCGCCTTTGTAACGTCTAACCCACGTGTATACGCTCCTTCGTCTAGGTGAACCTGCATATATATCTTTTTCCTTCATTCTGAGAGCCTGTACTGAGATCTGTTACCAAAGAGAGTTGCCATCAAGGACAACACCTGTGCCATAGCTCCAAACCTATGCCATAATGCCAACAATCTCCCCCTTTGGACTTGATGGCAACCCCAAGATCCTCAAAGTCATTCTCCCCCTTTGTCATCAAGGGCAAAGGGTTGTGCTCCCCCTGAGTACATGCTGAAATCTCTGCCCTGCTGTGCTAACCATGCTCCCCTTGACTGTAGGCAAGATCTGCAAAAATATGTTCTTCAAGAAGAACCATGACTTATACATCATAAAAGACCTTCCTATCACCAAAAGACTCAATACATACATCCATCACCCAACAAAGTGGGGATCATCCACCCAACCAAGTGGGGATACATCAGAAATTTACATATGACAACCAAGTACATTACATCTTCATCCCAGGCATAGTGGGAAAACCAAAATAGGCCGTTACATGACCTTGACACCATAAAAGAGATACATGACATAAAGACGAAATATCTAGAGCAAGACTTATGAAAGTCACCAATAACTGATATCAACAACATCTATCAATCGCCATTCAGATCAGCAGCCATGTTTTTCTTCTATTCTTCCTCTGCATTTGTTCCACCTGAAACCAACAACAGTTGTGACCTTGAACCAAAAGCTTCTAAGATGATGCCAACAATGCATCATTAGAAGTTTATCTTCTCCCCCTGAACCTGTGCCGGATGGTCTCTGTCAGCATATCAGAATATCTTCAACCAAAGCCTTTCCCTACTGATATCCATCAAGCCTCCATATACGCGATTGTCTCTGCACAACCGGTGTATGTACGCGGATCCTCCTCAGGAAACTTGCGTACACCCATTTTTCTCTGAAACAGACAAGTTTTAACAGCAAGATGATGCATCAACTACTTCCAGCTTCTATCTGAGGTATTGAAAAGTTTCCCTGGGCAGTGGTTTGGTGAGAATATCAGCAACTTGTTCCTTAGAAGGAACATACTCCAATTTGACCTTTTGTTCCAACACTTGTTCCCAGAGAAAGTGATACTTGATCGGTATGTGCTTGGTCTTTGAATGCATGACTGGGTTATTTGAAATGCTGATTGCACTTGTATTATCACATAAGATGGAGATAGGTGGTGTACAAGTGATTTGAAAATCCTGCAAGGTTTGCATCATCCAAAGGAGTTGAGTGCAGCAAGATGCAATAGCCACATATTCTGCTTCAGCTGTAGATAAAGCAATCGAACTCTGTTTCTTGCTGAACCAAGATACTAATTTGGAACCCATAAAGAATGCACCACCACTTGTGCTCTTTCTGTCATCCACGCTTCCAGCCCAATCTGCATCTGTATAAGCATGAAGAGTGAGATCTGTATCTCTAGGATACCATAAGCCATAGTTTTGAGTTCCTTGAAGATACTTGAAAATTCTCTTCACTGCCTGAAGATGAGTTTCCTTTGGATTTGCCTGAAATTTTCCAACTATTCCCACTGCATGCATGATGTCTGGTCGTGTACATGTCAAATAAAGCAGACTTCCAATCATGGATCTATAGGTTGGTTGATGTACTGCTGCTGATTCATCATTTGCACTGAGGCTGCATCCTGTAACCATAGGGTTACATACTGGTTTCGAATCTTCCATGCCATATTTCTTCAAGATCTGCTTGAGATACTTGGTTTGAGACAAAAATATACCGCCTTCATTTTGTTGGATTTGTAGATCAAGATAATATGTCAGCTCTCCAAGTAATGACATTTCGAATTCTTTCTGCATCACCAAGGCAAAGTTTTGACTCATAGCTTCTTCATTGCTGCCAAAGATAATATCATCTACATACACAACAAGTATTAGCAATTTGTCATTTTCAATTTTTATATAAAGATTGCTATCTGCTGATCCTTTTGAAAAACCTTGTTGATGAAGATATTTGTCCAAACGGTAGTACCAAGCCCTTGGAGGCTGTTTAAGACCATAGAGAGCCTTTTTGAGTTTGCATACAATATTTGGATCATTCCCAAGAATGAAACCATCTCGTTGCTCAATGTACACTTCTTCTTTCAAGCCTCCATTCAGAAAGGCTGATTTCACGTCCATTTGAAATACTTTGAACTTCTGAAAGCTAGAGAGAGCAAGGAACATTCTGATGGCCTCAAGTCTAGCAATGGGAGCAAAGGTTTCTTCAAAGTCTATTCCTTCTTGTTGAGAATACCCTTTACAGACAAGTCTGGCCTTGTTTCTAATCACTTCCCCATTTTCATTCAACTTGTTTTTGAAGATCCATTTGTCCCTATGACATTCTTATCTTTTGGTTTAGGAACCAACTCCCAAGTGTTATTCTTTTCGATCTGCTCACGTTCTTCATCCATTGCCTTGACCCAGCATTCATCTTTGCATGCCTCTTTTACATTTTGTGGTTCAGTGGAGGAGAGCAAAGCCAAATAGCTTGAGGCTTCTGCAATTGTTCTTCTTGTTTGTATACTTGCCTCTTTCTGCCCCAAAATTTGAGATTCTGGATGATTCTTCTGAACGTACCTGGATGGAGTCTTATCTTCTATCCTTATCTGTTCTTCTGGTGCCTCTTGAGCTTCTTCTTCATCATAGTTTTGATTTGATGTTGAAGGATAGTCCTCATCATCTTCGAAGTCTTCAAAATTCACTTGCCTAGGAATGTTTCCTTCTTCATCAACCACTACATCAATGCTGTCAACAACTTGTCTTTTGTTGTAACACTTATATGCTTTGTTGTGGGGAGAATAACCAAGAAGAATGCCTTCATCTGCTCTAGGTTCAAACTTGCCAAGATTTTCATCATTATTTTTAATATAGCATTTGCTTCCAAAAATTTTGAAATATTTTACCGAAGGAGTCTCACCATACCAGAGCTCATGAGGAGTTTGAGTGTTTTTCACCCGGAAATTTGTCTTGTTGAGAATAACAACTGCAGCAAATGCGGCTTCACCCCATAAAGTTTCAGGAGTTCCAGACTCATCAAGCATTGCACGAGTCATTTGTTGAACCGTTCTGTTCATCCTTTCCACTACTCCATTTTGCTGAGGAGTCCTAGCTGTAGAGAATTCCCTTCTTATTCCATGTTCTTCACAAAAATCGAAAAATTCATTCGAGGTAAATTCTCCTCCTCGATCAGACCTGAGGCATTTGATTCTGAGATCTGATTCGTTCTCCACCAAGGCTTTGAATGATTTGAACTTTTCAAAGGCTTCGTCTTTGTGCTTCATAAGTCCTATCCAACACATCCTGGAATAGTCATCAATGAATAATATAAAGTATTCTTCTCCTCGAGGTGACCTTTTCCTAGTTGGACCACATACATCAGTATGGAAAAGTTCAAGCGGCCTGCTGGTTGATCCTTCCTTCTCAGGGAAGTTAGTTTTGGTTTTCTTACCAAACTGACATGATTTGCATATTGTATTGTCTGGGATTCTGATGTCTGGAAGACCACGAACTGCCTGGTATTTGCATGCTTTCCTTATCTGTGAGAAACTAAGATGCCCCAATCTTTTGTGCCATAGCCAGTGTTCATCATTCTTGCTCAGATAGCATTGATGTTGTCCTTCTTTGAATATGTATAAATTATTTGGAGTCCTTACGCCTTTGATCACTGTTTTTCCTATATCAAGATCACGAACACTACATCCATTTGATCGAAATATTACCTCAGTTCCTTGATCACACATCTGGCTGACACTTAATAGATTATCCTTTAAGCCATCAACATACATGACATTTCCAGCTTTGACCTTTTCTTTCAACTGAACAGAACCTTTACCTTTTATGAGAGCAGGGGTGTCATTTCCAAAAGAAACCTTCTTCTCCTTCTCTAAGGCACTATAGGATTGAAGGTTTTCTTTATCACCTGTCATATGTTTCGAACATCCACTGTTGATGTACCATTGATTTTCCTGCCCTTCCGCATATAGGGCTATACCACATCTTTCTGGATGGGGTTCTTTTATTCTCCATGATTTGGCACTTGAGGCTTGCTCCTTCTGATTTGTCTGCCGAAACCTGCTCCTGCATTCAGAATCTTCATGACCGAAATTGTTACAAATAGAACATTCTATTTCATTTTCAAGAGCAGAGTTGTTGTAATTCCTTTTCATTATCCCAATCATACTCCTCTGTTTATGAGCTTCTCTAGTCATGATTGTCTTATAGGCAACACATTGAGCTACTTTGTGACCAAAGTTATGACAAGAAAAACATTAGCCATTGAAGAAACTCTTGTGATTATCAAATCTACCAGCCAAATGATTGTAGTTCCTATTGACATCCATTCTTGAGGCAAATTGAGAAGGTTTTACCTGTGGCTGGTTGTAGCTTTTGTTTGTCCTTAAAGTAGATTGCCCCCGATTTACCTGGTAGTCTTTGTTCATTCTTGAGGTAAATTGTCCCTGATTTACCTAGTGATTTTCATTGGGTCTTTGTTCACTTCTCCTTGCGGCATCAAGATAACTCTTGGAGGTAGATGGTTTCTGCACTTGAGTTGTTTCTTCATTATATCCCAGACCTGTCTTGATTAGTGGAGAGCGCTGCACTTTGATAATCTCATCTAACGTGTCAGATCCTTTAACAAATCTAAGATTAAGAGCTTTTTTTTTTCTCAATCTCTTTTCTCATTCCCACAATTTCACATTCCAGCTTTTCATGATGTTTTCCTTTTCAGCAAGTTGAAATTGTAGAGTATCTATGATCACATTCTTCTCTTCTAAACAAATTTTGAGTCTAGAAATCTCTTCATAAAGACTTTCTTCATCTATAGCATCAAAAAAATCACCATCTTCAAAAGCCATTAAGAGTTTGTATTTATTACCTTGTTCATATTCGTCACTATTTGAAAGTCCATCACTATCTTCATGAGTGTAATAGCTTTTCTTATTTACATTCTGTTTCTTGTTCCATCTAACAGATTCCTTACCCTTGTCAATCTTATCCTTATGAGGACATTTGGCAGCATAGTGACTGACTCTTCCACAAGCAAAGCATTTGAAAGGTAACTTACCTGTTATGAAACCAGTTCAAGAAAAGATAGAAAAGATAGATCAACGCCTTAGAATTCAGCCTCTTCGAGGGGGCAACCTCCTTTACATTACATAAATGAATAATTCTTGGATGATACAAATGACAAAACCTCCTTTCTATATATAGGAGTCTAAGGAATCACAATATAATCCAGCCGACCTAACAATAATAATATAAAGCCACAAAAATAACAATAGAGGGATTCTATGGGCACATTAATAACAATATGGGGGCAATGGGGGCACAACAATATAAATAAGGGGTATAACTACAATAGTAATGGGGTAATCACTAGTATTATAGGGACCCCTTATGAGGACATTTGGCAGCATAGTGACTGACTCTTCCACAAGCAAAGCATTTGAAAGGTAACTTACCTCTGAATCTTCCAACACCCCGTTGAAGGTTCTTGACAAAATTTGATTCTTCCTCTTCTTCTGACATGTGTCCTGACTCATAGTAATCTCCTTTGCCTGAAGCCTTGAAAGCAGCTTCTCTCTTGTCTGATGGTCCTCCTTTCCTCATTTCATAAGCAGTCAGAATTCCGTGCAGCTGTGACATGGTAAGGTTTCGTAGATTCTCCTTTTCTTCTATTGCAGAAACTTTAGATTCAAACCTAGGGGACAAAGATCTTAGAACCTTTTCAACCAAAACAACCTCTTTTATTTCTTCACCCAAGTTTTTCATACAATTAACAATCTCATCTACACGAAGGAAATAGTTAGCCACACTTTCATCATTGTGCATTCTGAGATTTTCATACTGAATTCTGAGGGTTAGAAGTTTTGCTCGTTTTACCTGTTCATCTCCTTCATAGCTTAGAACAATCTTGTCCCATATTTCTTTTGCAGATTTATACTGCATAACCTTGATGAATTCTGATTGAGATAGACAACCTAATAGAGTATTGACAGCCTTTGCATTTGTTTCATATTGCTTCTTACCAGCCGGATCTATAGGAGTTGCTGAAGGAAAAGTGTACCCTGTGTCTATGATATCCCAGACTTCTATACCAAGAGATTGAAGATAGGCTGTAACTCTTACCTTCCAATAGACGAAGTTGGTCCCATCAAAAATTGGTGGCCTGATTGATGCTTCTCTCTCGTAGTTTCTCATGATGATGGATCTTCATTCAAGCGATCAAGCTTCTCCAGAAGGACCGGCTCTGAAACCAGTTGTTGAAAATAATACTAAGGGGGGGGTGAATCAGTATTATCAAGACACTTATTTTCTTTTCCAAACCCAGATCATATATGCTACTTCAGTTAGATAAAATCGCGTATATACGCAACTACAGAGAAGGAAACCTGCGTATGCAATGCAGACTTATAATTTTAATTTATCTTACAGATGTTGATCGTTAATCTGTGTATTAGAATCAAATAAACAGTAACCAGAAACAGTAAAACAGATATGAAGACAATCACACACAAGAACACAAGATATAAGGTGGAAACCCAATGTGGGTGAAAACCACCTACTGCAATTCATCTCTATCTTCCTTTAATTAGAAAATTCTTTTTACAATGTACCGGTGCAGTCCTTTACTAGTACGCAGGCTGCAACCTGTAGAGAGCTACAACCCTCTCTCGTTCTCCAGCTTCTCCTGGAAGGGAGCTACAACCCCCTTAGCTCTTGCACTAGCCAAGATACTAGTACGTAGGTGTTGGCCTACAGAAGGCTACAATCTTCTCTTTCTTCCAGGGACGACGTTTCATAAATTTTCAGACTGGATCCATGAACATCAATCATTCATCAAAAATTTCTGCATCAAACAATCTCCTTTTCACCAATTATAACTGAATCAAGTAGATACTTCTCTGACAGCTGTACCCAAAGCACATTAACAGTAACCACACACCAAATTCTAAACCCAGAACACTACAACAATAAACAGAAGCAGCTAGAACCCAAACCAAGATATGTAGGCTCCTTCAATACCTGAAACCTGCGTTCATACGCATCTGTGTTTGGACCAACCTGCATATATGTTGTTTTTATTCACTGAACCAATGTGTATACGCGCCTTCGCTTCACTGAACCTGCATACAGATCTATAAAGGATAATTCACTCTTTAAAATATTCAGACACTGATTAACCCAGATTATCAGATTTATAGATCAAGCATGTGCCACATATAACAGATCAAAATCATACAAAGATACTATCATTCAAGCCTAAAGATTATGACCCATCAATAGAACTTATCCTTATCTTTGCGCTAAGGTTCCTCCTTCATTCATATCCAGATCTGCACCATAACCCAATCACCAATATTTCAGATCTAGCACTTATTAGATATTCAATTAATTCAAATAATCCTTTGCCAAATGATCTCCTTCCTCTTTTATAGTCTTAGGCCTTTCACAATACCACGGTCCAAAACCATAATAAAACAATACCATGGACCCAATACATGGGGTCAACACTTCTGTCGAGATACCATGGTCCAAAACCATAGGTTCAAATACCAAGGACTAACTACCACGGACCAAAAGTAAGTTCTCAACATCTACGCGCTTTTCCTTGCGTGAAAGTGTGTGTATATGCATACACGCCTTTGTAACGTCTAACCCACGTGTATACGCTCCTTCGTCTAGGTGAACATGCGTTTATATCTTTTTCCTTCATTCTGAGAGCCTGTACTGAGATCTGTTACCAAAGAGAGTTGCCATCAAGGACAACACCTGTGCCATAGCTCCAAACCTGTGCCATAATGCCAACATTGTTATCATCTTAGTTATGTTTCTTGAAAGTCATAGACAATTATGGGTAGTGGTATGAAGGCTAGCTTGAAAAAGTGGCATAGATCTCGCCCCCACATGCACAAAACTAGGGATTTTGGGTCATAACCACATGGAGAAAATATTGTGGGTGAAGTTATGGCCTCCCAATCGCATGGATGTTGTGATATGGGTGTGGTTGTGGAGTTAAGCTAGAGAAAATGAGTTCCAACTCAGGGAATGACCACCTGGGGTGGTTTTCAGGCTCCTGAGTGGTATGTAGTCTCTAAGGGATGTCAGTATGTGTTCTGATTTGTAGGCCCCACTTCTATAATTAGAACTTGGAGATCAGTTCATATCATAGTGACACTCAACTCAGGTCTACCCTGAAAAACTTGTAAAAGTGGGTTAATGCGGGAGGAGGCATTACAGGGTGATATCAAAGAGAGCTTACAGCACTGGACCTCAAGATAAAATCATATCATAATACAGGTTTATATGATTGGCATGCATGTATGATGGTTAATGGTTGTTATATGCATCAAAATTATATGCATGCTTGTCATTTTATTGTTGTTAGGGTTACGTGCATGATAGCTGCTACTTGATTAGTGTGTACATATGCATGTGCATCGGTTAGTCATGCCTAGTAGTTAACTTGTTGTTATATGCATTGTGGTCATATGCATGATGAGTGTTTCCATTACGGTTAAGTTCTTGATATTATTATGTATCGTGCTAGTATGGATTGACTTGTGTAAATGTAATATCCTCCCCTGAGATACATTTTTAGTATGATCTTGATTATGTCTTCTATTTGGTTTATCTAACATGGTATGTTGCAAGACAATAGAAGACTAAGGATGAATATAAGAATGGTGTACTACAGTTCACATGAATCCCCTTACAGGTCAGATGTGAATTATATGGAATGGGAAAGGTCAGTTGAGAAACAAGGAGAAGAATACTCTCATGATTCAACATATACTCTAAGAAGTTTGAAGGCATAAATTAAAAGTTGCAAGGTAGTTAATAATAATGATTGATTGAGGCACATGAAAGACTTTCTAAAGATTAAATCAAGTAGAAGCCAATGCAGTGATTCTTCATATCCTTACAGATTTGTAGAAGTAAGGACAACTAGGGAATCAATTATGGATAGGAAGAAAAGGCAAATGGGGCATATGGCAGCAGGTCTCATAGAGGACACAGGTTAGACAAGGATGACACAATAAGAGGTGGCAAATCTTTGGATACACCTAACAGACAGGATAACACTCATGGATTTTATTCTAGCTCCAGTTCTAAGAGATATCATTGTCATTACCACCAACATCTGTATAGGAGGAGTGTGAGATGATACTTGCTAGAAGAGTTCAATAAAGCCAAGCCTTCTACTTTTGATGGTGAGTTGACTAAGTCATATGATGCAAAAAGCATGACTGCATGAGATGAGTTTGAATTAACCTTTAGGAAGAAGTATCTGTTTGAGAAATATCATGATGGAAAGGCCAAGGAATTTTGTTATCTCAAGATTTAGGTGACAGGGAAATGTGGGACATCATGAGAAATTCAATGCGGATGAGAGAGGATATGAGTCTTATCATGTGGAGAAGAAATATAAAGGAAATGACATAGAACCATTGTGATGTTGGACCTATGGTGGAGATCATAAGAGGAAGGATTACCTTTTGTATCAGAGTGGCACAATGGGATCATGACAGGCCTCAGATCTATAGTGCGTAGGAGGCACAAACAATTGGGGATGTAGGTCAGAACATTCCTCATATCATTGCAACGGTGGATAACAAGAAGGAAGATCATCAAGCATCCATTATCAATATTGTTACAAATCATTTTTTTGCATCCAATTAAATGGCCTGAAAACCTAGATCAATCAACATCCTTAACACTTTGTCATTATACCTTTGCAAAGCCCTAAGCATTAATTCCCCAAAAAGTCTGAGTTTCTAGGTCAATTAGCTCAAAAAATATGTTTTTGGCCCCAATATACCCTACACTTCAGTCCACCTGCAATGGTTGCAAGATGTATAATTGATCACCTCACTGACCAATGCAGGTTTCTATCCTTTGAAAGTGTGATGGTTCTATAATTTTAGGAAAAATAAAAAATATTTACGAAACTTCTCCTTCTAGAAGCTTCTAATGTGGTTTTAACCATTTAACATTGGTATAGATCTTGTATTCCCACTCTATATGTCTTATATATTATCATTAGAGATTATCCTCCTTCATATGTGCATCTCAAGCCTATATTGGTAAATCCTAAATTACCACTTTAACCCTATAAATACACTTCCTCCCATAGAGTTTGGGTTCGATTTTGGAGATTACTAGTGCCCACTTGTTGCTACTCTGAGCTTAATGAATCATTATCCATTGATGGATTAGGGTTTAGGTTGAATATTTTCTTTGTGGAAAGGAAAAGATAATTAGGGAGACATCTACAAAGTCAAGCATCTATAAATGGTTGTAACTCTCTCCTTCATTTATTAATACAAAAATCACTATGTTTTCCTATACTTGTGTTGTTTAAATTGGAAACTACGGAAAAACATCCATTGTGGATGCTCATTTTATGGATATGATTATTCCATTGAATTCCTCTTTTCGAGAGGACCAAAATTGACCTAAATATCATCAAATTTGGACAAGGGAAATTATATTTTTGAATTATGAGCCCACATGTGCATATTTGATCAGGCCGACCCTAAATCAAATTGGACACCCTTGGAAGGTTATAAATACAAGTGGCCTCTACCTCATTTGGACATCATCATGGATCATTATTCTATTCTCTTTCTTTTTTTTGGCTCACACAGGTCTAAGGCAGGTTCGCAGAGTAATGAGTTTGCTCAAAGATGAAATTGCAGGGTCTAAAGATCATGCATATTTTTTCTATGGTTTTGTTTCTCAGTTGTAGGCTTTCCAAATGATACATTCGATTGGTCGCTGAATTACAGGCTCAAGGGAGCACTGAAATCTCCCAAACACTCTCATTCCCACTTCCTCCCTGTGACTGGGACCTAAAGTTGTATTTTTTTGTTGACTGAAGTTTTCACTCGTTGGCCGCAGTGTTCAAAAGTTGACCGTAGACAATGACAATTCATTACAGGCTTCTGAATTAGGGTTTTGAGTATGAGCATGGTTGGGTTCATCTTATGGATTTTTTAGTTGATTTTTGTTGGATGGTTATATGGATGAAGATATGGATCATTGTACTCTCTTTTTTTGAATCATTCAATGACAATCTAATAAGAAGAAGAATTTGAAAGGGTTTTCCCCATAGTGGGTTTTTCCCTGGTCTCCGACCAATCCTAGTGTCTCTATGTGTGAATTATTTTCTTCTATTGTTCCTTTATGTTTTGTTGCATTAATGATTATGATATTGTTCTTTCTACATAGTTGCATATGTTGTTGAATAATGATGTAAATATGAATAATGTTATGATGTTATGGGGTGAATTTAATGTGTAAATGAAGAAATTAAATTATCAAAGAAAGGAACAATATAACCCTAAGAGAAATTAACATGGTATTAGAGATGGGCTAAATAAAAGTCATTGAATATCACCCCCATGGAGACACCTCTGATGGAAGCAAGAAAATATGGTGGGGACCTAAAAGAATACTAAGGTTTGAAGGTAACCTTAGGCACTTTGTGTATTAGGGTTTGATGGATATTATGAGGTTATGGGTTGAGAGAAACCTTGGTTTATGGAAAGCATTTTAGATATGAAATCTAGAAACCCTAGCATGGTAAATGTGAAGATGCTCAAGTACTTGTGACAAATTTTATGAAGCCCTAGATGGGATAGTCTCTATTAGGCTTGGTTGCTAATAAAGTTGGTGGAAATATTGAAGGACAATGGACAATGATGGCTCTTGAAGGCTGGTTCAAGAAAGAGATGATTACCTCTCATGGAAAATAAGTATTTTTTATTTATGGTGCTCCCTTATGTCTTTAATTTTGTTTAGACTTATTGATATGATTATTGTTTTGATTATTACTTATACTTCTTGCATGTATATTTGAGTATTTGATACTTCTAACATCTTTATGAGATGTGATAAGTGGATCCTTCTTGAGGATCATCTAAGATGTAGGAAAGTATGACTAATGTGGAAAGAGAAGAGCTATAGTTTCCCAAGACAAGGAAGTTGACAAAGTGCTTCACATCCAATGTTAAATAAAAGGATACACAAGTATCTAAATACTGTAAAGGTATGCATGGTGTATTGTTTCAATGTTATGTTTTAGCTGCAATATTGGATGGAAAGGTAAGCCCTAAGGTATGATTAGTATATCACCTTCACAAATGGCTCATGCATGCATATGAAGGTAAGTTTGATTCACGATATTTATGATGAGATGGTGCACTTGGTATTGGACAAGTATTTTACATCCTAGTCATGGTAAAGCTACATTGATTTTTTATATACTCTATATTTGGCATGCATATTTCATTTTAGACATGATGAATCATGATCCCATAAAGAAGGCTTGCACATTGGTTCTTATATATGGTAGCTTGATTTTATTGATAATGCTTGTGATAAGCATGATAACCATGCTAATAGAGTATTGATATTCAAGTTATTTTGTTGACCATGGTAAAGTTTTGATGATCTTAGTAATTATGACATATGGTAAAATTGAATGCCTTGACTTGATGGATTGAGTTATGTAATAAAGAAGTGATGTTGTGATCATGATTCTTGAAGTATACTCCTATTAGCTATTTGACACTAACCCTTGATGAAATATTGGTGTCATGATGCAAGGATGAAGTAGTTGATGCTAACATGTTATGAATATGATGGATATATGTTTTAGAACCTGATATAGTTCAATTACATGATCTAATAGTTCTATTGATGCATGACAATATTATAGACAGGTTGATGACTTATTGCTGAAGAGGCTACTCATTAAGAGGGAGAAACTCTCCATAAGATCCTTACACCTATTATCATTTGTATTATATGTATAGAATATTATTTATTGTTGAAGTAAGATTTATGGACATGAATAGACAAATATTTGATATTGTTGGTCTGTAGCAAAGTTCAGGTCTAAGAAGAAAGAGCTTTCCTCACTCTAAGCCTCAACCGCACAGAGGAAGGCTTAGAACTATAGGACAAAAAGGTGAAGTTTTTTGCATGAAATAAGAAGTTCACCTATAGGATGGAAGTACTCCTACAGACGTGTGTGAAAATTTGGAAGACCCAAATATCTACTGCAACAACTGATTAAGTTTCTTCTATTTGTCAAATAACTAAACAAATTATTTACCATGTTCTATGGTAAATATCGAAACTAATACACTGTAGCCTCCACTAATTAAATTAATATGTAGAAACAAGAATCTGAGCAAGAAATAAATAACACACAAGTGACACTGTTATTTTTGGAGCAATGTCCCCGGAAAAACCCAATGTGGGAAAATCGGTGCAACAACTGAGGGTTTGTATTATTAAGCAGTGATTTATAAATATAATATTTGGATGCGTTATTGGCTATCCAATACAGATAATATGACTGACAAAGAGATGAGTGAGATATAGCTCACACTATCTTTGGTGATCCAGCACTAATCCAGCCTCTAAATGGCTAGGCCCTAATTGCCTGCACAGTTTCTATGCAATCACTATGCTGCTCTGCATCACAGCTTTTGAGGCCTGTGTCACTCCTTCTAGCTAATCGATTTGCTTTTGGAACTTCAAATTATACCCTGCCGGTCTCACACCGTGGCTTTTGGCTCCAGAACTCGACTCTCCAACAAATTTTCGATCCCTCTTAGGCTCTGCACTACCTCTACGTGGCTCTACACTACCCAGTGTAGCCTTTGCGTTGCCTCTTCTGGATCTCTCTCTACCTCCTCTACAATGTATTCTCGGATTAGGAACCCTTCCTCCAAAAACTATCCCTTCCCCTCACTGCAATAAATCACTTTGATCTCTCTTCGACAATTGTTGTGCTTCTCTCTTGAGAAATTCTATCTCTGGTCCCTCACTTAATGTGTTTTCCAAATGCCCATCAAGCCTCCTCTTATAATCTTCTCGTTGAGAACCAACAACCAAAATTATATTCTAATCAATGGCTTAGATCATTTTGGCTTGATACTCATCTTCTTCTAGAAGTTTAACCCCCGGTTTGATTAATTCCCTTTTATTATTTTAATATCCTAAGTTTAGACTTAGGCACCCATTAAAAACAAGTAATTATTTTAATAAGCATGTGGGATTTCCCAAAACGATTTCTAGGTATTTTGGAATACATGTGTCCAAGCCTCCCTGCAAATTTTTAGGCTTATGTCACATCTAATGCTACCATAAATCAATAATTCCTCTTAGCAAGGAATGTGCTCTTGTAATGCAACCCGCTGAAGCATCAACCTTCTCTGTAACATCTCCCTCTATGTTGTTGATGTTTGACATCACTGCCCACCAACTACTGTGAAAATGATGCATCTGTACTGCTGCTGACCCTGCCACTGCCAACACTACATCTGTACTGTAACCCTTGTAAATGCTGCAACTTTTTTGTTTTTTGCCCTACCACTGCCAACGCTGCAATTGAATTGAAACATTCTCCAACTATTGTTTCTATTGCTTCAACAACGGAAAAACATCCAAAATTACTGAACAAGTGTTTAGTATGATGTATCTATTCCTAGAGTTCTGATTGCTACTAGTCTCTACGATGTTACCAAAGCCACTGTGCTGCTACTAACTTTGCTCTGTGCCAACTGCAATGCTGCCAACACTAGCTCTGCATTGTTCAGACTCTTGGGCTCCTAGCCACAACAACTGTCACTCTGACACTCCTCTGCATCAACTAATCTTGGTTCATCCTTCTACTTTTGATATGGGCTCCCGTATCAAGGTAATGATCCAAGAGGTGGACTCCTCAAGGATCATGCCCGTCTGCAGCTCTTTCGAACTACAATACTAGATAACCCCACCTCTCCCCTGGAGGTATCTAGGAAATCATGGAAAACTCATCGTCCTCAATATTTGCGGCTGCAGCGTGCAGATCATATTTCGCATCCTTTTCCTTCTTCTTGAGAGGACACTACGTAGCGTAGTGACCAAGTTCACCACATCAGAAACATTTGATCTTTGAGACATCCTTCTTCTTTCTTTGTTGCTCGTGCTACCCCTTAGATGAAAGGGATGCATTCTCTTCCTCCTCCTTGGGCTTCATCCTACTGTTGTTGCTACCATCAAGTTTTTAGTTGACTAAGTCTTGCCTCATCTCTTCCTGCTAAAGAGTGGCCCACATTCCTTCCCAATCTGGAAATTTCTCTCTACCCAGGATACTCATGACAAATACTTGCCATTCTTTTGAAACTGAATTCAAGGCTAACCTTACCATCTCTGTAGGTTGAGGTGTTGATCCTACAGCTACCAACTGATCTCGGACTTCCTGACTCTTTGACAAGAACAAATCAATTTGTTCTCCTTTCTCCATCCTAGTTGTTCTTAGCTTCCCCTCCAAGTACATCTTCCACTGCTCGGAAGATCCTTGATATAATGTAGCCAAGGCACCCCACATCTCCTTGGTTGTCCCTTTACCAGTAATGTGACATACAACGTCATACCTCACTCCATCGAGGATCAACCATTTGGCCTTTGCCATCTCGGCCTTGTACTTTTTAGTGGATTTGCATCATCGAGTACAACTACCACACTATCGATGTACATTTTCAGATCATGTTCATTTAGAAGGCATGAGATCCTAGCCTTCGAGATCACATAGTTGGATGCTCCATCCAACCAATCTTGATCTCTCAGCTTGTTAGCTGCCATCTCTACCAACAAAATTTCGAATTGCCTCCTCTCTTCTCTACGTTGTTGTTGGGCTGGCCTACACACTCCCTATTGTAGTTAGTAGATCTACTCCTCTCTACTTCTGCTCAAAAAATGAGAATTCAAACTTCTTGGTTGGAAGTCTTCTGAGGAAGAATTCCCTCAAAATAGTGTCTCCTTCTCTCGTCTGACATTTTTCTACCCTAGCAATTGCTGCAGAAAACCACGTCTTACCAAATTTTGCTCTGTGCTAAATCTTTTGTTGCATTTCTCCCTCTGTTGTTGACAAATTTCAATATGGATAACTTACCTCTCTATCGACTCACTGAGAGAGAGATCTTCCACGAAAATATTGCCCTCTTGGCTTGGATTGCACAATCCATCTGGGGATTCGATTTGCTGCCTACGAAACACTTTGATATCCCTCCTTCTCTTCAGTGTTCACTCTTCTGGTCTACTCCCTTGATTCACCTATGCTCTAATTCCATGTGAAAATTTGGAAGACCCAAATTTCTACTGCAGCAACTGAGTAAGTTTCTTCTATTTGTCAAATAACTAGAAAAATTATTTACTGTGTTCTATAGTAAATATAGAAACTAATACATTGTAGCCTCCACTAATTAAATTAATATGCGGAAACAAGAATCTGAGAAAAAAAGAAATAACACACAAGTGACACCATTATTTTTGGACCAATGTCCTTGGAAAAACCCAATGTGGGAAAATCGGTGTAGTAGTTGAGGGTTTGTATTATTAAGCAATAACTTCTAAATAAAATCATTGGATGCCTTGTTGGCTATCCAATACAGAGAATCTGACTGACAGAGAGATGAGTGAGATATACCTCACACTATCATTGGGGATCCAGCACTGATCCAACCACTAAATGGCTAGCCCCTAGCTCCCTCTGTGCAATTTTTGCACAATCACTGTGCTGCTTTGCGTCACAGCTTCTAAGGTTTGCGTCACTCCTTCTAGCTGGTTGATTTTCTTTTGGAACTTGAATTATGCCCTCCCAGTCTCACACCCTGGCTTCTAACTCTAGAACTTGACTCTCCAGCAAATTTCGGATCCCTCTTAGGCTTTGCGCTACCTCTGCGTGGCTCTACGCTGCCCAGCGTGGCCTTTGCACTACCTCTTCTAGATCTCTCTCTGCCTCCTCTACAATGTATTCCCATACCAGGAACCCTTCCTCTGGAAACTAATCCTGAACCTCACTGCAAGAAATAACTTCTTTCTCTCTCCAGCAACTACTGTGCGCTGCTCTCTTGAGAAATTCGATCTCTGATCTCTCACTCGATGTGTTTTTCAAATTCCCATCAAGCCTCCTCTTATAATCTTCTCATTATGAACCAACAACCCATATTAGATTCTAATTAATGGCTTAGATCATTTTGTCTTGATCCTCGTCTTCTTCTATAAATTTCACCCCCAGTTTGATTAATACCCTTTAATTATTTTAATTTCATAAGTTTAGACTTAGGCACCCATTAAAAATAATTAATTATTTTAATAAAACTATCTCTGGGTGGAATTTCCCAAAATAATTTCTGGGTATTCTGGAATACATGTGTCTAAGCCTCCCTACAAATTTGGAGGCTTATATCACATCCGATGCTACCAGAAATAAAAAACATGGAGCTGCCAACTAAAAGTTCTATGAGCAGGGAAGTTTGAATATTTGACTTACTATAGAGAATGCGAATGTGTTGACTAAATTTGTGTTTGCAGGGGACCATAATATGTGTATCAATATGTCATTATAAGCATTGAATCTTGTGTATGATAGTATTTGATAACAGTTGCAAGGGTTTGACTATATTTGGCTGATTGATATAGATAAGCAGTGTTTGGAGTTTTGACATGATGCTTGATAATGATTTATAACTTTGACTTGATGTTGAGATACGTTTTGGGCTATAGATCTCACTATGATAGAAAATTTGGGTTTCTAGCTGATGACTAATGATTTGATTTGATGAATGATTATTTTCCTTGATAACAATGCTATATGCGCATAGTGAATTTTAGTGGCTTATATTGGTATTATGTGTTGACATCCTTAGCTTTGACACATTGGTCGAAGACTAAATAGTTGTGATTTAGTATGAACTGTCTCACTATGAATGGATGAAAATGAAACTTATATGACTTGTCCTTGATGTATCCATTCATATTTAGTAGCATAAATGACTCATGCTATGATCATGAGTATGGATTGATAAAGTTTGATTGGATAGTGCTTGGTAAAAAAAAAGGTGTTGTAACTTGACATTTGGATATGAGCTCTACCGGTCACTTGGTCCAAATAATTTTTTAAAGTGATATTGATGAGTTTGATATTAGTTTTGATCTGGCATCTAAATTTTGATAAGCTTACTTAGCTGATTTGATTACACAATATTGTATTGTGTAAGGCTAAATGTATTGCTTTGGTCAAGTGTTATGTTTGCAGAAATAATTGTATGAAGCAATCTCTATGATGTTGATATGTCTACATTAATAGTTATCTGGTGAAGCCATGATGATGTATCTATCCAAACCTCTACTTCAAAATTGGTCCAAGATATGGATTTCATTTTGGTTTTATATACTGATGATCTATTCTTAACAAGAAATGAGCCTATGATGATCAAAGTAAGAGGCAGATGGCCTCTAAAGTTTGAAATGAAGGATCATGGCATGCTTTATTACGTCTTGAAGTTGGGAAAAGATAATCTATATAGTGAAGCTAGTAAAGAAAGTGGAAATGAAAATCCTTGTACACTCTGATCAAACTTCAAGAAGGTATTGTTGAACCTAACTTGGAAATTGATAGTTGATTGAGGCATTTATGTTCCATGTGAACATCCATCTATATATTCTAAGTCAATGCATGATTGAGTTGCTTCATACACATTGATTTACCGCCAAGCTCACTTCGAGATATTTGCATGGGATGATCTATTTTTGGTCTGAGACATTCTTCCTGTGATATGTGACTGCATGGATGTACTGATGTTGTTTGGGATCTTTGTTGATGAGATAAGCACATTTGGGTGTTTCCTTAGTATGAGATCTACCATGATGTTTTGGATGAGAATTCCATAGCTTTAAGCACGACCGAGGTTGAGTACGATGTTGCTAGCATGGCTAGCTATGAGGCGGGATGAAGAATCTCTTTAGAGAGATGTTTGAGCAGGTTTTGGATATGACATGGATACATTGTGATGAAAAAGAGTGGAAACCGATTGGTAAATAATCTTGTATATAACTAGGACTTAGATGCCTTCATATATTGAGACAGTGTTGCTCTACAAGACAAGCTTAGCTTGTGGTTGCTACCTCTGTGAGAGGGAGGATGAATATGGTATCCTTTTTATGATATATATATATATATATATATATATATATATATATATATATATATATATATATATATATATATATATATATATATATCTATCTATATATCTATATATATATTATTCTAATATGATATTTGATTTGATGTCCTGTATGAACAAGAGATAGCTGCTATTGATACATGATGATTACTAGATATGAGCATAATAACATGTTGTTGATATACAAAGAGCATCATCGATTGAGGACACTGAACCAACTCTTCCCCCTGTTTGAGCTCCCAGGGTGTGAAATTGAGATGGAAGGCTCCTAGGTTTGAGGGATCTTTGGATAGTAGGGTCATAGATGTTTCTCCCCTATATGTTACCCATATGGTTGGAGATGTTTCTCCCCTATATTGGTCTTTGCATAGTATACCCCAGTTGGCATCATACCCACAAGTAGGGCTTGTTGGTAATACCGCTCATCATCTGGCCAACAGGTTGAGAGTGTACTTGGGGGCGTACAACCCAAGTTGATTATGATGCAGATGTTCTACCAAATGAATCTTGAGGTTCATTGTTGGGAACATCAGTAGGAAATAGGATGGGTTGATATGTGCTCCCCTATATAACCTATTGCTCGATATGGAGTTGTAGATGTTTAGCTCCCCCATGAGATTCCAGGTTGAGATTAAGCTCCCTGATGTTGTTCTAGATTGAGCTAAGTTCTCTGATGTTGATGTGGGTCATATATTTGACTCCCCATTGATGTTTCCCAAGTGGTAGCATTGGGCTCCCCACTGGCAGAGATTCTGGGTGGTAGCAGTGGCTCCCTAATGGATAGAGGGTGGTAGATTGAGCTCCCCTCCGATGTTAAATTATTCTTATTTTAGATTTGAGAATCTTCATCATATGAGGAGGTACAATCAAGAGATAAGAAAGAATAAGCAAGAGATAAAACAAAATTAATAGTTAATAAGTGATGATGAGATACTTGAGATTGGATGATTTGATGATAGGATACACATGACATGATGCAGGCGGAATTCTCCCTAGTTGAGAGGGAGTGTTAAAAATGGAAACTAGGGAAACATTCCACTTTGGACAACTCATTTGATGGAGATTATTATTGTATTGAATTCCTCTTTTTGAGAGGACCAAATTAACATAAATATCATTAAATTTGGATAAGGGAAAGTATATTTTTGAATTATGATCCCACATGTGCATATTTGATCAGGTCAACCCTAAAGTAAATTAGACACCCTTGGAAGGCTATAAATACAAGTGACCTATGCCTCATTTGGACATCATCATGGATCATTCTTCTATTCTCTTTCTTATTTTTGGCTTGCAAAGGTCTAAGGTAGGTTCGCGAAGAAATAGGTTTGCTCGAAGGTGAAATTGCAGCGTCTCCAACTCAAGCGTATTTTTTCTATGGTTTTGTTTCTCAGATGCAGACTTTCCAAAGGATATATTTGATTGGTTGCTGGCTTGTAGGCTCAAGGGAGCAACTGAAATCTCCCAGTCGCTCACATGCCCACTTCCTCCCTATGACTGGAACCTAAAGTTGTGTTTTTCTATTGACTGAAGTTTTTGCTTGTTGACCGTAGTGTTCAACAGTTGACCGCAAACAATGATAGTTCATTACAGGATTCTGAATTAGGGTTTTTGAGTATGAGAATGGTTGGGTTCATCTCATGGATATTATTTAGTTGATTTTTTTGGATAGTTGTATGGATGAAGATATGGAATTGTACTCTATTTTTCTTAATCATTCAATGACAACCTAATAATAAGAAGAATTTGAAAGGGTTCCCCCATAGTGGGGTTTTCCCTGGTCTTCGACCAATCTTGGTATCTCTATGTGTGAATGATTTTATTCTATTATTCCTTTATGTTCTGCTACATTGGTGATGATGATATTTTTCTTTCTACATAGTTGCATATGTTTTTGAATAATGATGTAAATCTAAATAATTTTATGATGTTATGGGGTGAATTTAATGTGTAAAATGAAGAAATGAATTTATCAAAGAAAAGAACAATATATCCCTAAGAAAAATTAATATGTGTCACATTGATGCTTATGTATTTCAATGCATTTTGACTCACTGATTAGAGACATTAGTTTATGCTATGTAGATATTGTAGTTCTCTTGCTTGTTTTAGTCATTTTGAACGTTCCATTTATAGTGCTTGGAGCTAGAGCCGGAGTTTACAAGAAAGGAGAAGAGGAGGGCTTACTAAAGATTCCCGGTAGGTCTTTCTTCCATACTCTAATTTCTCTAAGGAAAACATAGATATTTTTTCCCCTGTGGTTTCTAGAATAGGCCACTATATCTAGGGAGTTCCCTTTTTTCCATAGAAGATATTTGTCCACATAACAACTTGGCGACTCTTTTGAGGATCGATATTTCCCTTTAAAGGTTTCCTTGGCCTATTCATTTTTAACCCTTCAAAGTGACTAGAATTGACTTGTTTAGACGGTAATTGGCCTTAATAAAACATAATTCTAACCTTGGCATGATTTTTGTGTCATATTTTAAGAAAATTATCCCTAACACAATGTCTGTTCTGAGACAAAGCGACCCAGTGCAGTCTCTCTTCTCTGTAAGTGTGATCATTTTCACTGGTAACCATTTGCACATGCGATGGTCCTATAGGATGCAAAAATCTGCATTTCTATGACTTGCTCTGATTTCTAATTTGATCCATAAAGTTTTCTTGAGTCTTTGAACTTGTTTGTGTCTCTGTAAATCCATCATTATGTTCACATTTGAGTTTGATTTCCTTTGATGAGAGTTTGTTTAATTTTTTCTTTCTTCTTATCAATTAGGTTTTGTGAACACTTGGATTGATTGTTGATTGGTTAAAAGGAATTTTCATATTATAGTTCTAGTCTGTGTGAATTATTTTATCCATAATTTAGCTACATTTCATTTTTCTACATTTGAAAATTGAAAAGAAAAGAAAAGAACATTTTTCATTACTTGCATTGTATATAAGGTTTTGAATTAAATTGGAGCAGTTGCATCAAAAGATTTGATTAGGAAGTTTTGTTTGTTTAGTCATTTCTTGTTGCATTATTGTTTGTCTCATCCTTCTTGTAGATAGATCTTCATCAAAAAGTGAAAGAGTTCTTGTTATCATGCTAATTGCATAATAGGGAATTTAGGTGAATTTGTACAGTGAGCCTTGAAATTGAAACTTAATTGAAGATCAACTTTAAAATTGATTCAATTAACCTAAGGAGAATTTGGAACATTAATGACAGACATAGAGGTCTATGCTAGAGACATGTTCCAATGCCTTTAAACGTAGGATTTGTCATTATTTGTCTGTATTACATTCTCGGGGGAGTCAGTATTCCACATACGTAAGTATATCAGATCATTCTCCACGTACCCTTGGTTATATTAGATGGTGCTCCACATATGAAAAGTATATTGGAATACTTCCTATCGTATATGATGCATTAGAAAACACTACAATGGACTATGCTTCCATGTACCTCTGGGTATATTTTGGAAGTCCCCTATAGGTTGTTATCTTTCTATAGGTAACCAAGTCGGCCACCTTGTTATCTGTAATACACCAAACACAACATTTAGGAAGATTTCCTACATGTACTGGAAATGGTATTCCATGGTTCACAGTGACTTGGTAATCCTTATCTGCCTAGTTACCCATTTTTTTTTATTTTTTGTCTTTAATTTCTAAAATTAATCTATCAACATGGAACAACACCCTCATCCCTTGCATAGAATGAAAATATTACCTCCTCTACATCCTGAGGCAACACCTGGTCATCGAAAGAACAATAAAACGCAAACTACCGAGGCTAGTACATTGGAAGTTACCCCTTCTGGAACCACATACGAAATTAATCAACTAGAGTTGTCACTTCCTATTAGTACTAAACCTGAAGTCACATCCTTAGAGACTAGTAAAATTGAAACTGAAATAGTTGAAACATTAGAGGCTATAGTCATTGAACCTAAAATTGTATACTCGGAGACTTTATAACATAAGGTGATTCAACCTGATGAACCAGTAACTTCAGAAATTATCACCTATTTTTCTTTACCTTTATCTCACCCATTTCCGTCATCTTCAAGAATTGATGAAGGAAAACTTCCATCAAGCTCATTAATATATATTGAGGAGATTACTAAAGAAGAGCGACTTTAACTCCTACCCATTTGAGAGGCCTTATTATTTACCAATATCCTCATTTGTTATCCCCGGTACTCAAATTTGAGCTCCTTTTTATAGAACACCTCATTATACTTCACCTATAAATCCTCCACAATCATGTATCCCCTGGAGTAATTTAACCATGACTGAGTCGGATATAGTTTCTCAACCCATATCTTCCATAATGAGTGAGTCAATTGAAGTGGAAACAATTTCTATGTTTTCTACTTTTCCATAAATGCACCTATATGGTGGTCCATCTATACCACCTAGATATCATTCATTGTTTGGGACTTTTTCTAGTGTGTCGACTAGTCCTGGGACCTCTCATTTGATTTCCTCTGCTAGAATATTATTTGGTATCTCTTTGTCGAGCATCCAAAAACCTATCCCACCTGTTTCACCTCAAATTCCTTGAGAAAAACAATATAATGGGTAAGGAAAATCACAAAAACCAGGTCCATCTTATCCTGGATACCCTCCCACTGGGGGGCATTTGCCTCCTCTTCCTTCTTATCCTCCGGTTGGGGGGAAACCTGTTGCTGGGATGTTCCCATATGTTAACAAAATGGAACAGTTTGGTGCTCCATCATATGCAAGTCCTCTTCCTACAGGTCCTCCATTTCCAGGAATGGCTTCAACCCCTTGGAATCATACTTTTCCTATTCAACCTAGTTTGGGTGCAAATCAAATTCCAACCTGTCAACCTTATCAGACTATGATACAATTTCCTACTTTCCAACCTGTCCCAATTAGTCAACCTGCCCAAGTGACATTGCAAACAAGTCAACATGTTCAGGCCTTATCAACAGTACATGGAGCTTCTCAAATATTTTCCTCTCAGCCTATCCAGGGTCCATCATAATCTATATCTAATCCACTTGGTCAAATCATTCCACAGGTGCAAGTAATTCAACCTATTTATAGCATTCCACAGGTGCAAATTGGCCATCCTACTCTAGGAATGACATAAATCCCATCAGGGCAACCTTTACAAGGAATACCCAAAGCTCCTGTTGGTCAGAAAACAACAATACAACAACCTTATCTAGGCCAGTATTTCCAAGGTCTAAATTCCCAACAATATCAAGTCTACCCAAACTATCAAAAAAATCCTGGGACTAGACAACTTGGTATGGATTATCCTAATAATCAAAACAATTTGTATCATGGTGAGATGCAAATACCAATTTCCCAACCTATCCCATACTATCCTAGATACCTCGCACCAACAACTAACATTCCATCACAAGGTTATCAACAACCCCAAACGGACTTCAACAGATAGTTTCCTTTTATAGAAACATTAGAATTACTAGATTTAACCTGGCTCACCAATGATCCAATCCAACATTATCCTTGGTGGCCAGTTATTCCATCCAAGTTAACAAGTGAAATTCCCAAATTCAATGGAAATCTCAACGAAGATCCGTTGAACCACATTCTGACATATTATTTATGATGTTCATCCAACTCCTTAAATGATGACTCTATTCATTTGCAGCTCTTCTGAAGAACCCTTAATAGTATGACAACAAAGTGGTATGTTAAGTTACCCAAACCTTCATATAACAACTTTAGCGCATTGGAAACAACCTTTTTAACCCATTTCAACTACCCATTTGCTATGAAACAGGTATCGAGATTTTGACCTCAAAGCAGTCTAACTTTACTCATATTTATGATCATATACATGAGTGGAGATGTCGTCGATGATTAGTCAAAACCTATATCCCTAATAAGTTATTGGAGGAATGGTTCACTAAATCCTTACTACCTCCTATAATTGAAGATGTTTCCAAGGGCGACGTTGTCACTGAAGAGAAAGTAATTACTCATGCTTAGTATCTCGATTTATTTTATACCCAAACTGACACGCTCTACAACACGATACCTAATGCTCTAATACCATCCATAACTCTTCCACCTTCTCCCACTAATGAATCACATTTCATTGATGGTGTGATTGGTTCCACTAGTCAACAGAAATTGAGTAAACTATCTGGTTCATCTCCTATTATGGCTACTCAAAACCCATCCTCTACTACTCTTGTAGTTACTTCCAAGATTAATTTTGTTCAATCTATGAAACGAAAGTCTCAACAATTTATAATTAAGAATAAAGGTAAAATAAATAAGAATAAAGATAATTCATCAAAGGAAAAACAAACTAATCAATCTCCTAATGAAAAATGTAAGCCTCGTTATCCTTACCTTATTTCCAATGAGGAACATTTTACTAGGGATTGCCCACATCAGGCAGAAGTTAATCAGTTCCTAAAATAATCATCTAACATGCATTTCATATTAATAGATCCCTTTCCAAACCAGGAGACAAATATGGTTGCACGATATCAAGCTTCTCCTTCCCAGGTAATGATGTTATCTTCTACCAAACATAAGGACGATGTCATGGTGGCTACGAGGAATAAAGACTATGGTAACCTGAATCCTTCGACTGGAAAGGCTAATGATAAACCTTCTAGCTCCACTTAATCTACCTTGAATCATCCTCCAAGTGTAATACCAGTTGAATTAACCATTAAAACTCCTAAAGGATTCATTCATAATTGACATTTAATCCTCGTGAAAGAGATGCACAAAAATACACATAGTTTGTAGAAATTATGGTGTATATTTTCAACTGCTCATGAAGTTTTCATTAAAATCACAAGACACAAAACTACTCCACTACTCTGCGGAAGTCAATGCACAATTTAGAAAAAAAATATTAGACATGCAATAAGAAATAACACACATGCACACAACATTTTTCCTGGGGAAAGAAATTTTCTACAAACCCTAATGTTTGCTTGCAATAATTTGATGAATAGAGATGTATTACAATTTATTTGCTCAATGGAGCACAACCTGTAGGTTCATAACCTATCTCTCTAATCACTGAGAAGCTTTGACCCAGACTTAGTCAATTTCTTGAGAAATTAGGCCCCTATTATTTAGGAATTTCTCCAAAATGGATTGTGCAATTCCTCATGTTGATCATTAGGTCAAATGCAACACATGTACACTCTGGAATAGTTTACAACTGATGTTACATTACCTTGGAATCTCCACTTCAACTCGGTAACTTGAATTCTCTACATGCACTAGCTATTTTGGGATGATTGATTAGTTAATTGGATGATCACTGAGTTTGACTGAAGTCCCACTGCACAACTGACCTTCCACTAGTTCCTCCAATAGTTGGAACTAGTTTATCTGAAAACGACTTGAGATAATTGACTTTGATTTCTACAAATTATCAATTACACATGCTTAACTAAACTCTAACTCCTCCAACTCAAATTTACTCAGAAAACTAGGTGACACAAGCCATGTCACACAACTGCATCCAAGTTGTCTGCTGAAGTGGAAATTCGAATTTTCTCAATTTAACCAAGTCAAAATCAAAGTGAGAGTTTCTTGCTACATTTTTCAACACTCCTTCTTAGCAAGAAAGGGATTATCAACCACCCCTATCCTACACCTATGGAACTCAAACTTCCCTCTGGACAAAAAATGTCAACATCTTGTTCCTTTGTCAGAATGTACTGAAGCAACATTATTTGCCTCTGTAAATAGTCCTATAAATGGTGATACTAGATATCTATATGCTTGGATCAATCTTGAAATACAAGATTCTCAGAGAGTTTTATGCAACTTTTATTATCACAATAGATCATGGTTGGATCATCATCTGACAAAATAATCCAACAATTATCTTTCTCATCTAGATCACCTCACATGTTGCTTGACTTGTAGCCATGTATTCTGCTTCTGCTAAGCTGAGCACCACAGATATTTGCTTCTTGTTGTACCAAGAAACCATTGCGAACCCAACACTAAAAATCCCAACTGATGTACTCTTTCAGCCTGATGGACTCCCCACCTAATCTACATTTGTGAATCCACACAACTTCACTCCTTATGTTCATCTGTACCATAGTCGAAACTGGGTAGTGCCTCTAAGGTACCGTAAAAAATGCTTAGGTGCCTTCCAAAATAATTTGGTTGGCCAAACCATAGCTTGGCTCAGCTGGTTGACTGAATAGAAAATATTTGGTCATGTTTTCACAAGATGCATCAGTGAACCCACTAGTTGTTGATAAATGGTAGCATCCACTTCTTCACCTAAAGCGGCATCCTCCTTCCTCCAGTTGGTTGCTAAAGGTGTCTCCATGGTTTTGAAAATCTCCATGCAAAACCTATATAGTATCTCATTTTCATACTTGCCTTAAGATACAAATAATTCCCAATCACCTTGCCATACTTCCAACTTGAGGATGTAGCACATGAGATCCATGTCCTTCATTTCAAACTCCCTTGCAAGGTGCTCCTTGCAAGATCTGATCAACTTCTCATCACCAGGAAAAATCAAATCATCAAAATATAAGACAATAATAAGCAATTTACCTTCTACAAAGATATGATATAGGTTTGCATCCACTTCACTTTTGGTGAAGCCCAAAATGGTGAGATAGCCAACAATCCTAGTGTACCAAGCACGGGGTGCTTGTTTGAGACCATACAATGCTCGTTTGGGTCTACAAACATGAGAATCTCAATCAAATGTCTCAAAACCTTCTGGTTTCTCGATGTACACCTCTCCTCAATAACTCCATTGAGAAATGTTGTTTTTACATCCATCTAGTGGATCTTCCCCCCGATCTGTGTAGCCAGAGAAAGAATTAATCTAATGGATGAGTACCTTGCTACATGAGCAAAGGTCTCCTCATATTCAATCCCTTCAATTGGAAAGTACCCCTTGGCCACAAATTTGGCATTATACTTCTCTATTCTTCAATCTTCTACATCCTTTACCTTGAAGATCCATCTCAAACCCACAACTAATTTATCTACTAGTCTTGGGACCACTTCCCAAACACTGTTCTTTACAATGGATTCATATTCCTCCACCATTACATCAACCCATACATGTTTCTCTATTGATTACTCGAAAGAGGATGGCTTAGTCTCTACAAGCTCAGTCATTAGAGCCATGTAGCTAGGGTACCAATCAGGTAACCTTCTTTGTCTACACTGATTTGAAGGAGCACCCACATTCTCCCTCACATCCTGCACAAGTGTTTTAACTTCCCTTGTTCTTTTTGTGCCTTCTTTGGATGGTTCTGCTTAAGTGGTTATATCCACTCTTTGTTCCTCAATTTGTGACTGCTCCCCAACTTCTTGAGGTTCCTCCTTTGGAGCTAAACTCTCCTCTTCTAGTGGTATCTAAAGCTCCCTCTCAAGTGTTGGGTGTGTGTTATATTATTCCCATGGTATTTTGTAAATACGGTTAAGGGAACTATGGTTATGTTCTAATCCAGGGTTAATGGATTGGGGTTTACGAATGCTTCAACATGTATATATATGTATTATAACATTGAAAGGAACATAATGGAAAATCAATCTAGTAGTCCTAGTTTTGGGATATAGGGGAAAATCTCTATGTATTTGTTTTATGTTCTCGCCATTGTATATTTTCATTTTTAAGAATTCATTTGTAGGCAATTTTTGTACATGGTTAAAACCTACATTTTGTATCGGAGTTGTTTTGGATTTAAGGGGATGCCTTTGTTGCTGAGGGTTTTTTTCGGTCATGTGGTAGACCCTGTTTAGTGGGAGATCTATGGGATTGATTATTGCGGTGAAAGAAGATGGAAAGAAATGGAAAGATAGAGATTGAGAAATTTAATAGTGAGAGTTTTAAGTTGTGGAAGATCAATATGGAGGATCTGCTAGTGGATAAAGATTAGTGGGTCATGGTAGAATCGGGTACTAAACCAACGACAATGTTAGCAAAAGACTGGGGGAAGTTGGATTGAAAGGAAAAAGGCACAATAGAGTTGTGTATCTCAGATTCAGTATTGTTGAATGTATCAGGGGAAGCTACGATGAAGGATTTGTTGGTTAAGTGAGGGACTTTTTACCAATATAAGTCTTTGGTGAACAAATTATTCCTGTGGAAAAATATGTATAACATGAGGATGAAGGATGGAGACTCGATGACAGAGCATATAAATTCCTTTAATAATGTGGTAAACCAGTTGTTATCTGTTGATATAAAATTTTCAAACGAAGATAAGTTCATCAATTTGTTGTGTTTTCTACCATATTCATGGGGTAGTCTTATTGTTGCAATAGGTAGCAATACAACTACCTTGAATTTTGATGAAATAGTATCATCCTTGATGTCGAAGGAGATGAGATAGAAAAATATGGAGAGCTAGAATGGAGATGTCTTGTCTGTATGAGGACAGTCCCAAAACAGAAATAAAAATAAGTCCTCGGGTGGGAGATCTAAATCTCCATGAAAACCTGTAAAGGTATGTTGGAAATGCGGAAACGAGGGGAACCATAGAAAGGATTGTAGATCTAAATCTCATGAGAAAGGAAAGGGATCTGATGATGCTCCTTCTACAGAGGTGAAAACAACCTTAGATGAAGGTGGGGATGTGTACTTGGCTTCTTCTTCAAGTACACATATAGATCATGAGGAATTTTTTATTGAATCAAGTGCATCCTTTCACTTCACTCCCTATAGGGAGTGGTTCTACGAGTATGAGAAATATGATGGTGGTTATGTCTTCTTAGGGGATGATAGGAAAGTCAAGATGAAGTTGCAAGGTGCAAGGATTAGGACACTTCTTGGTGTTTTGCATATTCCTGCATTAGCCAAAAATCTGATTTCTGTAAGCAAGATGGATGATGCAGGTGTAAAAATAGTGTTCGATAAAGATACCTACAAGATTGTTCAGGGAACACTAGTATTGATGTGGGGAGTTTGATGAGCCTAGGTATTGCAGCAAGAATGTTGCAACTCCCAGGGCTACCAACTTTACATATCAACCCAGGGTTCGTACAAACTTGGAGGTGAATGTGCTATATACACAAGTAGAAGTGAAGGTACTGCCTATTGTCACTGCTCATTTGGTAAGAGACCCCAGGGGTTCCAAGCCAGACTTCTATAGGGTCAGAAGAAGCTTGACTTTGATGGAAGGAGAGAAAACCTAGCCTAAGGCAGATTTGTTCTACTGCAAAAATGAAGAAAACAACATGCAATCCTAGCTCACTCTAAACCCTAGCTAACCAATTACACAACTATGCTAAGCAGAATCATAAATTAACACTAACCTACTGCTACTATCTAAGTCGCAGAGGCAAAAAGCTTCAAAGTTAGGCTAAGGGTTCAACAATGGATAGGCTAGGTCTGTGTCTAAGCGGAAGAAGGGTTGGGAATCAAAATGGTGAGAAGAGGATGTGAAGGAGAAACAATGCCTGAGGACCGTTGGATCAAGCGGGTGAAAGGAAAACGAACGGTTGAGATCGGACAGTAGGAGGGTGCGTAGGCAAATGGGTAGACATGGTGGACTAACAGGATGAATGGCTAGGATTATATCATGGAGGCAATCAACAGATGAACGACGGAGATCGACCAAGCCAGTTGGCGATCAGGTGAAGCGACAACCATCAGATCTAGTAGGGCAGATCAACGGTGGAGAAAGGAGCATGAAAAGAAACATGCGGAAATGACGGGCGGGTTTGGAGGGTGGTAAGCTATATCTCACACGCCCTCAAAGTCATAAATGGTATTTTGAAAATTCACGTGATTAGCCTCCCCGGCCGACACATAGCATGGGGAAACCACCCATATCACGTGCTCTGAGCCCGACAACATTCAGAGAGAAATCCACGTGATATGGCGCGAAGGTCGTCAGATCTAGCAAATCAGATCTACGGTGGAGAGGTGACTGAGCAGGTTGGTGAGTGGGTGTGCGATGACCATCGGATCTGACAAGGCAAATTGAGGATGGAGATTTAAAAAGGCAAAAATTCAAACGTGAAAAGTGGATTTGAGCGGTGATTGGACGATTTGGCTTGTGAAACGTGTTTTACTGGTAAAATTGTTTAAACATGAATTCACAGCTCTCGCTGAGAATTTTAGGCTGAAAGAGAAAGACATGGGAATGTGAGTGAGGCCTGAGAAATAGAAGGAGAGCGAACAAGATGATGACCATTAAAGGGAAAATCACTATGAAATGACTTCAGTGGCTGTATTAAGTGACAAAACTCCATGAAAATCAAAACCCTATGTTTTTGGGGTTGCTACAAAGGTTTCTTCCTCACACCATAGTCCCAGAGGGAGGAGGTGAGGCCGAGACACCTGTGAGCAACCTTGTGGATCTTTTTCTTGCCAACCTACTGATTAAATGAAAGCATAAATGGAACAAACTGAAACACAACAACTCTGTTCTACCCTACTGTAATGGGCTACAACTATTCAAGAAAATGAACAAGAAACAGAAAACTTCTTAAGTCAATGAGTAGGAAACCATAAATCTGTGCTGAACCACTATAATGAAAATGCACCTATTTAACCAAATGAGTAATCAAACCATGCATCTATGCTAGTGTTGTAACGGAAATGAACTGCTTAAGTGAATGAACAAAAAGCAGGATTCTATGCTAGAATACAATACAAGAAAGAGGAGCTTTGGCTACTAGGGTTGGGCCCTAACCCAAGAGCTTCAGCCCTCTGAGTTAACTCAGTGCTGGCTCAAATAAAAAATTATCTTCATTATTAAAGAAATGCATTACATCAAAACTCTTACAAAGTAGAAGTTTGAATCCTTGCTACTCACTGACCGACTATCTAGCTGACTGGTAACTAACTGACTAAAAAAATTGAGGTCCTAAGCCTCTTTATTTATACATCTGAAGTCTCAACGACTTCCCTCAAAATTAGGGAGTTACAACTCCCAACTTAATGGTAACTTGTCCTTTCACTTTCACTAGCTTGGTTGCCTTCTAGTAGGGAGGCTGCTTGTACTTCCACTTGCTTGGCTGTCTTTTAGTACTCCTGATTTAGCTGTGTGTACTTTTAGTTGTTGATGGGATATTTGAATGGATGGGCAGTAAATGAGGAGGGTTTACCTCCTGTAATTCCTCTCCCTTGTCTCATCCAAGTTTTTACCAATGTCTTTTACCATAGTTCCTTGCTTTTACCTTTTATCCCTGCATTACATGCACATTAGACCACAAAGAAAAATATCCAACTCTAACTCAACTCATAAGAAAAATATAATCAAAATTATGCAATAAGTTGTGAGAATAGTTTGTTTGACTTAGCTAGGAGGTGAATTAAGACCAATTAAGGTCCGTATAATTACTCAATGATGAGACTCATCATCACCCCCCTACTGAAAATGTTGCTCATCCTCTGAGCAACTTAGTGGCTCTTGTAACCTCTCTGACATCTCATGCTTTTGTTGTGGTCTTTATTCTTGTTTATAGCAGCCTGCTTTCCTTTATTCTTCTTCCTACTGATATTCTCTGATCTTCAAGCTATGTGGCAATGTTTCATCTCTTTTAGCAGGCATGTATATTATCATTTCTTACCAGCCTAAACATATCCTCAAAATATGTACTTGCTTGCCCTTGGACAACAAGATATCTAAGTGTTAGCTGAGGATTACTTGCAATTAGATGTTGATTAGGGCCATGGGGTTTGACTGCTCAGCTGCTTCTCTGTCCCTGAGGCCACTTAGCTCTTTTGTTTCTTGTTGTTCTTTTTTTTTTCAATGCCTTCTTGCTCTTATGTTTCAGCATCATGTTTCTTTGTGTTCTCTTTCATCATGTCCCTCTGTGTTAGTTTCTTTTGTATCCATCTCCTCCCCATATAGCTCTGTATCTTCTTTTTATTGTTTTGTCTCCTCCTTACTAACAGAAGGACTAACATCATGGATGATTTTGATGCCATCCTTTGCTAGTAAGTCATTGAAGACTGTCCATGTTATAAGGATCTTGAGGTTTTGGAGGGCATAGCCTTTTTAGAGGAAATTGGCCACCTTTTTACTCACAAACCAACTACCACTTAACATTTACAACTTTTGATCAAATGATGCAGATGAGTGAGTGAGTAGGATACTTACCTGTGGCCTTAATGCCACGCTGCACGTGTCAAATGTCAGAGGTGTTGTTGATGGTTATTCTTCTTCTTCCTCTACTATCTGCAGATGATGTTTGCGACTGTAGATTAGATGTTGATGCATGTACAGAGGGAGTGGAAGTGTGTGTGAAGGCAGGGATGATGGTAATGGATGAGGCAATGCTGTGGAAAACATAATCTTCTCCTAAATTGAAGTAGTGAAGTGAAAAACAATGCAATTTATGGAGGGATGTATGGTAAGGAGTGGGGGAGATGAACGTATGTGAGGCGGGGCCCCCTTTGGATCTTCTTTTTGCTCCTTGATTGTCTTTCTCATCCTTCTGCAAACAACAATTTTGTTTTTTTTTTTTTTTTTTTTTTGAAAAACACCTAGGCTACCTCAGAGAGGCTTTCACCCTAGGTATCTGCCCTGGGCGCCTCAAGGAATGTTTTCACCCAGGGATCTTCTTTTTCTGTCCTTTTTCTCATCCTTGGGCCGCCTCATGGAGGTTTTCAACCCAAAGATGGGACTCAGGCACCTCATGGAGGTTTTCACCTGAGTCCTTATTCTTTTTTTTCTTTCTTTTTCAGTGACCTGATGAGGGAGGAGTTGAAAGTTGCTCCACCATCATCACTGTCTTATTGATGCTGTCAATGAACTCTTGTTTAGATGAATGCCTCTTGTATAATTTCAATCTGGGTCCATTAACTAGCAATGGAATGGCTTCTTCATCTATAGTCATGATTCACAATGAACCATTGTCATGGCATATTTCCACCACATATGGTCCAAGCCATTTTGTTCTTAGCTTTCCCTTGAAGTCTTTGTACCTTGAATCATATAATAAGGCCCAATATCCCTCTTGAACAACTTCTCCTTAATGTGCTTGTCATGCCAGATCTTTCTCTGAAGTTGAACTATCTCTGTATGAAGGAGGGCCTGCATTTTGAATTCATCTAGGCCATTCAAATGGAACAACCTTTCCTTTTGTGCATGACTGAGATCTAGATCTAGTTGGGCTACCATCCTCAATGTTTTATATTTGAATTCAGTGGATAGCAAAGCCTTTTTCCCATAGACCAGCTCATAGGGTGTAAACCCAGTGGTGGTCTTCCATGTTGTATTACAGGCCCAAGTGGACTCAACTACTCTCTCAGCCCAGTCCTTTCTGCTGCTGTTCACTACCTTGGTCAGGATGTTCTCTAGTGCTCTTTTGGTCACCTCCACTTGCCCATTATCTTGTGGATGATAAGGAGTGGAGGTCCCATGTTTGATCTTGTGATGCTTGAGCAGTTCTTCGATCATGCTGGAGGTGAACTAGTTGCCTTGGTCTGTGACTAATTTTCTAGGGTAACCAAATTTGTAGAATATGTTTTCCCTTAGGAATTCAACCACCTTTTCTTCTATTGTTTCCTTGATTGCTTTGGTTTCTGCCCACTTATTCAAGTAATCGGCACACACAATAATGTGATGTTTTTGCTTGGAAGGAGGGTTGATGGGTCCAATGAAGTCAATGCCCCACTTGTCAAATGGCTCGAAAGTCGCTTGAGGCTGAAGGGGAAATTCATCCCTTGGAGTAGGCTTTCCCATCCTCTAGCACCGATCACACTGACCAACATACTTCTTCACATCCTGATGAAGAGTAGGCCAATAATAGCCTGCTTGCAACACCTTGAATGTAGTCATTTTTGCTGCAAAGTGACCTCCACAAGGCCCAACATGATAGGTCAGAAGGATGTCAAAGACCTCCTCTTCCCTTACACATCTTCTCAAGATTTGATCTGGACCAAGTTTGAACAGATTGCCCCTAATCCAGGTGAAGGGGGCACTTTCTTGATTATCTTTCTTTTTTCTCTGGAGGGTAGGTTTGGTGGGAACTCTGCTGACACCAAATAGTTTGCTATATCAGAAAACGATGGGGAGAGCACTGAAATAGCAAACGAATTCTCATCTGGGAATTGATCATCCACCATTCCTTCTTCACCTGCAGGAAGATTCATTCTAGACAGAAATTCAGCAACAACATTTTCTTTACCAGGCTTATCAACAATAGTTAAATCAAATTGCTGCAATAAAAGTAACCATCTGATGATTCTAGCATTTACATCTAGTTTGTTCATTAAATATTTAATTGCAGCATGATCAGTATGCACAAATGTCTGATAGCCTGTAATGTAATGCCTAAACTTGTTCAATGAATGCACAATAGCCAAGAGTTCCTTTTCTGTCATAGTATAGTTTAGTTCAGCCTTTGACAGGTTTTTACTGGTAAAGTAGATGGCATAAGGAAATTTCTCTTCTACCTGTCCTAAGGCTGCTCCTATGGCTTTATGTGAGGCATTAGCATGGATGTGAAAAGGTAGGGCCCAGTTTGGACCTCTAAGGATTGGTGCAGTGGTTACCTTACCCTTTAAAATGTCCAAGGCTTCTTGACAGTTCTTTGACCATATAAATTTAGAATCTTTGGCTAATAAACCAAGCAAAGGAGAGGCTAGCTTGCTGAAGTATTTTATGAATATTCTGTAATATCCAGCTAGCCCTAAGAAACTCCTAACATCTATCTTCTTTTGTGGAGGTGGGACGCTTTGGATGATGGCTACCTTGTTTGGGTCCACCTGCAGTCCTTACTGAGATATGGAATGATCTAGCACAGTCCTTTTGGTCATTAAGAATTCACATTTTTTAGGACTGAGGGATAGGTTGATCTCAATGCATTGGCATAATACTTTGCCTAAGTTAGTCAAGGCCTCTTGGAATTCACAGCCATAAGGTGTAAAATCATCCATGTAGATCTCCATAACGTCATGAACTAATTCAGCAAAAATACTTAGGACTGCTCTCTGGAAAGTGGAAGGAACATTGCACAGGCTGAAAGGAAGGACTCTATAGGAAAACATACCCCAAGGATAGGTGAAAGTGGTCTTATCCTAGTATTCTGGGAAGATTGGGATTTGGTTGTACCCACTGAATCCATCTAGGAAAGAAAAGAACTTCTTCCCTGCCAGGCCATCTAACACTTGGTCAATGAAGGGCAAGGGAAAATGATCCTTCTTGGTGGCTTTGTTTAGCTCTCTATAATCGACACAAATCCTCCACTTACCATTTTTCTTGGGCACTAACACCAAAGGAGATACCCACTCACTGCCAGAGATAGGGTAAATGAACCTTGCATCTAATAGTTTTTGCAGTTCTTCTTTGACTATGTCTTTGAGGGCTGGATTCATCCTCCTTTGTGGTTTCTTGACTGACTTGCAACCTTCCTTGATGTATATGTGGTGAGTACACACCGAGGGGTGTACCCCCTTCATTTCCTTGTAGTTCCAAGAAAAGGATTCTAGGTTCTCTCTCAGCAAGTTGCATAGTTGTTCCTCTTCTAAAGTAGAAAGAGATGAATTAATCTTCAAGGTTTTCTCTGGCCCAAATTCTATGGTTTTGACTCAGATTTGGTTGGAATCAGCTAAGAATAAGTCAATTTGATGATTGTTCAATGTTTCTTTTACTTCTTCTTCTAGTGATAAAGGACTAGGATTTGGACTTTGGAGTAGGTGTTCAATTAAATCATCCTCATCCTACTGTCCTCCTCCTATGATGGCATCCAAAGTATGAAGTTCTACAGAATAAAGCTCATCTTCTTCCTCCTCCTCCAACCATAAAGGTAATTCATGTTCTGGGGAGGGTTGAGCAAGAGGGTATAGGACTAATTGTTTGTACATATGCCCATTTTTTATGGTCATATTCCCAGCTCTGCAGCTAATGTAGGCATTAGTTGTGGCCAACCATGGCCTCCCAAGGATGAGAGGGTAACTAGTAAGCTTAGCTTTGGGCTGGAGAACTAGGAAATGTACTGGATACTCCCATGAATCAATGGAGACTATCACATCCTCCACAATTCCCTCAGGGGTGACTGTGGAACGGTTTGCAAGTTGCAACACTATTGTGGTCTTTCTTAATGACCCTTGGAGGTTAACCTTGAGCATGGTGTCCTTGGTCATCAAATTAATGGCAGCTCCAAGATCAATCAGGGTGTGTGGGACAATGGTGCCATTGATGTGGACATCGACTATAGGGCTTCCAGGGTCTAAGTATTTTGGACATATTGCCTACCCCAACATTAAGTCAGATAACTTCCTAATGACATTAATGGTAGGGGCATCCCTTTTTCTTCTTCCTGGATGCTTTAAACACTTCTCCTTAATCAGTTTATTGTAAATAGGCACATCTTTGATTGCTTGGAGAAGGGGGATATTTACACATAGGTTTTCCAGTTCCCCCAGAAGTTCAGTTTCTTCTGGGGTAGGCTAGTGTGGTTGGGCTATCCTTTCAGGAAAGAGTGGATTTTAAGGTTTCTTTCCTTTTTTTCTTCCTCAACCTCCTTATGTGGAGAGGGAGGTTGGTTTTCTGGGAGAATTATCCCAGATCATAGGTTGATCTCTTGAATTTCAACAACATAAGTTGGGTATCATGTCTCTCCACCATAAGTTTTTTGGGCCTACCTATTGTTTGCGTTTGGATTTGGCTGGGCAGGCATTTGGGGTTTCCTAGGTGGAGCAGAGTGCAGGAGTTGCGGTTAGGTAGGTGATGGAGGTAATAGAGCTGGAACAATATTGAATTGGGGCCTCCACCCCTAGGGTGGCGTATTCCACTGATGTTGTGGATGATTGTAAGGTTGAAATGACTGGTTAGGTGGCTGGGAATGATATTGAGATGCATAGGACCAAGGAGGGGGTGTAGACCAGGAAGGATCAGCAGGGGGTCCCCAAGAAGGTGTAGTTGTGTTTTGGTTGGGTCTGTAATATGCATGGGATGATCCCCACATACCCTATTGGTATGGTCTAGGCCCAAGAGGTCTCCTTTGGTTAATGTAGCAAAGTTGCTCAGTGACCCCTTCAGATCCTTGATATACAACTTTGAGTCCAAGCAAGGAAGGGAACTTGTCTGTGGAGTGGTTTTCTTCACAGACTGAGAAAATCTCAATACAGTTTAATGGGCATTCATTCTTAGGATGCCTTCTGGTGCACCTAGGATAGAAGATGGCTAGGGCTCTCTCTGCTTCCTCTTGATTTCTTCTGATATTCATGGTATCCAATTGTAAGGCAAGGGTTTGCATCATCTCACTTTTGAAGTCCTCCAACATATTTCCAATTTCACCCTTGATGGATGAGTTGGAGGACGATGTACTAGCCATAGGTTGACTACTTCTACCCTTGTTTCTAGCTACCCTAGAATGGTTTCTAAAGATAGTCTTGATGTCCTCATAGGGTAGTTGGTAGATATCTCCTCTTGATAACATATGTAAGGTGTCTAGGATATCCTCCCTCACTCCTCTAAGCAAGACTAGCTTCAGTGACTCAGGGTCAAGTGTGCACCTAGCCCTTTTGTAACTGAGCTGGAATATCTCTTCATAGTCTTCTAGGGATTCATCATGGCCTATGGTCATCCTGAAAATTTCATCTTTAGTGTCCTTTGACCTACAGTAATCCCTATATTTGTTGTTAAAATCTTGCTGCATCTGAGCCCAAGTTGTTATGCTATCTCCAGGTAATCCCATGAACCAGCGCAATTCTGCATCCTTGAGGGTAGATGGAAACAGTTTCAACTTTTTCTCATCATCTGTGTAATCATAGGTTCGATAGACAACAACAAACTCAAATAAGAAAGTGTCAGGGTCCTCTGTGGTCAAGCCATGGAAATTAGGTAGAGCAGAGGGGCTTATGTTCTTCATTTTAGTGTCCCCATTAGTTTCCCTAATGGGGAAGGCACTCCCAATTCTCCCTCTATTTCCTCTGTCATTTAAGTTTTCAGCCATTGGTTCAGTAGGAATGGGTTATTCATCTTCTTCTTCCCCTATAGGTTCTTCAAATATGTCAGTTTTCTCAACCCAAGGGGCTTCCAATTCACTGTCAGTGAAGAAGAAAGGAGGTTGACAGTTGGATGAGGTGGGGGTGTTTGGCAAGAATTTTCCTGAAGTATCCCTAATCCTACAAGGCATGAAAGGAAATTCTTTTGAGTTTTGGTGAGATTTTTCTAGAAAGCTAGGAAGTACTTGCAAAATGAACTTGCTGAATTGAATGAAAACCACAAACAAAAGGAAACTACTTGCTGAATTGAAACTGCTGAATAAGAGACTACTGACAGAAGAAAGAGAACTACTTACTGAATCGAAATTCTATTTGCAGGAAAGGAAACTAGATTAGCTTGCAGAATGGAAAGGAAAGCAGATAAATGACAAAATGAAAGAAAGAAACTAGATTACTTTTGCAGAAATAAATTAATGGAAGAAAGTTGGAAACTAGAAAATAGAAGAAAAGAGCAGTAAGCACTACTACTCTCACCCCTCCCCAACAACAACGCCAAAAAGTAATGAGCTTAGGTATTGCAGCAAGAATGTTGCAACTCCCAGGGCTACCAGCTTTACTTATCAACCCGGGGTTCGTACAAACTTGGAGGGGACTATGCCATATACACAAGTAGAAGTGAAGGTACTACTTGTTGTCACTGCTCATCTAGCAAGAGACCCCAGGGGTTCCAAGCCAGACTTCTATAGGGTTAGAAGAAGCTTGATTTGATGGAAGGAGAGCAAACCTAGTCTAGAGGAGAGCTGTTCTACTATAGAAATGAAGAAAACAACATGCAAGCCTAACTCACACTAAACCCTAGCTAACTAATTACACAACTATGCTACGCAGAATTAGAAATTAACACTAACCTACTGCTACTATCTAAGTTACAAAGGCAAAAAGCATCAAAGCTAGGCTAAGGGTTGAACAATGGAAACTAGGCTAGGTCTGTTTCTAAGTGGAAGAAGGGTCGGGAATTAAAATGGTGAGAAGAGGACGTGAAGGAAAAATAGTGCCTGAGGACCATTAGATCAGGCGGGTGAAAGGCAAACAAATGGTTGAGATCGGACAGTAGGAGTGTACATAGGCAAATGGGCGGACATGGTGGACTAATAGGATGGACGACTGGGATTATATTGTGGAGGCAATCGGAAGATGAACGGCAGAGATCGGCTAAGCCGATTGGCAATCGGGTGAAGTGACAACCATCAGATCTGGCAGGGAAAATTGACAGTGGAGAACGGAGTGCGCGAAGAAACGTGCGGAAATGACGAGTAGGTTTGGAGGGCAATAAGCTGTATCTCATGTGGCCTCAAAGTCATAAATGGTATTTTGAAAATTCACACGATTAGCCTCCCCAACCGACACATAGCATGGGGAAACTGCCCATCTCACGTGCTCTGAGCTAGATAATGTTCGGACAAAAATCCATGCGATATGACGTGAAGGTCATCGGATCTAGCAAAGCAGATCTATGATGGAGAGGTGACCGAGCATGTTGGTGAGCGGGTGCACAATAACCATCGGATCTGACAAGGCAGATCGACAGTAGAGATTTAAAAAGGCAGAAAGTCAAATGAGAAAAGTGGATTTGAGTGGTGATTGGATGATTTAGCTTGTGAAAGGTGCTTTATTGGTAAAACCTTTTAAACACGAATTCACAACTCTTGCCTAGTGTTTCAGGTTGAAAGAAAAAGACATGGGAATGTGAGTGAGGCCTGAGAGACATAAGGATAGCGAACAAGTTGATGACCATTAAAGGGCAGAGCACTATAAAATGACTTCAGTGACTGTATTAAGTGACAAAATTCCATGAAAATCAAAACCTTGTGTTTTTGGGGTTGCTGCAGGGTTTCTTCCTCACACCATGGTCCCAGAGGGAGGAGGTGAGGCCGAGACACCTGTGAGAAACCTTGTGGATCTTTTTCTTGCCAACCTACTGATTTAATGAAAGCATAAATGGAACAAACTAAAATACAACTACTCTGTTCTACCCTGCTGTAATGGACTGCAACTATTCAAGCAAATGAACAGGAAACAAGAAACTTCTTGAGTCAATGAGCAGGAAACCAGAAAGCTATGTTGAACCACTAGAATGAACATGCACCTACTTAACCAAATGAGCAATCAAACATAAATCTATGCTAGTGTTGTAATGGAAATGAAATGCTTAAGTGAATAAACAGAAAGAAGGATTCTATGCTAGAATACAATACAAGAAAGAGGAGCTTTGGCTGCTAGGGTTGGGCCCTAACCCAAGAGCTTTAGCCCTCTAAGTTAACTTAGTGCTGGCTCAAATCAAAACTCGTCTTCATAATTAAATAACTACATTACATCAAAATTGTTACAAGTTAGAAGTTCAAATCCCTACTACTCACTAACTGACTATCTAGCTGACTGGTAACTAACCAACTAAAAAAATTGAGGTCCTAAGCCTATTTATTTATACATCTGAAGTCTCAACAACTTCCCCCAAAATTAGGGAGGTATAGCTCCCAAATTAACGATAACTTGTCCTTTCACTTTCACTAGCTCAGCTGCCTTCTAGTAGGGAGGCTGCTTGTACATCCACTTGCTTGGCTGTCTTTTAGTACTCCTAATTTGGCTGTGTATACTTTTAGTTGTTGGAGGGATATTCAAATGGATGGGCAGTAAATGAGGAGGGTTTACCTCCTGTAATTCCTCTCCCTTGTCTCATCCGAGTTTTTACCAAGGTCTTTTACCATAGTTCCTTGCTTTTACCTTTTAACCTTGCATTACATGCACATTAGACCACAAAGAAAAATATCCAACTCTAACTCAACTCATAAGAAAAATATAATCAAAAGTATGCAATAAGTTGTAAGAATAGTTGGTTTGACTAAGCTAGGGGGTGAATGAAGGCCAATTAAGGCCCATATAATTACTCAATGATGAGACTCATCAAAATTCATATTGGAACTCTGCACAAGCTTCTGGGTAGCACTATTATTGATGGGTGCAACAATTCTGTGGTCCCTGAAAGTGAAGCAGAAAGCATAGTGGTCTCTGGAGAAAATACCATGCTATGGCATCAAAGGATTAGACATATTGGAGAGAAGGGCATTCGAATACTACATGGTAATGGTATGGTAGGAGGTATGTCTAATTACTCTCTAGATTTCAATTTATGTGAACATTTTGTATATGGGAAGTATAATCACGTGAGTTCCCCCTCTAACGCTAAGAGGGTGAAAGGGATATTAGAGCTTGTGCATAGTGATGTATTTGGACCTATGCCAGTTCCATCAATAGGTAAGTTTGTGTACTATGTCTCATTTATAGATGACTTCTCAAGGAATACATGGATATATTTTCTAAGGAAGAAATTTGAAGTCTTTGACAGGTTTAAAGAATTTAAGGCTTTGTTGGAAAATCTAACAGAGAAGAAGATCAAAGCGTTGAGGACAAATAATGGTGGAGAGTTATGTAAGAAGTGTGGCATAGCCCAAAAAAGACTACTCCATACACACCTAAGAAAAATGAAGTTGAAGAAAGAATGAACAAGATGTTAATGGAAAAGGCAAGAAGCATGCTCAGTGGTGTCAAGTTAGGATAGGAATTATGGGTAGAGGCGGTGGAGACTGCATGTTACCTGGTTAATAGATCACCTTCATCGGCGTTGGAGGATAAGACTCCACATGAGGTATGGAATGGTAAGAAAAACTCTCTTTCACATATGAGGGTATTTGGTTGTGATGCATATGTACATGTTCCAAAGAAGAAAATAACCAAGTTGGGTAGTAAATATAAAAGGTGCATCTTTATTAGGTATAAGGATGTTTTAAAAGGTTATAAGATTTAGAACCTAGAAACAAGGTTGTGTACAATTGAGATGTGTTTAGAGAGGTGAAGGATGTTATTAAACATGAAGTCCTACCAAAGGAACCTGAGAAGATAGAGTTTGAGATAAAGGAGGAAGAATCAGACTCTACAACAGAACATGAATCAGAAGATGAAGAGCCACAAACTCCAGCATTTAGAAGATCAGTTCAAGAGAGAAGGCATCCAAAAAAGTATAGTCCATCTGCTTTATGTTCAAATTTTGTTTTCTCTTTTACCGATGATGATCCTAGAACTGTCAGGGAGGCAGTCGAGTCAGAGGATGGAAAACTCTAGAAATAAGTCATGGTTGATGAAATGACATCTTTGGACAAAAATGAGGCTTGGGATCTGGTGGATTTATCGGCTAGAAGGAAACCCATTGGAAGAAAATGAGTGTTTAAGAACAAGATGAATGTAGAAGGAAAGGTGGAGAAATAAAAATCTCAGTTTGTAGCAAAAGGTTATTCCCATGTGTCGGGAATTGATTTCGGTGATTCTTTTTCTCCTGTTGCGAAGTTAGCTTCAATTATATTACTTTTATCTATTGTTGCTGCTTTTGATTTTGAGGTAGAACAGATGGATGTGAAGATGGAATTTATTCATGGGGATCTGGAAGAAGAGATATACATGAATCAACCTAGAGGCTTTGTGGTGAAGTGTAAGAAGTAACTGGTGTGCAAGTTAAAAATGTCTCTGTATGGGTTAAAACAATCACCAAGGATGTGGTATCAAAAATTTGATACATATATACTGGGAATTGGCTTCACTGGAAGAAAAGCGGATCACTAAGTGTATTTTAAATTAATTGGTGACCATGTTATTTATTTGGTACTATATGTGGATGATATGTTGTTGATTGGAAATGACAGAGAAATTATCCAGAATTTGAAGATCCAATTGTCCTCCAAATTCGACATAAAGGGTCTTGGTATTCCAAACTATATTGATCATGGAAGTTAAATGATATCAGGTAAAGAGGAAGATTTAGTTAAACCAAAGGAAGTATGTTGAAACAATATTGAAGATGTTTAACATACAAGATAGTAAACCGATGAAGGTTCCTATTCATGTAGGTGTAAAGTTATATGTTGAACAATGTCCCAAGAAAAAAGGAGAGGAAGAGGACATGTCTTGTGTTCCATATGCAAGTGCATTCGATAGCCTGATGTATGCAAATGTCTATACTAGACCAGAAATTGCACATGTAGTGGGAGTGTTGAGCATGTTTATGTCAAAACCAAGGAAGGAGAATTAGACAACAATGAAGTAGGTCTTCAGGTATTTGCATGGTACTAGTAATTATGGTCTATGTTACTAAGGAAGACCAGGATTGGGTAGAGTTTCTAACATTTGTGGCTTTGTTGATGCAGAATGGGCTAGAGATTTGGATAAAAAAATATCTACAAGTGGCACTTTCAACTACATAGGCATAATACATGACAACCACTCATGCAATAAAGGAAGCAATTTGGTTGCAAAGATTGTGTTCAAGTATGGGGTTAGTACAACGAGATATAAGGATAGGATGTGACAGCCAAAGTGTAATTTTCTTGGCAAAGAACCATGTTTATCATTTGAAGACAAAGCGCATTGTTGTTCAATGTCACTTTGTGAGGGATATGGTTGATGACAAAAAGTTGTTGCTACTAAATGTGGTCACTTTGAAGGATGTTGCAGATGCATTGATGTGGGGAGGTTTTCCCCCCTTGTTCTTTGTGTGGGGCATAACAGGGGGGTGGTAGCCCCCTATATGGGGTTTGAGTGTTATGAAACCAGCTCACAAAAAGATAGAAAAGAGAGATCCATGCCTTAGAATTCAGCCTCTTCGAGGGGGAAACCTCCTTTACATTACATAAATGAGCAATTCTTTGATGATTCAAATGACAAAACCTCCTTTCTATATATAGGAGTCTAAGGAGTCACAATATAACCCAGTCGGCCTAACAATAATAATATAAAGCCACAAAAATAACAATAGAGGGATTCTATGGGGCATAGTAATAACAATATGGGGACAATAGGGGCACAACAATATTAATAAGGGATACAACTACAATAGTAATAGGGTAATCACTAGTATTATAGGGACCGAACATGCCCTTCTCCTTCAAAAAAGTGTTGTCCTCAACGCTTCAGTAGTTCTGGATGCTTCTGTATAAAATTCTCATCCTCCCATGTGGAATCTTCAGCGGATAAGTTATTCCACTTGATAAGATACTCCGAAATTGATCGATTTCGTAACTGTCGAGTTCTTGTTTCTGTGACTGCTTCTGGTTCCAATATAATTTTTCCCTCCTCGTCAAGTTCTGGCAATATTGTTTGAACTGGGAGCTTGTCACCTATAACCTTCTTTAAACATGAAACATGGAAAACTGGGTGCAATCGAGAAGCTGCAGGAAGCTCCAATTTGTATGCCATAGTACCAATCTTTTGCAACACCTTGTACGGACCATAATACTTTGGTGATAATTTATTATCCTTTTTAGGTTGCTTGAGAGACATTTGCTTATATGGTTGTAGCCGTAGGAATACCCAATCACCTACATCAAAACTTCTTTCGCTGCAATGTTCATCTGCCTATTGTTTCATTCTATTCTATGCCAACACGAGGTTATCCTTTAAGAGTTGGAGGACATGTTGTTGATGTTCAATGTGATGTTCCACTGCTTGAACCTTAGAATTTTCTCTTAAATATGATGTGATGGATGGTGGCTGATATCCATAAAGTGCCATAAATGGGGTCATTTTTGTTGCTGTATGGAAGGAAGTGTTATACCACCATTCAGCCAGAAGCAACCATTTGACCCATTGTGTCTGTTTATCAGATACAAAGCAACGAAGATATCCTTCCTAGCATTTGTTTACTATCTCAGTTTGCCCATCAGATTGAGGATGATAAGATGAGCTATGAGCTAACTGAGTACCAAGACAAGAAAATAATTCTGTCCAAAAATTTCCAGTGAAAATGGGATCTCTATCACTTACAATAATCTTTGGGTTTCCATGTAGCTTTTGAATTGTTTCCATAAATGCAGTAGAAACTGTACTGGCTTTAAATGGATGTGATAATGCACAAAAGTGTGCATACTTGGTAAGTCTGTCAACTACCACCATGATGACACTCTTTCCCTCAGACTTGGGTAAACCTTTGATAAAATCCATTGAAACCTCCTCCCAACGTTGGATTGGAATGGATAAAGGTTGTAATAGACCCGGTGTCTTAATTGTTTCAACTTTATTTTGTTGGCAAACCAAACATTCTGCCTCAAACTTTTGAATATCTAATTTAAGGCCCTCCCAAAAAAATTCCTTCTTAACCTTGTGGTAAGTTTTAAAAAATCTTGAGTGGCCTCCTAAGGGAGAAGTGTGCAATTCCATAAGAATCTTTTGTTTTAGTTGGGAATTCTTACAGAGGTATAAGCGATCTTTGTACCATAACGAATCATTTTGCCAGCTAAATGTATCAGATGTACTGGAGTCTTGTTGTAACTTTCGAATAAGTGCCCACACTTCTTCGTCATTCTTCCATTCCTCCCTTGCTTCGTTTATCCAATCTGGTTGGATAATAGAAATGGCACACAACAATGCTTCCACATCCTCATCCTTTCTTGAGAGTGCATCTGACACCACATTTTGCTTCCCTTTTTTGTAGATGATTTAAAAGTCATAACCCAACATCTTTGTGACCCACTTTTGTTTCTCTTCATGATCCATTTTTACCTTGAAGTGTCTTCCCATTAGGTAGGGTTGCCATTTCTTAAGTGCATGGAGTATTGCCAACATTTCCTTCTCATAAATAGCTTTGTGTAAAAACTTTCCCTTGATTGGACAACTTTCAAAAGCAATGGGTCTTTCATCTTGCATTAAAACAACACCAATTCCATTTCCTGAAGCATCACATTCCACAATAAAGGTTTTTGTGAAGTTTGGTGTAGCTAAGACCAGTGCTTGGCACATTGCCTCTTTAAGATGCTTGAAGGCCTTTGCTGCTTCTGGAGTCCATGAAAATGCATCTTTCTTCAATAATGTTGTTAGAGGTGCTCCTATTCTCCCATAATTCTTAACAAACTTGCGATAATACCCTGTTAACCCGAGAAATCCTCGCAGATGCTTTATGGATGTGGGGATTTTCCATTCCTTAATGGCTTTAATTTTGCTAGGGTCTACCTTAACTCCTTCATGAGATCAAATATGACCCAGATATTCCACCTCTTGTACTCCAAAGAAACATTTGGATCTTTTTGCATACAATTGTTTCTCCTCCAATAATTGTAGCACCCTGTCAACATGTTCAACATGATCCTTCCAAGATTTGCTGTAGATTAGTATATCATCAAAAAATACTAACAAACCTTGAAATGTTGAAGGTGCATTGGTAAGTCCAAAAGGCATGACCAAAAATTCATAATGACCCTCATGAGTTCAAAATGTTGTTTTCGGAATGTATTCAGTCTTCATTCTGATTTGATGATATCCTGAACGAAGATCCAACTTGGTGAAGTAAATTGATCCATGCAATTCATCCAGTAATTCATCAATGACAGGAATGGGAAACTTATCTTTAATAGTGAGCTTGTTGAGCTCCCTATAATCCGGACACATGCGCCATGATCCATCCTTCTTGTGCACCAATGCTACTGGAGCAGAGAAAGAACTTTGACTCGGTTGAATTATACCAGCCTCTAGAATTTCTGCAACCATATGTTCAATTTCACTCTTTTTGGCATAGGGATATCTATACGGCCTGATGTTTGGAGGAACACTTCCTGGAATCAGATGAATAGCATGATCATGATCACGAATAGGTGGGAGACCTTTGGGAGTCTCAAATACCTTGGAATGATTTTCCAAGACTTTTTGGAGATCTAGAGAAATAGATGGTTCCAATGTGGAAACATCTAGCGAACATAATTGTGTAATTACACCTCTTTGTTCCTTTTCTAGAAGCTTTGTCATACCGTTAGAGCTGATTATCTTTCCCAGTTTCCCTACAATACCCCTTAATTCAACTTCCTTTCCTTCCATAGAAAATTTCATGAAAAGTTCTTGAAAATTAAAAGCTATTGTACCCAAGGATTGTAGCCATTGGACTCCTAGTACAACATCAGCACCTCCCATTGGAATGGAAAGCATTGGGCTAGTCATTACATATTCTCCCATGGATAGCTTGATATTATGGCACTTTCCAGAGCAATTTATTGTTCCTCCATTTTCAACCATCACTTGACACTCTGGTGCTGGATATAAGAAGCAATTCAATTCTTTTGCTACCTTACAATGAATAAAATTGTGGGTACTTCCTGAATCAATCAACACTATTACCTTTTTCTTCTTGATTTGTCCTTCTATCTTGATGGTTTGAGGAGTGGTAATTCCTGCCAATGCATTACAAGATATGGTCCGATTCATTTCTTCTTTATCTAGGCTTTTTTCCTGGAGTATATCCTCTTCTTTTGACCTTTCTTGCTCCTTTTCTTCTTCCACTTCACAATCTATGTAGAATAATTTCTTCTCATCACACTTATGACCTTTAGTGTATTTTCTATCACAACTGTAACAAAGCCCTTTTGCTCTCTTTTCTTCCAATTGTTGTGGTGTCAACCTTATAGGTTGTGGAAGACTAGGGGCAACAACACTTCCATCTTCATAGTTGTGAGTGGTATACTTTCTGGTTGCCATAATTTTGCTTTCCATTTTTCTTTCTAACCTAAATGCTTTCTCTAATGAATCAAGTTCCCAAAGGCAAACATCATGTTGGATATTATCGTTTAAAGTCCCTATGAACACATCAATCCTATGCTCCTCTGGAATATTTTTTTACCCTTATGTTCAATTTTTGGAACTCCTCAATGTGCTCCATTATTGAACCCTTTTGTTTGAGACTTATCAATTGGCTAAAAAAAGTGTTGCTTTTTGTATCCTCATAATGTGCTGTCAATTCTTCTGTAAAAATTGCCCAAGTGATAATTTGTTTACGAGAGCAAAGCCATTGATACCATACAAACTGATTTGGTTCCAAATATAAAGTTGCAATACGTACCTTTTATGTGTTTTGCACATTATTGAGATCGGAAAATTTCTCCATCTATAATATCCATGTTGCGGGATCCTTGCCATCAAAATTCCTCATATCGATTTTTGGAATATGGTGGGTCTTCAATCCAACATTAGAGTCTATGGAATCATGATTAACATTTCTTTTGTTCTCATCATGAGTTTCCTCTACTACCCTTTCACCATTAGTGACCATTTCCTGTAGCAACTTATTCATATTTATCTTCAATTCTTCCATCTTATCATCCATGCCATCAATTTTAGCGTCCATGCCATTCATCTTAGCTTCCATGCCATCCATATTAGCTTCTACGCCTTTCTTTAAACAATCCATCTTAGCTTCTACACCTTTATTTAAACCATCCATCTTAGCTTCTACATGTTTCCTTAAACCATCCATCTTAGATTCTGTTGCTTTTTGTGCAAGTGACACATGTTGCACTTGGTCTCGTAATTTTTATATATCATGTTGCATTTCTTCATCTTCTTCATAAGTCATGCTAGAGCTTTCAGGTTGCTACTAGGTGTTTGCATGTTCTTTCCCTGGGGCATCAATTACCGATTCAAACTAATTTTTCAAACCAAGCTTATGCAAAAATTTAAAAAAAACTACACACCTTTTTTCAATTTGTAGAAGCTTGATATTGAATCTGATGTATCTCTGCAATTTCGAATCATCCAGTTCTGAAATTGTGATATGTAGTATCCCTTTGTGTCCTCTCTTAAATGCCACTAGTATGATCCAAGTTGGATTCTCCAAGGAAGAGTTATGCACAATCTCCCAAGATGACCCGATTATAGACTAGTTCAGTAGAGCGAACTTGTATGATGTGCCATGAGTCACTGTTTCGACCTTTGGATCTGAAAATGATATACAAGAAACTATAGTCTTTCCTCTTTCTATACCTTCTTATGAAATTTCAATCCGATGCTCAGAGAGAAAGTTATGATGATTTTCCCCAGGTCACCTGTTTGGAATGTAATTCAGGAGTCTACAAAAAGACCAACTTCCTCAGATCATATCTCTGCAAATATAGCGCAAAAAGCTCTGAAATTCGGACTCGAGATTCAACACGATTTCTTCTCAAATGGGTTTTTTTTTAGCTTCTGAAACATCACAGAAAAAAAGTTATAGCAAAAATTCCACGATGACCTATTTGGAGCAGCGAAACCCTAGAATCCAAAGCTCTGATACCAAATGTTATGAAACCAGCTCACAAAAAGATAGAAAAGAGAGATCCACGCCTTATAATTCAACCTCTTCAAGGGGGAAACCTCCTTTACATTACATAAATGAGAAATTCTTGGATGATTCAAATGACAAAACCTCCTTTCTATATATAGGAGTCTAAGGAATCACAATATAACGCAGCGGACCTAACAATAACAATATAAAGCCACAAAAATAACAATAGAGGGATTCTATGGGGCACAGTAATAACAATATGGGGACAATAGGGGCAAAAAAATATTAATAAGGGATACAACTACAATAGTAATGGGGTAATCACTAGTATTATAGGGACCCAACATTGAGGCAACGCCTCGAGAAATTGTTTTGGACCCTATAATAGGTAGGCAGACCTACCTATGGTTTTGTGCATGGGTTTTGCACATGGTTTTGGGCATGATAGTTTTATTCCTATGGTATTTTGTAGATCCAATCAAGGGAGCTACAATTATGTTCTAATCTAGGGTTAATTGATTGGGGTTTATGAATGCTTCGACATGTGTGTGTGTGTGTGTGTGTGTGTGTATATATATATATTGTAACACTGAAAGGAACATAATGAAAAATAAATTTGGTAGTCCCAGTTTTGGGATCCAAGGGAAAATCTCTGTGTATATGTATTATGTTCTTGCTTGTATATTTTCTGTTTTAAGAATTTGTTTGCAGGTAATTATTGTATAGGGTTAAAACCCACATCAAGAGAGCACTACATCACTTTCTCCTTATCAAAATTTACATCCCTTCGCGCAAATATCATCTTCAGGGATGGAAAGTGCACATAGTAGTTGTATGGAGTTTCTTTGTAACCCACAAATACCCCCAATTCTATTGTCAGCTCTAGCTTCTTCCTTGATTCTTTGGAGACATGGAAGTAAACAGAGGCTCCAAAAATCCTAAAGTGTGACACCTCTGACTTCCTCCCGAAGAAAGCCTCCTCCGGTTGAATCATGCCAAGAATCTGATGAGGACTCTGGTTCTGAAAATAGATTATTGTGTTGCATGCCTCAGCCCACAAGTGCAGAGGTATGCCTTAGTCATGCAACATCGCCCTCGTTTCTCCCACAATGCTACGGTTCTTTCACTTAGCCACCCCATTCTGTTGTGGGTTGTGGGGTGATGTCAACTCTCGTTGAATGCCTTCTTTTGCACAATTGTTTTTAAATTCATTTGACATGTACTCACCTCCATTATTGCTCCTAAGAGACTTCACTTTCTTGCCAATTTCTTTCTCAACCAGTGCCTTGAATTCTACAAACTTGGAGAAAGCTTCATCTTTCTTCCACATGAAGAATATCCAACACTTCCGTGTGAAGTCATCAATAAAAATGACAAAATATTTGTGTCTGGAAGTGGAGGCTATTAAGAAAGGTCCACAAACATCAGAGTGAATCCTTTCCAATACTGCATGTGCTTTGTTTTCCTGATCATGGAATGTGGATTTTGTGTACTTCCTAGAAGTACATCTTTTGCATACATCCTTCTTCTCAAGTGATCCTTTGGGGAGGCCTATGGTTATTTGTTTCATAATCCTCAAGGCACCATGATGCAAATGGCCAAGTATTTTGTGACAAAGTTCACTGACGTCGTGACTTTGCACTTTCTCCACCTTAGTGCTTAATGTAGCACAATCTTCCACATCTAGCTTCTATAAGTTATTCACACAAACCTCGATATGCTTCACCTTTCCCATGGCTATGTGTCTCAGGAATGCATTTCCTTTGCTAAAGATCACATCATAACCATGGTCCTCCAAAACTGCAACAAAGACGATATTTTTCTTTAGGCCCGGAATGAACATGACATCCTTGAGCCTGAGCAAGGAGCCCGAATCCCTCTGAAAGGTGAATGTACCAATCCCAATCACGCTATACCTTCCTTCATCCCCCACCTCAATGTGCATTTGCAAATATTTTTCTTCCAGGTCACTAAAAAAGTATCTACACCCTGTCATGTGGAACAATGCACCTGAGTCTAAGTGCCACACGCTCCCCATCACTGTGATGGCCATGCATGCGATAAGGGTAAAGTCAAGCTCAAACTATGAAGCCAAGGATTCACCTGCTGCTCCTCCTAAGGTATTCTTGCTTTCTTTTTTATGGAAACTTTGTGGCATTGTGCCTGAATTCATGATAATAGAAGCCTATAATTTTGGACAAATATTTCTTCTTGCCCCCTTGACTGGATTCTGGTTTGGATTGAGATTTCTTCCCTTTTCCCTTCTTTTCCTTTCCAACCAATGCAAATTTTTATTCATCTTAACCCTTGGATGAAGTCCCATCTTTGGTATTCTGCATTATTTCCTCCTATACCAAATCATACCATAAGCGCTCCCAATTCTGTAGTCTCTCCCTCTTGTTCATTAAATATTGATAGCTATGCTAGCTCTTGAGAAGGCCAAGAAGGGCTAGGCTTACCAATTCTTCTTTAATAACATTAACACTGGCCCCACCAAGTTCATCAGGACATAGTGTGAACTTGCTCAAATACTGTGAAATAGTGTCATTCTTCTGCATCTTGATACTTCAAAGTTTATCCTTGAGCACTAGCTTCCTGTGGTCACTATTATTCTCGAAAAATTATCTTAGTGCTTTCCACATTACAAACGAAGTTTCTTTACCTTGGAGATTTGAGACAATGTGATCTCATACTCCCTCCAATATTATTCTCCTCACCTTGGCTACATCTTTCTTCCAATGAGCAAGGTTTTGTGCATCAGATTCTAGTGGTTTTGCAACACCTGTCTTGATGTATTTTAGCAATCCATTGTCATCCAATACCACCTCCATGTGATCCTTCCGTGCAAAAACTTTAGAGGTGCCTTCCAAGGCATACTCTAGCCTTAGTCCATTGAAGGCCATCTTATCATCTTTGAAGAGATCCTACTACACTTAACTCCAAATTCGAACCTCCCGAGAAACAATTTTAGAATTCCTACTCTAATTTGAATCCTGCTTTGATACCATGTAGAAATTATGGTGTATATTTACACCTACTCATGAAGTTTTAATTTAAATCACAAGACACAGACCTACTCTATTGCTCTATGGAAGTTAATTCACAATTTAGAACAAAAAAATTAGACATGAAATAAGAAATAACATGCATGCACACAATATCTTTCCCGGGGAAAGAAATATTCTTAAAACCCTAAAGCTTGCTTGCATTAATATGATGAATAAAGATGCATTACAATTTATTTGCTCAACTGAGCACAACTTGCAAGTGCATAACCTATCTCTCTGCTCATTGAGAAGCCTTGACCCAGACTTAGTCAATTTCCGCCTCTGCTTGAGCCCCTATTTCCTTGCGTAATTCCTTGAGAAATTAGGCCCCTATTATTTAGGAGTTTCTTCAAAATGGAAAACGCAATTCCTCAGGTCGATCATTAGGTTGCATGCAATACCTATACACTCTGGAATAATCTACAACTAATGTTACACTCCCTTGGAATCTCCACCTCAAATGGGTAACTCGAATTCTGCCATGCACTAGTTATTTTGGGTTGGTTGATCAATTAACTGGATGATCACCGAGTTTGAATGAATTCCCACTACACAACTTACCTTCCACTAGTTCCTCCAACAATTGGAACTAGTTTAGTTGAAAACAACTTGATATAACTGACTTTGATTGCTACAAATTAGCAATCACACATGCTTAACTAAACTCTAAATCCTCCAACTCGAATTTATTGAGTAAAATAGGTGAGACAAGTCATGTCACACAAGTTAACTGCATCCAAGTTGTCCGTTGATGTGGAAATTTGAATTTTCTCAATTTAATCAAGGCAAAATCAAATTGAGAATTTCTTGCTACATTTTTCAACATAGTTGAGGACTTGGCTCAAGCTCCTTCTATTATGTCAATTCCCAAGGTATTACAAAACTTTCCTACTCAAAAGAGGTATTTACTTGCAACAATTGGAGGGATATATCCTTCGTATTTGAATCTTGTCTTCTTTAATCACGAGAATCATACTCCTAAACTTTTTCCCCAACTGACATTCATGATCCAAGTTGTCATTCGAAGTAAAACTATTAACTGAACAATCGTAGATGAAGGTGCATTGACTTATATCATGACACTTTCATGTTGGAAGGATATTGGTTCTCCACAACTTAATCAGTCACCCATCACTCATAATACTTTTGATGGAAGAGGTTTCAATATTTATGGGATTTTGAATTCATTGCAAGTAGAATTAGCTAGAAAAATGGTCTCAGTAGAGGTTGAAGTCATAAATCAACCTTTGGATTATAACCTCCTACTGGGTTGGACATGGATTTATGCCATGGTAGCCATGGCTTCAACCTATTTTAGGATGGCTTCTTTCCCTCACGAGGGGGGCATTGTGGCCATCAATGAAATTGCCTTCTTTTCTAGTAATTCTCAAATTATTGGAAGCATTCCACTTGTGGGTGAATCCCCACATCTTTATCAACATGTTGGAATAGGATTTCTTAAAGAACAATCCTTAATGGGAATTTTTTTCGCTCCCTCCTCCCGAGACTCCTAATCCAGTTTCCCTTAATATGATTTCATCTTGTACTATTCCATAAGATCCCTAGATATTACCTGGTATTTCTAACATTGATACATTTGGTGACCATATGTTGCTCAGTCCCATTGAGCTTGAATATGAAGTGATTTATTTGGCTTGTTCGACAAATTCTGATAACAATTCGTCAATAAATTGGGCTGATCATTCCAAAGATTATGGTTTGACTTTTGACCCTTTCACCAGTATATTCTCCACTGATGAATGCATCATGGAGATCATGATGTCAAACAAAGCACCATGGGACGATAATCATCATCGCTCCTCATTACCCGAAACTCTTGAAAATAATCTTGGAGATGTTTATTCACCCAATATTACTAAGACATTTAAGGATTCCATATGCATCCATGATGTCAATTCTGAGAAGAACTTAGTAAATATTGAAGAGACCATTCCTCTCAATATTTCAATTAAACCCGAAGTTATTGAAAATGTCCATATTGGTGCATCTTTTTCTTCCGATGAGATTAAGATTTATAAAGCCTTTTTTCAAGAATTTTGTGATGTTTTCTCTTGGAAATACGAGGAGATGTTAGGTGTTGATTTGAATATCGTAGTGCATGAAATTATAACTTATCCAAATGTTAAGCTAGTTAGACATTGCCTACATCTGGTTAACCTTAAGAAAGTTGTTGCAATCAAAGCAAAAGTTGAAAAAAAATCACTTATTGGTTTTATTTACCCTATTCCTCTCACCGATTGGGTTTCAAAAATAGTCCCTATGATGAAGAAACAATGAAGGATTCGAGTATGTGTCAACTATCGGGATATTAATCATTCTTGTCCTAAAGATAATTATCGAACCCTGCTCATCGAGAAAATTGTTAATGACTCTGTCGGAAGCGAAATTGTTTAAGTTATGGATGGCTTTTCCAGTTACAATCAAATTAGCATAGTCCCATCAGACCAACATAAGACTAAGTTTATTTTTCCATGGGCCACATTTTCCTATCGTAAACTTCCTTTTGGTCTGAAGAACGTTGGTGCAACTTTCCAGAGGGGCATGAATTATGCCTTCCATGATATGAAGCATATAGTACAAGCTTACTTAGATGATTTACCTGCCCACTCAAAACATCGTGGGGATAATCCTATGCATCTTAAAGAAATTTTCCTATGTTTTCGACATTAAAACATAATGTTAAATCCACGCAAGTGTGTATTTTGTGTCCAAAACGATAGACTTCTTGGTCTATTGTGTCAAAACAAGGAATCTGCGTTGATCCACTCAAAGTACATGCGATTCTTGATTTTCCTGCACCTTCCTCACTCTTTTAGTTACAACACCTCCAAGGGAAGGCTAACTTTCTACAAAGATTTGTCCCAAACTATGTAGAACTTACGAAAGGATTTGCTTGCCTATTGAAAAAAGGGTTCCCTTCCATTACGATGATATAGTTGTTGAGCCGTGGAAAATGTATGTTTTTCCTCCTCATTTATTTGATTAACTATATGGTTTTCATGAATTTTATCTTGCCTTAAACATATTCTTGAAGTAAGACTATGAAAAACGAAAAAAAAGGCAGTGTTGAACAAGTTACATGATTTGAGCATTAAAAGCCTAAGTTTTCTCTTGTTTATGCATAAGATGACTGGATTGGACAACTGTTGCTCCTTTGGATAAGACAACAACGCCAAGAAAGGAAGATGTTGTTATTCCAGCTGTGCGAGCCAAGCTAAAGACAAGAGGAAAAACACAGAATTGATGTGAAAAATCTGATTATTCAGTCGAGCAATCCCGAGGATCTTCCAATCGTCAGGATAAGCTCCGATTTTGCTAGAATTTCATAGAGAATATATAACACTAGTAGATGAAAAAGAATTGTAACTTTTGTAATCATTGTTAATTTCCAGCAAGACTGTGAATGCAGATTCAACCTTAAGGGTTGTAGTGATTTTGTAATTTCTTTTTGACAGTTAATGAAAAACTTGGAGTTTCACATTAAATCTGTGTATTGAGCTTATATAGTAGTTCCTTTTAGAGGCTTTTGGTATGGTCTCTGGAAGATCTACTGCTCATTTGTATTATGTTAATTATTCTTTACTGTTAAGATTTATATTGTTGTTCCTTCTACAAGTTGAGATAGATTAATTTTTATATCTCGGTTAATGTCATTTTTATAATTCATGGTGAATTAAGTCTTGTATTTGATTTTTGTTTTCTCTCAGTATATGCTTTTTGCAATTACTTCTAGCTTTGGATGCTCCTTGTGATTAGCATGATTTGAGTAGTTTCCTTTAATACATGTGGATTCGATTATTCAGTTTGATTTCCCTTTTGGCATTTAGAATATTAGATTGAGATCTTTGTCTGAAAGTAGTTTGCAATTGATTTATCTTTCCAATTTCGAACCATAGAATAATTTATGTTTTGCATTTGAATTTCTAGAGTCAATGAGTTGTTGAGTAATTTTTTTATTTCTGCCACGATTGGTTAGGATTTAGGATTAATTACCTACATCCCAATCTCTGATTGTTATCATACAAACAATTCTCACAACCTTGAAATAGAAAGATGAATCCCAGGTTAACATATTAATGTAATATTAAGATTGATTTATAAAGTCATGTTAGTGCACCAACATTTTGGCGCCATTGTCGTGGAGGTTATCAGGATAATAGTTAATTTGTATCTCTAAAGAGAATTGGGTATTGAAAACGAGAGGTAAGAACTTGCGTACACAACAAGAAAAAATCTTGTTCCTAGTGCCCGCTCTTAGTAGATACGCAGAGGTTGTGTAGGTATGAATGACTAGGAGAAGAAAGACACCAATAGATCATAAATCAGTACCGAAAACCACCAAATCCCAGGGATCAACTACCCTTGGGAGACCAACCTTCATAGAAAAAATCATTCGGAGATCTGAATCTCAGGCGTAAGTAGGACCCCAGAAAATATATGGAAAGGGCTCTACTTTGGTCCCTCAAGCAGTAAAATCACCAACTGCATCTTACGCCGAGATCCATAGCAAAACTAAAGGATCTGAGCAAAGTTTTCAAAATACAAATAATCTACACTCTAGTCCTTCACAAGAGGGAAAGTCGTGTAATTTGAAAGAAGGAGAGGGAGAAAGTAGTGGAGATGCCAAAGCAAACCCACAACCATCTAAATTAGAATCTCCTGTGACCCTGGATGAAAAAGAAGTACCTAATATCCTAGATCTTAGTAATGAAGTAAATCCCCTTTGAATTTTAAATACTCCATCCGCCCAGATAACATCTCCTAACCAAGAAATCCCTGAAGATTATTGCAAATCTTTGATCAAATGGAAAATCAACCACATCAAGGTTAGACCTCAACATTGGAATACCCTATCGTCGACCCAGTAGCCAATGCCCCGATGAAGGCCATTCCTTTACAAAATATCCCAACCTTTCATGAGATGACCTCAGAGGATCCAGATGCTTTTCTATTTGAGTTTGATGTCCTGTGTAGAGGATATGACTACACCATTGATCCTCAGAAATTGAATTTGTTCCCCTCTACCTTAAAGGGAGCATCTTTGCGATGGTTTATGGGTTTGGGTGGAAGTACCATTAACTCCTGGGATGAAATGAAGAATGCTTTTCTCACCAAGTACTAGGACTTTGCAGGACTAGGGATCTAAAGGATGCAATCTTTAAAATGTCTGCGAAGGACAATGAAACTTTAGAATAATATGTTGAATGGTTTCAATATAATTTGCAGAGATCCCCCCACGCCACATTACCAAAAGAAGTCTTAAAAGCCATTTTGATAAAGGGAATGAGAGAAGAATGGGTATTAACTTTAAATCTGATGCGGAAAGGTGACATTTATCAGGAGGAATATGAAGAAATTGTTTGATTGTGCATCATGTATTCACGAGGTAGTACACACATTGGACTAGGAAGGAGAGATTCCATGAATAGAGGAAGCATACCTCCCAACGGAGGCGTGACGAGAACATAGATTGAAAGCCTCTTGGAATATTTCAAGACAGATATCTTGGGCACACTGACTACACATTTAGATGTCTTACATGCCAGACAAAGACAAGTTGAGGTAGAACAAATGCTAGCCATATTCTGTCCATGCTGTCAAAAGAAGCATAGTCAAAGAGAATGCCATTTGGACATGATTCAGACGTGCTCTATATGCACCAAGGACCATGCAACAGATCAATGTCCATCACTTCCCGGATTAAAAAGAGTGCTCAAAGAAGTCGAGGAAGGAATAGAGCCGACATACTTAATGGCTCAACGTTGACAATGGAAAGCACGACCCTCAGGTATGCCACAAGACCCTTCTTTTTTCTTTCCTATGCAATATAATCAACAACAAAATCCTAGAACATAATGGAAAGTTCAACTACCCTTATCTTCCTGGCAATCTGATAGAGGGAATTACTCCCCTAGGGATTTTTGGGTGAAACCCTAGCAGACTGAAAGTTGTCTATTCAAAGAAACATGCATTCATACAACCATTATGCTATTATAAGCAAATACTGTGATAAGGGTACGTACCTTCAGTCCTACGTTCGAGAAGGCCTTTAGGGTCCAAACCCTTCTTGGAGTTCCCTTCTTCTCTTTTGTCCTGCAAAACCAACAATTCAAAGAACACAGCAGTACATGGACAAAAACTCATAAAGAAACCATCTTCATGTTATAAAGAAAGGGAGTTAGTTATGAAATCCAAACAACCATTTACACATGAATTCAAAACATGAATATCATTAACATAAAGAAGATTCAATTTGGGAACCAAGACATGTGTTTCTTTTTATTATAGACAAATAAAGTACATAAAAAGGAATATGTTCACCTGAGTCACCTTCAGCAGGCTCCAAGCAAAGCTTCCTTCTGGATCCATTCCAGCCTCAAGCCTCTAACAAAACTCCTTCCATGACTCTCTCCATGATGTCATAAATGGTGGATGAACATCAACACACAAGGAAACAAAGGTTTCCTGTACAAAATGGGGGAAGTGCAGAAGGCACAAGGGACTTCAGACCTGGTCAAGGGGAAAATCTCAGCATAATAACCTTTCTCTCTATTCTCTCCTCTTCTCTCCTCCTCTCTCCTCCTTAGGCCTTCCCTTTGAGGTCTTTTTATACCATCTCCAAAGTAGTTTTTTAGTTAGGAGTTGGTTGGGAACAGTTGGGCCACGGGCACTAACAGGTGATCAACAGGTAAAACCCGCGATCTCTGCCCGAAAAGAAGGAATTTTATATTTTTTTAAGTGTTTTAATACATACACGCGGGTTGGATATACACAAACCCGCGTATACACGCGTTTAACTCTGGGCAATGTCGCGTATAAGGAATAAAACACTATTTTTTAAATTTTAGGAACAGGTCTGGAAGGAGGGGTTGCCCTAGGCCATGAGTACAGCGTCACAAACCATAAGAGTGAGATTTGGAGCTATAACAGATGCCCCCTAATATATGAGGTCAGAAGGGGTACATGATGGCCGAAATATATTATGCGAGTACATGGAAAGGAAGTCTGTCAAAAACTGAGGAGGACTTCACCAGAATTCAGCCTGCCAAGCCACCAAAGGAGATCAGAAAGAAACACTGTCTGAGGCAGGCATACCCATGCTCAGAAAAAGTAAAGCATGTCCGCATATCAAATACAAGCGGGTCCACTAAGTATACAAGTATAAATGACTGAAAGATACATAATGGATCATCTGATCATAATGAACAAGTACATGTCTGAATATCACATATAAGACTGTCAATGATGCTGAAAGATGCAACGGATCACTGATATCAAAAACTGATCCCAAAAGGTACCAACTGAACATGATGGAATAGGATGGTATTACACTGCAAACTCAGGTGCCAGCATATAGAATGTCGCCATGACTGACTGCAACATATAAAGTGGAGTGGTATCAACTAGCAGCAACAGGAGCAACTGTCAAGTGAACCAATGAATGCTGATACAACCTGAGGTCTTAACCGACCGCCGTGGTACATTTCTACACCATGGGAATAAATGATCTGAAGTCGACCATGTGAGAAATCGTTTGATTACCGGTCATTGATGTATACCGTTAACAAACGCGAGACTACTCACCGATAATGATAATGAGCGTCAAGGTACCCAGTACAATCTAACAAGTGTGAAAAGATGAGCTGGAGTCGAACACCTGTAAGAATCTATCGATTAGGAGACAATGATGGTTTCCCACTGTCGATAGCGAAGGATCTGCCACTAATGACTGCAAACCCCAAGGTACTGCCAAATGGACTCTAGATCTTTGCCCCAGAGCAATGAGTCGGAGTCGATAGGGAAAGATCCGCTAGAAGGAAGGCATTAAGGCATCCTCCATCAATCTAGCGCGAGTGTAACCCGTAGGCCAATAATGTGGAAGGAATCGGACGAAAAAAGATGTAGTAACCCAACCGAAGTACGTTTCCAGCGTACACAAGATGTGGCTAGCGCACGACAGAAACCCTCTGAACCAACCAATAATGAAAGCTGACACAGAGGCGAGGTATCCACCAATAGGGTCAAATGGAAACCAAGGTACTGCACGAATCCCAATGTGTGATAATGTAAGCTGATGTCGAACACAAGGGAAACCACTCAGTCAAAGACCCATGATACTGATCGATGCTGAGCACAAGGTAACCTATCAATAATGAAAATAGGGCCAGGGTGCAGCTCTAGGCCTGTCCTCAGAGCAAGGTGTCGTCGTCGATAAGGACAAGACCCGCCAGCAAGAAGTCAATGGGGACCTTCTCAAATCGGCACGAGTAAAGGACCAATATAACTGATGTGATGATAGACATGACACTGACAACCAGGGATGGCCGACTGAAAAATGAGTCAAGAGACACCGTAGAGAGGCCGAATCAGGCTAACTTCCCTTGAACAAAAGCACGACTCAAATGTGACTGTGTGGCAGCATATGATGACTCTGTATAAGTTCACCATGCAGGAGGCACAAACGAACCCTCCATATGATTGGAAGAGATAACCAATCGGGGGAGAACTGACTCAATAACAAGGTTATGGCGTACCTAAGTCAAACTAAATCCCACCCATGCGGAGGAGACTTTGTTTTGAGTGCTTTGTTCAAGGGCGACACGACTGACTCTAGCTGCCAACAATAAATGGAAATAATGTCCCGTTCCCGCTCTTTTTGGAATATTTAATTTTTTTTGTCTTTTTCTGTTAAGCCGGAAAAAGAATAAAAGAATGCTATGGTACAGTGGAAAGAACGAGTGTCGGTGAAACAGATGATCTAGTTCCCGGGAAAGGAACGTTCCTATGCTCAATGCAGGGAGGTGAAAACTGGTCAGTGACACTCAAAGGTATGTTCCTTCCACGGGTCAAGGTTGATTTTGCAGACGTCATGGTCAAAAGTTGGCTTAAACACGAGTCCAAGTGAAGCCGGCTCCAGGCCAAAAGGTGCAAGTGGTCAACATGCAATGCAGTAGTACAACTCAACACAAAGGAGCCTCTAGGGTAAAAGGCCAAAACAAAGCGGAGAATCTAAGAGGAATGAGTCTTCAACGCTTAAGTCATGGCGGGACTACAGAGGAATCCCGAGCCTAGGGACAAAAAATCAGCATGAGTGCCAAGTGACAACAAGGTACTAACTAGGGCACCCATGATAAGGTAGGCTCTACCACACAAGTCATGATACTTCTAAGCAATGAGAAGGTTCCGCACCATAACTTGGTGGGGTCGATCCTAGGGCCAAATGGGAAAGGAAACTGATAAGTGCACAATGCAGGCGAAAAAACCTAACCTATATGCCAGTTTCGAGAACCAATACCTGTCAGAACGGACCAACCATAAACTTCCAAAGGAGACATCTTCCAAGTTTTGTAAACATAAATAGGAACACTAGACACGAAGTTAATACATCCCACACATAAACTTCATATAAAATTTTTGTGTTATAGAATACAAGACTTGAAAATGCGTACCTCATATATACAATATGGTACAGGGAACCACGTAGCCTTGCGGCTTACGCATAATAGTTCTGCTGAACAAACCCCTTGCAGGGCTCAGGCCAAGGACTCCTTTGGTAGTCATAACTCATGGCTTCAAAGAGTTCCTCTTGTGAAGGCAAAACAAGATCTGAGAAATCATGAGAACTACAAGGATCGAAAGAGGGAATTAAAGGGTCCCATGTCCCTATAGGAAGAATCTCTCGGTCAACTGCCGAGACCAAGTCCCAAGAAGGAGAATAATAGGTCAAAGGATTCTTCTTAGAAGCGATTGAACATTGAGGATTCAATGCCACATAATTGACCCGTGGCAGGGTAGAGTCTACTTGAACACTTGGAACAAACCAAGGGGCATTCTGTAATAAAGTCGAATTAGGGTGGTGATTATTAGATGCAAGTTGATCAATAGTGACAATACTACCATTATGAGGAAAGCACATTACTTGAAAGAGTGAAGACACCACAGCATTCATAGCATAGACATAATCACGCCCAAGTAGCATATTAAAGTCTAAAGGGCTATTAACCACCATCATATCGATTAAGACAGTCTTCCCACCTAAAGTGATAGGCAATTGAGGAAGAACACCCATAGATTTACCAGGTCTTCTATCATAGGCTAACAATTGACTCTGAGTTGTCAACAACTTTGGGGAACCCAAAGCTTTCCAAGTCAAAGAGGATATAATACTTGCAGAGGATCCTTCATCCACCATACATCGATAGACATTTGTGGAATTAACCCTGACCTTTATTTGAAAAGGTGCAGCGGAAGGAAGACGAGGCTCAACAAGACTATCCCAATCAAAGGAAACACTCTTAGCACTTGGAGGGGGAACATTCGAAGTAATCGAAATGCCCCCTATACTAGAAGACTCTGTACTAGAGATCAAACAAACTCCTTTGTTAGGCCCTTCACCCCCCAAAAGAGGAGTGTAATCAGCCAGCGATTGCACTGGCTCTACCACATTATCAATCAATGGTTGATGGGATTGATGAGAAACCATATCAGGTTTAGGAGTAGAAGTACTTTCAGACTCAGACCATATCCTTTGAACCTCTGGAATACTAGGGCATAAATGAGTAAGATGGTCTCCCTTGCATATCTTACAAGGGAACTTAGGTTTAAAACTTCTACGTCTAGGTGTCTTATCAACCTCCATTCCACCAACATGACTAGCAGTGGTTTGCGGAGAGTCCTGAACATGACTTGCAGAGGTCGGTGACTCTTTGCTAGTATGACTCGTAGTGACTAGACCTGTGCCCCTAGCATGACTTGCCGCGGCTGAAGACTCATCTTCAACATGACTCGCAGAGGTTGATGGTGAAGTGCTAGTGTGACTCGCAATGACTAGACTTGTGCCCCTAGCATGACTAGCAGTGGCCGAAGGCTCATCTCCAACATGACTTGCAGAGGTTGAAGATGAAGGGACAGAATTATTCTTCTTCTTTGACTTCCTCTTTCTCCTCTTTTTAGATTTCTTGTGACAAGAAGGAGGAGAAGAAGGAACCCCATATTTCTCTGTGAGAGAAGATGAACAATGAGCACCCATGTGATGCCCTTGAAATAAAGCATTCAACTGAGAAGCTTCAAGAGCATTTGGAATATTCGGAGTGGACCATAGCCAAACGGGTAGTCCAACATTCAACCCAGGAATATTCAAAGTGGCCATCAAGGGAGTACCAACGTTTCCAAAGGAAGGAAAAGCACAAGGATCCCCTTTCGGGAGGGCACCTTGGTTGGTTTCCACGGGAATATTGGCCATATCTAACTGATCCAAAGACCCTTCCCTTACAAGAATATAGAAATAACTTTTAAAGGAATATGGATAAGCAATCAAAACCTTTGCCCTTGAGGAGGCAACTCCACAACTTCTGAAAGAACAACCAAAAGCCTTTCAAGATCGGTAGAGTGGTAAGCCAGTCACTCAGAACACAAAGTCCAAACGTGACTAGACAAAAATACCTAAAGCCAACTATATACAAGGAGAAAAGAGCACTCACTAAAAAGTCCCTAAAGATATCAGCCAGTCAAACAACTTCCAAGTATTTCCGCTCCGGGTGATGAGGACCGGACACCAAAATACAAGAAAGTGGAGTCAGGGGCCTTCTGAAGATAGTCTGGGATAATGACAACTCAGTCCTATCAGCGAAGGTAACAGAGGAAGTTACGCTGACCTCCTAACAACAGCCTGCGCTGGTGCAAGCCCCCAAGCTTCGCAAGGGTGCCCTCCAGTAGTACCGTTGAGAGTGATGCAACGTCAACCTCAGGTGCCACGGGATTCCCCTCCGCAGCCACCTGTGTAGTTCCCTAGGAGCAACAACTATGGATACCAACTCGTCGCAGAAGCCAGGTGGAACAGTCGTGAGGTAAGTTCAGACAAGTAGAATAGGGGGTATCTCTCTTCCCTGTCTTCACAGACCCTCGTGCTTAACTTCCAGATCTGGAGCTTTCCTGGTCTTCCTAACGCTATTGGATTTTCTCTCGTTATTCAAACTCCTATGTTTGACGTTTATATGGCCTTGGAGAGTTAACTCTCCACTCGCCTAATCCAAGGCCCTAAAATCCTAATCTTGTTGGTGTAACTGACTAAAACAAAAAGTTCTAGTGAATTTTAGTTAGCGCTTGATTTTATTAGGCTGTTCTTTAAGTCACAAGGTAACGGAAGTGAAACTAGTGGTGTTTTTTGACGCAAAAGAAATTAATAAAAACTTAACTACATGCACATGCACTTTTTTGTTTTTCGATGAAGAGCAATTTCTATAGGGTTCAGAGGAACTTCTAATAAAACAAATTTTTCTTTTCTTTTCAAACTCCACACTCACAAAAGTTAACAAAACTATGGATGCCTAAAAAGGGATGCAAATCTATCCTAATGCAACAACTATATGCTGATGCAAAAAATGAAAGTTGCTTGCTTATCAATCTCTATCTTGCCACTTAAAATGCCTAGATGGAATATGAGATGTTACCATCCATTTCGTCTAAACACTAAAAACAAGTACTAAGACAAACATAAAGCACTTTCACTTCACTAAAAGGAAACCAAATGAAAAGCAAGTTCAAGAAAGCAAAACTAGGATTTTCAAAAGATTTTCTTCAAAGCAACAAACAAAAAAGTCTTTTCAAAAAATGCTCTCAACAACACTGAAACTTGTGATTGAAGAATAGGCAATTAAACACTTTTGCGAATCAACACCACTTAATGGATGAAAACCCAACAAAAATAAATGTGTTTAAAATCACTCTTAACAATCAAAAGCAGCAATGAAAGCCTAAATGATCAAAAAGACAAATTCCAAGAAAGTGTCAAACAACAACTTTCATGAAACAAAGAAGTAGATGGTCACAAAAAGTGATTTTGTCAAGCAAACAAAAAGTCACCAAATGCAAGATTAACACAAAGATTGAATTCAATCTTCCTATCCTGATGAAACAGAGCAGCCAAGATTCATAGCAAGAAATCTTGCGTGCTTTAGCCAAAAACGATGACGCTTGCAATCAACAAAAAACAAGACCAACACTCCTTATAATCAGAGAGAATTCAGAACGAGATGCTCGCTATAAAACAAATAACTGATACTGGAAAATGATTGTTTCATACTGACTCAAACCACCAGACAAACCTTCAGAGGCAAAAAAGATTTACAAATCTTGAAAATTGGAATATATACGCGACTGTACTGTAGTACAGATTGCGTGTATACGCGACTGTGTTTGAGGAAACCTGCGTATACGCGGGTTCACTCAAAGAAACAAGCGTATATACGCTACTGTATCTAAGAAAAACAACGTATATGAAAAGCTTCAAGAAAAATAAAAAAGACAAACTGAAGAAACTGGCAAAGCTTAAAGTTCAAGAACAGACCAGACAGTAACAGCAAGCAGACAAGGCAGCTAAGCCCTGATTGGCTTGAAAAACACCCAAACTAGGAACAACAAGAGTGTTGTCCCCAGTGGAGTCGCCAATTTTGATAGAGGGAATTACTCCCCTAGGGCTTTTTTGGTGAAACCCTAGCAGACTGAAAGTTGTCTATTCAAAGAAACATGCATTCATACAGCCATTATGCTATTATAAGCAAATACTGTGATAAGGGTACGTACCTTCAGTCCTACGTTCGAGAAGGCCTTTAGGGTCCAAACCCTTCTTGGAGTTCCCTTCTTCTCTTTTGTCCTGCAAAACCAACAATTCAAAGAACACAGCAGTACATGGACAAAAACTCATAAAGAAACCATCTTCATGTTATAAAGAAAGGGAGTTAGTTATGAAATCCAAAAAACCATTTACACATGAATTCAAAACATGAATATCATTAACATAAAGAAGATTCAATTCGTGAACCAAGACATGTGTTTCTTTTTATTATAGACAAATAAAGTACATAAAAAGGAATATGTTCACCTGAGTCACCTTCAGCAGGCTCCAAGCAAAGCTTCCTTCCGGATCCGTTCCAGCCTCAAGCCTCTAACAAAACTCCTTCCATGACTCTCTCCATGATGTCATAAATGGTGGATGAACATCAACACACAAGGAAACAAAGGTTTCCTGTACAAAATGGGGGAAGTGCAGAAGGCACAAGGGACTTCAGACCTGGTCAAGGGGAAAATCTCAGCATAATAACCTTTCTCTCTATTCTCTCCTCTTCTCTCCTCCTCTCTCCTCCTTAGGCCTTCCCTTTGAGGTCTTTTTATACCATCTCCAAAGTAGTTTTTTAGTTAGGAGTTGGTTGGGAACAGTTGGGCCACGGGCACTAACAGGTGATCAGCAGGTAAAACCTACGATCTCCGCCCGAAAAGAAGGAATTTTATATTTTTTTAAGTGTTTTAATACATACACGCGGGTTGGATATACACAAACCCGCGTATACACGCATTTAACTCAGGGCAATGTCGCGTATAAGGAATAAAACACTGTTTTTAAAATTTTAGGACCAGGTCTGGAAGGAGGGGTTGCCCTAGGCCATGAGTACAGCATCACAAACCATAAGAGTGAGATTTGGAGCTATAACACAATCCCAACAGTATTCCATGTCACCCTAGCCAAACCAACCCTTCCCAGGAGCTGGCTAGCCAAATTCACCATGCTCTGCCCCCTTCTATAAAAATTCAGCTAGTAATCCTTAACCTTCACAATGGGCTACTTCCACCTCATAGAACCCGAATTGGTCTCAAAACTGGCAGCGCACTATGGGGATGACAAATCTACCCATGGAAATGGGTTATCAACCTCAACCCACATTTCCAAGTTGATTTCAGAACCCTCAACCTTCAGTACGCCCCCAGTTGCTAGCTCAACCAAATATGAATCCTAATAATAGACCAGTTCAATATGTACATATTCTTGAGAATTCAGATAATGACACAGAACCAATAGAATGCAATGAGCTTTGGGTAAGGTTAGGGTGCATTATTACTACATAAGAAAATAAAGAGACTGAAAATGAAAAACAACCCGCATTAAATCCTTCAATTGTGATTACCATGGAAATAAAACAGGGAGAAGACAAAGTCAAGCATCAGAATCCTAACAAAATTATAATTTATTCTCCCTCATTCCCTGAGAGACTAGAGATTGCTAAACCTGTAGTCTATCCTGATTTTGATATCTTTGGGGAATTGAAAAGTTTGTATATAAAGGTTTTGCTCCTTCAGGCCATACAGGACATCCCGATTTATGCAAAGACAATTAAGGAATTATTTGGGAAGAAGCCTGGGAAGACATTAAAAATCCACCAACAGTACATGGGGTAGGAACTTTACCTGAAAAAGCACCGATTAAATATAAAGACCCAAGAAATCCTGTAGTAATAGTTCAGATACAAGGTTGCACCTTTCCAAACACACTAGTAGATCTTGGGGCAGCCATTAATATTCTGACTTTTGAAACCTACAAGGTTCTGGGCATTACAACTTTAGAAACCACCTCAACCTTATTAGAACTTGATGACAGATCAATAGTAAGACCTGAAGGAACCTTACAAGATGTGACTGTTTCTATTAACTCCTAGGAATAGCCTGTGGAATTTCTATTCATCAACCCAAGAAGTAGGCTAGATGGACATCCTTTGGTATTGGGTAGACCTTGGTTAGCAACAACACATGCTTATATAGGATTTCATGCAGGTAGCATGACTATCACTCAAGGAGATGTTGTGAAGAATATTATTTTGTATCCCCCAGCTAAACCAAGTCTGCCTATGGTATTGAAGTATACTTTGAAGTTTCCAAACTCTTACTATGTCCTTAGTTCTTATTTACTAAATAAAAAGGGAGAAAACACCTTTGATTAGTGATTATATCCTTAATAACTCGTATGGGCAGAATATTTATATTATGTGAACCACGTCATCATTATCCGATCATCCGACGTTAGTAGTAATAAATTTAAAACAACGCTTCGTCAGATTTCATCGCACATACTCCAAAAGGCAAATCAATTTCCATGATGTATATTTCATACGCTTTATTTTTTACGATATTTTTTGACCAATCATATGGTTGTGCATTAATTTCATTTAATTCTTTCCATATGACTGCTTTGACCACTTTTTGCTATATTAATAGTGTTTTACGATTTGGAAGCAACTGCCTCTTGTACAAATATTGGATGAATCTATTATAAGAAACCCCATTGGCACAAGGTACTGCATTGATCCGAGTAATCCACAAATGACGAAGATCTCTCTTGTGTTTACCTCTATCTCGGTGGGTGGAAACTAAGGCTCTAGCTTTCCGTTGGTTAGCAGTTCGAAAAAGTTTCGAATGGGCCCCTCGAGAGCCTGATACAAATGCAAGAATTTTTTTCCGACATTTTCGAGCTATATATCCATGTTTCACTCTGGTCATTGAAGTTTACTCTCATGAATCGCTAATATTTTTCTCGGTTAGTCATTTGTTTTGTTTGGTCCATTGAGAATAACACTGATTCTTCTTATTTAGAAAATAAAAGTTCCAATGGCTTTTGCTACTGCAACCTTCCCAACCATAATTCCCTTTGGATAGGCATCTTCCTGGTAGGCAAGGACTGGGACCTTGTACTGAGAATGAGAAAAAATCATGGGTTTCATCGTTTCTATGGTTCTTTCTCCAACGGTAAGGTCCTCTCTATACGCTGGACCTTTTATTCATTTCCGAAATATGAGATGAGTATTTTATCGGTAACTTGTACGGTTTACCATCTCCAGCTCTACTCTTGAATCATTAAGTAATAAATACTCTCATTACAAGATCTATTAATACAGTAACGACATGTAATTCTGGGGTTGGGCAGGTAGCTGACCCTGTTGTTCCGTTCTCGCGGCAATATGAGCATAAACTTTATGTTGATGTCGCATGCCTTTTCCCTTCCACATGCTTCAAAGGTCGCGGTTGCCCTTTTTCTCATTAAAGGGGGGCAGTCATACATTATGATGATGTGAAAGTGCACGATTAACGAATATCTGCCATACTTGTCGATGTTATAGGATATTATAACTAAGAGTTTGTACTTAGTTTTCGTTCCTTATACTCCTACATGTATCTTAACGTATGTTGTTTCATTACGAGAAGTGTGGGACTCAATACTGCATGCAGGTTTGCAGTTATTCTCAGGAAAATAGCAGGTATGGGTGGCACCTCTATTCGTAGTGAGCCTACACTATTACAAATCACCACGCAAGCCTAAGATATTCTAGAACGTGCAGGATGGGCACAATATCTTGCTCGACTGTAGGGGTTTAATGATGATATCGCTCTGGAATTCTTGCAGAATCTACAGAACAAGAGCACAACTGTCAAAGGCAGGACCATAGTAGTAATTGAATCCATTTTGGCAGAGGTCACAGACCTACCGACAGAAGGCATAAAATGGGTAGAAAATCACATGGAACTCCATGAAGTTGTAGAATTATTCAAGGATCCTGGTGAGGAATTAGTTCGGAAAGGCAAAGGTCTTTGTCCTGCATCTCTGAGCGAGCCATGGTGTGAACTAGAAAAGGTCATCCAGAAATACATCACATGTGATGACCACCATGACGTAGTAAGCCCTAGGAACCTTAATTAGTTAGAAACATTAAAAAAAATTATAGTAATCAATTTTCCATTCTTCCTGAACTCGTTATTACATGAAATTGCTAGTAGAGTGAGGAAATCTAAAAACCCACAGGCTACAGTTAGTCATCATGGTTTGATCAAATTTATAGTCACCAAGGAATTAACTCAGTTGCAACTAACCTAGACAATTTTATAAGTACTAATGTGCCACCCCTGGAAGGAATCCCTGAAAATGCCCAGCCTGAGGAAGAACATCAGACTATAGAGGTACAAGCCCCAAAAAGGAGACGAAAAAGGAAAGCCCCTGTCTTGGCATCCATTCCTATTAAATGAAGATGGTCTAAGTGAATAATCCAATAGAGAAGAATTAATGTATCCACAAATGAGATGAGATCACCCCATGGGTCCCCTAATAGCCAATGAGTCAATTTTCCTCATGATTATGAAGAAGCGAATCGGGTCTTGGAAAATTTGGGAACCCTTTTTTAGGAGATATGCCAATCTGAGAATCCAAAAGAACAAGTCCCTACTCCTATCCCTTCTACTTCTCCTCATAGTTCTCACCAAACAGAAATATTACCTTCTTCCAGAAATGACAGAGATACACAGGAATTGGAAGGACAAAATTTTTCTGTAGCTAAAACCCAGGAGCCTAAGGCTAATTCAAGGGATACAACCTCACTTGAACAAAACCCTAATAATGTTGAGGAGCCCAAAGCTAATTCTGGAGGTACAACCTCACTTGAACAAAAACCTAACAATGTTGAGGAGCAGGAAGCTAATTCAGGAGACACAACATTACTTGAACCAGACCTTGACATTGTTGAGGAGTAAAAAGCCAATTCAAGAGACACAGTCTTACTCGAACGTGATCCTAACGATTTTGAAACTTCTCCTACTTTTGAAAATGTTGTTGTTGGTCCTTCTTCCCCAGTGAAGAAACCCATTGTAAGAACAAAGAAGAGAGATGATCATAAGTTGGAACTAATGAATAAGGAAAATAAGAAACTGAAAAGAAAAATCAAGCAGCTTAGGAAATGGCTAAAAGACTCTAAGAAAACTTATAAGAACAAAGTAGAGTCAAAATCAATAGGAACAAAGCGATAATTTTATTAATTCTAGTGGAATACTAGCAGAAAACATTAGTTCTTGTGCAGCAGGGACTCAAATAGAGTATGTTTGTACTAGTTCTATAGAAACCCAGACATATTTTTGTTCTTCTGTAGAATTAATATAGATAGCTACTCGGACATATCTTCAAACAAACTTCTGTGTTCTTGTGTCAATAATGGAAACAATTGTTCAAACAGATCTTCAAATAAACCTTTGTGTTCCTGTGGCAACAATGGAAATAGCCATTCAAACTGATTCGGTAGAAACTTGCAACAAGACTACTCAGATGGAGGACATACCTCCTTACACCCCTTTGGTAGTAGAGGCTATTATTTGAAAATTGAAGACAGAACTAGCAGAGTCACAACAAGTTCTACAACAACATCAAAAAGAAGTTGTGCCCTTAAATGAATACCAGGAGTCACTGAAAAAATAAAATGACTTAACTACAATAGAGGATGAGACCTATGCTAGTCTCAGAGTAGAACGAAAGAAAGTGGAGGAAGTACAAGGACAGTTTCAGAAAGCCTTGGATAAAATCAAAATTATTTGTTCTGATCAATTGCATTAGCTTGTAGGTCGCCTACTACAAACTATGCACTTCTTCTGCTTGAACGATAGTTGTTGTTAAAAGTTAAGGCTATTAGAGCAGGTCAACCTTTTGAGTTTAGTTCTACTCCTGATTTTATTAAATGCTGCCAAAAACAGACTGAGGATGTAAAACATTTTCTCTGTGAATTATATTTGCACAACTTTTTTCTGGAAGATGAAAGGGATGCCAATCCTAGCCCCTTCATCGGGGATGTCCAGTTCTAGGCTTTCATCTCCTTCGCCAAAAACCAACTCAAATGGGCTAAGGCCCATGATACTTTCCAGAGGAGAGAAAGTGGATTGGATATTTGGGTAAGAGGTGAACCTACAAGGCCCCTGCAGATCTTTATACAACATAAAAGGTTCATGGAATAGGAAGGGGTTGTGTCTACCTTGGGCCCCATCCACACAAACATTATCAAGTCAGGTTTGGAATATTTTTAGGACATTAGAGAATCAGATCTCCTGGATGCAAAGCAAAGGTGGACAACTTCTCCCAATAGTGTCAGAAATTGAGAACCCTTTGGTTATAGAAACTTTAAATTAGCTGCAACTAGACTCGTCTATTATGGTAACATTGTCCTAAGTGAGGGTCCTACTTGGATTGGATGTCGTTACAGAACCCCTATTATTTGGTATCCTCTTGATGGGTATCATTGTGATTATGAGCTATTAGAATATCAGGAAGGTTGAGCCTTTGCAGTACTTAAAAAATAAAAATGGTTTTTGGTTCTACAACAAAGAAACATATCCTACATATTCTCTGACTCAGTTGCATCTTAATTATCTTATTGCATGAGGACATGAAAAAAGGTTAGCTGGGGAGTATGTTGGGTCATGGAAAAGGTATGTTTTTCCTCCTCATTTACTTGATTAATCATATGGTTTTCATGAATTTTCTCTCGTCTTAAACATATTCTCAAAGTAATACCGTGAAAAACGAATAAAAAGAAGTGTTGAACAAGTTACATGATTTTAGCATTAAAATCCTAAGTTTTCGCTTGTTTATGCCATAGGATGATTGGATTGGACAACTGTTGTTCCTTTGGATAATACAACAATGCCAAGAAAGGAATATCTCGTTATTCTAGCTACACGGGCCAAGCTAAAGATAGGAGGAAAAACACGGAATTGATGTGGAAAATCTGATTATTTAGCCAAGCAATCCTGAGGATCTTCTAATCCTTAGGATAAGCTCTGATTTTTCTAGCATTTCATAGAGAATATATAACGCTAGTAGATGAAAAAGAACTGTAAATTTGGTAATCATTATTAATTTCCAGTAAGACTGTGAATGCAGATTCAACCTTAACATTTGTAGTGATTTTGTAATTTCTTTTTGACAGTTAATGAAAAACTTGGAGTTTCACATTAAATCTGTGTATTGAGCTTCTATAGTGGTTCCTTTGAGAGGCTTTGGGCCTGGTCACTGGAAGATCTACTGCTCATTGTATTATGTTAATTATTCTTCATTGTTAAGATTTATATTGTTGTTCCTTCTATAGGTTGAGATAGATTAAGTTTTATATCTCGGTTAATGTCATTTTTATAATTCTTAGTGAAGTAAGTCTTGTATTTGATTGTTGTTTTCTCTCCGTGTATGCTTTCTACAATTACTTCTATATTTGGATGCTCCTTGTGATTAGCGTGATTTGAGTAGTTTCCTTTAATATGCATGGATTTGATTATTCAGTTGATTTCCTTTTTGGAATTTAGAATATTAGATTGAGATCTTTGTCTGAAAGTAGTTTTCAATTGATTTATCTTTCCAATTTCAAACCATAGAATAATTTTTGTTTTACATTTAAATTTCCAAATTCAATGAGTTTATTAAGAAATTTCTTATCTCTACAACGATTGGTTAGGATTTAGGATTAATTACCTGCATCCCAATCTCCAATTGTTATCACACAAACAGTGCTCACGACCTTGAAATAGAAAGATGAATCCCAAGTTGACATATTAATGTAGGATTAAGATTGATTTATAAAGTCTTCTTAGTGCAACAACAATAGCCCAAAAGGATTTTTATTCCTTGAAATATGTCATAGTTCAAGCATCATTATTGTATCCCCATGATTATCAACGAGACCATTTCCTATAGCTCGTTGTAGTTTTTACCACCATTGATATGGTGCTAGTCCAAGAAGATGACCTAGGAGACAAACATCCTATATATTATTTTAGTTGAAATTTAAATGACATTGAAATCAAATACGCTCACATCGAAAATTTAGCTTTGGAAGCTATACAAGCTGTCCAAATATTTCTCCATTATATTCTGCTTCAGAAGACAATGGTAGTTTCTAATTGTAACCCAATGGCTTACATTTTGTCACGTCAATTGCCAGGGGGGAAATACTCTAAATGGATCATTATTCTTAAAGAGTTTGATTTGGAATTTTTCAAATCCAAATCTAAGAAGTCATTAGTCTTCACTGAACTGATTTGCGACCTTCCCTCATTTGAAACTGAGTCAACATTTGATGATTCTATTCTAGATGAATATTTTTTTATGATTGATTCCTGTGATCCCTAGTTTGGAGATATCATCATCTATCTCTAGACCCAAATTATCCAGCCTAGCACCTCTCGCTCTGATGAATGATGAATTCGATACCAGGCTTGAAATTACATTATACTTAGTGACACCTTATATCGTCATGGTGTCATTACGATATTCAGAAGGTGCCTCACTCATGAGGAGGATGAGAAATATTTGAATGAATGTCACATTGGAGCATATGGTGAACAAATGTCTGGCTATGTTGCCACCCAAAATATTTTGCGACCCTGTTACTTTTGGCCAACCATGTTTCAAGATTGCATTCTTGCAATCCAAAAGTGTCATACTTGCCAAGTTTATAGCTGTAAATATTATGCTCCACCTACTCCTATTCATCTTGTTATCGTTGTTGGACCTTTGTGAAATGGGGCATTGACTTCATGACCTGTAACCCTCATTCAGCCAAGGGGCATGGCTACATTATTGTGGTTGTAGACTATTTTACTAAATGGGCCAAAGTGATGCCTACATACAACAACAATGATGAAACAACTGCATTATTTCTTTTCAACCATGTTATTTCCATATTTGGTGTGCCACAAGCCACTGTTACATACCATGGTAAATTTTTTTGAAATTACATGATGTCTGAACTTATTGCCAAGTTCGGCCTTTAGCATGACAACTCAACTCCCTATTACCCATGAGACAATGGGAAAGTAGAAGCCATTAATAAGGTTTTGAAAATGATGCTACAATGGATGATAGGGATTCATAAGATGAATTGGCACCTCATTCTTTTTTTTTCTTTGTGGGCATATCGAACATCTGTCTGAACTACAATTGGATTCACACCCTTTCAATTGTTGTATCGTATAGAAGCACTTCACTTGATTGAATGTGAGATTACATCTTTAAAGCTTGCCATCGAGCTTCTTTCTGTAACTTTCGTAGAATAAGAGTGTTTTTGCATCCATCTCTCTTATATGAGACCCAACACAATGTCACAAGGGCCAATGAGGCCCACAAGAAATGCATCAAATCACAATATGAAAAAAATATTAAACCTTGTGCCTTCTCAAAAGGCGATATGGTCCTTTTATATGATCAAGAAGCTAACAAATTAGGAGCTGGGAAGCTCAAGCTGATGTGGATAGGCCTGTATATAGTCAAATGTGTACTTGAAAAAGGGCCTTGTGAGCTCATTTATTTCAAAGGAATCCCTTTGGCATAGCCCAAAAATGGGATGTACCTGAAAAAATACTATGCCTAGATTTCCTTTGCATAGTCACTATGTACATACTACATAGGTGTGTTAGTGTGTTTGTAATGTGTTTCCTTTAGAGTTTTCTACTGCCTCTACTAATATTGAATTACATTTGATTTGTAGATGTCGATGTTCCCTCGGCCATATATTGGTTATGCTGATGGCGCTAGTTGTAGTACTTGAAACCTTTCCTTCGCAATGTGGGCTATCTATGCTCCTAGTGGAAAGTTAGTGAGTTTACAAGGAATTTGTATCAGTAACTCAACTAGTAATATCATTGAGTATAGCGCATTGATCGAATTATTGCCCGATGTTATTTATCATGGAATTCACCATTTAGTAGTCATAATTGATTCACAACTCATAGTACTACATCTAAACAACATTTATTCAGTACAAAGTCCAACTATACTACACAGGTTTTTAAGGGTTCGCCTTATAGAACGACATTTTGCTTACATTAAATATCAACATATTCCTATAAGTCTAATTACATTAACTGAGGCATTAGCCAATTATGTTTTAGGCATAAATTTGCAACACATGTAAATAATGCAATCAACATCATGGAGTGAACAAGAGAATAAAGAAAATAGGAAACATCGATAGATAACTATCTATAGAGTTTGCTTCTACAAAAACTGTGTCCGAAACACATATGGCCATATGATCTATAATATAAAATGTATATGTAGACAAAATATGGCTCAAAGGCCTCCTAATCAACTAATCCGGATGATGTTTAAGATAACACACAATCATGCGAGAAACTTTGCATAATAGTCGACTGATGCACTCTGACACTCCAATAGTGTACCGCTGTAATCGAATATGGATATCATTGATATTGGTATTTGACATGCTATGGGTCAAACCCTCAACATGATGCTCAAATTCGGCAAGAGTCTCAGCGATTTTGGGATCATCAATCTCCTCCTTTGCCCCTACAACAACTCTAATCTGTGTAAGTTGTGGTTTTCCCCATCTTTGAAGATATGATGAACCTACTGGTTGCACAAGTCCAATATATGCATGTGAAACCAATAGTTAGTCTTTGATAAATTAAAAAAAAAAAACAAAACAAAAAAAACAAAATTGTAAAACCAAAAAAACCAAAAAAAAATCAAAGTGACCTTATTATACCTGCATCACTCCATTGCTCGCCTTCAGGTAAAACAATCTCTAGGTCTCCTCAGAAATCAACTTCAGCGTATGGATAGTCTTCGATCATGATAACTTGTACCCAAAACCATCGAAAGAAAGTAGGGGTAAAACTTATCGAAGGTGCACCCCCATGATGAGACATGAGATCTAACCATTTCCTCATCCATGGAACCCTAGGTCCCAGAATTTCATAAGAGATCCGTTGAGGATGAAGTAATGGTATCCTCTCTAGAGCGAGAGATACTAGAATATAACCATACCCAAAGTTTTTCAACCATCCATCCTTTGCTCAGTTGAGTTGTTCCTTCAGGTTTTTCAATACCCTTCACACCAATTGAAGACAGTAGGTTCTATGCACTCCAATGCATATTGCACTTGGGACTTGGTAGCCAAATGAAAAGTGGCACTACCAGCCAATTGAGTGATAGTAAAGAGGATTTTCCTAAGAGGAATTTGAATGACATATTTGATTTATATCTTCCCATCCTTTTTTTCTTGAGAAAGAGACCTACAATGGGCAGCTATGTAGTCCTTCTCAGTTTTACCACCTCTTGTCATGCCAGTTAGTGAGATAGGAGCTCCTCTCCAAGAAATCCCTATCAAGAAATATATATACTCCACCTCTATTGTGACATTATGTGCTTTTATCCCAAAGAAATTTCCTTGAATATCCCGTGCTCTGACCAATTATTCCAGTAAATCAAGTTGGGATTTTATGCCTAGAATCAAGAAAATTTTAAAGAGCTCGAAGTTCCTTAGAGCTCGTATTGTTGTTGGGTCATTTGCAGCAACTGAATATTGAGATTCATATTATCCTTCTCTCCAACTCAAAACCATTTTTTCTCTTGTGAATAACTGCAAAATCACAAGAAGAACACTTAAAATATTCCTTCTGAAAATTTTGGGAGAAATCTAACTCAAAAACATAATATTTTTTCCCAAACGGTGCCCTTCACACCTGCCTTTCAATAGACAAAGTGACCCAACACACTTTTCCTTCTTGGTAGGTGCGCTGGTTTTCTCTTCCCAGTGTATATTAGGCAGACCCAATGCACCTTTCGATATAGAGAGAGTGTGATGGGCTTAGGGAAAAATTTTAGACCCCAAACCATTGAAAACTCTCAAGATCTTTCACCAAATGAAAAAAATACCGTGAAAAAGAAGAGAAAGGATAGATCTTCTACCTAGAACTGATGGCACTGGAAAAGGTCGACCAGATTGGCTGCAATCACCTATTGAAAATTGAGGGTAAAATGCACTCCGAGCTCACTCAAAAGAGGTAAAAATAAAAATAGTAAGATTTTTTTTTTATTTTTTCCTATCTATGGTCAATTAGTCATTATTTAATATATTTTTAATATTTTGACCTAATTTTTACCATATATCATATATCTTTATTCTTTTTTTGTTTTTATGAGAAGATTAAAAGTTAATTGAAGGATATAATTGTTGGCATTACGACTAATGTGTTGTCCTTGATGGAAAACTACTTGGTAAAGATGTAAAAATTGTGATAACATGATGTTTATGCAGAGTGATATAGATGCTACAGGTGATATGGACAAAGGAATGTTAGTTTAGAGATAGATGGATGGTAAAAGTAAAGTTTGAGAAAGTATACGCGGGTCCTACGAAGCAAGGCTGCATATATATGTAGGTCCTATAAGGGAAAGTCACATACAAAATATGCACCATGGTAATTTGAATACCATGGTATTGGCCCATAGTAATTGGCGCAACAACGATTGTTTGATCCCATCAAAGAATACTAACAACATTACCAAGGGATTTTCCTAAGGTATTGGCTAAGGCTAAAGCTATATAAGGAGATGGAGATCAAGGTGTTAAGCGTGCAAGTTATGGGTTATACAAGAGTAATTTTATATGAAACATGCGTGTACCAGGGAGCATGGATATGTCTCAAATCTCATAGATTTGAAATGAATACATGTTTCTTGATCTGTTTATGTTTTGATAGATCTATGATGATGGTATGAAAATACATATAGTGATGTGTGACTGTAATAGTATGTATGCCAAGATTTGGGTTTTATAGATGTCGTGTTATGCAATGAAAGTATAATTAAGTGATTTTATACTTGTACGTTAGTTTTGCTCTGAATGGCCGTGTACATATGCGGATCTGTCTCTATAGGGTCGCATATAAATTCTGTGAATTTATATTGTATGTTCAGACATATATGCAGGTGTTATGCATGGTATTCACGTACATACATTGATATCTTTTGTGGAAGCCACGTATATATATACTAGGGTTTTTCAGTATGGATTTTTGATGACATTTGATCAGTTTTGTTCTATCTGTTGTTTTCTGCCGATGATGCCTCTATCATGATAATATGTGTTTGAAAGTATTGATTGGGTTGAATTGGTCTTGGAATGGAATATTGATTAGTAGTGATGCTACAATATGGTGATTTGTAATTGTTTTAGTGATCTATGATTGATTTCATACATGATTCAGTGGTTGTTTCAGTATTATAGTGATTCAGATTTAGCAACCAGTTATTTGAGATCTGTACGCAGGCATTCTTCAAAGAAAACATGTATATATGTGAGTGTGCTTCAGAGTAATAGCATATACTTTCTGATGTATGTTTGATCAGGGTTTGTAGTGACAAAAATTGGTTTTTATGTGATGAACACATTATGGCTTGGTATATTTATGAAAGGTTGTGCAATGGTATGATCTAGTTATGATTGATTTGATTTTGGTTGCAATATTTGGTTCAGATTCAGTGATTGGTTTGATTATATTATAGTGATTCAGTTGGTTCAATGATTGGATGATTTGATTCACTATTTGGTTTTAGGGTTGTTACTTGGTTTGGGCTTAATATTGGAAGCGGGCCCAATCTGAAATTATGATGAAAAATGGCCTACAAGTTTAATGTTTTGAGTCAGGTGGATCCAGTATGAAATATTATGAAATGTGGTCCACATGAGGTGCTGAGGGTTGGAGCCTTCAGTAAGGGAGTTGGAGATTCCTTGTAGTGGTAGCTAGTAAATTTGTGTAGGGGGTAGGTGCTCCCTTCCAGGAGGAGCCGATAAACGAGATCAGGGAATTGTATCTCCATTCTAGTGCACGTTGGAGAATGAGAGAAGTTTGTAGCCTTTCACAGGTGGGTGTCTGCATACTGGTAAGAGCCTCTGCCATTACAAGATTGTAAGAATATTTTATTTATATAATAAGAAAGAATACAAAGATGAAAACAATAGTGATTTTATCCCACATTGGGTTTCCACCTAAAAATCTTGATGTCCTCATGTGTTGTTGTGTTTCCTATCTATGATGATTTATTATACTCTTTACTGAATACTTGTGTCTGATGAAATTAATAATGCCCTAGTTAAATATAAATATATGATGAAACTTATGAAGAATTGATTAACTGGATATATGTGATTGTCTTTCACTGAAATTGCATACATATGTTGGTTGCTTAAATAACAATAGCATGCATAATTCATAATAATTCATAATAGTTCCTAGGCATAATGTATGGTTTCATGGATATTTTTTCTCTTGTAACTCATTTGGGCATAAGGTCAATAATTGTAGGTCAAGAATTTTGAATAGAAACAGAATATGGGATAAGTTTCATCACATGATTAGAAATTGCAAGCATATTTTGAGGAAGGAACAACAATCAAAGATGTAGGGAATATTTCTCTACTGCAGTCCATTGCTCTTAAAAGCATACTTCTAATAGTGACTGCAAAAGCTAATGTGAGGTACATAACCTCATGGAGAACAAGTGATAATTATCAGGTCCATAGGATCATTGGTGTATGATCTCAGGGGATGTTATGCGTGTGTATCTAGATTATGATTCTCTATGATGTTTGGTGATGTTTATATTACTGATAGTGCATTTGATGAAAAGTATGTGAATAGGAAATAGGTAGGGCATCTTCAGGAGGAGTTGTAGTTATGAAAAATCAATATTTTACTTTCTGTACATGGATCCCATGAAGGAAAGTTGGATATATACATGATCTTTGATCTAGACAGTTGTGTATGTTTCTCTCAGATGAAGAAAAGATGACACAAATTTAGGGGGAGCCTCTTATATGCTTCCATTAGTTATTATTGCCTTTTTGGTTCCTACATTGATTGGTTACAGTATATTGATGGTGCTCAAATGTTACTTAGGAATGGTGTTGTTTCATGATGAGTTTATGAGTAATTGCAAAATTCTATATTGTTGTTGTTGAAAATATTCTTGATGTCATCGTTGATTGATGAGATGGATATAATATCATATTTGAAAGTGAATAGTTGGCATAGGTTCATGGGGAGCATCTTCTTGCCTCTAATGGTCCATTGTTGGCATTATGGCTTCTTGAGCATTTCTTATTGCATGCAGTTTATGATGAGTACATATCATTTGTGTTGTATAGTTGTTGCTGTTGTTATTTTTGAAGATACATATGTTGTTTTCATTCTATCATTAAGTCATGGATGATGCTTGAGTTGCACATAGTGAAATTGCGTTGACGGTGTTGGTCCTGCCAACATGTCAAGGGGATCTCCCTAGTAAGAAGTCCCAATTAGACCTCAGACCGTTTGGTGTAGGAGTCCCAGTAGTGGGTCGTAAGGTAATGCCTTGATCGCGATGTCACACAGAGGAAAGTAAGTTAACTTTGTCAGTAGCAAGGGTGTGACTGATGCAGAGAGTCAAGGAATGTGTACGAGCGGTTCCAACACTTCGAAGGGAGAGGAAGGTGAAGGTGAGTTCCAGGTTGAAGGGGATCAATCCCAACTCAGCTAGGAACACACCACACAAAGGATATGCACAGCTTCCGGCAGAGTAGTCCACTCGGATGTGGCAGTCACAACAACAAGATCAGATAACACGAACATCACTCACAGATTAGTCCGAGATGAGTGTGACAGTTGATATAGCAAGGTTCATGAGAAAGGTCTATCTGATGTTTGGCAGAGCAGTCGACATGGACAGTGATAACATTAACAACATATGCAACACATTAACAACAAGATTCATATAATTGCATACAAATTAGTTCATATACAAGTCCGTAAGTTAAACATAACATATCATTAAGGCAACCGAAATAGTCCAACTACAATAAAAACATATGCATGAAAATGTATTGGCTCTTATTATTAAAGAAGTGTAAGTCACAATCATACAATACACCATGTAAACTTGCTAGCCCCAACAGTGCAATGTTACAGCCACATCCGTCTACTCCTCCAAAGAGATGTACTAGCTCCGTGCAGTGGAGAAGCCAAGGTGTGTTACAATATTGTCCAAGTATTCTTCAAGATAGTCTTAGTAGAATATTGGCTGACCAAAAAGCCTATACAATGAGTTATGAGGGACTATTTATAGCAAAGGGTGGGGTGACCCTTGACATTCCCCTTTGTGACCATTCAACTAGCCTCACGACTCTTCACCTACTCTATGATTGTTACATTCACTCTTGACACTTGACTTACACTTGACATGACTCAACATTACAATCCACATGTACCCATGTGAGAAATGACTTGAACAAGCCAAACTAGACACCACTATGACTTAGACAACTATAGAAGTCCAATTGCTCGACATCCTCATGCTGATCAACAGTAACATATTAGTGCAAAGATTGGTAGTCTTTGATAGTGTCCATTTGTTCCACTGTGACATCTATCTGGAACCTGAACCTTGTCTCCATGGCATCCGAGTACACTGCTTGGGCTCCTCTATCCAACTCATATGAAAGCATGTGCATCATTGTCCTCAATGTGGCTGGACCAGCAACATACTTGCGCATGATGTCTACATTGATATGCAAGCCTGGACTAGTGGCAATGCACATCAACTCGTCGAAGTACAAGTCAAGTTCTTGTTGGACTTGCTCCTTAGTCTTCTCTTGGGTGAGAGTCCCAAGTGATGGAATCGCATGTGTGTGCACCACAACCTCCATGCTCTTGAATACTTGTGCATGGGAAGCCTGTATGCTAGTGATGAGTTATGGTAGGTCCTCATAGTTCCATATCTGACTCCAGATATGTGCTTGCAACTCAACCGCATTGGCCCTCATCATCTTGGGCAAATGAAGCGGGGCTCCCTTGTATTTCATCATCCATGCATACATGTTGTCAATGGCAGCATGTATGTTCTTCAAGATGTGAGCTCTTCTCACACATCGATGCCACCATTCGTGAAGATGAATGACTGCTTGATGCACGATATCGAAATTGGAGTACAATGCTCGCATGATTGTGTCCAAGGACAATACTTCATCTAGTATTACCTTCTTCAGTTCAGCTTGGGTGGACATTGTCACCAAGTCTCCTCCCTGCTTGGCTACCTGTAGTTCCTTCGCCATTTGCTCATTCTTAGTTATGAGGAAGCAAACACTGGAGCTAGTGGCTTTGTCATACACTCTAGTTGCATCAGCCAAAGCAGCTGGGTCCTTGTGCACATCGGTCACGATCACTTGTTCTTCAACTTGCACAAGGGATGTTCGGTCCTCCGGAGTTGGTACTCTGTTAGGCTGCACAACTTTGTGTTGAGATTCATCAAAGGAGTTGTTACGCATCTCTATTTCCGGCTGACCACCAAAGATCTCAGTGCCTCCTTGGTCATTCGAGACTTTCTCATCATCTGGATGCATTGAAGCAGGCAAGTTGACCTCTCTGTAGCAAGGCATGAGGTCGATATCCTGTTCCAACTCATGTTTCTCTATGTCTGCATCCAACTGTTCAAGAGCCTATTCTATCTCATGAGAAAAGTCTTGCCCCTGCGAGGGCTCACCCTATTCGCCTAATGCCAGCTGTTCAAAAGAATCAACTACCTGTACGGGCGCTGCTTCATCTGTATGCACATGATGCACCCCCTGCGGTGTCTGCTGCTACTGCGCTTCTCTCTCCTATTGGCGCAACTCTTGTTCTCTCCAAGGTTGCTCTCTCAGCTCATGCAACTCCTTCTCTGCTTCTTCCATTCTCTTCTTCTCCCTCTGCCTTTGCACAATACGCCTGTCGCATTGCTGCTTCTTTGCCTGAATAGACTTAGTTGCTTGTTCTACAAGTGGATCTTGTCGAAACTTGTACCTTTGTTCCTCCTCCATGCAGTCGAAAATCTTTCTCTTCCCTTTTTCGTGCGCAGGTATGATTGGTTCTGTTGTTTTTTCTGGTGGTGGTGGTGTTATTCGTGATACTGCTTCACGTTGTTGTGCTAACCACTCTACGGTGAAACCGACCTGTTCATTGGGTCTAGAGGAATTGAAGCAATACATCCATGAGTCCTCCTCGGCCCAATGACATTATTGGGTTGTGTTATATTCTTTCCACGACTAGCCCACGTAGTTAACTGGGGGGTTAGAAGGGGGGCAGAGCTACCCCTTCGTTTCACCAATTGCGTAGTGGGGGGAGTCACAGGGGTTTTGAGGGCTGCAGGTAACCCACTTTATGGGGTCCGGGGCAACTCCCCAGAAAATTTTGCTTTTGGACCCTATATTAGGTTGGGCGGACCTACCTATGGTTTTGTGCATGATTTTTCGCACATGGTTTTGGATGCGGTGGTTTTCGGTCCATGGTATTGGATACTTTGGCATGTATAAATATTTATTGTAACATTGAAAGGAACATAATGAAAAATCAAGCTGGTAGTCTCGTATTTGGAATCTAGGGGAAAATCTTTGTGTATATGTGTTTTATGTGTTATGCTCTCGCATTGTTTATTTTCTATGTTTTAGAATTCGTATGCAGATAATTTCTGTATGGGGTTAAAACCTACATTTCATATCAGAGTTGTTTTGGCTTCAAGGGGACGCCTTTGTTGCTGAGGGGTTTCGCTTGGGCCTGTGGTAGACCCTATTCACTGGGAGATCTGCGAGATCGATTCTGGTGGTGAAAGAAGATGGCGGGCAGTGGAAAGATAGAGATCAAGAAATTTAATGGTCAGAGTTTTGAGTTGTGAAAACTCAAGATGGAGGATATGTTGGTGGATAAAGATCAATGGATCATGGTAGATCCAGGTACTAAACCAATGGGAGTGTCCGATGAAGAATGGAAGAAGTTAGATCAGAAGGCAAAGAGCACAATACGACTGTGTCTCAGATTCAGTATTGCTGAATGTATCAAGGGAAGTTACGGCTAAGGCTTTGTGGGAAAAGTTAGGGACTTTGTACCAATCTAAGTCTCTGGTGAATAAATTGTTCCTGCGGAAAAAGCTATATAACCTGAGGACGAAACATGGAGACTTAGTGACAGAGCATTTGAATGCATTTAATATTGTGGTAAGTAGGTTATTATCTATTGATATTAAAATTTCAGATGAAGATAAGTGCATTAGTTTGTTGTGTTCTCTACCAGATTCGTGGGATAGCTGGTAATTGCAATAGGTAGCAATACAACTACCTTGCAGTTTGATGAAATAGTCTCATCCTTGCTGATGGAGGAGATGAGACGGAAAAATATGGAAAGATAGAATGGTGATGCCTTGTCTGTACAAGGATGGTCCCAGAATAGAAGCAAAAATAAGTCATTGAGTGGGAGATCTAAATCTAGAGGGAGATCTAAATCTCCAGGAAAACTTTTAAAGGTGGTGTGCTGGAAATGCGAAAAGGAAGGGCACTACAAAAGGGACTGTAAATCTAAATCTCCTGATAAAGGAAAGGGATCTGATTATGCTCCTTCTGTAGAGGCAAAAACCAACTCAGATGAAGGTGGGGATGTGTACTTGGCTTCTTCAAGTACACATGTAGATCATGAGGCATGGTTAATTGACTCAGGTGCATCCTTTCACTTCACTCCCCACAGAGAGTGGTTCTACGAGTATGAGAAATATGATGGTGGTGATGTCTTCTTGGGGGATGACAAGAAGGCTAGAATCGTTGGTCGCAAAAAAGTAAAGTTGAAGTTGCAAGGTGCAAGGGTTAGAACACTTTTGGGTGTTCTACATATTCCTGCATTACCCAAAAATATGATTTTTGTAAGCAAGCTAGATGATGTAGGTGTAAAAACAATGTTCAAGAAGGATACCTACAAGATGGTTAGGGGGGCACTAGTATTGATGCGGGGAGTTTGAATTGGAACTTTGTACAAGTTGCAAGGTAGCACTGTCATTGATGGGTGCAACAGTTTCATGGTTCCTAAAAGTGGAGCAGAAAATCTAGTGGTCTCTGGAGAGAAGACCATGCTGTGGCATCAAAGTCTTGGACATATTGGAGAGAAGGGCCTTCGAACACTTCATGGTAAACCTATGGTAGAAGGTATGAGTAATATCTCTTTGGATTTTGATTTATGTGAAAATTGTGTATATGGGAAGCAGAATCGAGTGAGTTTCCCCTCTAGTGGTAAGAGGGCGAGATAGATATTAGAGCTTGTGTACAGTGATGTGTTTGGACCTGTGAAGGTTCCATCACTGGGTAAGTTTGTGTACTATGTATCATTTATAGATGACTTCTCAAGGAATACATGGATATATTTCCTTAAGAAGAAATCTAAAGTCTTTGACAGGTTTAAATAATTTAAGGCTTTGGTGGAAAACCAAACAGAGAAGAAGATAAAGGTACTAAGGACAGATAACGGCGGAGAGTTTTGCAGTAGGATTTTGAAGAATTATGTAAGAAGTGTGGTATAGCATGGCAGAAGACTACTCCATATACACCTCAGCAAAATGGAGTTGCAAAAAGAATGAATAAGATGTTGATGGAAAGGGCAAGAAGCATGCTCAGTGGTGCCGGGTTAGGACAAGAATTATGGGAAGAGGTGGTGGACACAACATGTTACCTAGTCAACAGATCACCTTCATCAGTGTTGGAGGATAAGGCTCCACAAGAGGTATGGACTAGTAAGAAACCCTCTCTTTCACATTTGAGGGTATTTGGATGTGATGCATATGTACATGTTCCAAAGGAGAAATGAACCAAGTTGGATAGTAAATCTAAAAAGTGCATCTTTATTGGGTATAAGGATGGTTTAAAGGGTTATAAGCTTTGGAACCCAGTAACAAGGAAGGTTGTGTACAGCTGAGATGTGGTGTTCAGAGAGGTGAAAGATGTTATTAAACATGAAGTCCAACCAAAGGAACCTGAGAAGATAGAGTTTGAGCTAAAGGAGGAAGAATCAGACTCTACAGCAGAGGAGGAATCAGAAGATGAAGAGCCACAAACTCTGGGTGTGAGAAGATCAGTTCGAGAAAGAAGGCAACTAGAAAGGTATAGTCCATCTACTTTCTGTTCAAAGTTTTCTTTATCTATTACTCGTGATGATCCCAGATCTATGAAGGAAGTAGTAGATTCAGAGGATGGAAAACTCTAGAAAGAGGCCATGGTTGATGAAATGGCATCTTTGCACAAAAATGAGGCTTGGGATCTGGTGGAGTTGCCGGCTAGAAGGAAACCCATTGGTAGCAAATGGGTGTTCAAGAAGAAGACAAATGCAAAAGGAAAGGTGGAGAAATACAAAGCTTGGTTGGTAGCAAAAGGTTATTCCTAGGTGCCAGGAATTGATTTTGGTGATATTTTTTCCCCTGTTGCCAAGGTATCTTCTATTAGATTACTTTTATCTATTGTTACTGCTTTTGATTTTGAGGTAGAACAGATGGATGTGAAGACAACATTTCTTCATGGGGATTTGGAAGAGGAGATCTACATGAAGAAACCTGAAGGCTTTGTGGTGAAGGGTAAGAAAGAACTTGTATGCAAGTTAAAGAAGTCTCTGTATGGGTTAAAACAGTCACCAAGGATGTGGTATCAGAAATTTGATACATTTATACGAGGATTTGGCTTCACTAGAAGAAAAGCATATCACTGTGTGTATTTTAAATTAATTGGTGACCGTGTTATTTATCTAGTCTTGTATGTGGATGATATATTGCTGGTTGGAAATGACAAAGAAATTATCCAGGATTTGAAGACCCATTTGTCCATCAAAATCGACATGAAAGATCTTGGTGCTGCAAACTATATTTTGGGCATGGAAATTAAAAGAGATCGGACAAAGAGGAAGCTCTGGTTAAACCAGAGGAAGTATGTTGATACAATATTGCAGAGGTTTAATATGCAAGATAGTAAACCAGTGAAGGTTCCTATTCTTGTAGGTGTAAATTTATCTGTTGAACAATGCCCCAAGACATAAGAAGAGGAAGAGGAAATGTCCTGTGTTCCATATGCAAGTGCAGTCGATAACCTGATGTATGTGATGGTCTGTATTAGACCAAGCATTGCACATGTAGTGGGAGTATTGAGCAGGTTTATGTCAAAACCAGGGAAGAAGCACTGGACAATAGTGAAGTGGGTTTTCAGATATTTGCGTGGCACTAGTGATTATGGTTTGTGCTACCAAGGAAGACCAGGATTGGATAGAGTTTTGGATATTCGTGGATTTTTTGATGCAAACTGGGCTAGAGATCTGGATCAAAGAAGATCTATAAGTGGGTATGTGTTTGACTTATTTGGAGGTGCAGTCAGTTGGATGAGTAAGAAACAATCTGTAGTGGCACTATAAACTATAGAGGCAAAATACATGGCAGTCACTCATGCAAGCAAGGAAGCAGTTTGGTTGTAGAGATTGTGTTCAAGTATGGGGTTAGTACAGGGAGCTATAAGGATAGACTGTGACAGCCAAAGTGTAATTTTCTTGGCAAAGAACCCTGCATATCATGCAAAGACAAAGCACATTGATGTAAGTATCACTTTGTGAGGGATATGATAGAAGACAAAAAGGTGTTGCTGGTAAAGGTGGACACTTTGAAGAATACTGCAGATGCATTGACAAAATCTGTGAGCTCTGAGAAGTTCTCTTGGTGTAGAGAAACAATGGGCGTTGCAGGGATGGATAAATGACTAAGCTCTCTTGTGGCCCTCTATGGAAAGAAAACAACAAGTGTGAGAATGTTGGGTTGTGTTATATTCTTTCCACGACTAGCCCACATAGTTAACCGAGGGGTTAGAAGGGGGGTGGAGCTCCCCCTTCGTTGCGCCATTTGCATATAGAGGGGAGTCATAGGGGGTTTTGCATGATTTTTCGCACATGGTTTTGGATGCGATGGTTTTTGGTCCATGGTTTTGGATGCGATGGTTTTCGGTCCATGGTATTGGATGCTTTGACATGTATAAATATGTATTGTAACATTGAAAGGAACATAATGAAAAATCAAGCTAGTAGTCCTAGTTTTGGGATCCAGGGGAGAATCTTTGTGTATATGTGTTTTATGTGTTATTTCTCGCATTCTTTATTTTCTGTGTTTTAGAATTCGTATGTAGGTAATTTCTGTATGGGGTTAAAACCTAACAGACATGCCCCAGGGATCCAATTGAACTAAACTCTCTTACAGTGATCCTTCACAATGCAATGTGGGTCATACGCATTGAAGCTTCAGAGGTTGAACAGGTATTTCTTCATCTGTTCAGCTTCAAAATACGCTTTATTGATGTTTAGGATCTCGTATAACCCAATCCACAACAGAAGAGTGGGCCAAGGTACCTTCTTCTTTCGTTGCAACCTAACTGTTAATCCTACTGAGATATGATATGCTACTTCTTGCATGACAAGCATGTCCAGAGCAAACTTTGGCAGAACATGCGAAGGATTCTCTACACTGAACACTCTGATGAATGTGTCGTCCGGTGAGGCATACCAATCCGCAATGCCTAACAATGCCTTCATCGCTTCTTCTGACATGCAGGGTGGATCCTATTCGAATATCAACCTGTACACTGGGGTGACAAGATGGTCAGACAATCGTATGATCACTCCTCTGAAGCTACACTCAGACAATAACTTGAAATACGTGCTCACAATAGTCTCCATCAGTGACCATGCCCACTCTAAGCCCAAGAACTTATGTCGAGCATAGACTGCATCGAGAATGTAGGTGGACATAAAAAGCTCTGCATGCATGCCTTTGGGTGACTGTCGAGCCTTCATGACTTGCTCCTTTAGTTCATGAGCCAGTATGTCAGACCAGTTGCATGGTATTCCTTCTCTACCTAGTTGGTCCAGTGCGACCACCCAACTTAGAGGGAAGGTCTCAGTGCTCGCTTGGCCACTCATTTGACATGTGAATATGACCAAGTATTGGTATGCCTTCCTCAATATCTTCATCTTATAGATCCGATTAGGGTTCATATTGAAACAAGTTAGCTCCTTTAACCAATCCTTCAGAATGTCTCTGGAGTGACCTCTGCTATTGGGCAAGCTAAATGGAGGAGTCATGATAGTCATGGGCTTGTTCATCGAATACATATCATCGTAGTCTTGTGCCCAGAAGGTTGCAAGCTTCGTCCCACTAACACTGCTCAAGGTCATCGTCTCGGGGTTAGTATGAGAGACAATTGAGTGAATCATATCTGCACATGGGAACGCGAGGTATCTGCATGAAATCCGGTATAGGCCAGACTTATGAATGTTCATGTACACTTGATAGTCTTCAAGGTCTTCCCCAAAAGTACCTGCGAATGTTTCATTCACCTCTTGCCACTTCAGTTTGATGTCCTTATCTAGATACAACTTCGTATCTTCGTAGATCGGCATGCTAGAGGACACCTGTTCAACTGTTTTTCCAACTGCAACACCATCAGTGTCCTAGGTTCCTACTCTCTTGGAAGCCATTGAGACAAATGAACACCTATAAGATCTGGAAACAAGCAGCATGCATGGCAAGAAATATGTTAGTGAAAACAAAGCAAATCTAGGGAAGGTCACAACACATACCTGGGAAACTGATGAGAAATATTGCGCAAATTTCACTGGGAGGCTGAGTGACTGGTTACGAGAACTGTGAAAAAGGAAGTCTGGGCTATTTGGGAGGCTAGACTGACTGCTGGATCTATGAAATGTGCAATCCAATTGGGCAGCTGGCTGCTTGGATTGCACAATGCGCAATTCTAGCTGGGAAAGACTGCTGGCCCAGGGACAAATTTGCGCATATTTTTGGGCCAAGTAGCCACTAACCTCCAAAAATGCACAATTAAGTCCAGGAGGCCAATATTAGGCCAGAATGTGCAAATCTAGAGAGAAAGGTGAGCCTTCCTTCTCCAGATTGCACAATGCAGCCTTGGTAAAGGTAGAGACTGGGCCAAGGTTGGCCTGACTCATTGACAGGCAACTGAAAGCAAGTAATTTGATGAAATGCATGGCGAAACTAAGTGATAGTAGAAGTGATAAACAATGCATGAAAAACATGAATTGAAGATTGAGCAAACAGATCAACATGCATGTGGGTGAGGTCATTCGCCGGTTGGGCGAACATCCATGCAAAACAAGTTCATGCATGAGACATCAGTGAGATAGCAACAAAAATTGAAACAGACCTAGGACAAGCTAGAATATATGTAAATGATAGTAGGCATTCAAAGAAATTAAGAAAACAGTACTCACACAAGAGAATACACAAAAAGCGACAAAAATGCTGAAAAAGACAAGTTGAGGCCACTTACCTGTGAATAGTTGAGCTGGGTGTGTCGAAGAGTCCTGGATGTGTTGTTGGATGTCAGAGCTACAAGATTGATGTGAATGAATGAGCTCTGATGCATCTAAATAATTTTGGTCTCAAGGCGCGCATGCCACAAATCTAGGAAAAAGCGACACTTGGAGGGAAACTTCTAAAACAACTTTGCATGTAACCCCCAGCTACTAAAAATAGCCCCCTGAATCACGGGATGCCTTTTGCATGTTTTCTCTTGCTATTCCAGGAAGATCAAGGCATGCATGCATGCAAGTCAAGTTTCCTCAGTCCTGAGTGGAACTAGTCAACCGAACTGTCCATGCATGCTAGTGCTCAACTACTTGGGAAAAATGCGCATTCCTAACTATAAGTTGGGTTGACTGCCCAAGGGGATTGCACAATTTTTGGGTAGAGAAGTTGACCACTGCCTAGATTTGTGAAAATCCTAGGCTAAATAGCTTGCTACTAGGAAAAATTGAGCAAATCCTACTGGGAGCATTGGCTGGCAGGATTGCGCAATCTTGGAGACCAGCAGGCTGTCAGAGAGGATTGCGCAATTCCTGGAGAGAAGGATGGTTTCCCTCCAAGAATGTGCAATTTTCAAGGGGAAGCTGCTCAACCTGCAGCTAGACCAAGTTCGAGTAAGTAGCCTGTGAGGGGAATGGATCGACTGTGATCGACAGGTTGCCTTTGTGCAAGGAAAACACTGAAGCTTGAATACTTGATGAAGCAAGACAAAGTGTTGTGTAAGGTTGGAAGGGAGGCTCCAAAATGAGGCTAAGGCAAAATTTTGGAGGGTGGTTGTAGCCGCTACAACACTTGGAAACACACTGGTAGAACTCAAACTCTCTACATAGACCTTGTTCGTGAAAACGAGTCTAACACCTCCAGAAGTATTGTTCAGTTCTTAGCTCATCTTGGCTTCACACTAGCTTGATGTAAGATGTAGCGTCTGCCAGACTCTTGGGCGATTGACACACATTCCAAGCCAAGGCAACACAGTTGTTTCGATCGGGGTTGAGGGGTATATAGGTGCATAAGCAGTATAGTCGTCAGAGTCTTAGTTTCATCCCTGGTGTTGCTCCACTGCTAGCAGGCCTGGACAGTATCCCGGTGGAGTCACATAGGAACACAAGAATGGCTCCGCTACCAGCAAGCCTAGTTAGCACCTCGGTGGAGTTTCTTGCATCACCTCCCTACGCAGGAACCCTTTCTCTTCTTTCGCCTTATTCATTTTTCATTTTCAATTTTTTGACATTTTTATTTTTTTCATTTTTCATTTTCACTATGCATATCACTTATTCATTTCAGAGGCAAAAGAGGGATCTCAACTTATTGAGAGCATAGGAGGTTGTTTCAGTAGAGAAGTAGTTTATTATATCTCTAACGTGCCTGTTAAGGTTTCCCTCCTCACCTTACTCTACTTGACTGAGCTGACAAGGGTTAACCCAAAAAAAATTGACTAGAGAAGGTGACACTATTTAGTGTGCAAGCGTTGTGTTTACACCAAGGTTCACTGCAAAGAGTATGTATTTTCCTTTGACGTATCATGGACTAAGAGTAACAAGTTCATCATACAGATGTAAGATGACAGATAACCAAGTAGCGATAGTTGTATAAACCCTCTTATACTTTACCTAGCTCATTTCATAAGTCACACATGGTTTCATGTGAACTAACCTATGAACGAAACAAGCGAATGAACTAACAATAAATCCAAGCAAAAGCAGAAGAAAAAATGAGAGCAAAGCAAGCAAACAAAGCATGAAAGAAAACAAGCATGCAAGCAAACAACTGAAAGCAAACACTACTCCTACTCCTACACTAACGGTGCATGGGCCTGATCACGTGAAGTGATACTTCCAATGCAACCACCAGCGCATTGGTAGACCCATGTGGGTGAAGGCTTGGTCCGCGAGTAACCCAATTGTGCGGACCAGCATACAAGAAAGATATAACAGTGAAGACAATCACACTTTGTGTTTCAAAGTGCCCACGGGACATAAGTGAGTGCATGTGCATGACAGACAGTCTGTGGACTTATCATGGTGTTGTGTGACACTACGTGCAACTTTGAAGCAAAATCACACTCTTGACTGAGACATGCAAGCAAACGAAAGAAACAAAGATAACTTTATTTCGTGAATGAGTGCTTGCAATGTAAAACTCGTCCAATGCATGAGCAATGGGATCATGCAGTTTGAGTGGAGGAAGTGTGATCTGTGTGTGAGATGGATCTTCAATGCATATAGATGAGTGATGAGGAGCCTTGGGTGATTGAATAGTTTCATGAACGGAAGTGAGACTAACCCCAAGAGAGTGAGGGCTTGACATAACCATCAGCTTGAGCTAAAGTGCCTTGATAGTCTTGGGTGTCTCAACTTCATCATCAAGTAGATCATCATAAATTAGTGGCTTCAAAAAATCAATTGCGATAGATTCATGATTGTGATAAAAATTGGAAGCAAATGGATCACGACCACCACGATCATAAGAATCAATGAATTCTAGGGCATCCTCATGATTAAATGAATCAAACAGAGGGGTAGATGAAAAGCGAATGAACTCATCCTCTGTGTTTCCAGAAAAGATAGATGAAGGATCAAGTGGATCTTCAATGAATAACTTATCCTCTCCATTGTCGAATGATGGACTAGCATCTAGTGAGTCCTGCGAGTGATCAACAATGGGTGCATCCATGGATGAAGACACGCATGAAAAATCATGGCTGATAGGTTCACCAAAGAAGCTAGGAAGGAACAGTGGGGGCTTGGATGGGAGGGAGTCATCCTTCGCCGAGCTTTGATGTTCAAGATCCCACTCATACTCTTCATGAATGATGATGCATGTTGGTTGTGCAACACCAACTCCGTCAGTGGGTTGTTCCTCGTTCACAAAAAGTGAAGAGTTCGGAATGGACAAAGACAAGACAACATCATCCAGAGGAACAACTGGGTGTGAAGACGGAGGTCAAAGAAAATAATGCATATGGGAACTCAAAGGACTTACAACCAACTTTGCACGAAAATTGAGTGAAGTGATGTTGGGAGGGTGTGAAGGGTGAACAGATGTGCGGACATGATCCTCAACATCACTGAGCGATGGTGGAACTATTGAATGAGAGGGAGGCAGAAAGTCTATTGATACAGTGCCTATTCCCACATGGGATTGCGCAGTTCCATCAACGAAGAAGGTTGAGCGAGGCTTGACATCAAGCTTCCTCTTGGGACGAGCAGATTCCTTAAGACAATACTCGAACAGTCTCAAAGATAACCGAACTTCATCTAGCTCCTTAGAGCCTAAAACTGCAAGTCACATAAGCGCTGCCAAAAGTCAATAATAGATTCATGCAGAGCCCTCCATTGATGTAACAATTTCCGGTCAAGATGGTCATGATCAAAATGATAGAGTGTGTCTTCAATAAGATCAGCAAAGTGCTCACATGAGTGCATAGTGTCAGCCGGTAGGTTGAGCACCCAACGAAATGGAGATTCGTGAAGTGTGTATGCAAGCAGCAACCCAGCCTGTTCGTCAATAAACTCATCTTCCTCATAAATCATGGAAAGAAAGTTATGTAAGTGCTCAGGCCAGGACATTTCACCTTCACCATCATACGTGTGAGTGGATAAGAGATTGAAAAGCTTACCCGAGATGGAGACATATTCACGATTCGAAAAACACCTCGGGGGAAGAAGAATGCAAGACTCCATGAAAGATATGCAGAGGTTCAAAACTGGATGAGAGAACACTGCTTGTCATCAGGCCCTCCTTCTAGCGCTAGAAATGTTGACGGTGCTGGACTCGCCAACATGTCAAGGGGATCTCCCCGGTAAGAAGTCCCAATTAGACCTCAAACCATTTGGTGTAGGAGTCCCAGCAGTGGGTCATAAGGTAATGCCTTGACCGCGATGTCGCACAGAGGCAAGTAAGATAACTTTGTCAGTAGCAAGGGTGTGACTGATGCAGAGAGTCAAGGAATGTGTATGAGAGGTTCCAACACTTCAAAGGGAGAGGAAGGTGAAGGTGAGTTCTAGGTTGAAAGGGATCAGTCCCAACTCAGCTAGGAACACACCACACAAAGGACATGCACAGCTTCCGGTAGAGCAGTCCACTCAGATGCAGTAGTCACAAAAACAAGGTAAGATAACACGAACAACACTCATGGATCAGTTCGAGATGAGTGTGATGGTTGATATAGCAAGGTTCATGAGAAAGGTCTATCTTATGTCCAGAAGAGTAGTTGACACGGACGGTGACAACATTAACAACAAGATTCATATAATTACATACAAATCAATTCATATACAAGTACGTAAGTTAAACAACATATATCATTAAGGCAACTTGAACAGTGCAACTACAATAACAACATATGCATGAAAAGATGTACTAGCCATCCACCTGCTCCTCCAAAGAGATGTACTAGCCAAGGAGCATTACAATACTGTCCAAGTCTTCTTCAATATAGTCGTAGTGGAAGCTTGGCTGACCAAAAGCCTATACAATGAGTTATGAGGGACTATTTATAGAAAAGGGTGGGGTGACCCTTGACATTCCCCTTTGTGACCGTTCAACTACCCTCATGACTCTTCACCTACTCTATGGCTGTTACATTCACTCTTGACACTTGACTTACACTTGACATGACTCAACATTACAATGCACATGTACCCATATGAACAACGCTTGAACAAGCCAAACTAGACACCAATCTGACTTAGATAACTATAGAAGTCCAACTGCTCAACATCCTCATGTTGATCATCAGTAACATATTGGTGCCAAGATTGGTAGTCTCTGATATTGTCCGTGTGTTCTGCTGTGACATCTGTCTAGAACCTGAACCTTGCCTCCATGGCATCCGGGTACACTACTTGGGCTCCTCTATTCAACTCATCTTAAAGCATGCACATCATTGTCCTCAATGTGGCTGGACCAGCAACATACTTGTGCATGATGTTTGCACTAATAGGCAAGTCTAAACTAGTGGCGACATTCCTCAAATCATCGAATTACGAGTCAAACTCCTGTTGGACATGCTTCTTAGCCTTCACTTGGGTGAGAGTCCCAAGTGATGGAATCACATGTGTGTGCACCACAACCTCCATGCTCTTGAATACTCATGCGTGGGAAGCCTATATGTCGTGATGAGTTGCGGTAGGTCCTCATAGTTCTGGATCTGACTCTGGATACTTGCTTGAAACTCAACTACATTGGCCCTCATCATCTTGGGAAAATGAAGTAGGGCTCCCTTGTACTTCATCGTCCATGCCTGCATGTTGTCAACAGCAACATGTATGTTCTTCAAGATGCGAGCTCTTCTCACACATCGATGATGCCATTCGTGAAGATGAACAACTGCTTGATGCATGGTACTGAACTTGGAGTATAATGCTCGCATGATTGTGTCAAGGGACAATACTTCATCTAGTATTTCCTTCTTCAGTTCAACTCGGGCGAACATTGTCACCAAGTCACCTCCCTACTTGGCCACCTATAGTTCTTTGCCATTCACTCATTCTCAGCTATGAGGAAGCGAACACTAGAGCTAGTGGCTTTGGCATACACTCTAGTTGCATCGGCCAAAGTAGCTAGGTCCTTGTGCACATCGGTCACGATCACTTGTTCTTCAACTTGTGTAGGGGATGTTTGGTCCTCCAGAGTTGGTACTTTGTCAGGCTGCACAACTTTGTGTTGAGACTCATCAAAGGAGATATTGTGCATCTTTGCTTCTGGCTGACCACCAAGGATCTCAGTGCCTCCTTGGTCATTCTAAACTTGCTCATCATCAGGATGAATTGAAGTGGGCAAGTCGACCTCTCTGTGGTGAGGCATGAGGTCGGTATCTTGTTCCAACTGCTACTACTCCATGTCTGCATCCAATTATTCAAGAGCCTATTCTATCTCATGAGCAAAGTCTTGCCCCTGTGAGGGCTCACCCTATTCACCTAATGCCAGTTGTTCAGAAGAATCAACTACCTGTACAGGCGCTGCTTCGTTTTTCTACACATGATGTGCCCCCTGCGATGTTTGCTACTGATGTGCTTCACTCTCCTGTTGGCGCATCTCTTGTTCTCTCTGAAGTTTCTCTCTCAGCTCGTGCAACTCCTTCTCTTCTTCTTCCATTCTCTTCTTCTCCCTCTTCCTTTGTGTGATACGCCTATTGCGCTGCTACCTCTTTGCCTGAATAGCCTTAGATGCTTGTTCTACAAGTGGATCTACTCGAAACTTGTAGCTTTGTTCCTCCTCCATTCAATCGACAATATTTCTCTTCCCTTTGTCGCGTACAGTTATGCTTGGCTATGTTGTTTCCACTGCTGCTACTAGTGTTATCCGTGATGCTGCTTCATGATATTGTGCTAACCACTTTACGGTGAAACCGACATGTTCATTGGGTCTGGAGGAATTAAAGAAATACCTCCATGAGTCCTCCTTGGCCCAATGACATACCCCATGGATCCAATTGAATTGAACTCTCATGTAGTGATCCTTCACAATGTAATGTGGGTCATACGGGTTGAAGCTTCGGAGGTTGAATGGGTACTTCTTCATCTATTCAGCTTCGAAAATTGCTTGATTGATGCTCCAGATCTCATATAACCCAATCCTCAATGGAAGAGTGGGCCAAGGTGCCTTCTTCTTTCACTGCAGCCTAGCTGTTAATCCTGTTGAGATATGATACTCTACTTCATGCATGACAAGCACGTTTAGAGCAAACTTTGGCAGAACATGCAAAGGCTTCTCCGGACTGAACACTCTGATGAACATGTTGTCCAGTGAGGCATACCAATCCGCAATGCCTAACAATGCCTTCATCACTTCTTTTGACATGCAGGGTGGATCATGTTCGAATATCAACCTATACACTGGGGTGACAAGATGGTCAGACAGTCGTATGATCACTCCTCTGAAGCTGCACTTAGACAATAACTTGAAATACGTGATCACAACAATCTCTGTCAGTGACCATGCCCACTCTAAGCCCGCGAACTTATGTCGATCGCAAACTGCATCTAGAATGTAGGCGGACATATAAATCTTTGAATTCATGCCTTTGGGTGACTGTCGAGCCTTCATGACTTGCTCCTGCAGCTAATGAGCCAGTATGCCACACCAGTTGCATGGTCTTCCTTCTCTAGCCAGTTGGTCCAGCGCGACCACCCAACTTTGAGGGAAGGTCTAAGTTCTCACTTGGCCACTCAATCGACATGCAAATACTACCAATTATTGGTATGCCTTCCTCAATATCTTCGTCTTATAGATCCGATTAGGGGTCATCTTGAAACGAGTTTTCTCCTTTACCCAATCCTTCAAAATGTCTCTGGAGTGACCTCTGTTGTTGGGAAAGATTAATGGAGGAGTCATGAGAGTCATGGGCTCGTTCATCTGATACATATCATTGTATTCTCGTGCCCAAAAGGTTGCAAGCTTTGTCCCACTGACACTGCTCAAGGTCATCGTATCGATGTCAGTGTGAGAGACAATCCAGTGAATCATATCCGGACATGGGAACACGGGGTATCTGCATGAAATCCGGTACAGGCCAGACTTATGAATGTTCACGTACACCTAATGGTCTTCAAGGTCTTCCCTAAAAGTACCTGCGAATGTTTCATTCACCTCTTGCAACTTCAGTTTGATGTCTTTGTCTAGATACAACTTTGTATCTTCGTAGATTGGCATGCTAGAGGACACCTGTTCAACAGTTGTTCCAACTGCAAAACCATCAGTGTCTTGGGATCGTGCTCTCTTAGAAGCCATTGAGATAGACGAACACCTGGAAGATCTGGAAACAAGAATCATGCATGGCAAGAAATATGTCATTGAAAACAAAGCAAATCGGGGGAAGGACACAACACATACCTGGGAAACTTATGAGAAAGATTATCTAAATTTCACTGGGAGGCTGAGTGAATGGTTTCCAAAACTATGAAAAAGGAAGTTTGGGCTATCTGGGAGGCTGGACTGGCTGTTTGATCTACAAAATGTGCAATCCAGTTGGACAGTTGGCTGTTGGGATTGCGCAATTCGTAATTCTAGCTGGGAAAGACTGCTGGCCCAGGGATAGATTTGCGCAAATTTTTGGGCCAAGAAGCCACTGACCTCCAGAAATATGCAATTCAGTCCAGGAGGCCAGTGCTAGGCCAGAATGCATAATTATGGAGAGGAAGGTGAGCCTTCCTTATCTAGATTGCACAATGCAACCTTGGTGAAGGTAGAGACCGGGCCAAGGTTGGCCCGACTCGCCAAAGGGCAACTAAAAGCAAGTATGTTGATGAAATGCATGGCAACACTATGTGATATCAGAAGTGATAAATAGTGCATGCAAAACATGAATGGAAGATTGAGAAAACAAACCAACATGCATGTGGGTGAGGCCGTTCGTCGGTTGGGCGAATGTCCGTGCAAAACAGTTTCATGCATGCGAGAGGAGTGAGATAGCAAGGAAAATTGAAAGAGATCTAGGACAAGCTAGAATATACATAAATGACAGTATGCGTTCAAATAAATCAAGCAAACAACACTTATGCAAGTGAATACACAAAAAACGACAAAAATGCTAAAAAAGACAAGTTGAGTCCACTTACCTATGAATAGCTGAGCCGAGTGTGTCGGAGACTCCTGGATGTGTTGTGGGATGTCAGAGCTCCAAGATTAATGTGAATGAATGAGCTCTGATGCGTCGAATAAATAAATTTGTTCTCAAGACGTGCATACCACAAATATAGGAAAAAGTGACACTTGGAGGGAAACTTCTAAAACAACTTTGCATGTAACCCCCAGCTACTAAAAATAGCTCCCTGAATCTTGGGATGCCTTTTTCATATTGTAAGTTGCTATTCCGGGAATATCAAGGCATGCATGCATCAAGTTTCCTTGGTCCCAAGCGGAACTCGTCAACCGGACTGTCCATGCATGCCAGTGCTCAACTGCTTGGGAAAAATACGCATTCCTGACTATAAGCTAGGCTAACTGCCCAAGGGTATTATTTAATTTTTGGCCAGAGCAGCTGAGCGCTGCCCAGATTTACGCAAATCCTGGGTTGAACAGCCTGCTGCTAGGAAAATTTGTGCAAATCCTGCTGGGATGTTTGGCTGGCAAGATTGCGCAATCCTAGAGACCAGGAAGTTGTTAGAGAGGATTGCACAATTCCTGGAGGGAAGGTTGGTTTCCCTGCAAGAATGCACAATTTTCAAGGGGAAGTTGCTCAGCCTGTAGCTGGACCAAGTCCAAGTAAGCATCCTGTAAGGGGAATTGATCAACTATGATCGACAGGCTGCTTTTGTGCGAGGAAAACGCTGAAGCTTGAGTACTTGACAAAGCAATACAACGTGTTGTGTAAGGTTGGAAGGGAGGCTCCAAAACAAGGCTAAGGAAAAATTTTGGAGGGTGGTTGTAGACGCTACAACAAGTTGTTAATCCTACTTGATACACTTGATGAAGATGATGTGTATGATATGGTTGTTGGTTGATAGTGATGAGTTTATGACTCACTCACAGTTTGTTGACATTTATATGTTGTTATCATTATGTCATCAATGATGCTTGGGTTGCATGTGGTGAAGTTATGGATGATGCATATATGTTGCTTGAGCTACATGTGAAAATTTGTTGTTGTCAAACAATGATAAGAAAGATACATATGTCACTGAAGATGTTAGTTGATGATGTTTCTGCTCAATTCTATGTCTTGTGATGTTGAAGGTACTCTTGGTTCTCACATATGTTGTTGGTGCATTGAAAGAATATGTATATGCTACTTATGGTGTTGTGATACAAGAAATTGATATGTCTTTGGTACTTGAGGATTGTGGATCTTCCTACAAATTGAAAGAGCATGTTGACCTCGATGATATGAGGTCAATGGGATGAGTTTCTGACAAAACTTTATTGCACTATCTTATGCTTCTACTATAGTTTCTTGGTGATGCTTAGAAGCATTTCATATTTGGTCACGGCCTGATAATGCTAGAAATATTGATGCTACATTTCCTTATCTTACATAGCTTCTTGATGATGAGGATGTTCATGTTGATTCTATGTTGCTGCGATCAGATGTTCATGTTGCAGGTTCCTATATGGTGTATGGTGGTTGTTGATGACTATCATGGTCTTGCTACCTCATGGTGGAGTTTCCTTTTTTTGGTTACAAGTGTCTTATCTGTATCTTAATTTAATGGTCATGAAAAGACCCATGTTGTAGTCATTGTAAAATTTAGTCATGTATGGGCTATGTATGTCATCCCATTATTTTGGGAAATTGATGTAAAGTTGGATCAAATATGTAACCCGACTGTGTTGGGTGATTGATGTAATCTTAAATCATTGGTGATAGGAATTGTCATAATTATTTGAGTCATAAATCCTTGTTCTTTTATTGTATATCTTTAGAGGGTCCAACATAGGCTCAGGGGGACCATGGTCAATATGCAGATTTCATGTTTTATATTCAGCAGATCAGACCTACAGTGATCCTCTCTACAAAGGGGGAAAGAAGCCTTCATTCAGTATTGTTCAACCCTTTGTCCTTGATGTCAAAGGGGGCGAGAAGCTTAGTGTTTTGAGAAGAATTCTTGGTGAGAAGATTTGGTATTTGTAGGTGTGTTTGCAAGTGATTATAGGTGGTGACCACACAACAAAGTGGTTTCCATAAAGTCCAGAGGGGGATATTGTTGGCATTATGGCTAATGTGTTGTCCTTGATGGAAACCTACTCGATAAATATGTCAACATTGTGATAACAAGACATTTATGCAGAGTGATACATATGCTACAGGTGATATGGAAAAAGGAATGTTAGTTCATAAACAGACGGATGGTAAAGGTAAAGTTTGAGAAAGTATATGTGGGTCATGAGAAGTAAGGTCGCGTACATATATAGGTCCTATAAGGGAAAGTCACATGCAAAATCCACACCATGGTAATTTGATTACCAGGGGTCTTTACCATGGTATTGGCCCATAGTAATTGGTGCGACAATAGTTATTTAACATTACCAAGGGATTTTCCTAAGTTATTGGTTAAGGATATATCTATATGAGATGGAGATTGAGGTATTAAGTGTGCAAGTTATGAGTTATACAAGAGTAATTTGATCTGAAACAAGTGTGCACCAGGGAGCATGGAGATGGATCGGATCTGATAGATCTGAAATGAATACATATTTCTTGATATGTTTATGTTTTAATAGATATATGATGATGGTATGACACTACATATAATGATGTGTGACTGTAAAAATATGTATTCCGAGATTTGGGTTCAGATGTTGTGTTATGCAATGAAAGTATAATTCAGTTATTTTAGATCCATACATTGTTTTTCCTTTGAATGGTCATGTACATACGCAAATCTGTCTCTACAGGATCACGTATAAATTCTGTGAATTTATACTGTATGTTAAGATCTATACGCGGCTGTTAAGTCAAGTATATATATTCTAGGGTTTTCCAGTATGGCTTGTTGATGACATTTGTGTAGAAATTCTGCAAATTCTCTACAAATCTACCTCTGAGATCTATGTAGAAAATCTGACTATAGATTAACTTGATAATGCAATATACCAAAGCAAAATACTATAATCTACTTCTACTATCAAACTTTCAGAAGCTTAAAGATCGAGTTGAATCAGAGCATAACACATATAACGAGAAGAAGAAGAATAAATACACATGAAACAAAGAAAATACTCAAGAGAAAGCCTCAGCTAAAAACCCCACTATCTGTATTATCATACAAGGTGGAAATACATCATAATTATACAAAGCCTTAGTTCTCACAGCTAGCCAGCTCTTAGTACAATCCTCCTAGATGCTCATAGGCAAACAAAGCTTCTCACAAACCTCCTCCTCTGTCCTCCAAGCTCCTATTTCCTTGCGTAGTTACCTCTGGGGTGATGTCCTTCACCTAGTGTAACACTGCTCTAACACACTGTCAGAATTGCACAATCCTCAAGGAACCTTACCTTGACTACATGGATGAGTTTCCTTTATAGGAAAACACATGCAACTGATAGTACCCTGTCCTTGACATTTAGATCAACTGGGTCTTTCTTAGAATAGACATGCATGGGTTTCTGATGAGAGAATCTTCAGTTATCTGGAGTACACTTGTTGAGTGCATGCATGCATCAACTGATTGATAACTCACAATTATTTCCTTAAACAGTTTGGAACTAATTTAACCGGACTTAACTCAATCAATTGAGCTAACTAATTACAACTCAAATATAACTCAATCTTATCTCCTTAAGTAAGGGATAATCTCCTTAATTTAAGGGATAATTGTTGCATGACTACAGAAAGACTTCTAACTTGAATTTCTCCAACTAATTAATCCATAATGAATTATTAATTAATTCTAATCAGCTGGTGAGACTAAATTCGAATTTTAGTTCACAATTTTAATTCAAGGACAAATTAAAATTGGAATATTTTGGATTCTATTTTTATCATTTCTTGTTGCTATTTTCAACACTCCCTCTCAACATGTGATCTGAAAATGGGGCTCTTAGGCTTTTTATCTAACTTACAAGAACCTCTCCCACTTCCAAAGCTTATATATTCCCAAGTCACAAATGATTAACCAATGCATAATTAAATATGCTTGAAGATAGGTGTATGCTTGTGTTTATTTTAAATTGTTTATGTGTTGTAAATTGATTTGCTTAAACTGATATAAAACATATAACAGTGAAACAATGCAGCAACTAACAAACACATAAGACAATATTTTCATATGGAGTTCCCCCAAAACTCTTGGGCTACATATCCTTGAGCTCTAGTCAACTCAACTAGGTTCTCTGGGATTATGGTCTGAGTTCTTTTACAAGCTCCACACTCAACTCCACTGGTTTACAAAAAACTTAGTGGGCTTAGAACACCATCTTCTCCCTGGCTCTGAAGCTCTCGACTTTCTGGCTCTGGCTCTTGGCTCTAACTTGTGGCTCTAGCTCGTGGCTCTAGCTCTGGCTCTCACTCTGGCTCTGGATCTTCAGCTCTGGCTTTGGCTTTCTACAACCTTTAGCTCTCTGGCTTTTCACTTGATCTCCAAGTGACCCCAAAGGCTCCCTTAGCTGCTCTGTGTAGTAGCTTTTCACTCTCTCTGCTCTCTTTCTTCTGCCTTTGCTCTCCTCTATTCTCAATTGAGCTCTCTGGGCTCCTTTGAGGCATTTTACTGGCTTTTCAGCTTCCCCGGCCATTTCCCTACATTCAATCATTCCCCTGTGGCTCTGTGGCTTCTTTGCGCTGTCTGTTCGACTGGCCATATGGCTCTGCAACTCTGTGGCTTTCAAACACCTCATCATCTGCCAAAAATGCCCACTTGTAGCATGGAATGATGATTAGGAGCTGTTACAAGGGATCAGGGTCATTTTCCAGGAAATAACCAAAAAATTGAGAAAATCCCATTACACAGGCATTTTCCAGAAAATACACTATCAGGCGTGTTTTTCGGACATGAAATCCCATTCAATCGCCCCTAAATCCCTATCTGGTCTGCCATTAGGCATTATATCGCATCACATTAACATATTGGGTGAAATCCCCAATACACGGGAAAAACTGAAAAACCTGACAAAATCCTTTTATCGGACTTGAAAACTTATCGCATCCACCCTAATATCGCATCAAGTCCTCCTTTGACTACTACCACAATCTCCACTGTGGATCTGGGTGATCTTCAATCCAATGGTCATCATGCATTTTCAGGCGGCTTAGGAGTACGGAGGTTACCTGCTCGAAAAGGCGGTTTTCCTCTCTCCTCCACCAGCCATGTGTCGACCTGTGTGTGGGATCGGGCGGAGCCAGCCCAAAACCATTCACTGCTTAAGGCCTGCCTGAAATCGACCTTTACAGAACTCAAAATCTATGTAATCAGGCTTAGAATTCCCCTTCGGGTTCGTTTTATCACCTTTGAGCATTTTCCTTTGTATTTTGGTTTCCACACCAAAAAACGTTAATACACAGAAAATCCCTTTTACCGGATTTCAAATTTTATGAATTGTACTTATGAAATCCGTTGGGTTCGGAAATCACCGATCGTTGATTTAATCTTGGCCATCCATTCCTTTCGCGATTCGATGACTAAGATTGCTCATCGCGATCGCTATCGTACATCGCGTTTGGCACGGCCTAGGGGTTCTATCCATCACCGATGTCGATTCGCCGATCCGATCATCGGTGATCGGCGTATCGCATGATCGCAATCACCAGGTCTAGGGTCCTGATATCACATATATGTCTGCCTCTAATCCGATACATCGGATTAGTGGATCGGGGTTTCTTCCACCTCCGCTTAAGTTTGGCCTTTTGCCTTTTTCCGATGTGATTTCCCTTTATAGGGTTTTTTTTCCATTTTTAGGGGTTTTGCCTCTTTTTCCAAAGAACAAACGGCATCTTCTTTATGCGATAACTTCTGCATCCTAAGTCCATTTTAGCCTATTCAACTTGCAGTATATTCAGAATGAAAAGATCTCTGCCATGGGGCTATTTCCAGGAACTTCCTTAGTCTTTCATTTTCATCTATGAGGAACATTTAGACTTAGGAGTCTATCCAAAATCCATTTTGGATCACGCCTTCCCACTAAAGAACTTTTGGTCTCCAAAAGACTAATATACTGATCTGAATAGTAAATGAGAGTAACAACACCCTCTTCTTTCAGCTTCCATACACTTGCCTTGCATAGTGCCTCTGGACCGAAGTCTCTGACCACTTTCCTTTTTGGATGTGCTGGTTCTCCTGGGAAGACCTGTCTTTCTTCTTGACCTCATGCAGAACTTATACTGAGACGGTCACATAAGGTAGTTTGAACTTCTCTGCCTTGATCATTGATCAAAGGTGACTCAAACAAATGTGAAGTACATCTGCTTCACAAAACTTTCATTTGTACCTGTTTGACAAGTTGTCAACAACAACTGTTAACAACAACAGAAATACAAACAACAACTAGATGGCTTAAACTCCTGCTTCAACAAAGAAACAGATTCCACATTTGGTGAACCCCTCCATGTCTTACATCTGCATACAAATGATGGACTAGATACTAAGCCCACAAAACATGCTTTTAAAACAAATGACCCTTCAAGTCAAGCATGTAGAAAAAGACCATTAAGACTCTTTTTCAAAAGATGAAACACTTCATCATTATCTCCATTTGGAGACCAAGTTAACTTCTTCCAAGTCAACATGGAATCACATGCATGTCAAAGCAATCAATACATGTTCAAAAACAAGGAAATCATCAACATCCATGTGTTCATGCACATCAAGCTTATGCATGCATTTCATCCTTAAACTTTCACTTAAGCACACTGTACTTTCGAAGATGAAATGAAATATAATGTAGATGCATCAATATACATGCAATCTTAATCAGATAAGAACTCTAACCATTTCCTACCAATCCCTTTCAAAGGTACTACCTTTGTCTGCACATCAGCATCACCATGTGAATCATCCTAAGACACATCATTCATGGAATCTTCCTTTCCATTTATGCCATCTTCTCTTTCCACTTTCTTCAACTTTTGTGGAAGCATGGCTGGATTCAGAGTCCAACACTTTTCAGCAAGATTCCCTTGCTTATGGCAGTAATTACACTACATGTGCTTCCTCTTGACAGCATGATTTGCTTTGTCTAATGGACCTTTGGGTTCTTGCTTCTTTTCCTTCAAAAGTTTCTTGTGTGTGGCCATTCTCTTCCAACATCTAGAAACATTATGGTTATCCAAACCATAGAAGGAACATGCAATTCTTTTCCCATATCTATGTGGAAATTTATCATGCTTCGCAAAATCAAAAGGAAGATGTTTAGAACTAGATTTATACCTGCCTCTTTCACCTTTATTGCCTTCATGAGGAGGTGAAGCAAATGAAGAAGTGGCTCCCTTTAGAACACCATCAATCTCCTCAAGGCTTTCATAGTCTCCATAACTCTCTGGTTCAAGTGTGTGTTTTTGAACCCCTGCATCCTGCAAATAATGTTTCAATCCATTGCATTCCTCCTGAATATAATCTTCAGACTCTGCAATGCAACCCCTTCTTGGAGCTGTTTCAATGGCCTTCATGGTAGCTTTGGAACTCTTTCCATAAGACTGTCCAGAGCCAAAACCCAAATACTTTGGCCTTTCCTCAACCATTATTGGTTCAACAATACCTTGTGCATGCTTTCCCAAGCCCTTTCCTTCATAGCCCATCTTGGACATTAGCTTGGAACCTATGCCTCTAGTATGTTTTTCAAAAGAACCAATATAAGCATTCTCAGAGGAATTTGAAGACAAACTGGAATGGTTTACCTCTTCTTCAAGCTGATACTTGATTAAGGCTTCTTGGGAAACAAAGAGTTGTGTCTCCAACTCAAGCATCCTTCTCAGGTTCATATTTGCAATATGAAGTTGCCACTCCATTTCCTTCAATTTGTCAGAAAGCAACTGCTTCTCTTCCTTCATCGAGTTCAACTACTCTCTAAGTATGCTGCTCTTCCTTCCATCCTCATACATTTCTCTCACCATATCCATCATGGTGGACAAGTCTTGCTTCATGTCTTCATCAAAGAGTCCTGTGATGAAGAAAGAAGAATTTGAGGGCTCACTCGTAGAAGTTGTCATTATGCCAATGAACAAAAAAAACTTCAAACAAGATTAATAAAGAGCTTATTCAGCAACCTTTTGCAACAAACCTCTTTTGCTCCAAGGATTGCTTTGAGGTCCTTTGGGATAGAAGAATGTCTCCAACCCTTCTTCCTCTACAAACTCAAACAATAGTCAGTCTGCAAACAAGCATACAATCAACCTCTGACTGTTTAAACACCTTTAAAACAAGCAACCTTTTCTCTATCAATTAAGCATTCTGATGTAACCTTCTTTGAAGGTGTGGTTAATCAATCTCAGGCTTTGATACCACCTGATCAAAAAATGGGGCTCTTAGGCTTCTTGTCTAACTTACAAGAACCTCTCCCACTTCCAAAGATTATATATTCCCAAGTCACAAATGATTAACCAATGCAGAATTAAATATGCTTGAAGATAAGTGTATGCTTGTGTTTATTTTAAACTGTTTATGTGCTGTAAATTGATTTTCTTAAACTGATATAAAACATATAACAGTGAAACAGTGCAGCAACTAACAAACACATAAGACAACAATTTAATATGGAGTTTACCCAAAACTCTTGGGCTACATCTCCTTGAGCTCTAGTCAACTCAACTAGGCTCTCTGGGATTATGGTTTGAGTTCTTTTACAAGCTCCACACTCAACTCCATTGGTTTACACAGAACTCAGTGGGCTTAGAACACCATCTTCTCCTTGGCTCTGAAGCTCTCGGCTTTCTGGCTCTTGCTCTGGCTCTGGCTCTTGGCTTTGGCTCATGGCTCTGGCTCTTGGCTCTGGCTCTGGCTCTCAGTCTGGCTCTGGCTCTTCAGCTCTGGCTTCTTTGGCTCTAGCTTTGGCTTTCTGCAACCTTTAGCTCTCTAGCTTTTCACTTGATCTCCACGTGATCCCAAAGGCTCCCTCAGCTGCTCTATGCAGTAGCTTTTCACTCTCTTTGCTCTCTTGCTTCTGCCTTTGCTCTCCTCTATTCTCAATTGAGCTCTCTGGTCTCCTTTGAGGCATTTTCCTGGCTTTTCGGCTTCCCCAATCGTTTCCCTACGTTCAATCATTCCCCTGCGGCTTTGTCGCTTCTCTGCGCTGTCTGTTCAACTAGCCATCTGGCTTTGTAGCTCTGTGGCTTTCAAACGCCTCATCGTCTACCAAAAACACCCGCTTGTAGCATGGAATGATGATTAGGAGCTGTTACAAGGGATCAAGGCCATTTTCCAGGCAATAACCGAAAAATTGAGAAAATCCCATTACACAGGCATTTTCTGGAAAATACACTATCGGGCATGTTTTTTCAGACGTGAAACTCCACTCAATCGCCCCTAAATCCCTATTGGGTCCGCCATTAGGCGTTATATCGCATCGCATTAGCGTATTGGGCGAAATCCCCAATACATGGGAAAAACTAAAAAACCCGACAAAATCCTTTTATCGGACTTGAAAACTTATCACATCCACCATAATATCGCATCGGGTCCACCTTTGGCTGCTATCGCAATCTCCACCATCGATCTAATATTTGATCCAATGGTCATCATGCACTTTCGGGTGGCTTAGGAGTACAGAGGTTACCCACCTGAAAAGGCAGTTTTCCTCTCTCCTCTGCCAACCACGTGTCGACCAGTGTGTGGGATCAGGCAAAGCCAGCCCAAAACCATTTACTGCTTGAGGCCCGCCCGAAATCCACCTTTTACGGAACTCAAAATCTATGCAATCGGGCTTAGAATTCCCCTTCGGGTCTGTTTTATCACCTTCAGGCATTTTCCTTTGTATTTTGGTTTCTACACCGAAAAATGTTAATACACAAAAAATCCCTTTTATCGGATTTCAAATTTTATGAATTGCACTTATGAAATCCATCGGGTCCGGAAATCGCTAATCGTCGATTTAATCCTGGCCGTCTGTTCCTTTCATGATCCAACTGCTGAGATTGCTCGTCGCAATCACTATCGCACATCGCATTTGGCACGGCCTAGGGGTTCTGTCCATCGCCAATGCCGATTCGTTGATCCGATCATCGGCAATCGGCGTATCGCATTATCGTAATCACAAGGTCCAAGGTCTCGATATCGCATATATGTCTGCCTCCGATCCGATACATTGGATCAGGGTTTCTTCCACCTTTTCTTAAGTTGGGCCTTTTGCCTTTCTCTGATGCGATTTCCCTTTATAAGGGTTTTTTTCCATTTTTAGGGGTTTTGGCCTCTTTTTCCAAAGAACAAAGGGCATCTTCTTTATGCGATAACTTCTGCATCCTAAGTCCATTTTAGCCCATTCAACTTGCAGTAGATTCAGAATGAAAAGATCTCTGCCATGGGGCTATTTCCAAGAACTTCCTTGGTCTTTCATTTTCCTCTATGAGGAACACTTAGACTTAGGAGTCTATCCAAAATCTATTTTGGATCAACAAGAAAGGAATTAAACTCGATCCTGATCCTGAACCTTTGGAATGTTCTGCATGCAGCACTTCTCTCTAGTGTTGTTGCTCTAGCAACTCCAGAAACAAAAAGAACATCTAACTTGAATCAGAATGATGCCTTTGTCATCAAAGTATCTGACTACTATTGCCTCTATCGACTAAAAACTTTGCACTTCTGTTGACTCTGCCTTTTTGCACTGTTGTCAATCCTTCTCTGCACTCTTCAGTATCTGACTACTCTAGCCTCTGTCACTTTGATCTCTGACTGCATCAATCCCACTGATTCCTCCCACTACTATATACTTTGGGCTTCCGTAGCAAGGTACGATCCATGAGATAAAACCTCTCAATGGACCCTGCCCAATTTCAGCCTTCTTGAGACTATCACTTCATATCACCCCACCTCACACCTGGAGGTACGGCTGCATGTGATCCCTCTACCCACTTCTCCAATTGTGGCTCCTCCACAATTGTCTGAGACTTCTTATGGGACTACATGTTGAGAGGGTAATTTACTCTCCCTCTCAACCACCAAGTCTCTAACATTTTCCTTGCTCCTCAAGGTTTTGCATGCATCTTGAACCTCAAGAGCATATATTTTCTTGACTCGTGAACCGATCTGTTTCACTTGTCTCGTGGTGATGTGTCTAAGGAAACATTTCCCTTACTAAAGGCAACATCGTAGCCTTTGTGCTCTAACATCACGACCGATACCGAGTTCTTCTTCAGTCCAGGCACATACTTCACATCTGTCAAGGTGATAGAAGCTCCATGCTCCCTCTGAAAAGAAACAATGCCCACTCCTGAAACACTAAACCTTTCGTCATCACCCATCTCTATGTGCATCTTGAGGTCTTTCTCCTCCAAGGTACTGAATAAACTTTTATCACTGATCATGTGGAATGAAGCTCCACTGTCAAGATACCAACCACAACCCATTATCAATGACACCATGCAAGTGATGAGGGTAAAGTCCATTTCGAACTGAGAGGCTAATACCTCACCTTTCGATCCATTTGAGGATCCCTTCTTGGACTTCTTCGATGGGAAATTAGTCGCATAATGACCCATCTCATGACAATTAAAGAATCTCACTTTAGACTTGTCAACCTTATTCCCTCCATGAGAAGAATTCGATTCGGAATGGGATGCCTTCCCCTTCCCTTTCCTTGCCTTACTTTCTAAGGCTAGATTTTATTCATCATCATCCTTGGATGAAGAACCATCTCATGTGCTCCTCCTGATCTCCTCCTGCATGAGATCTGACCACAATCATTCCCAATCTGGTAGTTTCTCCCTTCCATTCACAAAGTCCTGGTAACTATTCCAGCTCTTTGGAAGGCAAAGGAGAGCAAGGCTCACCATATCATCATCAGCAGTAGTTATTCCCACACTTCCAATCTCATCTCTACAGGTGGTGAGCTTGTTCAGATATGTGGAAATAATATCACCGTTCTCCATCTTGATTCTTCGAAGCTTATCCTTGAGCGCCAATTTCCTCTGGTTTCTATTGTTCTGGTAGAGGTCCTTCAATGTCTTCCACATCGAATATGGAGTATCCTTCCCATGGAGACTTGAGACAATATGGTCTCGAACTCCCTCAAGGATGATCCGTCTCACCCTCACCACACACTTCTTCCACTCAGCCAACTCTTTTGCATTAGTTGAACCTGGCTTTAGGATTTCTTGATCAAAGAAATCCTTCAAGCCGTTGTCTTCTAATACAGCCTCCATGCGATCTTTCCATGCTATGTAATTGGAGCTTCCTTCCAAGGCATACTTGAGTCTCAAGCCATAGAATGCCATTGGCCAACCTTGAAGTATGATAAGAATTCGATTTGAACCTACAACCCCAAACTTCAAACTTTGAATTCTCTTCTCTATATACTGTTCACAGCTCCGATAAACTTAGCTCTGATACCATGTAGAAATTTCTTTGTAGATCAGCTAGCTCTAATACCATGTAGAAATTTCTCTATAGATCAGCTAGATCTGATACCATGTAGAAATTCTACAAATTCTCTACAAATCTACCTCTGAGATCTATGTAGAAAATCTGACTGTAGATTAACTCGATAATGTAATATACCAAAGAAAAATACTATAATCTACTTCTACTATCAAACTTGTGGAAACTGAAAGATCAAGCTGAATTAGAGCAGAACACTTATAACCAGAAGAAGAAGAATCAATACACATGAAACACAGAAAATACTCAGGGAAAAGCCTCAACTAAAATCCCCACTATCTATATTATCATACAAGGTGGAAATACATCAGAATTATACAAAGCCTTAGCTCTCACAGCTAGCCAACTCTTAGTACAATCCTCCTGGATGCTCACAGGCATACAAAGCTTCTCACAATCCTTCTCCTCTGCCCTACAAGCTCCTATATCCTTGAGCAGTTACCTTTGGGATGATCTCCTTCACCCAATGTAACACTTTTGTCACACACTGCTCTAACACACTGTCAAAACTGTACAATCCTTAAGAAACCTTACCTTGACCGCATGGATGAGTTTCCTTTATAGGAAAACACATGCCACTGATAGTAACCTGTCCTTGACATTTAGCTCAAATGGGTCATTCTTAGAATAGACATGCATGAGTTTCTGATGAGAGAATCTTCAGTTATCTGGAGTACACTTGTTGAGCGCATGCATGCATGAACTGACTGATAACTCACAATAAGTTCTTCAAATAGTTTGGAACTAATTTAACTGGACTTAACTCAGTAAACTGAGCTAACTAATTACAACTCAAATATAACTCAATATTATCTCCTTAAGTAAGGGATAATCTCCTTAATTTAAGGGATAACAGTTGCATTACTGTAGAAAGACTTCTAACTTTAATTTCTCCAACTAATTAATCCATAATGAATTAATTACTTAATTCCAAGCAGCTGGTGAGACTAAATTCGAATTTTAATTCACAATTTTAATTCAAAGACAAATTAAAATTGGAATATTCTGGATTCTATTTTTATCATTTCTTGTTGCTATTTTCAACAATTTGACGAGTTCTATTTTGTTTGTTGTTGTTTGTCGATGAAGTCTCTATCATGATAATCTGTGTTTAACATTATTGATTGGGTTGAATTGGTTATGGAATGGAATATTGATTAGTAATGATGCTACAATATGGTGATCTATAATTGGTTTAGTGATATATGATTGATTTCGTACATGATGCAATGATTTTTTCAGTATTACTGTGATTTAGATTCAACAGTCAGTGATTTGAGATCTGTATATAGGTCTTCTTTAGAGGAAACATGTATATACACCGGCGTGCTTAAGAAAAATAGCGTATACATTCTGATGTATGTCTGATTAGGGTTTGCTATGACAACAACTGGTTTATGTGATGAATAGAGTATGGCTTGGTATATTTATGAATGGTTGTGCATTTGTATGGCCTAGTTATGATTGTTTGATTTGGTTACGATAGTTGGTTGAGATTCAGTGACTAGTTTTTTGATGTTATAGTGATTCAATTGGTTCAGTGATTGGATGATTTGTTTTAGTATTTGGTTTCAAAGTTTTTACTTGGTTTGGAATTAATGTTGGAAGTGGGTCCATTATCAAAATATGATGAAAAGTGGCGTACATGTTTGATGTTTTGATTAAGGTGGATCTAGTATGAGATATTATGAAACGTGGTCCATATGAGGTGCTAAGGGTTGGAGTTTTCTTCCAATGGTAGCTAGTAAATTTTTGCAGGGGGTAGTTTCTCCCTTCCAGTAGGAGTTGGTAAATGAGATCAGGGGGTTGTAGCTCCCTTCCAGTGGGTGATGGAGTATGAGAGAAGTTTGTAGCCTTCTACAGGTGGGTTCCTACATACTGGTAAAGTTTTGTGCTAGTATAAGATTGTAAGAATAATTTCTTCGTATAGTAAGAAAGAAGACATAGATGACGACAATGTTGGCTTTCTTCCACACTGGGTTTACACCTAAAAATCCTGGTTTCCTCATGTGTTTTTGTGTTACTTACTTGTGATGATTCATTCTGCTCTTTATTTCATACTTATGTCTGATGAAATTAATAATGCATTGGTTAAAGATAAAGGCATGATGGAACTTATGAAGAATTGATTAACTGTATATACGTGGTTGTCTTTCAGTGAAGTCGCATACATACATTGGTTTCTTAAATAACAATAGTGTACATAATTAAAAATAAGAAATTTAAAAGTTGAAGTGAGTTTAAAATATTGATTCACCCCCCCCCCCTTTCTCAGTATTTTTCCTGACATTAATGCAGATTTTAAGTTGAATACAGGTCATTTTGATGAAAGAGCACACTTTTATCGCTTTTTTGGGCTTTGTAGACTTACGAAAAAGGAACCCCCTAGAGTTCTCTTTCAACTCTTTTCAGACTCCCAGAACATGAAAATATTTTCGAGCACTTATCTTTTCGAACTCGTTAAAGTAAATGAAAATACGTCTACCCAATATAAGTTTAACCCTTTTCTAGTCTGGGATAGACTATTTGCGAAAAATGAATACTTTAGTTGAACATAACTTAAAGGTTCTCCTAAGTATCATTTTATGCCTTTTCGGACTCACGAGACTAAATTAATGAAAAGGAACCCTTTGGAGTTTTCTTTTCTGCCTCTTTTTCAAACTCTCTAAACATGAAAAAGAAGTAAAGTACACATTCGCTAGACTCGTAAGATCATCAAACAATGTTGGACTCTTCAAACATGACGAGACCGAACCACTCCTTCTCAGGGTTAGTTATATATACTCATAAGGAATCATCTAAAGGATGAAATTATAAATCAAGCATATGTTATCCTCCTCAAGCTTATCAAAAATAAAGAGGTACTAGCCAAAAATGGTTGGGAAATTGGGAAAATAGGGTACTAAACCTATTAATGTTAGTGAGTCACTCGTGAACATGAAACTCTTTCACTCCACCGTCGTGACTGTTGGGTTGGGAAATCAGCTTGTCTCTTTGGTTAATCAAACCATATTAAAAGCCCTTGTAATCAGTTTTGAGTCAATGTTGCCAACTCCATAATGTGATGCCAATATGTTCAAGAAAAGTCCTTCAGTTGACATTTATTAAAATACTCTTAAGCCTTCTTTCATGTCTTCCATTTTTGAACTAGATTTGAATTAGAATCATTTTGTCTCAAATCTTGATACCCATTTTGTGTCATTGATGGGGGATACAACAAGGCCATCCTACAATGAGTCACTTCCTGTCAACATCAGCTCATTATCTAGGAAGTTGACTTAGAAACTCCCTTCAATTCCTTGGATCTTGCATAACTCAATAGCAAGTTTCCTCACTTTCGGTGACAAGTTTTTATCATTGGCCTTCAACCAAGAGATTTTGTGCGGTGTTAGACTTCATCTCATTCATTCACACCAGATAGATTGTACTATAGTAACTTGAGACCCATTATCATTATTGGTGGTTTATCTCGTATTTGTTAATGGCTTACATCATTGGCAGGTAATCAGATGGTGTCTACCATGTTCAACTCCAACTCATTTATTTGCATGGCTAGAATCGTACTATCGAGTGACGAGGTAGAAGACCTTGGACCGAGATTCATCCATCTGGGCTACGATTTCAGGATTCATACAAGATTACAAAGTATGATGGCTATGATCATTCATATAGTCATCCGAACATAGTTCCGCATTTTTCCATCGGTGGACGGGACTTATTGATTATTGTACATGTATATTGGCTTATATGCTGAGTATGGGTATGCCTCCCTTAACAATGATACGATGATGATAATATGTATTGTAACAGATGAATGATATTGACCAATCTATTCTTGATACAGACTTGTCACAAGGTAAAGCACTTCAGTCCTTAGCCACTACTTCTAACTTTGTACTTTACAGGGCAATCTGTTACATGTCATTTTGTCGCATCCAATTAAATGGCCTAAAAACCCAAATAAATCAACATCCTTAACAATTTTTCATTATCCCTTTGAAAATCCATAAGAATTACTTCTCCAAAAATTATGAGTTTTTGGGTCAATCAACTCAAAAACTATGTTTTTGGCCTCACTGCACTCTGCACTTCAGTCCACCTGCAATGGTTGTAAGTTGCATAACTGAGCACCTGCACTGACCAATGCAAGTTTCTCTCCTTTGCAGGTGCGATGGTTCTATAATTTTGGGAAAAATAAAAAATATTTACGAAACTTCTCCTTCCAGAAGCTTCTAAGGTGGTTTTAACCATTTACCTTTGATAGATCTTGATTTCCCACTATAGAGGTCTTATCTCTTATTATTAGAGCTTATCCTCCTTCATATGTGGATCTCAAGCCTATATTGGTATATCCTAAACTACCACTTTTACCCTATAAATTCATTGCCTCCCATAGAGTCTGTGTTGGATTTTGGCGGTTATTAGTGCCCTCATGCTGCTAACTTTGAGCTTAAGGAATCATCATCCATTTATGCATTAGGGTTGATGTTGAAGATTTTCTTTTTGGAAAGGAAGGACAAGATAATTGGGGAGACATGTATAAAGTCAAGCATCTATAATTGGTTGTAAATCTCTCCTTCATTTATTAATACAAAAAGCACTATGTTTTCTTATACTTATGTCGCGTTGATGCTTATGTATTTCAATGACTTTTGACTCATTGATTAGAGACATTAGTTTATACTATGTGGATATTGTAGTTCTCTTGCTTGTTTTAGTCATTTTGTAGGTTCCATTTATAACACTTGGAGCTAGATTTGGAGCTTACAAGAAAGGAGAAGAGGAGGGCTTTCTATACATTCTAGGTATGTCTTTCTTTCATACTCCAATTTCTCTAAGGAAAACATAGATATTTTTTCCCTCGTTATTTCTAGATCATGCCACTAGATCTAGAGAGTTCCCTTTTGTCCACAGAAGATAATTTTGCACATAATAGAGATGGAAGGTGGAACCAGGGGGAGAGTTCTAGGAAGAGTCTCAATGCATCCTATAGTGGAAAGAGCTCATGCTTCAAGATCGAGTAATAGAGAAAGTTAAAGTGTGTGAGGGAACTTTGGGCCGAGGAATCTATGTGGAAGATGGCTTATTAGATGTCGGTATGATATTTGGTTTCTAGTTACAACTGGATTCATCAAGAGAATCATAATCCTTTGGGAGATGATATGTACAAGTTCTCAATGGCAGGGCAATGTGTTGAGTACAACAGGGCAAGGTAACTGGTATATTGTTATATTTATTTTTGCACTGACAATTATGTATTTATGGCAATATGACACAAGGAATTACATGGTAAAAGAAACTTCCATGAAATCTTGAAGAAGTATCAAGTTGAGCTTTCCCTTCAAAGCATTGGGAACCATAGGGGTGATGTCTGTTGAGAGCTTTTTGCCTTTGGTGTTTTTTGATTTGATTGTACCTAATTTATGGTTTTGATTGTGTTTGGTGCATGGCCATGCCACTTTGTTTGTGGTGTTGTATTGTTGTTTGGTTTTCCATGTTTTCTTTATATTTCCTTCTTGTTCTTGCCTTTTATATTTTGAGGGCCTTGGGAATTGGTTAGGGAAAGAGGAATTTTAATGGAGCTTGGGGAGAGTTGAATGAAACCCAACAAGTAATATAAGACTCAGATGAAGCCTGGTGCATGAATAAAGGGAAGTTGAAGGAAATAATATGGTAATCAGTTGGGTTGGTTGAGTCCATTGGGGTAAATGGATAGTGGCAGAACAATCATGAGAAAGGTAACAGAAAAGTAAAGTAAATGGATTTGAGGCATCAGACGCCTTGGCTATGTTGGGAATTATTGTTCTCAATTTTGTGTGCATTGTGCATGGGTAAAGGAAGTTCTCTTAACCTTGACCTTATGAACACTGGTAATTGTGTTGTGATCATGATATATATGTATGTATGTATGTATGTATGCCTTTGTCTGACGGGATCGTCAGAGATCATTCTTGTGGAAGAATGATTTCTTTATGCATGTGAATGGCATGAAAAGGTTCCTGTTTATGAGGAATCAAGTGGGAAGAGTAACCTTGGAAGACCTATGAGGTTAGCATCATGTGGATATGATTCTGATATTATGTGCTTATAACTATGCCTATGTTTATGTTATGGCGGTCAATGTTGAAGTACATTAGTGGAATGAGAGCAATGTGATCTACGACATGTTGGACAAACATGGATAGTGGAAAGAGCCACAGACCTAGGACTTTGGTTGCGGATGCACGTAGTAAGGCATGGGAAATAAACTAGAGGCAAGGTTTCTTGGTAGAGAGGGTGTGGCATCTGGATTTCCAGTACTACTATTGCGTATATGTTGTGTAGTATACATGTCATACATGTTTTGTTGTGTACATGTGGTACTGTGTCATGTATATTGTGTATGTGTTGTGTTGTACACCATGTGTAGGTGTACGTGTTGAGTTGTATACCATGTGTAGGTGTATGTGTTAAGTTGTACATCATGTGTAGGTGTATGTGTTGTGTTGTACATTATGTGTATGCATACATGTTGGGGATTAGTTCTCTGGATCCCTGGAGGTTGTGGGCTAGAGCCTTGTAACAACTTGGGTTTCTTGGAAGCTATGGGTTTGAGCCCTATAACAATTTGGGTGCCCTAGAGGTTGTGCATTGGATTCTTGTAACAACTTGGGTCCCCTAAAGTCTGTGGGTGGAGTATGTAACATCTTGGGATTTCCTAGAGGTTGTGGGTTGAGATAGTAGTCCTGGGAGCCCTAGACAGTTTGGATCAGACCGATCTTGAGTTCTTGATATTGAGGGTGGAAGCGGTATAGTCTTTGGATACCCTTTTTGCTGATACTACATATGGAAGAGAAGCCATTGGGTTCTTGTCGGATTTGGAAACCAATCTAGTGTGTGTACATGGTTAAGAGAAGATAAGGTAATGTGTGTTTTCTGGGTTTGAAAACTAATCCAGTCTATGTACAGAAAGGAAAAAGAACAAAGGCAGAAGCAAAGAACCATTTGAAATATAAGTATCAATATTTTATTTCAGTTTTAATTATGCACACAATCTAGAATTATGATTTATGATAGTTGAGTTTTGAGCTAACCAGATGTGATATGTTTATACATGATGACTTGATTAAAAAGCTAATTTGACTTGTTGTGAGAGGAAGTAAACAAAATTGCAAGTGTACCTTATCTATGAGATACCAATAAGATATGATTTGAAATAATTTCAATTCTTTTTTAGTCTAATGGAAATTATGTGTTTGGTACAAGAAAGCATGAAAATGCCCAGTTTGGGTGGTTGAAACTAACTGCAAGAGAATTAGCAACAACAGTAAAAAGAATTGGAACATGCAACAATATGTTGGTAAAGCACTTTAGGAGAAGGGCCATTATGGAACAATAGTACCCAATAGTGTCCATTGATTTCCATGAGCATGCTATGACCAAAATTATGGTTTTGAGGCAAGGATAAGCCTTGTTTTTTTTTTATCTTCTGATGCGAGGAAACCTTGCCAAGGAATGGATCGCCCGAGAAGGTGATGCCAGGGAACTTGAAAGGTGACTGACTACACGAAAGGGGGGTGACTGGATTGCCCAAGGGACTGGGAAGAAGAGAAGGGAAGGCCAGGGAATAGCTTTTTTTTGGTCATTAGCTTTACCAAATGGAATCAAAAGCAAATTGGGAGTGTGCCCAGGAATAATGAGAGAGTAATTGTTCATTGAGAGAATAAGTAGCACAAGGATTTTAGCACTAGAAATTGGATGCAGACTTGATTCTAACAGTGGATTCTATTTCCTGGGAAGTAGGTGAATCCTAGTACTACTTTGAGGGTGGAGTTGTGAGCCTCTAGATTCCCTTGTTGCCAATTTGAGCATCATATCCTTTTATTTTCTTATTAGAGAAAATGTGCATGTGTATATTATTGTAAATATTGTAACGAGTTGTGTTATAAATCTGCATAGACAATATGATTATTAGTTGGTCGAAGAAAATTTGCATAAGTACATGTGTCTTCAATGTAAATATTGCATCGAGCTGGGTTTATAAATCTCCAATAAGAAGTACGATGTTCATGGTTTCAATAGTTTGGTATGATGTAAATGTTCCATTGAGTTGTGTTATAAAGCTCCATGGGTAACATGTTTTTTTGGTTATAAGAGTCATTGAACATCAGGACAGTCTTCCCCAAAGAGGGAGGGGTTTGTAATAGCCCCTAGTTGATTTTCCAAGTAAATAAAATAAGACCAAGGTCATGGGACACACATTCCAAGTTGAATGGTGGGCAAACATTAGAGTGGGAAATCACTTGCTATTTAATAATGACTATGGAAATTGGTAAAGGAAAAGAGGCAATAAATGGCATTCAAATATGAAAATAAAGGAAAATAGGAGAAAAGGAAGGTGAAGATACACAAATTTCCATGAAAGGGAAATTAGAGGGAAAATGAAGGAAAATGATAAAAAATGAGACATCAATGATAAAAAGGCATCATAGAATTAGTTGTTATCTTTTTTACAGTTTTGAGTTTATCTCTTTTTCATTCTCTTACACTCTTTCACACTTAGAGTATTTTTGAAGCACTCTAGCTTCCACTTGGATTTGGAGAAAGAAAACAAAGGAAACCAGGAAAGTGCAAGGAGACAGTTGGATTAGCAGCTACAACATGCTTACTTTGCAGGTAACATGTTTCATTTGTGATCTCCTTGTTGGTTTTTGGATGCATGGTATATGCATGTGATTCCTTGGTTATGTTTTTTCATTGGCATGGAGATTTGCATAGATTGATATTGGTTTCAACCTTTTCTTGCCATTTCCTAGATAGACATGATGTAGTGGGTTTCCCACTTGGTTTTTTTATTGGTTCTCAGGTTTCTTATGGTTGTGGGTTGGGAAAAATTCTCTGGAGCCCTGAAACAACTTGGATCCCTAGAGGTCGTGGGTTGAGATGGGAGATATCTAGAGCCCTGTAACAACTTGGGTTACCTGGAGGTTGTGGGTTGAGTTACTAGTTCCTAGAGCCCTGGACCACTTGGGTAAAGACCAATCTGGTTGATGTTAGTGATTTCTAGACCGTATAGGTGAGATCACTATGCTTGAGGGTTGACGGGGTTTGGCCTCTAGAATCCCTAGTTAGTTTTATTTTGGTTTAACCTTTATGATACCACATTCATGCTTGGAATATGCCGTGGGGGTGGTCGCCTGAAAGAGAGATGTGGTTCAACCCAATGGTTGGGCGGTGCATGGAAGTCCCTGAGTTGGTTGGAATTTTCATATGTTAATATGAGTTATTTTCCTATTTTGATATATGAGCACTTGTACTAGTTATTATGGTGATTTTATGGTTGATTTGACATGGTTTCTATTATGATTATATGTTGGTTATTTTCATGTTTTTATGATGTGCTCTAGCTATGGCTCTTGTTCATGATTTGATAACTTATTAGATGGTTGATGAATGCATGGGCTAACAAGTGTTGTTGTAACTAGCTCGAGAGGGAATTGAGCCTCTTGGTGATTCTAAGATGAAGTTCAAAATTTTATGATCAGATATGCATTCATGACCTATAGCTTTTATGTTTATCATATGTTTGAAGAAATTTCTATCATGTATTAGGCATGTCTAGGTCAAGATATTGCTCAAGTTTTGAATGGTTGTAATTGGTATCATCTTAGTTATGTTTCTATAAAGTCATATATAGTTTTGGGTAGTGGTCTGAAGGCATGCACAAAACTGGGGATGTTGGGTCATAACCACATGGAGATAGGCCTGTGGGTGTGGTTATAGCCTCCCAACTGAATGGATGTTGTGTTATGCATGTGGTTGTGGAGTTAAGCTAGATAAAATGAGTTCCATATTAGGGATTGACCACCTAGGGTGGTTTTGAGGCTCCTGAGTGGTCTGTAGTCTCTAAGGGATGTCAATATGTGTTTTGGTTTGTAGACCTCACTTCCATAACATGAACTTGGAGGTCGATTCATATCATAGTGACACTCAACTCATGTTTACCCTGTAGAACTTGTAAAAGTGGGTAAATGTGGGAGGAGGCGTAACAAGAACCAAGAATTGTAGTACTTCATTGGTTCAAATAGCTACAAGGGCTAAGAGAAGCATAACTAAATTAGTGAAAGAATGTCAAATTGACATGAATGGTTATGCAAAATGGAAGATTTAAACATAATACCTTTGAACTCATTAGATTACCTAATTGATATGGATTGGTTGAACAAGCCACATGTTGTACTAGAATGTTATAACAAGGCATTCACTTTCCTTGATGAAGAAGGGAAATAAAGGAAAATGGGGGGAATTCAAAGGCTAATTTATATTGGGAAGATATCAACCATGCAGTTGAAAAGGAATTTAAGAAAGGGTGTCAAATTTGTGGAACTTGCATGGAAGAGGTAACTAAGGACATGGTACCAAGCCTTGAAGACTACCAAATATTAAAGCAATTTGAAGTTGTATTTATTGAAATTCTAGGATTACCACCAAAGAAAGATATTGATTTATCCATAGATTTGGTACATATAGTTGCCCCAATAGCTAAAACAACACATAGGATGAGCACACCAAATCTTAAGGCATTACAAATACAATTGGAAGAGATTTTAAAGAATGGGTACATATGCCTAGGTGTGTCACCTTGGGGTGGCCTAGTGCTTTGTGTCAAAAATAAGGTTGGCACACTGATATTATGCATATACTTCAGGAAACAAAATAAGGTGACAATAAAGAACAAGTATCATTTTCCAAGATATATGACTTGTTTGATCAATTGAGGGGAGCTATGGTGTTCTCTAGTATTGTCTTGAGGTCAAGGCACCATTAGGTGAGAATTAAGGTGGGAATCAACAAGATAACATTTAGAACTCTATATGGTCATTATGAGTTTGTAGTGGTTCCATTTGGACTATTCAATGCACCAAGTGTCTTTATGTTCCTTATGAATAGAATTTTTCAATTTTTTCTTAGACAAGTTCATCATTGTCTTTTTGGATAACGTCCTTTGTACTAAAAAATTATAGAAGAGCATAAGAAACATTTGAGGATGGTCATGTAGGTACTCAAGGAAAATAAAGCTAAGTTAATGCTCATTTTACCAAAATTGGATTCATTATTTGGGTCATATCATCTCAGAGGAAGGTGTGGTGATGGTCCTAGAGAAAATCAACTCTATTAGTGAGTGGCCAACACTTAGAAATGTGATAGAGGCCATATCCTTAATGGGATTAGCAAGCTACTATAAAAGATTTATTGAGAGGCTCTCAAGAATATCATGTCATGTCACATATTTGGAAAAGAAGGTGGTGAAATTTGAATAGTCTCATGAATGTGAAGAAGCATTTCAACATTTGCAAAAATTATTAACAAGTGCACCAATATTGAGGGTAGCTAATCCAAATGAATATTTTGTTGTGTACATAGATGCATATAAGGAAGGGCTTGGAGGAGTTGTCGAGAAAAATAGGCACGTGATATATTATGAATGAAGAAAATTTAAGGAGCATGGGAGGAATTATTCCACTCATGATTTGGAGTTGGTAGCCATCATTCATGCCTTAAAAGTGTGTAGGAATTAACTCATGGGAAAGAGGTTTAAACTGAGAACAATCCACAATTGTCTAGAGCATTTATTTGGACAACCAATTTTGAATTCCAGGAAAATTAGATGGTTTGAATTTCTAGCTAACTAGGATTTTGAAATCAAGTACATCAAGGGGAAGGAAAACAAGATGGTTGATGCAATCAGTAGAAAGGAGGCATGAAATGCATGTTATAGACATAAATGCATGTAACTAATTTAAAAATTAGAATTCTATAGGTTGAAAGAAAATGGAATCCTTGTGTACAAGGTTAGGGTTATGCATAAAATTATTGAGGGATAAAAAATATAGTGTTGAGTGAAATGCACAATGTACCCTATGCTGGACACCCAAGGTACTGAAAAACAATTTTAGCTAAAAATGTCAATATTTTTTTCTAGATATGAAAAAGGAAGTGTCTGAATACATAAATAAGTGTTTGGAATGCCAAAATGTGAAGTTTGAGCATAGGAATCCATCTAGATTTATACAACCAATACCCATTCCAAAGTGAAAGTTGGAAATTGCTTCAATTGATTTTATTACAATTTTTCCTAGGACTGTAACGAAACATGACTCCATTATGGCAGTGATGGATAAGCTCACTAAGGTTGCCCATTTTATTCCAATGAAGTCAACACACAAGAAAATAAAAATTGCTAAAATATATATGAATGAAATTTCCATGCTATGTGGTGTTCCTAAAGCAATTATTTCAGATAGAGATCCCAAGTTTACATCAAACTTTTGGAAAGGTTTGTTCATGGATTTGGAACCAATTTGAACTTCAGTACAACATACCATCCAAATCTAAATGGGTATATAAATAGGGTGAATCAAGTGATTGAAGATATTATATAGATATTGTGATGGACAAACCATCAAAATGGAAAGAGTATTTTCACGTGGAGGATTTTTCATATAATAATGGGTATCAAACATCTTTGGATATGAGCCTATTTGAGCCATTTTATGGAAAGAAATGAAACACACCTATGAATTGGAAACACCAATGGATAAGGCCATTGTTGGCTAAATTTTCTAGGGAAATGAAAGAGCAAGCGGTGAAAATCAAGAAAAACTTGAATGCTTACCAAAATAGGTAGAAAAACTATCCAGATAAGAGTAGGACAAATAGGGGACTCAAATTTGGTGATCATATCTTCCTAAAAGTGAAGGTTGGGAAGATTTCATTAAAATTGGATGGATGTTCAAAGTTGGCAGCTAGATTTTTTCTATTATTTCAAATCTTAGAAAGGATCAAAGGCCAGTTGTATATAGGATTGCTTTTCCAACATCCATGCATGTTCATAATGTGTCTCATATTGTTTTACATAAAAATTATGTTCCTGATTACAATCATGCCATTAATTAGAATATGATTCATGTTGAGCCATAAGGAGACTTCCAGGGTCAAGAAGTGGACATTTTCGATAATAACATCAAGGGCTTGAGAACTAAGCCATCACCATAGTAAAGGTGTAGTGGATGCCTTTCAATCCTAATTTTGCTACATTGTAGCATGAAGACATCATGAAGGAGGAGTACCCTCATATTTTTGAATATTAATGATTGTAGACATGTATACAATGCATAGAGGATAGTGCATAAATAAGGAAGATGGGAATTTCATACCCCCAATGTATCTATATATATCACATTTGGGATAACGAACTAGGAAATATTTTGATGCCTACTTGTCCATGTACATATGTGTTCAAGCCAACATGTCTATATTTATATGTTTTGAGGTTGGAGTGCTTATGTGAATGTAGGTTGGTGATCTTATATGCTAAAAATCGAACAAGCTTGGTTATAAAAATATGCAATCACACTCATATTAATAATAATACATCACTATTGTTGATTGATTTAGAAAAGAGAGTATGGGGCGGGGGTAGGACTCCACAAGTGGAAAAAAGGTTAAGGACTAAGTGATGAGGGGCTTAAGCCTAGGAGGTTGAGACCTTATTAAAAGGAGCCCAAATTCAAAATAAAACATGTTTTTATCCTTGGTCCTTAAAGTAACTTCTATTAAGCCACTTGTCATTTTTGGCAAATGCACATAAAACGTGGGAGATTTAGTGTTATTCCATCATTCTTACCATGGGGATTACTGCACTTCCTAGAGGAAAATAAGGGTGTGGCCTTATGAACATCATTACACGATCTAGGTGTACACTTTGCCATGGGTTAGGCTAAAGCACTAAAGGGAGAAGTGTAGGGATAGGTTTCTCTAGTGTGAGGCCTAGAGGGAACTTAGAGATTCTCAAGGATAGTTGGAACTCGTGAATCCATAGGGATCTAAGACTCCTTCGTCAACCTATATCAGATCCCTAGAAGTGCGGTGGAACAACCTAAGGGATTGCACATCCATAGAAGAGGGTACACTACCTTAGGTTGAGTTAATGGAGGATGAGAGATTATAAGTTGCATGCTACTTTATTTTGGTACCTTGGCCCTTTATCTTTTTTTTGGTGACCGACAGATCTTAATTGGGCTTAGGAATCCTTTTTCCTTGGTGGAGTCATAACCCCAGCTCTAGGGTGACCCACTGCCTAGAGATTATAAGTAGTGTGGTCTATTGTGTTGGAAAATCAAAGTATTTGTAGTTTACAATTAACTTTCCTTACTTGATAATTACTTGTGATATTAGTTGTCCTTTTATTATTTTAATTTATTCTTCATCAAGTAATTACCAAAATAATGAAGATCAAAAATATAAAAAGTGCACAAGATATAGGCTCCAAGCCAGGTAAAAACCCCTCCAAGGGGAAAAATTATAAATAATACTTATCTTCTTATAGAATCAAATCAGAATGAGAATTCCAAGACCCGAATACCAAAGTCAAGATTCCTCCCAAGCACCAAGTCAGTCCTCTAATCAAATCTCCTCTAAACAAGTCAAAGTCTTTCAAATCCAACAAAGGTTAAACCCTCCAAAATCTGCCCTAGTCAAAGTCTCAGTCCTGCAACTTCAGGTTTGCAATTTGGCGTGAAACTTTTCATCCCTACAACTCACACAAAAACCCTAGCTAGCTCGCATGTGTGGACATACAAGATCTGATTTTGAGGTCTTGTTCCTTCACTCTTGACTTTTCCTTCTTTCACTCTTGAAATGCCTTCTTTTCTATTGTAGATTGAACTTGTGTGTATTCTCTCAAATGAGATTAAGTCCCTTCTATTTATACACTTCTCAAGAGGTTGAATAGGCCTCTTCTAGGCTGACTTCTCCTTGGCAGGGCCAACTTGGAATTGGAGGATAGATTGAATTTCTAGACTAAAAAATAATGATTTTCATTTGTTACAACAAGTCCAAATAGGACTATAATACATGACAAAAAATTGTTCTTTGAATCAAAAAGCCTTATAAGCATGAAGGACATGCTTTGACCTAGAATTTGAGCATGAAACCCATGCTTGAATAAATAAAATTTATTTTTCTCTTTATATATAAAATATACAATGTCATGATTACAAAAATCATTATAGAGACCGAATCTAGTTACATTTTCCAACACTCCCTCTTAAGTAGGGAGGTATTCATAATCCCATCATGAGGTACAAGGATTCTCAAATTGAAGTATTCTCATAACAAGAGTTTGATTGATAAGCCATATTTTAAGCATCAATGTCATAACCAACATTGTCAACATAGCAAGGTATTTAACTGAAAAGCTCTATCTATATTAGAGCATAATGTTGGGATGATTTACGTGAGACACCACACTACCTCTTAAGGCACATACCCCATCTAGATGTTCACTAGGTATGTCCTTTTAGGACTATTCTTATCTTGGATTACCCATCTTCAAATAATATTAGTCCTCTTCGACTTCTCTTGTCTTAGATTCCCTACCTCATCCTCAAGGAGTATTTGTCTATGAGATTAATTCTATCTTAGATCTCCCAATCCTAAATAAGTATTAATATCATATTCTTATCCAATCCTCTTGACCCCATTCTCCCTTTATGGCCTTCACTTAGACATATGGTTGTTAGTCTTGGCCTAGTGCATGACACATAAATAAGAGAATATAATGTCCATCATCACTCCCTCTCAATCAGGGAGGAGATATCTACCAAACCAAGATTGCTTCTTAAGTACTCAAGCTTCTTGTTTGGAAGTTCCTTTGTCAGAACATCAACTACCTATTCATCTATAGAAATATAATGTAGCTTCACGACCCCATCTTGTACCAAGCTTCTGATATGGTGGTACTTATTGTTAATATTCTTTTTCCTAGCATGAAAAACTAGGTCCTCAATCAACCCTATGCAACTTTGGTTGTCACAATGTCTAACTATAGGGTTTAATGATCCTTCAAATAAATATGATAACAACTTTCTAAGTCAAACAACCTCTCTAAAAACTTCACTTGTATCAACATACTCAGCTTCAGCACTACTCAAAGCAACAATATCTTGCTTCTTTCCCATCCATGAGATCATAGAAGATCCCAAAATAAAGCATCCACTTGTGGTGCTTCTAACATCTATCTCACTGCAACCCCATTCAGAATCTGCATATCCCAATAGTTGAATCTCATTACCAGCATATCCAATGGTCATCCTTTGGATACATCTGAAATTGACTAAGTAAATTTATTGCAAAAAAAATATAAGGTATAGTATTCATGAGATACATTAAGGAGCCAATCAACTATCTATAGCATGTAGGATCTACCAAACTAGATTTTGAACTCCTCAACTTCTTTAGATTAGTAATCATAGGAGTTTTCATTGGATTACTATCCATCATTCCAAATTTTTATAATATCTTGATCTCATATTTTCCTTGACCAAGATATATTTCACCAAGTTTATTCCAAACTTATAGTTCCAAATAAGAACGCATAAGCCCAAGATCCTTCGTGTTATACTTGAATGTCAATTGTTTCTACATTCTTGTATCTGATTCTCCACACCTGTGACAAGTAAGTCATCTAGATATAAAAGTATGATCACAGGTTAAACCTTGACCATTTTGATGTAGAGGTTAGGATTTGTAGAACTCTTGATGAAACCAAGTCTCAATAGGTATGCATCCATCCTAGCATACTATGCTCTAGGTGCTTGTTTCAAGACATATAAATTCTTCTTCAATCTACATATGTGTGTCTCCCTCTTATGGATTTCAAATCCCTGAAGTTCCTCAATATAAACCTCTTCATCAATGGTTCCATTCGGAAAATCCATTTTAACATCTATTTGATGAATGTTCCATCCCATAATGGAAGCCAAAGAGACGAATGATCTAATAGTTGTATATCTTGTTGTAAGAGAGAAGGTTTATTCATTATCGATACCTCCTTTTGTGAAAATCCTCTTGTCACAAATATAGCTTTATACTTATCAATCTCTCATCCATTGCATGTTTGATCTTGAATATACATTTGGAAGTGACAACATATTTTCCACTTGGTCTAGGAACAATTTCCTAGACATCATTCTTCAAGATCGATCAATATTCTTCTTGCAATGGATTCCCCCATTATTGATGTTTAGCTGCATCTTCATAGCAGGAGGTTTCAACCTCAATGAGCTTAGTCATATAAACTGCATAACTAGAATACCTTTTAGGTCTTTTACTTTCTCTAAAAGTTCCCTTTGTTGTTGCATGTCCCTTTACCTCTTGTAGTGTTGTCTTCAACCTAACATGTCTCTTACAAGTTTTTGGAATAACAATAGGTTGCATAGGTTCACTAGGTCCTTCAACATCCTCATGAATAGATGTAGGATCTTAAACATTGTCATCCTTTCATATTTCCTCAAAAATGGGCATCTCTTTTTCATCATAACCAATAGGGATATCTTCGGATCTCTTATAAGCTACATTTTTATCAAATATGACATCTCTACTTACTTCAATGCAATGATCTTATTTAATGTAGATTTTGTATACTTTTGATGAAGAACTATAACAAAAAATTATGCCTTTTGTACTTGTAGGATCCAATTTATTCCTCTTGTCCTTTGAAATGTGCATGTCAACTGGAAATCCAAATATACGAAGATGATCCACATTAGGATTCTTTCCTGTAAATGATTCTTCTAGAATCATGTTATTGAGAATTTTATGAGGACTTCAATTTTGCAAGTAGACAGTTGTTACAAATTCTTCTCCCCATAAGAATTTAAGGAGATCTTGATTATGAAGCATGGATTTAACATATTCTTCAATTGATCTGTTCTTCCTTTCGGCCACACCATTTTTTTAGGGTTATAAGGAAAAATTAGCTCCCTCTTTATTCTTGCTTCCTTGCAAAATGATATAAGCTCTTTAGAGGTATACTCTCCACCATTATCAAACCTTAGGGTCTTTATCTTCCTTTTTGTCATATTTTCTACTTCATTCTTGAATTCTTGAAATTTCTCAAATACCTCATATTTGTTCTTGAGGAGGTATATCCATGTTTTCCTATAGTAATCATCATTGAATGTTACATGGTATTTATTTCGTCCAAGGAATCTTACTACCATAGGTCCACACACATCAGATTATATGAGATCTAAGATTTCTTCGGATCTTGTATCACTTCTTGCAAAGAATTTCTTCACATTCTTTCCTAGAGAACATCCCTTACATATTTCTTCATGTTCTTCATTTAATTCATGGATATCAGTGACCATTTGATTCAGAGATGGAAATTCCTTGTAGTGAAGGTGGCCATACCTTCTATGCCATAATTCATAATGGCTAACATCGAAGTGTACTAGAGCTTGAGGAAGAGGTGTAAGAAGTCTATACAAAGTCCCCTTATAAATCCCAATTATCATAGCATGATCAATATTGGAGCCCTTTCTCAGAACCAAAACTTTGCCATCAACAAAAGCAATCATATCACCTTTATCTTATAGACAAGAAATAGAAAACAAATTTTGCTTCAAACCTATAACATAGAGTATATTATTGAGATGAATGCTTCCACCGGTCTCTAGCTCCAATGAAGTAGATCCAACTCCTTTCATAGGGTATCTCTTATTGTCTCCAAGTTTGCTTGAATGAGAATAGATCCCTTTTGATAAAGTTTGGAGTTGATTGCACACACCTATTATATGTCTGGAAGCTCCACTATCAATAATCCATATATTATCATCCTTAAAAGTTTCTGAGAGAGTGGAGAAGAAACTTCCATCCATCACTTCTTTTGCTAGCTTGGAAATGTACTTCAAGATGTATCATTTGATAGTTACAAGGAGGCTACCAAGATTCATGAGACCTTTCTTCATAAAGCTTTCCATTGAGAAAAAAGAGTAGATGCTTTCTTCTAGATTGCTCCTCAACAAAATTACCAACAAAGACATGATATTTCAATCTCCTTCCTTAACCTTAGCTCTGACACCATGTTGGAAAATAAAAGTATTAGTAATTTAGATTTGAATTTATTACTTGATAATTACTTGTGATATTAGTTGGTCTTTTATTACTTTAATTTCTTCTTCATCATGCAATTACCAAAATAATGAAGATCGCAAAGATACAAAGTACACAAGATATAGGCTCCAAGCCAAGGAAAAACCCCTCCAAAGGAAAAACCCATAAAGAATACTTCTCTTTTTATAGAATCAAAATAGAATGAGACTTCTAAGAACCAAATACCAAAGTCAAGATTCCTCCTAAGCACTAATTCAGCCCTCCAATCAGATCTCCTCTAAAAAAGTCAAAGTCTTCCAAAATCAACGAAGGTGAAACTCTCCAAAATCTTCCTTAGTCAAAGTCTTGGTCTGCAACTTCAGGTCTACAATTTGGCGTGCAAAATTTTTAGCCTTGCAACTCACACATAAGCCCTATTGAACTCGCACATGTGGACATAAAAGATATGATTTTGAGGTCTTCTTCCTTTGTGCTTGAATTCTCCTTCTTTCCTCGAATTTCACTCTTGAAATTCCTTCTTTTCTATTATAGATTGAACTTGTGCGTATTCTCTCAAATGAGTCGAAGTCCCTTCTATTTATACTCTTCTCAAGAGATCGAATAAGCCTCTTTTAGGCTGACTTCTTCTTGGTAAGGCCGACTTGGTCTCGGAGGACAAATTGAGTTTCTACACTAAAAAATAATGATTTTCTTTTGTTACAACATGTCCAAATAGTACTATAATACATGATAAAAATTCTTCTTTGACTCAACAAGTCTTAGAAGCATGAAGAACATACCTAAACTTTGAACATGAAACCCATGCTTGAATAAATAAAAAGTATTTTTCTCTTTATATATATAAAATATATAATGTCATGATTATAAAAGTCATTATGAAGACATAATCTAGTTATATTTTCCAATATATTGAAAGGGGGAATGTTTAAGGTTTGTATCTAGTTAGTTTTTCTTTTAAAAAATGTGTATTTCCTATTATGTTTAATGTTTAATATTGCGTTTACTTCATGTATTTATGTGTTGTACAAGGTTAATGAGTTTATATATGTTTATCATGATTTTATGGTTATGTACATGTTGCATAATAGTATGCACTAGCCATGCAACAAAGTAAACTATCAAACGAGAACCGTAAACTCAAAACAAGAACTCTAACAAAAAAACCCCCAAAAAACATGAAAAACAACCTGAAAATGAAAAGTGTTGATGCTAGAATAATGTTTTTTTAAGGGTAAATTTTCAACATTTTTTTAAAATGACAGTAAAAGGCAATAAAAACCTTTTTTTGGTGCAAAAAACACCATGAAAACAAAAAAGTGTTGATGCTGAAATAATGTCATTTTTTTGGTAAATTTTCAACATTTTTTTAGCAATGACATTAAAGATAAAATATCATAACTCCGAAAAATCTTAAAATTCCAACAATTTTTAGGCATGGCATTAAAGATAAAATATCACGTCTAATTCCAACAATTTTCAGCCATGGTGTTAAAGATAAAATATTTATAACTGTTTTCAACCATAACATTAAAGATAAAATATCATGATTTAGAAAAAACCTTAAAATTTTGACAATTTTTCAACCATGGAATTAAAACCGAAGATTACGACTATAGAAAACCTTAAGTTTTCAATATATTTCAACCATGGCATGATAGAAAAATTATATGGCTAAAAAACTTTAAAAATGAACACTTGAATGAAAGAGTCATTATACCAAGGGTAATTTATTTTTTAAATGCTAAAAGTATAGCTATTTTAAAATCACAGTCTAAGAGAACTTGACATATTTCAACAAAATTTAAAAATAAACCATCAAATTGACATGAAGTGTAGGAAAACTCGACCCATTACAATGAAAACTTAAAAATCAACTATAAAATTGACAAATTGTAGGGGCAGACTTAATCCATTATAATGAAAACTTTAAAATCAACTATCAAATTGACAGAGTGGAATGTTAGTCGAGGATTGACATGAACCTTGCAAAAATAATAATAATAATAATAAATATATAAATAAATAAAAATGAAAAATACAAAACAAACCAAAAAGTAAAATATTCAAAAAATTTAAAACTATAAAAAAAAGTTAAAAAAATAATAAAAAGCAAATAAAAATATATACTAAAATGTTAAAAAAATTACCCTACAAGAAATCAAATGTAATAAAATATATTAAAAAAACACACAAAAAAAATTAAACATAAAAAATATATAAAAACAAAAAAAGCATTAAATAAAAATAAGATATATATATATATATATATATATAAAAAAAATAATTTAAGAAAAGAATTAAAAAATAAAATTAAACAAAAATAAAAAAATGAATCGGAAAATTAAAAAAAAAAAAAAAATGATAAAAAAACATAAATTTTGTTTTAAACATTAATTAAATATATATATATATATATATATATATATATATATATATATATATATATATTAAAATTCAAAAATAAATAAATAGCATTAAAAATAATTATAAAAAATAAAAAAACAACATTTAAAACAAATTAAAATTAAAAAGAAAAAAGAATTACACAAGCCTTGGCTCGCGGCCCCTCGGGCCCCCAAGGCGGGCCTGGCCGATTCCCAGAATCAGGGTGGACCGCCTAGGGGGCCCAAGTTGTCATAGGCCAGGGCCTCGCCTGCCCTGGCTAGGCCTGTCCAATGCAGCCTCACCCATCATGGACACTGGTCCATCAAGCCCCTTCGGCGAACCTTGCTGATTCCGAGAGTCTTGTATGCCCTACTTAGAACCCCCTCAAGCTTGCCTAGGGGGCCCGAGGTGTCGTTGGCCAAGGTGGGCAGGGCCCTGACCCATGTCCCATCAGGCCCCCCTGGGTGGGCCTGGCTCATCCAAGGTGCCCTAGGGGTTGCGAGCCAATGCCTATGTATTTTCTTAATTTAATTTTCTTAATGTATTTTTATTTTAAATTTTTTTAATGTTTATTTTTATTTTTTTTAATGTTTTTTTTTTTTGCTCTTTTTTTTTTGTAAGCTTGGCAGTACTACATCTTCATCATGTCCAATACACCCTGATCAAGGCTAGAAATTGAACCAGTAACTTCACATCAAGGAGTGTCTTAATAAAACACCTTATGAACGTCTATCTAAAACCCCATGGACTAATTATTTTAATTATTTCGATTTCTTTTTATTTTTAATTTTTTTAATGATTTTTTTAATTTTTTAATATTTTTTAATGTTTTTTTTTTATTATTTTAACTTAAAAATAATAATTATTATTATTCAATTTGTTTTTTATTATGTTAATTTAAAAAAATAAATAAAAAATCTATTCAATTTGTTTTTTATTATGTTAATTTAAAAAAATAAATCAAAAATCAAAATCAAAAATCAAAATGAAATGAAATCTTATATTTATGTTTTTTTAAATATTTTCTTGTTTTTTATTTTGTATATTTCTTATTCTTTTAATTTTTTTTGGTATTTTGTATCTTTTATTAGTTAATTTTGTTTTTTTTTTGTTTTTTTAATATATTTTTTTATTTATTATTTTTTAAAATTTTTGTTTTCTTTTGTCTTTTTTTAGCTTTAAATTTTTTGAATGTTTTAATTTTTGTTTTGTTTTGTATTTTTCATTTTTATTTATTTATATGTTTATTTATTATTTTGTTTTATTTTGTTGATGTTTTAATTTTTATTTATTTTATTTATAAATATATAAAAAATCATAACCTCAAAATATTAATGTTAAATTTTTTTTGAACTTTGCAAAAAAATTTAAAATTTTTATTATAAAAAAACATTGTAAAGAAAAACAAAAAACACAAGTTTGGAAAATTCTTGAAAAACAAACATTTAGGACGAAAAACAAGAAAAGGAATAAGATAACTTGAAAAATAGTTAAATAATCAACTTTTAAAAAAAATTGTGCGTACTTAGGACGTAAGAAAATTTAAAGTGTCAAAGATATGGCTTAAAAAAAACAAATGTTGATGCTTTTCAAAATGCGCATGAAAATTAGTCAAAGGAACTTAGCTCAAGTGGTATGGTTCACGATTTGTGTCCCAAGTAGCATGGGTTCAAGTCTCCAAAGACATGTTGGCTCATGCGGTATTTATGAAATAGTTCTTCTAATGCTGGAATAGTGGTAGCCGTTTCTACAAAGTTGCTGATTGTGTCTAGTGGAATGTACTCATTACTATTAAAAAAAAATTGCATGAAAATCACCAATATTTAAAAAAATATTAAACTTAATACATTAAAAAATTTAAGTGTCCAAAATAAGCCCTCTAACAAAAGGCGCTGATGTTGCATCAACACTCTTCAAAATCAGTATGAAAATCACTAACATTTAAAAAAATGTATTCATACTTGAGACAAGAGAAAATTTAAAGTTGGCAGTGCATCTCAAACATCCATTTATAAGAAGACCATTTTTCCACTAAATCTTTCATATCCTGAAGATGAACCACCGTTGCTTGTTCAAAACGTCGATAAAAACAAGCCTAATGTGAGATGAATCCAGAAGATGATCTACACAAAATTTAAAGTGTCAAAAATATGTCTTAAAAAAAATAGTGTGGATGTTTTTTAAAATCAGTATGAAAATCATTAACCTTTTTTAAAAAATGTTCATACTTGATACATAAGAAAACTTGAAGTGTAAAAAATAAGCCCTCTAAAAAAAATGGTTGATGCTACATCAACACTTTTCAAAATCAACATGAAAATCACTAACATTTAAAAAAAAATGTTCATACTTGATATATAAGAAAATTAAAATTATCAAACATATGCTAAAAAAAGGTGTATTTTGAATCAGCGCTTTTCAAAATCACATGATTTTTTGCTACCTCAAAAAAACGAGTATTCGGTACAGTTCCCATTTGATAGTTTATATTGTTATGCATGAAAAATCAAATAATTAGTGTTTTGGTTGATATTGAAGCTTGTTGGGGCATTTCCACTGTGGTATTAGAAGTGTATGAACTGAGTTTAAGGGAAAAAATTAGAACTTCAATTTGTAGAGATAATAATATACCCCAATGGGTAGTTGGGGGTGTTAGGTTCCTATACCAATAGGAGTCATAATTTTGAATGGCTAAGGTTAAGTCTTGTAATATGCACATACCTTTGCTTTCTGCAAATGTTTTCCATATTGAAAAATCAAAAAATGAAAAGAGGGTATGTCCTAAACGAAAAATCAAAGGACAAAAAAGAATAAGAAAAGGTCCAAAAAAGTGAAAAATATGAACCCCAAGAACAAAAGACCATAAAAGTGTGCAAGTCAAAATGCCACTACTATTTACTTTTATGCATAATAATGATTGTGTACAGCGTGTTATTCATGCCACAATCCATGATAATCAAACCATTTAATCTTGATTATGCAATGCTTTAAATTTCATGTTGATAGTTAGAGAATAAAATCTGACCAAACTATTTAATCTTGGCATATCATTAGATAGGTAGAGTAAATAAAAGGAGCTCATCAGTTTAATCTAAGCCCTTGGATGATATAAGGTTAGAATTAGACAGTTTCCTACTTTAAAAGAAAATGGATAAGGGTTTGCTAGCCTAAATGCACCCAAATAAAATGAAGAAAAAATGGTAGGATGAGTAGATGGGTAAGTAGAAGAAAGGTTGCAGAAGTATGTTGATTGATTAGACAAAAGCACATTTATTATCTTTCAACATATACTTCAAATGTGAATGGGAAATTAAGCATGCATAAGGTTTACAAAGTCAATTAATTAACTTCCCCCATTCATTTCACCCCTTTACTTTACTAATTTCCCATAAATAAATTCAAAGTGCTCAAAAGCCTTTAAGTCAAAGAGGCTACGAGCATTTCTCTGACTTTTGGAGGAATCGGACGCTCAGCGTAATGACTTAAGGACAACAAGTACTAGATTCCCCCTCATCAAAAATTCATCTCCCTTCATTCCCCCTCATTTCCCTAATAAAACCCCTTTTCCTAAGGTTAAAACACTATTTTCCTAGGGAAAGTAATCACCCCCATGAAAAATCTCTTTTTTCCCGAAAACCCACAAAAACACATTACCCTAAGTATTAATGTTAATATGTGAAAACATCAAATTCACAAAAGAACATTTACTTATTGTTGTGTCCCTTTTCTGCCCATTTATATTAATTACTAATTTATTATATTAAATCCCGATAATAAAACCCATTCCCCCGTATATATATAACTCCTACATATTAATTAACCCTACACACCTTAGATTAAATATAAACTATAATATATAGTCACACCGACCGAAAACTCACTAATTAATTGATCTGCGATTATGTTAGGCAAAGCGCCATTTAAACCCTCCGTTAATCTCCCTGATGGCCTAATCCCACCTTAATCCATCATTAACCTCGATACCGCCGCACTTAAGCACCTGTTGGGCCCCCCACTAGCCTCCGTGCAGTTTCTCCGCCCGATCACTGTGCAAACGCTCCCCTCCACATCCGACAGCCCTTATCCATATTGGGCCAACCCATCCACCAAACGATACCTGCCTGATAAAGTGGTTTGTCCACGAGCCCCCAATGCTACGTGTCATCCAATGAATGGAATCGAGCGACCACTCCCAAATACCACCAAGCCCACAAAAGTGGTGCGAAATAAACCGCTTACCTCCCTCTCGCTAAATGACAAAACCATCTACTATTCACTTTGCGCCAAAATTAAAAAAAATCAAACCTTTACCCGTTTAACACAAAAACCCCAGTTTTGCTCATTTTCGCCTGTTTGTGCAGTAAAATCATGTGTAACCCTTTTGTGCCACCTGAAGCCTCTGCTAACCAATTCAAGCATGGTTTACCTCCCAAAAGCACTTTGGACTCACTCCATAGACCTATAAAGCTCGATAAAGCCATTAATGACCCTCCCTGTCAACCCAACATTTTCCTAATAGTTTGTTTTATTTTACAGGCGATCAAAAGACCGCAACCTTGGATAAACAGTCTTAATACTAGTCATCATACCCATTTACTCCGAGATTGTTACCAAATCTATTCAAACAAAGATGGAAAATAAACATACATTTAAGAGACAGGTAGAGGAAACATGAAATTAAATGATTTACTGTTGAAATAGACAGTAAAAACCTAAAATATATAGTGAAGGTAAAAGGACACAGTAAATAATAGTCAAAGTGTATCAGGGTTAAAGAGTATTAGATTGAAGACCAAGTCAAGTAAAGCAGCTAGCATGAAGACAAACAACAGGGAAGACAGTTACAAAGCATACAGATTCATGTCAAAGTGAAGATAGATGAAAAAACAGAGCGGTAAAAGTAAACAGTAAAAGTAAACATGGAGGCAGTAAGGGTTAAATAGAGATGAAAACACTTTCACCAGCAACAATGAAGTTTATCCAAAGTAAAAGTGAAAAACAATTAAAAGAAATTTAAGGTTAAAAGATGAAATCAGAGCAGAAATGGTACATTCTTCAGAAATTTCCTGTTTAAGTCATAGTTTTGCATAAACTAGTTTGGCCAATCCAAGATGAATTTTGAGAAACTAGAGGAGGTTTGTGTTTCTAAAAGTCTAATATACAAAAACCTATCTCACTTTTTACACGGGTATTACCAAAAGTTAGATACATGCATGTATTCACAACCTATTTTTCGGACTGTGCAAAGTCCTATTTTTGACATCTCTTTGCAGAGAATATTATGAACCGCTGGAGCTGAATTTTGGGAAATGGAGAGAGGTTTATCTAAAAAACATACTTATATACAATAACCTCTTTCACTTTTTACATATCTATCTCGCATTTAGATATACAAAGGTATCACTCGGCCCTAATTTTGTAGAATTATTGGGGCAGAATGCACAAAGAAAGGATGCAGTTAGTGACTTGGATGCCTCATCATCAATTAAGAGTTGCTATCAAATTCAAATTTCTCTTCTTTGTCACCCTCAATCCATAAATATAGTGCCAAATAGATTCATTAGTTTTGAGTGTCTTTTATTTAAGTTCTATTAATGTAAAACAGTTTGAGATATTTGTAAAACCAATCTTGATATTTTTTCAAGATATTTTAGTTTAGAATTTTTATAAATACTTCTTCATTTGAAGTATTTTGATTGGATTCCAATACATTTCTATAGAGATTTTCTCACAAATCAAAGTTCTATTGTATCAATGACTGGATTGGCTTGCTGGATCAAGGAATAAAGATCAGATATTTTACAGCATTCTTGTGTAAAGCAAAATACAAATAAGTATTCTTTCATGTTCAATATTTTTTTCCTTATGTTTTTTCCATAATATTTTGTGTAAATTTCTAAAATCTAAATGTATAGCAAGGAATCATATTTCAGAAATTGCTTGAATGCACTATGTCTTGACTGCTTTACATTCTTAATGTTTTCTCCTAAACTATCTTAGCTAGGGAATTCTTAACTGCTCCTTAGCTTCCTTAGTTTCTCCTATGATCTATTGCAAAGGATTCTTAATTTCCCTTTGTTCATGATCACCCTCTGTTCTTCATTCTGATCCCGATCAAAGGATTCTTAAGTGTTGTTTCACCCTGGTTAGAATCACTTCACCCATTAGGCCTAAAGATTTGCCTTTTGCTTTGCTAGCCTGCTCTGTGAACATTCCCTTTAATGATTTGGTCCGATTATGCTATCCATTTGTTGAATCCATAGCCCAATGGCTTGAAGCCCTAGCTCTATCCATCTGCTCCAAGAATTCCACCACCCAATCTTCAACACAAATAAAAAACCCCCTAAACATTCATAACTAGACTAATATCCCATCAAACAAAGCTAAATCATATAGAGAGAGCCCTCTCTGGACTTAGGTTGGCTAGAGCCTAAGCCTAAAAGTTGGTTTGTGGTTACCCCGATGATCTCTTTCCTTAACCTTGGGAAATTACTGGGTGATAACATAGTGGCGACCATACTGGGGAGAACTAACATTTTCTTCATAATTATTTTACAGGTTTAGATCTGATCTATGATGGTGGACAATAATCAGACATATAAAGGTTAAAATCATCCACCTGGTGACTCCAAATCAATTCCACAATCAAGACTCCACTAGAAGAATGAACCTAAAAGAACTATATGAAAAGATCGGGCTTTTAACTTGGATTGTTATCCAAGACATTATGTTCTTTCTCATTGATAAATTTTTTCAACGTATATTGTATTTTAGAGAAGATTTTAGATTAAATTTTTATTATTTCCCTTTCAAAATTGTAGATATAAAGTCTCCTTACACATTCGAACAACAGTCTTCTAACTCTTACGAAGATCATTTTCCAAATGAGGAGCATCAAACAATTAAAACTAATCATACAATCCCTATACATATTCCAATACCTCATAAAGTTCATGATAGATATAAGCCACTCATCTTACCTTCTACACTCCATGCTCTCCCTAACGATCATTACAAGTATCTCCCTAGGTTCGATGGAGAGAATGGTATCACTGCTCAAAAACATATTCAAGATTTTGAGAATTATCTAGACTTATTTGAAATTGATGAAGGTGATGTTATTATCAGGCTTTTTGCTCTTTCTTTGCAAAGTAGATTAAAGAGTTGGTCTAAGAATTTACCTATTGCAAGCATCTCAAATTTCCAACAGTTTGTCAACATTTTCCTTGATAGATGGATAATCAAAGTCAATCTTCTTCTGATCATAGAAGAATATAATCAATTAAAAAGACGGCTAGATGAAACAATACAACAATTTTCAGACAGATTTAATCAAGCCTATTATTCAATGCCATCAAATATAAGACCTCCCCCTAATTCAGCTCTTTTGCATTACCCAAGAGCATTTGATCCAGAGATAGAATTTCAGCTAAGAGAAAGAAACCCCTCAACACTGGAACAGATGCAGAACATTGCAGTAGATGTAGAAGTTAATCTGCAAATTAGAAGAGAAAAGTTGAACGCAGAAAAAGAGGAAAAACTTGACATTTTGATGAAGAAAACAGAGGAAATGATGCAGAAGATCACCATGAAAGATGAATTTTTTGCTCAAAATCACCATGACACATTTATTTCACAAAAGAAAAAGGTTGATATTCATGAACAAATTCCTACTAACTCCAACTACCATAGATCAGAAGATAGATTCATAGAGCAATATGTGGAGGAGCAATCTCCTGATCTAATGTGTATGTTTGATAACATTACTTCTTTTGATGATTTGCCCAAATATGATCAATATGATGATAATTATGTTCTTCAAATCCAAACTAACTTTACAGAGCAATCAGAAGCTAGTTTGGGGAATAAGGAAATTCAGTTTCAGCAGCTTGAAAACGGTGATCATTTTATCCATATCAGCTATGAAAGTGAAGAAGAAAGTGCAGAAAATTTGGAAATAAGTGAAGCTTCTTTGCCTCTTTGTTTTGCTTCATTTCAGTTCATCAGAGAAAACTTTAAAGCAATAAAAAATCAGCAATCTTTAGGTATTGACATTAACAAAAAAGAAGACAATAAAATTCCTGATCAAGATCCTTCAGTTTCACAATTACAGTTGTCAAATTCCATTGAAACACCTGATCAAATAATACAAGAAAGTTCTATACCACTATGTTTTGAATCATTTCAATTTTTAAAGGAAATGTGGTATGAAAACTCTAAAGAAAAGGATGAGCAGCTTGTAGAAATTTGTGAAGTCCCATTCGAACCTATGAGTAATAAGTTGCAGCAATCCTTCCAAGTTTTTCATGATCCCATAACTAATGGGTTGGATAGTGAATGCAATCAGAATTTTTCTTCATTAACTAACAATCATATTCAAGATCAAGATGATAAAGGTTTCACCAGTCAAACATTTCAATCAAAAGAAATATCATCACAAAGCTAGTTTGAAAATATGCAGGGTGATAAAGGTGAAAGTGATATTTTAGTTTCATGGCCTGGAGGCCATCCACAACAGATGTACAGTTGCTTAAATCAGTTCAAAAATAGTGTGTATATTTTGGAAGATCCTTTTCTACAATTTCTAGAGTCAACAAAGGAAATCAAGTATTTCCTTATCTTCTCATTTGTTGACAAGGTTATAATTGGCTTTAGAATCTCAGTTTTAATCACAAACAAGCACAAGCAGTAAAATTCACTAATGTATATGATGCTTGAATGGTTGCATTGGCTATTTAATTTTACCTAACCAGTAGTCAGAAAGCTAATTAGAGTAAGTTGGTAGGATTTCAGTTTGAATAAATTCAGTTTTCAGCAACAAGTTTATGTTAGATCAAATTTCAGTTTGCAGAAAAGGGTATATTTTCAGTTCAAAAATTTTAGTCACAAAGATTATACAACAGAGCATATACATGTGTGGGATTGGCCCAATGGATCGGGCTACTAGTCGATGGTGTTCTTGACATTTCATAAGGAAATGCCATCCCCAAGTGGAGCCACTATTAGGTTCCTATACCAATAGGAGTCATAATTTTAAATGCTAAGGTTAAGCCTTGTAATATGTACATACCTTTGCTTTTTGCAAATGTTTTCCATATTGAAAAATCAAAAAACAAAAATCAAAGGACAAAAAAGAATAAGAAAAGGTCAAAAAAAGTGAAAAATATGAACCCCAAAAAAAAAAGACCATGAAAGTGTGCAAGTCAAAATGCCACTACTATTTACTTTTATGCATAATAATGATTGTGTGCAGCTTGTTATTCATGCCACAATCCATGGTAATCAAACTATTTAATCTTGATTATGCCATGCTTTAAATTTCATGTTGATAGTTAGAGAATAAAATCTGACCAAACTGTTTAATCTTGGCAGATCATTAGATAGGTAGAGTAAATAAAAGGAGCTCATCAGTTTAATCTGAGCCCTTGGATGATATAAGGTTAGAATTAGATAGTTTCCTACTTTAAAAGAAAATGGATAAGGGTTTGCTAGCCTAAATGCACCCAAATAAAATGAAGAAAAAATGGTAGGATGAGTAGATGGGTAAGTAGAAGAAAGGTTGCAGAAGTATGTTGATTGATTAGACAAAAGCACATTTATCATCTTTCAACATATATTTCAAATGTGAATGGGAAAATAAGCATGCATAAGGCTTAAAAAGTCAATTAATTAACTTCCCCCATTCATTTCACCCCTTTACTTTACTAATTTACCATAAATAAATTCAAAGTGCTCAAAAACCTTTAAGTCAAAGAGACTCAGAGCATTTCCCTGACTTTTGGAGGGACCAGACCCTCGGCTTAATGACTTAAGGACAACAACTACTAGATTCCCCCTCATAAAAAATTCATCTCCCTTCATTCCCCTTCATTTCCCTAATAAAACCCCTTTTCCTAAGGTTAAAACACTATTTGCCTAGGGAAAGTAATCACCCCCATGAAAAACCCCTTTTTCCCAAAAACCCACAAAAGCACATTACCCTAAGTATTAATGTTAATATGTGAAAACATCAAATTCACAAAAATAGCATTTACTTATTGTTGTGTCCCTTTTCCGCCCATTCATATTAATTACTAATTTATTATATTAAATCCCAATAATAAAACCCATTTCCCTGTATATATATAACTCCTACATATTAATTAACCCTACACCCCTTAGTTTAAATATAAACTATAATATATAGTAACCCCGACCGAAAGCTCACTAACTAATCGATCTGCGATTATGTTAGGAAAAGCGCCATTTAAACTCTCTGTTAATCTCCTCAGTGGCCTAATCCCACCTTAATCTGTCATTAACCCCAATACCACCGCACTTAAGTGCCCACTGGGCCCCCCACTAGCCTCCGTGTAGTTTCCCCGCCTGATCACCATGTGATCGCTCCCCTCGACATCCGACGACCCTTCTCCATATCGGGCCAACCCATCCGCCAAACGATACCCACCCGATAAAGTGGTTTGTCCACAAGCCCCCAATGCTACATGTCATTCAATGAATGGAATCGAGAGACCCCTCTCGAATACCACCAAGCCCACAAAAGCAGTACGAAATAAACCGCTTACTGCCCTCTCGCTAAATCACAAAACTTTCTACTATTCACTTTGTACCAAAATTCAAAAAAATCAAACCTTTACCCATTTAACATGAAAACCCCAGTTTTCCTCGTTTTCTCCTGTTTGTGCAGTAAAACCCTGTGTAACCCTTATGCACCACCTAAAGCCTCTGCTAACCAATTTAATCATGGTTTACTTCCCAAAAGCACTTTCAACTCACTCCATAGACCTATAAAGCTTGATAAAGCCATTAATGACCCTCCCTGTCAACCCAACATTTTCCTAACAGTTTGTTTTATCTTACAAGTGATCAAAAGACTAAAACCTTGGATAAATAGTCTTAATACTAGTCATAAGACCTGTTTACTACGAGGTTGTTAACAAATCTATTCAAACAAAGATGGAAAAGAAACATACAGTTAAGAGACAAGCAGAGGAAACATGAAATTAAATGATTTACTATTGAAATAGACAGTAAAAACCTAAAATATACAGTGAAGGTAAAAGGACATAGTAAAGAATAGTCAAAGTGTATCAGGGTTAAAGAGTATCAGATTGAATACCAAGTCAAGTAAAGCATCTAGCATGAAGACAAATAGTAGGGAAGACAGTTACAAAGCATACAGATTCATGTCAAAGTGAAGATAGATGAAAAAACATAGCAGTAAAAGTAAATAGTAAAAGTAAACAAGGAGGCAGTAAAGGTTAAATAGAGATGAAAACACTTTCACTAGCAACATTGAAGTTTATCCAAAATAAAAGTGAAAAACAGTGAAAATAAATTTAAGGTTAAAAGATGAAATCATAGTAGAAATGGTACATTCTTCAGAAATTTCCTGTTTAAGTCATAGTTTTATAAAAACTATTTAGGCCAATCAAAGATGAATTTGGAGAAACTGGAGGAGTTTTGTGTTTCTGAAAGGCTAATCTACAAAAACCTATCTCACTTTTTACACAGGTATTACCAAAAGTGAGATAAGTGCATGTCTTCACAACCTATTTTTTGGATTGTGCAAAGTCCTGTTTTTGACATCTCTTTGTAGAGAATATTGTGAACAAATGGAGCTGAATTTTGGGAAATGGAAAGAGGTTTATCTCAAAATCATACTTATATACAATAACCTCTTTCACTTTTTACATATCTATCTCAGATTGAGATATACAAAGGTATCAATGGGCCCTAATTTTGTAGAATTCCTGGGGCAGAATGCACAAAGAAAGGATGCAGTTAGTGACTTGGATGCCTCATTATCAATTAAGAGTTGCTATCAAATTTGACTCTCTCTTCTTTGTCGCCCTCAATCCATAAATATAGTGCCAAATATATTCATTAGTTTTGAGTGTCCTTTATTTAAGTTCTATTAATGTAAAACAGTTTGAGATATTTATAAAACCAATCTTGATATTTTGTCAAGATATTTCAGTTTAGAATTTGTATACATTCTTCTTCATTTTAAGTATTTTTGGTGGATTTCAAGACATTTCTATAGACATTTTCTCACAAATCAAAGTTCTATTGTATGAATGACTAGATTAGCTTGTTGGATCAAGGAATAAAGATCAAATATTTTACAAGATTCTTATGTAAAGTGAAATACAAATAAGTATTCTTTCATGTTCAATATTGTTTTTCCTTATGTTTTTTCCATAATATTTTGTGTAAATTTCTAAAATCTAAATTTATAGCAAGGAATGATATTTCAGAAATTGCTTGAATGCACTCTATCTTGACTGCTTTACATTCTTAACATTTTCTCCTAAACTATCTTAGCTAGGGAATTCTTAACTGCTCCTTAGCTTCCGTAGTTTCTCCTTTGATCTATAGCAAAGGATTCTTAATTTCCCTTTGTTCATGATCACCCTCTGTTCTTCATTCTGATCCCGGTCAAAGGATTCTTAAGTGCCCTTTCACCCTGGTTAGAATCACTTCACCCATTAGGCGTAAATATTTTCCTTTTGCTTTGCTAGCCTACCCTGTGAACATTCCCTTTAATGATCTGGTCTAGTTATGCTATCCATTTGTTGACTCCATAGCCCAATGGCTTGAAGCCCTAGCTCTATCCATCTGCTCCAAGAATTCCACCACCCAATCTTCAACACAAATCAAAAACCCCCTGAACATTCATAACTAGCCTAATATCCCATCAAACAAAGCTAAATCATATAGAGAGAGCCCTCTCTGGACTTAGGTTGGCTAAAGCCTAAGCCTAAAAGTTGGTTTGTGGTTACCCCGGTGATCTCTTTCCTTAACCTTGGGAAATTAATGGGTGATAACAAGGGGTGTAACACTAGATGAGATGGATGCTTCTATACTAGAGAGGAACAAAAATATGGTACTACTATTATGTGTGGGCATGTAGTTTGGGAGATAAATACCTTCATATGGGTATTGCATTGGATAAATACCATAATATATTAAGGATCATGTTATACATTTTTCATAATGGCTTGAGTTCCCTAACAAAGTTGGTGTTATTCAATATGAATCCTTAATTTGCATCCTATGGTAAACCTTAGACTTGGGACTTAAATATCTATTATTTTATATTGATATGACATTATCCTCAACTAACCTAATCGCATCTCTCAAACTCTAGATTTGTTTTTGTATTACTAATTAAGGGAGTCTTGAATTTCTAACAAACTAAATCTTACCTTAACAAAATATCTAATACTTTAGCATATACTAAATCTTCTTTCATCAAGTATTTTTTTAGTTATATTATTGGCATTGGCAGGGGCATTTTATATTATCCTCGTGTTACATACCATGTTTGTTGTGATCACATCCTAGGAATTTATCATGTAAGTCCAAATTTGAAAGAATGTGATAAGCACGAATCATTGTCATAAGCATTAGGTGGGAGCATGCAAATGAATTGAGTTTGATACTTTGTTTAAAATTTTCCCTTAGATGAAACTTGATTATGAGTAAACCCTATATGCCATTACTAGAGCTTATCCTTTTCTCCTGGGAATTGTCCATTGAGGTGAATATAGGATTATGTATTTTCTATTATAATGTACTCATGTAAATATAGGATTGTACATAGCTTTCATATCTCAAGAATTAAAAATTGAGATATGTTAATTATTTTTTCCTAACTATGGTATTATTTAACCATCAATTTCTAGTCATACTCTTAAAATTTTGAAGAAGCCTGAAACCAAGGTCAATGAATGATCTAAGTTAGTGAAAAATGTAATAAATTTTCATAATAGAATCAAAACCATAAAACAAAATGTTAATCGTGGATTTTTAAATCAAAGTTTTATGACTCCATTTTATTTTAAAATCTTAGTCACAAAGGTCAAAAATTGGTGTAAAACTTGTCAAAAATGACATTATAATAGGAATTGCAGAGTTTATGCTTGAAACTTAAAATTTATCAATGGGGAAATTACACACCCACTTCTACAAGACTGGAACCTTTCATAAATTGGATAAAACCTCATAAATATGGAAGCGCCCATTGTTAGCTCCCTATAATACTAGTGTAGCCCCCTTATTCTTATTATTAGTGTAGCCCCTTTATTGTTATTGTTAGTGTATCCCCCTACTTTTATTGTTGTGCCCATGTATTCCCCATATTATTATTGTTGTGCTCCATAGAAGCCAACTATTTTTATTGTTGTGGCTTTACATTATTATTGTTATGTAGGCTCTGATTATATTGTGACCCCTTAGACTCCTATATATACCAAGGAGGTCTTTCCATTTGTATCATCCAATAAGTATTCATTTATGTGATGTAAAGGAGGTTTACCCCTTGAAGAGGCTAATTTTCTAGTCATTGATCTATCTTTTCTTTTGTTTTGTGATCTAGTTACATAACATTTGGTATCAGAGCTTTGGATTCTCGAGTTTAGCTACTTCAAATAGGTCATCTAGAAATTTTCACTATAATATTTTTTCTACAAAGCTTCAAAAGCTAAAATTTTGATCATGTGGAGAAGAAATATTGATGAACTTCGTGTAGAAATTTCAAATCTTGGTTTACTATGTTTTATGAGATATGGTCCAAACAATTTAGAGTTTCTGTATGCTCCAGAATTTAGTCTCAAATAGATGACCTAGGAAAATCATCATAAATTTTGTTTCAAACGTCGGATTTGAATTCTGTAAAAATTGGATGAAAGTAAATGGAATTTAGTTTCTATTGTATTAATTTCAAGGCCGAAGGATGAAACAATGACATGTGGAATCCCATACAATTTCTCTCTATTGAACTATTCCATAATTAGGTCATCGTGGGAGAGTTGGCATAACTTTATATTGAAGAATACAATCTTGGTCTGACTTATGGAATTGTAAATAAGATTCAAATTTCTACCACACGACTAAATTTCAAACCTTGAGAGGCCAAATTTCAGAGATAAAATAGTTTAAATATCAAGCTCCAAAAAGAAAGAAGTAAAAGGTGTTTATTTTTTTTAAATTTGCATAAGTTTTGTTTGAAAACTCAGTCTGAAGCAATTCAAATGGCATAGTAAAGAATAGATATCATGTTCTTTTTTCCAATTTTCCTCAAAACAAAAAAATAGATACTCTCAGTAAGAAACTAGAAAGCTTTACTATGACACATGAAGAAGAGGAAGAAATGCAACAAGACATATCAAAATTACACAACCAAGTGCAACAAATTTCGCTCTCGCAAAGAATAACCAAAAATGAAATGGAAGCTAAGATGGATGGTTTGAATAATGGTTTAAAATTATACATGGAAGGTTTGAAGGATGGATTAAAAGCATACATGGAAGCTAATATGGATGGTTTGAAGAATGGTTAAAAGTAGATATGGAAGGTTTGACAAATTTTCTAGAAGAAATGCTTCCTAATGGCGAAAAGGTATTCCATGAAACTCATGATGAGAACAAAATGACTGTTAATCATGATTTTAGAGACTCTAAATTTGGATTGAATACCAACCACATTCCAAAGATCGATATGAGGAAGTTTTATGGCAAGGATCCAGTGACATGGATACTATAGATGGAGTAATATTTTGATCTACCTGATGTGTAACACACAGAAAAGGTATGCATTGCATCTTTATATTTAGAACCCAATTGATAAATATCAATTTATATAGAGGAAATTATAGCACTTTATGAGGATACAAATAGCAACACCTTCTTTCGCCAATTGATAAATCTCAAACAAAAGGGTTCAATGGCAGAGCACATTGAGGACTTCCAACAATTGAATATGAGGGTAATTGATATTCCAGAGGAGCATAAAATTGATTCCTTCATAGGGACTTTAAAGGATAACATCCAACATGAGATTTAACTTTGGGAACATGATTCATTGGAGAAGGCATTTAGGGTGGCAAGAAAAGTTGAAAGAAAAATTATGACAACAAAGAAGTCTACCACTCACAACTATAAAGATGGAAGTGTTGTTGCTCCTAGCCTTCCACAACCTACAAGGTTGACACCACAACAATTAGAGAAAAAAATAGCAAAATGAATTTGCGTTGGGCATGGAATCCCCCCAAGGCATGTTTTGGGGCTCAAAGCCCAAGTTTTGACCCAATATTGTTGTAAAGACTCCACGAATTTCGAGTGTGGAGCGCAAAATGTATGATAGAGTCACAAGGTTGTCCACCCTGGTCTTGTAATGTAATGTTGGTCTACCCATGGTCAGCGGACCATGGGATTGTATCAATAGAGTGAGGCTCTAAGTGTAAAAGATAACTAACTAGAGAAGAAAAGATAGAAAAGAGTAACAAGTCTAAGTGATTGAGTCACAAGTGTAAAGTGTGTCTTTGTGTCGTAGAGTAGGAGAAGGCTCTGCAGCTGAGTGTGCGGACCCCTGCAGTTGAGTGTGTAGGGCAGAGTTGAGTCTGTAACCGAGGAAGAAAATAATAAGAGAAATTTTCATCTTAATTTTGTGTATCTGTTCTTGGGTTATTACATGTTTGATATAAATTGCAAATATACTGTTTATTTACTCCGTGCACCTGTATGAATGATTTATATTGCTAAGTATACTTTACGCATGCAAGTAAGCTAATTTAATCAACTAACAGCAGAATAATAGTAAAGACTTGGGTAATAATAGCGTTTGGCTCCCGAGTAGGGCTACACGAAGGCAGCATCTCAGGCTGCAAGGTACGGGTAAGTGCGCGTAGTGACATGTGCGCAGGGTCAAACCACGGACCACTTGAACTCATCAAACATCTCCAGAGTGCGGAAACTTAGTTCTAGCACCCTCCCATACTACTTTGGGTGAGACCTCAGTCCGCGCTCTATGGACTGTTGCCGAAAGGGCTAGTAGTACCGAGATTTGTTTGGCTAAATCACCTTTGAACCTGGGTCAAGCCCCAACAAGCCAACAAATGGTTCCATTGTCAGGATCTGCATAAGATATGTCTGATGTTGTGTCACTGGAATCTGATAAAGAAAGAAATTGAAGGGTGGCTGGATAGAAAGATTCAAGAATTCGCGGCACATGAAAATAGGAATTCGTGAGTATCAAAGGAACAGTGGTTAGAACGCTACTTATATACGGAAATCCACAAAATTTTCTTTGCATCCTTCCCCTCTGAGTTTTACGAGTGGATCACGAAGTTAGCAAACAATCAAGGAAGGTGTAGCCTCGACAAACCCATTGTGTGGACTCCAGAATTAGTGCGCAGACTAGAAGCATCGGAAGATAAGATCACGCATGTTGTGGACCATTGGCTCAATCGAATTATAGGAGGGTTTATCACCGAGTTCGTTGTAGATACCTGGATTAAAATGCAACTGTGTGAAAAGCGGGTTATGCGAATAAATTGATGTTTGGGACTACGTGAAGTGGGAGGATCTATAGAAACGAAGGTACCGCAGAAATAGAAACTAGCCCCTTGATTTCGCCTCGGCAAGAAATCAAGGAAGTGCTCGCGAAAGTTTCACCAAGAAGTGTGATCAGTCTGATAAGGTAGCGAATCCCGCACATACCACCCCCACCTACACCACCATTAGTTTCACCATCTTCATCCCCATCTCCGCCCACGCCACCTCTGCCACCACCACAGTTCAACATGGCAAGCGTAATAAAGTTGTCAGTGTTCAAAGAAGTAGGGAACAAAGATCCGGACCAATTTTGGTTCGTGGTAAAGGTTGTATTAGAAGCACAAGGAGTCATGGATGACAATATAAAGAAGGCAACACTGGTAAGCGCATTGTAGGATCGTGCACTAATATGGTACATTAAGCATTCCAATGACAATCCAAACGCAGGAATTGTGGATATCCAAGTTGTGCTAAACAGGGAATTTAGAAGACCAAAACCAGAGACACAATCAATTATCGAGTTGAAGGAAATCGCTCTGCTTCTAGGTGAGACCCGCTGGGAGCTGGATCAAAGACTGAAGGGTATGATTCGCCAAGCCAACATGACCTTTACGAATGGGCAGCATCACCCATGGTTTGTAGCATCACTAACGCCACATCTAATGACTGCGCTATCACAGCAGAAGCTATCCACCCAGGCTGAAGCCTTGGAGATTGCAATGAGACTGCACGAGACCCCAATACAAGATCCTAGTCTGGGAGTCCAACAAATCCACACGCAATTGAGAAACCTATGTCTGGAGATGCAAAGTTTGAAACAAGATAGGATAACTCGCCCAAAAGCACGCGAGGAGGTATGGTGCATAAAGTGCAAAGGCCAGGGACATGACAAGGACCATTGTCCAGTCTTCGCGAACTACCTAGCGGGAGGAGGACCAATGCCATTGAGACCAGAGGCATAAGAAGGACCAAGCGCGGCGCCTGTAGTATGGTGCGTGATTTGTCAAATAGGAGGGAATCATGCTATAGATAACTTCCATCTATTACAGAAGTATACACAGACGTCCCAACAGTTGTTCTGTAATTTTTGTAGATTAGTAGGCCATGATGAGTGCACCTGTAGAAGTTATGAATTGATGATGGATCAGACCCCTACCTACAGAGTTCAAGCCGAAATGCAAGCCCTTGATCAAAATGTATGGATGGCATGCACTGGATTTCAGGGGCGCAGACGTGGTCAAGGTGGAATAGGACTCGGAAGGGGACGCGAACAACTGATTTGTTACAATTGTGGAGGGCTAGGGCATTATGCCCGCGATTGTACAAATCCGACGAGAGCATCATGTTTATATTATACCCAGTTTGATCATGAGACAGAGGACTACCCCACACTGATAGCGAGGTTGTGTGATAAAGGAACACTCCAACCTCCACCGACTCAGAACCTACAAATGATGAGGTATGAGATGCACGAAGAGGACCCAAATGTGAATATCGTGCTTCGAAGTGGTATTACGACAAGAGATGACAAAGGTAAGCAGCTAGAAGAGAGTGCTTGGGTTTGCAAGGCTCCAATAAAGGAACTAGAGTTCGATTTCGAGCACGCAAAGGAGACATTAATGGAAGCTAATAAGAGCTTCACGGAGGCCTCCACTTTAGGTAGTAAAGACAAACTATAACCGGAGATGGACCCATCAATGCTCACAACCTTTCTAGAGACATGCATGAAGCTGCTGCATGATATCAAGGCTATGAAGGGACTACAAGAACTCATCACTAGGTGCACTGGTTCAAGAGAACTGCGTGTATTCCAGAATCTCAGGAAGCACACAACGCGAACGGGAAGTGAGATGAGATTGACTGTGCAAATTAGGGAATATGACATGGATCTTTGGAGTTCTCGCGCTTCTGTCTCCAAGCACTGGATGTTGGGGTCCTCCTATAGAGTTGTCAGGACCTCAAGTGCTTGTTCCAATGTGCTGGTATAGTCCCATACTGCACCTCCAATTTCCTCTAGTCTCGCTGTGATAGCGCTAGCGCGCTGTTCTCTGACTTCCAGGGGAGTGGATGGTTGCGCCTTTAACCGCAGCTCGGCGATCTAAAGATTCAGCTCCAGCTGAACCTTTGTTGAAGGCCAAGGAAGAAACAACAAAGGTTCATATGGAGTTGAATCTTTAGATCGCCGAGTTGTAGTTAAAGGCGCAGCCATCCACTCCCCCAAAAGTCAGAGAATAGCGCACTAGTGCTATCACAGTGGAACTGGAGGAAATTGGTGGTGCAGTACGGGACTGTACCAGCATGTTGGAACAAGCACTTAAGGTCCTCACAACTCTGCAGGAGGACCCCAACATCTAGCGCTTGGAGATAGAAGCATGAGAACTCTAGTAGCAATATGACAGTGTCCAAGGAACTGCACAAACAATAGTCCTCACCCAGAGGTTTGCAAGGATGCATCAAGCCAAAGCACTGAAGGAGCAGGTGGACACAGTGCGACACAAGGAGGCAGTTCTCAAAGCGCGTGTTCAGCCTAGGATTAATGAGGCTTTCATTATCATGGCAAACATCAAAGGGAAGCTCACGCACATACAGGGGATGCACACATTGATGCAGAGAATCACCCCAGACATAGAGGTCTCAAAACAGCGAATGCAACAGATACATCAAGCAACAGCTCAGTGTGTTGCGAGCCTCAGTACAGTTTGAGAATAGCTGGAGGGACTCCGAGCCAAGATCATCGTGCCAAAAGAGGGAATCGAGGGCGAGTCACAATGTTTGTGTTGGGGGCTTGTTGGGCATGGAATCCCCCCAAGGCATGTTTTGGGGCTCAAAACCCAAGTTTTGACCCAATATTGTTGTAAAGACTCCGCGAATTGCGGGCGCAGAGCATGAAATGTATGATAGAGTCACAGGGTTTTCCACCCTAGTCTTGTAATGTAATGTTGGCCTACGCATGGTTCGTGGACCATGGGATTGTATAAATAGAGCGAGGCTCTAAGTGTAAAAGATAACTAACTAGAGAAGAAAAGATAGAAAAGAGTAACAAGTCTAAGTGATTGAGTCACAGGTGTAAAGTGTGTCTTTGGGTTGTAGACTAGGAGAAGGCTCTGCAGCTGAGTGCGCAGTGGCATAGTAGTCCGCAGCTGAGTGCGCGGACCCCTGCAGCAGAGTGCGCAGGGCAGACTCGAGTCTGTAACCGAGGAAGAAAATAATAAAGAGAAAATTTTATCTTAATTCTATGTATCTCTTCTTGGGTTATTACATGTTTGATATAATTTGCAAATATACTGTTTATTTACTCTGTGCACCTGCATGAATGATTTATATTGCTAAGTATACTTTACACATGCAAGTAAGCTAAGTTAATCAACTAACAACAGAATACTAGCAAAGGCTTGGGTAATAACAGCATTTGGCCCCCAAGTAGGGCTGCATGAAGATATCATCTTAGACTGCGCATAGCGACATGCATGCAGGATCGAACCACAGACCACTTGAACTCATCAGACATCTCTAGGGTACGAAAACTTGGTTCTAGCACTCTCCCATACTACTTCGGGTGAGACCTCAGTCAACGCTCCACTGACTGTTGCTGAAAGGGCCAATAGTACCGCAATTTGTTTGGCTAAACCACCTCTGAACCTGGGTCAGGCCCTAACAAGCCAACAAATGGTTCCGTTGTCAGGACCGATATTTTCATAAGAGATGTCTAATGTCATGTCACTAGAATCCGACAAAGAAAGAAATTGAAAGGTGGTTGGATAGAAAGATTCACAAATTCACGGCAAAGGAAAATAGGAATCTGTGAGTATCGAAGGAACAATGGTTATAGCTCTACTTATATATGGAAATCCATGAAATTTTCTTTGCAACCTTCCCCTATGAGTTTTACGAGTGGATCAAGAAGCTAGCAGACAATCAAGGAAGGTGTAGGCTCCACAAACCCATTGTGTGGACTCCAGAGTTGGTGAGCAGACTAGAAGCATCAAAAGATAATATCACATGCATTGTGGACCATTGGCTCGATCGAATTATAGGAGGGTTTATCACTGAGTTCATGGTAGATACTTCAGTCAGCTACAGCGAGGCGGAATGACGCTTCCTCAAAGGACCATGAGTTAAGTACGTTAAATCTTTGAACACTTGGATCAAAATGCTACTGTGTGAAAAGAGGGTTATGTGAATAAATTGATGTTTTGGGCTACGCGAAGTGGGAGGATCTATAGAAAATAAGGTAGCGTAGAAATAGAAACCAACCCCTTGATTTTGCCTTGGCAAGAAAGCGAGGAAGAGCTCATGAAAGTTTCACCAAGAAGTGCGATCAGTCTGATAAGGCAGTGAATCCCGCACATACCACCCCCACCTACACCACCACCAGTTTAACCATCTTCACCCCCATCTTCGCCCACACCACCTCCTCCACCACCACAATTCAATATGGCGAGCGCAATAAAGTTGTTGGTGTTCAAAGGAGTAGGGAACAAAGATCCGGACCAATTTTGGTTCATGGTAAAGGCTGTATGGGAATCACAAGGAGTCATGGATGGCAATATAAAGAAGGCAACGCTGGTAAGTGCGTTGCAGGATCGTGCACTAACGTAGTACTTTAAGCATTCCAATGGCAATCCAAACATAGGAATCACAGATATCTAAGTTGTGCTAAACAAGGAATTTAGCAGGCCAAAATCGGAGACATAGTCAATTATTAGGTTTAAGGAAATCACAATGCTTCCAGGCAAGACCCCCTGGGCACTGGATCAAAGACAAAAGGGTATGATTCGTGAAGCCAACATTACCTTGACATATGGGAATCACTACGCATGGTTTGTAGCATCACTAACGTTGCAACTAAGGACCGCGCTGTCATAGTAGAAGCTATCCACCCAGGCCGAAGCCTTGGAGATTACAATGAGACTGCATGAGACCCCAATACAAGATCCTAGTTTGGGAGTCCAACAGATCCATGCACAGTTGAAAAACCTGTGTCTAAAGATGCAGAGTTTGAAACAGGATAGGACAACTCGCCCAGAGGCGCACGAGGAGGTATGGTGCATAAAGTGTAAAGGCTAGGGACATGACAAGGACCATTGTCCAGTCTTCGTGAACTACCTAGCGGGAGGAGCACCAATGCCATTGAGACCATAGACACAAGCAAGACCGAGCGCGGTGCCTACATTATGGTGCGCGATTTGTAAGATAGGAGGGTAGCATGCTACATATAACTGCCATATATTACAGAAGTATATGCAAACGTCCCAGCAGTTGTTCTGTAATTTCTGTAGGTCAGTAGGCCATGATGAGTGCACCTGTAGAAGTTATGAACTGATGATGGATCAGACCCCTACCTACAAAGTTTAGGCCAAAACATGAGCCCTCGATCAAAATGCATGGATGGCACGCACTAGATTTCAGGGGCGCAGACGCGGTTGAGGTGGAATGGGACTAGGAAGGGGATGCAGACCGCTGATTTGTTACAATTGTGGAGGGCAAGGGAATTATGCCCGCGATTGTACAAATCTGACGAGAGCATAATATTTATATTGTACCCAGTTTGATCATGAGATGGAGAATTTCCCCACACTGATAGCGAGGTTGCGAAATAAAGGAACACTCCAACCTCCACCGACTCAGAACCTGCAAATGATGAGGTCTGAGCTGCATGAAGAGAACCTGAATGTAAATATCATGCTCTGAAGTGGTATTATGATAGGAGATGAAAAAGGTAAGCAACAAGAGGAGAGTGCTTGGGTTCTCAAGGCTCCAACAGAGGAACCAGAGTTCGATTTGGAGGGTGCAAAGGAGACATTCATGGAAGCTAAGAAGAGCTTCACGGAGGCCTCCACTTCAGGTAGTAAAGACAGACTAGAACTGAAGATGGACCCATCAATGCTCACTACCTTTCTGGAGACATGCATGAACCTGCTACGCAATAGCAAGGCTATGAAGGGACTGCAAGAACTCATCACTAGGTGCATTGAGTCAAGAGAACCGCGCATAGTCCGGAAGGTCGGGAAGCACACAACGCGAACGGGAAGGGAGATGAGATTGACTATGAAAATTGCGGAATATGAAATGGATCAAGTGATTTTGGATTTAGGATCGGATGTGAACATCCTACCAAAGCAGACATGGGAGCGCATGGGTAGGCTCGCGTTGCAATGGTCTCCTATTCAATTGTGAATGGCAAACCAGCAAAAGATCCTACTGATGGGAAGATTGCAAGGAAAAACGGTAAATATAGAAGGTGTGAGCGCGCTTGAAGATTTCGAAGTGATAGAGATTGTCGATGACAACAATCCCTATCTCACGCTACTAGGAATAGATTGTGCCACTGACATGAATGGAGTGATAAATCTAAAGAAGCGCAAGATGATTTTTGAGAAAAGTCACTACGGATAGTGGTACCTTTAGACCCTGCGGAAGGATCGCGCTACAAAAAGCCAGTGCGTGACGACGAGAGCGACGACGATCTGGACTATATCTACAAGATAACCGCATGGGAGCAGGATTGGGTGAATCTAATAGTGGATGGCAGGATTTCTTGGGAGCGCAAAAGCTCCTGCACCTCAAATTCGGATAAGGAAATAGAACAATGGCAGAAACGGTTACACGAGGTAACCACGCTCAATTGCAACATGATGGTAAGATCACTACGCTGCGTGACGACAGAGGTAAGAGATTTGCCTATGTATGATGGGTAGACAGTGGTGGATTATTTCCTGAATAAATTTGAAAGAGAGGTGCCAGAACAGTAGCGGTTTGATGCTCTGAAATGGGTACTATGCGCTACACCCGCAAGATGGTGGGGTACGCATCAAAGAAGTTTTGAGAACTAGCGCGAATGTATAAGGATGATGCTCATATGATTTGGAAATCCTCAGATGAGGATGAAGGGTAGGTATGATGGATGAAACAGCCTGCGCACCCACCTCTCCAGATGGATACAGGCGTATGGTACGCAACCTGAATGAATGCTCACCGTCCTCACTATAGGAAATAGGACCAACAAGCAAGAGAGGGCAAGAATATGGCATGAACAACAAAGTAGGATAAGACCAAGCACGTCGCAGATTATCCGCGTGGAAGCCTTTGACAAAGTATGCAAAGTACTAGACATGGTTCACCATGTGAGACGCACTGACTGGGATCTGCGTGTACCAGTGGTTCTATGGGCTTATAGGACCATGTGAAAAACCCTGGCTGCGCGGACACTTCCGACACTGGAGTATGAAGCAGATGTTGTAATCCCTATGGAACATGCAAAGCCTAGTCAACGCATGATAGCACCCGTAGATACAACAGTTTGTGAAGCTCAGAAAGAAGGAATCACACAGCTGCAAGAGACAGAACACATGAGACTTGAGGAAGAAATCCAACAGGGAAACCTTAGACTTTGCGAACTTGAAAAAGAAAGGGTACGGTTAACAGAGAAAAGCACTTTGATGGACGCGAAGGTCAAGAAGCTGGAAGATGACATAAAGGAAGAGTTTGTCGCCAAGAAAACTAGGATGATAAGGCAAGGTGCATACGATCCTACTGACAAGTTTAAGAACTATCATTGTGAATTGCTTAGTTTGATGCTTTGGCTTGTACTGCATATCATCAAGCATAGTGATCAGGGTAGCACGTTGCAAATGAGAAACTACACAACAATAGAAGGTGGGGATTCTCCAAGAACTGTGATAGAGGACAGGATGGCGCTCCTCATGGATGGTACGACCACCTGACTAGCCAAAGGAAGGATAGTCTTAGCACTCTAGGCAGTTGAAAGGCAGCGCAAGACTATCAACTATCCTGCCCGGGAGCTGAGCAATGTTGGAGATGTGCGTAGAAGCAGAGAGTCACAAGGTCTGTGACCACGCACAGGGGACTGCGCTGCCATGTAGATTAGCTAGAAAGTGACCATTGAAGTCACTATTCATGATGGGATGATCGACTTGAGGCCAAATGGAGCGGACAGCGGATAGTTAAGATGCGATTTATGGGCAAGATTTGGGAAAATATGCCACCAAGAAAGCATTAATGACCTGGAATTGGGGGGAACGGTCGAATTCGAATTCAAAAGGTGCTATAAAATGCAAAGGGATGCCCAGCAAACAACACTTGGTCATTTGAGAATTGAGCGATTAAGCAAAGCCTTAAGCATTATGAGCCAAGCATTAATTGAGCCCCTAAATTCGCGAGTAACAGATTACAACCGAGATACAATGACAGAAACTAAGGATGGTCTGGGAATAGAAGAGGTAACCGCCGGTGAGGCCACACAGACCCCAATTGTGGAAGATGTTCCCGAAGGTGCCGGGGTTGTGGCAGAGATCCCCAAATCACCGCGTACACCAAGACCCAAAAAGAATAAAAAAGCAATGGCTCTAGTACGCATGTCCCTGAGGAACTCGCTGCACAGCAAACTATCAATGGAAGAAAATGGGAAAGCTGTCTTGATAGAAACAGATGAGGAGGAAGAAGATTTGCAGGCCCTTATCATCGCAGAGGAAGAAGATGAAGGCATGGAGGAGGATATTCAACCTACACATGTTGCGACGAAACTTCCCGCATATGTCCCCCCGCCGAAAGGGAAGGCAAAAGTGCCCAAGGACTTGGACGAAACCAAGAGTTCACTCCAAACCCCGTTCCTCCCAAATGGCATTGTGTTTGAAGGCACGCACTTGGGTCACGTGCCAACCATGGAGTTTGAAGATTGGGACCTCGTTGACTGCGAGAAGTTCCCTCACCTAGAGACCGAGAATCTCATGAAGTAGAACAGCGTGGGGATGGTGACAACATTAGAGCCGCGGAAGTGGCTGCGGAGTGGAAAAGGCCAGGCTACTAAACCTGCTATGGGTGCCTCATTTCCATTGTGCCTCGATAGCCATTTTCATCATCAGGTAGCTGCTCTACCTGGTGCATGATGGGTATCTATGGCTGGAGGAGCCTATCCCCATCACGATACACCTAATCCATCACATTTCCTAGCTACCATATAAAGGAAAGAACCCCGCGACCATATCAGAAGGGAAGGGTAGTGATTTGGCCCTTTCGGAGTCCATGAAGACAAAATACAAGCTGGAGAAGAAGAAGAGGGGCTACACCATCTCCAGCATCAAGGACAAAGCGGTACACTTAGCAACCCATATCCTGGCCGGCAAATTTATGCGAAAGTTCCGCGCCAATGAGGTACCAGAGCCGGTGGTCCCACTAGTCGAGCAGTGCGCGGAGGGGGTCCAGTTTAACTGGTCTAAATTCCTCTGTGCAGAATTTCTGAAGAATTGTCACAAAGCCCAGGAGCAGGGTAAAACCTTCCACTATGCGTGGTTGTTACTATACATAGTTCTCGTAGCAGGGGAACTGCCAAAGGACAGTCAATTCCCCAGCATTGACAGAGAATTATCGGAGGCCGCGAAGTACACTTCACTCTAGGCCACGAAGGATGCAAAAAGGATACGCCACAGCAAGATCTTCTGTGTGCTCATGGAGATGAACATCCGGATGTGGATCAATCGGAAGCCGCGCTTGTTGCCCACAATGTACAACAGTCTGTAGAGTTTTGCAGAATTAAAAGCCGACATGCATAATATATAAATCAGGGTGTGCAAGGACACAATGAAGTAGAGGACGAAGCTACTATTTGTAGCCACTGACGACTCCATTTTCATTGTCCTGGAGGCATGGCCTTCGAAATGGAACGCCCTAGATCTTGCAGAACTCGAGAGGGCGGCAGCACAGAAGAGGAAGGACGATGCCAAGCTGCGCGTCACATAGTTGGTCGAGAAAAAGCGGAAGGAAATAGTAGCAGCTGAGGCAAGGGCAGCGCGGGAGGCAGCGCAGGAAGCCGCCGAGCAGAAAAAGGCCACAGAAGTAGCCGCAACACAGGAAGCAACCGCGAAGGTGGTCGAAGGCCAAGCAACGCCCTCACAGGGGTAGGAGGTAGAGGAAGTAGAAACAATAGAAGGGAGGGCAGACCCAGGGACCGCATCCACATAGTTGAAGTGCCCACACACAGCAAAGAGAGCAGGACCGAGGAAGAAGGTCAAGGCTTCGAAGTTGGCAATTGACCTGATCACCCTAACCGAGGGTGATCTCCATGACATCGGCAAGACAGTGCGCAATGTCACCAATGAGGCTCTTCAAGATTTTACGCAGGAGCACTAGACTGTGTTAAGGGCCCTCAGGGCATAGTTATAGGAGTTATAGGTACGTCCCCCTCAGGCGAGTACCCTTTCAACCCACCTCGCAGTAGGATCCTCAGCAGCAGGGCAGATGCTGCGTGCACAGATGACAAACACAATAGTGTTGTTAGAAGGGGCCCTAGTAGCAACGAATGAGGCCGATCCATTTTCAGTGAGCATGATGAAAGGCCTTGGCCTTAATCTGGCTGCCCTGCCGCGTGAGAAACTGTATCTACTACAGGATGGGATAACGACAGAGCTGCACGCTAGGGAGAGCCACGCGATCCAAGTCCTCAGCGAAAAAAAGATAAACATGGAACAACTCAGCTTGCAGCGCGATGAATTGGTGTCGTAAAATCAGCAGTTGATACAAGGGGTAGGCAATGCTTGCTGCAATGTCCTAGAGCTGGTTATCCCAGCAAATCTACCAATAGAGATGCGGATCCACAGACTAGCAGCAGGAGTCCATGAGGCCAGTGAATAAATGACAAAGGTTTAGCTAGAGCTGATTCTTAAGATCGTTAAGCTACGGTTAAAGGCACAACCATCCACTCCACCGGAAGTCAGAGAACAACGCGCTAGCGCTATCACAGTGGGACTGGAGGAAATTGGAGGTGCAGTATGGGACTGTACCAGCATGTTGGAACAAGAACTTGAGGTCCTCACAATTCTGCAGGAGAACCCCAACATCCAACGCTTGGAGACAGAAGCGCGAGAACTCCAGTAGCAATACGACAGTGTCTGAGGAACTGCACAAATAGTAGTCCTCACCCAAAGGCTTGCGAGGATGCAGTAAGCCAAAGCACTGAAGGAGCAGGTGGACGCAACACAACACAAGGAGGCAGTTCTCAAAGCACGCATTCAGCCTTGGATTGATGAGGCTTTCACTATCACGAAAAACATTGAAGGGAAGCTCATGCAGATACAGGGGATGCACACATTGATGCAGAGAAGCACCCCAGACACAGAGGTCTCAGAACAGCGGATGCAACAGATACAGCAAGTAGCAACTCAGTGCCCTGTGGACCTCAGTATAGTTGGAGGGACTTCGTGCCAAGATCACCGCGCTGACAGAGTGACTCAAGGGCGATTCATGATGTTTTTGTTGGGGGCCTATTGGGCATGGAATCCCCCCAAGGCATGTTTTGGGGCTCAAATCCCAAGTTTTGACCCAATATTGTTTTAAAGACTCCGCAAAATGCGGACGCGGAACGCGAAATGTATGATAGAGTCATAGGGTTGTCCGCCCTAGTCTTGCAATGTAATGTCAGCCTACCCATGTTCCACGGACCATGGGATTGTATAAATAGAGTGAGGATCTAAGTGTAAAAGATAACTATCTAGAGAAGAAAATACAGAAAAGAGTAACAAGTCTAAGTGATTTAGTCACATCTGTAAAGTGTGTCTTTGGGTCATAGAGTAGGAGAAGGCTCTGCAGCTGAGTGCGCAGAGGCCTAGTAGTCCGCAGCTGAGTGCGCGGACCCCTGCAGCTAAGTGCGCAGGGCAGAGTCAAGTCTGTAACCGAGGAAGAAAATAATGAAGAGAAAGTTTTATCTTAATTTTGTGTATCTGTTCTCAGGATTACATGTTTGATATAAATTTCAAATACACTATTTATTTACTCCGGGCACCTGCATGAATGATTTATATTGCTAAGTATACTTTACGCATGCAAGTAAGCTAAGTTAATCAACTAACAATGAAATACTAGTAAAGGCTTGGGTAATAACAGCATTCGGCCCCCAAGTAGGGCTGCGTAAAGGCAGCATCTTAGGCTGCGAGGTACGAGTAAGTGCACGTAGCGACGTGCACTCAGGGTTGAACCGCGGACCACTTGAACTCATAGTACATCTTCAGGGTGCAAAAACCTGGTTCTAGCATCCTCCCATACTACTTCAGGTGAGACCTCAGTCCGCGCTCCACAGACTATTGCCGAAAGGGCCAGTAGTACCAGGGTTTGTTTGGCTAAATCACCTCTGAACCTGGGTCAAGTCCCAACAAGCCAACAAATTGTTACATTTGTGATAGCAAATACACTAAAGGTCATAAGTGTGATGAGGAGAAATTATTTTACATAGACTGTGAAGAGGAGGAATAAAATGAACAAGAAACATCAAATGAAGAGTATATACACCAGGAACCAACCCCAGAGAAATAAGAAATGAATCTGACCATATATTTTAATTCATTGGTGGGAATTACCACTCCTCAAGCTCTCAATATATAAGGATATAACAAGAAGAAAAAGGTAATAATGTTGATTGATTCAGGTAGTACCCATAATTTTATTCATTGTAAGATATCCAAGAAATTTAATTTCTTTTTATATCTAGCACCAGAGTGTCAAGTGATGGTTGAAAATGGAAGAACTATAAATTTCTCTGGAAAGTGCCATAATATCAAACTAGCCATGGGGGAATATGTATTGAATAGTCCAATGTTTTCCATTCCAATGGGTGGTGTTGATGTTGTACTAGGAGTCCAATGGTTACAATCTTTGGGGACAATAGCTTTTAATTTTCAAGGAATTTTCTTGAATTATTTTTGGAAGGAAAGGAAATTGAATTAAGGGGTATCACGGAGAAACTAGGGAAGACAATTATATCTAATGGCATGACAAATCTTTTAAAGAAATAACAAAAAGGCATAATTGCAAAATTATTCTCACTAGAGGTACAAACATCAAAATCATTTATTTCTCAAGATCTCCAAAATGTATTGGAAAATCATTCCAAGGTATTTGAGAATCCCAAAGGCCTCCCACCTATTCATGATTATGATCATGCTATTGACTTGATTCCTAGAAGTGTTCCTCCAAACATCAAGCCTTATAGATATCCCTATTCCCAAAAGAGTGAAATTGAATGTATGGTTGCAGAAATGCTAGAGATCAGTATAGTTCAACCTAGTCAAAGTTATTTCTCTTCTCTAGTAGTATTGGTGCACAAAGAAGATGGATCATGGCGTATGTGTCCAGATTATAGGTAGCTCAACAAGCTCACTATTAAAGATAAATTTCCCATTCTTATCATTTCTGAATTGTTTGATGAATTACATGGAGCAATTTACTTCACCAATCTAAATCTTCATTCAGGATATCATCAAATTAGAATGAATACTGAATACATTATAAAAACTCCATTCATAAATCATGAAGGTCATTATGAATTTTTGTTCATGCATTTTGGCCTTACTAATGGACCTTCCACATTTCAAGATTTGATGAATTCCATTTTCAAACCCTTCCTTAGAAAATTTGTGTTAGTATTTGTTGATGATATACTAATATATAGAAAGTATTGGAAGGATCATGTTCAACATGTTGACAGGGTGCTTAAACTATTGGAGGAGAAGAAATTATATGCAAAATCCTCCAAATGTGTTTTTGGAGTACAAGAGGTGGAATATTTGGGTCATATTGTATCTCACAAGGGTGTTAAGGTAGACAGTAACAAGATTAAATCCATTAAGGAATGGAAAATCCCCACAACCCTAAAGCATCTTTGAGGATTTCTCATGTTGATAGGGTATTATTGCAATTTTGTTAATAATTATGGGAGAATTAAAAAACCTCTAACAACATTACTAAAGAAATATGCATTTTCTTGTACTCTGGAAGCAACTAAGGCCTTTGAACATCTTAAAGAGGCAATTTTCCAAGCACTGGTCTTAGCTACACCAAAATTCACAAAAACCTCTATTGTGGAATGCAATGCCTCAATAAATGGAATTGGTGTTGTTTTAATGCAAGAAGAAAGACTCGTTGCTTTTGAAAATCATCCAATCAAGGGAAAGTATTTACACAAACCTATGAGAAGGAAATGTTGGCAATACTACATGCACTAAAGAAATGGTGGTCTTACCAAATGGGAAGACACTTCAAGGTAAAAACATATCACGATAGTCGGAAATACTTTTTGGAACAAAGATTGTCTTCATAATATCAACAAAAATGGGTCAAAAATATGTTGGGTTATGACTTTGAAATCGTCTACAAAAAAGGGAAGCAAAATTTTGTTGCAGATGCACTCTCAAGAAAGGATGAGGATGTGGAAGCATTGCTCTATTTAATTTCTATTATCCAACCTGACTGGATAACTGAAGCAAGGGATGAATGGAAGAATGATGAAGATGTGTGGACACTCATTCAAAAGTTGCAGCAATATCCTAATACATCTTATACATTTATCTAGAAAAATGATTCATTATGGTACACAGATTGCTTATATCTTTGTAAGAATTCCCAACTCAAACAAAACATTCTTTTGGAATGGAATTCCTCCTCCTTAGGAGGGCACTGATGAGCCCCAAAAATGTACAATTATTTGGGCTCATTCAACCTCCTAATTTGACTTAGTCCACCATTCTCATTTGTTTATTGCATGTTTTTTATTATTTTTATGTTAATAGAGTGAATTTGGTTAGTCATTATGCCGACAAGTCTAATGGGTGCTTTGTGTAGCCTTGTTGGTCAACTTGGAGACAAAATTGAAGGTCTTAATGAGCACTTGGCAGCCAAATTCGTGGGAGAACAAGCTAGAGGATTTGTAGGAAGGTGTCCCCCTCATTTATGGACCCTTACCTCGAATTCTCCACCATCAGCTCGGAGTTCAAAGGCCACCAAATCAATGAGCTCAAGGGCAGCCAAGCAAGTCAAGTTGGACTGCTGTTAACTACAAGTCTTGGGCAGCCAAGTCCCTAACTTTTAGGAGGACTGTTGGGTCCTCAAATTGTATAAATAAGAAGGCTTGGGGCCTCATTTTGGTTAGCTAGTGGTTGGTCATTTTTGTTAGCTAGTTGGTAGTCATTTTTGGTAGCTAGTTAGTCATTTTGTTTTAGCCATCAGTTAGCTAGCTTGTAGTTCGATTTTTAGGCCATGGATTAGCTTTGCTTTTAGCTCATTCTCAAGCTCTCCTTATGGACAGTTTTGATGTACTTTTCATTTCTTGATTAATAAAGATGGATCCAGCTTTGCACCATCTCTAAATCTTTCATGGGAGGCTGTAGCTCTTGGGGTTGGGCCCATCTCAAGCGCCCAGTACCTCCCTTGTGTATCTTTATGTGTTTGTTGCGTTCTTGAAATAAAAAATCTGCTCTTTAGATTTAACTCGTGCTTTGTTACTTAGGTTTCTTTTGATGGTTCAAGTAGCTTCTCATGTTTATAATAGATTGGTAGGAGTTTGTATGCATTTAGATCTTTTGGCATGTTCTTTCTCATGTGATGTATATGGTTCTCTTTTCAAACAAGGCTGCTGTTTATTCATTCATTAACCGTTGGATTGAGTTAGCTAGGACTTGGTTTGTTTGCAAGAATTCATTGATTTGTTTGAATAAGCATTGTGTAGGGCATCTCTATCACCTTCATCACCTCCTCGTTCATCTGAGCCTTGTTCAGATCAGCTCCTCCATCACCAAGTCTGTTCGCTCATCTCCCATCTTCTCTTTTGCCAAAGTAACCTTACCTTCTTCTCCATTGTTGCCTCAACTACCTTAAAGCCAAATCAGCCTTCCACATATCATCTCATCACTCCATCCATCAGTTCCTAGGTCACTTCAGACCCCCATCCTACCCCTATAACCATCCATGCATCTTCCATCAACCATCCATCCTCAAAAATCCAATTCGAAAACATCTTGTAGAAGACCTACAGGACTATCCTGTAGAAAACAGAGTATCCTGTAGGATCCTCCACAGCCATCCTGTAGGAGGCCACTCTCTCGGTTGCCGAGCATCTGAATGCGAGGAACCTCTGTGGATGGATGCCAAGGATCCCTAGGGACCTCTCCTAGCCTTCCCAACCTATCCCACGCTTTCCTTCCTTCTCCATCCCATCTGCACAACCAAACCCTAGTTAGCACAAGATCACAATCATTCCACACACTTAAAGGAAAAATACAAAAACATAACTTTCATGATGCAAGTAGTTTAGATCCATGCATTTTCACTTATAGAGGTAATGACAGCATTGGTAGGGGTTGCATTTACATTCTTTGCGTTGTAGAGGTTAGACTAGTTAAATTAGGGTTTCCTAGGTTTACATGCTTTGATTCGCTTTCAGTTCATTTTTGTCAAGTAAAGTAGCTTTCCTTTGAGATTAGCTTTCGTCCATCAATTAGCAAGCTTCTTCTGAGAGCCTATAGAAGTTGGCTTGAGCCCTAGCGGACTTGTGCCAGCTGACCAAGTGACAGCTGCGACAAGAGCTAGTACTTGTGCATATAGCACCGCCGCTTCCAAGTTTGTACGAACTACCGGGTTGATAAAATTAAGAGACAGGAAGCCCCAGGAGTTGTAGCATTATTGCTACAATACTGCAATACTGGAGCTCACCATCTTTTTGGCACCGTTGCCGGGGAAGCGGCAGAGTATTGGTGATTGTTGCTATTCTTCTATTTTCTACTACAACCTTCTGCTAAGTAGTTTATTTCATTTCCATTATGCAATTTCATTTATGCAAAAGTAGATTAGCATTTCTTGCTTTCGTAGATTAGCATTTCCTGCTTTCATAGATTAGCATTTTCTGCTTTCCTAGAATAGCCTTTCAATTCCGCATTTCAATTCTGCAAGCGTAGATTAGCATTTCAATTCCGCAAGCGTAGACTAGCATTTCATTCTTGCAATTTCATTTGATCAAAATAGATTAGTCCTTTCAATTTCGCAAGATCGTTAGTTGCAGTTCAATCTATTTCATGCTTTGTAGGAGTAGAGATAAGTTAGAAAAATGATTGCACAACGCCCCCACTGCTTCACACAGCCAACGTTCTTCTTCGATGGCTGTGATGAAAGAACCCCTGGGTGGACATCAAGACATATCTGAAGAACCTCTAGGGGAGAAGAAGAAGAAACATTCCTCTGAAGCAAATGGCTACAAGTAGAGATGTTGGGAGCAACATCTTGTCCAAAGATGAATTTGAAAATCAGATCAAAGATTTCAAGAGTGATATGAGGCAGTTTCTTGCCATGCAACTGGATACCTTGCGGATCCAAAAGAAGCAGGAAGAAGTCAAGAGGGCTTTGATCATTTTTTGTCCTAGGTGCCTTAAAAAGCATCCTAGGAACGAATGTCCAATGCACCCTCTAGAAGTGTGTTTCATCTGTGAAGAATACCATCCTACAGATCAGTGCCCTTCCTTGCCTAGAATCAAAGCTACATATCTAAGAGCCAAGGGAGCCACTGAATCACTCTGTTATATGAACCAAAGGAGGCCACTTGGACCCATACCCTACCAGCAGGAACTACAAGGGACACCCGAGACCTATTATGACCCTTACCCAGCCACTTTCATGCCTTCTTGGGGTCCCCCTGCTCATCCTTCCTAGTCTACACCTCCTCCTTGGTCATATTCTCCTTGTTCCTTCACAGATCCATATTATGCCCAACCAGTTGCTCATTCATTTCACTCTTATGCTCAGCCACAGCCTCAGTGGAATGCACCTTATCAGGAGTGGAGGCCCCAGTACAACTCTCATCCCGCTCATTATCCTCCACCACCTGCTCATCCACAACCATCGCCTCCTCCTCCACCAAGGCAACCCCAAATGCCTACCCAATCACAATGCCATCCACCTCCATCTCAATTTCACACCTCCACTCAGCTACCCGTACCTCCATTTCCAAAACCATGCAATGGAGCAGCTCAACCCAATTGCAAATTTGAGGCACAACATGTGCAAATGATTCCTCGTGAGCTCAATGATGTTCACCAAAGCTCAGGAAAAGTAATGCAAAAAAGAGATAATCATGAAAGCATTGAAGTACCAAAAGCAAAAGGAGAATCAAAAGAGGAGATCAAAGAACCATGGGCTGCACTTGATGAAGAAAAGAGATCTAAATCAGAGATCGAGAGAGATCCCTCATGGTTACCATCAAATCCTCCATGTACTCAAGATAAAGATCAACAAAAAGAGGAAGATCAGAAGGTCATGATAGAAGGTGACATGAAGAATGATCCAGATCAGCAAGATGACCAAGGATATCAAAGCTATATTGAGATATGGTTTCAGAAGGTCACTAAGTTGCAGCAACACTCTCCTCCTCAGCTATGTTTTGTACTCTCAAAGTCAGATCATTTTGTCTCTGAAAGTTGGATAGTTGTCCAAGCATGCATTTCGAGCCTTCACATCATTTTTTCTCTAATCTCGATGTGCACATGGCTCCATTGGAAGTATTCTTATACTTGAAAATGAGTTTGTTTTTCAAGTAGGGTAGGGTAGAAAAAAAAAAAAGAAAAAAAAAAGAAAAAAAAAAAGAGAAAAAAGAAAAAGAAAAAAATGATGAAAAAAGAGGAAAATAAAAATCTAAGGTGAAAACCTCCTTGGAGGCACCTTAGATTGGCTCATTGATTGAAAACCTCCATGAGGCGGTCAATGGGTTGAAAAAAAAGAGAAAAGAGAATAAGATCTTTGGGTGAAAACCTCCCTTGGAGGCGCCCAAGGCAGGCAATTAGGGTGAAAACCTCCATGAGGCGCCCTAGTTGTTTTTCAAAAAAAAAAAAGAGAAAAAGAAAAAGAGAAATAAAGTTAATCTCCATTTCATGTTGCAGCAATGACATTGCAGGTTAAAGGAGGACGTGTCATGATAGGAGGAGCACTCAAATCAAGGTCAAAGGAGTTTTTGTGCCTTCTACAGGAAGTTTCGTATCTTCTACAGGAAGCTTACAAAAAAGCCAAATTGATCTCCAAAGAGGACCTGAAGGCTTGGAATATGTCCATGAGGCCTACACTCATCTATGTTTCCACTCCTCACCCCTTTTCCATCATTTTTTTCATGTCATTATGCTTCTTTCCTCAAAACTGTGTCTTCTACAGGAAGCTCTGAATTTCTACAGGAAACATCCTGTAGAACCTTTGGACGAGCCAAATCCAATTCCAAAAGTGAATCTGATGGTGGAAGCCTATTGGTTAGGCCTGCAAGCACTTGTGTGTCCATCCCTTGCCTTCATCCATCATTTTTTTCACCTCCTTCTGCTTCTCATTGTGCTTCTACAGGATCTTCCTGTAGAAATTGTGGGAAACTAGGCATGCATTTCAAAAAGTGGTTTGGCGAGCATGGTAGCTTCCTCAAGGGTTCAGAAGCCCTCATGCCATCTTCCAACTCCTCCTCCATCATCTCCATACCTGCATCACAACAAAAATTCATTTTGTCATACCATGCAAACACATGCAAAATGCCTTGAAGCCAAAAACACATAGAGCAGAATTTGTTTTTGCCATAACTTGAGAACCATGCATCCATTTGAAAAACCATTTTATGGGGGATTGTACAAGGTCGATGACAACATGCCTGAGAAGTTTCATGCAATTCCGGTGCACGGTTTCGAAGAAATCAGCCTCCATCACCATCAGCCATTTTTGCATTTTCTCCATAACCGTGCATCCGTTTCAAAACCTGTTTCATGGGGAGATGCACGTGGGTGATAGTAGCCTACCCAAGCAGTTTCAGCCAATTCCGATGCACGGTTTCTGAGAAATCGAGCTCTGAAATCTTCAGCCATTTTCCAATTTTCTCAAAATCCATGCATCCATTGATCACGAATTTGCTATGGGAGATGCATCATGATGGTAGGAACATGCCCACCAAGTTTCAGCTCAATCCGGTTTGCCGTTTGGGAGAAATGGCAAAAAGAAGTTCTGGTTTGGTGAAGATGCAGCAACAACAGCTTGGATGTGCAAATCTGAACGTGGAAATGAACTCTTGTTGCATGCATCCGTCCAGAGGGCACCTGCACAAGAGAAAACAGCCATAAATCATCAATCAAGCTACCATACATGCAGCAAATGAAGATCAACACATGCATGCAGCAAGACGCTTCACAAAGCAACCACGCACGACTTGCAGGTACGTGACTTAACCTTGTTCCTCTGTTGCATGAATGTAATTCGAAGCATTGCATGAACGAATGAGATGGTTGTGGTTAAGAGAATCGGTGGCCAGCCAACTAGACACCCTCATCTAGTTCAACAGTGCTCGGTGGGTGGATACGCCACGTGTGCTCAGCCAACTCAAGAAGAAAATTGAAAACGGGTAGTGATGGACAGTTAGACCTCAACGTGCTTGATGGATGAGATTAACAGCAGAGAACAACTAGTTAAACACCGCAGTGGAGACAATAGTTGCATGGGGCCAACGTACACTTGGCCACTTCACTACCTCACCAAAAATCACGTTGAAATTAAATGATGCTTGGCTGACTCTCACCACTCTTTGTTCAACTGCGGACAACTGAAGCGCATGTCCACCATCCAGATCAGTTAAACAATGGTGCTCTACCGATTTCTGCCTTTTATTCTCGAGATCTCTTCAGTTCCTTAAAAAAATTCCCGTTTCTACAGGATGTCGTCTACAGGAAAGTGCAGCAGAGTCTTTTCAAAAGCAGAGAAGCCCAAGTTTTTTTCTTCATCCAGTTGAAGCTTGAATATTTGCCCAAAATCTCTTCATCAGAGCCAGAGTATGAATGATTCGAATAAGAAGGAAAATACGTCTTCCATTTCTGATCAAAAGGACCACCATCAAGTTCACATGGAAGAAATTGGCAGAGATACATTGGGTGTTGTTGATGATCCTTGTGCAAAGAAAGTAAGAAACAGAGGGGATTCCCCTTCAGCTGACTCATTTTCTGGACCAATTCCCTGTCAAGAGCATGGCACATCTGTGAATTTAGTAAATCCAGAGACTCAGAGATACATGGAAGGCTTAGACAGTCATAAGAATGTCTTGAAGGAAGCTCATAGGAAATCAATCCATGCAAAGATATTCAACCCAAGCATCTGGAAGAAGCGAAGAAACGAGGGCATGATGCAAAAAGGTGATTGTGCAACAGCAGGTATAATGGCAGTATTTATCTTTATATTGACTCGGATCAAATATACTTAAGTGAAAAATATTACCTTCTGGCATTCTAGTCCAAAATATGGGTCCTAAGAGTTAATGTTGAAGTCTGCCAGCACTGTATTTCAGCTTTCTGCATTATCATGCCACTGCCCTATGCTTGCAATTACTTCTGTCACTTGTCAATACAGCGTATTGTCTTCAATTCCTGTTACATTTCCTATCAATGATCGTAAGGAAAGCTCTGTTTTCAGCACCTGAATTGGGGCATTTGAATTCAGCAATACATTATATTGTTTCTGCTGCCCTGTGTGATATTTTCCAACTATGATAGGAAAATACAGCGTATAGAAAAGATAGCATTGATATTGGGCATCTGATTTTTCAGCATCAGTTCAGGGTATATGATTTTTCAGCAGTAAGTCATAATACATATTTCATTGCCTATGATCTTTCCAACTATGAAAGTAAATAGAGGACAGGTCAATTTGAGGCACATGTTTCTACAGGAAGACAGAGTCTGTTTCTACAGGAAGACAGAACAGTTTCTACAGGAAAGGTTGAAAAGAGGGAAGCCAAAGGAGAAATCGGCCGAAACGCTAGCCAAGAAAGTCACCAAGGCCATCAAAGACAAGGGGAGAGATTTGGTTGCTCAGAGGATGAGCAACACCTTCAGTAGGGGGGTGATGATGAGCCCCAAAAATGTACAATTATTTGGGCTCATTCAACCTCCTAATTTGACTTAGTCCACCATTCTCATTTTTTTATTGCATGTTTTTGATTATTTTTATGTTAATAGAGTGAATTTGGTTAGTCATTATGCCGACAAGTCTAATGGGTGCTTTGTGTAGCCTTGTTGGTCAACTTGGAGACAAAATTGAAGGTCTTAATGAGCACTTGGCAGCCAAATTCGTGGGAGAACAAGCTAGAGGATTTGTAGGAAGGTGTCCCCCTCATTTATGGACCCTTACCTCGAATTCTCCACCATCAGCTCGGAGTTCAAAGGCCACCAAATCAATGAGCTCAAGGGCAGCCAAGCAAGTCAAGTTGGACTGCTGTTAACTACAAGTCTTGGGCAGCCAAGTCCCTAACTTTTAGGAGGACTGTTGGGTCCTCAAATTGTATAAATAAGAAGGCTTGGGGCCTCATTTTGGTTAGCTAGTGGTTGGTCATTTTTGTTAGCTAGTTGGTAGTCATTTTTGGTAGCTAGTTAGTCATTTTGTTTTAGCCATCAGTTAGCTAGCTTGTAGTTCGATTTTTAGGCCATGGATTAGCTTTGCTTTCAGCTCATTCTCAAGCTCTCCTTATGGACAGTTTTGATGTACTTTTCATTTCTTGATTAATAAAGATGGATCCAGCTTTGCACCAGCTCTAAATCTTTCATGGGAGGCTGTAGCTCTTGGGGTTGGGCCTATCTCAAGCGCCCAGTACCTCCCTTGTGTATCTTTATGTGTTTGCTGCGTTCTTGAAATAAAAAATCTTCTCTTTAGATTTAACTCGTGCTTTGTTACTTAGGTTTCTTTTGATGGTTCAAGTAGCTTCTCATGTTTATAATAGATTGGTAGGAGTTTGTATGCATTTAGGTCTTTTGGCATGTTCTTTCTCATGTGATGTATATGGTTCTCTTTTCAAACAAGGCTGCTGTTTATTCATTCATTAACCGTTGGATTGAGTTAGCTAGGACTTGGTTTGTTTGCAAGAATTCATTGATTTGTTTGAATAAGCATTGTGTAGGGCATCTCTATCACCTTCATCACCTCCTCATTCATCTGAGCCTCGTTCAGATCAGCTCCTCCATCACCAAGTCTGTTCGCTCATCTCCCATCTTCTCTTTTGCCAAGTAACCTTACCTTCTTCTCCATTGTTGCCTCAACTACCTTAAAGCCAAATCAGCCTTCCACATATCATCTCATCACTCCATCCATCAGTTCCTAGGTCACTTCAGACCCCCATCCTACCCCTATAACCATCCATGCATCTTCCATCAACCATCCATCCTCAAAAATCCAATTCAAAAACATCCTGTAGAAGACCTACAGGACTATCCTGTAGAAAACAGAGTATCCTGTAGGATCCTCCACAGCCATCCTGTAGGAGGCCACTCTCTCGGTTGCTGAGCATCTGAATGCGAGGAACCTCTGTGGATGGATGCCAAGGATCCCTAGGGACCTCTCCTAGCCTCCCCAACCTATCCCACGCTTTCCTTCCTTCTCCATCCCATCTGCACAACCAAACCCTAGTTAGCACAAGATCACAATCATTCCACACACTTAAAGGAAAAATACAAAAACATAACTTTCGTGATGCAAGTAGTTTAGATCCATGCATTTTCACTTATAGAGGTAATGACAGCATTGGTAGGGGTTGCATTTACATTCTTTGCGTTGTAGAGGTTAGACTAGTTAAATTAGGGTTTCCTAGGTTTACATGCTTTGATTCGCTTTCAGTTCATTTTTGTCAAGTAAAGTAGCTTTCCTTTGAGATTAGCTTTCGTCCATCAATTAGCAAGCTTCTTCTGAGAGCCTATAGAAGTTGGCTTGAGCCCTAGCGGACTTGTGCCAGCTGACCAAGTGACAGCTGCGACAAGAGCTAGTACTTGTGCATATAGCACCGCCGCTTCCAAGTTTGTACGAACTACCGGGTTGATAAAATTAAGAGACAGGAAGCCCCAGGAGTTGTAGCATTATTGCTACAATACTGGAGCTCACCAGGCACTCAGGGTTTTTTTTAAATTACCACAAGGTTAAGAAGGTTTTTTTTTTTGGATGGCCTTAAATATGATATTCAGAAGTTCATGGCATATTGTTTGGTGTTCCAACAAAATAAAGTTGAGATAATTAAGACCCTGAGTCTACTACAACCTTTATCCATTCCACATCAATGTTAGGAGGAGGTCTCAATGGATTTTATCATAGATTTACCCAAGTCTGAAGGAAAGAATGTTATCATGGTGGTAGTTGATAGACTTACCAAGTATGCACACTTTTTTGCATTATCTCATCATTTTAAATTTGGTATAGTTTCTATTGCATTTATTGAAACAATTCAAAATCTACATGGAAACCCAAAGATTATTGTAAGTGATAGAGATCCCATTTTCGCTGGAAATTTTTGGACGGAATTATTTTCTTATCTTGGTACTCAATTAGCTCATAGATTATCTTATCATCCTCAATATGACAGGAAAATTGAGATAGTGAACAATTGTTTGGAAGGATATCTTCGTTGCTTTATGTCTGATAAAAAAAACACAATGGATCAAGTGGTACCTCTGGAAGAATGGTGATGTAATACTTCCTTCCATACTGCAGCAAAAATGACTCCATTTATGGCACTTTATGCATATCAATCACCATCCATCACATCATCTTTAAGAGAAAATTCTAAGGTTCAAGCAGTGGAAGATCACATCAAGCATCAACAACATGTTCTCCAACTCTTAAAGGATAACCTCACTCTAGTGTAGAATGGAATGAAACAACAGGAAAATCAACATCAAAGTGAAAGAAGTTTTGATGTAGGTGATTGGGTATTTTTAATGTTACAAACATACAAACAAATATCCCTCAAGCAAGATAATAAGGATAATAAATTATCACCAAAGTATTATGGTCCTTATAAAGTGTTGAAAAATATTGGTACTATGGCATACAAATTGGAGTTGCATGCATCTTTTCAAGTACATCCAATTTTCCATGTTTCATGCTTAAAGAATGTTATCAATGACAATCTCTCAATTCAAACAGTATTTCCAAAACTTGATGAAGAAGGAAAAATCATATTGGATCCTAAAGCAGTGACTAAAACAAGAACCTGAAAACTACGGAATAAATCAATTTCAGAGTATCTCATTAAGTGGAAGAACTTACCCACTGAAAATTCCACATGGGAGGATGAGAATTTTATACAAAAGTATCCATAAGTAATCAAGCATCGATGACAACACTTTTTTGAAGGAGAGAAGCACGTTAGGTCCCTATAATACTAGTGTATCCTCCTTATTTTTATTATTAGTGTAGCCCCCTTATTGTTATTAATAGTGTAGCCCCCTTATTGTTATTGTTAGTGTATCCCCCTATTGTTATTTATGTTCCCATGTAGCCCCCATATTGTTATCCTTGTGCCCCATAGAAGCCCACTATTGTTATTGTTTCGCCCTTACATTATTATTGTTATGTAGGCTCTGATTATATTTTGACCCCTAAGAATTGTATCAAGGAGGTATTTCCATTTGTATCATCTAAGAATTATTCATTTATATGATGTAAAGGAGGTTTCACCCTTGAATAGGCTAATTTTCAAGTCGTTGATATATATTTTCTTATGTTTTGTGATCTAGTTACATAACATTGCATGCTTATAGTGCAAACTCAAAGTAAGACAAGAATGTCACTTTAATTTTACCCCATTATCCCAATGAATAAGTCACATAGATATGACATGTTAGAATTTGTCTAAGTCATGAAAGAAGGATAAATCACTAATTTCTCCTACTTTTGCGGTAGTGATCAAATTTATGATGTAGTCCATGAGAATTCGTAATCATGTTACACACAACTTCATTATAGATATTGGAGTTCACCATGATGTGGTTCCTCTTAAACTATGATGAAACTAAACCTTAACATTTCCAATTCTCATAGCAATAATTTTTTCAAAATAGTAGGATATGTTAAAGGTTATTTGATAACCTTCCACCAAGGACCAAATGTCATGATGGGTCAACAAAGTCGTTATTACAACAATTCCAAAGACTTATAGTATGTTTATTGGATGAGAGTGGTCATCTACGATAGGTCAATCATACATTGTTGTAAGCCAAGATATGTTGTTTTAAGGAAATCTATACTTGCTAATATCATATTCACTCTTATTTATAAGGTAAAGAAGTGGTGATACCAACTAGGTATTGATGAATTAACATGGAAATGTGTGCTTACTAAAAACAAAATGTGTTTTTCTAAACGTTAAATTATTAATGGATCTTATAAGTAATACCATGCTTGCAATGTCACTAGAAAAAGGTTAATTATAATCTAACCATTACCTAAGATGATCATAAGGGTTTCAATATTGTTGGAGGTTTTGGGGGTTTATGGAATTTTTTCAATACTTTCTTAATCGATGGAAAATAAAATTGCTAAGCATAGGTTGTTTCTTTAAGGAATTTTCAATGTTAGTTGAATTTGATGCTTGAAATTCTTCTAAGATTCCCCTTCTCAAATCATAAAGATCCTTTGCATTATTGTGACCCATAAGAAGAGGAATGACGAGATTAATTTGTACTCAAAGTGAATTTTGACCATCAAAATGTGGAATCATTGTTAATATGTTTTGATTCCAAGGAAAAGACAACTAAAAATATATAGGCTAGAAATTGATTCAAATATCAAAGGTAGTTTTAAAGAAACAGGGGAAGGGGAAATGTCAAGTTAGAGATTGAGATCAACTAGAGGTGGGAATATTGGTATTTTTTAATAAAATGTATCAATTGGTTTCTTGTTAAAGAAATGACCTTCTCTTTTGATAATGGGAGTGGTGTAGACAAGGAAATTCCATTGAGATATAGGTATTGTGCTAAAAAATGGAACCAAACCCACTTCCTAAGTTGGAGATCTTTACTATGAATGGTATACATGTTCCATTCAACAATTAAGTTGAAGTTGATGAAGTATGTTGACCCAATGTACACATATAAATATTGGATATCGTTAGCCCAAAATCTATCAAGTATATAGAGATATGGAATTTGTCCAAATTATAACCAAACAAAAGAAACCAATCAAATATATATATATATCGATGGAAGTTCAAAATATTTAGGAAATGTTGTAGGGTTTATAAACAAATCATATCCTGGAAGCATAAAAAAGCTACCCAATTTTATGTTTGATGGGCATGATGGAAATAGAGTCACAATCTGTGTAGAAACTAATAACCACAAGGAAGGAGTTGTTAATTGCTTACAAATTGAATAGAATTAAAGGAAGAAGTAATTATGCTATCCAATTTATAGTCATTATTTACTAACTACGTTTGAATATGTTTTGCAATAGTTTTGTCTTATGCATCTTTTATCTAATTAACATATTGGTGTTTATGTCATAGGTTGATTTGAGCATTTAGGATGGTTTTTTTTAAATGGGTGAAAACAATCTAGTCACTAGTTTCACTAGATAAATGGCTTCCACCTCCATGATTCCATCAAAACGGAATCAAATCCAACACATTAAGTGATATTTGCAAACATTTTGTAATCATAAATTAGAAGAAAAGACATAAAACTACCAAGACATCGTGAATGAATTCCAATCACATTCCTAATATTCGTATTGTCATCCTTTTCATATTTATGTTGATTTAACACATATCCTCACTATTTTCATTAACAATGACCAATGGAAACATAAAAACCAATATAATCACAAACTTGATTTGGAATGATCCATGCACTGGTTCCTATATATATCAAGTCCACAAACAACATTATTACTAGCCTCCTTGATAAATGTTTTTCTATCTTCAACTGGAAGAGCATGATTTTTGGAGGGGCTTGCTGACATAGTTGAACAATCCAGTTGAGTTGATATATCTAACTAAGTTTTGGTCAATAATGTAATTCGTTCAACTCCATGTCGATTTGATTAGATAGTGTAACTATTGTAAATCTTTAAAGCTAGTATAAATATTCATGTACTCGAAATTACGAGAGTAAGTTGGTTGTTGTGATTCTGAATAATATAAGGGTGATTTTGTTGGATCTCTGTTACTTTTATTATCTATCTTTCTCTTTATATGTGATGTAGTATAATATGACTTGGTGTACATAAATATTGGTAACTAATGCATACAATTCATTAGATTACAACATTGGTTATGTTGTTGGCAATTCTTGAACTCGAGTCCATCTAATATGCATATATGAATGTTGAGTTTAGAACAAATATAAGATTTGTGGCAAAGAAAAATCGATAATGGCTTGAAGAATTATGCTCGAAGGAATTGATTATCATTGTTAGAATCTATGTCACATTTCTTTACATAAGCCCACGAAAAATTAATTGAGTCGATTCCTTCATAATTAAAGGAATATATTGCCCAGCCATCTAATGTGTCAACTTAGCAGTGATGGGTGGTTAATGTTAAAATTGACAAACAAGGGAAGGAAAAAATTGCTCGAGTGGGTTGAAAATATACTTGACAAATTTTTAGAGGAGCGAGTGGTTAAAGAACACATCTCCATCAACAAGATCAAGGAAAGATTTGGCATGACAACTTCACGAAGGATTTTTCTGGAACATAAATTTCTCCTCGACAAAGAATTCGGTCATATTTTTATATAAAGCTCCTTTAAAATGTTCACCAAATTTTGACTACGATAAACACCAATCTTATTGGGAAAATTTTCTAAACACTCGTTGCAAAGACACCAAAGAAGCATGGGCTTATTTTTTGAGCAAATGAGTATGTTTGTCACAATTTTAGTTGTGGAACAAGAGTAGGTTGGGTTTTGAAATGGGGGGAGAGGGTAGACATTTGTGAGATACATCTACAAAGTAAAAAAAAACTAGAGTCTAGGAGATGACATGAGAGGAAGATAGATGGTCGAAATAATATGGGAGTATAAACTTGACAAAGAATCCCAAAGAAAAAATAAATGGAGTATGAAAAAATATAAACAACCATCTGACATTTAGAAAACTTAAAGGGACAATTGATAGGTAAAATGACAAGAGATACATGCAGGAAGGATCCCATAGTAGTCAAATGGAAAGAAAACCCTAGAGCACCAGATTGTAGATGGATGAGAATCATCTAAGGATGGTGTTGAGCACCCATATTGGAGAGGCGTAGAACCAATGGATCTGAAGAGAAGTGAAATTCTATAGTTAATACTTAGTCCAAGAAGGTAGGTAGACATTATGGAAGTTGATAAGTTTAGACCCACGATACCATGATCTCCTATAGAAAATATAATATGTCCCTCCATATGATAATTTCTCAATCAATGGCTCCATATCAACTCAAAAACTTCCCCAAGCTAGTACAAAAAAGATGATTAAGGAAATATAAAGGATCATCTCTTAATATAAATACTAGTAGTTAAGTAGACTTGGGTCAATAATGAGAAAAATGATGATCTATTTCTACATATTAGGGATCTCATGAACATACCCACCCTGTTGAAATTAGTAACTACAGAAGAAGAAGAAGAAACAAGTCGATATAATGAATTGTTGCATCCAAAAACAAATTAGTTCCTTAAATACTTAGATAAATCATGCCAAACCAATCATATTCAATTGACCTCTATAAGTGTTGAAATCAAATACGAATTTTCTACCCCCTAGTCGAACAAATACAGAAGACGAGTGGAGGCATAAAAATACATGATAATCGAGCTAGTTGAGTCAATACATTAATTGACTTAGCAACCTAATACCCAAATCGTAAAAGCTACATTTTAAGAAATATTAAGACAAGATAGACTATTAGAAGAAGATATGGGATTGATTCATATCTCTCTCTATGAGGGTAATGAAGACCCTAGAAGGCATTGGTTTGTCTGTGAAAAAAATTGGGATGCCAATAAATTTAAAGACGAAGACAAACAAATGGCTCAATTTTTAGGATCCCTTAAAAAAAGAGCACTCACCTCATTCATGAATTTCAGAAACAATCAAACTAGAACTAAGAATGATATTAAGACTAACTTCCTCTCTTTCTTTAAAGCTCAAGATGTTAAGCATATTGCAACACAAAAGCTTAAAGAAATCAAGTAGAAACTAGGAGAAATAGTTAGAGAATATGAGAAGAGATTCAAGGAATTTTTAAATAAAATCCCATACGTAATTGATGAGGCTCTCCCGGTACAATGGTATGTTGCTAGATTTCCACAACGAATTAGAGGCTTGTTGAGAATGCATGAGATCATATCATGCGAAGAATCTCTTAAAAAGGCCTAGAGCATTGATATAGATGATGATTGACTATAAAATTCCTCATTGGCAAAAAATAGAATAGAAGAAAAACCTGAATAGTTACAACAATATTTAATGAATCTTACATTGTGACAGAATGATTTATAGTGCACCAATTATAAAAGCTAAGGGACGAATTTGAGAAAGATGTTCAACGAGTACAATCAAACATATATTGTGAAATTTTCTAAGTTGTATCCAACCTCACAACCAAATATTTCTAATATAATATAAAAAACAAAAATTCGAAGTGGTGCACCATATGGGAGGAAGCCACCCATTCTACTCAAGAAGTTCAATTAATAGGTCAAAATAAACCTAATTATCATACTTTTTATCATACACAAGAATATGACCAGTCAAGCAACCCAACAACTCAAGTAAGAAGAGGAAACCCATATCTAGAAAGACAAAATATTTCTCAAGGCCATGGAAGATATCAGGGAGGTCAAAAATACCATGGTGGAATTTAATGGAAAATCCATACAAGGCCACAGTCATGGTCAAGGATGAATATATTTCTTCACATGTTGGTAGGAGGGGCATATTAGAGCCAATTTTCCATTGAAAGATAAAATTTACCTATGTCCTTGTAATATATGTGGATTGGGAAATCACTCCTTTGGGGATTGTCCCAAGATTCTTGAAAAAATAATGAATAAATGAGTTGTTAATTTTCTCCACTTTATTCCCAAGCAGGAAGTAGTAAACTCTATAAACTTACATGTCATCACAAGATCCAGAGTGGGACAAGAAAACAAACCTAGAACACAAGAGATAATATGATAGTCAAAAATCACTACCCAAAACCAAAATATACAATACCATGATGATCTTATGCAAGAGGCAATCGACCCGACAAAAATGTTGACTAAGGATAATATTATAGAGGAAATTCTAGAACTGTTGAAAGAAGAAAAATCAATTGGTTGAATAATCGAGCTCCTTAGTATACATCAAGAATATAAAGAAGATCAAAAGTCATATAAAAATCTATGACAATTGCCCTAGGATAAAAGCTTTGAAGATTATGATCCTTAAGCCAACCTCAAAATAAATGAACATATGATAACTAAATTTGTAGTCGAATTTGGATGGCAAGTCAATATTCTTCCTAGATATACTTGGGTAAAATTAAGAAGAATAACCAAATACTTAAAGCTAGCATATCATAGATTCCTACACCCCATTGGTACACTAAAGCATGTTCAAAATTCAATAACATGCATCATGATGTTCAACAACTTTAAATTCGTTGACTTAGTCAATCGTATACTAGTTTATCCAATTGTGGTCAAATGGCCATGGGGTTCGAATATGAAAGCTATTATTTCTCTTGAAAGAGAATGAACAAAATTGAAGAAGAACAATATAAATATGTAATCCCACTCAACCCCCATGAAGGAAAACCATGGATTGAAGCATGGGATGATGATGTGGAAGAAAAATGATTATATCAAGTCATGCAAAAGAACAAAGATAGGAAGAGAAATTCTTCTAGACTCACCTCTTTCCATTGGACAAAATCTAGATACCAAGCTTTATGAATGGTAGATCGAAAAATATAAATATAAGTACCAATAAAGAAGGTTTGGACATGGTTTACAATAAAATCAATGCCTATTGGATATCAAAGCAAACTAAAACAATCTTTGGCACTGCTTCCAACAAGTTGAAAGAAGTAATTTAATATTCCCTTAAGATTTAAATATTATAATTCTCCTTCAAACCACATTGATGAAGTCTCTAAATCGATAGTTGAATAAGGAAGAATGAAAATTCTTGTTTAGACTTTTACTGGACAAGCAACAAGACAGTGGGATACCCATGCCCCTTGACTTCATACTTGGACAACTACTACTACATACTTTATTGAATGTTTAAGGGAAATAAATTATCTGCAGTGATAAACATTCCAATATTTAAACCACGATGTGACCCTATAGCCCATATTCAACACTGTGAAACAAAATGGAAAAGAATTGGGTACAAAGATGAGAGGGTTTAGCCACATATGATTCCTAGTACTCTTGATGATTTTCCTAAAAAGTGGTATAAAATTGAAGAAGATAGAGGAGAAACACTCCACTAGAATGAATTGAAGAGAAATTTCATAAAATAATTTCAGTTTCATCCTAATGAGAAAGAAATACTTGAAGCAACTTGAAAAATCAAAGACTTTGTTGAGAAAGAAACTCCCATAGAAGCAATGAAAAAAAGGAAAATTGAAAGTCAAGTCCCCATCAAATTCGACATGCAACTACATATCATGCCAACATCAATTGAAAGAGTAGCTTCCTAGCTCGACATGGAAAACATCAATATTCTAGGGAAAATTTTTTTATGGAAAAAGGATCACCTATAGAATGATAAACAAGTTAGAAAAATACTTAAGATATCTAAAGAGAAAAAAGAGAAACCTAAGAAGCCAAACTTCTCACCTACATATCAAGTGAAGGTAAGAGATCAAAACATGATGAGTTGAAGGCTCCTAAATGGATGGATGTCGAATTAAAAATAAAAGAAGTTGACATATCTATTGATCATCAATCAAAAGTGTTCAAACTAGGTGATTATTGGTTAGACAAATAGACCATTGAATTCATCAACCTTCTTAAGGAGTATTATGATGTATTTGCAAGAGACTATAAAGACTTAAAGGGACTTATTAAGGAAATATGATAAATGAAATTCAGTCGCATGCAAGGAACCAAGCCTATTACAAAATGATCTTATAAATTGTCTCACAAGTAAAAACCAACTGTACAAAACAAAATTGAAGGGATACTAGTTGTTGGTATCATTTCTCCTATACAAAAATTAGAATGGGAAAGTATAACTGCCATGCAACCAAAAAAGCATGACCCAAAGAAGTTAAGAATTTGCATCAACTTCCATGGTCTTAATAAATTAACATTAATGGATCCATTCCTACCTCCATTCGCTAATGGAATTATAAAATAATTTGCAAGGAATGAATATTACTCATTCATAGACAGTTTCTTGTGATATAATTAGGTACCAATAGTAGAAAAGCATCAAGAAAAAACAACATTTGTCTCAAATTTGGTTCTTTCACATATAGAGTTATTCCATTCAAACAAAAAAATGCTCTAGTTGTAACATATCCCCTACTATCCCAACCCTAACTAAGGTTAGAAGGGGATAGTTACTATTTTGACTCAATCCCCAAAGTCTAGTTATGGAAATGGGGTCCAAATTTTTCAATCTATTTTCTAAATTCCTTAAAACTTAAAATGGAAAATAGCTTTTTGTCTGTCTTGTCAAGACCTTTCCAATGATATATAATTGTCCCTGATCCAACATCTGGATCAAAATATATGGACATTTAAATATGCCTATCAAATAGTGCCACTTCACTAACCTTCCACGTGGCTATCTTAGTCTGCCTCTCATCACCACATGGCAGTATTACCTTAGCTACTAACTCGTTCATACTAGTCATGTATAACCCCACTATATAAAGGGTGTGACCTAACCCATAACACACATGAAATGTATGCAAGAATGTAGGTACGAACCCTCCGTGGCCTCATCACCTTAAGAGTTAAATCCCAACAAGTCTTGACACTACTCCCTATTGAAACTTTTGGGGACAACCTTTCGGGCCACATGGCATTACACAACTTGCGCGGAGGGTTTCCATCACCTTTTTACCCATGTGTCAATACATTCACACCCTGCAGTGTTGATCCCATTGAACATGCCCACATACCACATCATCCCAAGACCTTAACACCAACAGTCCTACCAAGTACTCCATCCAAAATATATGGGGAACGGGGTCTTGGGTGACATATAATTATGGAGGAAAATTGTGTAATCAATGGTTTTGATTTGATAGCATGCCCCCATCATCTTCTCATTAGTGAATCTCCATTGTCGATATACGCATGCTCAAAAGTGTTCTGGCCTACGTCACATTCATCACATGACCAATCCCTTGACTTGTACATTGTGAAGGTTGATCCCCATTCCGTCGAGGGCTCTACCACTTAGCCCTGTGTAATCATTGCGAATAATGGTTTGAATCAGGTGATTTTTAAGGGCCTCTTCCCTCACACCTATATATATATATATATGCAGATGATTAGTAGAGATCGATCTACCTCTTCATACATAGGCCACTTAGACCAATTTACTTAGATAATTATAGGAATTAAACCATTCCTAAGAAAACATTCATGGACAACTTTTTTACAAGAAATCACATTCCTTATTATCAACATGTGTCAGTCAATAACACAAAGGCCAAGTATTCCAAGAGGTCAACACAAGTAAATTACCCATTTACAGATATTTCGATCCCTTCATGCACAGGTAGGATTAATTTATATCAAGATTAGCACATCCAAGAGTAATGGAAAATATCGTGGAATCTTTACAAAATCATTTACATTCTTCATTTATGCAAGAACAACACTCTGCAACATTAGCATAACCTTATGTCCCTTAAAATAATAGAGACATGATAACAAACTCAAGCACAAAACATAAGAGTGAACTTATCTTATAAGAGATATGACAACTGAGAGTGGGACTCTAACTCTCCACCCAACCATAGACAAGCTATAACCATAGTTACTTGTAGTTGTCACCCTCGAGCCAAATTCCAGTGCTTGAGGTGGAGTGCTTTTGAGGGAAACTTCACCAATGTTATAGTTGAACAAGATGCCATAAGGTCACTCTACATTAATCCACCAGCTACACAAGCTTTCACTCACTCTTTTTAGACATAAATGACATCCATGATAGGATACTATTGTATAGAGATTTTCAACTCACTTTCAGAATAAGAGAGTCCACTTACAAGGGTAGTTTCATCAGTTGGATAAGATATTGTTTGGGTAAAGAGATCACCTCTTTAGTTACTTCATTAGTGAGTCAAACATCAAATATTTAGCTCCAAGGAAACTTTTGGTGGTTCATCACCCCTCACAAATTCCTAAGTGTCTCTTCCTTAACCAGTAGTTTCATCAATCCACAAGCTCCCCAATGGGTTATTCAACCTTTAGGCAAGCCACTGCTCTCTATAATACTCACCCACCAAACCTCTTTTGCATTCCTTGGTTGGTTAACTTTCTTCGACCTACTCATTGTTTGTCTGCATTCACAGCTCCATCCTTGGAGGACATTTCTCTATCTTCTATTGCATGTGTGTATGCACGAGAGGGTAATCATGATGTTTTATTCCTTCCATGTTGTCTGGGAGCATCAACAAGAATGAGAGAAAATATGTTCTCTTGGAGAAAATATCCCCTTTGATCATTCCCCCAACAGATTAATTTCCTATCTCTTTCCTAGGTCCATGCCAATCAACCACCTAGAACAGCGCAATCCATGTTGCATTTAATATTTTTTCATCTTCTTGCTTATTGTTGGGGCTTAAAGGACACCTAAACCTATCCTCTTCTTTTCATTTATATTTATTTTGCATTCAACCTAATTAAAACCACTTAGCCAACTAGGACTGTTATTTAAAACAACTCATTCCTCAAGAAATCTCCCTCCTTAAGCAATCTAGAATTTGTGTCCCTTATCTCAGCGTTTAATTAATTACAATTTATTTACAATGGAAAAGCATTAACTAGGGGATGTCACATTCCCCTCCCCCTTAGGGGGAATATTGTCCTGGATATTCAATAACCATATAAGAAAAAACATGCTCTAGACCAGCATCGTTGATTATGGAGATTTATATACACAACTTTGTACAACATTTACATTATATTTACATTTTCCTTACTCAACAAATAAGAAAGGATATGTTGCCTGCATTTGTTCATCCATTTCCCATGTGGTATCCTCGGGCCCAAAATGCATCCATTGCACTTTGACTTGCTCTATTGCTCAATTTTGGAGCATGAGTTTCCTTTGATCCTAGATTCATAAAGATTCTAGTTGGAACTCTCCCTCTGGTTCTACAAGGGTAACACAAACTAATCAATCACATGATTAGCATCTTGCACTTATCTTTTAAGAAATGAAACATGGAAAACATCATGCACTATAATTGATGGAGGTAAATCCAGACTATATGTCACTGGCCTATCCTTTCGAGCACTTCAAATGGCCCACAAAATCATGGTATCATCTTGGTTCAAGACCCAAATTTTGAGGAGATCTTCTTGGGTCTAACTCCAATGAAAATGTGTTCCCATACTTGGAACTCTTTGTGCACTCTATGCTAGTTGGCATAACTCTTCTACCTATCATATTCCACTTTTAAATTTCTTATGATGGTTTGCATTTCCTGCTCCATGTGTTTCAACATATCAGGACCAATAAGGACCATATTCATTGGATAGCTCTAGCTGATAGGAGTGTTACAAATACTCCCATAAAGTGCTTCAAATGGGATCATGCTTAACGACTCTTGACACCAACTGTTGCATGCAAATTCCACAAATGGAAGGTATGCTTCCCACTTATTGGGCTAGAGCATTACATACATTCTTAGCATTTCTTCAAGAATTTTGTTTGTTCTCCTTGTTTTCCCATCGGTCTTAGGATGATATGTAGTGCTAAAGGTCAATTCTATTCCCAAGCCTGCAAGCAACTCTTTCCAAATCCTTGAAGTAAATTTGGCATCACTATTGAAGATGATTTTCTTAGGAAATCTATGTAGTCTCACAACCTCCTTTACGAAAACTTAAGCCACCTCACTAGCTAAATTTGTAGATTTAATAGCCACAAAGTGAGCCACCTTGCTAAACTTTTCAACCACTACCATGATTGCATCATGTGTTTTTGAAGTTCTTAGCAACCCCTGTAATGAAGTTCGTCGAAATTACTTCCCACTTCCATTCTGGAATAGCAATAGGTTGTAATAATCCAACTGGGTGCTTGTATTGATCCTTCACTTATTGGCACTCTATTCACTTGGATATAAAATCATCTAGCTCCCTCTTCAAATCAAGAGAAAAATAGAATTTCTTGACAGTTGTTAGCATATTTTGATAACCTGGGTGACCAGAGTATGGTTTGCCATGAAACTATTTTAATATGAGTTTCTTAAAGTTGTTGTTATTTGGAACATAAATTCTAATTTTGAATTTAATTAGTCTGCTTTCATCAAGGCTATATTCCCTACTCTTTGTGCTTTTAGACCCTTTCTGCAACTTCTCCATTAATTGTTGGTAATTTTTGTCTTACTACCCAGCATTTTTTTATCTTTTCTTCAAGATCGGTCCCATAGGAATTTATAACTATTATACGATTTATTTGCAATATTCTACTAAGTACGTTATCCACTTTGTTCTCCCTACCCTTAATGTATTTGATCTTGAAATAAACTCATTGAGAGTATCCATCCATCTAGTTTTCTAGGCATTAAATTTAGGCTTATCGAACAAATATTTCAACCCTCCATGATTAGTCATTAGAAAAAAATTTCTATGGAGGAGGTAGTGTCTCCACATTTTTTGGACATGTATGATTTCAACCAATTTAGATCACAAGTTACATAATTATGCTCATGCTCATTGAAATTTCGTGATTCATAACAAACCACTTGACCTTCCTGCATCAATGCTCAACCAAGTCCCTCCTTGCAGGCATCCGTGCATACAATGAAATCATTTTCAGGATATGTTATTCTTAGCACTAGTGCATTGGTTAACAACTAATTAAGCTAATTGAATCTTGCAGCACAATCAGTTGTCCATTCAAACCTCTTCCCTCTCTTTTGTAGAGCAATAATTGGGTGGCCAAGGGTGGCCAATATTAGATAAGTTCTTGATGAATATCCTATAATAGCCCACTAGTCCCATGAAGGACCTAACTTCAGCAACATTCTTAGTTGTTGGCCATTACATGATGGCCTTAACCTTCTCTAGATCAACTACTACTCCCTTCCTTGAGACAATGTGTCCCAGGTAATGAATTTTTGGCTGAAATAAATTACATTTACTAAGATTTGCATAAATCTTATGCTCTTTTAGCCATTATAGTATTGTGGCTAGATGTTCTTCATACTCCTCCTTAGTCTTTGAATAAACCAAAATGTCATTAATGAAGACTATGACAAACTTATCCAAATAGGGGCACATCATGTTGTTCATGAGGCACATAAAAGTTGTAGATGCATTGGTAAGCCCAAAGGGTACTAACACGAATTCATAATGTTCATATTGTTCGAAAGGTTGTTTTATGGATATGCTCATCCTTTATACACACCTAATGATAGCCTAATCCCAGACCAATTTTGGATAATATTGTCACTCGTCTTAACCGATCAAATAGATCATCAATCTATGACAATGGATACATGTTCTTAATGGTCGCCTTGTTTAGTTGTCTATAATCAATGCACAACCTGAGTGTGTCATCCTTCTTCTTAACAAACTGAATTGGTGCTCCCTGTGGAGACACACTTGGCCTTATGCAGTCCTTGTCCAGCATCTCCTTGAGTTGTAGCTTCTACTCAACTAATTATGGAGTGCTCATTACAAAGGTTTGGATGTTGGAGCTGCCCTTGGCACTAAATCGATGGAAAACTCTACTTCTTGATGAGGAGGAAAACTACAATTTTTTTCAAGGAATACATCTAAAAACTAGTGTAAAACAAGGTATTTCCTCAATATATCACTATCATCATTCTTAGCACTTCGATTACCTTCAACGATGATAGACATTTGCACAACAAGAAAAAGGCATCCATTTCTATGGCTTCTTTTGGCTTGTATAGTTGAAATTAATCTTATTGAAGTGGGTTTTTGCTTTCCATGCAATATTCTATGCTTTCCAGCTTCATCTAGGCAATCGATGGTATTCTTAAAGTAGTCGACCTTGGTTCAATGTGCATATAACTAGTCCATGATCAACAATAGGCTACATGCTCTCAATGGTAGTACATTGATATTTGCAATCATTGGCATCCCATTCAACTCGATTGAACAAGCCCTCACTTAATGGTCCACTATTCTTTTTGTCCTTGTGGCTATTTGAACTAGAAAATACTCGTTGTGTACTTCCTTCCTTAGTGCGCATTTCTCAACCACAGAGGGATTGATATAACTAAAATTTGATATAGGGTCAATCAAAATAGAAATGTTTTGGTCACAGAGCATACCTTCCATCTCTATAATCGTTTCATGATCATCAACTTGGTGATCATCCACTATTGCATAAATTATGGGTATACTTTGAGCTACGTCCTTGACTATCTCCTCCTCTTGTGTATTATACAGTCTCAAGATAGTGTGCTTGCATTATGGGCAATATTTCATTAGGTGATTTTCTCCACAAGTATAACACTTATATGGACCCTTCCCATAAATTTTGGCTTCATCTTGAGTAGAATGGCCTCTGCTAGCAATGTTGGACTTCTACTATTTTTCTTGGTTAACAAGGATCACACTTTCTCCCTTGCTTGAATTTTTCCTTTTCCTTTAAACTTTGCATTGCCTTTGAACCTCCATTATAATTTATATTCAAGCCTGCATCTAGACTGCTCATAGTAATGCTTCATTTTTCAAATTTTGTCCTCTAATATCTTGTGCTTATCAAATTCAATTCTATCCTTGAAAGGTTGTGGAAATCCACTGACATGCCTTTAAATATTCACTTTCTCTTCCTTAAGGTAGGGAACATACCTTAGAAATTCTAATAATTTGGTGGTGTACTCATCATCTATCATTTGTCCCAATTTGAGCTCATAGAACTCCTTCACCTTGCTGTCGAAGTATCTCTCAGATAGATATTTTCTCCTAAAATACTCCTCAAACTCCTTCTAGGACAATTATTCCTCCCTTATTCCCTTTACATTTTTCAGATCTTCCCACCATATATCAACCTTGCCTCTTAGGCTGAAAGTAGCTACTTTTTCCTTCATGTTTTTTGAATACTCATAGCTTCAGAAGAACTTTTTCATTCCCAACATTAAGGCCTGGGAATCCTCTAATTTCTTTATTTTTCCATCAAAGGTAGGAGGATTAGTATTTTTAAACTCCTCTGGTATATACTCTCTTTCCCTTATTCTCCCATGATGATGATGATAGTGATGACAATGTGGCCTTCTATGAGTGTCTTCATACCACTGCTCATGGGTGCTTGAGTTCCCTTTTGGGGTACTTAACAGAGTGCCTCCTTTCATGGTGTCTTCACTAGACAACTAATGCCTCTTTCTAGATCTACTCTCATTTGCCACATTGGTTCTTCTTCCTAACCCAATGGGCTACTCATGTCTTTTGGTTTATCCCCAACTCATGTTTCCTCTGCCTTTGCAAGTCTGATAAGCTTTGCAGTATGACTACATTAACTTCAGCTTGCTTTTCTTGTGCTTTGACAAGCCTCTCATTGTCATATTTACAACTCCTTATTTATTCTCTCAGGCTTCTCAATGTGTCCATCCAATTAGGAGAGTCTTCCCCTCCTTATTGTTCAATTGATCTTTCCTCTTCATGTCCATGTTGTGATTGGTCAGAGCTATACTACACCATTTTACTATTCTTTCCTTGGTTTGTTGGTTCTATATTGTACCACCCTTTATTGTTCACGTGGTCCTTAAACTTCATCTCTTTGAGCCTTAGTGTCTTTTATGTGTTGTCATACACACACATAACTATTAGATTTTAACAAAATTCAACTACATAATAAACATTATCACCTTGGCTTGTTGATGGAAATATGTTGTTGTAAAGATAGCTGCAACATTACACCTCAATTAGTGCATTAGCATCAGTAAATCATATAAATCATCAATACTATGCCACATCCAAATATCACAATAAAATATACAATGCAGCACACATAATCAATACAAAAATAGCCATATTTCTAATGCTCAATAAGAGGCTTTAAAGTGTCACTAGATGTCCCAAAATCCAATGTTGAAACCTCATTTGTTAGTTATGTGATGATGCTCTTCTAGTCCAGGTGTTGAACCTAGAAGCTCTAATAGCACTCTGTAACATACCCCCTACAATCCCCAACCCTAACTAAGGTTAGAAGGGGAAATTACTATGCTGACCTAATCCCAAAGGTGCAATTATGGAAATGGGGTCCAAATTTTTTTACCATTTTCCAAATTCCTTAAAACATAAAGTGGATAATGCCATTGCATGTGTCTCATCGAGAGCTTTCCAATGATATATAATTTTCCCCGATTCGACATCCGGATCAAAACATATGATCACTTGAATCTAGCCTATCAAACAATGTTACTTCACCAACCTACCACGTGGCACCCACGTGCCTATCCCATTCAGGCTCTCAACACCACATGGAAGTATTACCTTAGTTTTCAACCCAATCATACTAGTCACATAACAACCCCACTATATAGCAGGTGTGACCCAACCCATAACACACATGCAATATATGAAAGAACACGGGTGCGGTCCCTTAGTGGCCACGTCACCCTGGGAGATAAATCCATGAAGGTATTGACACTTCTCCCTAGTGAAACTTATAGGGATGAACTTCCGAGCCACATGGAGTTACGCACCTCACGTTGAGGGTTTCCACCCTGTTTTTACCCATATGCTAATACATTCACACCCCGTAGTGTTGATCCCAATGAATAGGACCATGTGCCACGTCATCCCGAGACCTTAACCCTAGTGATCTTACCAAGTGCTCCTTCCAAAATCTCCAAGGAACAGGGTCCAGGGTGACATAATCGACCCTTAAGTTATTGATCCAACGACCGAGAGAATTCACACAATCGGTGGTTTCTATTTGATAATGTACCCCCACCATTCGCTCACCAGTGAATCTCCATCATCGATTTGCAGATGCTCGAAAGAGCTCTAGCCTGGGTCACATGCACTATGTGACCCACCCCTTGACTTGTACACTATGAAGGTTGATTTCCATTCCACCAAGGGATATGACGCTTAGCCTTGTGTGATCATTGCAAACAATGGCTAGAATCCAATGGTTTTTAACAAGCTCTTCCCTTGCACACACACACACATATATATAAATTAATCCAAGTCTTGGTTGTAGTGGTTTTGTTCCCAAATTGACCTAGCATACATACAATTTTGTAAGTCCCCCTTGGCCCACAACATGCATAAAATATATAATGTATCCAATGCTACCCCTCCTAGGCTTATGGGCAAAAACTTGCCCAATAGAGAAGAAATTTTTAAAGGAGATATTCATATGACTAGTAGAGATCGATCTACGTCTTCATACACAGGTTGCTCAGGTTAATTTACAGACTCATATAATTATAGGAATTAAACCATTCATAATAGAATATTCATGGAACACTTTTGTACAACAAATCAGAGGCCAAATATTCCAACAAGTCTACACAAATAAATTACCCATTTACAAATATTTTAATCCCTTCATGTGCATGTAGGCTTAAGTTATTTCAATATTATCACATCCACAAGTAATGGACCATATCACAGTATCTTTACACAATCATTTACATTCTTCATTTATGTAAGAACAACACTTTTTAATATTAGCATAACATTATTTCTATGCAAATAATAGAGACATAATAACAAACTCAAGAACAAAACATAAGAGTGAATTTATCTTATAATATATCCAACAACTAAGAGTGGGAGTCTAACTCTCCACCCAACCATAGATAAGCTACAACCACAATTACTTGTAGTTGTCACCCCCAAGCCAAATTTCAGTGCTTGAGGTGGAGTGCTTCATAGCAAAACTTCACCAATGTTACAGCTAAAATGAGATGCCACAAGGCCACTTAACCTTCATCCACTAGCTGCACAAGCTTTTGCTCACTATTTTTAGACATAAATGACATCCATGCTAGGATACTACTGTACAACAAGTTTTAGCTCATTTTCAAGAGAAGAGAGTCCACTTACAAGGAGAGTTTCAACAGCTAGAAAAGCTATTGTTTGCGTAAAGAGATCACCCCTTCAGATACTTCAGCAATGAGTCAAACACCAGAGCTTTAGCTCCAAGGAAACTCCTATTGGTTCATCAACCCTCACTATGCCTGAGTGTCTCTTCCTTAACCAGTAGTTTCATCAATCCACAAGCTCCCTAGTAGGTTCTTTAGCCTTTAGGCAAGCCATTGCTCTCTATAATGCTCACCTAAAAATCCCCTTCCAGGTTCCTCAACTAGTTAAATTTCTAAGACTTACTCGTTGTTTGTTCACATTCACACCTTTGTCCCTGGAGGAATTTCTCTATCTTTTGTTTCATGTGTGTATTCATGGCAGAATAATCATGATGCATTTTTCCTTCCACACATTCTTTGCACATCATCGAGAATGATAGAAAATATGTTATTTTTGTTGTGTATGCATATGAGTATGTGTTCCCTTTGAGAATGCCCCCAACTAACTAATTGTATGTCTCTTTCCTAGCTCCAAGCCAATTGACTGCCTAAGACAACATAGCCAATATTTCCTTTAATATCTTCTTGCTTGTTGTTGGGGCTTAAAGGACACCTGGATTTGTCCTCTTGTTTTCAATTAGATTTATAGCCCAGTCAACCCAATTAAAACCACTCAGCCAACTTTGACTGTTATTTAAATCAACCCATTTCTCAAGCAATCTCCCTCCTCAAGCAATGGAATTTATGTCCCTTCTTTTAGCCTTTAATTAATTACAATTTATTTGCAATGGAAAAAATTAACCAAGGGATGTCACACTAGTTGTATTCTTTAGAATTGTAGTGAAAGCATTTCAGGATTACATATAAAAGACAATGGTTGTCTATTTTGATGACTAGATTGTTTATAGTCTCTTGAAAGATCATGTGTGATGTTTTAGACTTAGGATATAAAGGTGTAGACAAATTCATCCTTCTATTAATATTGAAAAGTATATCTTTTCCACACCTATTGGAATAATGCTAGGACATTTTTTAAGTGAAGAAGGAATCAAAGTAAACATGGTAAATATTAAAGTGATCCTCGACTTGAATCGCCTATTAAACAAAAAAAGATCAAATAGTTTTGGGACAGAAGTGGTATTATAAGAAATTTACCATGCATTACTTCGACGTCACTTTTCTAATTAATGAATTACTAAGAAAAGATGTCCAATATGTATGCAGTAAAGAATGTAATGAATCATTTGAACTATTAAAAAGGAAATTGGTAGAGGCACCAATATTAAAATTTCCCAACTAAGTCTAAAAAGTTTCATGTATGTGTTGAAGCATCCAATGTAACAATTAGATAAGTACTAGCATAACCCAAAAATGACACAATAGAACACCCAAAGGTGTATGCCAGTTGAAAATTGAACAAAGCATAAATAAATTAAGCCGACAATGGAACGAGAAGGACTAGCCATGATCTTCACCTTATAGAAAATTTTCCACTACCTCTTGGTCAATCCGTTCACATTCTTCACTAACCATCAAACTTTGAAATACCTTGTCAATATGTCATTACATCAATAGATGATCTATCAATGGTTGTTATTATTTCATGAATTTGAATCTGAATTAATAGTATGACTAAGAAAAAGCATGTTGGGCCAAATCACCTAACTTGACTCAGCACAAGAGAAGTCTTGACATACATTAATGATGATTTACCCAATGCACATCATTTCTGAGTTGAAGCCACCCTTGAAGAGTTTGCAGAAATTGTGTAATTTTCACATTCAGGAAAAGTACTAAAATACCTTTCTAAAAAGGAAAAGAAAGTTCTACTAATGAAAGCATCCCACTTTACATTAATCAATGGGTAACTATATAAGTTGGGAGAAAATGAGGTACTTCATCAATACACCTTAGAACATGAACGAAAAGGTATAATTGATGAAGCTTGTAAAGGCCCAGTAGACAGACACTTTCAAAGCGAAAAAATAGCAACGAAGATCCTCCATGCAAGATTGTGGTGGTCAACACTATTTAGATTTTGTTGATTAAAAGTATAAGAATGTGATTTATGTCGGAGAACAAGTCAAACACTTGGAAACATAAAATTCCCATGTAGTCGATTAACCCTACGCTTCCCTTTCAAACTCGGGTAATTAAATTTTTGATACCCTTCCCTCAAGAGAAAAGGGGATTAGTGCAAAACACATCATTACTGCAGTCAAGTATTTAAAAAGGTGGGTAGAAGGTGAGTTGGTCAAACCTTGTGTCAGTCCTTTATTATTACAATAATTTTGTGATGGTTTTATGCCTTCTTTGGCCTTAGGAACACCTCCCTTAGTCATTTATGACAACATTTTCTCATATTTTTCCAATATAATCACTTTCCCAAGGTATTTTATTGCTATTTTTAATTTTTTAAATTTCATGTAATTAATTGCATTGTAAAAGAAAATTACATATTTCAATAGAATTCTTAAATCATCCTTCATTATGATATTTGGAGGAGGTCTGGGAAAATTCTAAGACATGTGTTTTATTCGTGGATGACCCAAGATTGTGGGATTCTGAGTCTCCCAACTTGAAACAACTCTGAAGTATCTAGTTAACGCGTGGTCAATGCAAGCACTCGAGCAAACAAAACACAACATGAATTGCAAATTCCACCTAGATTTAATTTTTAGAGACAAATCCACAATTTGAACATTCAAGAAGGTCCAATAGATTAGACTTCATATCTAGAATATGTTGCAATTAATATAGAATAGGAGTTTTGGGCATTTGTTAAAATATTTTCCTATAAAGGCAAGCAAACTTGGCTTGATAATTTTTACTTGAGAGCTCAGACTTTGTTTCCAGACCTGTTTTTATTCATTCTAATAAATTCATGGAGTGACTTTGAGTTTTCAATCATTGATTCAAGTTAAGTGTGATTGTTGAGTTATGGAATGGGCCCCAACACTCATGTTGGTATATTATTTCATTGTTGTGCATAATTCTGGTATATATTTACTTTTTAATGTTGTTTATTTTCATATTTCTTTTCTTTTTCCAAAGAAAAAATCATAATTTTATTCAACCTAACATCAGGGACAAAATTAGATTTTGTAGATGCCCAAGGGCATTACAGGCACATAAACCAAAGTCCTACAAAAAAAAAGAGCTCAAAGCTCGTTATAGACATTCCACCAATAACCGAGGACCAAGAAACATCTATAAAAAATGGGCATAGACCGCCCAGATTGCCCCACAAAATTCCCAAAAAAACCTAGAGAAGCCAAATCCTAAGACAAAATTTGAAGAAATCTAAGAGGCCAAGAACACAGGCCTGCCAAAAACCTAGAAGGAGCAAAAAAAAAAAACTTGAAACCCCATCAAAGAGACCTGGGCACAAGCCGCCCTAAAATCCCAATAAACCCCATAGAAAATTGTGGCAAGAAAACCTGGCCAAAGGTAGCAACCGTGACATCGCACATACCAGGAAAACAAAAACATCGGATCATCCGCAGTTGGAGAAAATAGAGGAAAAAATCCAAGTCAAAAAATGGCAAAAGAGCCATCTCGACCCCTCTCCCTCGACTCCAAACTCCACAGCAACATAAAGATGAAAATTGAGGTTCAAACCAAGAGTCAAGACAACTAGGAAGCCACCTCAACCCCACTTCCTGAACTCCCTTCTAAAATCTGAGACAAACAACTAGAAGAGTTCTACAGGAGGCAGGAAGCATCGAAGGGAAACTTTTGACCCATTAGAGGGTTGCAAAACCCCCATAACCCAAGCTACGAACCAAAGCAATAAGAACAATGATGTCCCAGAGTTATGAGCTGACAACGAGCTAGATCGATGGAGGACTACGACAACTTTGAACCATAGATGGAACAAAACTAAGGGTTGTGGAGACAAGGGTTTCTTTCCACCAAAATAGAGTCATTTTCATATTTCTTTTGTTTATATGCTTAGATTATATTTTGTACATTCAGATGCAAATTTGTTCGTAAAACTAGTTTCCTAGTTGTTGTGTAGATATGTTTGCAAACTAGCTTTAAATCCTCTGTTTCTAAGCATGCTTTTCTAGCTATACCATGGTTATATCATTTAATTTTTAATACAATTTTTTCATGCTATTTTTATTTAATTATATCAACTTATTCTTATTGTGAGCTCACTAGAAATCTTAAGCTAAATATCATGATATTGCATTGGTATATCATAACAGCTACATTCATTTATTGCATCATTTGAATGTATATATATTATTGTAGAATTAGGTATATTTATGAGTCTTATTTATCATAGACTAATTATTGTTTGAGAGAACAATCTAATTGGAAAAGTTGACTAAGACACTAGGAGTTCCATTCACCATCTTTCTCGATGAAGAAGGCCCCAACTATCTTGACAAATTTTCCACTTAGCCTTTAGTTCCTTGTTTTCATTCATTGTTTTGCTCATATTAGATTAATGTTTTTGGAACATATTGGTTAAAAGGATGAGCAGAGGACTATGAGTGACCACTCATTTTCACTGTCACAAATGGGAAAGGTCGTAGTGCATTCTCAACCTCTTAATTAGTATTAGCTCAAAATCTATTAGATTCACTAAAAGACTTCTGAAGTGTCTAGTTTCCTTCAATGGAAAGAAAGGCCCTAGTGCATTAATCAATCCCTTAGATTAAAACCCCCTTGACCATATTCATTTCCAATCATTTGTGTATGAACTTAGTATTTTGAACATGATTGCATATAGAATTTTGTCTTATGTGGGAATTCTTAATATAAAGCTAGTCTGAACTATTCATAAATCAAGTAGGCGTGTTTTACATTTAAAGCTTGTGTGATTAGAATAGAATTTTGTTTCATGCTTTCTTGACTTGGTCTTTAATTTTGACTTTTGATTTTAATTCAACCTAGAAGTGACAATTAATCTAATCTAACTCATTACATATTATAGTGTGCTTCCAAGTTTACGAACATAGAGTTTATATGAATATTGTGTCCTAATTAGGCCTCCAAATTAGCCTGACATTTTTGGCATCGTTTCTAGTGAAGCACATTTTGGTTTAATCACGCCTAGAATTTTCTTGAAAGTTTTCATTTTGTCACAAATACAAACATTTAGGATTTGTAGGAGTGGAGGCGATAAGATGATAGGTAAGAACTTGCTCATTCAATTTAGTTGAGTATTGACAAGCCCAAATCATATTTATATTTGCTTAATTGATTTAGATTTAATTTTTTTATTTATTCATAGAACTAGGGATGAAAAATGTAGGCATGTTAGGAAAAATCCCCACTATTGACCAACCTTCAGCGGTAGCTGGAACATCAAAAACCCAAAAATAAGTAGAACAAATTACACCAATTGTTGGAAATATAACTATTGAAAAAATTGAACAAAAATTATTTAAAGGAAAGAGTTTGACACTTGCGGAAAGACAAGCACTATTGGCACATCAGGCCGAGAAAAAAAAAGTACAACAAGGAACCCCTTTAGTAGAGAGATTAAGAAAATAAATTCCTCAACTAGTACCTGAAGAAATAAGAATTCAAAGAGAGGAAAAACTTAAAAGTAGTGAACCAATCCCTCAACTAGTCTTTGAAGAATCTAAACAACCTAAAATGAAGGTTACTAGTAGGAGACTTTGATTGGACTGAGTATTTGTCAAGTTTGTTAGAAGGAAAAAGGAAGATAGAGAATGAGAAAAAAATGAAAAATAAATAGAGGAAAGATGTGAACATGAACAACAAGTACTTGACGCAGAAAGAAAATCTAAAACAGAACATGATGAAGGAGGAGGATCAACTATAGGAGGAAAAATACCTAGAATTGAAAGAGAAGATCAAGAAGATGAATCTACTTTTAGGTTTCTTATTTTAGATGCACCAACATTTTTTGGAACAGAGGTAAAAATGAAGAACATTCCTCCTTCCATTCTTCCAAGCTTCTATGGTATGCCTACTAAAGAACCTGATGCTTTCTTGTTTGAATTTGATATTTTATGTCGTACATATGGATATACAAATGTTAAAAAAAAATCACCTATTCCCTTCTACTTTAAAAGGAACTACATTAAAATGTTTTATGGGATTAGGAGAGTCAACAATATTATAATGGGATGATATCATAAAAACATTTTTGAGAAAAAACCAACCCTGTTGTCAATCCCTAAGTGCTAAAGAAGACATTTCTAAAATGAGTCACCATGAAGATGAAAAATTGGAAGATTACTTGGAAATATTTACATATAATTTGCAAAAAAAAACAAAGTGATCTACGTCTTGAATTTATAAAAACACTCTTGTTTAAAGAAATACATGATGAGTATATATATGTTATCAATATTATGGGGGCAAGGGATATCTCTCAGTTGCCTTATGATAAAATCATTGAATTGTGCAAGAAATACTCTAGAGGAAGAGCAAAATATGGTAAGGGACAAATAGGTACACTTTCAAAAGTAACTAAGTTAGTTTCAATAGGAGTACCTAGAGGTGAACTTAGAAATTTATCAAAAAAACTTAAGAATGGCCTTCTAAGTACTCTTGGTTCTCAAATGATCTTCTAAATTACAACAATTTTCATGGTTTGAACAAACAAATTTAGAAGAAGAAATTATTCAACTAGCATTTACTATTAATCAAGTTATTACTTTTGAGGATGCATCAAATAAAAATTTGTTAGAATACTTTATTTCTAATCGTGATATCATAGAACATTTAATAACAATTCAATATGATACAACAAATAATCCTTTGGAACAAAAGCTTCAAGAATATTGCACAATGAATTATTTACGATGTTCATTTCAAGAAATTTTTCCTATAAATTCAATGGAAAATTCAAAATCTAAAATTGTTGAACTTTAACTAGGAAAATCCATAAGCATTACTTCCACACTAGAAGCATCTCAACATGATCAGATAATTCAAGTGCTAAAGCAGTATTCCAAATCAATTACTTAGGATTACATGGAAAATAATTCATCTGAGTACATGCATTCATCATATCTATTTGGAAGAAAATGCTAGACCTATAAGGCAACCTCAACGGCAGATGAATCCAATGATGAAAGAGATAGTAAAAGAAAAAATTCATAAATTACTAAAGGTAGATTTCATCTATCCCATCTTTGACAGTCAGTGGGTTTCTCCGTTAGTTTTAATTCCAAACAAAAATGGAAAATCGTGAGTATGTGTATATTAAAGAGAATTGAATAAAGCCACCATCTAATATCACTTTCCATTACCATTCATATATAAAATCCTAGATACCTTAGCTAGGAAGAAACTTTTTTCTTTCCTAGATGTATTTAGTGGCTATAATCAAATAAATATAGTTGTAGAGGACTAGGACAAAACCGCTTTTGCATGTCCTTGGGGAAGATATGCCTATAAGGTATTACCCTTTGGCCTACATAATGCACTAGCCACATTCCAAAGAGCAGTTATGTCCATCTTTGTTGATCTAATTCATGAATGTTTGGAAATTTATATGGATTATTTCTTTGTATATGGTGATTCTTTTCAAGAATCCTTAATGAATATTGATTTATTTTTTAAAGATGCATAGAAACTAATTTGGCCCTCATCAATGAAAACTGTTTTATGTTACTAACAAAATAATTTTTTTTTGGGACATCATTTTTCTACCACAGGAATGATTGTAGACCCAACTAAGATTGAAAGTATTGTTAATTTCCTTAGCCTATCAAGTCAATGAGAAGTTTAGAAATAAGACGCATACTGAGCAATACTTGCATGCTTCGTCGCATCATTTCCCCGCTCAGAAGTTAGGGGTTCTGAGCACTCTTGCCACCCGTGCTGTGAGAATTTCGGATAAGGAGAGCCTGGAAACGGAGAAGGCTCACCTCCTAGAAGTTTTTGAGAAGAATGGTTACAATAGGCACCTCGGTCAAAAAGCCTTCCTCAAGGCCAAGAAGGAGCCTTCAACCCGAAGGGTTCCTAAAGATCATGTCTTGGGTGTGAACCTTCCTTACATCCAAGGGACCACGGACAGGATTGCGAGGATTCTAAGGAAGTATGATGTATCCGCCCTTTTAGACCTCTCAATACTATCTGTGGCTCCCTCAGGTCTGTAAAAGACCCGGTTGACCCTAAGAGCATGAAGGGTGTCTATGTCATTCCCTGTTCCTGTGGGACCCCTTATATTGGTGAAACTGGTCGGTCTATCAATCAGCGGATCAGCGAGCATTCGGCTGACTTAAGACATGGTAGGACCAAGTCCTCGGCCCTGGCTGAGCATGCGGGGAAGACTATGCATCATGTATGCATAGAGGATGCTCAAGTCATTGCGAAAATTGCGCAGTTTCACCATCGCAAATTTAGAGAGGCCCTGGAGATTGAGAAAAGGCCGAACAATCTTAATAGGGATGATGGTTGGAAGATTAGCCGTTGCTGGGTCCCAGCCCTGTCTTCCTAGCCTCCTCATTCCTCTTTGGGTTAGGTCTTAGGGTTTCTGTCTTCCTCCTCCTTTAATTTCTCTTTTGGCAAGTTTGTCCTTTGAATGTAGAGTGAATATAAATCATTAATTTAAATATAAATTTATTTGTTATATATAATATAAGTTTAACATAATTTATATAAAGTTAATATATTTGTTATATTATAATAATATAAATTTATTTTATATTAATTTAATATATTTTTGTTATATAGAATATAAATTCAAGATTAATTTATTTGTTATATATAATATAAATTTATTTGTATATTAATCTATTTAATATATATTAAATATAAATATATGGCAGATTTAATATATTTGTTATATTATAATAATATAATTAATTTATATAAAATTAATATATTTGTTTATTTGTTTTATATAATATAAATTCAATATAGTTTATGTGTATATTATTTATTTAATATGTATTAAATATAAATATATAACTAATTTTATAATTAATAATGTTCATATATATTAGTCTAAGAATGATAATAGGGATTTTATTTGTTTGTTTTTATTAATATTGAATTAAGAATTTTTTAGTAAATATAGATTTATTAATAAACTTATATTATTCGAATGGACCATTATATAATGTAGAATAGTATATTTTATAGAAAAATTACCTAATATAACTAAATTTAAGAATGACATAATATTTAAATAATATTAGAATAATAATAATTATAGACATATGACCATTATAGTAAATATGATATTATATTATATACTAAAAAAAATAAAAAAAATATCAAATCGATTTTAATTTTAGATATAAATTAACAAATTTACCTGTTGTAGCTATTTATAGTATTGTTAGGGGTTTGACTAGGATCCTTAGGTCAAAATTAGCAGTTGGCAATATAGTCGTTGGAGTCTCTGCACACTCTATTTATTCAGCTTAGCCGGATTGGTTCTTCAACTTGTCCTGACGATGAACCACACTGGTTGGTTCGAAACGCGTCGACATAAGATTGGTTATGTGATTTTGCCGAAGATTATCTAAATAAGTTCAAAGTTGTTGGGATTTGTAGGGTATTATCATAGATTCATTGAAAATTTTAGTAAAATAGTATTGCCCATGTTTAAACTACTTTCCAAAGACAGATTTTTATTGGAATGCCAATTGTAAAACTACTTTTGAATCTATCAAAGAAAAGTTACCAATAGAACCAATTTTAAGAGCACCTAATTGGTCTTTACCATTCCACACCTCCATTAATGCATATGATACTACAATAGGGGTATCTTTAGCTCAAAACTAAGATCTTGAGACCTTTGTTATCTACTTTATTAGTAACAATTTAACCCCTACTGAACTGAATTATACTATCATTGAAAAAGAAATGTTAGCAGTTTTGCATGCAATAAACAAATTTAGAAATTATGTTATAGGCTATGAATTCTTTATCCACACCAATCATTCTGTTATTAAATATTTGATGAATAAGCCTATTACTAACGGTAGGATTACATGATGGTTGTTACTATTGCGGGAATTCAATATCACTATTATTGATTGTCCTGGAAAGGAAAATCCCATAGAAAACTTTATATCCAACCTAAACAACCCTGGTGAGACAGTTCTAGTTTTTGATGATTTTCCAAACGAACATTTATTTTCTATATCAATTAAAACACCATGGTTTGTCGATGTGGAAAATTATTTGTCTATAGAAGAATTAACACCTCATTTTACTTGAAAGTAGAAAAATTAAATAATAAAGAAAAGTGAAAATAATAGCTCTACTAATGGAAATATTTTCTACACAAAGTTTGATTTTTTTATTAGATGATGTGTTAGAAAAGATGAAATATTTGATATTCTTAAAGCTTGTCATGATGGACGATGTTGTGGGAATTTTTCAGAAAAAAGAACAACATATAAAATCCTTAATCAAGGCTATTATTGGCCATCCTTGTTCAAATATGCAAGACAACATGGTTGAAGCTATGATAATTGTCAATGGATGGGCCAACCAACAACATCTAATGAAATGCCCCTGCAACCACAAGTTCTTCTGGGGCCATTTGAAAAATGGGCTCTAGATTTTGTTGGACCAATCAACCCGAAGTCAAAAGGAAAGAGATACATCCAGGTATCTATTGACTATGTTACCAAATGGGTCTGAGCTAAGACATTAGCAAGAGCTTATGATCAGTCAATGGTCAATTTTATTTTTGAAGACATATTTGTCAAATTTGGAATTCCTCAAGATATTTTCACTGTCCAAGGATCACAATTCACCTCCATTAAGTTAGTACAAGAAGTAGTGGAGAGATATAAGATTAAGCATTATAAATTCCACTCCTTATCACTAATAATCCAATGGTAAAGTAGAGTAAACCAATAAGATTTTAGAAGTAATTGTAACTAAAATAATACAACTACATATGAAGGACTAGGTAGATAGGATTATAGAATCTTTGTGGGCATTTAGAACTACTTGGGAAAGTGTTATTGGTTTTACTTCTTATTTATTAGTGTTTGGTAAGAAAATTATTCTTCCTATTGAATTTTAAGTCCAAACATTTAGATCAACAACATAGTTAGGGTTAGACTTGTATAAAGCTCAAAAAGAGAATTATGCAATTGGATCAAATTGATGAAATCAAACAAGAAGCACTATAACATAGCATGCTAATCGAACAACAGAGGTAAAAATGAAATGAAAATTTCATTAAGAAAAATGAGTTGAAAGTTGGTGAACGGGCTTTTCTCTTTGATTCCGAATTCAAATATTTCAAAGACAAATTCACTAGTCATTAGCTAAGCCCCTATGAAGTAGAAGAAGTGTTTGATAATGGATCAGTCAAGATAAATATTATTGATGAGGAAGGAATCTCATTTGTGGTTAATGGCCATAGATTGAATCTCTATAACAAACCAGTCAGCCAAGAAGATTGTATTTCCCTAATATTTCAGCAAGTCAAGATGCAGGTTGTGGGTATCAACAAAAATAATTGTACCCGTTTTCCATCCGGAAATTTACTTTTCCAATAAAAATAAAAAAGAAAAATAATAAAAGTTTTAGTTGTGAAAATCAAAGCTCTTGGCACATCCTAAACTTAAATTTTCATTGGAAAACAGACCAATGACCAATGAAAATTCCAAATAAAGTATCCATCCAATAATTTTGTTTCAAAAAAAATTGTAATTACTCTCTAATGATGATTAGGAGAATCTAAGGAGAATACTTGAAAAAATTAAAACTTTTGTATGTCTATTTACTTTCAGAAATTATGTATATGATGTACATAGAATTTGTATACATCCAAAAATCCTAATATTGTTCTACCAAAACTCATTCATTTTGTATATGGCTTGATAAAAAATGATAAGTCCTTCTAGAGCTTTAGAGGAAAAGAGCATTACCATCCATCCTAGATAAGAAGATGATCAAGCATTATCTTCTATGCTCATTGAAATGAGGACCATTGGTGATATCATAGGGAACATATCGTAGAAATTTAAAGTTCAAAAGGAAGTCATGTTAGAGAAAAACATGGCTTTAATTGAAGACATTGAGCAACTTAAAATGTAGAATAAGCAACTGAAAGGGTGAAATCAAAAGCTCCATCAAGAAAGGAGAACGTTCAAGACCAAGAAAAAAAGGCTAAGGATAACTATCAAATCAATAAGGGACCTGATAGTAGCATAATTAGATCTATGTCGTCATCATTAGAGGGACCTTAAAACAACATAATCAACTCTATTTATCATCAATAAAGGGGCATAAAATAAGCTCTATTTCATCGTTTCCAGAGGAACCTGACATCACTATAATAAACTCTCTTTATCATTATCAAAAGGGACCTAAAATTAGCTCTATTTCATCATCACTAGAGGGACCTAATAGTAGCATAATCAACTCTATTTATCATCACCAAAAGGTTGAAATCAGCTCCAAATTATCATCATCACAGAGACTTGAAATCTTCCCTATATCATTATTATCAGAGAGACCTGAATCAGTTATATCATCATCATAAAAGAACTTGAAGTCAGCCAAAATATCATCGTCAAGGACATGTCAACAACCAAAAGTTAGCTACATCATCAAAAAATGCAAGCAAAAGAAATATGCAACTATCTACAAAGGAGGTTTACTAATTTATTTTGTAATGATTGAATTATTACATTAAATTTTTAAGTTAAAAATTTTCAATAAATAGTTTTTTCCTGAAAACTTCCTTGTCACAAAATTTTAATGGTCCTAGACCCAAAATTTTGTGTCTAAAAACTTCAAAATACCCTTAAAAACTATTCCTCATAAGACTTATATCTTAGTTGATAATATTTCCTCTTGAGAATCTTGACCTATCGTACATCCTTTTTTTCCACAATATTAAGCTCCTATATTACCATTATCCTACTCTCTTAGCTTCTCTTGTTATTCTTCTTATTATCCCTATAACCATATGCAATTGTTTCTTATCAATCAGGACAGTTTATGAAGTTTCAATATAAGGATTCCCAAAGTATTGAGGTTAGCTCAAAAAGGTTCCAAGAAATAGCAATAAGGGCACAACAATCAATTTAATTATAGCACATACAAGAGAGGCAGTGGAGCATCATTGTAACAATGGAGAATGAAAGTCATCACATGTATTAAAATACATAGTATAAATGTTAAGAGATTGGGCTTTTATAGTGTTTACACAACACTTAAACTCGAAAATATTAAGTCCTCTAAGTCCAAGATAATAAATCTCGTAAAGGACAAAACAAGTGTATACACTCTCTTTTCAAAATCACATGACAAAACATAATTACACTCTATTTTCAACACATAGTGCACACTATGAGAGATATGAATAAGGAGAAAAAATTATCAAAATTTTAAGATCAAGGGTAGAAAATTAGAGGTTCAATTCATGTCAATTTGAAAGCAGATATGACAAATTGAATAAGCTCAACTCATAGCCCAATTTATATATAGAAGCTTAGTGAACAAAACATTGTGTATTTGTTATAAGAAAAGGGAGCACAAATCGACCTTTAGATGTGTATAATTTAGGTGCAAATAGGTGGTATTGAGACACTGAGTTTACAGAACACAGATTCAATGCAAAAAGGGAAAATTAGTGGAAGAAAAGCACTCAAAATTTGATTGTAAAGGAGAACAATTATAGATATGTGTATTTTTCATTAGAGAACCCTATGTTCAAGATGAAAATTTTATGAAAATGATTTCAAAAGTAGGACCAAACTATGTGTAAGACAAGTTTAGTGAAACTTTAGATTTTATATGGAAATATATCAAAGGAATTTTATGAACAATGAAGAAATAGTCTATAGTATTTCTTAGCAAATCTCACTTAGAAAATGCTTAAGAGATGAAAAAAAACTACACTTCATTCACTTAGGAACCAATTCATGCCCTAGTGGTGTTTATTTTGCAATTGATTTGCTTCATCAACAATTGAAAAACAACTTAGTTTTGAGTCTCCAAGTGTAAAAAAAAAAATCATTTTAGGAATAGAGAGTTGACACACTCAAGAATTTATTTTTTCCCTAACAAAATGGAAACCGATTTTCTAGTGAAAACGATTTGTCCTGACTTGTCACCATATGTGTCTTGAAGACGCTAAGATTATCACCAATGAAAACCATAAGTATCAGTGAAAAATGTGGGAAGCCCTTGAAATTATAAAACATCCTCACAATCTCAATAGGGATGGGGGTTTGGAAGTAAGCGGAAATTGGATTCCCTTACTCTCCAAAAAACATACATCATCACCTTCCTCCCCCCATTGACCTCCCTTTCTCTCCTCCCTTGCCCTATTTCCCTTCCCTTATGCATTCGTTTATCGATCCTCCCTCTCCATTCTTTCCCTTTACCCTTTTCCTAAATCTATTTCATCATGCTCCTTAAATTAATCTCTCATTAAATATTTAACGGCACCTTCCTTCTAGCCTTACATTATCATTTGATTCCCTTACTTTTTATTCCTTAAACATCCTTTATTATATCTCCCCTTGTCATGTTATTAACTATAATTATTATGATACCATAAATTAATAATAATGGCTTTATTATTAGTAACATTAATTATCTTGTTAATAGTAGTAATAAACATTATTACTATTAACATTATAATTAATACTAATAATACAATATTATTATTATTAACTTATGTTGAAAATACTTTTTTTTGTTAATCTTGGTAGGACTCTCTCATTTTCGATTTTACATGTCCATTATTCACCCCGCAACGGGGGGAGGGTAGTACAAGATTCGAACCCAAGATCTCTGGTTCGGTGAGACTTCATTCCACGGCCATCGCCACTTGAACTACCCCATGAAAACAACTTATGTTGACAATAGTTATTCTTAATAAAATATTCCCTTAATAATAATTTTGATTTTATAATATTAAATAAATTTTATAAATTAACTTAAATTAATTTTACAAATTAACTAAAATTTATTTATTAAAATTAACATTAATATTATTGATTTTCTAACATTAAATTAAATCTAATTGTTTATAAAATTAAAAATAAAAATAAAAATAAAAATTTAAACTATAATAAATAATTTATTTTATGCTCTTCATTTATTTAGGTCAGGTTTGTTGGTCATCTCTCTCCTTTATCTTTTATTCTTTCCATCCCCTATTTATCTCCTCCCTTCTCTTCTCTTCTTTGTAGGTTTTTTCCTGATGATGAGTCATGGTATTGACTCGAAACGTCAAAACTCAAAAATGAATATTGTGGATGCTCCAAGTTCTCAAAAATCTCAAAATCCACACCACAGAAATCTCCAAACTCTAAGTATCTCTTAGCAAAAAAAAATGATTTGCTTGTCCTAACAGTGGCTTTGGCATATAGAGACAAAGAGTGATTTTTTTTCAAAAAAAAATTGAATTATTGAAAGTCATTCATTTATCACTCAAGAAACTCACTATTTTGGTCAAAATTACTTAGAGATTTGGTTGAAGCAAGAGGTTTTATCACTCATGAGGATTTTTATGTTGATTGTTAAAAAAAAAATTGCTTCTCCTTTCAATATTTCAAAACACTAAATTAACCATAGGGTTAGTGAATTCGTGCACAAGGGATCAAGAAGAGAAGGGCTTGGTTTTTAAATCAATTCTCAAAGTTTACAAGAAGATACTTAAGGGTTAGTGTTCCAAGCTTCTAGAACTCCTTTTTACCCTAAAAATCTAAGTGTTTTTGCAATAGAGGCAGGGCATTGTAAAAAGTGTTTTTATAGTTGATATGAGGAATTACAGACTCAGAATTGATGTAGTCATTTTCATATTTCAAAAGATAGTAGTGTTGACTATTTGTTAGCATATTGTGGATATACAAGAGATATTTGTTAGGTAATTCGGAACAATTTTAAAATTCTTGAGTATATAGGAAGATAAAAGTTGATATACCATGGTAAATACATGCACAATGTGAGACATACAATGATATATAGGGATGTTACATGGAAGTTTAAATTTAATTAAAAATTTGAGCCATTTGGCTTTGAAATAAAGTATCGTAATGATACTATGAAGATCTTTGAGGGAAAAATTGGATTGATTTTATTCCCAAATTCAAGGGTTATAGTAAAAATGTTTCTAAGGCATTGACATAATCTTTTGATTGAAATTGTGCCCAAGTGGGCCACCTTACCATCCACTTGTCCAAATATGTATAAATTCATATTACAGGGTTTCCACAGGAAGGAGAGTAAAACACAACATCTAAAAGGGAAGCCATGGACCTATTTCATTAAGAGATCAATGACACATCTAGATTAGAAGAGAGGCATGCCCAATACTTGGTTGATGCATAAATGGGATGAGTTCACCTATATATATATATATATATATATATATATATATATATATATATATATATATATATATATAACATGTGATGGTAGATTCAGTCTCATCTACCTCTATCACATCATAATATTGCAACATCTAAGGGGAGAAAACACCTTTAATTTTCCATATTATCTACTTAAAAGTCTCACCAAAATGGCCAAGATATCACAAAGATATCTAGGCAGTGGCAAAAATATATTTCATCATAGCTTAATCAATATGATCATAGAGTGGGAACTCTCCAAGACTCAAAATACTTGGGAGGCATTTATTAAATGGATTCAATTAGTCACAATGGGAGAAAAGGAGGCTATAGAGGAAGAGGATGCACAACAAGCTAAAGAGAAAGATGAAGAGCAAGAAGAAACACATAATTTGGAACATCTAATAAAATAATCAATAGCTATAAGAATGACAAGATCCATTACTGACCAAGTGGATACAAAGCAAAAGGTAGTTCATATGGAACAAAAAAACAAAAAACAAAGAACCCAAAATCCTCCCTTGGTTGAAATAGATGATAATGTAAGTGTTGATAGGGTTTAGAAAGTTCTCTATGATTACATAGAGTATTTAGAGACCTAAGAGAAAGAATCGAAAATCCATAGGGAAAGGAAATTTTCCTGAAGAATACACCTTTATTGATGAAGAGGAGGAATACATAGCCATAGAAGAGGAAATCAAGGAAATCATAAGGAATTTGTCTTGAAAGCAGGTTGAAACAGCTCATGTTCCATCACTAGAGGAAGTTATGTCTCCTTAAGAGAAATCCCTTGAAAATAAAAAGAGGGGAGATAAGAAGTTAAAGAATATTACCCAAAAATGCAAGTATTGGAAACATACTTGAAATCAAAAAATGATTTGCTTACCAAACATAACCTCACATTAATAAAAGAGAAGCAAAGGATTCAAGAGGAAAATAAGAGGTTGCAAGAGGAGAACAACATGATATTGTAATGGCCCAAAATTAAAACATGCAAATTATTTACATAAATTAAGGCCATTAATCATTAACATAAGGAAGATTTCAACTAGTTAGTATATAATTTATGAAATCCATGAGAGATGAGGAACTTACCTATAGAACAAAGAATTAGCTTACTTGAAATTTAAGAAGCGTTGTGCTATTTAGATCTAGTTGAATGAAACTGGATGACTCCCTGCCCAATTATATGCTCACCTACACTATGTCTTTCTACAACTAGCCACCCCCGAGCCCTCAATCAATTACCTATGCCAATGAATCCTTCTATCCTAGAGTTCACTTAGGAAAAACATAATGCCTTACATCCTCCTTCTCATCCACTAATTAGAACAAATTGTTCCAAAAATGAAAATATGGTCTTTGTGCACATAATCCATGTGTCATCATGCAAATTTTCATTTTTTATTTAAGTATTCTTTAACCCATCTTTTTCCATAATTTCCTCTTGTTTATTTGATTCTTTTACTTTTTATTACTTTATTCTTACTATTTTTATAGTTTCCTTTATTTATTTATCTAGAACTTCACTTTATTATTTATTAATTTATTGATATTCCCACTCTTATTATTATTATTATTTATTGATTTAATAATATGGGACATTACATATTCCTCCTCTTCGAGAAACTTTGTCCCAGAGTTAAGTTTAATCATTGAAATTATGAGTTATCTATTTATTTCTTTCTTCTCTCATATCCAAAACCCTCTAGTGAACTATTATAAGGCCACCTAAGTGACCACAACATGTATTGAAAGTTAAATCACAATACTAGGGAAAGCACGAGTACTCTCAAGCTCTTCTTTCCCAACTTTTAAAACTAGGCTTAAAGCCCCATCAATTTTACCAAAGCCCCAAGGCTCACCCTAAGGCAGGCGTCCATTATGGTACTCATGTACCATAAGCATTTCAAAAGCCTCACCCAAAATTCCTCCACAACTCCTACTAGGTACAGCCCAAGGCATCGAAGTCTCACACCCATTTCTATATTTTAGCATCACAACTCCAATAGCAAGCACTCGACCTCTTCAAGATGGTCCCATAACCCATTGAGAGTTATACAAGGAAAAATAAACACTGACATAAGTATTCAATTGAGTTTTTCCCCATCCCATAAGGTGCTACATATTCTCCCTCACTAGTATTGTCTCCCACGAGAATATCAAATAAACCGACCCTCTCAGCCCATTGGTGGATTTCCTATTAAACACCTCCTCTCAACATGCAACCAATGCATTAGTTATAACATCACAATATCATAAAAAATAATTCATATGCCAAATCTTGCATGCCATCATGAAAATATAACATCATAATTATTACAACATCCTAAATAGTAAGGAACTACATGCTCATGCATGTCATCATTATACATCTCATCATTAAAGCTGCATGCAACTACCACATACCCTAAAATCATGAAATTTCATCATAATATTATAATGTTAATATATCTATCAAAGATATAGCATTACATCAAGATCATAAATATAACATTTAATATAAAAACATAGCTTAACATCGCAATATGATAATCATCTCAACACATACCACATGGAGAGAAACAAAACCATTCTTTTCGTGATTCATCAATCACATTTATTAACATGCATAAAGAATAAATACTATCTATTTCATTATAATGCAACAATATCGCTAAATATCCATTTAGGATTTATTTGGCTAAGTTGGTTAGCTTAGTTTGGATCCTCAACAATATGAGTGTCATGTTTTCATCAAAATACCAATTACTTTTCAATAATCATTTCCACTTTTTTCAACTAGGAAGTTAGCAATATACACAGTAGGTATAGTCATGTATTCTTCCTTCTCCAAGGAAAATTAGTGAATTTAATCATTAAGATATTACTAGTCGCACAATTATTCTTTAAATCTTCAATATCAAAATTAAAATTCCATGACGAGCATACATATTTTTCATATCCATATAGGTATTGGGGGAGGCAGGGGAAACCTTTTCTCACGAGAAACCCTCGTTCGGGTTGCTTTCTTGTGCTTGATGCTTATTTTTTTATGCCTCTATTTCCATCGCCCTACTAGTGTGGATCTCATCGACCTATTGTCTTGGATAATTGTGTGGATTTCGGTGGTGTTTCATTCTGCCGTTGATGTTGCCTATGTGGATTTTGACTACCTATTGCTATTGTTGTTTGTTACCATCATTTTTTCCCTCTGAGTTGTCATCATCATTGCCCTCTGAGTTTCTATCAATTGCTATCTTTTTTCTCCAAGTGTGGTTTGGGGATGTTCAGTGCTTTGGTCACTATGGATTTTTTGGATGGTCTACCTATCAACATTGTTTGTTTTGTCACCATCGCCTCCTTCTACCTATGCCTATATGCAGTTCTAAATGGTTTTCTTCAGACATATTTTTTGTTGTTGTTATCCCATATTATTGTTTCAACGATTATTGTTAGAAGTTGATTTTTTCTATTGTCACCTCGCTTTGTAAGATTGAACTAAGATCATCTTGTGGGCTCTAGGGTTTATCTTGTTGAATAAAAGAAAGCTTTTTTGGGCCCTGTTATGATGTTTCTTAAGCTTTTTTTTGGTTTTTTTTTGTTTCTACATACTTCTCTTTTGTAATAGCCCCTGGTTGATTTTCCATGTAAAAAATATAATACCAAGCTTATGGGACACGTATTCCAAGCTGATGATGGGCAAACATCATAGTGGATGTCACTTTGGTTTATTTATGACTAAGGAAATTGGAAAAGGAATTGGTAAATTCAAATAGGCAATAATTGGCATTTTATTTATGAAAATAAGGGAAAATGAAGAAAATAGAGGCCTCAATGATAAAAAAGGCTTCTGAGGATCAATTCACAGACTTTGTTAGGCCCCTATACTACTAGTGTAACCCCTTATTGTTATTAGTATAACCCACTTATTATATTGATGTACCCATGTAGTGCCCATATTGTTACTATTGTGCCCCATAGAAGCCCACTATTGTTATTATTGTGCCCTTACATTATTATTGTTATGTCGGCTCTGATTATGTTATGACCCCTTAGACTCCTATATATAGAAAGGAGGCCTTTTCATTTGATCATCCAAGAATTGTTCATTTATGTAATGTAAAGGAGGTTGCCCCCTCGAAGAGGCTGAATTCTAAGGCGTGGATCTCTCTTTTCTATCTTTTTGTGAGCTGGTTTCATAACATTTGGTATCAGAGCTTTCGATTCTAGGGTTTCGCTGCTCCAAACAGGTCATCATGGAATTTTCGCTATAACTTTTTTTCTGTGACATTTCAGAAGTCACAAAAAAAACTCATTTGAGAAAAAATCGCGCTGAACCTTGGGTCCGAATTTCAGAGCTTTTTGCGCAATATTTGCGGAGATATGATCTGAGGAAGTTGGTCTTTTTGTAGACTCCTGAATTACACTCAAAACAGGTGACCTGGGGAAAATCGTCATAACTTTCTTTCTGAGCATCGGATTGAAACTTCGTAAGAAGGTATAGAAAGAGGACGGACTGCAGTCTTTTTTTATATATTTTTCAGAGTCAAATATTGAAACAGTGACACGTGGAACTTCATACAAATTCGCTCTACTGAACTAGCCTACAATCAGGTCACTGCGGGAGATTGTGCATAACTCTTTCTTGGAGAATCCAATTTGGATCAGACTAGTGGCATTGGAAAGAGGACACAGAAGGCTACTACAGGTTGCAATTTTAGAACTTAAAGATCGAAAAGTACAGAGTTACAATCGTTTCAAGGTCGAGCTCCTAAAATCAAGAAAAAGCAAGATGAGGAAGTTTGATGGCAAGGATCCGGTAAATTGGATACTCCAGATGGAGCAATATTTTGATCTACATGGTGTACAACTGTTACAAAAGGTAGGTATTGCATCTTCATATTTAGAACCAGATCATTTTTTATGGTATTAAGGGCTTTGTTCTCGTAAAAAACTTGTTACGTGGTCAATTTTCACGGAGGAAATGATAGCACATTATGAGGATACAAAGAGCAACACCACAACAATTGGAAAGAGTAAAAGGGCTTTGTGACATAATGGAAAGCAAAATTATGGAAACCAGGAAGCATACCCCTCACAACTATAAATATGGAAGTGTTGTTTCTCCCAGCCTTCCACAACCTACAAGGGTTACACCACAACAATTGGAAGAAAAAAGAGAAAAAGGGCTTTGTTACAATTGTGATAGCAAATGCACTAAAGGTCATAGGTGTGCTGAGAAGAAATTATTCTACATAGAATATGAATAGGAGGAAGAAAAGGATCAAGAAACATCAAAAGAAGAGGATATACGCCAGGACACCACCCCAGAGAAAGAAGAAATGAATCAGACTATATCTTGTAAAGCATTGGCAAGAATTACCACTCCTGAAACTATCAAGATAGAAGGACACATCAAGAAGAAAAATGTTCAAGAAGTGAAAGATCACATCGAGCATCAAGAAATGAATCCGACCATATCTTGTAAAGGACTGGAAGAAATTACCACTCCTCAAAAGATAGAAGGACATATCAAGAAGAAAAAGGTTCAAGCAGAGAAAGATCACATCGAGCATCAACAGCAAGTTCCCCAACTTTTAAAGGATAACGCCACTTCGGTGCAAAATCAAACGAAACAACAGGTAGATCAACATCATAGTGAAAAATGTTTTGATGTAGGTGATTGGGTATTTTTATTGCTACATCTCAAGCAAGCTATTTATGAGAAGGAAATGTTGGCGATACTACATGCACTTAAAAAATGGCGACCTTACCAAATGGGAAGACTCTTCAAGGATGAGGATGTGGAAGAATTGTTTTGTGCTATTTATATTATCCAACCAGATTGGATAAACGAAGCAAGGGATGAATGGAATAAGGACGAAGAAGCATGGCCACTTATTCAAAAGTTGCAAAAGATCCAAATTCAAGCAATATTGCCAGAAATTGAAGAGGAAGGAAAAATCATATTGGAACCTGAAGCAGTCACAGAAACAAGAACCCGACAGCTACAAAATCGATCAATTTCAAAGTATCTCATCAAGTGGAAGAACTTACCCGCTGAATATTCCACATGCGAGGACAAGAATTTTATACAGAAGCATCAAGAACTACTCAAGCGTTGAGGACAACGCTTTTTGAAGGAGAGGGGCATGTTAGGCCCCTATACTACTGGTGTAACCCCTTATTGTTATTAGTATAACCCACTTATTATATTGATGTACCCATGTAGTGCCCATATTGTTACTATTGTGCCCCATAGAAGCCCACTATTGTTATTATTGTGCCCTTACATTATTATTGTTATGTCGGCTCTGATTATGTTATGACCCCTTAGACTCCTATATATAGAAAGGAGGCCTTTTCATTTGATCATCCAAGAATTGTTCATTTATGTAATGTAAAGGAGGTTGCCCCCTCGAAGAGGCTGAATTCTAAGGCGTGGATCTCTCTTTTCTATCTTTTTGTGAGCTGGTTTCATAACAGACTTTTTTTAGTTCAATTTTGGAGCTCTCTTTTATTCTCTTATTCTCTCTTACTCTTGCACACTTAGATCATTCTTGGAGAATTCTAGTTTCACTTGGATTGGAGAAAGAAGGCAAAGGAAAGTAGGAAAGCGAAAGAGAATAGGTGGATCAACAGCTATAGCTAGAATTCTTTGCAGGTAACAAGTTGCATGTATGATTTCCTTGCTAGTTTTAGCATACATGGTACATGCATGTGGTTTCTTGGTATGTATTTTAATTGGCATGGAGATCTGCCTGGATTGACAGTGGGTTTAGCCTTGCCTTGCCATTTCCTGGATAGCTATCAGGGAAAATTTTAAGAATCCCCCCTAAATTTATAAATATAATAAATGGGCGAATCTTCATGGTATATAGGAAAAATGGAAGGCGATTTTATCAATAATATAATATGTATATATAATTTTTTGGCGAATCTTTCACCAGGCATGGCGAATATTTTACTCAATTATAAAATCTTGTAAGATCTTGGCGAGTCTTTCACTAAATAATAAAACTTTGTAAAGTCCTAGTGAATCTTAGCATAGGCTACATGCTGGTTTAATTCCCCCATTTAAATAGGTTACATTCCAGGTGAATACCATGGGTCAATACCATGTGCCATTTTGGTGAATACCATGGGTCAATACCATGTGCCATTTTTATTTTTATTAATTCTAATATTAGGGTTAATAATGGTTTTTTGCATGGTATTAATAACAATCTAGTCCATGGTATTTGTCCCATAGTATTTTGGCCATAGGTTTCACCTAAATATAACCCATTTTTTGAGTGTTCGTAAATATAAGGTGACTTATGGAGTAAATATAAAAAAATGTTTTATTTGTTTACCATACCTCTCGTTTATTTATATTTTTATTAATTTACCATACTTCTTTTACAAATATGGTATTTGGCCCATAGGATTCACTTAAATAAAACCTCTTTCTTGAGCCTCCATAAATAAACGGAGGGTTATGGACTAAATATAAAAAGAGGTTTTATTTATTTACGATACGTCTAGTTTATTTATATTTTTATTTATTTACCATACCTTTTGAGTAAGTATAAAAAGACATTTTATTTATTTACCATACCTCCACTTTACTTATATTAGTAAATATAAAAAATGTTTTATTTATTTACCATACCTCTCATTTATTTATATTTTTATTAATTTACCATACCTCTTTTATAAATATGGTATTTGGCCCATAGGATTTACTTAAATAAAACCTATTCTTGAAAATGGGCGAATGGATTCACTTAAATAAAACCTATTCTTGAAAATGGGCGAATGGAAGGTTCTAAGTCCTAATTTCAAGGGCTAAATTTACCTTTTTTACCCTCTCCCTTAAAATAAGGTGGGCTATTTGAGGTGATTTGTAAAAATGTACTATGATACAAAATATTCGCCCACTAAAAATTTAAAACCCCTTAATTTCGCCAAAGGGCGAACATTCGCCCCTAAAATTATCCTTGATAGCTATGGTGTTGTGGGTTTTTCCATTTGTTGTTTTCTAGTTGGTGCTCAAGTTCCTTATCACTGTGGGTTGAGTTACTAGTTCCTAGAGCCGTTGGTTGGAACAAATGCTCTGGAATCCTTGGAACAACTTGGGTTGAGTTACTAGTCCTAGAGCCTAGATTAGGACAAATACTCTGGAGCCCTTAGTGGATTGAGTTACTAGTCCCTAGAGATGGGTTGGAAAAATGCTTTGCAGCCCTAGAAGGTTGTGGGTTGAGTTATTAGTTCTTGGAGCCGTAGTTGGAACAAACACTCTGGAGCCCTGGACAACTTGGGTAGAAACGGTTGGTGTTAGTGATGTCTGTTTGTGAGGTGGAATCACTGGTTGAGGGTTGAGGTAGTTTAGCCTCTGGAATCCCGGGCCTGGTTTTGTTTGTTTTATTCTATGAGACCCAAATTCATGCTTGGAATATGGAATTGGGGTGATTGGTTGAAAGAGAGATTTGATTCAGCCCAATTTATGGTTGGGTGGTACATGGAAGTCCTTGACTTGGTTGGATTTTGCATATGATAATAAGATCTCTTTCCCTATTATATTCTATGAGTATTTGTACTTGTTATTATGTGGGTTTGGTGGATGTTCTATCATGGTTAATATTATGGTTAAATGTTGGTTATGAGCATGGTTCCATAACATGTTCTAGCTATGGCTCTTGATATGTTTGATTAGTTGATGAATGGTTAATGAATGCATGATCTAACAAATGTTATTGGAACTATTATGAGAGGGAATTAGACCTTATTGGTGATTCTCAGATAAGTTTCATACCCCTACATTCAAATATGCATTCATGACCTGTAGATTACTTGTTCACCATATGTTTGACAAAATGACGATCATGGTTAGGCTTAGTTAGGTCAAGACCTTGATCAAGTTTTGTATGAATGGATCATGAGGGCTTCACTCAATGAACATCTGACATAGCATGTGCATTTGTGGCATACTAAACAATACCCTTAGTTTGACTACATATTGGAAAATACCTCTAAAAATCACATTATTTAACCCCCTACCAATATGAACCCAATACAGATTCTAAATTTATAAAACCCCTACTTTCCCTAGATATTGTAGGTATCCATTTTTTCATTAACATTTTTTATACCCCTTTATATTTTTTCATTAACATTGATCTCCATTTTTTATACCTACCAATATAAAAACCCTTTACCCCCTATTTTATGCTCAATATATTATGTTAATTTTTCCTCAATATATATCCCCCAATAAGAATGCAAGTGGTATGGTATTTCCCCCAGTGAAGCCCCCATGGAACGGATTTGTCGTGATATTATTTATCATTCTGGAAAATCTCTTTGAGTTTTTTGTAGTGGTTTGGAGGCTATCCTAAATGGTGGCTCAGAATCCAGGACCGCACCCTCTGAACTAGAATTTATGGGCTATAACTCCACTCTTACAAGCTTATGCATGCATTTGGACCCCTATAATGGCATGGAGGCCTTATCATGCATGTGATTGTTGGCCCAGGTCACTAAAACAATAATCCAGCTGGCACCTGGGGTGGTTGTTCTGCCTCTAAATGTCTTGTAAGCCCTGTAGGATGTTATTTTGTGGTTGGTAAGTTCCAGTTGTCGGCCCCACTTCCTTAATTGGATCTAGGAGGTTGGGTCATGTCATTGTAGCCCTCAACTCATGTTTACACCAATAGGCCAGGTAAAGTGGATAAATGTGGGAGGGGTGGTTATAGGGTGGTATCATAGTGGGTTTATGTTCTATTTGGGTGATATGTGATACCACGGGGTGGTATCAAGGCTCCCAGGCTCAAACACTTAGAGTAGATGGGCAGAATGTGTTTGTCATGCATGCATGTTAGTTGTATATGTGTCATTATGCATGCATGGTGATGGTCATTATCATGGCTTTGTGTCGTCCTGATGCTGTTGGTATGTTATGATGTTGATATGATTGGCCGAGATGGGTGTTGAGCCTCCATTTTGTCCATATTTTCATGCCTTTCGCTGAATAACACTATGAATGTATTGAATGTTTATAGTCATTATTATTCTTTTTATGCATTATTGGGTTATTATCTAGAGGCATTTAGAGGTAACAATGATTGATTTATAAATTCTTCTTGTTTGGTTAATTTGAAAAGCATTTAATGTGAAAGTAGCATTAGTAATAGGCTCTCTTGGTGGCAAGTGAAAAATTCTTATTTTTGCAATTCCTGTACCAGCAGTGCAAAGATACTAATGTTGTTGGATTTGATTATGCACTAAACAGGGCGTTGTCTGCCATCTCTGAGCTTTGTGGAATGGCTTGGCATGGACTTTGACATTCACCGGGAGATGCCCTCTACAAGGAAGATCGATACAATATTTGTCTCTAATGCTTGTTAACATATTTAAGATCCACAACATTTAAACAATGACTGTTATTCCTAATTAGCAGTGAAGTGGAACCTACACCAACAGCTTCAAATGTGCTTCACAGTCAGATTACAGACTTTTCCCAATGCATTAGTATCTCTTTAGCATCACAAGACCACTTCTTTGGTTGAATTAACATAGAAGTAGCAGTTCCAATTGTTGACTCTAAAATTGGCACGGAGCTTGTTTGGAATTCCATGAAACCTCTCCTAGAACCACTTGTCACTCTAGAAACTATAAAATACCAGCCTGTCCGTGAGTTACAAGAGTTGTGCCAAAAGGAGTCTTACAAATACCATTTTCATCATTCTCAAGAGGAAGGTGACTTATCAGATGTGCAGAGAATTAGCTTATACTCATAATGAGATTGGGGTATGTCATAGAGACATCAAGTGGTAGAACCTTTTGGTCAATCCCCACTCACACCAGCTCAAGCTATGTGATTTTGGAAGAGCCAAAGTTCTAGTTAGGAGTAAGATGACAACTATTAGTTGCGCATCTGATATATATTCAGTCTTGGATGTCATGCTTACCATTTTCTTGCTCACAGACCTCTTCTGGAATGTAACAACAATGCTCAGATATATACAAGTAAGAAATTTCCACATCCATTGCAATACAAGATTCTTCTCAGGATCCAAACTACAAGCCAATCTTCTCCAATGCAGGCTTATAACTTGGCAATCGATGATCTTGATAAAAAGCTTGATCATTTGAAAAGAGCTTTCGAGGATGAATTGGTGTGTTTTCAATCAAGAAACATAGAAGGTTTATAGAAAATAGTTCCTCTAACATACTTGTCCCATGAGAGCTTTTCAAATGTCCCTCTAGAGCTTATACAAGATTTACGACAAATTTTTAGTGCAAACGAATCATTAAGGCTAGGTGCTTTGGATTTCACAGGTTCTTCCTTCTTTCATGATGGTACAAGATTATGTGCTCTCCGTTTTCTCGATCATATGTTGGAGTGGTCCAAAAATGGATCCTAAATAAACCTCTAAGTATAAAAGACTTCATATAAGAGGTAAAAGGTACCAAATGGCACAAATCCTTTGTAAATCAAAGGAAAATGAAAATCCAAGGAAGTTCCTAGAAATAGCCCCATTGCAGAGATCGTCTCATTCTGAATCTACTGCAACTTTAATGGAAAAAAACTGACCTAGGATGCAGAAGTTATAACAAAATGAAGCTGCCCTTTTTCCTTTAGAAAAAGAGGCAAAGTCCTCTAAAAAGGCAAAAAAACCCTTCAAAAGGGGAAATCGGATCGGACCAGGGAAAAAGAGTGGATTAAGTGAAAAAGGGAAGCCACTCCCAATCACTGATCCCCGACATATCGGGTCAAAGGAAGGCACATGTGATATAACATAGGGATCGGGCCGAGTGATATCTCGATCGCCGATATCGGCGGATTGCAATCAGCGTCGACATCGGTCATGCCATATGGGAAACCCTGGGCCCATGCAATACGCAATTGCGATATCGCAATATCGCGTTGGGGTCATGCGACGGAGCGGGCCACATATATCTGTGCCGATGTGATGCGATGGACCCGAAAGGGTTTTGTAAATGCCACTGCATAAATATTTCAAGTCTCTCTAAAGCGATTTTACAAGCTTTTTCAGTGTTTTAACATATTTTCCAAATGCAAAGGAAATCCACGAAACAAGTGGGGTTTTGGGAGGAACAAGGCGATAAGAGGTTTTGGCTGGGCTCTGCCCAAGCCCATACAATGGTTTTCATGTGTCCAGGCCGAGGAGAGAGAAAACTACCCTTATCGGATGGTTAACCCCCATACGAAAGGGCTGCCGAAATGAACTGCCGCCGTTGGATCTAGATCTCCCAAATCAATGATGGGGATGCGATACATGATTTAAAAGGCGGACTCGAAGGAATATAAGGTTGAGTTCATAGTTTTGAAGTCTGATAGACGCGTTTGGGTGGATTTTACAGGCTTTCTGTGTGTTTTCCTATGTAAGCCAAGAATGGCCGTTTCAGGGATTTCAAAGGCCCGGTGCACTCATCCATTGCATAACAAGTGGCCACCTCCCCAAAAGGCATTATGCCATGATTACTAACGCTTAGAAGAGGGATTCGAGCAGACAGAGGTCGGGAGATAGAAATCCGAGAGGAAAAATGAACCGACAGCACCGATTTGGCCTAAAAAAACCACAAAACGACAAAGACAAAGGTGGAAGGTTATTGTTGGAATTGTTGCTGAAACCAAGCATAAGCTGAAAGAAAAGCCAAAGCAAGAAGTTAAGGCAAAAAAGAGTAGAAAGAGGTAGCGCAGAAGGAAAAAGAACAGCCAAGGGAGTCACTTGGAAGTCAAGTGAAAAGCCAAGAGAGCTGTAAACTGATAGAGGGTCAAAGAAGCCAGAGCCAAAGCCAAGAGCTTCAAGAGCCAAGGAATGACATGGTGTCTGAACCCACTATTTTTTTGTAAAACAGTATGAGTTGAGCCAATAGCTTGTAAAAGTACCTACCATAATCCTAGAGAGCCTAGTCAAGTTGACTAGAGCTCAAGGAGACGTAGCCCAAGAGTTTGGGTGAACTCCAGATTAAATTGTTGTCTTATGTGCTTGTTTTACTGCTGCATTATTTATTTTTGTATGTATTTATATATCAGTTTCATCACATTAATTTACAACACCAGAACAGTTTAAAACAAATACCAGCATACACCTTAATATCAAGCACTTATTAATTCCGCCTTTGTTAATCAATAAGACTTGGGAATATTTAAAGCTTTGGAAGTGGGAGAGGTTCTTGTAAGTTAGACAAGAAGCCTAAGTGCCCCATTTTCAGATCAGGTGGTATCAGAGCTTAATATTGATTAACCCCACCTTCAAAGAAGGTTATATTAGAATGCTTGATTGACAAAGCAAAGACTACTTGCCTAAAAGGTGTTTGAACAACAAGAGGCTGATTGTATGCTTGTTTTGCAGACTGACTATTTTCTGAGTTTGCAGAGGTAAAGGATAAGTTGTCGCTAGCTCAGTCCAGGAAGAAAAAATAGGAAGAAGGTTTGAAGGCATTCTTCTATCCCAACAAGCTCAAGGCAATCCTTGGAGCACAAGCGGTTTGTTGCAAAAGGTTGTTGAAATAAGCTCTTTATTAATCTTGTTCGAAGTTGTTTGTTCATTGGCATAATGACAACTTCTTCAAGTGTATCCTCGAATTATTCCTTCTTCATCACAAGACTCTTTGATGGAGACTTGAAGCAGGACTTGCTCATCATGATGGAAAAGGTGAGAGAAATGTATGAGGATGGAAAAAAGAGCAGCATACTTAGAGAGCAGTTGAATTCCATGAAGGAAGAGAAGCAATTGCTTTTTGATAGACTGCAGGAAATGGAGAGGCAACTTCATATCGCAAATATGAACCTGAAGAGGATGCATGAGTTCGAGGCACAGCTCTTTGTTGACCAAGAAGCCTTGGTCAAATATCAACTTGAAGAAGAGGTAAACCATTCCAGTTTGTCTTCAAATTCTTCTAAGAATGCTTATATTGGTTCTTTTGAAAAACATACTAGAGGCATAGGTTCCAAGCTAATGTCCAAGATGGGCTTTGAAGGAAAGTGCTTGGGAAAGCATGCACAAGGTATTTTTGAACCAATAATGGCTGAAGAAAGGCCTAAGTATTTGGGTCTTAGCTATGGACAGTCTTATGGGGAGAGTTCCAAAGCTGCCATGAAGGCCATTGAAACAGCTCCAAGAAAGAGTTGCATTGCAGAGTGTGAAGGTTGTATTCAAGAGGAATGCAATGGCTTGAAACATCATTTGCAAGATGTAGGTGTTCAGAAGCACACACTTGAACCAGAGAGTTGTGGGAACTTGAACAACCTTGAAGAGATTGATGGTGTTGCAAAGGGAGCCACCTCTTCATTTGCTTCACCTCCTCATGAAGGCAATGTTAATGTCGGTATCTTCATCCCTCCGTCAGAGATCAAATCCTCTTGTTGCATTGCATATTAGGTGTCCCACTCAGTCAGCTGCATTCCATTAGGAAGCATGGATCATCTGACAGTAGTGGCTTGTTGTAAATTTTCCCTCGTGTCCTTTACCTACTGACCCATTTTTATTCATCAAGATCATCTGCAGTCACTTTTGTCATTAAAATTTCAAGAGTCATCTTTTAGGGTTTCACTGTCATTAGATCTAGGGTTTCATCAAAAAGGGTTTTAAAATGTCCAATAACAGGCAGCAGGCACATGAGGAGGTTCCAGTACCAATAAATTTTATAAAAAATTGCTCAGAGATGTAGGAAAAACAGAGTATTTCAAGTTTTATTGTATAAATTCATGTAATTTCATTTCTTTCATATGTAAATCACTTCACCTACAATCCTGGTCACTTTCCCTAGCCTCAGTAGCTCCAATCCCCTACAAAGAAAACAAAACACAAGTCATTCAGTTCATCACAAGCTCAAATAAAGTCAAAAGTTCAAAAAACAGAGTTCAAAAGTAAAGCTGTATTGTAAACATTGTAAAAGTGGGTTTTTATGAAACAAAAATTAAAAGTCCTTGTATATAAATCATTTCTTCAATTCAAAGGCTCATTTGCATTCAAAGAACAAAGTGTGAGCAGAGCAAGGCCGTGTGTGAGCAAACAAGTGAAATTGGAGAGAAATTGTGCAAAATCAGAGGCACGGCGCACTGGGTGAGAGGCACGGCGCATATAGTAGGCGCGGCACATAGGGCCGCGATTCTCAGTGTAAATCTGAACTGGCACAGTGCACACAAAGGGCACGGCGTGTTGGGTTTGAGGCACAGCGCATAGAGCTGCCAAGCCCAACTCTCTCCAAAACTCTTTGAAATTGCCAAAATCATTCAAGACTTCCATTGTCCAAGTAAGTTAAGATCTCTTCATTGCTAGTAAACGAGTTTTTTATACAATTTATGGTGGTTGTCTAAAGGAAAAATCAAACCCTACCTTCTTGCCATTTATCCATAGGGTTTGCATTTGGTTATTTTGGCTGCCAATTCCATTCTGCCATTCCCTCACCATTTCACTCCTTTACTCATTTTCTCATCTTATTCCCCCATTTCCTAACTCCCATATTCCCAAAAATTATCTATCCCTATCCCCAATTCCCATTTCCCAAATCCTAACTACAAATCCCTAAACCCTAAGTGTTGTCCCTAAAGCTTACATATCACTCCCTAACTCCCTGTTTCCCTAACAAAACCCTATCCCAACAGTCCCAAAATCCCTTATACTCACTCCCTCCACAGTCCCTCATATACTTTTCCCTTGGTGGCATAAAATTAAAGATACCATAAATTCCTACTACTCATTCAGAAAACTCACTTACTAGCAAAAATGGAGTCTGATCCTTCATATGGTCATGAAGAGGAGACACACGGTGACGCTCCAACAGAAGTACATGCACCAAGGAGGCCTCATAAGGGTGGCAAACACATATGAGAGGAACCTACTACCCTTGCTGAGCTACAGGCCTGCCCTCTTGCCATAACAAGTTTCCAGCACCAGTCCTTCTATGAGTTCTGTGACATGGTTGCTAGAGTCTAGTTTCACCATGAGTTGGCCCGTTTGTTTGTGCTTCATTTACATGATGGTCAAGCCACTCTAGCTGGTGTCACATTCACTTTAGCACCAGAATCTATTTCTCTAGTGATCGGTATTCCTAATATTGGAGAGCAATGGAACAAGAGGCAGCAAATTGACAGACAACATTATGAACCATACATCAAGCCCGGTTATTTGAGACAACTCAGCAAATTTTTTCCTTTTCAGTACTTGAAAGATTCCTATGCTCCTTTGATGAAACTGATAATGAAGTATTTCAGCTGTGAGGGCCGGTTTTCTTGTTTATATGCCTATCATATCATGTTGTTGATGCATTTTACCAAGGTGAGGATGATGAATCTCCCCTACTTCATGTGCCGAAATATTGAGAAGATGACCACCCTAGTACAAAAAAAGACTCCTTAGCAGTAGTTCAACAGTATTTACCATTTTGCTCTCATTAATATTGTGGTCATCCATCAGCTTGGTTTGCAGGGCATCACTTGGGAGGATTTCATTTCTCGTGAATTCTTCATAGCTCTTCAAGGACCTCCAGAGGCAGTGAATGAGATAGGTGGACCTTCACATCAGCGGGAAGGTTATGAGACACAGATCGCTAGTATGCTGGTGTTTGTCACCTATCAGAAGGGCACTAGATGGTTATTTGCAGCAGCAAAGCGAGTATTATCTCCACCCAAGGTGGAAGGGGTCCCACTTCCTTCATCAGCATAGCAGGTTCAGGACAAGGGAAAGAGGCCAGTACATGATGAGGGGCCTTCAGGTGAGCAGGAGACAGATTTCATTCTCATTCATGATGATGACACGAATTTGGGCCCACAAATCTCAAAGCTCAAGGAAGTCATCCAAGAGCAACAGACGGACATCAATGTTCTATCCCTCAATTTAGACATATCCAAATGGATAATAAAGTACCTGGAGCAAAGAAATAAGCAGCTTGAGGATCAGCAAGTGATTATGGAATTGCAAAATATTCGGGAAAATCGCCAAGCTGCCAAAAGGAGGAAGGTGAAGCTCACCTCACTTGAGCAAGAAATCAATGCAGATCAAGAATCATGGCTTGAAAGAGCTAATATCCACTTGTAGAGGAGGTTGGAGAAGGCCAACAAGGAGAAGGCATTGTTGAGGCATATGGCTTATCATTACATGGCGAGAAACAAAGTCTGTAAGGCAAGAATCAGGAGCTTGAAGGCAAAATTGAAGAGGGCATCGAGGAGGCGAAAGGAGAAAGATAGATTTCAGATATTGGCTGAGGCTTCCTTGGCCCAACACAGCTCTTGATGGAGTAGACTGAGCCCAAATTTCAAAAAATTTGGGGCACTTTTTGCATTTTTGGAATTTTTGGCTCAAAAAACAGGATTTTCTGCCCTATGCACCACGCCACCTGGTACTCGCTTTTGATGGGAGCCTCCAAATGATAAAAACTTAGCATTTTTGGATTTTGCATGGAAAAATATGCTTTCTTACCAATGGCCAAGAAATTTTGACAGGTTTTGAGCCCTCAAAAAGGTAAAAAACACTCAAAAAATGACCTTACTGCCCTTATTTTGACACACATGAAGCAGTGTTGGGAGAACTAAATCTTGGAGGGGAAAATGGAGACCAAATTCAAAAATTCCACTTGGGTTGGAAAGTAGATTAGCAGACCTTTTCAACAATTACACTTGGAGCAAATTTGGACACCAGGAAGGCCTCCAAAAGTGGCTGCAAACAGGCGCTACGCCTAGGGAATTGGGCACGGCGCATTGGGTAAATTTGGCACAGTTTGACCAAGAATGCTCTGTTTTTCGCCTAGCTTTTGATAGTTTGACTTTTTCTCCTTCTTAATGTCAAAATTATGTTGTAATTTAATGTAAATGGATGGATTATGATGTAAATATGTTAAATTTTCACTTATGGAGGTAGATTCATCTATCAAAAAGTTGTTTGAAACTGAATGAATCAGTTCCCTAGTTTCTAGAGGCAAGCTATTCCACTGCCTGATTTCTAGTTCTTAGTTTAGAATTAGTTGGAACAGCTCCTAAACTTGTGAGCTCGACCCCTAGAGTCTAGGATGAGTTATGGTTTGTCTATATCTTGTGATCTTTTAGTCATTAGCATGGTTGGACTTTTGAGAAAGCAAGGAGCTTCATTGTATACTCATCTCAGCATTTTGGCTAAGGAATTGAGACCAGGGATTGTAGCAGTCTTTGGGATTCATGTGGAATTTTGTCTTGGAATAGTGCTTTCTTATGTAATTTTGAATTTACTTATGTGTTATGTATGCCATTATCTATCTTGTTTCTTCTTAACTAAAACAAACAAGGGAAAAGGTAGAATCCATTGAAAGTGCAGTGCTCTACCTAGGGTTTGCTTTAGTTTTTTATGTTTTCAGCTATTTGAAGAGGATCCCTGAGCTTTCTTACCCTCTTCAACCCCTCACCTGTCTAAACTCTCCATATCATTCAATTTAAAGTGCCAAATCAGTTTTCCTACCTTGCCCCATTGAGATCTCTACAAAACTGAGCCTCATTCCCTACACCCAAAATCTGCTTTTCCATTTGAGCCACCAAAAACATCATTTTATTCAATGAAATTCTTTCGCATACATACCTAGCCTAAAATCAGTCAGCATATCAGTCATCTCAAGCTCTTGTTGATCATATCTTTTCTGAGATTCACCAGGAGAGATCCCTCTCCCGACCTGGGAGGGCTAGCTACCAGGTTAAGCGTGGTTTGATGTTGTCCTAGATCCTACCTTTCTCAGCCTGAGGTAGATTTAGGCACTAACAGGAAAGAAAGGTGAAAGAGGCAGGTATAAATCTGGTTCTAGTCATATTCCTTTTGATTTTGCAAAGCATGGTAAATTTCCACATAAGCATGGGAAAATAATTGCAAGTTCCTTTTGTGGTTTGGATAGCCATCATGTTTCTAGATGTTGGAAGAGTACGACCACATACAGGAAACTTTTGAAGGAAAAGAATAAAAAAGCCAAAATTCCATTGGACAAGGCAAATCATGTTGTCAAGAGAATGCACATGCAGTGCACTTACTACCATAAGCAAGGGCATCTTGTTGAAAGGTGTTGGACTCTGAATCCAACAATGCTTCCACAAAAGCTGAAGAAAGTGGAAAGAGAAGATGGCAGAAATGGGAATGAAGTTTCCATGAATGATGTGCTTCAAAATGAGTCACATGTTGATGTTGATGTGTAGACAAAGGCAAGTCCTTTGAAGTGGATTGGTAAGAAATGTTTAAAGCTCTTTTGCAATTAAGGTTGCATGTCTATTGATGCATCTATTTGCATTTCTTGTCAATGAGATGCAAGTTGCAGGTTTCTACCAAGATGGTGAATGGAAAAAGGTTGAGTAGGAGACTCACTTTGTTGTTGCAACATTATATTTCATTTTAGCTTCGAAAGTACAGTGTGCTTAAGTGAAAGTTGAAAGATGAAATGCATGCATAAGCATGATGTGCATGAACACAGGGATGTTGATGTTTTCCTTGTATTTGAACATGTATGAGTAATTAACTTAAAGGGTTGATTGCTTTGTTGTAAACATGCATGTGATTCCATATTGACTTGAGAAAAGTTGACTTGGTCTCCAAGATGGAGATAGTGATGAAATGTTTATCTTTTGAAAGGAGTCCTAATGGTCTTTTTCTACATGCTTGGCTTGAAGGATCATTTGTTTTAAATGCATGTTTTGTGGGCTTGTTGTCTAGTCCATCATTTATATGAAGATGTAAGACATGGAGGTGTTCACAATATGTGAAATTTGTTTCTTTGTTGAAGCAGGAGTTTAGTCCATCCAGTTGTTGTCTGTATTTCTGTTGTTGCTAACAGTTGTTGTTGACAGCTTGTCAAATAGGTACAAATGAAAATTTTGTGGAGCAGTTGTACTTCAAATTTGTTAAGCCACCTTGGATCAATGAACAAGGCAGAGAAGCTAAAAACTACCTTCTATAACCATTTCAGCAGGAGTTCTACAGGAAGGCAAGGAGGAAGACAGTTCTTCCCAGGAAGATCAGCCCATCCAAGAGGGGAAGTGGTCAGAGACTTTGGTTCAGAGGCACTATGCAAAGGCAAGTGTAGGGAGGCTAAAAGAAGAGGGTGAGTCACTCTCATTTACTGTTCGGATTAGTATATCAGTCTTTTGGAGACCAAAAGTTCTTTAGTGGGAAGGTGTGATCCAAAAATGGATCCTGAATAAACCTCTAAGTCTAAAAGACTTCATATAAGAGGTAAAAGGTGCCAAATGGCACAAATCCTCTGTAAATTAGAGGAAAATGAAAATCCAAGGAAGTTCCTAGAACTAGCCCCATTGCAGAGATCGTCTCATTCTGAATCTACTGCAACTTGAATGGGAAAAAACTAACTTAGGATGCAGAAGTTATAACAAAATCAAGCTACCCTTTTTCCTTTAGAAAAAGAGGCAAAATCCTCTAAAAAGGAAAAAAAACCCTTCAAAAGGGGAAATCGCATCGAACCAGGGCAAAAGAGCAGATTAAATGAAAAAGGGAAGCCACCCCCGATCACCAACCCCCAACATATCGGGTTGGAGGAAGGCACATGTGATATAATATAGGGATCGGGCCGAGCGATATGTCGGTCGCCGATATCAGTGGATCACAATCGGCGTCAACATCGATCATGCCATATGGGAAACCCCGAGCCCATGCGATACACGATTGCGATATCACAATATCGCATTAGGGTCATGTGACGGAGTGGGCCACATATATCTACGTTGATGCGATGCGATGGACCCGAAAGGGTTCTGTAAACGCCACTGCATAAACATTTCAAGTCCGTCTAAAGCGATTTTATGGGGTTTTTCAGTGTTTTAACGTATTTTCCAAATGCAAAGGAAATCCACGAAACAAGTGGGATTTCGGGAGGAACAAGTGTTGAAAAGTGTGCAACAAGAAATGCTTGTTGAGTGATCATAGTATGAGTGATCAAAGTCTATTTTTAGACTGGCTGTCAAAAATAGAAAAGTCAAATATTATTGTCTCATAATAATATTTAGACTATAAACTTGATCTTATTCTCTTGGAGCACTTCAGTTTGAGCTACAGAGGTGGCACATGCAGCTGTCAGAAGGAAATACGATTTTCTTATGAGTCAGTTGAGTTGTTGCATGCATGACTTCAGTTAGAACTCAAGTGAGTTGAGTTTAGTGGACTGGAGGTGCAGTTGATGGAGTTGTGTTCAATTTAGCTTTGTTAAACTAGTTGTATTTAGTCTAACTGATCAATAGACTAGAGATGAGTTGGGTGAATTAGTTATTAATTAATTCACAAGTTATTAACTCATAATGCAACTATAGAATACATCAGTTAACTTAGTTGCATGTCAGTGCATGTTCAGTTCAACAGGGACAGGTGGTAGAGAATCAGATTGCTATCAGTTTTGACTATAGTTGTGCACCAGATCTTGCACAATCAAGGGATTGAGTATGCCAATGAGTTTTCTCACGTATTTGCCCAGTATTGTAGCCTCTTCTCACGTCCAACAAAGTGTGAGTGATTATTTTGAGGTGAAATACGAGTTTGGTGAGCCATTCTCATCAGTTCTTGAGCAGGTATTGAGCTGGAGAGGCAGGCAAGCAGTGGAATAGATTTGGAGATCAGATCTGAGCTGTATTGTGTGTAACAGGTGGAGCTGGTACTGGATTGCTTGTGATAAGCATTGTACTTTGTAATGTTACATGATTCAATCAATATAATATACAGATAGTGTGGGGTTTTTAGCGAGATTCTTTCCCCGGGATACATACTGTGTTAATGAGTTTGATTGATGCTTCTATGTGTGCCTGTGAATGTTTCTGCTTCTGTAAATTGATGATCAACGTAGAGGAGATTATGTATTATACATGTTCCACTTATAATTGTATGATCAAGATAATCTCTGTGAATATGTGTTAAATTATTCAAAATTTCTACATTGTATCAGAGCTGCTTGATTTGTAGAAGAGATTTTTACAGGATATCAAGCGAGGATTGATCATCAGATCTATTATTCGGGAAGTGCTTACATTTTATTTCTTCAGGCAGAGTCTGTAATCAGGCCAGGTAGCCTCTGGATTCATCCTTCTTTTGGAAGGTGAGATATCCGGTGAATGCCCATACAGTCAATCTCTGTACAAGAAATACTTTGTTCTCACGAATTCTAGATCGAAAGCGGTTGAGTTTTGTGCTGGTGGAATTTGAATTTAATTCCAAAGCAAGAAATAAACTCAGAAACATTCAGTGTGAGAATGGAGACAGTATGCCCCAGTATCTCACGAAGTTCACCCAATGCCGGGATGAGCTGGGAAGTGTGGGGGTGACTGTCGGATGAGGATGGTGAGTCTAGCACTCCTTGACCTTCCTAAGAGTTGGCATAGCTACCAGGACTCGGTGAATGGAAGGGAGAAACTGCCAAATTGGGAACGACTATGGTCGGATTTGATGCAGGAGGAGATTAGACGGAGCACTAGAGACGGTTCTTCATCCATGCAGGATGAGGAGAACTGTGCCTTAGCGAGTAAGGCGAAGAAGGGGAAGGGGAAGGTTTCTCTTTCTGAATCTAGTTCTTCCAATGATGGGAAGAAGGTTGACAAGGCGAAGGTGAGATGCTTTCGTTGTCATGAGTTGGGTCATTATGCTACTAATTGCCCAAAGAAGAAGTCCAAGAAGGGATTCGGGGAAGGATCTAAAGGTGAGGTAGCCTCACTTGCTTCATAGTTTGAGTTGGACTTCACACTCTTCGCATGCATGGTTTCATCCATGGTGGGAAGTGGTTGGTTTCTTTACAGTGGAGCTTCTTTCCACATGACCGGTGACAAAAGTTTGTTCAGTACTTTGGAGGAGAAAGATCTCCAGATACTCATAGGGATGGGTAATGATGAGAAGTATAGTGTCTCAGGTGTAGGCATGGTTATTTTTCAGAGGGAGCATGGAGCTCGCCTTACCTTGACCGATGTCAAGTATGTACCAGGACTAAAGAGAAACTTGGTGTCGATCGCGATGTTGGAAGACAGAGGCTATGATGTGGTCTTTAGTAAGGGAAAGGTTTTCCTTAGACACATCATCACTAGACAGGTGAAGCAGATTGGTTCATGGGTCAAGAACCTATATGCTCTTGAGGTTAAAGATGCATGCAAAGCCTTGAGCAACGAGGCAACTGATGGAGACTTGGTGGTTGAGAGGGAGCGTATATTACCTCTCAACATGTAGAGCCGGAAGAAGTCTCAAACGATTGTGGAGGAGCCACGATTGGTGCAGCAGCTTCAGGAGGTTGTGGAGGAGCCACAACAGGGGAAGCTGAGAGGAGATCGAGTAGAGACATCTACTCATTCCAGAGACCTCCAGTAGGGGGAAACTTCGAGCCAGATGGGCTGAAGGATCACATGCAGGCATAACTCCAGGTAGGAGGTGGGGTGATGTGGATTGATTGTCCCAAGGAGGAGGGGCAGGATCCTTGAGGTACCCAACCTCTTAGATGAGACCTTGCTACGGGAGCCCCGATGTGTAGTAGCAGGAACTGACTGATTGGGTAGAAACAGATGCGGATGGAGCGGCAGAGAGAGCGACAGTGCAGGGAATCCCAGGACAGCGCATAGCTAGCAGGTTGTAGCAATGCGAGAGGCACAAGTGCTTTGCACAGTGCTAGGTGGCACAGAGAGGTGTGAAATGGTGCGAGATGCATGGAGATGTTGCAGTAGTGCAGATGTCAGAGAGGGAGCACTTGTCAGCAGCAGGTAGAGCTTCAGCATCATAGGGTGTTTCTATCCCAACAGGGAGGTCAGTTGGGAGGTGCAGTGCGGATGCAATGCTGGGAGATAGAATCAGCAACAGCACGGATGCAGTCAGAGATCAAAGTGACAGAGGCTAGAGCAGTCAGATACTGAAGAGCACAGAGATGCATAGTTTCAGTCGACAGAGGCAATAGCAATCAGAGACTTTGATGACAGAGCAAGTGGACCGGCCAGATGTGTTGCATGGAGAACATTCCAGAGTTACAGGATCGGGTTTGAGAGGAAGCCTTTCTTGTTGAGAGGGAGTGTTGAAAAGTGTGCAACAAGAAATGCTTGTTGAGAGTGCAACAAGATGATGGAGCTTAGTGAAAAGAGTCGCCTTCACTAAGTGGGCCCGTAGGCTATTTTTGGTGCAAGTCTATTTTTAGACTATGTCTATTTTTAGACATATGGATCATGTCTATGGATTGCAGGTTGCTGTTTATGGATGATTGGTCAAGTTGGGAAAAATAGATGGACTTCTATTTTTGATCAAAGTGTGAGTGATCACAGTGTGAGTGATCAAAGTATATTTTTAGACTGGCTGTCAAAAATAGAAAAGTCAAATATTATTGTCTCATAATAATATTTGGACTATAAACTTGATCTTATTCTCTTGGAGCACTTCAGTTTGAGCTACAGAGGTGGCACATGCAGTTGTCAGAAGGAAATACGATTTTCTTATGATTCAGTTGAGTTGTTGCATGCATGACTTCAGTTAGCACTCAAGTGAGTTGAGTTTAGTGGACTGGAGGTGCAGTTGATGGAGTTGTGTTCAGTTTAGCTTTGTTAAACTAGTTGTATTTAGTCTAACTGATCAATAGACTAGAGATGAGTTGGGTGAATTAGTTATTAATTAATTCACAAGTTATTAACTCATAATGCAACTATAGAATACATCAGTTAATTCAGTTGCATGTCAGTGCATGTTCAGTTCAACAGGGACAGGTGGTAGAGAATCAGATTGCTATCAGTTGTGACTATAGTTGTGCACCAGATCTTGCACAATCAAGGGATTGAGTATGCCAATGAGTTTGCTCACGTATTTGCCCAGTATTGTAGCCTTTTCTCACGTCCAACAAAGTGTGAGTGATTATTTTGAGGTGAAATACGAGTTTGGTGAGCCATTCTCATCAGTTCTTGAGCAGGTATTGAGCTGGAGAGGCAGGCAAGCAGTGGAATAGATTTGGAGATCAGATCTGAGTTGTATTGTGTGTAACAGGTGGAGCTAGTACTGGATTGCTTGTGATAAGTGTTACACTAAAAAATGTCACCATGGCTATTTACAGTTGGTATGGCTCTATCAACAGTCATACTACCCTCTTGAGCAAGTCTTATGCCTCTACTATTCATGTCAAACTCGAAGAAAGAGAGAAAGTCCTTATAAAAATGTTTATCTCTGGGTACGCAGGTTCTCTCAAGCCTTGCCTGCGGGTACGCACCTATTGTTCATGAGGTCTGCGTCCAAGGACGCTCTGTATCTAAAGGGGCAGGTGCGTCCCTCTGAAAAGGTTAAAATGCGCAAGTTTTATCTTCAAAAACTTACTTGTGGTCATTTCTAGAGCATTCTAGAAGGTTGTTCGACGTGTATTGAGCGCCTCCAGATGGTTCATGCACCCCTACCAAAGAGGAACTTATCCCATCAATAAGGGAGTGATCCCATCTAAAGAGGGGACTATCCCATTGATGGTGGACCTGATTAACCTCCTCTTGAGTACTATAAATACAAGCATTGGGCCAAAAGGAGGGGAGGTTGAAAGCTATAGATTTCTAAGGGTAAATGCTGCAGGAATTAGGACTCCCATTTAGAAGCTTGTGAGGAGAGATTGTCATCTTTACTTGTTCTATTTGGAAGTGGGTGAGCTTTGTCAAAGTAGAGGAAGACTCTTGTGGACCCTGGAAGGAGCTTGCACAACACCAAGGCTCAGGTTGTAATGGTTCCTTTTGATTACCTTTAATGCAAATTGGTTCATTCTTCTCAATAACTTGTTGTTGATGGGTTATTTCATGTACTCCTTGGTCTATATGTTGAATATGCTTTGTTTTATGTTATAATCAGGTGCTATTTAATTGTTTGACTGTTGGTGATTGCAGGTTTTGGAGAAAAGGAGGAGCTCATCCAGATCAACAAAGCTTGGACTTCTACAACAGCGTTTGGACAAAGGTAAGAACGAAACACTTGATTTCTCATATCATAATGTATGTTTAGAGAAGGATAGCTCCAGTTTGTTTTGTTTGTCATTAGAATGTCTTAGACTTCATTAGAATGTACCTTGATTTGCATCATTATGCTGGAGGCATGTGAACTTATAACAAGCATAGTTTTTCGTTTCAAGCTTGCATAAACATGAAACCGGATACGAGGATAGTTTTGTTCCTGTCTCAACCTCGTTAAAAAATGAAACTGGATGTTGCGAGGATAGTTTTTTCTTGTATCAACCTCATTAAAAAATGAAACAAGGAGTACGAGGAAAGTTCCTTTTACTGTGTCAACCTCGTTAAAAAATGAATCAGTGTGTACGAGGATAGTTTTTTCCTGTATCAACCTCGTTAAAAAATGAAATAGGCTGTAACGAGGAAAGTTCCTTTTACTGTGTCAACCTCGTTAAAAAATGAATCAGTGTGTACGAGGATAGTTTTTTCCTGTATCAACCTCGTTAAAAAATGAAATAGGCTAGCGTGAGGATAGTTTCTTCTAGTCTCAACCTCATTAAAAAATGAAACTGGAAGTCATGAGCATAGTTCCTTGTCTTGTGTCAAGCTCATTAAAAAATGAAACAAGGAGTTGTGAGGAAAGTTCCTTTTACTGTGTCAACCTCATTAAAAAATGAATTAGTGTGTACGAGGAAAGTTCCTTTTACTGTGTCGACCTCATTAAAAAATGAATCAGTGTGTACGAGGATAGTTTTTTCCTGTATCAACCTCGTTAAAAAATGAAATAGGTTATTATGAGGATAGTTCTTTTACTGAGTCAACCTCATTAAAAAATGAATCAGGTAGATTTTAGGATATGACGGTAGATTGTAGAAAGTAGGGTTTGAGGATAGTTCCTGTTACTGAGTCAACCTCGTTAAAAAATGAATCAGGTATGAGGATAGTTCTTTTCTTGTGTCAACCTCCTTAAAAATGAAACAACTCCCTTTTCAAGTTAAATATTGAGAGTAAACCTTCATTCCTTTCATCCATCTAGTTGAATGCAATGAAGCCTGGGGGGCATGTACCTCATTTTGCATCATTAAACTGGGGGCATGCGAAATTTTTGAGCATAGTTCATTGTCTTGTGTCAAGCTCGCTAACAAATGAAACAAGGATAGATTAAGCAGGTAGACTGTAGAGCGTAGTCATGAGCATAGTTCCTTGTCTTGTGTCAAGCTCATTAAAAAATGAATCAAGGATTTTAGAGCATAGTTCCCTGTCTTGTGTCAAGCTCGTTAAAAAATGAATCAAGGTTTTTAGAGTAGAGGTTTTGTTAGGTAGATTGTAGAGAGTAGTTATGAGCATAGTTCCTTATCTTGTGTCAAGCTCGTTTAAAAAATGAAACAAGGGTTTTGAGGATAGTTCTTTTCCTGTTTCAACCTCACTAAAAAATAAAACATCTCCCACAAGTCTTTCCAAGATTTTGAAAGTAAAGCTTCATTCCATCCACCTCATTGAATGCAATGAAGCTTGGGGGGCATGTACCTTGATTTGCATCATTATGCTGGAGGCATGTGAACTTATAACAAGCATAGTTTTTCGTTTCAAGCTTGCATAAACATGAAACCGGATCCGAGCATAGTTCTTTTCCTGTGTCAAGCTCGTTAAAAAATGAAACAAATCCTCCTCTAATTGAGTCGAGAGATTGACGAGATCTTATAAATGTTAAGTTTTTAGGTTAGTTATTTCAGTGTTTTGCATAATTTTCTTATAGTTTTAGGTCGAGTCTTTCAAATGATCTCGTAACTCAGCCTTCATTTCATCCAACTGGCTGAATGAAATGAAGCTAGGGGGGCATGCACTCTAGCAGTTATGCTTAGGGGGCATCAAGCACAGTTTTCTTTCTGTTTCAAGCTTGTATAAAAATAAAACTACTTTGAAGCATAGTTTTTCTCTGTTTCAAGCTTTTGTAAAAATGAAACCTATCTCGAGTCAATTTCAGTTATTTTCAAGACTCGTTAAAACTCATGAAAATCCCGAGATTATTTTGCTATCTTTCATTCTCGTAAAACAAATGAAAATGCCGAGTTCTTTCCGTCTTTTCCTGCTCGTAAATTAAATTGAAAGTCGGCCATATGAGTACATTTTTATCCCTTTTTCGAACTCATTAAAATTTACGAAAAAGTGAAAACCATGAGTACATTTTTATCCCTTTTTCGAACTCGTTAAAACTTACGAAAAAGTGAAACCTTGGAGTTCTCTTTTAAGCCCTTTTTAGACTCCTAAAATATGAAAAGATTGTCGAGCGTTTCTTTTACACTCGTTAAAACGGAATTAAAAGACGGTCCCCTTATAGCTCTTTTCTGACCGTAAAATCAGGAAAAGATTGCCGGGTTTTTGTCGTTTCAAACTCGATACGGAAATAAAACGACGTGTCCTTGATCGCTTTTTACTTTTCAGGTCAGTGGCACTAATTATGAAAGTACTCCTTGGTCGCAATATCAAGCGGTTCCCCCAGGTATTATTTTATACTTTTTCGGGCTTGAGGGACACAAATCTACGAAAAAGTTCAACTTGGAGTTTCCTTAAGTTTTTCAGACTCTCTAAAATTGAAAAACGCCGAGTTTCTCCTATACTGGGCTCGTTAAACATTTCACAGTAAAGGACCTGTTCAATTACAAACAGGAACGAACCACTCCTTCCTAGGGTTCGAATCAAAACTGGGTTGGACTCATCCGAAGGATGAGCTTATAATCAAGCATATGTTATCCTCCTCAAGCTTGTTAAAAAATAAAGGGGTACTTGCCAGAAATGGTGGGGGAAAAAAAGAGAAGAATGAGCCTATTTGTTACCTTTTGTCTCAAAAGAAACTTTATTACCACTCTTGGACACGACACTTTTCATTCACCTGGGTTGGGAAATCTTTTACCTCACAGTCAATCAAACCACTTTTGAAAGTCTTCAACCGGGTTCCGAGGATTAACTTTGAGTTATTCAGCACCAAACCATCTGTCGTGTCGTTATGTGTCCAAGAGGTCTGCAAACAAAACTTTCACCTACAAAATACTTGTCATCCATTTGACCATCCCTGAGTCAGTCCTTACAACAATATTTCTTCAACTTGAACAATGATTTCGTGTTGTGGGCTTGCCCGCAACGGGTCACTTTCTATCGACATCAGCACATTATCTAGAGAGATGACTTAGAAATCGTCAGTGCCTTGAAGTCTGCATGCATCAATGGCAGGTTTCTCGCCTTTGACGTCAGTTTACATCATTGACTTTCGATCGAAGGATTCCGTGAAATGTTCGACATCAACTCATTCATTCACATCTCATGGATTGTACTGGGTACTTTGAGAACCATTGACATTACTGGTGGTCTCTCTCACACTTGTTAACAGTTTACATCATCGACTGGTAATCAAGTGGTTTCTACCATGTTCGACATCAACTCATTTATTCGCATGGCTAGAATCGTACCAATTCGAGAAGTAGGAATGAAGACCCTGGATCAAATCTTTACCATCCAGGCTGCGAGGAGTTTTGTATTCATTATCTAAGTAGACTAATCATAAACAGATGGTTGCGCCCATACTGTGTCTACAAAAGTCTATGATTATGATGTACTGCAAAAACATTCCTATATCAGAGTAGTTAGTCTGTTAGTTAAAGTTTTTATCTGAGTATGGGAATGCCTACCTCAGTGATGATATAATCTTATCCATGTATTTTGTGTTGAAAATTGCAGGTTCCAACCAGGTTCTCCACGAGATAATCCTCGAAATGATAAAGCGCTTCACCCTTCCTAGATAATACAAAACCCTAATCTATTCCAGGCTTCGCACTTTAGGGGGCAATCTGTTACACTAAAAAATGTCACCATGGCTATTTACAGTTGGTATGGCTCTATCAACAGTCATACTACCCTCTTGAGCAAGTCTTATGCCTCTACTATTCATGTCAAACTCCAAGAAAGAGAGAAAGTCCTTATAAAAATGTTTATCTCTGGGTACGCAGGTTCTCTCAAGCCTTGCCTGCGGGTACGCACCTTTTGTTCATAATGTCTGCGTCCAAGGACGCTCTGTATCTAAAGGGGCAGGTGCGTCCCTCTGAAAAGGTTAAAATGCGCAAGTTTTATCTTCAAAAACTTACTTGTGGTCATTTCTAGAGCATTCTAGAAGGTTGTTTGAAGTGTATTGAGCGCCTCCAGATGGTTCATGCACTCCTATCAAAGAGGAACTTATCCCATCAATAAGGGAGTGATCCCATCCAAAGAGGGGGACTATCCCATTGATGGTGGACCTGATTAACTTCCTCTTGAGCACTATAAAAAGAGGCATTGAGCCAGAAGGAAGAGAGGTTGAAGCTATACATTTTCTAAGGGTAAATGCTGCAGGAATTAGGACTCCCATTTAGAAACTTGTGAGGAGAGATTGCCATCTTTGCTTGTTCTATTTGGAAGTGGGTGAGCTTTGTTAAAGTAGAGGAAGACTCTTGTGGACCCTGGAAGGAGCTTGCACAACACCGAGGCTCAGGTTGTAATGGTTCCTTTTGATTACCTTTAATGCAAATTGGTCCATTCTTCTCAATAACTTGTTGTTAATGGGTTATTTCATGTACTCCTTGGTCTATATGTTGAATATGCTTTGTTTTATGTTATAATCAGGTGCTATTTAATTGTTTGACTGTTGGTGATTACAGGTTTTGGAGAAAAGGAGGAGCTCATCCAGATCAACAAAGCTTGGACTTCTACAACAGCGTTTGGACAAAGGTAAGAACGAAACACTTGATTTCTCATATCATAATGTATGTTTAGAGAAGGATAGCTCCAGTTTGTTTTGTTTGTCATTAGAATGTCTTAGACTTCTAGGAAGGTCAGTTGTGTCCGCACCCTTGACTGATTCCGTGTGACAATAAGCATTGTACTTTGTAATGTTACATGATTCAATCAATATAATATACAAATAGTGTGGGGTTTTTAGCGAGATTCTTTCCCCGGGATACATACTGTGTTAATGAGTTTGATTGATGCTTCTATGTGTGCCTGTGAATGTTTCTGCTTCTGTAAATTGATGATCAACGTAGAGGAGATTATGTATTATACATGTTCCGCTTATAATTGTATGATCAGGATAATCTCTGTGAATATGTGTTAAATTATTCAAAATTTCTACATTGTATCAGAGCTGCTTGATTTGTAGAAGAGATTTTTACAGGATATCAAGCGAGGATTGATCATCAGATCTATTATTCGGGAAGTGTTTACATTTTATTTCTTCAGGCAGAGTCTGTAATCGGGCCAGGTAGCCTCTGGATTCATCCTTCTTTTGGAAGGTGAGATATCCAGTGAATGCCCAGACAGTCAATCTCTGTACAAGAAATACTTTGTTCTCACGAATTCTAGATCGAAAGCGGTTGAGTTTTGTGCTGGTGGAATTTGAATTTAATTCCAAAGCAAGAAATAAACTCAGAAACATTCAGTGTGAGAATGGAGACAGTATGCCCCAGTATCTGTTGAAAAGTGTGCAACAAGAAATGCTTGTTGAGAGTGCAACAAGATGATGGAGCTTAGTGAAAAGAGTCGCCTTCACTAAGTGGGCCCGCAGGCTATTTTTGGCGCAAGTCTATTTTTAGACTATGTCTATTTTTAGACATATGGATCATGTCTATGGATGATTGATCAAGTTGGGAAAAATAGATGGACTTCTATTTTTGATGAAAGTGTGAGTGATCACAGTGTGAGTGATTACAGTGTGAGTGATCACAGTGTGAGTGATCAAAGTCAAAAATAGAAAAGTCAAATATTATTATCTCACAATAATATTTGGACTATAAACTTAATCTTATTCTCTTGGAGCACTTCAGTTTGAGCTACGGAAGTGGCACATGCAGCTGTCAGAAGGAAATTCGTTTTTCTTATGAGTCAGTTGAGTTGTTGCATGCATGACTTCAGTTAGAACTCAAGTGAGTTGAGTTTAGTGGACTGGAGGTACAGTTGATGGAGTTGTGTTCAGTTTAGCTTTGTTAAACTGGTTGTATTTAGTCTAACTGATCAATAGACTAAAGATGAGTTGGGTGAATTAGTTATTAATTAATTCACAAGTTATTAACTCATAATGCAACTATAGAATACATCAGTTAACTCAGTTGCATGTCAGTGCATGTTCAGTTCAGCAGGGACAGGTGTTAGAGGATCAGATTGCTATCAGTTGTGACTATAGCTGTGCATGATGATTTGCACAATCAAAGGATTGAGTATGCCAATGAGTTTGCTCACGTATCTTCATGATATTATAGCTGTTGCTCACGTCCAACATAGTGTGGGTGACTATTTTGCAGTGTAAAATCGAGTTTGGGAAGCTAATTCTCATCAGTTCTCGAGCAGGTTTGAGCAGTGGAGGCAGGCAAGCAGCGGGAGAGATTTGGAGATCAAATCTGAGCTGTATTGTGTGTAACAGGTGGAGATACTTGTGAGAAGTATTATGCTTTGTATTGTTACATGATTCAATCAATATAATATACAGATAGTGTGGGGTTTTTAGCGAGATGCTTTCCCCGGGATACATACTGTGTTTATGAGTTTGATTGATGCTTCTATGTGTGCCTGTGGATGTTTCTGCTTCTGTAATTTGATGATCAACGTAGAGGAGATTATGTATTATACATGTTTCTCTTAAATTGTATGATCAGGATAATCTCTGTTGAATATGTGTCATATTATTCAAAATTTCTACATGGTATCGGAGCTGCTTGATTTGTAGAAGAGATTTTTACAGGATATCAAGCGAGGATTGATCATCAGATCTACTATTCAGGAAGTGTTTACATTATATTTCTCTAGGCAGAGCCTGTAATCGGGCCAGGTAGCCTCTGGATTCATCCTTCCTTTGGAAGGTGAAATATCCGGTGAAAGCCCATACAGTCAATCTCTGTACGAGAAATATTGTGTTCTCACGAATTCTAGATCGGAAGCAGTTGATTTTTGTGCTGGTGGAATTCGAATTTAATTCCAAAGCAAGAGATAAAACTCAGAAACATTCAGTTCGAGAATGGAGATGGTATGCCCCAGTATCTCACGAGGTTCACTCAGTGTCGAGATGAGCTGGGAAGTGTGGGGGTTACTGTTGATGATGAGGATGGTGAGTCTAGGACTCCTTGACCTTCCTAAGAGTTGGCATAGCTACCAGAACTCGGTGAATGGAAGGGAGAAACTGCCAAGATGGAAGAGACTTTGGTCGGATCTTGTGCAGGAGGAGATTAGACGGAGCACCAGAGACGGTTCTTCATCCATGCAGGATGAGGAGAACTGTGCCTTAGCGAGTAAGGCGAAGAAGGGGAAGGGGAAGGTTTCTCTTTCCGAATCTTGTTCTTCCAATGATGGGAAGAATGTTGACAAATCGAAGGTGAGATGCTTTCGTTGTCATCAGATTGGTTCACGGGTCAGGAACCTGTATGCTCTTGAGGTTCAAGATGCATGCAAAGCCTTGAGCAGCAAGGCAACTGATGGAGACTTGGTGGTTGAGAGGGAGCGTATATTACCTCTCAACATGCAGAGCCAAAAGAAGTCTCAGACGATTGTGGAGGAGCCACGATTGGTGCAGCAGCTTCAGGAGGTTGTGGAGGAGCCACAACAGGGGAAGCTGAAAGGAGATCGAGTAGAGACATCTACTCATCCAGAGACCTCCAGTAGGGGGAAACTTCGAGCCAGGTGGGCTGAGGGATCGCATGCATCCATACCTCCAGGTAGGAGGTGGGGTGATGTGGATTGATTGTCCCAAGGAGGAGGGGCAGGATCCTTGAGGTACCCAACCTCTTGGATGAGACCTTGCTACGGGAGCCCCGATGTGTAGTAGCAGGAACTGACTGATTGGGTAGAGACAGATGCGGATGGAGCGGCAGAGAGAGCGACAGTGCAGGGAATCCCAGGACAGCGCATAGCTAGCAGGCTGTAGCAATGCGAGAGGCACAAGTGTTTTGCACAGTGTTAGGTGGCACAGAGAGGTGTGCAATGGTGCGAGATGCATGGAGATGTTGCAGTAGCGCAGATGTCAGAGAGGGAGCACTTGTCAGCAGCAGGTAGAGCTTCAGCATCAGAGGATGTTTCTATCCCAACAGGGAGGTCAGTTGGGAGGTGCAGTGCGGATGCAATGCTGGGAGATAGAACCAGCAGCAGCACGGATGCAGTCAGAGATCAAAGTGACAGAGGCTAGAGCAGTCAGATACTGAAGAGCACAGAGATGCAGAGTTTCAGTCGACAGAGGCAATAGCAGTCAGAGACTTTGATGACAGAGCAAGTGGACCAGCCAGATGTGTTGCATGGAGAACATTCCAGAGTTACAGGATCGGGTTTGAGAGGAAGCCTTTCTTGTTGAGAGGGAGTGTTGAAAAGTGTGCAACAAGAAATGCTTGTTGAGAGTGCAACAAGATGATGGAGCTTAGTGAAAAGAGTCGCCTTCACTAAGTGGGCCCACAGGCTATTTTTGGCGCAAGTCTATTTTTAGACTATGTCTATTTTTAGACATATGGATCATGTCTATGGATGATTGATCAAGTTGGGAAAAATAGATGGACTTCTATTTTTGATGAAAGTGTGAGTGATCACAGTGTGAGTGATTACAGTGTGAGTGATCACAGTGTGAGTGATCAAAGTCAAAAATAGAAAAGTCAAATATTATTATCTCACAATAATATTTGGACTATAAACTTAATCTTATTCTCTTGGAGCACTTCAGTTTGAGCTACGGAAGTGGCACATGCAGCTGTCAGAAGGAAATTCGTTTTTCTTATGAGTCAGTTGAGTTGTTGCATGCATGACTTCAGTTAGAACTCAAGTGAGTTGAGTTTAGTGGACTGGAGGTACAGTTGATGGAGTTGTGTTCAGTTTAGCTTTGTTAAACTGGTTGTATTTAGTCTAACTGATCAATAGACTAAAGATGAGTTGGGTGAATTAGTTATTAATTAATTCACAAGTTATTAACTCATAATGCAACTATAGAATACATCAGTTAACTCAGTTGCATGTCAGTGCATGTTCAGTTCAGCAGGGACAGGTGTTAGAGGATCAGATTGCTATCAGCTGTGACTATAGCTGTGCATGATGATTTGCACAATCAAAGGATTGAGTATGCCAATGAGTTTTCTCACGTATCTTCATGATATTATAGCTATTTCTCACGTCCAACATAGTGTGGGTGACTATTTTGCAGTGTAAAATCGAGTTTGGGAAGCTAATTCTCATCAGTTCTCGAGCAGGTTTGAGCAGTGGAGGCAGGCAAGCAGCGGGAGAGATTTGGAGATCAAATCTGAGCTGTATTGTGTGTAACAGGTGGAGATACTTGTGAGAAGTATTATGCTTTGTATTGTTACATGATTCAATCAATATAATATACAGATAGTGTGGGGTTTTTAGCGAGATGCTTTCCCCGGGATACATACTGTGTTTATGAGTTTGATTGATGCTTCTATGTGTGCCTGTGGATGTTTCTGCTTCTGTAATTTGATGATCAACGTAGAGGAGATTATGTATTATACATGTTCTGCTTAAATTGTATGATCAGGATAATCTCTGTTGAATATGTGTCATATTATTCAAAATTTCTACAGTATCTCACAAAGTTCACCCAATGCCGGGATGAGCTGGGAAGCGTGGGGGTGACTGTCGGATAAGGATGGTAAGTCTAGCACTCCTTGACCTTCCTAAGAGTTGGCATAGCTACCAGGACTCGGTGAATGGAAGGGAGAAACTGCCAAATTGGGAATGACTATGGTCGGATTTGATGCAGGAGGAGATTAGACGGAGCACCAGAGACGGTTCTTCATCCATGCAAGATGAGGAGAACTGTGCCTTAGCGAGTAAGGCGAAGAAGGGGGAGGGGAAGGTTTCTCTTTCCGAATCCAGTTCTTCCAATGATGGGAAGAAGGTTGACAAGGCGAAGGTGAGATGCTTTTGTTGTCATGAGTTGGGTCATTATGCTACTAATTGCCCAAAGAAGAAGTCCAAGAAGGGATCCGAGGAAGGATCTGAATGTGAGGCAGCCTCACTTGCTTCACAGTTTGAGTTGGACTTCACACTCTTCACATGCATGGTTTCATCCATGGTGGGAAGTGGTTGGTTTCTTTACAGTGGAGCTTCTTTCCACATGACCGGTGACAAAAGTTTGTTCAGTACTTTGGAGGAGAAAGATCTCCAGATACTCATAGGGATGGGTAATGATGAGAAGTATAGTGTCTCAGGTGTAGGCACAGTTATTTTTCAGAGGGAGCATGGAGCTCGCCTTACCTTGACTGATGTCAAGTATGTACCAGGACTGAAGAGAAACTTGGTGTCGATCGCGATGTTGGAAGACAGAGGCTATGATGTGGTCTTTAGTAAGGGAAAGGTTTTCCTTAGACACATCATCACTAGACAGGTGAAGCAGATTGGTTCACGGGTCAAGAACCTGTATGCTCTTGAGGTTCAAGATGAATGCAAAGCCTTGAGCAGCGAGGCAACTGATGGAGATTTGGTGGTTGAGAGGGAGCGTATATTACCTTTCAACATGCAGAGCCGGAAGAAGTCTCAGACGATTGTGGAGGAGCCACGATTGGTGCAGCAGCTTCAGGAGTTTGTGGAGGAGCCACAATAGGGGAAGCTGAGAGGAGATCGAGTAGAGACATCTACTCATCCAGAGACCTCCAGTAGGGGGAAACTTCGAGCTAGATGGGCTGAAGGATCGCATGCATGCATACCTCTAGGTAGGAGGTGGGGTGATGTGGATTGATTGTCCCAAGGAGGAGGGGCAGGATCCTTGAGGTACCCAACCTCTTAGATGAGACCTTGCTACGGGAGCCCCGATGTGTAGTAGCAGGAACTGACTGATTGGGTAGAAATAGATGCGGATGGAGCGGCAGAGAGAGCGACAGTGCAGGGAATCCCAGGACAGCGCATAGCTAGCAGGTTGTAGCAATGCGAGAGGCACAAGTGTTTTGCACATTGCTACGTGGCACAGAGAGGTGTGCAATGGTGCGAGATGCATGGAGATGTTGCAGTAGTGCATATGTCAGAGAGGGAGCACTTGTCAGCAGCAGGTAGAGCTTCAGCATCAGAGGGTGTTTCTATCCCAACAGGGAGGTCAGTTGGGAGGTGCAGTGCGGATGCAATGCTGGGAGATAGAACCAGCAGCAGCACGGATGCAGTCCGAGATCAAAGTGACAGAGGCTAGAGCAGTCAGATACTGAAGAGCACAGAGATGCAGAGTTTCAGTCGACAGAGGCAATAGCAGTTAGAGACTTTGATGACAGAGCAAGTGGACCGGCCAGATGTGTTGCATGGAGAACATTCCAGAGTTACAGGATCGGATTTGAGAGGAAGCCTTTCTTGTTGAGAGGGAGTGTTGAAAAGTGTGCAACAAGAAATGCTTTTTGAGAGTGCAACAAGATGATGGAGCTTAGTGAAAAGAGTCGCCTTCACTAAGTGGGCCCGCAGTCTATTTTTGGCGCAAGTCTATTTTTAGACATATGGATTATGTCTATGGATTGCAAGTTGTTGTTTATGGATGATTGGTCAAGTTGGGAAAAATAGATGGACTTCTATTTTTTATCAAAGTGTGAGTGATCAAAGTCTATTTTTAGACTGGCTGTCAAAAATAGAAAAGTCAAATATTATTGTCTCATAATAATATTTGGACTATAAACTTGATCTTATTCTCTTGGAGCACTTCAGTTTGAGCTACAGAGGTGGCACATGCAGCTGTCAGAAGGAAGTACGCTTTTCTTATGAGTCAGTTGAGTTGTTGCATGCATGACTTCAGTTAGAACTCAAGTGAGTTGAGTTTAGTGGACTGGAGGTGCAGTTGATGGAGTTGTGTTCAGTTTAGCTTTGTTAAACTAGTTGTATTTAGTCTAACTGATCAATAGACTAGAGATGAGTTGGGTGAATTAGTTATTAATTAATTCACAAGTTATTAACTCATAATGCAACTATAGAATACATCAATTAACTTAGTTGCATGTCAGTGCATGTTCAGTTCAACAAGGACAGGTGGTAGAGAATCAGATTGCTATCAGTTGTGACTATAGTTGTGCACCAGATCTTGCACAATCAAGGGATTGAGTATGCCAATGAGTTTGCTCACGTATTTGCCCAGTATTGTAGCCTTTGCTCACGTCCAACAAAGTGTGAGTGATTATTTTGAGGTGAAATACGAGTTTGGTGAGCCATTCTCATCAGTTCTTGAGCAGGTATTGAGCTGGAGAGGCAGGCAAGCAGTGGAATAGATTTGGAGATCAGATCTGAGCTGTATTGTGTGTAACAGGTGAAGCTGGTACTGGATTGCTTGTGATAAGCATTGTACTTTGTAATGTTACATGATTCAATCAATATAATATACAGATAGTGTGGGGTTTTTAGCGAGATGCTTTCCCTGGGATACATATTGTGTTAATGAGTTTGATTGATGCTTCTATGTGTGCCTGTGAATGTTTCTGCTTCTGTAAATTGATGATCAATGTAGAGGAGATTATGTATTATACATGTTCCGCTTATAATTGTATGATCAGGATAATCTCTGTGAATATGTGTTAAATTATTCAAAATTTCTATAACAAGGCGGTAAGAGGTTTTGGCTGGGCTCCGCCCGAGCCCATACAATCGTTGCCACGTGTCCATCCCGAGGAGAGAGAAAACCACCCTTATCGGGTGGTTAACCCCGTATGAAAGGGTCGCCCGAAATGAACCGCCACTGTTGGATCTAGATAACCCTGATCAACAGTGGGGATGTGATACACGATTTAAAAGGTGGACACAAAGGAATATAAGGCAGAGTTCATAGTTTTGAAGTCCGATAGATGCGTTTGGGCAGATTTTACAGGCTTTCTGTGTATTTTCCTGTGTAAGCCGAGAATGGCCGTTTCAGGGATTTCAAAGGCCCGATGCACTCATCCATTGCAGAACAGGTGGCCACCTCCCCAAAAGGCGTTATGCCATGATTGCTAATGCTTAGAAGAGGGATTTGAGCAGACATCGGCCAGGAGATAGAAAGCCGAGAGGGAAAATGAACCGATAGCGTCGATTTGGCTTTAAAAAGCCATAAAACGATAGAGACAAAGGTGGAAGGTTGTTGTTGGAATTGTTGTTGAAACCAAGCATCAGCTGAAAAAAAAGCCAAAGCAAGAAGCTAAGGTGAAAAAGACTAGAAAGAGGCAGCACAAAAGGAAAAATAACATCCAAGGGAGTCACTTGGAAGTCAAGTGAAAAGCCAAGAGAGTTGTAAACTGATAGAGGGCCAAAGAAGCCAGAGCCGAAGAGCCAGAGCTTCAAGAGCCAGGGAATGACATGGTGTCTGAACCCACTGTTTCTTTGTAAAACAATAGGAGTTGAGCCAAGAGCTTGTAAAAGGACCTACCATAATCCCAGAGAGCCTAGTCATGTTGACTAGAGCTCAAGGAGACGTAGCCCAAGAGTTTTGGGTAAACTCCAGATTAAATTGTTGTCTTATGTGCTTGTTTTAATGCTGCATTATTTACTGTTGTATGTATTTATATATCAGTTTCAGCACATTAATTTACAACACTTGAACAGTTTAAAACAACTACCAACATACACCTTAATATCAAGCACTTATTAATTCTGCATTGGTTAATCAATAAGACTTGGGAATTTTAAAGATTTGGAAGTGGGAGAGGTTCTTGTAAGTTAGAAAAGAAGCCTAAGTGCCCCATTTTCAGATCATGGAGAGAGATAACATGCAGAAGTCTAAGTTTCTAAAAGCTTTTTCAGGGATGTGGAAATACTTTGATGCTCATGTGTGCATATTTCATTCTCATTCCATGTTCGAACCATGTGGTTGACAGCAATGCGATATCGTCAAACTACTCCTAGAATGACATAGTTGTCAATAGCGTATTGGCACTGGTTGTTGTATTATCTTCAGAACTTAGTCAAATCAGATTTCCTTGTTTTGGTTTCAAATTAGTTTTAACAACCATGCTAAAATTGTACGCATAGATCCAAGTAATTGGGGAAGCGTTGCCGCTATAAGACAAAGGGTTGTGCACTGAAAGGGGATAGAGAATTATATTATGTTCATCGCATTTGTTGCAGAAGAGGAGGATCGATTTCATTGTGCAGGGAAGGGAGGAGCCTGCGCGCCCAGTGGGATGATCCTTGGAGGGGACCACTAAAGCCCAGCGCTGCATTGTCTAGTAATTCTGTAACAGGATTCATCATCAATTTAAATTGGCATTTGATTCTGTGTTTTTGTTTCTTCTGAATGTTCTAATATTGTGATTTAATTGCTGCAAGGGCAACGAGCTGGGTGGTTGGGTCCACGAGCCAGTTTGTTGCCCCAAACCTCTTAGAATTCTTCCGAATTTTATTTTAGATGCATGGTGTGAGTGTGATTTAATATAGTTCTGCAATTTCATTTCTCATTTCTTCTTCTTTCTCTAGTTGTTTGATTTACGATTTCATTCCATAATTTATTTTCCATTACTCTGGTAATTTAAGTTCAATGATGTTGTTGTTCTCTTGGAACGTATTTTTATAAAAAGAGTACATGCAGTGAATGCTTTTAACTACATCTCCTATTTAGTGTGACACTTACCCTGATCTTATTTGATGCATAACAAGGATATTATGGTTTACTAAGAATTATGGTTGATTAAACTCATGACTACCTTAAACTATTTGAGATGCGAGACTGATTCCTGCACTATGAAGAGAAACATTTGTTCTTGAAATTTTAATAATTAAATTCCGAGATCAACTTGAGGAGAAGTTGCAACCTTGTATTCTATTTGGAAAAATGGGAGCGCTCACAAAATTCCTTCATTATAATTGAACGATGCACATATCATAGAGAATATTTTGGTGTTGCAGAGAAAGTATTTAGTGATTTTATAAGATCAGGGTGAAAAACAGAAATGTCTTTATCTTATTCACTTCTATTGCACACTTTCCTTACAGCTGAAACATTGATTTGTCTTTAGAGAATCAATGCACATGTAGTCTAGATTCTTTTAAAATCATTCAAATTAGTTGGAATGTAGTTTCTTTATGATTCCTGGTTTTATTTCATGCTTTTCATCTTTGCAACATAGCAGTAATTTTTAAGAGGTTTTGCATTCTTTCTTTCCTGAATAGCATTCTTTACTTCCTGTATGGTTTTTCAATTTGAATGAGGCCTACATTCCCTGTCCCCTAGACAACTAAGGAAGACTTTCTGCAGGAGTCAACTCAACCCAGAAGAGGAGCCAGAAGTAGATTCCCAGTGTGTTTACTTTGCTTTGAAGAGTCTTGTTCCTTTTTCCTGAATGATGCCTTTTTGAATTTCTTGCAAGAGCTTGATTTTTATTTGACATATCCTTGAGGTTGTATTCTGGCATATATTGTGCTACGCCTCTAAGCTTACCAACCCATATTGATAATTTAAATGTTGGTGTAAATATTGCATTTATGCTGCCCAACAATGGGTAGGAGATGTAAATTTTCAGAGTGAGGTTGCAACGTTGTACCTCAGCGTAAGAGAAGATCGTCATACAATTTTGTGTGTTGGCTTGCAGGTGTGTTGGTTAATGGTTGTTATAAGCATTATGGTCATGTACATGCCTATCACTTTATTTTTGTTATGGTTGCATGCATGATAGATTATAGCTAATTAGTGTGGTCATATGCATATGCATCGAAGAGTCATGAAGGGTAGTAACTTGTTGCTATATGCATTGCAGCCATATGCATGATCAGTATGGTCAGTGCAGTTAGTATCTTGATGTTATATGTATTATGTTCATCTGGATCATCCTATGCAGATGGTTATGGTTATGATATTTAGGTATGAGTCGATATACTTGTGATAATGTGTCGTACTAATCTAGACCTACTCGTGCCGATGTGATAGCCTCCCTTGCAATACATTGAGGTATGAGTTTGATTATGTTGTCTATTTGGTTTATCTAACCTGGTATGTTTACAAGTTGTCTGAATGTTTGATTAAATGCATGATATGATTATGTGTCTATAAGATTGTATGAAGGAATGATCTTGTTTTAATATGGTTATACTAACACAATATGTGCTGAGACAGCTGATATGTACTTGAGAACTAGTGGGTGCTAGTTGTAGTATTATGACTGATGACTATGAGCTGATTATGACATGGTTGTTAGCCTTGGTAAAGGATGATCTCAAATTAATAGACACGATGTCTTGATATTTTGAACGTGTGACAGACATATGTGAATAGTTGTAGGGAAACATGCTTGGAATTAGCATGACAAGGTAACAATTGATTTATTTATATAACTAATAGCTAGGTGATGTGATAGCACATAATAAGAATGAATTGTAGCAAGGAAAAACTTAAAAGAAAGGAATTGGGTGAGAATTCCTTTGGCTATGTTTGCAAAACACAATTCCAAATGAATGAGTGCTTTGCATGAATACATGAACTCTTCTCAACCTTACATTAGGGGAATTTTGAGGTCTAAAATGGGCCTCCTCAGGAAATTGTTGGGTGATTTAATGGTTAGTTAAATCCCTATCATTTAATTTGTCAACCTAGGGGTTTCGTAAACTGATGAGGTATAGCTGTACTATATGTACTAGGTGGTTATCTTTCAGATTAGATTAATCTAAATGCAATTAAAACTCAAAAACTAAATCAATCTAATCTAATATAATCCCATACAAACCAAACATAAAGAAACTAAAATCACACTTGCATAAATGAAAATCACACCACACTTAAAGAATTGAAAGCACTCTTACTGAAAGGAAATCACACTCACACTTGCATAATTGAAAGCACACTTGCATGAAAAGAAATAAAATAACAATACTATACTATGTTACCAATGTACAAAGATGTGAAAACTGTGGTATATTGGGGCCCTCCATTCCTCAGCAATCACACCAAACTACCATCACATCTTCAAAGTAATAATATGCTGGAGAATCTTGGATTGAACTATTTTATTGATTCGAAGAATAGAATACATAGATAGATAGATGGGTTCCTTTGAAGGATGCACCCCTAGTTATACAAAAAATGAGGATGACTGATCAATAAATGTAGATCCCTCAACTCTCCTAAATCCACATTTATCTCATGTGGTTACAACCAATCTCCTAAAAATGAGATACACATCCTCTCAAAATCCTCTCATCCATGATTCTTCTCCTTTGAATATGCATAGATAATGATCTTCATCTTCTATAATTACTCCACAAATCTTCATGAGTTGGAACTTGAAATTCGAATTTGTAGTTAGGAGGCCAAGTAGGACCCTTCTAGAAGCTCCAAGTAGGCCTACAATATCACAAAACTTATACCACTTTCATGTATATATGAAAACATGTTAATTTTATAATATTTAATCACAAATTCACTTAAAATACTTAAAATAAATGACTTTGGAAAATATAATGCTAAACCCATATGATCATGAAAATGGTTACTTAATGTAGGGTTATGTAGTTACAGAGTTACGGAATGAGGGTAAAATGATGGACATTAAGGTGAAAGTGGATGAAATTTTTGAGGCCCAACAGAAATTATAAAATAATAGTGTAAATAATAAAATAAGATTAGAATACATCATCAAATTTTAGAGGGAAAAAAGAAAAAACTATTTTTTCAACTCGTATTTTCAACTTATCTCCCTATGGGTTTACTCAAATTTCGAGCGACAACACTCGTTGGATGCAGAATTTGATTCTTCATCCAAGAAGTACTCATGTTTCATACTTTCAATGGACCTTTATACATGAAAAACATGATTACAATCACATTTTTTCATGTATTTCACATCTTTCGTGTAGTAGGGTCCATCGAAAGTATACAACATGGTTACTCCTTGGATGGGGAATTAAATTTTTCATCCAACGAGTAATCCTGCTCGAAATTTGAGTAAAACCTTAGGGATATAAGTTGAAAAAATAGTTTTATTATTTTATTAATTTTTAATCTTTTTACTTTTTTACTCCAAAAATGGTGAATCATCCCCCATGGTTGACATCATCATCTTGAATCCTATTGGTTCTTATAAAGTTTATTTTGGTTGTACATTTTTGTTATGAGGCCCATTTTAGACCTTAAAATTCCCCTAATGATTTTGTCTGACATTATGTGGATATGTGCTATATTCATGAACTTGTATTTGATAGGTATAACAACTGTTTTCTAGATATGGTTGGCATCGTCAAGGAACTAAAATTATTGAAGAGATGATATATGTACGTATTTAGTTACAAGGTAGTGTGCTTGGCACAATAACGTAAGGTAACCAATATATTGTGATATATGGTTATGCACTGACAATTATATGTTTATGGCAGTATGATACAGTGGATCACATGGCAAAGGAGACTACCATGAAATATTGAAGGAGGCTCAGGTTTAGCTTTCCCTTGGAAGCATTGGGAACCATGGGATTGAGTCATGGTGTTTGTTGCTACTTATGTGCTTTCAGTATTTTGTGATTTGTTTGCACTTGATTTGTGGTTGTGATTGTGTTTTGTTCATGGTCATGCCACTTTGTTTATGGTGTCGTATTGTTATTGGTTTTTCATGGTTTTATTCTTGTTTGTTTCTTGTTATTTCCTTTTGTGTTTTGAGGGTCTTGGGAATTGGTTGGGGAAGGAGGAAAGTTAGTGGAGCTTGGGGAGAGCTTGATGAAACTCAACATCTAATGTAATACCTTGATGAAGCTGGTGCATGTGTAAGGGAAACTAAAGGCAATAATATGACATTCAGTTGGATTTCTTGGGTCCATTGGTGTAAATGGATGGTGGAAGGACATTCATGAGAAAGCTAACAATAAAGGTAAAGTAAATGGATTTGAGGTGTCAAATGCCTTGTCTATGTTGGGAACTCTTGTTCTCAATGTTGTGCATGTTTTGCACTGATAAAGGGAGTTCTTTTAACCTTGACCTTATGATATTTGGTAATTATGTTGTGATCATTCTAATGTTCGTATATGTATACATGTATGTATGCATGTGGTTTTCTGACAGGGTCACCAGGGATCATGCTTGTGGAGGAATGATTGCTTATGCAAGTGAATGGCATGAAGAGGTTCTTGGTATCAAGTGGGAAGATTAGCCCTAACATGTCTATGAGGTAAGTATAATGTGGGTATACTATGTCTATGTTTATGTTATGGATAGGCTATGTTGAGGGATACATCAGTTGAATGAAAGAAGTGTTATCTGTGACATGCTGGGACAAGCATGGATAGTAGAAGACACTAGAAGTTGTTAAATTTCAGATTGTTCTATGTTGTATCAATTACTTTAGCCAAAATAAATACTTCAATTAAAAATATTTCTAATTAAAATTAGTCTTTCCATTCATCATCAATAATTGAAGATAGAAAAATAAATGAAATGACAAAGAAGACAATCAGTACATCAACAAGAGACACTAGGTTTGGTCAAAGACAGTGGAAAACCCCCACGAGGGGAAAACCCTTTGAAATTCTTCTTCTATTAGATTATCATAAAAATTTCGGCAAAGAGTACAATGAGCCCAATACAATATTATCAACAAAATAACCCAACAACATTCAGAAATAAGTTTCCAGCATCAGAATATATCAGAGACAACTTTTCCTTTATGCGGTCAACTTTGGTCTTCGGTCAAATATGAGTCAAACTTCCCAATCGCATGCAACAGGAGATATGTGAGCGACTGGAGACTTCCAGTCACACTCTTGATGCCTACAAACCAGTGACTATGGTCGAATTTTCCTTGTTACGTGCTTGTGACTGTAATCCAAAAACCTTATAATAGATGTCAGCCTTGGACCCTATAATTTCTTACTTTTGCATATTTATGTTGTTGTCCCTGCCTCAGACCTGTGCGAGCCAATCGATGAAGAAGAGTAGATGAATAGTGTGGTGATATCCAAATGAGCTTGAGGTCACTTGTATTTAGAGGCCTCCAAGAGTGACCAATTTGCTTTAGGGTTGACCTTGTCCAAATGTGCATATGTGGGCTTTCCTTTATAAGTACACTTTCCCTTATTTGATTTAAGTGATCTTTAGGTTGATTTTGGTCCTCTCAAAAAGAGGAATTCAATTCAATCATCATCTCCATAAAATGATTTTTCCAAAGTAGAATTTGACCATAGTTACATATTTTAACACTCCCTCTCAACTAGGGAGAATTCCAGCTGTCAATATCTAACCATATGAATATCCTATCGTCATAGCACGTCCCATCTATACTAAACTTTATCTGATGAAATATTTTTGAATATAAAGAAGAAGAACCATCAAGGAGCTAATGTTTCCACCCTCTATATATTCAGAGAGAATATCTCAATATGAAACCACATTGGGGAGTACATCTAAACCCCAAATCTCATGAGGGAGCTAAATATATTCGACCCCATATTGAGCAATAGGTGATATAGGGGAGCACATCTCAACCCATCCTATAGCCTACCAATGTTCCCAAAAATGACCCTTAAGAGTCATGTGGTAAAAAACCTGCATCATAATCTGAGCTTGGGGGAGATACCTGAATTACCAAAAGGTAAGGATCACACACCCTCAAGCCTCCTCAACTCGTTGGATAGACAGGGAGGGAAAATCCCAACAAACCCAGAATGTGGGTATGATTCCAACTAGGGTAAACTTTGTAAAGACTAATATAAGGGAGAAACGTCCCCAACCCTATGGGTAATAGATAGGGATGATACCCTATTGTCTAGAGATCCCTCAACCCCTGGAGCCCTCTATCTCAATTCCACACCTTGGGAGCTCAAATAGGTGGTAAGAGTTAGCTTAGTGTCCTCAATCAACGATGACCCTTATCAGGAGGGGTCACATCCATCAGTCCAAGTTTCTCTCTGAAGACCAAGAACTTCCCTTTCAGTAAAGCCTTGGTGAGAATATCTACAATCTACTCATTTTTCAATATGTGATGGATTCTAACGGCTCCTCATTGCACCATGTCTCAAATCAAGTGATATTGAATCTCTATGTGCTTGGACTTATCATGAAATACATGATTCTCTACTAGATGGATCCCACTCTTATTGTCACAATATATCACTGTAGTATCTAAGACCTAATTAAATAGCTCTCTAAAGAGCTTCCTCAACCAAACTGGTTCATAACTAGCGATGCTAGCGGTAATATACTATGATTCAACGATACTCAATGCTACGCACTTCTACTTCTTGTTCATCTAAGATATATTGGAAGATCTAAGGCTAAAACAACATCCAGATGTACTCTTCTTGTTGACAATGTTTCCTGCCCAATCAGCATCAGTGTATCCATGAAGTTGAACATCTTTGGCAGAATATCTCAAACCAAGTGTGATCAACCCATGCAAATATATCAAAATGTGTTTGGCATTTATCCAGTGCTCATGGAGAGGCTCAGTCATGAATTGACTCAACATATTCACTGCATAATATATGTCTGAACGGGTGTTCACTAGGAACATTAGTGCCCCAATAAACTATCTCTACTTGGATGGATTCGCCAAATCGAGGCCTACATCTTCTCCACATATCTTCTTGAAGTCCATTTCCATCAGTGTGGTTAATGACTTGCATTTTGTCATTCCAAATATTTCCAGAATCTTCACAGCATATTTTCCTTTTGAAAGGAAATATCACCAGGCCTTTGCCACAACTCAAGGCCTAGAATATAATGCATGACTCCAAGGTCCTTCATCTCGAATTCAAAGGCTAAATCCGTCCTACACTCGATCATCGGGGGCTCACTACCTGTCAAGAATAGATCGTCAACATATAAACCAAAATAAATGACATGCCTTGGACTAACTTGAAGTAGAGGTTGTGATCGGAATTATTTCTTGTGAACCCCAACTTCATCAAATAAATGTCTATGCCAGTGTACCATGCTCTGGGGGCTTGATTCAAACCATACAATTATTTCTTCAACCTACAAACATGTGTTTTTAGATCCTCAACTTCAAATCCCTGTGGTTTCTCAATGTACACTTCTTCTTGTAACATGCCATGAAGGAATGCAGTCTTAATGTCCATCTGATGAAGGGTCCATCCTTGACTTGCAGCAAGGGAAACCATCAAACGAATGGTTGTATATCCAGCCTCATGTGAAAATATATCATCATAATCTTCTCCCTCTTTTTGGGAGAATACTTAACCCACGAATCTTGCCTTGTATTTCTCAATGCTACCATAAACTCCATGCTTGATCTTGAATAACCACTTTGAAGTCACCACGGATTTCCTTTTTGGTCTCGGCACAACATCCCATACGTCATTCTTCATAATAGATTCATATTATATGACCGTACCATCTTTCCAAACTTATTCTTTTATGGCTTCTTTGAATGTGAGAGGTTCAAATTAATTAATATTTCTCATGGCTACAACATATCCCTGGTACCTATATGGATTCTTCCTTTCTCTAAATGATCTTCGAACGGAAGCTCATCTCTCATCATCTTGTAATGTGTCTCGAAGCCAAAGTGGTCTCTTGCTAGAGGGAGGATCACATGGAGGAGGATCTAAGGGATCCATGGGATCCATAGGATCATCAACAATATTTGTCCTAGATTTGGGCATGTAAGGACCATATAAAATATCCATATCATCATTCTTCTCAGGAGGAGGAGGAGGAGAAAGGTCCCTTTCTTTTCCAAGGGTGACATCTTCATCAAATGTAACATCCCTTCTAATTTCAACCTTCCTTTGACCAGGAATATATATTCTCAATTCTTTACAATTTTCACAATATCCAACAAACGTACATTTTCTTCCTGAGGCTTCCAACTTTTTCCTTTTGTCCTTCAACACATGAAATTATACAAGAAATCCAAAGATACAGATATGGCCAACATTGGGCTTGACACCTGTGAATACTTCTTCAGGGGTCTTGTTGTCTAATGTTTGATGAGGTACCCTATTTTGAACATATACAACGCATTTTTTGCTTCTCCCCAAAGGAAATTTGATAACTTTTGATCATGGAGCATGACACAAGCAACTTCTATAATAGACCTTTCTTTCTTTCAGCCACTCCATTTTGTTTGGGAGTATAGGGCACAATTGTTTCTTTCTTGATTCCTTCCTTCTTGTAAAAATCAATGAATTCCTTTGATGTGTACTCTCCACCATTGTTGGATCTCAATATTTTGATTTTCTTCCCTGATTGATTTTCAATCAAAGTTTTGAACTCCTTGAACATTTCGAAGGCTTCATCCTTATGCTTCGATTAATATATACATGTCCTTCTTGAGATGTCATCAATGAAGGTGATATAGTAGAGATGGCCACAAATAGAATGTACGAGCATCAAACCACATATGTCAGAATGGATGAGATGGAGGATGTCATTTGTCTTGTTCTCGTTAGAGGGGAATGGTCCCCTCGTCTTCTTCCCACTAGCACATCCTGGACATACTCCATCCTGATAGACTTGAACCTTGGGAATCTATGAGACCATTTTTTTCTAATTTTGGAAGAGCATCATAATGTAGATGGGCCAATCTTCGATGCCATATCTCACTTAGATTATTAGTATCATGAACCAATGCTAGGATAGGTCTTCTAGTAACCCTATAGATTCCTTCATATCTTGATCCCAATGTGAATGCATCTCTCATAGGTGATCCAACAGGTCAAGTAATAACCTTTCCCTTGATGAAGGCAACCCTCATCCCTTTGTCTTACAAAGTGGATATTGATACCAAATTCTTCTTCAATCCTAGAATATACATTACATCATGGAGCAAAATAGATTCTCCAAATTCAAATGAAATTTGATGGACCCAAAACCTTTAACGGGATGAGTGGAGTTGTCTCCAAGAATGATTTTCAAATTTGACTCCCTCTCTACCAAATTAGAGAGAACTTCCTTATAACCAGAGAAGTGATGAGTGGCCCCACTATTAACCAACCAATTATCCCACGAATCCATAGGAGATGAACTAGTAAGGGCATAAATAAGAATATATTCAGATTGATTTGCAACATTGCTTTCATACCTGGAGAATTTTGACTTCTTTTGTGGATGAAGCTCTTCTTCATGATCACTTAGAGAATCTCTTATTCTTCTTTCATCTCTTCCATTGCGATCATTCCTTTGGTCATATCTCCTCCTTTGATCATTGAACATGTTGTTGTTTCTTCTAGTATTGTAATGTGGTCCATTGTTCTTCTCAGGTCAATCTCGAGCATAGTGGCCTTTCTTATGACAATTGTAGCATTCGACGTGCAAAGATTCCTTCCTTATATTTGGATTTCGAGGAGGATGATTTCTTGAATTTGATGGATCTCCTTTCGCTTTCTTCTTATTCTTGTCATGAGTGATGAATGTGGTAGGCTCTCATTGTTCATGATTTTGAATCCTTCCTCTTGATATCATCCTTGATTCTTCTTGAGTGATATTTCCAATGATTTCATCGAATGATGAGAGGACATTGTTGTTGCTTATAGTAGTAATAAAGGTTTCCCAAATAGGAGGGAGACCTATTCAAGTCACAATACCAATTCCCTGTCAGGCATAGATTCCCAAACTCTTTTAAATTGATCTCTAAGACGAGATATCCTCATTATGTAGGATTTTATGGACTCTCCTTTGTTCATATTTGGGTCTTTGAGTTGATCTTTCAAGGAGATGATTTCATTCTAATTGTTGACTTCATACATGCCAAATACCTTATCATACATGTTCTTATACCTTCTCAAGTTTAAAACATATACAAGTAAATTATCTTGTAAACCATAAACTATTATTTACTTTGCTTTTAACTCACCTTTATTATGTTTGTTCTTGGCATTCTCTAAAGGATCTGGTACTTTTCCTCGAGTGTAGTCCAAAACACCATTGTTGTCAGCTTTGATCTCCAACCTGACTTTCCATGAGGGGATTTTTGAGGTCTAAAATGGGCCTCCCAAGGAAATTATAAAATAATAGTGAAAATAGTAAAATAAGATTAGAATACATCATCAAATTTAGGAAGGAAAAAATACAAAAGTATTTTTTCAACTCGTATTTTCAACTTATCTCCTCATGGGTTTACTCAAATTTCAACTGGAAACACTCGTTGGATGTAAAATTTGATTCCTCGTATAAGGAGTACCCATGTTGCATACTTTCAATGGACCTTGCTACACAAAAAATGAGAAATACATGAAAAACATGATTGCAATCACGTTTTTTCGTGTATTTCTCATTTTTTGTGTAGTAGGTTCATCGAAAGTATGCAATATGGGTACTCCTTGGATGAGGAATTAAATTTTGTATCCAACGAGTAATCCCGCTCAAAATTTGAGTAAAAACTTAAGGAGATAAGTTGAAAAAATAGTTTTATTCTTTTATTATTTTTTAATCTTTGTACTTTTTTACTCCAAAAATGGTGAATCATCCCCCATGGTTGACATCATCATCTTAAATCCTATTGGTTCTTATAAAGTTTATTTTGGTTGTACATTTTTCTTAGGAGGCCCATTTTAGACCTCAAAATTCCTCTAATGCAAAAATTGGATGAGTCACCCAACTTCTCATTTCCTTTAAAGAAGGAAGTCACCTTGACTTGGCTAGATCGGCTTTTTCAATTATTGCATCAATGCTTGTCTCCTTTTGGGCTTGTCCTTCACCTTAGCTCTAATACCATGTTAAATTTTCAGATTGTTATATGTTGTAAATTACTTTAGCCCAAATCAATGCTTCAATTAGTAATATTTCAAATTACAATTAGTCTTTCCATTCATCATGAGTAATTGAAGATAGAACAATAAATGCAATGATAAAGGAGACAAAAAACACACTAACAAGAGACACCAGGTTTGGGAAAAGACTAGGGGAAAACCCCACTAGGGGGGAAACCCTTTGAAATTATTCTTTTATTAGATTGTCATAAAATGTTCAGTAGAGATTACAATGAGCCCAATACAATATTATTAGAAAAACAACCCAACAACATTCAGAAATAAATTTCCAACATCAAAATATATTAGAGACAACTTTTCCTTTATTCGGTCAACTGCGGTCAACTTCGTTCTTTAGTCAAACATAAGTCAAACTTCCCAATTGTATCTAGGAGGAGTTGTGTGAACGAATGGAGGCTTCTAGTTTCACCCTTGATGCTTGCAAGTTAGCGACTATGGTTGAATTTTCCCTATTACGTGCCTGCAACTGTAATCCAAAAACCCTAAAACATATGCAAGCCTCAGACCCTGTAATTTCATACTTTTGTGAACTTATGTTATCGTCCCCACCTCAGACCTATGTGAGCCAATCAATGAAGAAGATAAGAGGAAGATTCTTGGTGATATCCAAATAAGCTTGAGGTAACTTGTACTTATAGGCATCCAAGGGTGACTAATTTGCTTTAGGGTCGACCTTGTCCAAATGTGCATATGTGGGATTTCCTTTATAACTACACTTTCCCTTATCTGATTTGAGTGATCTTTAGGTCGATTTTGGTCCTCTCAAAAAGAGGAATTAAATGAAATCTTCATATACATCAAATGAGTTATCCAAATTGTAATTTGACCATAGTTTCATATTTTAATAGAAGCATGGTTGCTTGGTAGAGTCATTGTGGTCTATGGATGTGTTGTTGTCTATATGTTTTACATGTTGTATATGCGGTGAAGTGTATAGACAGTGTTGTGTACATGTTGTATATGTGATGCTATGTATAGATAGTGTTGTGTACATGTTGTATATGTGATATTGTGTATGTGTGGTGTTGTGTACATGTTGTACACGTGGTTTTGTGTACATGTCGTACATGTTGTGTTGTGTATATGCGCTACTGTGTTATGTGTTGTGTAGTCCTTGTATCATGACATGTGTATTCATTTTGTTGTACTCTGTGTATGTATACGTATTGTGTTATAAATTGGGTGTAGGTGTATGTATTATGTTGTACACCAGGTGTAGGTGTATGTATTATGTTGTACACCGGGTGTAGGTGTATGTATTATGTGGTGTTGTACACCGTATGTGGGTGTATGTGTTGTGATGTATATTATGTGTATGAGTACGTTATTGAAGAGAAGAGAAGTATTGGGTGCTTGCTGAGTGTGGAAACTGATTCGTTATGTGTACGGAAAGGACAAGAATAAAGGTAGAAGCAAAGAACCGATTGAAATATAAGTATCAATATTCTATTTTAGTTTTAATTATGCATGTGATCTATGACTCTAATTTATGATGGTTAAATGTGATCCATAATTCTGGTTTATGACAGTTGAGTTTTGAGCTAACTGGATGTGATATGTTTATACATGATGATTTGATCGAAGAGCTAGTTTGACTTATTATGAAAAGAAGTAAACAATATTGCAGGTGTACCTTATTGTTGATCTACAAATGAGGTATGAATTTAATTTATTTCAATTTATTTTAAATCTAATGGAAGTTATGCACTTAGTATAGGAAAGTATGGTTGAAAATTCTCAGTTTGGGTGGATGGAACTAACTGCAACAATAATAGAGAAAGGAATTGGAATAAGCAAAAATATGTTGGTAAAGAATTCAGGAGTAGGGCCATTGTGGTACATTGGTACCCAATAGTGTCAATTGATTTCCATGAGCATGATATGACCAGTATGATGGTTTTGAGGAAAGGATATGCCTTGGGTTTTGGACCTTTCAATGCGAGGAAACCTTGTCAAGGGATGGATCGCCTGAGGGAATGTGTAGAAGAGAAGGGGATGCCAGTGGAACTTGGAAGGTGTGTGACTGCACAGAAGGGGGTGACAAGATTGCCCAAGGGAATAAAACACCGAGGACGGTGTTCCCCCAAGGGAGATGGGCTTGTAACAACCCTCGGTTGATTTCTCATGTAAAAAATATAAGACCAAGGTCATGGGACACATATTCCAAGATGAATGGTGGCTAAACATCCTAGTGGGTGTCACTTCATTTTATTTATGGCTAAGGAAATTGGTAAAGGAAAAGAGACATTAATTGGCATTTTATTTATGAAAATAAATGAAAATAGGAGAAAAGGAAAATGAAGAAAATAGAGGCCTCAATGATAAAAAGGCTTCTGAGGATTAGTTCACATACTTTTGTCAATTTAGTTTTGGAGCTCTCTTCTATTCTCTCATTCTCTCTTACTCGTGCACACTTAGAGAATTATTTGAGCATGCTTGGAGCATTCTAGTTTCATTTGGATTGGAGAAAGAAGGCAAAGGAAAGTAGGAAAGCGCAAGGGAGCATGTGGATCAACAACTACAGTTGGATTTATCTAAAAGTAACAGGTTGCATGTATGATTTCCTTGCTAGTTTTGGCCCACATGGTACATGCATGTGGTCTCTTGGTATGTTTTTTCATTGGCATGGAGATATGCGTGGATTAACAATGGTTTTAGCCTTGCCTTGCCATTTCCTAGATAGTTATGGTGTTGTGGGTTTTTCCACTTATTGTTTTTTGGTTGGTGTTTAGGTTCCTTTTGGTTGTGGGTTGAGTTACTAGTTCTTAGAGCCGTTGGTTGGAACAAATGCTCTGGAAGCCCTAGAACAACTTAGGTTGAGTTACTAGTCCTACAATCTAGGTTGGGACAAATGCTCTAGAGCCCTTGGTGGGTTGAGTTACTAGTCATTGGAGTCAGGTTGGATAAACACTCTGGAGCCTTGGAAGTTTGTAGGTTGATCTATTAGGAACAAACACTCTAGAGCCCTAGACATCTTGGGTAGAGACTAATCTGGTTGGTTTTAGTGATGTCTGATTGTAAGGTGGAATCATTGGTTGAGGTTTGAGGTAGTTTTTCCTCTGGAAGCCCTGGCTTGGTTTTGTTTGGTTCATTCCATGAGATCCCACATTCATGCTTGGAATATGGCACGAGAGTGATTGGTTGAAAGAGAGATTTGGTTCATCCCAATCTATGGTCAGGTGGTATGTGGAAGTCCCTGACTTGGTTGGCTTGCATATGATAATAAGAGCTCTTTCCCTATTGTATTCTATGAGTATTTGTACTTATAATTATGTGGCTTTGATGGATGTTCTATCATGGTTAATATTATGGTTAAATGTTGGCTATGAGCATGGTTCCATAACAGGTTCTAGCTATGGCTCTTGATATGTTTGATTAGTTAATGAATAGTTAATGAATGCATGAGATAAAAATTGTAATTGCAGTTATTTTTAGAGAGGATTGGACCTCCCTGGCGATTCTCAGATAAGTTTCAGACCACTATGCTCACATATGCATTCCTGACTTGTAGATTACTTGTTCACCATATATTTAACAGAATGACTATCATGGTTAGGTCTGGTTAGGTCAATTCCTTGATCAAGTTTTGTGTGAATGGATTTGTCTTGATGTTATTTATCATTCTAGAAAGTCTCATTGAGTTATGGGCAATGGTCTGGAGGCTAGCTTGAAATGGTGGATTATAATCTAGGACGACACCCTCTGAACTGGAAGTTTTGGGCTATAACAACACCCTTATAGGCTTATGCATGTGGTTGGAGGGTTATAACTACATAGGGCCTTATCACACATGCAGCTATGGTCCTAAGTCTCTAAACCAATAATCTAGCTAAGGGTTTAGGTACCTAGAGTGGTTATTCTGCCAATCAGTGTCCTGTAAGCCCTATAGGATGTCAATTTATGGTTGGTAATTTCCAGTCGTCAACCCCACTTCCTTAATTGGATCTAGGAGGTTGGGTCCTGTCATAGTAGCCCTCAACTCATGTTTACTTTGACAGACTAGTTAAAGTGGGTAAATGTGGGAGGGGTGGTTACATATTTGTATCTACCCTTCTCTATGGAGAATTTGGCTTAAATGTTCTAATATGCATGTTGATCTTGGTGATGTGATATTTCTCCATCTAAGAATAGGTTTTTTATATGATAGTTGCTCTATTTTTATTTTTCCTTTTTAAACTAAAATGTATGACTTCTTTTGGGATACTTCAGTAATACACTTTTGTAGTGTATATTTGAAATGTAGCTTCATCATTTTATTATGAATTAAATTACAAGTATTTTTCTAATCTATCTATATATATATATGAAAAAGACCCATATTTTTCTTATCTGTTATAGTATCATTCTACTCGATGACACACAAACACTAGGTCATCATTAATTCAGTATGTTGTTATGCTTAATCTACTTGCCCGAGGGATTTTTGATCCTTGGTGATTTATCCATCACTTGGTGACTATCGTTGTTCATCCTCAAAAATATTTGCTTATCTCATCAAGTTCCCATCTCAATATCACTTGATCTATTCTATCATAGATTCACTTTTGACTTTTGAAGATTATCTTTGATCTAGAATTTGAAGCACTAGAACCATTACTACCACTAGCATGCACCAAAAGGTTTTGTATGCTTTGTGTGCTTGATAATAACTTATTTCGAAACTAATTCACAAAATAAGTAGTTTTTTATGGGAGGTATCAATATATCATTAATCCACTCATGAAATAATGCGTACAAATTAGTCAAATTCACCTCCTATTAGTTGATATGATGCTTTGTCAATTTATGCATAATTCTTCTAAAGGCATGTTTATAAAATTTCCATCAACTTTCCTTCTTACACTTCATGCTAGGATTTTCTTTCTAATCTTCATATTCTATTTCCTTTGCCAAAGGTAGAAAATTTGTATCCTCAATCTTTTAAACCTCTAAACATTTTCCTAGTTTATCCCCCATATTTCCTCACCAATTACGATTGTTCAAAACTTTCTATATCAATATTTTTAAATTATGTAGGTCATCACTATGACCCTCACCAATCATGTTTCCCAATCTACTCATCAATATCCATAAGATAACTTTCCACTTAAGAGAGAGGCTCATTAATTTCATCACTTAAATTAACCCTAGACATTATTACATTTTCATCGTTCCTTTCACACTTTAATGGTATACACCTTAAATAATTGTATGAGTTTTAATTAGTTACTCCAATCCTAAGTTGTTATTCACAATAGCACCCTGCTCACTATCACTAATCTTGAACTTACCATGAAATGCTACCTTTATACTAAGGCATTTTCCCTTTTTCCACTTGCAAAATATTCCCAATTTATATTTATATCTTCTTTATTCACATCATGCAGACACTCATGGATTTATTACTTCTATAATCGCATGTTACCATGATTCCTGCAACTCTTCAAAAATGATTTTCATCATTATCTAATCCTTTAAATACATTGATTTATTGATAATATTTTCCTTCCGATGGGAATAATTCTTCATTAGACCTTATAGTGATTCTCATCATGTCTCCTAGCAAGAAAAATTTCTATGTTTTAACAACAAATTTTTAAATGGTTACTTATTCATGTGTTACCTCAAGAGTGTTATGTTACTTCCTTGTGACAATAAAAAAGCTTCTATCATGTTGTAGGATAGATTAATGATTGTCATTAAATTCTTATTTTTGTTTGTGAAACTTCCACTAACCCCACCTTAGTATATATGCAATCTTCTTTTCCATTCATCTCATCATTTTAGATTTTTCATGGTTACAAGTGTTATCCGGAAAACTAGTGTCTATTTAGAGCTGCTAGTCCCCCTAAGACGGGTAGCTATCTTAGAAACAAATAGATTAAAGTTACTTATGTTTTCCTTTATGAGAGATAGATGAGAGAGAAGCGGAGAGCACAAACCTCAGTCTTTCGCTAGTCTCCTTACTTGTTTCCTCTCTCCTTTGATAGAGATTTCGCCACTCCTTTCTCACTTGTCCCGCTTCAAAGAACACCTGTAGAGCCAAGGCAGCAAAATACCATCAAAGCATAGAGATCTATAACCATAAATAATGTAGGATCAGATGTACATTAACCATATAAATGCATACATAAACAAGATTCAGAGATATACAAGCATATGGAGGAAAACTCAAATCGCTTTATTGGTAGTAGTAGAAGAGAGGATTACAACCAGGCTGTCTGATCCAGCATCATCCTCCCAGCATGAAAGCCTTCTTCACCTCACACAAAGCAAGATCACCGAACAATGTCTTCAAAGAGAAACCAACAGCACTTCCTTGCAAATTACAAAATTCCAGCCACTGGATCTCTTGGATGAGGGATCCATATATAGATGTTTTCAGGAGAGTGAGTCAGCTTCTGGGATCTTGATTAGTGTCATTTCACTGATATTTCTTGGTTCCACTTGGAGATTTTAGATATCTTACTCATCCCTGGGCGAACTCAAAGAGGCAAGTGTCATATGAGCATTTTCTAGAACATTCTATGGGTTTCCACCTAGCACACTGCTTCTGCCATTTGTCTGCTCTCACTCATCACACCCTACAGAAGGGCTTTCCAGTATGAATCGCACCCCCTGTGTGTAATAGGTGAGATGCATCGCACTTTGACCATGGAGCAGGTGAGATGGTCTAGTTTTGACCAGTTCTGAGCAGTTTTTCATGGAGAACTTCTGGGAGATGATGTAATCAGCTGACCTTGTTCCTTTAGGGTATGAAACAACACTTTTAGGGACTTAGAAGCCCTTGGTTTAAGGACATATAAGATTGGGGTTGCAGTCCCCAAATATGTCTATAACAGTTGCCCCCTAAAGCATGAGGTCGTAAATCTTTTGATGTCGGGTGAAATGCTTTATCATGAGGATCCGAGGTTTTTTCGCACTGGAAGGTGACCTGTAATAAGATACAATACAATACATTATCTTCATAATATTTTCATGATCTAGCTAAGGTGGGCATTCCCATGCTCAGCGTTTATAAATTCATTTTCATGTACATAAGACAGACAACGTCTGAATGGCAGACTGATGATTCTGGTAGAGCCATCATCCTTTGGCTTGGATGATTATCTGTGTAGCTATGATGTACATTTTATGTCTTTATTTTCCTAAATATATCACAGCCCGGATGGATGAAACTAGATCCAGGGTCTTCAAACTCGTTTAATCTTCGCCCGAAGTACAAGTTGATCCATGTGAAAAGATGTTCTGATGTCAAACATGGAAAGACATCGCCTGATTACCAGCCAATGATGTAAGTTGTTAACAGGCGCGAGAGGAATCACCGATAATGATGATGACCGTCAAGGTACTGTAGTACAATTCACGTGGTGTGAATACATGAGCCGATGTCGAACACCACGTAAAATATTTCGGTCGAAGGCCATTAATGTAAACCTATCGCCACAAGTGAGAAACTTACCATTGAGGCATGCAAGCTTCAAAGTACTGAAAGGGTTGTCCCTAAGTCAACTTCTTGGATAATGAGCTGATGTCGACAAGAAGTGACCCATCATAGGAGGGCCTTAATGAATCCCAAATCTACAACATGGAATGGAGCTAATGATTTTGTGGAGGTGAAAACGATCTGATGATACAAGGTTCAGGGTGGCGGTCATGAAAAATGGAGAATGAAGGTATTGCAGTGGATGAGATGTTAGCTAGGTTGGTGAATTCTCTGAGCGACTTCTCTTGAACATATCGGTGACACTGAAATGGATTGGTAGCATTAACCCCAAGGTGGATGGTACAGTGGATCAATGGTGATGTGACCGGTGAACGGAATAACCCAACTCGACACAGTCATGGTGACAGAGTGAAAGTGTCACGTTCAAGAGCGACCTGCTACCAATGAAGCTATTCAAGTTTTCTTCCCTTTTTCCCCAGTCATTGCTGACCAGTACCTCTTTATTTTTGTCAAGCTTCAGGAGGATAACATATGCTTGTTCTATAATTTTCCCTTCGGGCAAACCTGTCGCTATGTTTTAACGAGCCTAGCGACAGTGAAACTCACCCTTATCTGCATGGACAAGTTTGTCGCTATTGTTTTAACGAGTTTAACGACAAAGATAACTCGGTCCTTTTCAATTTTAGAGAGTCTAAAAAGGGATGGAAAGGCAACTCCATTGGTCCTTTTGCATAATGTAATCCCTTGAGTCCGAAAAAGTCTAAAATAATATGAAAGGGTTGACTTTTCGATAGTTTTAACGAGCCGAACAAGAAAAGTGCTCGATCTTTTTGTGTAATAATCCCTCAGGTCCAAAAAGATTAAAATCTAGAGGAGGGATAGCACTTCCGGTCGCTTTAACGAGCTGGAGAGGCCAATCACTCGGCAATATTTTCATATTTTATGAGTTAGATGAAAAGAGCTTAAAGGAGACTCGTTTTTTGAGGTACGAGTGATGTTTTTGGATAGCAACTGGTTCCAGGAAAGGCTTGGAACTTTCAATCATGGCAGTTGAAAGAGGGTGGCTAATAAAATCACTCGTCACAGTTGTTCCTCAAAAGGGTAAACAATCAAATGGAGGCGTATGATCTGCTAAAAAAGAGTGGAGGTGTTGGTAAGAACACGACCAAGGTTCAAAAGCTGATAGTCATGCGAATGGTTATTTACCGGAGGTGGGGTTCATTTTTTAATGAGCTTGAACTCTATGGAAACATTTGCTCATTGTTAGGTTTATTTTTTAACGAGCTTGAACTTCGTGTAAAACTACTCATGGCGAGGTTTATTTTTTAACAAGCTTGAACTTTGCGTAAAACTACTCTTGCCAGTCACATAATAAGGAAGTCTCATCGATAGGTTCATTTTTTAGGGAACTTGCCCCATTTGAAACTTTGCTCCGGATCCTTTCATTATGCAAGCTAGGAATGACCAATCCTACAAGTTTAAAGGGTTAAGAACCTACAAACTAAGAAAATAAATGGTCGATTTTCACTTGCATACAAGAAAGTTTGCATGCCCCCAGGTATAACGAAGTAGAGTTTCCAGGTTACCATTCAATTTGTAGACAAAACACTTCCTTGGCTCTGTCGGGAAAGGCGTACCTTCTGATGGAGGAATCTTATTCTAGTCTAATCCAATTTTCCTAAATGGACAGGTGTGTCAAACTAGTCATATTCCTATGTGGAAACCTACCTTATAACTGGGTTTTTCCTGCTGAAGCAGACCAGGGCACATGCCTCTTAGGTTTCAGTCACAATCACCGAATCACTCGCGCTCATCAGGTGGACGAACTAGAGATTGATGAGACATTCCTTGCGCAAAAAGACTAGTTAGGGATGGCACTTGACTATTAGCTATGTGTGAACCAGGGAATGAAAATTGGTCTACGAGCTGGACCACTTTGCCTTCATGCGGAAAACACATCACTCAAAAGAGTGAGGAAACAATAGCTCCCATGCTATAAATGTAGTCACGCCCAAGGAGTAGATTGCAATCTAAAGGTCCTTGGACTACCATCACGTTTAGATAAATGGATTTCCTTCTCAAAGTTATAGGCAAATTTGGAAGGATCCCTAACGGTCGACTAGTTCCTTTGTCGAAGCCTGTCAGATTTCGCATCTCAGGCAGAAGCGATGGCGAACCAAGCGCTTTCCAAGTAGTTGAGGAAAGGATACTCATAGAAGCCCCTTCATCTATGATAGTACCGACCATGACCACTCTGTAAGCTTGTACTATGATTTGAAATGGTACATTAGATAGTAGACGGGGTCTGCCTAGTAGATTCCAATCCAAGGAAACGACTAGGTTGCTTGGAGGTGGGACCAAATAAATGGCCGGATACATATCTGATGAACTTCCTTCCTACCGTAAAGGAACGGGTAGATTTCCCCCATGTTCATCGGAGTCTGTGTTTACGAAAATAATTTGAACAGTGTCATTCTCATTCTCTTTGGTGACTATATCATCTGAAGGTAGACCTTCTGAAGACAAGACTGGGTCGACTGCTGTCTCGACCTGTTGACTTTGGTCCGGTGTGGACTCAGAGGGTTTATCTTCAATGATAGATGCTTCAACTAACCACAAAGGTGTGTCAGTTGGATTTTTAACTAGTGATGGACTCGGCAAGATTTTCTTGTATCCAGGAGGAAGCCGTAGCGATGAAGCAGGACGGTTATCCAAGACTCTTTTAACTTCATCTAGGAAGGGACAATGGTGGATGGCATGATCACCTTCACATAGTCTACAAGGAATTTTAGATCTTCCTTTCTATCCAGTGACTTCGCTTTCACTAGTTGACAGTGTACTTTCAACATGATCGTCAGAGGTTGAGGACACCGGATTGTGCAAGCGGGGAGACCAGTCCCTTAAGATCCGTGGGATGCAAGGACAATCTCGATGATAGTGGTCCCCTTTTCAAATGACACATGGAGATTTAGGTTTGGATGGTGTAGTGTGTGGATTTTTGCTAGACGATGCTTGGTTGCCCCCTTTCGTTGTTGGCTTCTTCTTCTTCTTCTCCTTCCCTTTCTTCTTCTTCTCAGTTACTTGGTTTTTAGCTTTACTAGCTTCACCAAGCGAAGAGGAAGAAGGAGAGGGAGAAACAAACGAAGTAGAAGGTTGGGGGGTAACTCTAGTATCATCTGGTTGCTGATTTTATTGCTCATGAATCATGGTGCTTTGAATGACAGAGGTCGAGAAGAGCCATACTGGAAGGCCAATTGTTAGTCCTGGAAGGGACAATGTGGCCATATGAGGTGCACCAACATCTCCCCAAGAGGAGAAAGGACTAGGATTTCCCACAAGGGGAAATCCTTGGTTTGTGGACTCCATTTTCTCAACATAAGATCGATGAGGGAACAGTGACGTTATTCCGATTAAAATAAATTTTATGACGCTTTGACACAACTTGCTTTTTCAATTTTTAAGAGTTGAGAAAAAGCTAAAGATGACTCTAGTCGCCTTCAATTTTTAATGACCTTGAAGTGACAAGTGCTCAGATGGACCTTTTCTTTTAAGGAGTCTGAAAAGGAACGAAAGTGACTACTCTAGAAATCTAGACAGAGGGATTACCAAACCAATCGCAAAACTGCAGAATACTTTTTACGGTATGGCAGTCAATCTTCCCGAATGATGTGTTCAGTGCATTGCGATCGATAGGGCGGCAGACACGGCTTCCTAAGGATAAAGGATAAAGCCTATTGTGGTCTGCCAATATATACTCGACGGTACGTGAGAGCACAAGTCCGTACTGGCACTTGTCGTCTCAAAGAGGAGGAATCACCCAACCTACAATGAAAGCGATAGTTACCAGGTTTTACGACGCCGGAATACGTCTCTAGCCTAGACTTATAAATGTTGTGCGTTAGGTTCCAAAGCGTTTTTATGTTCATTGAAATTTATTTTATAGTTGATCTTTCTTAAGAAGTTTTCCTTTAAGGTTCACCATGTGATGTAGATATAAAATTCCTAAATATGCAATCTAAGATGATAAATAGTCGTTTACTTTCTTTTTGCAGTGAAAATCCTAGCTACTAAAGAAAGAGAGATGAAATTCTTTCAACATAGAGCAGAGAGCACACACTAGATGCACTTTTCCTAAATCAACTTCAGCATGCAGTCTTAATGCAAATGCACATGCATGTATTGTTTTTTAGTTTCCTTAATGTGAGAATGACAAAAAGAAAGCAAAGTGTAGATCTCAACTATTCTTTTTCAAAGCGACAGTACTAACAATTTTATTTTCAAAAAAGAAAGTAGGGTCAAGATGACACTTTGTGATTTTGAATTTAAACTGCTTTCGACACTTGAAATACTAATGATTCAAATCAAATACAATGGAAAAATTGTAATCGACTATCTAAAAGAGGAATGCTTTGTAATACTCTTTTTCTTGACTAAAAATGACACTTGCAACACTTTCAAATCAAAAGACGACAGTTTGATTAAGCTATTGTTTGCACAAGAGAACTGTAAATGATGAAAAATACATTAAAAAACATTCACAATTCTTTATCGATGGAGGCTGAATAATGCAAAGGAAGATGGTTTCAACAGAGACATACTGATCATAGATAACAAAACTACTTAATAAAGTTGAAGACAATGAGGAAAAAACCAAAATATGGAGGCAGAAACAGTGTTATTTGATCATCGCACCTGTAACACAAGGAAATAGGAATGCATCTCACCTACAGCACACAGGAGGTGCGATGCATCCAAATTGCCAAGAAGAGACAGTACGATGGTCCAGGGACGAGACTGAGCTTGATTTTTGCTCACAGTTTGCAGCTAAGTTCAGGGGTTTAGGCTGAGCTAGCAATAGGCAGTAAACACAAAGTATAGAGTTTTATCTAATGAGGTTATTTGAGCTACCACCAGGGCACTTAGGATGTTTGAAAGCTAGATGTTCAGTTCATAAACCAACCCGGAGATTGACTGAAGTAGCGTTGATCTACTTTGCAATTGCATAGCAAAAGCAGTTCGAAGGCTAGCTAGCTTGACTTCAGGCTCCGTCTGTGGTTTATAAAGTGAACAACAGTAACAAAACAAACAAACTATTCACTCCCTAGTGGAGTCGCCATTTTGTTATCGGCAAAACTAGTGTCTATTTAGAGCTGCTAGTCCCACTAAGACGGGTAGCTATCTTAGAAACAAACAGATTAAAATTACTTATGTTTTCCTTTATGAGAGATAGATGAGAGAGAAGCAGAGAGCACCAACCTCAGTCTTTCGCTAGTCTCCTTGCTTGTTTCCTCTCTCCTTTGATAGAGGTTTCGCCACTCCTTTCTCACTTATCCCACTTCAAATAACACCTGTAGAGCCAAGGCAGAAAAATACCATCAAAGCATAGAGATCTATAACCATAAATAATGTAGGATCAGATGTACATTAACCATATAAATGCATACATAAACAAGATTCAGAGATATACAAGCATATGGAGGAAAACTCAAATAGATTTATTGATAGAAGTAGTAGAAGAGAGGATTACAACCAGGCTATCTGATCCAGCATCATCATCCCAGCATGAAAGCCCTCTTCACCTCATACAAAGCAAGATCACCCAACAATGTCTTCAAAGAGAAACCAACAACACTTCCTTGCAAATTACAAAAGTCCAACCTCTGGATCTCTTGGATGAGGGATCCATATATAGATGTTTTCAGGAGAGTGAGTCAGCTTCTAGGATCTTGATTAGTGTCGTTTCACTGATAGTTCTTGGTTCCAATTGGAGATTTTAGATCTCTTACTCATCCCTAGGCAAACTCAGAGAGGCAAGTGTCATATGAGCAGTTTCTAGAAGATTCTCTGGGTTTCCACCTAGCACACTACTTCTGCCATTTGTCTGCTCTCACTCATCGCACCCTACAGAAGGGCTTTCCAATATGCATCGCACCCCCTGTCTGTAATAGGTGAGATGCATTTCACTTTGACCATGGAGCAGGTGAGATGGTCCAGTTTTGACCAGTTCTGAGCAGTTTTTCATGGAGAACATCTGGGAGATGATGTAATTAGCTGACCTTGTTCCTTTAGGGTATGAAACAACACTTTTAGGGACTTATAAGCCCTTGGTTTAAGGACATATAAGATTGGGGTTGCAATGCCCAAATATGTCTATAACAACAAGGGATACTCTTCGTCATCATCATTAGAAAATCTATAAATTTCTCCTTTATCCTTCCTCCCTGGATAAATTTATCCAAATATCACCACTATTGTCGAGCATCACCTTAAAAAAATCATTTATTTTGTCAATCCCATCTTCTCAAATAGGTTCATTATCCTTCTAGGATAGTTTCATACTACTCCTCCCTTCAACTTTGACTTCATTTGACATGTACTTTCATGAAATTATTATTCTCTCAATTTGATCATTATAATTTCTCCACATCTTTCATGAATAGCTAGTGTTCTTCATTACATCCTCAAGTTACCTCAACATGTTTATCATATTAAATTATAGTATGTTTCTTCATATATTATGACCATAGTTAGGCCTCAATGTCTAAACTATTAGGCATGGGTAAAAATTTAATATACATTTTGATTCTTATCATGCACTCACAAATACATGATAATTGTTAGGATATTCCGACACATAGGAAATAGTTAAGTACAACTTGGTCTAGTATAGAGTTAGGTAAAGTGTGTTTCTTTACTATGTACATTTTGTAACTTACAATCCGACGGTCACGATATGTAGTGATCCGACGATTCATTCTCTCCTCGGTATTACCGACACTTGATCCTTGGCTTAGCACCCGATTGGTCCATGATCTCTATTTAAAGAGCATGGAGGGTCATTTGTAGGGGAATCCATCTATGAGAGAAGCATATGTAAATTTTCATTCTTTTATTAATAAATTGCCTGAAGTGGCCGCGTTGGCTCAGGCCGTGGACTGTTTCCCTCTTTGGGGGTTTTAACCACGTCAAAATACTGGTGTATTGATCTATGATCTGTTTGTGAGTGGTGTCCTTTGGTGTTCTATCTGAGGAACTTACCCTGTAAATTCCTACATTGTATCAGAGCTATTTGAGGGCCGCGTCCGTTGGTGATCCAAATCTGAAGCCAGTAGAACTGCATCCGACTACCGTTTCCTAGATCTACTGTTTCTGACTGCTTTCAAGCCGAGAGGACTGCTCTGTTGTGTTGGGAGCATCTGTTCCAGTGAGGAACCCCTTTCGTTTCACGCGAAAAGGTTTCCGGTAGCCATAGCTGCGTCATTTTTGAGATCTGGAGGTTACAGTGTTTATTTGCAGTTTACAGTTATTTTCTCTCTGTTTATTTCGGTTTTTGGTTTATTTAGCCTTTTTTATTACCGAATCTATACCTTTCATTTCTGCGCATGCTCTTTGCACTGCGACTCTGTGTGATCTGGGCAAATCAGAACAGAAAGGAAGGATTTTTCTCATGCATATGCTCTTTTCCGCTGCGCCTTAGTGTGATCTCGGAAAATCAGAAACATTGAGGAAAATATTTAGTGTCCGGCTAAAGCTAACTTCGAGCCGCAAGGTTCATTTTTGAAAATATTTAGTTTCCGGCTAAAGCTAACTTCGAGCCATAAGGTTCTTTTTTTTTTGTATGTCCGTGTTGGGTTTTGTGTTTTTTGTTTTGTAGGGAAAAAGAGCTTTCTCAAAGCAAGCACGCAACCCAAAGCATCAATCCCCCTCTCTCTCTCTCTCTCTCCCAAACTTTTTGTATAGCTCACTTGGTGCAAAGCTAATTTATGAGAGTAGAGGTCTTGGGTTCAAGTCTGCTTTTTGTGGGGGCGGAATTTTAAATTTCCGCACATTCCCGCACTTCGTCGGCGACTTCATCAAATTTTCTTCAAAAAGCCATAACTTCTTCATCCGGAAGCCATTTTCAGAACCATTTTTTTTAAACAGCCTAATTTTTCGAGATCTTTCCATTGCAACACTTAGTTTCAACATCTATAGCTTCATTTTTTTTTTAAAATGGAAAGTCCATGCCAAGTTATTCTTGACAGCACCAACTACTTCCAATGGTGGTCCTACATTGTGGATTTACTTAGAAGTAAAGGTCTTTACAGAATAGCCATAGGCCAAGAGACCAAACCGAAAGATGAAAACAAGGCAGCTAAATGGGAAAATAGGCAAGACCAAGCACGTGGGTTGATAGGGATGTCTATTTCTCCAGATCTTAGATTCCATATTGCAGAACTTGATACTCCTAATGAAGTAATGAAACAGATTACTAAAGTCTTTGGAATTAAAAATGAACTTAAAGCCCATCAACTTGAAAATGAATTGCTTACATTGGACCCCAATAATTTTTCTTTCATTGAAGATTTTTTGTCCAAGTTCAAGACCCTTAAACTTCTCTTGGAAGGTGTTAAGGTTAAGAAAGAAGATAGTAGCCTTATCTACTCCATTCTTACTAAGTTGGGACCAGACTATTCTGTGTTTGTTTCCACCTTCCATTCTACAAGAGAAGCCTTCATTTCTCAAGGACAAACCTACAAGTCCCCTTCCTCTTATTCCTTTTGTGATTCTTTAATAAGAGAACAAGAAAAACTCTTACACCTTGGTCTTCTTCATCTTGGAAACTCTTCTAAGAAAGCGTTAGCCGCCCAACAGCAACCAAATCCAAAGAATCCTAAGAAGTTGTATCCTAAAAAGAATGGTCCTAAACCAAACTAGGGTCCTAAGCAATTTCAGCCTCAAAATGAAAAATCATTTCAACAAAATGATAAGACAAATATAAAAAAAGGGAAGAAGACTGATAGACATTGCAACTTTTGTAATCGAGATGACCACTTAGAATCCAAATGCTTTAAAAGATGGAAGCCTTGGAAGCAGCAATGAAGAAGCATAACATCCATTTGGAGCAATCTTCAACTTCAACTTCATCTTCAGGAATGGCACTTTCTGCATGTGGTTGTCAAGCATCTCGATCTGGCTATGCACTAAATGTATCTTCTTCTTCTCATTCTCATGAGTGGCTCATTGATTCTGGAGCTTCTTATCACATGGCCAAAAACAAAGCCATGTTTTCTTCTTTAAATGATTGTAACACCAAAAATATATATGTTGGTGATGATAGATCTCTTAGTGTTGTAGGGACTGGAACTGTTCATCTAGACAATGGCCAGTTTAATGATGTATTATGTGTTCCAACCTTATCCTGCAACCTTCTATCTGTATATCAGATAACTCATTCAAGTGAAGGTAAAATCGTTGAATTTTCACCTCACAATGTTGTAATTAAGGACCTAAGAGATCCTAGACAGATTTTAGCTACTGGCATTGCTGATGATTCTACAAGGTTGTATAAGTTTCACAACTTTAGGTCATCAAATCTTCCCTCAGTATTTGTTGCTCATAATGATGAAGTGAGCAAACTTTGGCATGAGCGATTTGATCACTTAAACTATCGCTCTCTTCAGAATCTATGTAAAGAAAATATGGTGACAGGTCTTCCAATGGTATCTTGCAGAGATGGTGTTTGTTCCGGATGTGTACTCGGAAAACATCATCGGGACAGTTTTGAAAAACGTGCCTCTTGGCACGCCTCAGCCCCTTTACAGCTCGTGCATAGTGATTTATGTGGTCCACTTCCAGTTGATTCATTCTCTGGCTACAAGTATTTCTTAACTTTCATTGATGATTTCTCCAGACGCACTTGGGTATACTTCTTAAAACTCAAGAGTGAAGTATTTAACATGTTCTTGGCCTTTAAGGCCTTTGTTGAAAAACAATCTGGACATCAAATTCTTAAGCTAAGATCTGATAATGGCGGAGAATATGTTAAAAACACATTCATCAACTTTTGCACTGAGAATGGAATTCAAATGCAACATACTGTTCCATATACTCCACAACAAAATGGTGTAGCTGAAAGGAAGAATCGCACCTTAAAGGAAATGGCTAATTGTATGCTTCAATCTAAAGGACTTAGTCTTAATTATTGGGCAGAAGCAATTAACTGTGCAAATTACATAATAAATCGCACTCCTACTAAGGTTTTAAAGAATATCACTCTAGAAGAAGCATGGAGCTCAATCAAACCAGATGTAAGTCACTTTTGTGTTTTTGGAAGTGAAGCATGGGCCCATATTCCAAAAGAGAAACATAAAGCTTTAGAACCTAAGAATGAAAAATGTATTTTTGTTGGATATTCTGAAGATGTCAAAGGATATAGACTTATTCCACTTAAGTCCAAAAATGTTATCATTAGAAGAGATGTAAAGTTTGTTGAAAATATATTGACCTGCGAGCCTAGTTCGGCGGATGTGCCACCTCTCCCTATCTCTTCTACTTTTGAAAATATTTCTTCTTCAGATGATGAAAGTGAGGATGAAACTCCTCCCCCACCTTCTCAGGATCCTCCTTTAGCTCCTCAGCTTCCAAAATGGGTCTGTGCTACTCGGGATGCAGCAGGTGATCTTGCCGGTGATCCTACAGATCAGTGACGTACACGTTCTCAGTTCGAGAGAGCCTCTTCTTTACTGGCTCAAAATTCAGTGAATTATGATCCTGACACCTTTGCAGAAGCTTCAGGCCATCCAGATTGGGAAGCAGCTACGAATGAAGAATATCATTCATTATTGGCAAATGATACATGGGATCTTGTTCCTCTACCAAAGGGATGGAAACTTGTTAGATGCAAATGGGTTTACAGAACCAAGTATGGACCAGATGGGAAAGTTGATAAACATAAAGCTCGTCTTGTTGCTAAGGGTTTTTCACAAGTTGAAGGCATTGACTATACTGAAACCTTCTCCCCTGTTGCCAAAATGAACTCTATCCGCCTTGTTCTTTCCCTTGCTGCCTCTTTCAAATGGGAAGTCCATTAGATGGATGTTAAATCCGCCTTCTTGCATGGGGACTTGCATGAAGAAATCTATATGGAACAACCTATTAGCTTTATACAAACAGACTCCAGCGTTGTATGTTGGCTTAAGAAATCCCTTTATGGTCTCAAGCAAGCTCCTCGAGCTTGGTATGCCAAAATGGATAACTTTCTTTTAGAAAATGGATTTTCTAGGTGTCATTCTGACAATACTGTCTACACCAAGAAAGTGGGCAAGTCTCTTATCATTCTTGTTCTTTATGTTGATGATCTTGTCCTGACTGGTAGTGATCCCAACCTCATAAACCATGTGAAGTCTAGCCTTAAAAGGAAGTTTGAAATGACAGACTTAGGACACTTACATTATTTTCTCGGTCTTCAAGTCTTGCAATCCAAGGAAGGTATTTCCCTTTCCCAGTCCAAGTATGCTTGTGATATTCTACGCCATTTTCACATGGAAGATTGTAAGCCAGCCCCTTCTCCCTTTCAGTTTGGAGTCAAACTTTCAGTCACTTGTACTTCTCCTGAAGTTGATGCTACCTTATACCATCAACTTGTAGGAAAACTTTTGTATCTAACCCATACTCGTCCTGACCTTTCCTTTGTTGTTGGCCTTGTTGCTCAGTTTATGAAAAACCCACGGGAAAGTCATTGGAAAGCAGCTAAAAGAATACTTCATTATGTTCGAGGTACAGTTCAGTTTGGGATTCATTACAGTGCCGAAGCATCTCCTCTATTGGTTGGTTTCACTGATTCTGATTGGGCTGGTGACCCTGATGATCAAAAGTCTACTGCAGGTTATGTGTTCACTCTTGGTTCAGGACCTATTACATGGGCTTGCAAGAAACAAGGTGCCATTTCTCTTTCTTCAGCAAAAGCAGAGTATCGTGGTGCCGTAGAAGCTAGTAAGGAAGCCTTGTGGCTTCGTCAGATCTTGTCAGAGTTTGGCTTTTAGCAGCAGCATTCGACTACACTTTGGTGTGATAATCAAAGTGCCATTCAACTATGCAAAGATCCAGTCCAACATCAGCGCAACAAACACATTGAACTGCACATGCACTTCATCAGAAAGCTCATTCATGACCATGTTCTTGAAGTGCAATATTGTTCAACAGATGATCAAGTTGCAGACATCTTTACAAAGGCTCTCACAGAGGCGAAGTTCACTAAACTTCGATTTATGGTTGGAGTTCAGGAAGTTGTCACTAAGGGGGGATAGGCTCTAGTGCCTCCTTCCTTCTCCTATTGTGTCATATTTGTAAATCCTTCAATCCTATCCCAAGTTGTTCTTAAGGGGGGATGTTAGGATATTCTGACACATAGGAAATAGTTAAATACAACTTGGTCTAGTATAGACTTAGGTATAGAGTTAGGTAAAGTGTGTTTCTTTACTATGTACATTTTGTAACTTACAATCCGACGGTCATGATATGTTGTGATCTGACGGTTCATTCTCTCCTCGGTATTATCGACACTTGATCCGTGGCTTAACACCCGATTGGTCCATGATCTCTATTTAAAGAGCATGGAGGGTCATTTGTAGGGTAATCCGTCTATGAGAGAAGCATATGTAAATTTTCATTCTTTTATTAATAAATTTCCTGAAGTGGCCGCGTTGGCTCAGGCCGTGGACTGTTTCCCTCTTTGAGGGTTTTAACCACGTCAAAATATTGGTGTATTGATCTGTGATCTATTTGTGAGCAGTGTCCTTTGGTGTTCTGTCTGAGGAACTTACCCTATAAATTCCTACAATAATCATGATCTTATTTCTTCTTATTTGGTTCTGTGTGTGATCATGCTATAAGAAACATATCCTACTATAAGGGAAGACACATCCTACAGAAATACAATAACTACATTATTGCAATATCATCCCTAGAAAGAAGAACTAGCTAACTCCCAAACACTATTTTACCTTTCTTCTCCTCTTGAGAAGCAACGTCCATAGAGGAAAGTCAAGTAGATGACCATTAACTATGACTTAAGTTCAACAATGACATTGAATATCTATTATATGTGTACCTATCATTCACTCTCTATTGTTGCTAAATTTTATTACATATATAAGAACATGGGTTGTTTGTGCACCTCTAAAAACAACTAAATTTAGTTTCAATGGTTTAATAAAGTTTAGAAAAGTATATCCATATACACGTAAAATTTATCTCAAATTTAACAAACAAATATTTGATTATGGGAAACATACTCCATGGGCTAGGTTAGTTTTAATATCGCCTTTGAATATATCTTATCAACATATACTAAAGTAATACCAAACAATTATATATTTTAAATATGTTATTCCATAAATGTAATGATTATCTTTACAATAACAACCTATTCACACATTTTCACTCAACATTAGTGCATATTACTCACACTATTTACATCAAAATAACATAAATGCATATAAGAGAATCTAAGTCAATGTGATGTTACCAGTTAGTTTGTTGATCGAGTTCTTTTATTATCATTCTACCCCTCTTCAAAAGATGATGGCATTCAAGCAAAATCTATAAATATCCCTTTCAGTATGCTTTAAGGTACTCATATTTTTAATAAATATTATGATTATATAATGATATAAAATATCATTATTTCAAAACAACTAATTTAAGACACACATCAATAAATTACTTTAAATTAACAATATACGACACTTATCATAATCAAAATATTTAACTTACTATTAATAAGTTAAAAAATAATATTTTCAATAAATTAATCATTAAATATATAATAATAATATCATGATAGCACATTTATATTTTAGAAAAAGAAGTTAATTTGCTTACTTACACCAGATGCATTGATTTTAGTGTCAATGTTGGTTTATAATCCTATTTTCTTACTTGCACTAGATGCATTGATTTGAGTGTAAATGTTGATTTCTAATTCTATTTGATTGCTTGCATTAGATGCATTGATTTCAGTGCAAATGTTGTTTTCTAATCTTTTTTTATTGCTTGCATTAGATGCATCGATTTGAATGTAGATGTTGATTTCTGATTTGATGTAATTGGATGTATGATGGTACATTAATTTTAAAGTGATTGGATTAACATTCTGCATTGATTTCAATGTAAGCACAAAAAATTATTGATAATGTACATTGATTTTTGTGTTATAGTAGTTCAACCTATTAATATTGGAGAGAAAGAAAGACAAGGTATGATGTTTACTACAATAGCTTGAGCTAAAGATTTAAATGGTTTACGATTTAACCTATCCTTTTCATATAATCAATATGAAAAGATGGCAATCGATATGAAAAGATGACAAAAGTAACAAGGTTGACAATAAGAATAGTAGAAGAAAATAGTTTGAGAATAATCACAATGAATAGTTTGAGATTAATCACAGTGAAGACTATTTGTAATTGACTATATTCTTATTATTCACATTTTCTATCATTCAACACTATTACATTATCACTTTACATTCAAAAATTTTATTTCAACATTTTTCATCATTAAAGTTATTAACGATATTTATCATATCAACAAACTAAGGTAACTAAGCAAATTTAGAGTTAAAATGACCAGATTAATCTCAGACATATTTAACATATTTAAAATGATTATATTAATATTAGATGAATTTACATATTATTGATAAAATTAATTATATGTTCGTTAAATTTTCTTTGGTCGCACATGACTGAAACCAGTCTAGATCCATCTTAACTTTAGATCTACCAAGTGCCGCGAGGGATCAAACCTCTCAAGGTGCAAATATTTCCTCAAGTTTTGCACTCAAAAACGATGTTTGCACCTCGAGATATTTGATCCCTCTCGGCACTTGATAGATCCGGACTTAAGATGGATCTAGGTTGGTTTAGTGTGACAATACTACATCAATAACTTATGGAAAGCAATAACGTACGAAAAGAAAATCTTTCAAATATCGGAATATTAATGCCTCAAAGTTTTAAATAAATATAATTTCCATATTATAAGTTTAATTTTGTTATTTATATATATATAACCCATATTTGAATGATTTTGTTTATATATATAATATAAGTAGTCTTTAAATGTGATTTTTTAGAAAGTTTTTTGGTTTATTTTTTTATCTAATTTATCTAAAATCCAACAGGGATTCTTTGAAACCACAAGTTTGATAGGTGAACACTCCACAATCGAAGTGCCCCGGAGGTTTTTGAGGTTGCTAAATCCATACTAAACTACTTTAAACAACACAAATCAAGATTTGGCCACAAAATTTTTCACTGGATTCCATCCAGAAATCCACTCTTAACTCTAAAAAGTCACACTTAAACACTACCCCTATATTCCATAGCTAACCTTGTTAACTAAATTATTCGCTGCTTCATAATAATAAATATATAGCAATCCTAAAACTTCAATATTTGTAAACCTTGGGTTGTGATGCTAAGTGTTATTTAAAGAGGAAGAACCAACTTTATAAATAACTATATACTTTTATGTTGGTAAACAAAAAGTCCACAAATAAATAGCGTATTCCTCTCACATCACGTCTATGTTGATCGATGTGTGATTTTTAAAATGTCTTCTCCAAGATTGTATGTCTACCTTTGGGGCGAGGACTGCATGGTCAACAATGTGACGTGGGATGACCCTTAATTTCCTTCATCATGCCCATGGTAAATTGAAACATGACATGCAAAAAAAAATTGCAACCATTGTAAACCCTTTTTTCTTCGCATAAATTTTACTCATTCTCCAAACGTGGAAACATGTCTTTGTAATACAAGAATCAAATGGAGAAGCAATTTGTCCTATAGGCTATCTTTAGCCTCGTGGATGTTAAAAATAATTTCTTTCTTTCTTTCCAATTTTTTATTAAGATGTGATTCAATTTTCTAATTTTGGCTAATCCTTTGGTTAAAGGAAACATAAGATCATATATGCTAACCACATGGCATTTTGGTGATCTAGTAGTAGCAATTCATTTGTTTGACTTGGAGATAGAAAAAGTTTGTGCTAAGCAGTACTTTGATACTACAAGGCTTAATTTTCATAGAATTATCAATATTGATGAGGAAATGAAGAAAATTTAACTAATCTTAATTTGTCAACTTGTGAATAATAACTTTATGCTTCTCAATTTACTTGATTTTCATATTTTTATTGAAAATAGAAGGTATATATATTCAAATTGACAACGATTGACAACCCTTTAATTAAAGAGTCGAAATTGTAGTCTTTTGTAATATATCTATTAACATTAGTTTTTTTGTCATTCTTATAGCACATATAATAGACTCATTGCAGAATGTCGGCATGAAAGTTAACTCAAAACTTTATACCTAATATGTTCATTGAAAAAAAACCACCCATCCATACAACATGCATGATATTCAATATATATAATTATTTATTAAATAAAATAATCTAATATTAATTGAAATACTAATCAATTAAGAAGAGATAACACAAAGGTCCAATAGTGTTGAAAGCTAATCTCTAATACCATAGGCAACGCCCCAAAATTAAAACATGCAAATTACTTACATAAATTAAGTCCATTAATCATTAACATAAAGAAGATTTCAGCTAGTTAGTATATAATTTATGAAAGCCATGAGAGATGAGAAACTTACCTGTAGAATGAAGAATTAACTTACTTGAAATTTGAGAAGTGTTGTGCTATTCGGATCCAGTTGATCACAACAGCACGATTCTCCGCCCAATCATAGGCTCAATTGCACTCTGTCTTTCTACAACTAGCCATCCCCGAGCCCTCAATCAACTACCTACGCTAATGAATCTATAACACATATCCTTATCTAACCTTATTGGTTGACCTAATTCAATATGTGATGTTTTTTCTTGGAAACCTAATATATTTCTCTCAAAGTATGTTCACTCAACCACTTTTTCCTCTACTGCCTATTTTGTTGTAGCAATTTTATCTTTCTCTAAACATTCCTCTACAATTTTAATTTTCGTAGTTGTAAGAATATTTTTTGGCTTCCTAATGGGATCAACCACCTAACAAGTTTAGCGGAGGCATTTGGATATATATCAGATGCTTATGGACTCTCATTCCAGATACTTGAACATTTTTATTTTGCAATTATGTGACCATCATGGCTCCTTTTCTTGGAAACGATGTAGGATTTGACACATGATCACTTCTTGATCATCAGTTTTCAAACCAAACTTTTCCCTACGTATTATGACCTCTACATCATGGTGTCCTACCTCATCCATTTTGTCATACAAGATCCAATGCTAGTGCATCTCTTTCTACATATGAGGAAGGGACATTCACACCTATGTCTTGGATGGCTACTTTCCCTCCACTGCCACAAACATTTCCAACAACCGCTAAAATCACTGATTGGAACTTAGTTCCTTGGCATCCCATTGAATAAAAAAAAAATACACTACCTCATCATCATTTGAAGCCCAATATAATGTGACTAAAAACAATGAGGAAGAGATTAATACACTACTACATGCTCCAACTACAGAAAGAGGATACCATGGAGAATGAACTGAAAAGGATTAGATTTGCAATTTTTTTGTTTGCACGAAAAGGTTGACGAAATGCATAAATCATTGGAATGTATTTCCTTATATCACCAATAGTTGGCACTTAGATGGTTGCAATCCAAATTAATATGCAACAGATAGAGAAAAATGTTTACAACTTAGTCTAACCTTGAGCAAGATGGTATTGTGGTTGTTACACGAGAAATTTCAAAGTAATGGCAGCACTAGGGCTTTGCAAAGGTTCCAGTAGAAAAGGTAACTCCCAATGACTAAACTATTCATTAAGAAAGTGGTTCATCAAGACACGAAAGTGTTGAGAATGATAACATATTGGCTTTAGTGACAAGGCACGGGACATAGGTAAATCTTGTTAATAATCTATTCAGACAAGAATTCCTCTCATATTTGATCTCAAGTTGGATTACAGTTCATAGGCTTTCAGAGAAGTTTCTCCAATTGTCAAAATCTATTGAAATCCTTTAATGGGGACTATGTGCATCTCTATTGGACAATGAAGCTAATCAACCTGGAAGATAATAATATCAATGAACTTAAAGGAATACCAAAAAGACTTGAAGAAGGAATCCAATTAAATAAGAAAACTTTTTTTTCAATAACCTCAAGAGTAATGAGTTAGAGCATCACTTCATCTGACATCATGCCAATGTTATGAACTTGTTGATCCAACAATAGAAAATAATTAATCTTCTCAAAGCAAAGTGTAGCATGGTTAGAAATTTGGCTCTGAACCTTGGGAAGGGAAGTATGTTTTCAACCTCAAATAATCAGGCTTTTGACAACTCAACACAACCACAGTTTCATGGACAAAGTTGCACACATATGACATAAACAATAAAATATTTGACTCATATCTATTTTAAATAGTTATTTTATATAAGTGCCAAAAAGGAAATCAGTTGAAGGAGAGTGTAATATCTATGCGCAGTAATCTTGGAAGGTAGAAGGAAAATTGCACCAAAATTTGGGTAGACATGCCCATTCAGCATATACCCTGAAATCATGGTTGTTCATAGAGCAACATGATATGGTGACTTAATTGCATTTACCCATAGGATGCTCCCATCGTCCACACCTTCCCATCAAACTCGAAATAATGGGAATATGATAAAAGTGTCTAACCTACCCCTTGAAGATTCTAAGAAGATTGCTAAACAAGAAATACCATAATTCATAAAGTCCAGTTCTATTTCTTATGTTTGTGTTTGCACTTGTGGATGGGACCTAGTGTGATTTGTATTGTAATAAGAGGAATCTACCAAAAGAAAATATTGGTAACCAACAAAAGTTAGAGCTTACAAAAATAATAGTAATTGAGACAAGGTTAGAAAGATCTACAAGTTGCAACATGATGAAAACAAAGCAATAATAATCTCAAATTAAGAATTGCTAATGAATCATTGTTAGATTGCAAGTAGAAAGTATGAAATCTTGGAGAATTTTGTAGAAAGAGCCAGGATTGGCCAAGATATTATCACGGTTATGAAGAATAAGTCTAACTTTGGGAATTGGGTATGAAAACTCTTAACCGGGATACGGAGAAGTTGAACCCTTGAATTTGTTGAACCTGGTGCACACATAGGAGGTTTTATTGAATAATATGAAAATGTATAATTTTATTAATATTTTTAATGGTACAAAGACTGGGGATTGCAATAGCTACATGGCATGAAAGGTCAAAGGTGAGAGTAGCTACTAGATCAAAATCTAAAGATATAACCATGAACTATTTTTCTTCAATTCTTTGACTATCTGAAGCATTAATATTTGAGTCTTTTATTGATGTAAATTCCATTAGCATATTGGCCTAAATGCTATAAGCATTATATGTCAATTTTGTCAAATAACCTAAGGCTTTCTCTTAGCTTCAATTAGGTTACTTGTAGATCTATCTTAAACAAGTTAAAATTAGCCTATGCCACTAACTTATTTGTGACTACAAGAGATGTTATGACTGTAAAGATGCATTGTTGTGAGCATGTCTACCTTGCAGGATAGATTAGAAACCACGATGCAAAATTATAGAATTTATACAGAGTATTAACCACCTTTTTGGGACTTTAGATTCTCAAATAATTTCCTTTCCAGGCATCTACACCCTCTATTATGATGGAAGATTTGATAAATGTCAAGGTTTAGAGTTATAAAGACTATGTGAAATTTTATGTAGATAGAGATATCGCTCCCTTATTTCAATCATTGGATAAAAACTGTGAGTCACACACCAAAACAGATCAAAATTACCTATGTGAGCATTTATTCCTTTAGTTATGGTGAAGTCTTTGGGCACTATGCATACATGTTTGTGTGTGTGTCTGTGTGTAATTAAGCCTATACATTGCATGCAAGCCTTTCAATGCTCTTTCCACCAGATGTATTCTTGCAATGGTCAATTGTTCACATTAAGGCTTGTAAACACATATATTTGTATGGTCGCATGTATGGTAGTTGTATGTCAACGTTTTCATTTCCAACCAAGCTCATTAGCGCCCCTCCCCACCCCCCCCCCCCCCCCAAAAAAAAAAAAAAACAAAAATAGCATTACAACTTATATTGTCTCAATATTTTAGGCTCAATAAGTTTATTTAGAGAACTGTATAGGAATGGGATTATTACCCAGGGTTGCATGCAAAATTGTTTGAGTTGAATTTTATTTCCCACCTACATGGGAATCTGATGCATCGTAATCATACATCATGTTCCTAAAAGCACTTAATAACACTGCCATTTGTGCATAAAAGAAATTTAGGCATTTAAGGACTCTCGGCAGTTCCAGAAGCACATATAGTTTCACTATTCATATTATTTTGGTTCCTATATTTAATGCCACATAACTTCTGCCTATTCCAAAGCATGAACACATATAACATGCAATTTACATATATTTACATATATATTTCAGGTTTCCCGCTTATGAGATCAAACACATTCCCAAATTTGAAACAACTGAAAACCAAGGAAACCTATGAACAACATTCTAACAATCTTATGAAATATACATATATCAGTACATTTATAAACATGTATATACCTTTCCATGAGTTGTACAACATAATTACCACTACAAGTTATGCTTAACAAAAAACCATGGTCCAGCATGCATTCAACAGTAGCAGTAATTTGCAATACCATTAACATGTGAGAACTTATATCTCAAACTAGAATGGGCAATGGATTAGGTACATAACTCACCTTACAACCATAAACTAACTATGATCAAACCTTTTATGTATTCATCTCCCCCAAACCAGATTCCAAGGTGTAAGGGGATTGCTCCAAGGACAAATCCCAAGTTACCAATTGATCCAGGAATTCTAGTGACCGAATCTCCCTCCTGGCTAAGTAAGATTCTTCCCCTTGAATTTTCTTTCCCATATGCTCCCTCAAGATGGGTACAGGGATAAATATTCAAGTCAAACACCAACAATTCTTATCAATCCTTTGTTAGGGTTTCCATTCCTTCCTGCTTGTCCTATTTTTTTTGTCAGTGTGGCCCAAAATTTGTGGGCCAATCAAATGCAACCCATTTGTCATCTTGTTTCATTTTCTGTTTTAGTTGATCTTACCATCACTAATTGATCTTTTTGTGTCTTCCTTCCCAACCAACCATAAAAAAGACACCTACCCCTCATCTTTCCATTTGTCAATCTTCAAAATAACCCCAGAAGCTAAAACCTCCTTAGCCCTGGAATTAATGTCCCTTTACCTCAACCTATGTTCCCTACTTTCCAAAATATTATAACATTTTTAAAGGTGAAAGGTGACCAGGGTTATCATAGAATCCTTAATATCCCAGAATTCTCCTAAGAAAAGAATAATGCCTCACATCCTCCTTCTCATCCATTAAATAGAACAATTTGTTCCAAAAATGGAAAGATAATCTTCATGAACATAATCCATGTGTCATCATGCAAATTTCTATTTTTTTGTCTTAAGTTTTCTTCAACTTGGTTTTTTCCATAATTAACTCTTGCTTATTTTATTCTTTTACTTTTTATTAACTTCACTTTATTCTTACTATTTTTATAGTCTCCTTTATTTATTTCTTCTAAACTCCACTTTATTGTTTATTGTTCTTATCTTCTCTTTTTTATTTATTATTTTATTTATTTATTTATTAATATTCTCACTTTTATTGTTTATTATTTTATTTATTATTTTTATCATCATTGTTGATTGATTTAATAATACAGGCATTATAGATCTCCACATAGGCCTACAAGTAGTATGAGAGGAAAAATGCACTTAAAATTGAAAACAAGAATTTGAAAGTGAAATTCTCATGAAGAGACCCAAATTAGAGGGACAATCATCATAGCCTCCTAAAGAAAATGTGGATCTTCGATTGCAAGAAGCAAATAAAATGTGATGCAAACAATGGCAATTTGGGAATATGTATGACGAAATACTTCACCTTCAATCCAAGGCAATGTCAGTCCTCTCTTTTGACAATACTTGTGTTATGGTTTTATGTCTTTTTTGGCCTTAGGAACACCTCCCTTAGTCATTTATGGAAACATTTTCTCATATTTTTCCATATAATCACTTTCTCAAGGTATTTTATTGATATTTTTAATTTTTAAAATTTTGTGTAATTAGTTGCATTGTAAACGAAAATTACAAATTTCAGTAAAATTAGTAAATTGTCCTTTGGTATGATATTTGTAGGAAGTTTGAGTAAATTATAAGACATGGGTTTTTCTTGTGGATGTCCCAAGATGTTGAGATTCCTATTCTTCTGACCTGAAATAGCTCTAAAGTATTCGACCAACACGTGGTCAACGTGGGTACTCTAACAAGCAAACACAAAATGAAATGGAAAATCCACCCAGATCTGAATTTTAGATATCAAATCCATGATTTGAGCACCCAAGAAGGTAGATTTGGATTAGATTTCATCTCTAAAATAGGCTGCAATTAATAGAGAATAAGATTTTGGGGCATTTTGTTAAGTATTTTCCTATAAAGGCAAGCAAACTTTGCTTGCCAAGACATCTCGGTATTTCTGAGACTTTGGATTTCGACTTGAGAGATCATAATTTGTTTTCATACTTTTTTTCAGTCATTTTAATAAACTCATAGAGTTCCTTTGAATTTTCAATCATCAATTCTTGCTATGTATGCTTGTTGAGTTGTGGAAGGGCCCCCATCACTCAAATCAATACATTATTTCATTGTTGTGCATAAGTCTAGTATATATTTACTTTTTAATGTTGTTTATTGTCATTTTTCCTTTATTTATATGCTCAAAATTATATTTGGTACATTCATATGCAAAGTTTTTCATAAAACTAGTTTCCTAGTTGTTATGTAGATATGCTTACAAAATAGTTTAAATCCTTTGTTTATAAGCATTATTTTTTGGTTATACCATAGTGATATCATCTAATTTTTAGTGTTATTAATGTTGTTTTTATTTAATTATATGAGTTGATTCTTAGTGTGATCTCACTAGACATCATAAACTACATATCACTATATTGCATTGGTATATCATAACAACCACATTCATATCTATATATATGTCTTATTTATAATAGAGATTTTTTTTGAGAGAACAATGTAATTGGAAAATTTTACCAAGGCACTAGGAGTGTCATTCACCATCTTTCTCTATGAAGAAGAACTCAACTATCTTGATAGATTTTACACTTAGCCTTGGGATAACAAACATCATAGTTCCTTGTTTTAATTTAATACTTTCATTGTATTAGATCAATGGTTTGGAAACATATTGGTTAAAAGGATGAGTAGAAGACTATGAGTGACCACTCCTTTTCACTTTCACAAATGGGAAAGGTCGTAGTGCATTCTCAACCTTTTAATTAATACTAGGTCAAGATCTATATATTGCCTAAAATATTGTCAAAGTGTATGCTTTCCTTCAATGGCAAGAAATGCCCTAGTGCATTTATCGATCCCTTGGATTAAAACCCCCTTGACCATTTTCATTCCCAAACATTTGATTGTGAACTTGGTATTTTGAACATGATTGCATATAGAACTTTGAATTTTGTAAGAAGTCTTAGTATATGCCCAATCTGAAGTGTTCATAAATAAATTAGGTGTGTTTTACATTTCAAGCATGTGTGATTAGAATAGAGTTTTGTTTCATGCTTCCTTGACTTAGTCTTTAGTTTTGACTTTTGATTTTAATTCAACCTAGAAGTGACAACTAATCTAATCTAACTCATTACATATTACAGTGTGTTTCCAAGTTTATGAACACCATATTGATATGAATATTGTGGCTTAATATAGCACTCTAAATTAGCCTGACATCTTGTACCAAGGAAGTAGTGGCCAGATTCATTTATCAAAATATAGTGACATGATTTGGATGCCTACTAACTCTTATCAATGATTGGGGCGCATAATTTGTCAATGCCACAATCAAAATGTTGTTGCAAAAATCATGATGAAACATAGAAAGACAATAGCATATCACCCATAGACTAATGATGCAGTTGAGTTATTCAATAAAACTCTTCATAAACAAATTACGAAAATATGTAGAATTGGTAGAGATGGTTGAGATGACGAAGTACTAGCAGTTTTATGGGCATATATGATTTCTTTCAAGTGATCAACTAGACATACTTTGTTCAAGTTGTTATATTTCTAGGAAGCTATAATTTCATTTAGCAGCAAACACAACCAGGGTGTCGATTGTCCTAAAGTACAAAATCCACAAAGTATAAAAGGAGCGTCTCTACTTGGTAAAGCAAGGGAAATTTTTATTGAGTCTGTCAAGCAGAAGAAGTTAGTAGAATAAGAAAAATAAAAGGAATAAGATCAATAGGAGCAAATTATAGCTCAATCATAGAAGTCGACAAGTGCATCCCCAACAACAAATACTAAAGGGAAGTCGGATTGAATAATGAAACCAAGGACAAAACAATCACAATCACCAGTCGACTTAATAATTGGCTCCCAACTAGTTGAAGGAACAATAATAGAAGAAGAAATTAGTAAACAAAAATTGCAGCAAAGGACAAGGGGATTCAATCCAAGGTGTTTCATCGAAACATATATAGTGATCTCACATGTGCAAAGAGATAAGAATTAACAAAGAATCACATGATTTAGATGTAGTAAATGGCCTACCTCAACAACAATAATGATAATAACAACAACAAAAATCAACAAAAGGTTAATCAAATGGTGTTTTGAAACATTCAAGACATTCTCACCAATTGACCCGACCAATAACTCAAACTCCAGTGTTGGGTTCCTTTAAGAGACAAAATGGACAAATACACAGTGAAAATTTAAAGAAATCGAAGGGACATTCTACTCTTACGCCACAACCTATACCAAGTCCAACAACATAGGATCTAACAAATGTGTTGTATAATAAGGTATTTCAATTGCTTCTTGGTGTCCCTAAAGAGGTTTTTACCATATACAAGAGAATGCGAACAATAGTTGTTAGGATGCAACAAAAGAAAGAAAGGGAAGAAGTTGTCTAGAATAACTACATAAATTTAGCTATGGGAAAACTACAATTGTCTTACTGAAGCCAAAGTGAATACTAACTGGAGTCCATGCAAGAATTACTTCATCAACTTGTTGAACAAAATTTCTAGATGAAATAACAGGTTGAACAATTACAACAACAAAATAAAAAAACAAAAGATAGATGAGCTATCCTTTGTACTTGAGTGGGAATTTGTTGACTTGAAAGAGGTAAAGAATAAACTAGAAGAAACAATGGATAAGGCAACTACTCTTAATGCTATCCTCAATAACTAGCTAACCTATTTGTCGACCACTTGTAATTGACTATGGATTCAAAAAGTACTTATTAAGGATTTGTTGGAGAGGTAGAAATGTATATTTGAGTCTGAGGAAATATCAACCCTTGAGAACTAGATAATTTAAGAGAAAAAGTTTCAAACAAAATTAATTCAAGAAGAAAGGAAATGATTGAGAGAGGGAAAGAAAGCACAAATAGAAGTTGCCAATCCCATTGAATACTTGCATAGTATCAATGATAAAATAAATAAGCTAGAGAAAGTTACCAAGATTTCAAGATAGCTCATTGTCAGATAAGTTGAAATCTTTAATAAAGATGAAAGATATAAAAGCACAGGAACTGTTGAAAAATGCAGCACGAAATTCTCAATTTGATTTTGCCTTGATTAAATGGAGAAAAATCTAATTTCCACATCTACAGACAACTTGGATTATGTTAACTTGTATGATATGGCTTGTGTCACCTAATTTACTCAGTAAATTCGAGTTGGAGGAGCTAGAGGTCAGTTCAGCATGTGTGGTTGCTAATTTGTAGCAACCAAGGTGAGTTATCTTAGGTTGTTTTTAGTTAAAATAGTTCCAACTTTTGGAGGAACTAGTGGAAGGCCAGTTAAACAGTGGGACTTTAGTCAAACTCAGTGATCATCTAATTAACTTATCAATCAACCCAAAATAGCTAGTTCATGCAGAGAATTTGAGTTCCCTAGGCTTGGTCGATATTCCAAGGCAATCTAACATCAGTTATCGACTAGTCTTGAGTGTACAAGTGTTGCATGCAGTTAGAGGATCAACCTAAAGGAATTGCGCAATCAATTTGATGAATTTCCTAAATAATAGGGGCCAAATTTCTCAAGGAACAGTGCAAGGAAATAAGAGCTCAAGCAAAGGAAAAATTTGACTAATTTTGGGTCAGAGCTTCTCAGTGAGCAAAGAGATAGGTTATACGCGTACAGGTTGTGCTCAGTTGAGAAAAGAAATTGTAATACATCTCTATTCATCATATTAATGTAAGCAGGCATTAGGTATTTTAGCAGTTTGCTTTCCTCGAGAAAAATATTATTTGCATGTGTGTGATTTCTTATTACATGTCTGATATTTTTGTTCTAAATTGTGAATTAATGTCCGCAGAGCAGTAGAGTAGGTTTGTGTCTTGTGGTTTTGATTAAAATTTCATGAGAAATTACAAATCTACATCGTAATTTATACATGGTATCAAAGCAAGATTTACATTAGAGCAGGAATTTCGAAGTTTTTCCTCGGGAGGTTTGAATTTGGAGTTCATTGTATGTTATGAAACCAGCTCACAAAAAGATAGAAAAGAGAGATCAACGCCTTAGGAATAAGCCTCTTCGAGGGGGCAATCTCCTTTCCATTACACAAATGAACAATTCTTGGATGATACAAATGATAAGACCTTCTTTGTATATATAGGAGTCTAAGGGGTCATAATATAATCAGAGCCGACATAACAATAATAATGTAAGGGCACAATAATAACAATAGTGGGTTTCTATGGGGCACAATAATAACAATATGGGGACTACATGGGTACAACAATATAATAAGGGGGTTGTACTAATAACAATAAGGGGTTACACTAGTAGTATAGGGGCCTAACATGCCCCTCTCCTTCAAAAAAGGTTGTCCTCAATGCTTGAGTAGTTCTTGATGCTTCTGTATAAAATTCTTGTCCTTCCATGTGAAATCTTCAACAGGTAAGTTCTTCCACTTGATGAGATGCTTTGAAATTAATCGATTTCGTAGATGTCGACTTCTCGCTTTTGTAAATGCTTCAGGTTCCAATATGATTTTTCCTTCCTTGTCAAGTTTTGGCAATATTGTTGGAACTGGGATATTCGAAAACTTTTGAATGAGTTCCCACCCTGCTTCACCATTCTTCCATTCATACCTTCCTTTGTTTATCAAATTTGGTTGGATAATTATACCAACCTCTACCATTTTTGCAACCATATGTTCAATTTCACTCCTTTGAGCATATGGATATCTATAAGGCTTGACGTTTGGAGGAACACATCTTGGAATAAAATGAATAGCATGATCATGATCACAAATATGTGGGAGACCTTTGGGAGCCTCAAATACCTTGGAATGATTGTCCAAGACTTTTTGGAGATCTAGAGAAATACATGATTTCGATGTGCGAACAGTTAGCGAACATAATTGTGCAATTACACCTTGTTGTTATTTCTTTAGAAGCTTTGTCATTCCGTCAGAGTTGATTATCTTTCCTGGTTTCCCTGTGATACCCCTTAATTCAACTTCCTTTCCTTCCGAAGAAAATTTCATAAAACATTCTTGAAAATTAAAAGCTATTGTACCCAAGGATTGTAGCCATTGGACTCCTAGTACAACATCAGCACCACCCATTGGAATGGAAAACATTGGGCTATTCAATACATATTCTCCCATGGATAGCTTGATATTATGGCACTTTCCAAAGCAATTTATGGTTCCTCCACTTACAACCATCACTTGACACTCTGGTGTTGGATCTAGGAAGAAATTCAAGTCCTTGGCTATATTACAATTAATAAAATTATGGGTAATACCCGAATCAATCAACACTATTACCTTTTTATTCTTGATATGTCCTTCTATCTTTACAGTTTGAGGAGTGGTAATTCCGACGAATGCATTACAAGATATGGTCGGATTCATTTCTTCTTTCTCTAGGGTTGGTTCCTGGTGAGTATCCTTTTCTTTTGATGTTTCTTGATACTTTTCTTCCTGATATTTCACTGTTTGAACCTTCTTCTTCTTGATATGTCCTTCTATCTTGAGAGTTTTGGGAGTGGTAATTTATTCCCATGCTTTACAAGATATGGTCAGATTCATTTCTTGATGCTCGATGTGATCTTTCACTTAAACATTTTTCTTCTTGATATGTCCTTCTATTTGGATAGTTTGAGGAGTGGTAATTTCGGCCAATGCATTACAAGATATGGTTGGATTCATTTCTTAGTTCTTGATGTGATCTTTCACTTCTTGAACCTTTTTCTTCTTGACATGTCCTTCTATCTTGAGAGTTTGAGGAGTGGTAATTCTTGCCAATGCTTTACAAGATATGGTCGGATTCATTTCTTCTTTCTCTGGGGTTGGGTCTTGGCGCATATCCTCTTCTTTTGATGTTTCTTGATCCTTTTCTTCCTCCTCTTCATACTCTATGTAAAATAATTTCTTCTTAGCGCACTTATGACCTTTAGTGCATTTGCTATCACAATTGTAACAAAGCCCTTTTTTTCTTTCTTCTTCCAATTGTTGTGGTGTAACCCTTGTAGGTTATGGAAGGCTAGGAGGAACAACAATTCCATTATTATAGTTGTGAGGGGTAGACTTCCTTGTTGCCATAATTTTACTTTCCACTTTGTAACAAAACCCTTTTTCTCTTTCCAATTCTTGTGGTGTTGCTCTAAAGAAGGTGTTTCTCTTTGTATCCTCATAATGTGCTATCATTTCCTCGGTGAAAATTGACCAGGTAACAAGTTGTTTACGATAACAAAGCCCTTCATACCATAAAAATTGATCTGGTTCTAAATATGAAGATGCAATACATACCTTTTGTAATAGTGGTACACCATGTAGATCAAAATATTGCTCCATCTAAAGTATCCAATTTACTGGATCCTTGCCATCAAACTTCCTCATATCGCCTTTTATTGATTTTAGGATCTCGACCTTGAAGCAACTATAACTCTGTAATTTCGGTTCTTCTAGTTCTAAAATTGCGACCTGTAGTAGCACTTTGTGTCCTCTTTCCAATTCTACCCATATGATCGAATTTAGATTCTCCAAGAAAGAGTTATGCACAATCTCCCAAGATGACTTGATTATATACCTTTTCAGAAGGGCGAACTTGTATGACGTGCCACATGTCACTGTGTTAACCTTAGGATCTAAAAAATATACAGAGGAAACTACAGTCCGTCCTCTTTCTATAACTTCTTACGAAATTTCAATATGATGCTCAAAACAAAAGTTATGATGATTTTACCCAAGTCACCTGTTTGGAGTGTAATTCAGGAGTCTGCAAAAAGGCCAAATTCCTCAGATCATATCTCCGCAAATATAGCGCGAAAAGCTCTGAAATTCGGACCCAAGCTTTAGAATGATTTCAACCCAAATGCGTTTTTGTTTTAGCGTCTGCAACATCGCAAAAAAATAGTTATAGCGCAAATGCCACGATGCCTTGTTTGGAGTAGCGAAACCCTAGAATCCAAAGCTCTGATACCAAATGTTATGAAACCAGCTCACAAAAAGATAGAAAAGATAGATCAACGCCTTAGAATTTAGCCTCTTTGAGGGGGAAACCTCCTTTACATTACATAAATGAACAATTCTTCGATGATACAAATGAAAATACCTCCTTTCTATATATAGGAGTCTAAGGGGTCATAATATAATCAGAGCTGACATAACAATAATAATGTAAGGGCACAATAATAACAATAGTGGGCTTCTATGGGGCACAATAGTAACAATATGGGCACTACATGGGTACATCAATATAATAAGGGGGTTGTACTAATAACAATAAGGGGTTACACTAGTAGTATAGGGGTGTAACCGTGTAGCAGGATTTATTCAGAGATGAAAAGATGGCCTTCAATGGACTAAGGCTAGAGTATGCCTTGGAAGGAACCTCCAATTTTATTGCATGGAAGGATCACATGGAGGTGGAATTGGATGACAATGGATTGCTAGAATACATCAAGACAGATGTTGCAAAACCACTAGATTCTAATGCCCATAACCTTTCTTAATGGAATAAAGATGTAGCCAAGGTGAGGAGAATAATATTAGAGGGAGTATAGGATCACATATTTCAAATATCCATGGAAAATAAACTTCATTCACAATATGGAAAGCACTCACAGAATTGTTCAAGAATAATAGTGACCATAGGAAGATGATGCTCAAGGATAAACTTCGAAGTATCAAGATATAGAAAAATGACACGATTCTACAATATATGAGCAAGTTCACATAATGTCGTGATGATATTGGAGAGGTTAGTGTTGATGTCCCTGGAGAAGACTTGGTAAGCCTGGCCCTTTTGGGGCTTCCCAAGAGTTGGCATAGTTATCAAGATTTGGTGACTAAGAGGGATAAACTACTGAATTGGGAATGCTTATGATTTGATTGGGTACAGGAGGAAATAAGGTGGAATACCATAGATGGGGCTTCATCCAAGGGCAGGGATGAAGAAAATTTTGCATTGGATGGAAGGGAAAATAAGGGAAAAGGGGAGAAATCTCAATCCAAACCAGAATCCAGTCAAGGGGATAAGAAGAAAGATTTGTCCAAAATTAAATGCTTCCATTGTCATGAATTCCGGCACTATGCCATGAAGTGTCCACACAAAAAGGAAAGAAAGAAGGCCTTAGGAGGAACAATAGGTGAACCCTTGGTTTCACAGTTCGAGATTGAATTTATCCTTATCGCATGCATGACCAGCACAGTGATGGGGAGCATGTGGTACTTCGACTCAGATGCGTCGTTCCACATGACAGGGTGTAGATATTTTTTTAGTGACTTGGAAGAAAAATATTTGTATATGCACATTGAGATGAGGGACGACGAAAGGTATAGCGCGACCTGGATTCATACAATCACCTTTCAGAGGGAGTCGAGCTTCCCCATCATGCTCAAGGATGTCATGTTCATTCCGAACCTAAAGAAAAATCTCATCTCTGTTGTGGTTTTAGAAGACTGTGGTTATGATGTGATCTTCAACAAAGGAAAGGCATTTTTGAGACACATAACCACGGGACAAGTGAAGCAAATCAGGGTTCGTGTGAAGAACTTGTATAAGCTATATGTGGAAGATTTTGTTGCATTAAGCACAAAGGAGGAGAAGGTGCAGAGTCACAACGTTAGTGAACTTTGGCATAAAAGACTTGGCCATTTGCATCATGGTACCCTAAAGATTATGCAACAAATAACCACAAGCCTCCCCAAAGGAGCACTTGAGCAGCAAGATGTGTGCAAAAGATGTACTTTGGGGAAGTACACAAAATCCAGTTTTCATGATCAAAACAACAAAGCACATGCATTCCTTGAAAGGATCCACTCTGATGTCTGTGGACCTTTCTTGACAGTTTCCACTGCCAAACACAAATATTTTGTCATTTTTATTGATGACTTCTCATGGAAGTGTTGGATCTTCTTCATGCAGAAGAAAGATGAGACATTCTCTAAGTTCGTAGAATTCAAGGCACTGATTAAGAAAGAAACCGCAATAAGGTGAAGGCTCTTAGGAGCGATAATGGAGGTGAGTATGTGTCAAATGAATTTAAAAATTTATGTGAAACATAAGGCATTCGAAGAGAGTTTCCCAAAACCCACAGCAGAATGGGGTGGCTGAGAGAAAGAACCGTAGCATTGTGGGAGAAGTAAGGGCGATGTTGCATGACCAAGGCCTACCTCTACACTTGTGGGTCAAGGCATGAAAGACAATAGTCTATTTGTAGAACCGGAGTCCTCATCAAATTCTAGGTATGATTACACCAGAGGAGGCTTTCTCGAGGAGAAAATCGGATGCGTCGCATTTCAATATATTTGGAGCCTATGTTTACTACCATGTCTAAAAAAGAATGAAGGAAGAAGCTAAATTCAACATCATAATTGGGGGTATTTGTGGGTTACATAGAAACTCCCCACAACTACCATGTGTAATTTCCATCCCTCATAATGATAGTTGTGCTAAGGGATGTAAAATTTGATGAGGAGAAATCCATGTGATGCTCTCTTGAGAGGGAGGCTCGGATCCCACTGGAAGAGGAGATTTTAGCTCCAAAGGAGGAACCTCAAGAAGTTGTGGAGCATCCACAAATTGAGGATCAGAGAGTGGAGACTCCCATTCAAGCAGAACCATCCAAAGAAGGTAGAAAAAGAACCAAAGAAGCTTAGAGACTTGTGCAGGATGTGAGGGAGAATGTGGGTACTTCTTCAAATCAACACAGGCAGATAAGGTCACCAGATTGGTACACTGGCTACATGGCTCTAACGAATGAGCTTGTAGAGACTGAGCCATCATCTTTAGAGAAAACAATAGAGAAACCTGTATGGTTTGATTCCATGGTGGAGGAAGACGAATCCATTGTAAAGAACAATGTTTGAGAAGTGGTTCCAAGACCAACAGATAAATTAGTGGTGGGTTCGAGATGGATCTTCAAGGTAAAGCAGGTAGCAGATGGAAGCATAGATAAGTACAAGGCCATATTTGTGGCCAAGGAGTACTCTCAAGTTGAAGGGATTGACTATGAAGAAACCTTTACTCCTGTAGCAAGGTACTCATCCATTAGATCAATTCTTGCTCTGGTTGTGCAGATGGGGTGGAAGATCCACCAGATGGATGTAAAACATCATTCCTCATTGGAGTTATTGAGGAGGAGGTGTACATCAAGCAACTAGATGGCTTTGAGAATTTTTATAAGGAGTCTCATGTGTGAAGACTCAAGTGAGAATTATACGGTCTCAAGCAAGCAACCCATTCTTGGTACACCAAGATTGATAGTTATCTCATTGGTTTGGGCTTCACCAAAAGTGAAGTGGATGTAAACCTCTATCATATTTTGGTAGAAGGTAAATTGTTGATTATTCTCTTATTTGTTGATGACTTGATTTTAACTGATGATAAGCAACTGATCAGATCTTGCAAAGTATGGCAAGACGATGGGGAACTATTCGTATCTCAAGGCAAGTATACAAATGAGACACTATAGAGGTTTCACATGGATAGTTTCAAATCGATGGAAACACCTCTAGTGACCAACTGGAGGAAGGAGGATGCCACTTGAGGTGAAGAAGTGGATGCTACCATTTATTGGCAGTTAGTGGGTTCAGTGATGTATCTTATGAACACATGACCATATATGTGTGATGCAATCAACCAGCTAAGCCAAGCTATGGTTAGTCCAACCAAATTATTTTTGAGGGAAACTAAGCATGTTCTACGGTACCTCAAAGGCACTGCCAAGTTGGGACTATGGTACAAATGGAAAGAGGGAGTGAAGCTATGTGGCTTCACAAATTCAGATTAGGTAGGGATTCCATCAGACCGAAAGAGTACAGCAGGTAGAATTTTTAGTGTTGGGTCCTCAGTGGTTTCCTGGTAGAGTAGAAAGCAAAGATTTGTGGCGCTCAGCTCGGTAGAAGTAGAATACATGGCTGCAAGTCAAGAAACATGTGAGGCAATCTAGATGAGAAAGATACTTGTTGGATTGTCTAGTCAGATGATAGATCCAACTGTGATCTACTGTGATAATCATAGTTGTATTAATCTCTCTAAGAATATTGTTTTTCACGATCGATCCAAACATATAGATATCTTATATCACCATTTACGAGACTATGTGCAGAGGTGGATAATGTTGTTGCATTACATTCCAATAGAGTAACAAGATGCTAACATTTGAACAAAGGCCTTGTCAAGTTGGAAATTTGAGTTCCATAGTTGCAGGATATGGGTGGTTGATAATCCCTTTTTTGCTGAGAGGGAGTGTTGAAAAATGTAGCAAGAAATTCTCAATTTGATTTTGCCTTAATTAAATTGAGAAAAATCAAATTTCCACATCGGCAGACAACTTGGATGATGTTAACTTGTGTGACATGGCTTCTGTCACCTAGTTTAGTTAGTAAATTCAAGTTGGAGGGGTTAGAGTTCAGTTCAGCATGTGTGGTTGCTAATTTGTAGCAATCAAGGTCATTTATCTCGGGTTGTTTTCAGTTAAACTAGTTCCATCTTTTGGAGGAACTAATGGAAGGTCAATTAAGCAATGGAACTTTTGTCAAAATTAGTGATCATCCAATTAATTGATCAATCAGCCCAAAATAGCTAGTGCATGCATATCATTTCATCAGGCTTGGCGGAGATTCCAAGGCAATGTAACATCAATTGTAAACGAGTCTTGAGTGTACAAGTGTTGCATGAAGTTACAGGATCAACCTAAAGGAATTTCACAATCAATTTGAGGAATTTCCTAAATAATAGGATCCTAATTTCTCAAGGAACAACGTAAGGAAATAGGAGCTCAAGCAGAGGAAAAATTTGACTAAGTTTGGGTCAGAGCTTCTTAGTGAGCAGAGAGATAGGTTATGCACTTGCAAGTTGTGCTCAGTTGAGCAAAACAATTGTAATACATCTATATTCATTAGATTAATGTAAGTACGCACTGGGGGTTTTAGCAGTTTTCTTTCCCTGGGAAAAATAATATTTGCATGTGTGTCATTTATTATTGCATTTCTGAGATTTTTGTTCTAAATTGTGAATTAATGTCTACAGAGCAGTAGAGTAGGTTTGTGTCTTGTGATTTTGATTAAAACCTTATGACCAATTGAAAATCTACATCATAATTTCTACAAGCACAATATAAGTCAAGGATTGGTCGACATTCGAATGATATATTCAAATATTTTCTCTAATAATACATAAAATAAAATTCGGTGGTATTCCATCTCCAGTACCCTCATCTCAACCACCTCCTCCAAGACCAAAGTATATGTTCTTCACTCCAAATATTTGGAATGTGGTCCCTCCATACAACAAGCATAATTAGCCACTCCAAAAATTGAATTTGAAGGATCAAACTAGTCAGCTAGAGAAAGAGAAAGATAAGGCATAACAACATTGAGCCCATAGGCACCATTGTATAAAGGGAAGGAAGAGTATCATACCAAATTATTTGACCATACAAAACTAGTTGATTCATCGAAACAAGTCAACCCAACTCCAATAACCACCAAGTGAATTCAGTCATCATGTGATCCAACCTCTCAAATTTCTCTCCATTCTCATTCTTCTCATCATAAATTTATTTTTCTAAAGTTTTGTAAATATAACAATCCCAAATCTCCCCTTATTTGGGATAAAGAAAGCATTGAGGGTGGGGGATATGTTGGAGGGGCTAGTCGACTTGTCTCGTCAAGTCATATCTGACAGAGTCTTGATCTACAATGTAAGTCAGTTGAATCCATGTCGATTTGACCTACCAAGTCGGTTAGACAATGTAACTGCTATAACTATTCAAAGCAAATAAATATGCTTGTACTTGAGATTATGAGAGTAAGTTGATTTTTGTTATTCTATTCAATATAAGGGTGATTTTTCTAGATCTCCACTACTTTTGTTATCTGTATTTATTTTTATATGTGATGCAGTATACGATTGCTTGGTGTACACAACTAATATTGACTAGCACTTACAATTCACTAGATTACAGCAATGATCGTAATAAAAATGCTTGTTTCTAAGCAAACTACATATATGGTGTTTTGTTTCTTTGGAATGTTCTACAAGTGCGATTTCTTAAATTTATCGTAAATGTTAGCGCCAAGTTCTTTTAGTCTAGTCTGGATTGAATGGACAGTCCCACTAATGTATACCTTTCCACAACCACGCGGGATCAAATAAACACCTTTATTCTTTTTAGGATCAATTAGGTCTTTTGAGTGGTCCAACATTTTCAAGAAGGTGTTAGGAAGAGAGAAAGTAACCCTAATTTTCTTTTTATTGAGGAAATTGGCTATTTTGTCTATGGTTCCTTTGATATAAGGCAATTTAATGGGTTTTATAAAGTCATCTTTACCTTTTTTTACTTTTTTATTCTCAACAGAATTCTGGATGGTTTTTTAATTTGTCATTCATTGTACCCATGGCTTTGAATACCTATGTCAAATTTTTTATATAGGGTGATGGTGAGAATCTTCTTGAATATATATATCCGTGTGGGTTTTCTTACGGTATACTTGATGGGTCAACAATCTATCAAGTTTTTTGGAGAGAATGATGTCAAGGAAAGGTAGTTTCCCATTCACCTCAATTTCTGCGATGAACTTTATTTCTTCCATTTGTTTGTTCATGTTTTCTAATAATTCGACAACTATCTCTATCATGGGGCCAAATGAAATAGGTGACATACAAAAATCTAGCTGACCCTGGCATTCTCCAAACATATATGGTGTTTCATTCTTTGGAGTGTTCCAATTTATCATGAATCATTTCAACACCATGTTCTTTTATTATGGTCTATATTGAGCAGTTAATCTCACCAATGTATACCTTTCCACAGTCACATGGGATCAAATAGACACCTTTGTTCTTTTTAGGGTCATTTAGGTCTTTTGAGTGGTCCAACATTTTCTACAAGGTGTCATCTAATAGTGGTGATGACCCTGACAAACACCAAACATATATAGTGTTTCATTTCTTTGGAGTGTTCCACAAGTGTTGATTTCTTAGATCTATCATGAATGATATAAGCACCAGGTTTTTTAGTTTTATAATTAATTTTTACATTAGTTTTATCTTATTACATATTTGATCTAATTAACATATTGATGCTTGTATTTGGGATTGATTTTGGAAAAGTGATTGATGCAAGGTAGGTACTATAATATAACTTTTATTTCTTTTGGTCAATGTTTATTATTGCCATACTCCATCTTAACTAATGGTTGTTTGTAGGTTTACTGCCTCATCATAGTAATGATTATGCCTTCTATGATGATCTTGATTCTTTAGCATCTACCAAAAAACAAATTAAAATATGAACACAAAAACTTGCAAGTTTGATATCAAATAGTTGAGAAGAAAGCATCAAAAAACAATATTGGTTTCTTTCAAGGATCAATGAATTCAAAGTATGAAATTTGATAAACTCAGTTTCTTGAATCAATGCAATTATATATTTGTATGAATTATACTTGAAATAAATTTCTTTATAGCAATTCTTGAGACAAGATGTCATGGGCATTGGGCATATCACACCTACATCTACTCTTGGTGCATCTACTTTTGCTACTAGTGTTGTTGCCCCTAATCCTTCATCTATTGCTAGTGCATATTATCCTAGACATATTGTTACCACCATGAGAACTATTACACCTAGTACTAGTGGTGCCTCCACTCTTGGTCCTTTTAATACCCGTACATTAGATATTAATATAACTCCCTTCTTGGTTTTAATTATTAATAGTACTTGGGAATTTCTCATTTCTTTACACATATATGATGAAATTATTTTGTTGAAGGGATTAATTACTATCTCTCAACTCATTTTGTTTTTATACAAAATTAATATTTTGATTTTGATTTTATAAGTTCAATCATAACATATGATTGCATTGGTAGGGAATAACTTGTTTTATAAACAAATGTGCAAGAATGCATATTGTCTTTTCACATCGACAATCAAAACTAGCTATCAACACCAAAACCTCGATTTGAAAAAAGAGTTTCTTAATCAAATGAGGTGCCTTTTTGGTCTAGTATTCATTCAAAAAAAAAATTATTCTATGGTAGGGAAGTATCAAAAGATAGTGTGGGACATCTATTGTGCATGTCTAATATGCTACTATCTTTATGAGCACCCTTCAATAGTTCTCAAAAGTGAATAAGATGCACTTGTGGAGGATTTTAAGAAGAAGAAGATGGGAAAAGAGGAAATGAAGCTGAGAGTTGGAGATTTGAAAAGGTAATTATAATATAATTTACATCGAACTTATAATTTTCCATTTGACCTAACTCACTAAATAATAAAAATATGTGTCAAACTTTTGATAGGCTTAAAAGCATTTTGAAGGCCATAAAGGCTAGATTAGACAAGGTTAGACATCATAAACGTAACCTTAGAGGCTATGTTAAAATAGAAGGGAGATATGTAAGTATTATAATTTAAAGGTTAGCTTTCTCGATAAATTGTTAATTTCTTATTTAAATCTAAGTCAAACTTAATTACATCATATTATGATATGTAGACTGTTGGGTGCAATATTTGAGGATATTTAAGGCATCCTTTTATCCAATTTTGGCAATTTTCCCTCATTGAACCTACAATTTCCCCAGTACAATGTCACTCCCTCTAATAAAGAAGCAACCTTTTTCTTTGACATATTATTATGCTTTACTAAGTATTGAACGAAACAATGCCTTCTTTGGGATGACCAACCATGATATCATTGGAAGAGTTCTTTTGATTGTTTTTCTTTCAGGTGTTGCCATAACTACTGATAGCCATGGGTAAACACATGTTGTTGTTATTTTTTGTTACAAGGTGTGAGTTGTTGTTACTTTTTGTTATACCATGGGTTTTCCATTTCCTGTTGTTACACCACAAAGTTTTTGTTACACCATGAAGCTGTTATTACAACGCGAATTGTCAAGACTGCAGCCGTCATTTTCAAAGACAGCTTTCAAAGGTCGCATGAAGTAATTCCATGCAGACAATTAAGAATATCTGAGTAGTTACAATTGTGTCTAACAAGAGTGGTGTACCCATAACAAATATTTATTAAAAGTAGTTTGTAGCAATTTCTATCTTTTTTTTTTTTTTTTTAGTTTAATCAGCATGAGAATCGCGAGATTCTCATGACTGATTCATTTCCCTAATTTTGGTGCTTTGTAAAGACTTTATAAAAGATATTAGTCTCATGAGAAAGAGATGATGGAACAGAGATAATACCAACATTATGATCTTGTACTTTTCCAATATTTAAATAAAACCATATATCTGGTGATGTTACTGATCAGCCTCTAAATTAGACATAAATTAAGGCCCATGCCTCTAAACATAAATTAAGGCCTATGACCATCCTTCAGTACATTAAACCTCTCTTTTTAATTAAATAATGTATTTTTAACTTTAATATATTCATTAGGAAGGTCTATGGATAATTGCATATTTGTGCCTAATATTATTTATTTTTGTGGAATATTATGAGAATATTGGGCAAATTATGAAGATTTGGAGGAGGAGATAATTTAGGGACTTGCTCCCTACTATAGGAGGATCACTATTAAATAATAAATCAACAAGATATTATGGAATTATGGCACAGATTGTGGAACTCCAATGATTGAGAAAATATAGGAATGTGTTCCCTGCCATTTAATGCAGATTCCTAGTATTGGGAACCAGATCCACTAATCAAGGGATTTTGGTGGGGAAAGCTTCCTCCATTCATGGGGAATGATTCCTAATCATTTTGTATAAGTACCAAGTCGAATTTTCCTTTAAGGATAGATTTTCATTAGTGTTCTTGTTGAGAGAACTCGTATTTCTGCAGTTTCGTTGTATTTTCTTACAGGGATGTAATTGTATTGATGAAAATAATGAATATTGGTGTCATGTTCAGCTTCTAAATCTTGTTCTCCTCCATAGGTCTCTGATTTTCCTTGGGCTTGGCCATCCCAGGAGCCTCAGAGCCCTTTTGTATCATTTTCTTTCCTTCTTTTCACTTCTTATTCACATGCATATCTTGTTTTTATTTCTTTCTATTTCTGCATTTAGTATTAATGATTTCTTGTTGTAGGATTGGGTTAAATGGTTTACATAAGTTCTTTTGCAGGATCACAAGCATCATTTCATCCTTGGAAAGGCTTTGGAAGGTCATAGTAATCATTGAGCTACTTGGATTAGATTTCTTATTCCCAAATCTAGATTTCTGGAACTCCTTTGTGGCAAAGAACAGTGAATTTCTGCTATTTTTTAGAGCATGCTAACGAGTTTCAATCAAGTTGGTTCCACTTGCATTAGATCATAAAAAAAATTCTAGTTCATAATAAAAATTACCCCACTGCATTTTCACTTTATTAGGTTAGACATTTTATAGATTTATTAGCTCATTAGTTCTCGAATTTCTAGATTTTAACCTAGTAATTTTGTGCTATTTTTTAGCATGGGTTAACAGAGGTCTTTTTGAGTGATTCCACTTGGAATGGGGACGTAAGACATCCTAGTCAATAGAAAAATTTGTCTCATCCAAATTGGATTTGTTTTTCTTGGTCATTCGATGAATTATAATTTCATATAGTAAATTTGTAACATCTTGTAGTAAATGAGGGGATCCTGTAGGAGAACTAGGAGATCATGTAGGAGAACTAGTACATCCTGTAGGAATTTCTATAGCGGGATATTTTGAGCCCGAATTAAGAAAAAACATCATTGAAGCTAGGATTAGGCCCCTACTTGACCTCCAAGCCATCAAAATCATTGTACCCCTCTTGCTCCACACCTGTCTCCCATGCCAAAGATCAAGGAAAGATTATCATTTGCATTTATAAAGAAAAAAGATTTTAAAAATGAGCTCTTTTATATTTACACATGCACATAGCAATTAGTACTCTCTAGATCAGATTTCATGCTTAGATTAGTTAAAAAATCACATGTGACAAATAGGGAAATAGGGTTCTTTTGCAAGCAAAGTGTGTTAATAAGTAGATAGAGGATTTCATGTTACTTTATAAGAATTTTTAAATTTAGTCTTTCGTTCCTACAAATAGGCAACATTTCTTTTCTCTCATGACAGCAAAGGAAGGACACATTGTATGTTTCACATATAATGTCGATACCTCTTAAGTTTATACGAACCCTGGGTTGATAATTAAACTCGGTAGCCTTGGGAGTTGCAACATTCTTGTTGTGATACCGAGGCTCATCACTTTTTGGCACCGTTTCTAGGGAGGTGTCAAAGTTTGCATTGTTTTTTTCCCTAGTTGATTCATTTCTTTTTACTTTTTGCGAAAACAAAAAAAATATTTGCACTAGGCATATTTAATTTCAAAAGTAGAAAATTGCATTGCATTATAGTTTTCATTCAATCATAAAAAATAAAAATAAAAAATCCTCCAACACCAACCCATCCCCCCCCCCCCCCCCCCCCCCATTTGATCACATGGTGTAGTAAGAGCCATATCACCATCCACTTTTGCAGGTAGAAGAAGAAGAAGAGATGGCAAAGAATGTAGAATAAATGGATGGAGAAGATAACAATGAGGAAGATCCTCTCGGATTCCCCATTCAAGATACTAATATCAATGTGCACATGAAGAACATCCCTCAATATTTTCTTCCAAACTTTAATGGTCTAAGGTCAGAGGATTCAGAAACCTTTCTCTTTGAATTTGAAATTGTTTGTATATCTTATGGTTACTTATTAAAAACTCAAAAATTGAGATTGTTTCTGACAACATTGAAGGACGGAGCTCTTAAATGGTTCATGGGTTTAGGGACTAATTCATAAGATCATGGAATGATATGCAAAAGACATTTCTAGAAAAATATAAAGATCATGATCTTAAAGAAAAAAACTTTAGAATTAATCAAAGAGAAGATGAGAGCCTTGAGGATCTAATAGAGAGGTTCATGTATAATGTTAAGAGGGAAAAACTACATCATTTAGGATCTGACACACTAAAAACCCTCTTACTTAGAACAATTGGGGGGATGAATGGATTAATCTCCTTAATCTCATGAGTAGAGGTGATGTATACCAATTATCATTTGAATAAATTTGTGAAACATGCAAACACATGTCAAGAGAAACAACAAGAGTAGGTCAATCAACATCAAGATCGGTAAGTCAAGCTGAACTTGGAAATTTGTTTGATGACTTTAAAATAGAAACCAAGCAAGTAGAAATGTTAAGAATACAAAATGAGAAGAAAGAAGATGTTGATATTTGTGTTGTAGAATCAAATGATGTCAAATATTGCCCCTCATTACCAAGGTTGAAGGAACTTTACCAAGAGGAAAATGGAGCAAATCAATTTCCAATGAAACTATGTTATGTAGCTCCAAGAGGACCATGGCAGCCTATTCAACCTGATATGATACAAGAGCCTAATTCACAATTTCAAGCTTATGCACATCCATCTCAAAGTAATTGGAGCACACCCTTTCCTTTGCAACATTGGCCATCTCAACCCCAAAACCAATTTTGGCAACAAGGTTGGCAAGGAACTTATGGGAGCCATCCACAATATCCTCAATATTTTCCTCAATATCCTCCATACCCAACTCCATGTTATCCTTACCATTCACCTCCACCACAACCACAACCCCAACCACATCCATCTCAAATATCCACTCCCACTCAACTACCTGTACCACCATTTCCAAACCCACACATTGAAGTAGCTCAGCCCACTTACAATGTTGAGGTACAACACTTCCAAACATCTCCTCTTGAGATCAATGGTATTCACCATAGCTCAGGAAGAGTATTGCAAAAAAGAGATTATCTTGATATCATTGAAGGACCACATCCAGAAGAAGAAGATTCAAATGAAAAGACCACAAAATCATGGGCTGCACTTGATGAAGAGAAGACATCAAAATCAAAGATCGAGAGATCTCCCTCATGGTTACCATCAAATCCTCCATTTATTCAAGAGAACAATTAGCAAAAAGAGGAAGATTTGAAGGTCATGGTAGACGAAGACATGAAGAATGATCCAGATAAGCAAGAAAACCAAGGACATCAAAGTTATAATGAGTTTTTGTTCCAGAAAATCAACAAGATGGAGCATCACTCTCTTCTTCAACTATGCTTGATCCTTTCAAAGTCAAATCATTTGGTCTCTGAAATTCAGGTACATGTCAAAGCATACATTTCAAGCCTACACATTATTTTGTCTGTCATCTTGATGTGCACATGGCTCCATTGGAAGTACTCTTATACTTGAAAGTGATTTTGTTTTTCAAGTAGGGTAGGGTAGAAAAAAAATGAAAAATAAGATAAAAATAAAAATCTCAAGAGAAAACCTCCATGGAGGCGCCTCAGATTGGCTCATTGATTGAAAACCTCCATGAGGTGGTCAATGGATTGGGAAAAAAGAAAAAAGAGAAAAAAGAAAAGATTTTAGGTGAAAACCTCCTTTGAGGCACCTAGGCATACCTACTAGTTGAAAACCTCCTTTGTAGGTTTTAATCCTGTACAGAAATTACCTGCATATGAATTCTAAAACACAGAAAATAAACAATGCGAGATCATAACACATAAAACACATATACACAGAGATTTTCCCCTGGATCCCAAAACCGAGACTACCAGCTTGATTTTTCATTATATTCCTTTCAATGTTACAATACATATTTATACATGTCGAAGCATCCAATACCATGGACCGAAAACCATCGCATCCAAAACCATGGACCGAAAACCATTGCGTCCAAAAACATGTGCGAAAATCATGCACAAAACCATAGGTACCCCTCAAACCCCTTGTGACCTCCCCCCCTCTAACCCCCTGGTAACTACGTGGGCTAGTCATGGAAAGAATATAACACAACCCAACATTCTCCCACTTGTTGTTTTCTTTCCACAGGGGGCCACAAGAGAGCTTAGTCATTTCTTCAGCCCTGCAACGCCCATTGTTTCTCTACACCAAGAGAACTTCTCAGAGCTCACAGATTTTGTCAATGCATCTGTAGTATTCTTAAAAGTGTCCACCTTTACCAGCAACACCTTTTTGTCTTCTATCATATCCCTCACAAATTGATACTGAACATCAATGTGCTTTTTCTTTGAATGATATGCAGGGTTCTTTGCCAAGAAAATTGCACTTTGGCTGTCACAGTCTATCCTTATAGCTCCCTGTACTAACCCCATACTTGAACACAATATCTGCAACCAAACTGCTTCCTTGCTTGCATGAGTGGCTGCCATGTATTCTGCCTCTGTAGTTGATAGTGCCACTACAGATTGTTTCTTACTCATCCAACTGACTGCACCTCCAAATAGGTTAAACACATACCCACTTGTAAATCTTCTCTGATCCAGATCTCCAGCCCAGTCTGCATCAACAAAGCCACGAATATCCAACACTCTATCCAATCCTGGTCTTCCCTAGTAGCACAAACCATAATTACTAGTGCCACACAAATACATGAAAACCCGCTTCACTGTTGTCCAATTCTCCTTCCCTGGTTTTGACATAAACCTGCTCAATAGTCCCACTGCACGTACAATGTCTGGTCTAGTACAGACCATTGCATACATCAGGCTACCAACTGCACTTGCATATGGAACACGGGACATGTCCTCTTCCTCTTCTTGTGTCTTGGGACACTGTTCAGTAGATAACCTCACACCTACAGGAATAGGAACCTTCACCGGTTTACTATCCTGCATATTAAACCTCTGCAGTATTGTCTCGACATACTTCCTCTGGTTTAACCAGAGCTTCCTCTTTGCCCGATCTCTTTTAATTCCATGGCCAAAATATAATTTGAGCAACAAGATCTTTCATGTCGAATTTGGAGGACAATTGGGTCTTCAAATCGTGGATAATTTCTTTGTCATTTCCAACCAGCAACATATCATCCACATACAAGACCAGATAAATAACACGGTCACCAATTAATTTAAAATACACACAGTGATCTTCTTTGCTTCTGTTGAAGCCAAGTCCCCGTATAAATGTATCAAATTTCAGATACCACATCCTTGGTGATTGTTTTAACCCATACAGAGACTTCATTAACTTGCATAACAGTTCTTTCTTACCCTTCACCACAAAGCCTTCAGGTTGCTTCATGTAGATCTCATCTTCCAAATCCTCGTGAAGAAATGTTGTCTTCACATCCATCTGTTCTACCTCAAAATCAAAAGCAGCAGCAACAGATAAAAGTAATCTAATAGAAGTTACCTTGGCAACAAGAGAAAAAATATCACCAAAATCAATTTCCAGCACCTGGGAATAACCTTTTCCTACCAACCGAGCTTTGTATTTCTCCACTTTTCCTTCTGCATTTGTCTTCTTTTGGAACACCCATTTGCTGCCAATGGGTTTCCTTCCAACTGGAAACTCCACTAGATCCCAAGCCTCATTTTTTTGCAAAGATGCCATTTCATCAACCATGGCCTCTTTCCAGAGTTTTCCATCCTCTGAATCTACTGCTTCCTTCACAGTTTTGGGTTCATCATCAGTAATAGATAAAGCAAGATTTGAACAGAAAGCAGATGAACTATACCTTTCTGGTTGCCTTCTTTCTCGAACTGATCTTCTCACACCCGAAGTTTGTGGCTCTTTATCTTCTGATTCCTCCTCTATTGTAGAGCCTGATTCTTCCTCGTTTAGCTCAAACTCTATCTTCTCAGGTTCCTTTGGTTACATTTCATGTTTAATAACATCTTTTACCTCTCTGAACACCACATCTCGACTGTACACAACCTTCCTTGTTACAGGGTTCCAAAGCTTATAACCCTTTAAACCATCCTTATACCCAATAAAGATGCACTTTTCAGATTTACTATCCAACTTGGTTCGTTTCTCCTTTAGAACATGTACATATGCATCACATCCAAATACCCTCCTATGTGAAAGAGAGGGTTTCTTACCAGTCCATACCTCTTGTGGAGTCTTATCCTCCAACGCTGATGAAGGTGACCTGTTGACCAGGTAACATGCAGTATCCACTGCCTCTGCCCAAAATTCCTGTCCTAACCTGGCACCACTAAGCATGCTTCTTGCCTTTTCCATCAACGTCTTGTTCATTATTTCTACAACTCCATTTTGCTGAGGTGTATATGGAGTAGTCTTCTATCGTGCTATACCACACTTCTTATAGAATTCTTTGAATTCCTTGCTGCAAAAATCTCCACCATTATCTGTCCTCAGCACCTTTATCTTCTTCTCTGTCTGATTTTCCATGAGAGTCTTAAATTCTTTAAACCTGTCAAAGACTTCAGATTTCTTCTTAAGGAAATATATCCATGTATTCCTTGAGAACTCATCTATAAATGACATACTTAAGTGATGGAACCTTCACAGGATTGTGCACAAGCTCTTCCTACTACTCAAATATATTTTCACAGAAATCATGTATTACCATGAAGTATTCGAAGAACTTTGATCATCTATAAATTTATATGATAACATGATACATGGGAGGCGATTTTATCAATAATATAACATGTATATATAATTTTTTTGGCAAATCTCTCACTAGATTATATTATCTTGTACAGTAATGGAGAATTTTTCACTGAATTATAAAATCTTGTAAGATCTTGGCAAATCTTTTACTGAATAATAAAACATTGTGAAGTCTTGGCGAATGTTTTGTTAAAGTATGAAACCATATATGATAATAAGAAAACATATTCATTAAACTGTAATATACTAACATACATGTTTGGGAAAAAGAAACATAATTTTCTCTTCCTACAAACAATGTTCCAAGTTTCAGTGGCCATGTTTGTCAAGGTTCTTACAATACACTCTTTCATATCCTTCTATTAGTTTTGATAATATTCCACAACAAATTTCTTGTAGGTGTTGATATTGGCAACGAGTTCTGTCAAGGTAGGAGAGATTAATCTTTTCTCTACAACTTTTGTCAAGCTACCACTTTTTTCAAGTTATCAAATTTCTTTCTTATTCCATAGACTCCAACTGCGAGATAAAAAAAAACACATCAAGTTTGTTTACCCCAACACGCCAACAAGTAGCAAGCCCCAACTATATTATATAAGAAAGTATTAGGTATCCTAAAGGCTTGAAGGAGATCTAATTCAAAGAAGTGACCATTGTGAGAATCCTCCCACTCAATATATGAATATTATTATTTTAATTGGAAATCTCCAATTAAATAATAAAATTTAATTACGTCTCTCCCAATCTAAATTTCTTATTAGCATAATTCACTACCCTCATAGGTCTCGCATTTTTTAACAGCATTGTAATATGTAGATTAATTTCCTTTTTGGTGAAAAATCTCCACCTTTTAGGAAAATATGGTGCAATGGCTCCAAGGAAAATTTTAAGGATGGAAAATTTTCTTGAAGTTTAAAAACATTGGCGAATCTCACTAATCCCTAATATGCAAACTATAAATTTTTTAATGATATATTTGCAAAATTATTCAAATTTATAATGATTTTATATATAGTCTCTATATAATGTTGGCGATTTTTAAGATAAAATAATTTTATATTCTAAAATTTGGGCGAATCATCTTTTATAAAAATTGGAAATTGGCGAATCATTTTTTGGAAAAATCATGGAAAATTAGCCCACTGGGCGAACATTAGCCCCTAAAATTTTCCATGAATGGCTCCAACCCCTACAGATCATTAGGACAAACTAAGCATAACACAGAAGATGAAAGGTTGTACAAACTAGCTTATTTTTCAAACAACTAATCCAAATTTTTCATGAAGATATCATATTGAGAATGTTTGAAAAATGGTGAGAAATCTTTTGCGAGGGTGAGGTGGAAAGAGTGATAAGGTTTCATTGTTTTGAATTTTTTTTGTTAAATCAGAAAAAGTTAAAAACCAATATTAATGGAGATATTGGTATTTTTTACTAAATTTTGTGAAGTGACTAAATGTAGCTTTAACCATTCACCTTAAGATGTTTTTACAATATAATTTCCTAAGTCTATTTAATATCTTCATTATCATAAAAACCAACCTATATCCATCTTAACTCCACATCTACCACACTTAGGGGGATGAAATCTATTTATCCCTCTGAGCACTTGGTAGACCCAGAATTAAGATGGATCTAAGATGATAGAATTTCCCCTTTAAATAGTCTATGCTATCATGAATACCATGGGTTATCATAAACTCGAAGCTTAAAAATTACTATTAGTAATTTATAAAAATTAATAAAATTAATAATTGATTTTTATTTTATTTTTTATTTTAACCAAGTTAAAATGTTTAACATACATTAAATTACAACATCCATTTTTACTCTTTATCCACCAAGCCCCTAGAGGGATCATATATTTTTTCACTCTATGCTAGTTTGCATATCACAATATTTGATCCCTCTCGGGGCTTAGTAGATCCAGAGTAAAGATGAATCTATGCTGGTTTAATTCCCCCATTTAAATAGGCTACATTCCACATGAATACCATGTGTCAATACCATGTGCCATTTTTATTTTTATTAATACTAATATTAGGGTTAGTAATGTTTTTTTGCATGGTATTAATAATAATCTAGCCCATGGTATTTGGACCATAGTATTTTGCCCATAGGTTTCACCTATATATAACGCATTTTTTGAGTGTTTGTAAATATAAGGTGACTTATGGAGTAAATATAAAAAAATGTTTTATTTGTTTACCATACCTCTAGTTTATTTATATTTTTATTAATTTACCATACCTCTTTTACAAATATGGTATTTGGCCTATAGGATTCACTTAAATAAAACCTCTTTTTTGAGCCTTCATAAATAGAAAGATGGTTATGGACTAAATATAAAAAGAGGGTTTATTTATTTACCATACGTCTAGTTTATTTATATTTTTATTTATTTACCATACCTTTTGAGTAAGTATAAAAAGAGGTTTTATTTATTTACCATACCTCCAATTTATTTATATTTTTATTTGTTTACACCCTTGCATGTATATAAGGTGACTTATGGAGTAAATATAAAAAATGCTTTATTTATTTACCATACCTCTCATTTATTTATATTTTTATTAATTTACCATACCTCTTTTATAAATATGGTATTTGGCCCATAGGATTCACTTAAATAAAACCTATTCTTGAAAATTAGGGTGAATGGAAGGTTGTAACTCCTAATTTCAAGGGCTAAATTTACCTTTTTTACCCTCTCTCTTAAAATAAGGTGGGCTATTTGAGGCGATTTGTAAAAATGTACTATGATACAAAATAGTTGTCCACTAAAAATTTAAAACCCCTTAATTTCGCCAAAGGGCGAACTTTCACCCCTAAAATTTTCCATGCACAACATGGTCTTCTCTCTAGAGACCACTAGACCTTCTGCTCCACTTTCAAGAACCACAAAACTATTGCAACCATCAATAACAATGCTACCTTGCAGCTTGTACAGAGTTCCAATCTGAAGTCCCTGCATCAATACCAGTGCTCCCCGAACCATTTTGCAAGTATCCTTCTCGAACACTGTTTTTACACCTACATCATCCAGCTTGCTTACAGAAATCAGATTTCTAGCCAATGCAAGAATATGCAGAACACCTGGAAGTGTTCTAACTCTTCCACCTTGCAATTTCAACTTTACTTTTCCACGGCCAACGATTCTAGCCTTCCTATCATCCACCAAGAAGACATCACCACCATCATATTCTTCATACTCGCAAAACCACTCTCTATGGGGAGTGAAGTGAAAGGATGCACCTAAGTCAATTAACCATGCCTCATGATCTACATGTGTACTTGAAGAAGCCAACTACACATCCCCACCTTCATCTGACGTGGTTTTTTCCTCTGTAGAAGGAGCATCATCAGATCCCTTTCCTTTATCAGGAGCTTTAGATTTACAATCCCTTTTGTAGTGCCCTTCCTTTCCGCATTTCTAGCCCACCTTTATAGGTTTTCCTGGAGATTTAGATCTCCCTCTAGATTTAGATCTCCCACTTAATGACTTATTTCTGTTTCTGTTCTGGGACCGTCCTCGTACAGACAGGGCATCACCATTCTGGCTCTCCATATTTTTCCATCTCATCTCCTCCGTCAGCGAGGATGAGACTGTTTCATCAAACTGCAAGGCAGTTGCATTGCTACCTATTGCAATAACTAGACTATCCCACGAATCTGGTAGAGAACACAACAAACTGATGCACTTATCTTCATCTGAAGTTTAATATCAACAGATGCTAATTGACTTACCATAGTATTAAATGCGTTCAGATGCTATGTCACTGAGTCTCAATCTTTCATCCTCAAGTTATACAGCTTTTTCCACAGGAATAGTTTATTCACCAGAGACTTAGATTGGTACAAAGTCCCTAACTTGTCCCACAAAGCCTTCGTCGTAGCTTCCCCTGATACATTCAGTAATACTGAACCTGAGACACACAATCGTATTGTGCTCTTTACCTTCCGATCCAACTTCTTCCATTCTTCATCGCGCACTCCTGTTGGTTTAGTACCTGGATCTACCGCGATCCACTGATCTTTATCCACCAACAAATCCTCCATCTTGAGTTTCCACAACTCAAAACTCTGACCATTGAATTCATCGATCTCTATCTTTCAACTACTCACCATTTTCTTTCACCACCAGAATCGATCTCGCAGATCTCCCACTGAACAAGGTCTACCATAGGCCCGAGCGAAACCCCTCAGCAACAAAAGCATCCCCTTGAAGCCAAAATAGCTCTTATACCAAATGTAGGTTTTAACCCCGTTCAGAAATTACCTGCATACGAATTCTAAAACACAAAAAATAAACAATGAGAGAGAATAACACATAAAACACATATACACAAAGGTTTTCCCCTAGATCCCAAAACGGGAACTACCAGCTTGATTTTTCATTATATTCCTTTCAAAGCTACAATACATATTTATACATGTCGAAGCATCTAATACCATGGACCGAAAACCATCGCGTCCAAAACCATGGACCGAAAACCATCGCGCCCAAAAACATGTGCGAAAATCATGCACAAAACCATAGGTGGGTCTGCCCAACCTAACATAGAGTCCAAAACCAAAATTTTTCGAGGCATTGCCCCGACCCCATAAAGTGGGGTTGCGAGTACCCCTCAAACCCCGTGTGACCTCCCCCCCTCTAACCCTCGGTAACTACGTGGGCTAGTCATGGAAAGAATATAACACAACCCAACATCCTTCAAGTGGCTAGTAGGCCTAGAAGAAGAAAAAGGGAAAAAATAAAAAATCTTTGCTCCATGTATCTCTTTGATGGATGTAGGTGTTTTCCAACATCTACAAGGAACAAAAGCAAATTGCCACCAAAGAAAGAAAAAATAGGTCAAACCTAGTCAAAAGAAGTCAAATTTTGAATTTCTCCTCCTTTTCTCAAATTCTTCAACAAGGCCAAGGTCATGCCAATCCATCACCCTCATATATTTCCACCATCCACCCATCATTCTCAAGCTTTTCCCATTCAATTTGCTTGTTGTCCTAAAAAACTACATGAAGGCTCTGTTTTACTACAGGAAACAAAATACATAGAGTAGAAATTTATTTTTGCCATAACTTGAAAACCATGCATCCATTTAAAAATATGTTTCATGGGGAGATGCATATGAATGATGGTAACATGCCCAAGCAATTTTAGCAAATTCCAGTGCACGGTTTCCAAGAAATTGGCCTCCGTCACCTTCAGAAATTTTTTGTTTTTCTCTAGATCCATGCATCCATTAACCAATTTATTTTTATGGGGAGGTGCATAATGATGATGGAGACATGCTCAGAAATGTTTAGGTCAATCCATTCTACCGTTTGTGAGATATGGACAAAACAAGTTTGCTACAAGAGGTTGTCTTGAATTACTACAGGAGTTTCCTATAGTACTACAGGAAGTTCTGAAAATCTACAAGAAGGCCGAGAAGAAGCTACAAGAGGAAATATGATGGAGAAATGGGTCAGATATTCTTTAGGAAGGTTGATATAGGTCCCCCAACACCTACACATCAACATCAACTCAGCAGTAGCATGCACGTATCTCCAACAACCATCAAGTAGGTACATGTATGCAATATTCCTGACCTCTTCTCTTGAGCATATTATAGTTAGAAATTTGTTGTCAATGCATGAGAGATGAGGTTTTATAAGCTAAGTATGGGTCAACAGTCTCAGCCACCTTCAACTAGTTAATTGCAGCTCACTCCTTCACTCATGCAATGTTGAAAAGTCAAATTATGAAGGGTGATGATTTCAAGGAATGAGGACAGCAGTTAAAAGAATAATTTTTTGCAAAGGCCAAGTCACCACAGCACCCCAAGCCCTCCATCCACTTCATATTCACTATCTATTCATCATCCATCCATCCCATTTCATTCTTGAAAAATAAAAAATAAAAAACAAAGCATCCTCTCCATTTTCACAAACCTACACTACTCCCTCTGAGCCCTAGCATCATCATCTAATCCATCTTCATCATTTCTCATCATTCCCATACAGTTAGAAGACCTTGAAAGAGGAGGAATGACTACCACAAGAAGGCATAATGTTGCTACAAGAAGGGAGAAATCAACAAATTATGATAAACCCTAAGATGGCAGAGCTTAAGAGATACCTAATCAAAGCAGAGAACTCCAAGGCCATTAGGCAGTCATCTAGGCCACAAGAGAGAAGAAGAAGGAAACAAAAGGAAATGAGGCATTCACCATCAAAACAGAACTCAAACTGCAGTGACGAAAATATGTTTTCCAAGAGGTCTCCAATCTCTTTCTAGCTTTTGTCCAAGGCCTAAAAATGGGAAAAAGGCATGAGAGTCAAGTTGAGGGTATGTCCTAGGCTCAGAATATCATTTATGCTCAAAAAGGGTTTCCTGTAGTTTTGATAGAAATTACTACAAGATGTTCTAGTTCTCATCTAAAGACATTTTGAAGGTTTCAGAGGTTTCCAAATGGTGGAACAAGGTAGCCGAAGGTTCATTAGGATGTGGAAGGCCTTGCCAAACTAAAAAATATTCAAGAACCATCTTGAATAAGGGGAAGAAGGAAAAATAATGGTCTCAAGAAACAAGGATTTTTCATTGCACAAATATGTTTTTGGGCATGTCCTTACAAAACTTATAGCCAAGATTCTTAATGCACAAAAGAGAGGCCACCAGGGCCATGAATGAGGCATAATGAGGTCACTAAGTTGCTCAGAGGATTTTCAACACTTTCAGCAAGGGGGTATGATGGGCCTCTAAATTAGGCATAAATTAAGGCCCATGCCTCTAAATTAAACATAAATTAAGGCCTATGACCATTCTTCAACACATTAAACCTCTCTTTTTGCATTAGATAATGTATTTTTAACTTTAATATATTCATTAGGAAGGTTTATGAATAACTGCATATTTGTGCCTAATATTATTTTTTGTGGAATGTTGTGAGAATATTAGACATATTATGAAGATTTGGAAGACAAGATAATTTAGGGACTTTCTCCCTACTACAGGAGGATCACTATTAAATAATAAATCAACAAGATATTATGGAATTATGGCATAGATTGTGGAACTCCAATGATTGAGAAAATATAGGAATGTGTTCCTTGCCATTTAATGCAGATTCCTAGTATTAGGAACCAAATCCACTAATCAAGGGATTTGGGTGGGGAAATCTTCCTGCATTCATGGGGAATGATTCCTAATCATTTTTAATAAGTACCAAGTCAAATTTTCCTCTAGGGATAGATTTTCATTAATGTTCTTGTGGAGATAACTCGTATTTCTACAGTTCCATTGTATTTTCTTGCAGGGATGTAATTGTATTAATGAAAATAATGAAGATTTGTGTCATGTTCAGCTTCTAAATCTTGTTCTCCTCCATAGGTCTTTGAGTTTCCTTGGGATTGGCCATCCCAAGAGCCTCAGAGCCCTTTTGTATCATTTTCTTTCCTTCTTTTCACTTCTTATTCACATGCATCTCTTGTTTTTATTTCTTTCTATTTCTGCATTTAGTATTAATGATTTCTTGTTGTAGGATTGGGTTAAATGGTTTATGTAAGTTAATTTGCGGGAGAAAAATCATAATTTCATCCTTGGAAAAGCTTTGGAAGGTCATAGTAATCATTGAGCTACTTGGATTAGCTTTCTTATTCCCAAATATAGATTTCTGGAACTCTTTTGTGGCAAAGAACAGTCAATTTCTGCTATTTTTTAAAGCATGCTAACGAGTTTCAATCAAGTTAGTTCCACTTGCATTAGATCAAAAAAACATTCTAGTTCATAACAAAAATTACCCCACTGCATTTGCACTTGATTAGGTTAGGCATTTTATAGATTTACTAGCTCACTAGTTCTCGAATTTCTAGATTTTCGACTAGTAATTTTGTACTATTTTTTAGCATGGGTTAATAGAGGTCTTTTTGAGTGATTCCACTTGGAATGAGGACCTAAGACATCCTAGGAAATAACAAAATTTTTCCCATCCAATTTGGATTTGATTTTCTTGGTCATTCAATGAATTATAATTTTGTATAATAAATATGTAACATCATGTAGTAAATCAGGGGATCCTGTAAGAAAACTAGGAGATCTTATAAGAGAACTAGTAAATCCTATAGGAAATCCTGTAGCAGCCTGTTTTGAGCCCGAATTGAGAAAAATCATCATTGAATTTGGGATTAGGCCCCTACTTGACCTCCAAGCCATCAAAATCATTGTACCCCTCTTGCTCCATACCTATCTCCCCTGCCAAAGATCAAGGAAAGATTAGCATTTGCACTTATAAAGAAAAAAGATTAAAAAAATGAGTTCTTTTATATTTACACATGCACATAGCAGTTAGTACTCTCTAGATCAGATTTCATGCTTGGATTAGTTAAAACATAACATGTGACAAATAGGGTTAAAATAGGGTTCTTTTGCAAGCAAAGTGTGTTAATAAGTAGATAGAGGATTTCATGTTACTTTATAAGCATTTTTAAATTCAGTCTTTCATTCCTGCAAATAGGCAGCTTTTCTTTTGTATCATGATAGCAAAGGAAGGACACATTGTATGATGCACATATAGTGTCGATACCTCTTAAGTTTGTATGAACCCTGGGTTGATAATTAAAGTCGGTAGCCTTGGGAGTTGCAGCATTCTTGTTGCAATACCGAGGCTCATCAGTTACTGCAAATTCCGTGTTGAATTCTTAAATAGTTTTCGTTTTACTCCTGCACCTTGCTAGGGTGGAAGGGCCCTCCTCTTTAGCAAGGATCACGGTGTTAATAGGATATTTTTTTTATGTGTTAGTGTGGATTTCTTATTATTGTTGCACACGTTTCATTGTGGGATACATACACTTCTGCTTTCAAATTTATTGTGTGTTGTTACACAGGTTAATCAATTCTATTTTATTTAATTATTGTTATATATTTAGTTGATAGTTTATGGTGTGCCTATCTTTATTCTGAAGTTCTTATGAAGTGTGGATTCTTTCCTTGCCGAGTGTGTTTCATTCCTACAGTGTGCCTTGTAATTCATGCAAGCGTTTATTTCCATTCTGCAAGAGTGCTTTAATTATGTAAGTGTGTTTAACGGCATCTTTCCTGTTTTACCTAGTTGTTACATGTATTGGCACAAATAGTGCAGACGTCTTTGAAATAAAACGACCTACCCCGGTTGATAATGAATAATTGTGTTTTAGTTACTTTAGGAGTGATAAAACCTCACAAACATGTTTCCGATGTTGTCGGGGAAGGTTGTCAATGATATAGTCATCCAACGCTTTCTTTTGAATTTCATTTTGATAGAGTGTCTCTAATTTTATAGACGTCGGGCAGTAAGACGAGAGGTAAGAACCTGCACATCTCTCTAACATACCTGAGTGGGCTCACCACTGTAATAATTAGGACACTTAGGGTGTGCAAATAATTACACATTGGGTCCATGTGTAGAATGTATGAGTGAAGAAGAAGAAAAAAGTAGGAACCCTAATAAACCTACAGAAAAAAGGGGTTGAAAAATAATAATAATAATAATAATGATTAAGGGAGAGTAACATTTATCCAAGAATTGATCTCAAAAGTAGAAAGGGAGAAGTCAACACCACATAGGGATGTGAGAAAAACAGGCCCACAGAAATTTGTTTCTTCTACATTAAAATCAGGAGTATCTGGTTCCTCTGTTTTAGGACCCCATTTTCCTCAAACTAGCCTACAAACTCCCAAATTTGTAAACTCAACTCAGGAACAACAAGGAGAAACTAGTGGCCAGGATTTTGGATTAGAAGGACAAGGGGAAACTAGTGGGAAATATCAAGAACTAGAATTGGAAGAACATTCTTTCACTTTCCAATACCCAGACTCAGGCAGTGCAGTAAAACAGCCAGCCCTAGAACAATCCAAGAAATTATCACAAGAATCCCTATCTACAGAACATTCGTCCGAGAAATATTTAGAAGGATACTTACCAGAACAAGAATCAAGAGAATTTCCAATGGGGGATAACAAAAAAAATAACGGGATAGATGCCACTATTAACACTTTTTAATTTCCAATAAGTGATATAAGGGGAGAAGTCCCCATTAAAAGTATCCCTCTATCAGCCCTTCCATATTTCCAGGGATTGACTCTAGAAGATCCCGATACTTTTCTATTTGAGTTTGATGTTATGTGTAGGAGTTATGACTACGCTTTAGATGCTAAAAGCTAAAACTATTTCTTTCCACTCTAAAAGGAGCAACATTAAGATGTTTTATGGGACTAGGTTCTTCCACTATCCGAACATGGGGATATCTAAAGACTATGTTTCTAGAAAAATACCACGACTATTTGCAAACCAGATATTTAAGAGAGGAGATATTCAGAATGACGCAGAAGGAAGAAGATAACTTGGAAGATTACGTGGAATGGTTCCATTATAATCTACAAAGGTTCAAACATAGCGATCTGGCTCCAAAGATTTTGAAAATAATATTGATTTGAGGGATGAGAGGTGACTAAATTGACATGTTGAACCTGTTAGGAAAAGGAGATATATCTCAGAATCCATACAATGATATAATAAAACTTTTATTAAGGTGTTTGCGAGGATCATCATGAGGGAGAAGCATGGCACGAGATGCCTCTGTTAAAATACAGAAATTCCCAAATGGAGGTGTGACCGGAGCTAAGCTTGGTAACCTGTTTGAGAATCTCAAGACCGATCTTCTCAATACCTTATCCACCCAATTGACTACAACACAAGTGAAATAGACAAAGGATGAAGCTGATAAGGCCTTGGTCGTGTTCTTACCAAAACGTAAAGAGAAACATTCCCTGAAGGAATGCAGAGTCAACAACATTAACTTGTGCAATCTTCCTGACATGGAGCATTCTACAGGCTATTGTCCAAAGCTCCCAAGATTGAAGGTTGAACTCAAGGAATCAGGCGAGGAGGCTCAGTCTTCTTACTTTATTGGGTCTAGGAAGCCTTGACAACCACGACCATCAGGTATGTCTCAAGATTTTTCTTTCAATTCGTGGAATAATGTATATAATACTCAACAATTTCCATGGCAGTATCCCACTCCCCCTCCAGCTCAATTTCCTTCACCATGGAACTAATGGTCTCCTTCTCCACCTTTCAGTATCCTCCATCTCAATCATACTCTTGGCCTCATAATTGGAGGGGAAACTCTTTAGGCCCAGTCCCTCCTTTGTTACCAATGCAACAACAATTACAACTTCTGCCTATTTCATCATCTGCTACCACTCCTCCCATACATCCCCAATTACATGTACAATCTAACCCTAACCCAAATAATAAGGCAGCTCAGAATATAGAAGCCCCCACTTCTTTCCAGACTTACTACATTACCCCTGTTGAATGCAATGAGATCCACCTTCGATCAAGAAAAGTAGTAAACTAAAAAACCTCCCCTATCATTACTGAAGAGGAATGTGAATCACCTAGGGATGATCCTGTGGATTTTTACGAAACTGCTATACCTATAACAATTGATTCAAATAATGCTGACACGTCTATAACAGTAAATCCAACTACCATAGTGACAAAGGACCCTCCATATCCCCAAATATTAGCTGAATCTAGGATGATTCCACAACCCGAATCTGATTTTCTCAGAGAGTTGAAGAATCTACACATAAGGACTCACTTGTTGCAAGCCATTAAGAATGTCCCCATCTATGCGAAAACAGTAAGATACCTATGTGTTAGGAAACCCGAAAGGAATCCCAAAGATCATGTTACCATCCATGTGATGGGAAAATTGTAGGAACTAATGACCGGTCAGCCTCTTTTGGATAAATACAATGACCTAGGGAATCCTATAGTCATTTTTTATATTTATGAGAATCCCATTTCGAACACATTAATTGATTTAGGGGTAGAAATCAATGTAATGACTAAGGAAATCTTTACCACTTTAGGGTTGCACGGGCTGAGATAAACACCTACAATGCTAGAACTAGCAGATAGGTCACGTGTTAAACCTGAAGGAGTGGTGGAAGACATAGTCGTCACAGTAGATTCCTAGAGGTACCCAGTAGACTTTCTTATTTTGCAAGCCAAGTCAAATCTGGGGGTACATCCCCTGGTATTAGGAAGGCTTTGATTGGCGACTACAGGCACATTTATAGGTTGTAGGTCGGCCTTCATGACGATTTTAGATGGACAAGCCACAAAGAACCTCAACCTCTATCCTCCTGCAAAACCAAGTAAGGATTTGGAAAATCCCTTATGGGATGAATTTGAACCTGAATCAGATCATTCCTAGCCACTCCTCACTCTTGGAAAATCCCAGTATTTTAAGAATGAAACAAAGGATGACATTATCAATGGATTTATCAGTGATTCTCTTGTTGTGACTTCTATTGAAGATTTAGGTGTAGAAGATACCATGGAAGACTTGAGTCTAGAACATATGAAAACTACCCCTAATCTCAAGAGAATCTCAGTTGAAATAGAGCCAAGCAAAAATCTAAATATTAATCCTAATCTAACTCCCAAACAGAACATGATGTTGTTACAACTATTACAAATACATAAAAAGGCATTTGCATGGGATTACATAGACATGAAAGGCATTCACCCCAGCCTGTGTACCCACCACATCTACTTGAAAGGAGACTACAATCCAGTTAGGTAGCCACAACGACACATGAACCCAACACTTAAAGAAGTAGTAAAAGAAGAATTGCAAAATCTTCTAAATGCCAACTTCATTTATCCCATCTCTGACAGCCAATGCGTATCTCCACTTGTTATTGTTCCTAAAAATAATGGCAAGTGGAGGGTCTGTGTAGATTACAGAGAACTTAACAAAGCCACTCAAAAGGACCATTTTCCTTTGCCATTTATAGATCAAGTCCTTGACACCTTATCTAGAAAAAAAATATTTTCATTTCTAGATGGGTTTAGTGGTTATAATCAGATACAGATTGCCCTAGAGGATAAGGATAAAACCACCTTTACTTGCTCATGGGGGAATTTTTCATACAAATTTCTCCCTTTTGGACTTTGTAATGCACAAGCAACCTTCATGAGTGAAATATTGGGGATATTTGTGGATTTGCTAAATGATTGTTTAGAAGTATTTATGGATGACTTTACACCTTATGGTGATGGTTTTCAAACAACATTAACCAATATCGAAAAAGTGCTAGAGCGATGTGAATGAATTAATCTTGGTTTAAGCACCGAAAAATGTCACATGATGATGAATGAAGGAATTGTGCTTGGGCATTATATTTCTGCTGCAGGAATAAAAGTAGACCCTGCTAAGATAGAAGTAATTCTGAAAATTCCAACTCCCAAAACATATAAGGAATTATGTAGTTTTTTGGGACATGCAAGGTATTACAAAAGGTTTATAGAAAAAATTTAAAATTGCATCTCCATTATTTTATCTGCTTACTAAAGATGTGAATTTTTTTTGGACATGGAAATGTGAACATGACTTTACAGAGTTAAACCAGTGTGTATCAGTAGCCCCTGTTTTGTGAGGACCAAACTAGGATCTGTCATTTCATATAGAACCAGATGCATCTAATACTGCTATAGGAATTGCGTTAGGTAAACTAGAAGACAAGAAGCCATATGCCATCTAATACATCAGAAAGAATCTAACTCCAGCAAAGGTAAATTATATGGTTATAGAAAAAGAGTTTCTTGCAATAGTGCATGCCATTAATAAATTTAGGCACTACATTACATATTATCAAATATTTGTGCATGCTGACGACTCTGCCATTCGTTTCTTAATGAATAAACTTGTTACTAATGGTAGGGTTACACGTTGGTTGTTGTTGTTACAAGAATTTGACATAACAATCTTAGATAAACCTGGAAAAGATAATGTAGTGGCTGATTTTCTTTCTATGCTAACTTTTAATAGTGATTGCATGCTCGTTGAGGATTATTTTCCAAATGAATATCCTTTTTCTATTTCAAATCACTCACCGTGGTATGCATACATAGTTAACTAACCTTGCTACAGGGAGATTTTCACAATATTTGTCCTCAAAAGAAGATAGGAAGATTGTTCAGCAAAGTGCAAGATACTCTTAGGTAAAAGTGTAGGTTTTAACCCTGTATAGAAATTACCTGCATACAAATTCTAAAACACAGAAAATAAACAATGCGAGAGCATAACACATAAAACACATATACACAAAGATTTTCCCCTGGATTCCAAAACCGGGACTACCAGCTTGATTTTTCATTATGTTCCTTTCAATATTACAATACATGTATATACATGTCGAAGCATCCAATACCATGAACCGAAAACCATTGCGCCCAAAACCATGTGTGAAAACCATGCACAAAACTATAGGTAGGTCGCCCACCTAATATAGGGTCCAAAAACATTTTCCCTGGGGCGCTACCTTGGACCCTGTAGACGGGGGCTAACCACCCCCCTTGAACCCCCTGTGACCCCCCCCAGTTGCGCAGTCGGCACAACGAAGGGGGGGGCTCCACCCCCACTCTAACCCCCCGGTTAACTAGGGCAGCTAGTTGTGGAAATAATATAACACAACCCAACATTCTCCCACTTGTTGTTTTCTTTCCACAGGTAGCCACAGGAGAGCTTAGTCATTTATCTAGCCCTGCAATGCCCATTGTTTCTCTACACCAAGAGAACTTCTCAGAGCTCACAGATTTTGTCAATGCATCTATAGTATTCTTCGAAGTGTCCACCTTTACCAGCAACATCTTTTTGTCTTCTATCATATCCCTCACAAACTGATACTGAACATCAATGTGCTTTGTCTTTGAATGATAAGCAGGGTTCTTTGCCAAGAAAATTGCATTTTGGCTATCACAGTCTATCCTTATAGCTCCCTGTACTAACCCCATACTTGAACACAGTCTCTACAACCAAACTGCTTCCTTGCTTGCATGAGTGGCTACCATGTATTCTGTCTCTGTAGTTGATAGTGCCACTACAGATTGTTTCTTACTCATCGAACTGACTGCACCTCCAAATAGGTTAAACACATACCCACTTGTAGATCTTCTCTGATCCAGATCTATAGCCCAGTCTGCATCAATAAAGCCATGAATATCCAACACTCTGTCCAATCCTAGTCTTCCTTGGTAGTACAAACCATAATCACTAGTGCCACGCAAATACCTGAAAACCCGCTTCACTGTTGTCCAGTGCTCCTTCCCTGGTTTTGGCATAAAACTACTCAATACTCCCACTGCATGTCCAATGTCTGGTCTAGTACAAACCATCGCATACATCAAGCTACCGACTACACTTGCATATGGAACACGGTACATGTCCTCTTCCTCTTCTTGTGTCTTGGGACACTGTTCAGTAGATAACTTCACACCTATAGGAATAGGAACCTTCACCGGTTTACTATCTTACATATTAAACCTCTACAATATTGTCTCGACATACTTCCTCTGGTTTAACCAGAGCTTCCTCTTTGCCCGATCTCTTTTAATTTCCATGCCTAAAATATAGTTTGCAGCACCAAGATCTTTCATGTCGAATTTGGAGGAAAATTGGGTCTTCAAATCCTGGATAATTTCTTTGTCATTTCCAACCATCAACATATCATCCACATACAAGACCAAATAAATAACACGGTCACCAATCAATTTAAAATACGCACAGTGATCTACTTTGCTTCTGGTGAAGCCAAGTCCCCGTATAAATGTATCAAATTTCTGATACCGCATCCCTGGTGACTGTTTTAACCCATACAGAGACCTTTTTAACTTGCATACCAGTTCTTTCTTACCCTTCACCACAAAGCCTTAAGGTTGCTTCATGTAGATCTCCCCTTCCAGATCCCCATGAAGAAATTTTGTCTTCACATCCATCTGTTCTACCTCAAAATCAAAAGTAGCATAAACAGATAAAAGTAATCTAATAGAAGCTACCTCGGCAACAGGAGAACAAATATCACCAAAATCAATTCCCGACACCTAGGAATAACGTTTTGCTACCAACCGAGCTTTGTATTTCTCCACCTTTCCTCCTGCATTTGTCTTCTTCTTGAACACCCATTTGCTGCCAACGGGTTTCCTTCCAGTCGGCAACTCCGCCAGATCTCAAGCCTCATTTTTGGGCAAAGATGCCATTTCATCAACCATGGCCTCTTTCCAAAGTTTTCCATCCTCTGAATCTATTGCTTCCTTCATAGTTCTGGGATCATCATCAGTAATAGATAAAGCAAAATTTGAACAAAAAGAAGATGGACTATACCTTTCTGGCTGCCTTCTTTCTCGAACTGATCTTCTCACAACCGGAGTTTGTGCTCCTTCGTCTGTTGATTCTTCTTCTACTATAGAGTCTAATTCATCTTCCTTTAGCTCAAACTCTATCTCTTAGGTTCCTTTGAAGGGAATTCATGTTTGATAACATCTTTCACCTCTCTAAACACTACATCTCGACTGTACACAACCTTCCTTGTTACTAGGTTCCAAAGTTTATAACCCTTTAAACCATCCTTATACCCAATAAAGATGCACTTTTCAGATTTACTATTCAACTTTTCTCTTTTCTCCTTTGGAACATGTACATATGCATCACATCCAAATACCCTCAGATGTGAAAGAGAGGTTTCATTACCAGTCCATACCTCTTGTGGATACTTATCCTCCAACGCTGATGAAGGTGATATGTTGACTCGGTAACATGCAGTCTCTACCGCCTCTGCCCAGAATTCTTGTCCTAACCCGGCACCACTGAGCATGCTTCTTGCCCTTTCCAGCAACGTCTTGTTCATTCTTTCTACAACTCCATTTTTCTCAGGTGTGTATGGAGTAGTCTTCTGCCATGCTATACCACACTTCTTATAGAATTCTTCAAATTCCTTCTTGAAAAACTCTCCACCATTATCTGTCCTCAGCACTTTTATCTTCTTCTCTATCTGGTTTTCCACCAGAGCCTTAAATTATTTAAACCTATCAAAGACTTCAGATTTCTTCTTAAGGAAATATATCCATGTATTCCTTGAGAACTCATCTATAAATCATACATAGTACATAGACTTACCCAGTGATGGAACCTTCACAATTCCAAACACATCACTGTGCACAAGCTCTAATATTTGTTTCGCCCTCTTACCACCAAAGGGGAAACTCACCCGATTTTGCTTCTCATATGCACAATTTTCACAGAAATCAAAATCTAGAGATCTATTAGTCATACCTTTACCATGAATTATTTGAAGGCCCTTCTCTCCAATATGTCCAAGCATTTGATGCCATATTATGGTCTTTTCTCCAGAGACCACTCGATTTTCTGCTCCACTTTCAGGAACCACAGAACTGTTGCACCCATCAATAATAGTGCAACCTTGCAGCTTGTACAGAGTTCCAATCCAAACTCCCCACACCAATACCAGTGCTCCCCAAACCATATTATAGGTATCTTTCTCGAACACTGTTTTCACACTGGCATCATCCAGCTTGCTTACAGAAATTAGATTTCTAGCTAATGCAAGAATATGCAGAACACCCGAAAGTGTTCCAATCCTTCCACCTTGCAACATCAACTTGACTTTTCCGCAACCAACGATTCTAGCCATCCTATCATCCTCGAAGAAGACATCACCACCATCATATTTCTCATACTAGCAGAACCACTCTCTATGGGGAGTGAAGTGAAAGGATTCACCTGAGTCAATCAACCATGCCTCATGATCTACATGTGTACTTGAAGAAGCCAAGTACACATCTCCACCTTCATCTTAGGTGGCTTTCACCTCTACAGAAGGAGCATCATCAAATTCCTTTCCTTTATCAGGAGCTTTAGATTTACAGTCCCTTTTGTTGTGCCCTTCCTTTCTGCATTTCCAACACACCTTTACAAGTTTTCCTGGAGATTTAGATCTCCCTCTAAATTTAGATCTCCCACTCGATGACTTATTTTTGTTTCTGTTCTAGGACCTTCTTCATATAGACAAGGCATCACCATTTTGGCTCTCCCTATTTTTCTGTCTCATCTCCTTCATTAGCAAGGATGAGACTATTTCATCAAACTTCAAAGCAATTGCATTGCTACCTATTATAATAACCAAACTATCCCGTGAATTTGGTAGAGAACACAACAAATTGATGCACTTATCTTCATCTGAAATTTTAATATCAACATATAATAACTGACTTACCATAGTATTAAATGTGTTTAGATGCTTTGTCACCGAGTCTCCATCTTTCATCCTTAGGTTGTACATATTTTTCTGTAGGAACAGTTTATTCACTAGAGACTTAGATCGATATAAAGACCCTAACTTGTCCCACAAAGCCTTCGCCGTAGCTTCCCCTGATACATTCAACAATACTGAATCTGAAACACACAATCGTATTGTGCTCTTTTCCTTCATATCCAACTTCTTCCATTCTTCATCGAACACTCTCATTGGTTTAGTACCCAGATCTACCACAATCCACTAATCTTTATCCACCAACAGATCCTCCATCTTGAGTTTCCACAACTCAAAACTCTGACCATTAAATTTCTCGATCTCTATCTTTCCACTGCTTGCCATCTTCTTTCACCACCAAAATCGATCCCACAGATCTCCCACTGAATAGGGTCCACCAGAGGCCCGAGCAAAACCCCTCAGCAACAAAGGTGTCCCCTTTAAGCCAAAACAACTCTGATACCAAATGTAGGTTTTAACCCCATACAAAAATTACCTGCATACGAATTCTAAAAGACAAAAAATAAACAATGCGAGAGTATAACACATAAAACACATATACATAGAGATTTTCCCCTGGATCCCAAAACCGAGACTACCAACTTGATTTTATTATGTTCCTTTCAATGTTACAATACATATATATACATGCCAAAGCATCCAAAACCATGAACCGAAAACCATCCCACCCAAAACCATGTGCGAAAACCATGCACAAAACTATAGGTAGGTCATGGAAAGAATATAACATAACCCAACAAGAAGGACACCTCTACTACACATGGCCAAATCATCAAATTAGGCGTTATGTGAGAGAGGATGAGATTTTTGACATCCTCAGAGCCTGTCATGAGGAACCTTGCGAGGGACACTTTGCTGACAAGAGGACGGGGCATAAAGTGCTTTCCACAAGATATTATTGGCCTACCATATTCCAGGATAAAAAGAAATTTGTGAAGGGATGTGATAGCTGTCAGAGAATGGGTCAACCACTTCGGTTAGATGAAATGTCGTTACAACCTCAAATAGTCTTGGAACCATTTGAGAAGTGGACCTTAGACTTTATAGGACCAATTAATCCTTCATCTCAATAGAAGTCCTACATTCTAGTATGTACAGATTATGTCACAAAATGGGTTGAAGCAAAGGCACTAACCAGGGAAACTAAACAGGTTGTTTCATATTTCTTATTTGAAGACATTTTTTTTCGCTTTGGAGTACCTCGAGAAATAGTGACAGATGGAGGACCACAGTTCACATCTCATTTGATCCAGAGGTTAGTTGATAAATTCAGGATTTGTCATAGAATCACCTCACCACATCATCCATAGTCAAATGGTCAAGTGGAGAGAACTAATAAGGTTATTGAAGGAATTCTCACTAAGATTGTAGCTAGCCACCGGAGGAACTGGGCTGATAAACTTCCAGAAGCACTGTGGGCATACAGAACTACATGGAGAAATACTACTAGATTTTCACCATATGAATTGGTGTATGGTAAAAACCCATTATTTCCCATTGAGTTCGAAATAAAAACACTCAGAACAGCATTGCAAGTGAACCTGGATTTGACTACAGCTTAGAAACATCGGTTGAACCAGTTAAATGAACTAGATGAGAAGAGATTGGATGCCATCCAACAAACATACATCATCCAGTGGCAGAGGGCTAAGTGGCATGACAAGTTTATAAAAAATAAGGTGTTTCAAAAAGGCAATTGGGCTCTACTGTATGATTCATGATTCAAAGACTTCAAGGGGAAGCTCTGCACCAGATGGCTAGGTCCTTATGAGGTAGATACAATCTTTGACAATGGGACCGTGAGATTAATTACCATAGACAATGCGAAAGTTCCATTGCTTTCAATGGGCATCGTCTTCGGTTATATCATAAACCAAACTCAAAGGATTCATTTATCAACATTGTCTCTAGATTTGAACTTCAAGTTATGAGGGCAGGGGAAAATTATCCAGTGTTGTCAAATTATTATTTTCCAATAAGTGTAGCAGTTGAAAACCAACTTTTGTTGGAAATTGATACATTAATATATATATATATATATATATATATATATATATATATATATGATTAAATCTGCCTATGAAATCCTCTTGTGGGGCACGGATAGATAGTTGTACCAGCGAAAAACCACTTTATGGAAGCTCATACACATTTTCCTTTTAATAAATTATGTAAACATCATGATGTTACACATATGTCATAGATGTCATGTTGTTACAAGCCCATTTTATTCATTTCATTGTATTATTCTGAGAATTCTTTTGTGGGAACAAATTGTAATGCCTTCAAAGGAATACATTATTGTAATAAAGTACTGCTGCAGATTGATTCAACCATCATGGAGAAATTATTTTGTTGTTACATCTGTAGCAGCCGATCCGATGGAGACAACTATAGCATGGAACCAATTGTAGTTGTCTGCTTCAATAATCACCATCACCAGCACTCTGCTGTTGGTATCAATCAAATCACCCTCCGGTAAGTCATTAAAAAAATAATGTTGTTTTTTTCTTTATTTAGCAATTATGGCAGTTAATACGTCATTTCATTTTGACGGTCGAGGACAATCTTTGCATTTTAGTTTGGGGGAGGGGAATCATTTTTGGATTCATGACATAACCCGATTTGAAGTGACAATACCTGTTAATCATTACCACCTTTCATGACTGATCATCTCATTAATTCGAACTGTATCCAAGTCAGATTTTCACACCTTTGAATTAATGATGAAACGATAACCTGTATCGCACAATTTTCTGACTTGATATCCTTTCCTATCGCCCTAATATCTGCCTTGACGTAGCTTTGCACCCTCATTGCAAAGATTTTTCAAGAATTGTGACAGCAAGCAGGTGAAAGTTCATAGTGATTGTTGCAACAATTAGTGAAGGGTCTATAACAACGAAGGATGGGAGGAGTAGAAATAAGGCATGAACCGATTCCATCAAGGCTTTGGAAAAATGCTCGGAAGCATATCAAATTTTTATAGAAGCAGGATGGATCAAGTTTTTAAACCGACTCAGGGATTCAGATGAGAGTTTTGCTTTGGAATTTGCTCGAAATCTGAACAAGAATCGAACTTAGGTCAGAGGCAAAAGGCTAGAGATTATGGAGGAAGTGATTGCTAGAGTAACAACACTTCGACCTAAAGGAAGAGGTGGTTCAACTGAAAAATTAATGACCCATCCCTTAAAGTTGAATTCTTGTAGGGAGAAGAAATGTTGGTTAAGAAGGGAAGAGAAATTGATCGCCTTTCCCTTCCTCAGTCGTGGAACAATGTTGCCTTGTTCATTATCAAGTACATTACATGTGAGGGGTGCTCGACAATAGTTTTCAACTATCATTTTCTGTTGTTGAGCCATCTTCGGCATGGGCAACTGGTTAATCTTCCCCATTTTCTATTGGAGAATTTGAAACACATGGTTGCCTCGGTAAAGGTAGCATCGCATCCATAGGGCTGCATTACCAATCATGGCCTCATAAAATTGATCGTAATGGAAGCTCTAGAGTAGCAAGGAAGAAATTGGGAAGATTTTATCAGTGAAGGAACAGAAACCCCATGATAGAGACAAGCTAAAACTCCTACATATTCTCTAGGGGAAGTTGATACAATTAAAAAGCAGGGATAGTCTTCAGGAATTAGAGTTAAGAAGAGGTTATTTAAGAAACATGTGGGTGGTAGAATACTGAAGAAAAGGTTTAAGTTTGGTACTCAACCAAAACCCTTGCCACCGCCCAAGAAGAAACTAGGCAAGCAAAAAGAACAAAAGGGGAAGCAAGAAGAGACAAAGAAGCAGAAGAAGAAGAAGAAGAAACATACCAAGAAGGAAGACACTTCTTCATCAAGTAAGAACAAAACCCTAACTTTTCTGCTTAAAATTAAGAAGCTAGAAGTAGAAAATAAGGAATTAAAGTGGCAATTAGGAGGTAGAAAAATGAAAACAAAGGTTCTGGGTCTCGATACATTGGCTGAGGTTGTTGATAAGTTGGGATCAAAAACCACATAGGGGCCTTTATGTATAGCATGTTATGAGGGTTTGGAAATAGTAGGATATAAGATTGCATTGCAAACACCATCTCAGAAGAAACCCAAACAAAACCATGGGAGGTTGACACACAAGAACCCGTTGACGTTGTTGCTGACACACAAGAACCAGTAGTTGAAATAGAGCACCCCATTTAACTTGGAAACTGATACACAAGAACCTGTCAACGATGTTGCTGATACACAAGAACTAGGAGTTGATACAGAGGTTTTTAAGGAAGAAAAATTGAGATTTGTTCCACAAGAACCTATCAACGAAGCTATTGATACACAAGAACCAACAACTAAGGTAGAGCAACTCAAAACACGAGATGTTGTTACACCCTCTATGTAACAGCCCTAGTGAAAATTCCATGTAAAAATATATAAATACCACGGATGATGGGACACATATTCCAAGTTGAATGTTGGGAAAGACATCCTAGTGGGTGTTCATTTGGTTGTGTATGGCTAAGGAAATTGGCAAAGGCAATGGCTAAGGCATTAAAGAGGCAGAAAGGTATTTTGGCACATTTATTTATGAAAATAATGGAAATTAGGAGAAAAGGAAGGTGAAAGGTCACATTTTGCATGTGAGGATGAAATTGAAGGAAAATAATGGAAAATGAAGAAAATAGAAGCCTCATTAATAAAAATCCTTATGAGGATCAGTGGGCAAGATTTGGTTGGTTTAGTTTTGAAGCTCTCTCATTATTCTCTCTCTCTCTCTCATACTCTTGGTTACTTAGAATTTTCTTGGAGCACTTTGGCATTGGAGAAAGAAAGGAAAAGAAGGCAAGAGGAAGCAAAGATCAAGTAGGGAAAGGCAGGATCAAGCAGCTACAACAGGCTTCATTGCAGGTATCAACTTGCATGTGTATTTTCCTTGCTAGATTTGGCATGCATGGGATTGCATGTGTATTTTCCTTGCTAGATTTGGCATGCATGGTATTGCATGTGTTTCTTTTTCTACCATGGCATGGGTTTTTCTAGGTGTGACAGTATTTTCAGCCTAACCTTGCCATTTCCTGATAGCTTTGATGAGATGGGTTCTCTCATGCGTTTTGTGGGGGATGGCCGAATTGGATTCAAAGCTGAGTGGGGTGGATCTCCGAATTGACAAACACATGGTGGTAGTGGTCCCTGAACCGGACTGAGGATGCACGAAGCCACTGGCCTAGTAACCCCTGAATTGGACTGTGGGTTGCGTAAATCTAGATTGTGTGCCTTGGTGGGCCTAGGAATCCTTGCCAGTGAATGGCGGGATATACAGTAAAGCCAAGAGGTGGATTTTCTCTCCGTTGGGCCTAGTGATTCTAGGATGGAATGCATAGTAAATCCTGGAGAGTATGTCTCGGTGTAGGGCCTAGTGATCCCTGGATCAGACTGTGGATGCACGGTAAAGCCTGAGAGACTAGGAAGCACTCAAATTCCTCACGGTGTAGGTGGAGAACTCCGGTGGCATCCACATTAATTGGTGTTTTTTAATGTGTTCTATGAGACCCACATTCATGATTGGAATATGGCATGGGGGCGATTGGCTGAAGAGAGACTTGGCTCAACCAATCTATGGTCAGGTGGAATGTGGTAGTCCCATCACCAGTTGGTTCATTGCATTTATTAATGCAAAAATTCATTCCCTTGATTTTCATGTGAAAATGTACTGATATATATATATGGATTTTGATGGTTGATATGTTTATTGTATTTATGTTCCCATTATGTTGTTTATATGCACAATTACCTTAGAGGTTGTTACACTCTACTACTGTTGCACATAAAACAACACAGGACCTTGAAGCAGGTTGCCATTCAGAAAGACTTCTGTTGATATCAGAATTGGAGAATTGGAAGCAAATGGCACTTTCCCTAAAAAAGGGAGTGATTTATTTGGAAGAACATCAGAGGGCTATTCATACCCTTAAGGATCAATGGGTTGAAGAGTTGCTGATAGAAGAGTTGATAAAGCGGGAAACGAGGAAGCTGAGATGGAAAAGGAATAACAGAGACAACAATTACAACAAGAGGTCAAGAAGCTGACTGAAGAGAAAGGTAAAATGTATGAGTTATCCCTAAGCCTTTTAGGTTGCAGGATTCCATCTCTGTTCTACTCGATATTCTTGTGGGAGAAAATTTTATCTTTTCCATTTGAGAGCCATCCATGAGAACAGACCCTACAAGATCATTTCCACTAAAACTTTTATGGATGTACTTCGCTCATGTGATTTCGATGAGCAGAGTTTTTTATGCAAATTCTTCCTGCATGATATATTTGTTGAGCATTCTAGCATGTAGATGGTTGGAGACCCTTCCCCTACATTGGAGATTTGCAGCTACGAGATTTTATACCTTTCAAGAGAAATCAAATTGATTGGCACCTCACCATAAAATCATATGTTATGAATGAAGACAAGGAAACCCTGAAGATAAGACTAGAACCTGATATGGTCGTTGCTATGAGGCATGAATTCAAAAATTTTCTCAGTAAACCTGACATGGTAGAACAACTATCCCTCTATAGGAGAAGGATTGTTGGGTTTTGCCTTAATATTTATGAACAATTGAAAAGTAAAGCATTAGTTGGAAGCCTGAAATGATGGGAATCTTGTAGTGAAACACTAAAAGCAGGGGATCCCTTTGGGTACCCCAATTTCGTGATAGTTGTTACTCAAGTCCCTGAATATGTACGAATTGTCAAAATGATGGGAGCTTTCTGGATGGGGCTCAAATTCAAGTTTCCTCTAATTTGGCTTTTGATTGAGAAATACTAGCCTCACTTCCACCTAAGCAAGTATGATGAATGTTCCTGGACACATCGGCTCATGTCTACCCAGGGGTATAGGAAAGACGATGAAGACACTCTCGACACCTATGATTTCACCAAACTACATTAACAACGTGACAATGTCACAATAGATGAGGACCCTGAACATTCTGAAGAATCTGCATGAGGACATGTTGTGGCTTCAGTTGGGGGGTGATGTTGGGTGCAATATTTGAGCATATTTCATGCATCCTTTTATCCATTTTTGGCCATTTTCTCTCATTGAACCTATAATTTCCCCAATACAATGTCACTCCCTCTAATAAAGAAGCAACCCTTTTATTTGACATATTATTATCCTATTCCCTGCTAAGTATTGAACGAAACAATGCTTTCTTTGGGATGACTAACTAAGGTATCTTTGGAAGAGTTCTTTTGAATGTTTTTCTTTCAGGTGTTTCCATAACTACTGATAGCCATGGGTGACCAGTTGTTGCCATTACTTGTTTTTACATGGTGTGAGTTTACACCCTGGGTTTCACATTTCATGTTGTTACACCACAAAGTTGCTATTACACTACGAATTGTCAACACTGTAGCCACCATTTTCAAAGACAGTTGTCAAGGGAAGCACGAAGTAATTTAATGCAGACATTTAAGAAGATATAAGAAATTACAATTGTGTCTAAATAAGAGTGGTGTATCCATAACAAATCTTTATTAAAAGCAGTTTGTAACAATTTCTATCTTTTTATTATTTCTGTTAGCTTAATTAGCATGAGAATTGCAAGATTCTCATGACTAATTCGTTTCCCTAATTTTGGGGCTTTGTAAAGACTTTATAAAAGAGCTTAGTCTCATGAGAAGGGGACGATGACAGACATTTGATCTTGTACTTTCCGCTATTTTAATACAAGCATATATCTGGTGATGTTACTACAAATTTCGTGTTGAATTCTTAAATAGTTTTCATTTTACTCATGCACCCTGCTAGGGAGGAAGGGCCCTCCTCTTTAGCAGGGATCGCAATGTTAATAGGATATTTGTTTTTTATGTGTTAGTGTGGATTTCTTATTACTGTTGCACATGTTTCATTGTGGGATAGATACACTTCTGCTTTTAGATTTATTGTGTGTTGTTACACAGGTTAATCAATTCTATGCTATTCAATTGTTGTTATATCTTTAGCTGATAGTGTATGGCGCACCTATCTTTATTATGAAGTGTGGATTATTTCCTTGCCGAGTGTGTTTCATTCTTGCAGCATGCCTTTTAATTCCTGCAAGTGTGTATTTCCATTCTGCAAGAGTTCTTTAATTTCTGCAAGTGTGTTCAATGACATCTTTTCTGTTTTACCTGGTTGTTACATGTATCAGCACAAATAGTGCAGACGTCTTTGAAATAAAAAGACCTACCCTAGTTGATAATTAATGATTGTGGTTTAGTTACTTTAGGAGTGATAAAACCTCACAAACATAGACAATGAAGTATGACAAGATTCCCACCTCATATTATCAAAAATTAAGGCTTTAAAGGGGGGCATAATTCTTTGGTTGAATTGAAGGAGGCATGTGACAAAATACTACTAGTTTCACATGGAGATAAATAAGTGAAATATATTTTGAATAGTTAAATTATAAACGAATTTAAGGTTTATGTATTTTAAAATAATTATAATTATTTTTTTTTAACAGTAATGAGTACATTCCACTAGGCACAATCGGTAAATTCATAGAAACGGTTGCCACTATTCCACCTAGTAGAACCAATATTTCATAAATACCACAAGGGCCTCATATCTCCTAAGACTTGAACCCACGCTACTTGGGACACAAATTGTGGACCATACCATTTGAGCTAAGTTCCTTTGACTCAAATAATTATAATTTTTATTGTAAGTGCATGAAGATGTTGTTATGGATGATATGTTTATTACTAAGGTTGTTTTTGGTGATTAGTGAAAGGTTGACCATACCACCATGTATTTACATTGGGTACTATTCACAATACTAAATTGGATGTTTCATCAATTTTTTGTATTTTTTATGTTCTATAATATGAACAATATGACTTATAAGTGGTTTTCTTTTATTATAGATGTGGGTCCTACTCAACCATGCACATAGAGGCATATTTTGCATTCTCAATAACAATGCACATTTAGACAGCAAGAACATCAACATAATATTAGTACTTTTGGTGATATTTTATTTTGTATTTGATTGGTATATAATGTTATTTTAATTTGCATATGAGCTTTTTCCTTCTCATGGTTGGCCATTACTAGAAAATCAAGAATTATTAAACTCAAGAAACTTTCAAGTAGTAAGGGAAATTCCACACCCTGAGCCAATTAATGGTTTATAATTAGATTTTCGTTGAATTCTTATATTTTTTTCTCATATGCATATCGAATCATATGTTAATCAATCTTTGTGGTTTCCATTGCAAGTGAATTTTGATAAAATAATGGATTATGAGATGAGTAAAAAATAGTACAAAGTAACGTTATATAATGTGTTCAATAAGCTTGACAAGAAGATTAGCACAACTATTGGGATGGGATCCCCAGGGGTAGAATTGAATAAACTAGTCAATTTTTGTAAAGAATTTTGTAAGAGATGTAAAGTCTCCACAAAATGTGGATGCGGAGCACGCAGATAGATAGAGTCAAGGGGCTTTAGCCCCTTGTTTTTGGTAGGCTTTGAAGACTCACCCATGAGTCGGGGGCCATGGTATTGTATTAGAAAAGCTATAAATAATTGAATCTTAGCGAGTCTTAGAGACAACTTTGAATAGAGATTGGAGTACGTTGAAGAGTTTTTGTTGTCTTGAGCAAGGGCTAAGGCAGGAAGGCTCTGTTTCCTGCGCTTAGGTAGATAAAGGGAGGCTCCTGCAACTGAGTGCATAGGAGGCCTGGATAGAGTCCGTAGCTGAGTGCATGGACCCCTAAAGTTGTGTGCGCAGGGTAAGAAGAGTCTTTAATCGGTGAATTGAAGATCAATAAAGACAACTTTTTGAAGAATTGTTGAGTGTTTCCATTGTATCTGTTTATGTTATATGTTATCGATTAATGATATGTTTTATGAAAGAATGATTGAATGTTACACGAATTTACTAAATTTGTCTTAATAAGGTATGAAATGAATGCTTAGCCACTTCCGTGAAGTTACAGGCCATTTCTCTTATGTTTTCTAATGAATTAAGTAGATCTACACGAAATCTGATCTAGGGTTGCTTGTTGATGCGCGAAATTAGGTAAATCAACCATTGAAGGTCCACAAGGACTGATCGTGGACCTTCGCCAAGGTGTGAAGTTAGCTTTAACTTAGTTACAGTAACGAGACCTAGAATTTTATCAATCTGCACAGAGGCATATCTAAGGCGTTGGAAGACATCACACTAGTCTCTGGATGCAGAAACTTGGTTCTTGCGTTCCCCAATAATGCTTCGAGTGAGACTGCAGCCTGCGCTACACAAGTTGTTTCTGAAAGGGCCAGCAATGTAGGGTTCTTTGGTTGGTGCAACTAACTCTGAACTTGGGTCAGGACCACCTAAGCCAACAATTGGTTCCATTGTCGGGACCGGGATCTTCTTAAAAGAGATGTGTGATGTCGCATCATTGGAATCCAGCTAAGAAAGAAATTGAAAAGTGGTTAGATCGGAAGATTCACGAGTTTGCAGCTCAAGAAAATAGGAATCCATGCATGTCGAAGGAGGATTGGTTTAATAGGTATCTGTATACAAAGGTACACGGAATTTTCTTTAGCACTTTCCCAATTGAATTATATGAGTAGTTAGCTAAATTGGCAAACAGTCAAGGAAGGTGGAAGCTCGACAATCTTATAGTGTGGACACCAGAATTGGTGTGAAGATTAGAGATAATCGACAATAAGATCACGCGGGCTGTCGATCACTGGCTTTATCAATTTCTGGGAGGATTTGTTACTGAATTTGCAGTAGACACATCAGTTAGCTATAGCGAAGCAGAGCGGAAATTCTTCAAAGGAACGCGAGGTAAGTACATCAAGTCATTGAATACTTGGATTAAGATGGTGTTGTGTGAAAAGCGAATAATTCCATTACCTTGATGTTCAGAGCTATGCAAAGTGGAAGATTCTTTAGAAATCGTGAAGAATCAGGAGCAGAGTATAGCCCATTGATTGGAACTCCTTCAAGGGACGATAAAGGGGCGGTGCAGACTACGCCACGAAGTGTTGTTCAGCTAATAACTCAGGGTATTCCTAGAACACATAATCCATCCACTCCACCTCCACCCCCACCTCCACTGCCACCATTCAACATGGCGAAAACAATGAAGATGTCGATCTTCAAAGGCATAGGGAGTGAAGATCCAAAGTAGTTTTGGTTTGTTGTGAATGATGTATGGACAGTGGAATAAATCATTGATGATAATATAAAGAAGGCACAATTGGTTACCACATTGCAGGATCGCGCGCTAACCTGGTACATTAAGTATTGTGCTGACAATCCTCATGCATCACTAGCAGAAACTCAGATAGCTTTGAACAAAGAGTTTAGTAAGCCTAAATCTAAGGTGCAATCAGTAAGTGAATTTAAGGAGATCCTAATGAGGGTTGAGGAGACACCTTGGAACTTTGATCAGAGGTTGAAGTGCCAGACCAAACAGGCTAACTTTCAAATCTCAAATAGCCAACATCGTGATTGGTTTATCGCATCACTTTTGCCCCATTTAAGAATTGCTTTGTCACAGCAGAAGAGAGCAAAGTAGGCAGAAGCCTTGGAGATCGCGATGAGGCTGCACACATCACCTATTCAGGATACGAACCTAGGGGTACAATAGATCCACTCGCATTTACCGAGCCTACCCCTAGAATTATAGAGTTTGAAGAAAGAAAAGGAGACTAGGCCAAAAGTGTGCGCAGAGGTTTCATGCTTGAATTGCAAGGGCCACGGGCATGATAAATATCATTGTCTAATATACGTGAACTATCTTATAGGGGGAGGGCAGCCCCCCTGAAGCCAGAAGCCCCAGTCGGGCCAAGAACGAGAGCTATGCTATGGTGCACCATTTGTCAAGTCACTGGGCAACATGCAACGAATAACTACCACTTGCTTCATAAGTTCGTTCAGACACCTCAGCAATTGTTCTGTAATTTCTATAAATCTGTGCACCACGATGAGCGCCACTGTCAAAGCTATGAACTGATGATGGAAAGAACCCTTACTTACTGTATGCAAGAAGAAATGCAACCTCCAAATCAAGGTGCAAGAGGAGCACACAAGGGTTTTCAGGGCCGAGGACGAGGGCAAGGAGGAGGGCCTGGTAGAGGTCATGGTCAGATTATTTGCTACAACTGCAGACAGTCTTAGAACTTCACGTGAGATTTCCCGAATCCTACACATCCTTCATGTCAATACTGCAGACAGTTCGACCATGCAATAGAATAATGTCCGGTGTTAATAGCTAAGATGCAAGAGAATAAAATGTAGCCTACGCAGAATTTACAAATGATGAGGGCTGAGCCCCACGAGGAGGACCAGAAAATTAATATTGTACTAAGAAGCGGTATAATGACTGGCATAGATAAGGGTAAGCATCTTGAAGAAGATGGATGGGGCCACAAATAATTGCGATAACGAAACATTCCTCGAGGTAAAGAAGAGCTTCGTTGAGGCTTCCACCTCAGGAAGTCAGACACCAAGACTAAGTGCGACACAAGAGGTTGATCCTTCCATACTCACTACATTCTTGGAAACCTGTATGAAGCTATTGCATGACAGAAAGGTCGTGGAAGGATTGCAAGACTTAATAGACAAGTGCACCAATAAGGAAAAGACTTCTACGGAGTAGCGTGCAGTTAGAAAGATTGGTAAGCATAAGGCACGAACATGACGTGAGATGTGGCTAACATCGTAGATAAGCGATTATGAAATGGACCAGGTCATCTTGGATCTAGGGTCCGATGTGAATGTTCTGCCAAAACAAACATGGGAAAGGATGGGGAGACCTGCGGTGCAATGGTCTCCAATTCAGCTTAAGATGGCGAATCAACAGAAAATCATCCCTATGGGACGATTATACAGAGTAACGGTTGATATTGAAGGTGTGAGTGCATTAGCAGACTTTGAAGTTATAGAAATTATCGATGACAGTAATCCCTACCCTATGCTCCTGGGGATCGACTAGGCTATTGAAATGAATGGTGTCATTAATTTGAAGAAGAGGACAATGTCGTTTGAAATAAAGTCGCTAAGGGTTATAGTGCCACTAGACCCTGTGGAAGGAGTGCGCTATACTGAACCAGTTCGTGATTATGTAGAAAGTGACAATGAGCTGGATCAAATCTACAAGATAATAGCACGAGATCAAGATTGGATCAATCCAACGGCATATGGGATGATCACATGGGACTGGAAGAGTTCTTGCACTTCTGACTCAAATGAAGAATTAGAGCATTGGCAAAATCGCTTACATGAAGTATCTACATTGCGATGCAATATGATGATGAAGTCACTGCGTTGCATTTCGTTAGAGGTAAGAAAGTTACCTTATTATGATGGTTTAACTGACGTAGATATGTTCCTAGATGAATTTGAGCACAAATTCCCTTAAGACCACTGTTTTCAAGCATTTAATTGGAATTGTGCGCTATGCCCGCATGATGGTGGGGTACGCATAAGGATAATTTTGTTGGATGGAGTGATTACAGGAGAATGATGAAGTTATGATTTGGGTATGCTAATATAAGACTAACTGAAAAGTATAATGGGAAGGATGAGTCATGCGATCACATGGAAAAGTGGACTAAGGCGTGGGGGATGGAACAACAGCCAGGGTGGATAAATATATTTTTTCATACCTTGGATACAATCCCCATGAACTGGTACCTCGAAACAGAGCTCCACCACGGCACTGCAGAATGGGATGTATTAAGGTAGGGATTCTTACGAAGTGCTTCAAGAAATTAAAGTGGTTATCTTCAGAACACCAAAGGAACCTATGGAAAGGACCCAACCGGATTGGAGAACCCAGCTGTGCCACGCATTCAAATGCTATAATGTGACCGCTGAAGAGGAGGAAGAAGACCCGAGAAATATCAATATTCCGGAAATAGAAGGGCATCGTGAGGTAGAAGGACTACAAGTAGAGTACCCAAACATTTATGCACCTTAAAAAATAAGACAAGTAAACGTTGGCACTGAAGAAGAATAGAAGTTCAGGAAGATTGGAGACTATTGGGATGACGCTACATTAGACAAAGTTGTTGAATTACTTCGCGAATACCAGGATCTCTTCCCCACTAAGTTTTCAGATTTAAAGGGCATACTTGGTGATTTGGGCGTTATGAGGATCACATTGAAGATGGACAAGAAGCCTGTCAAACAAAGGCCTTATCGCCTTAATCCAAAGTAAGAGGAAAAATTTCGCCAAGAGCTAGATAAAATGTTGGAGGCGGACATTATAGAACCTGTTGATGAGTCTAATTAGGTGAGCCCGATGGTAATCCAAGAGAAGAAACAAAAGGGAAAAATAAGGATCTGCGTAGATCTATGGAAGCTTAATGATGCCTGCGTTCATGATCCATTTTCAGCGCCATTTACAGATGAAGTGATAGATAATGTCAGAGGGAAGGAGGCCTATTCCTTTACTGACAGGTTTTCCAGGTATCATCAAATCAAGATCGTGCTAGAGGATAGAAGCAAAACAACCTTCACAACAGAGTGAGGTTTCTTTCAGTACACTGTTATCCCTTTTGGTTTAAAGAACACGCCTACAATATTTTCCCGTGTAGTCATAGAAGCATTTAAAGAATTCATCCATAAGTTTCTAGAAGTATACTTTGATGACTGGACTGTGTTTGGCTTGGTCAAACACCATGTAGCAAGTTTGTGCCTACTATTGGATACATGTCAAAGACACAAGATTGCGTTGAATTTGAAAAAGTGTATCTTCTGTGTTCCTTTTGGGATCTTGTTGGTTCATGTAGTTTGTAAGCAAGGGTTGATGGTGGACCCTGCAAAGATTGTTGTGATTGTGAACTTGGAAGCCCCTAGGAACGTCAACCAACTGCGCGCAACTCTGGGACACACAAGATGCTATAGAAAATTCATTAAAGCTTACGCTCAAATTATTGCGCCCATGGAAAGACTGCTAAAGAAGGATGCGACATTATGTTGGGATGAAGAATGTAAGTGAAGCTTGGATGTGTTAAAGGAAAATATGATAACTACGCCAATCTTGGTATTTCCCGATTGGAAAAAGGAGTTTCATGTACACGTGGATGCTTCTTTCATTGCGTTGGGTGCAGTACTCATACACGCAAGTGAAGGATAACTAGACAATCCCATAGCATTCGCAAGTATGAAGTTATCCAAGGCTAAGGAAAAATATTCAACAATAGAGAATGAAGGGTTGGCCATGGTCTACGCACTGCAAAAATTCAGGCATTATCTGTTAGGAGGACATTTCAAGATGTATACAGATCATTCTGCCTTAAAATACCTGGTCAACAAGCCTGTGTTGGGGGGGAAGATTTGCAGGTGGTTGTTATTATTTCAGGAGTACAATTTTGAAGTAATTGTGAAGCTGAGGAAGTTGAATGCTGGACCTGACCATCTGTCGAGAATTGAAATAGGTGAAGAACCCAGTAATTTGGAGGAAGGGTTGCCTGATGCACAGCTCTTTGTGTTACGTGTAGTTGATGACCATTTTGCTAACATTATTCACTTCTTAACTACAGGAATGGCACATGAAGGATATACAAATTAGCAGAAGAAAGAATTAGTGGCTCGCGCAGCCGATTTTTCAGTTATTGTGGGACATTTGTACAAAATGGGAGCAGATGAAATATTGCGAAGATATGTGTTGGATTTTGAGCGTGATAGTATTCTTGCTGAAGGTCATAAGGGAGCTGTGGGTGACCATTATGCAGGCAAAGCAACTGCGCAGAATATTTTGCGCGTAGGACTATGGTGACCAACTTTGCACAAGGATTCCAAAGCATACTGTAAAGTGTGCGATGCATGTCAAAGGACTGGAATACCACCGCAAAGGGACGAACTACCGCTACATCCTCAGGTCACTCTACAGGCATTTGAGAAATGGGAGATTGAATTTATTGGGCCATTTCAGCCACCTAGAAAGAAAACGGGCGCGCGCACTACATTATCACTGCAATGGAATATTTAACCAAATGGGTGGAAGCACAACTAGTAAAGGATTGTACGGGGGCTACGGTAGCAAAATTCTTATTTGAACAAGTCTTAACATGATTCGGATGCCCAAAAGTATTAATGAGTGATAGGGGAATGCACTTTTTGAATGAAACAATTAGCGCATTGACAAATGAATTCCAAGTTTACCATCAGAAGATTACAGCATATCACCCGCAGGTGAATGGGACAGTCAAAGCTTTTAACAAAATCTTGGATAACACGTTGAAAAATTTATGTAACATGCAGAAGAATGACTGGGATATGTGCATACCTACAGTACTATGGGCCTATAGGACAACTTGTAAGAAGATGACAGGAAAAACGTCATTCATATTAGTCTATGGGGTTGAAGCAGTAATTCCTATGAAATACATTGTGCCTAGACTGTGCATAGTAGCTTTGATGGATATGTCGTATAGCGAGGCATTGGAGGAATGGCTCATGCAGCGAATCGAGTTAGAGGAAGACCATTTCCTAGTAGGATTCCACCAACAAGTGCAGAAGGAACGTGAAAAATCATGCCATGATCACCATATCAAACTTCTCACATTCAAGGTAAATGATATTGTGTTGTTATATGATAGTAAGTCACTAAATTTATGAGTAAATTCCAGAGGCACTGGTTAGGACCATATATTTTCAAGGAAATTACAAACGGTGGTGCAGTTCAGCTCACGAAGCTGAATGGAGATCCATTACTGAGAAAAGTAAATGGGAGCAGGATGAAACTGTATACGAGGAATCTTGCACAATGACTATATGGCAACAGGACAGTCTTAGTGCTCCAGGCAGTTGCAAGGGAGCACGAGACTATAAATTACACTACTTGATGTGGAGGACAAGGCAACAAGCAGGCTATGCGAAAATTGATTAGGGTGCACCAGTTGAAGCTGCGCTTAGGACGTTGTGCCATGGAGGAGGGTGTTACACAACCCAGTAGGAAAATGACCGTTGGAGTTACTGTTCATGATTTAATGGCCAGAAAGTAGTTAAGAGGAGCGCAGAGGCGACAATTAAGGTGAAAATATTTGAAGATATGCCGCCAAAGCAGTATTTATTATCAAATTTTGGGGGAACGGTTAGATTTTAATTCAAATCCCCCTATAAATTATGTGTGTCGGTCCAACAGAGAACACTTTGTATTCTCAAAGTTTCTTGCGCATTTTGTTATCTAACGCGTATGAATCAGGCGTTCTGGGAAGAGTACCGCAGAAGAGGTACAACAAGCAACAAAACAAAATACCACAGAGCTTCAGGCATTGACCAAGGCATTTAGAGAACTCTGCCAGAAAGTCGAACAACCAGTGGAGTGACTCGAGGGTGATTCACGATCTTTTTGTTGGGGGCCTGTTGGGATGGGGTCCCTAGGGGTAGAATTGAATAAACTAGTCAATTTTTGTAAATAGTTTTGTAAGAGATGTAAAGTCTCCGCAAAATGTGGATGCGAAGCCCCAGATATATAGAGTCAAAGGGGCTTTATCCCCTTGTTTTTGGTTGGCTTTGAAGACTCACCATGAGCCAAGGGCCATGGTATTGTATTAGAAAAGCTATAAATAATTGAGTCATAGTGAGTCTTAGAGATAAGTTTGAATACAAATTCGAGTATCTTGAAGAGTTTTTTTTGTCTTGAGCAAGGGCTAAGGTAGGAAGGCTCTGCTTCCTACACTTATGTAGAGAAAGGGAGGCTCCTGCAGCTGAGTTCTGAGGATGACTGGGTAGAGTCTGCAGTTGAGTGCGCGGACCCCTGCAATTGTGTGCACATGGTAAGAAGAGTCTGTAATCGATAAATTGAAGATCAATAAAGACAACTTTTTGAAGAATTGTTGAGTGTTTCCATTATATCTGTTTATGTTATATGTTGTCGATTAATGATATGTTTTATGAAATAATGATTGAATGCTACACGAATTTACTGAATCTGTCTTAATAATGTATGAAATGAATGCTTAGCCACTTCCACAAAGTTACAGGTCATTTCTCTTATGTTTTCTAATGAATTAAGTAGATCTACGCGAACTCCAATCTAGGGTTGCTTGTTGATGCGCGAAAGTAGGTAAATCGACTGTTTAAGGTCCGCAAGGACTGATCATGGACCTTCGCGAAGGTTTGAAGGCAACTTTAACTTAGTTATAATAATGAGCCCTAGAAGTCTATCGATCTGCGCAGAGGCAACTCTAAGGCGCTGGAAGACATCACACTAGTCTTTGGATGCAGAAACTTGGTTCTTGCATCCCCAAATACTGCTTCGGGTGAGACTGTAGCCTACGCTACACAAGTTGTTGTCAAAAGGGCCAGCAGTGTAGGGTTCTGTTGGTTGGCGCAACTAAATATGAACCTAGGTCAAGGCCCCCTAAGCCATCAACAACATTGGTTGTTAATTGTGAGATTGTGATTGATACAAAATTTGGTGGTTTGTATAAAACAAATTGTTTGTTTATGGGAAATGAATTCAAATTCCATTAGTTATGGAACCATTTTTTTCCTCATGTGAAAAAATTAATTATAGTAATATATACATAAAATAGTATCATGGAAAAGGCAAGGTATGGAAATAAGGTGGTATAGGCCCTTCTATAGATAAAATTTTATCATGCACATTATCTCTAAAAGGATGGAAATAAGGTCACATAGACCCATGTTCTTGGGTATATATATAGTCAAGCCAAATAGTTTTTAACTCCTTCCACTGTGATTATACATTTTATCAATTCCACCATAGTTCAAATACTAAAAGGAATCATTTAGCTCTAATAGGTAGAATTCCCTAAGAAGTGGTAGAGTACCGATCATCATTAATCTCTCACGAAAATACTTTTCCCTTGACTCCTTATTGTTAAAGGTTGCAATCCCACATCCCAATTCATGTAGTATTTCCAAATAACGTCTTAATGAAAATCAACAACACAAATGTTGTCTTTAAGAGTCTAAAAAAGGTATTATGCATGAACAATGATGTGGTCCCTTATTGAAGAATAAAACTCCAAAGTATTTGATTTTACAGTGGAGATTGAAATGATATAGGAAATATAATGTTGTTTATGGCAAGACAACCATTTAAATGGATCCCAAAACTTTGCCATCAAAAGTATATCCCCACCATTTAGGCTATAACTAATACACAATAGTTGAAAACCGTTTCCATTGGCCTTGGAGTCCCTATAAAAAACATTATTTTGATGAAGAAATGTAATTTTTCTTCATGTGTATATTGTCTCTCTCCATTGTTTGAACTTTTGTTCCTCTACTAATAACTTCTTGGAAACATTGTAAATTTTAAAATTTATTTTCACAAGAGACCTATTGATTCCTTGAAAGGAAACATGGAAACATTTCCATTGGCCTTGGAGTGCCTATAAAAAACATTATTTTTATGAAGAAATGTAATTTTTCTTCATGTGTATATTGTCTCTCTCCATTGTTTGAACCTTTTTTCCTCTACTAATAACTTCTTGGAAACATTGTAAATTTTAAAATTTATTTTCACGAGAGACCTATTGATTCCTTGAAAGGAAACATGGTCCTTTCCTAAACTATTATTTTCATCCATATTATCATCTCCATTACATTGGGATGTTGTGAACTACTATAGAATATGTTATTTTCTATTTTGAATGTCCTTAGACTTCATTCATCAATATATTAGGTTTTGTGTTTTTAATAACTGAGTTTCAAGTGTAATGGAAGATTTTTATAAATTCCATGAAAGAGTAACTCCATAATAAATATATCAATATACTTGGGAAAGACATGATGGATATAGGTTTATGATCAAGATAGAAAATATATATTTCAAGATGACATATACAAAATCTCTTTCTTTCTAATAGATAGTAAATCTTGCGTGCATAGCTATTATTATGTTTCCTATTCATATAAGATAAAGTAAGATAACTTTACTAAGGTCCAAAAAATGACCAAAAGGAAAGGTCAATAGGATTGAAGGTACAATCATTGATATCAATATGTAGGATGCTCTGCTCTACTCTAAAAGCATAAAGAAAAACATTCCTTCTCATGTTATGGAACATGATTTTACAAGTTCTAAAACAATAGCTTTTGTTATTGTTGGTTCAAAATTATCACTTGTTTGTATAAAAAAAATCTTTTCTCATTTCAGTTATATTAGAACCACTCAACAAAAGTGGATGTGTACTTGTGATTGGTTTCCATTAATTTGTAGTTTTCATGTGTTGTTGTGGTTTGAATACCATGAAATTGTTTTTTTTGTTTGTTACTTTTCGATGACTCATAGGGCTATCCTTTGGCTAAGAAACCATGATCCAAGGGAATCTAAGACATAAAAATCACTTGGGGGTTGCAACCTAACCAATCCACACCACCCCATAACATGGTTGGATTTCTTGTAGCCACAAGGTTTTGAGTCGACAACCTTCACACAAGGAATGCCTTAACATAATAACTTGTCGTTGATTATTCTACGTCTCATGGGTCCATGAAATTTGTTGTTCCACGCTTGTATTCTGCAACACTTTATTATAATTTTTGTCATGCATATATTTAATTAATTTAGGGCCTCTCTAGGAGACCTTTTCCGTTGTGTCTATAGTGAATTGGCCTCTTGAGGGAAGCTGTATTTCAAGGATGCCTTGATCAAACATACTAGCCAAGCAATCAAAACTAGATGTTGTTGGTGTAGTGATTACATCATCTACACCTATAACTGTTTTATTTTCATGATGTTTTAAGAAAACAATAAATGAAGAAGAAGAAGAAGAAAAAGAAAATGGTGAAAATATGTTTTTGGTGCTAATGGACTTTGGAATGGTAGAAAAATAATTTGGATGATATTCCTTGGTAGTAAATCATTCTAATTATGACAATCCCCTAGGTGCAATTAGATAGACCTTGTTTAAAAATCAACTTGCTATTGGACAAGGTACAAGGGGGGAAACAAATTCAAATTCCAATTGTTTCTAAGCCTACTATTTGAATAATTTGTGAGTCTAGGAAATTTCTAAGCTATAACATGCTACAAATCAATGTTTTCGATGGCTACATAACCCTATTTTTTGTTAGTAAACAACAAATCCCTATTTCTAGTAGCTATTGAACCCTATTTTCTAAAGAATTTTCAACATGTTATGGATCCCTATTGTAAGTAGCTACAAAAACCTATTTTCTAAAATAACATTTTCAATCGTTACAAATCCTATTTTTAGCAACTATGTAACACAATTTCATGGTGCTCGACATGTTTTTATACATGTGTTCATACACCCATCATAATGAATGTGTCCTTTATCCCTTCCTCTAGGTCATGCCATATTTTCCATATTACACATGTTTGGTGGCTATGTGCATGCTGACACCTTTGCCTCTATGTTGCAGACATTGAGGTTTCTTGCTCCAAAGGACACTTCCATTTCTTTTTTTCATAATCAAACATGACACAATTCGTAAGTACAAGTATATTTTTTTTTTAAATCTAGGATAATCGGTAACTGGTGAGAGTTATCCTGAACAGACCCAGGATCAAATCTAACTCGCTGCCACTATAAACCTAGGCTACTTGCAACCACCTACAAGACACACAATAGCAGGAAACTTATGCCTCAACAAGAGCCCAGACGTCCGCTATGGGGTCAGCTACTCTTCTAGCCAAGATACAACAGGTCATATATATACTCAATGAGATTTGAACCCTCATCTCGTGGGTTTCACCCAGCGAAACTTACCGTTAAACCCCATATCACTGTATGTAAGTACAAGTATATTACCATTGTTTCTAATAATTTGTGAGGGATAATTGGATTTTATGGACCTATACTTGAAATGACCTTAAGTCTTATCAATAGCCTCTCCTTCCCAATTTTTTATCTTCTTGTCATCATTGATTTTCTTGAATATACTACATTGCATTGTTCAAAGGAGATGAAGGCTTGCTTTGAAAAAACATTAATCCAAAAAAAATAGTATTAGTTATTGGATGTTTCTTTGATATTTAGTGTGATTACATATTGATTTTTTGATATTTGTTCAACATCTCAAATGTCAAACTAACATTGAAGGTTCAATATTTACATCAACAAGACATTAGACATTCAATGTTTGCTATAATCACACAACAATTTTCAATGGTTCTTTGATGTCTCAAATGTTGAATTGAAATTTAAGTTTCAACATTTACATCAACCATACATCATGTATTTGATGTAAGGCTTCTTCAATGCTTTTGAAAATTTGGATTTCCACACCACATGGATGTGTGGAAATTTGATTTGATAGGGAATTGGTTTCAATTAACCAATGAATAATGGAAATTAATGGACATTTTTTTAATGTGGCCACTATTAGTTTTTGGATGTGTAGTTTGCATTCCAAATATTGATATGATGTCGTGCTAGTGTAGATTAATTTAATGAATAATAGAAATGAAATGAAAACAAATTGATGTATTTATTGTCAGTTTTTTTATGTGTATTTTATGTTCCAAATGTCAAATATGCAACATCACAAACTCAACATAAACTGAAAATAAGGATTGTCACATTTAACATTTGTTTGATGCTTTAAATGTTGATTTTACATCCAATTATGGACTAAAAAGTAGTAGTGATGGGTCATTATGTATGATGAAAAAAGTGCACAATAACCCTCTTAGCTCTTTTGGATTTCCTAACCCACAAGGGGTACCTTCTTGATCTAGCCTTGTTTGCTTGAACCATAGTAGGCCCCACTATATGGTCAACTAGTAGGTTGGAAGAAGGTGGGAGCATGTATTCCATTTTTCTACTAAACCCCCACGTAGAGAAAAATAACTCCCCATATTGGCATTCGCTATCTTAGAGGGGTTGAAGCCCTTGGTGTTTCCTACTAATGGATGCATCCTTGTGGTTCTCATTGATGTTAAGTTTTAGTGATTGAATAGGTAAATGCCCTAAAAAACCATGGCTAGTCTCCTCATATGGTTGGTTGTGCCATAGGATATATGTGTATGATTTGAGCATATGCCTTATGATTTTTATGGCTATGACTATGACTCACAATGAGGGTTGTTTTGGCACTAGCCAACTCCACTTTTTTACTTTTAGACTTGCTAGGAAAGGTTGCATTGGCACTGTATCCATTTTTTGTAGACACGATTTAGGATATTATGGTTAGAATGGACATAAACAAAGAATACAAATTGGGATTCACAGAGACATTATTTGATCAAATTTGAGTTATATATATGGCCAGAAGGGGCTCAATAGGGACACAATGAAACACAGAAAGGGATGAAAAAATGCATAAAATTATAAGACAAGGGAAACAAAATATATTAAATGTGACACATAAGGATGTTAGTTGAAAAAACAATCCCTTTTTACACCTTTTTCTTGGTTATTAATAGCTAGAATCAAGTTAAGTTCAAAGTTTTGAAACCCTCTTGGAACCTCCATGATGCTTCTAGAAGTGTCCGATGGATTCCCACATGTTACTAACTCCTTATATTCAAATTATGATGAGTCGACATGGAAGCCACTTAGACGTATGAGAAATGTTTGGATCATTACATTGTTAGGGCCATAACTTTCACATACAAACTTCATTTTATGTGCATGATAGTTCATTGGAAAAAAAAAAATAATAATTTTGTTATCATAGATGACAAAATCCTCCCACCATTATTAACCATCACAATGATAGAAAATGTTGTTTAAGGCCCTAGGAATGCATTGAAATTTGATTTCATGAAATTTAATAAAATCAGGACCATCTCTAGGATCTCTCAAATCCTAATGTCCCCAATAAGACTAGGGCATCAATAAATTCATATGGTACTCATTTAGGTCCATTTAAGGTCATTCCTTCGTAATTTGGGAAGATTTTGGTCTCTAAAAAAAATAATTTTGAAGGAGATGATGAAATAATTCCTTAGCGTTCTCCTTGGAGTACCATTTGGCCTTGGTTGGTAGCAGAACTTACATAATTATGTCCTCTAGTAATTATGCTAGTGAAAATGGTGCCAAATATCAATGGAAGGTAAGACTTGTCCCTCTTCATTGTCATGAGCATGGATGGATTGTATAATTTCAAGTTCTCTACATTTACTATTGAGTAAATACACATGTAAGGTGGAAAAATAATATTTAAGCATTGGTCCCTACCTTCTCCAATATTTTGAATGGTCCATATCATTGGGATCTGATTTTCTTCCCTAGCCTATGTAACCTTTCCATGTTAAGATGTAAAAAAACTTTATCACCTATTTGGAAGGTCTTCTAAATATTATGTTGATAATGTATGCACTTATGTTTCTCCTAGAACTTTATTTAGTTTTTCTTGAATTTGTAATTGTATTTGACTTTTCTTGTCTATGAAGTTTTTTTCCTTCGATGCATCACTTGAAGTTTTTACCTCCACTTCAACTTGTACATATACAATATCTAATGATTATAGTGGTAAATTTATAAAGGATACTTATTAGTGGATGCATGGACAACTCTATTATAAGAGTGTTTACTATAAATCAAATTTTCATCCCAAGTCTTTTGATGCTTCTAATTGTAACCTATCAAAAGATGAACCAAAGTCCCATTCACTACCTCCATCTACCCACTCATTTGTAGGTGAAGATATTGTATCTCTCCAATTTATCATCCAACTTCTTTGAGAATAAGTCTAAAATACACAAAGGAATCTTTATAAAAAACGACGTTCCTCGCAATCTGAAATTGCACCTAGAGCCTTTCAAATAAATAACTTGCAACATCATGTCCTTTGATGCAATTCTTACAATCCATCAAAATTCAAATCTTATTAAACCAAAATATCACCAAATATAGTTACTTATGCCCTCTTATTTCCTTCAACAAATCCCCAACAAATCCACAAATATGCTTTCCTATGACCTTGTGGGAACTAGAAGTGGGATATATAGACCTTGCTTACTATCAATAAGCTTATTGATACAACATAAAATACAAGATTTGCTAAATTTATCTTACTTTGTCTTGCATATTGGGCCATAAACATACCTCTACAAGTTATCCATAGACTTCTTAACACCAAAAATACTAGCAACTTGGATCTATGAGTTTTTCTTATTAGTTCTACTCTTTCTTCCTTTGGCACACAAAGTTTCCCTATCTTGTAAAATAATCCCTCTTGGAGATGGTAATGAACATCTACTTATTATTTTTACCCTTGTAATTGTTGATACACCCCCTTGAAGTCCTCTTCTTTCACATAATCTTCTTTGTATGCTATGGGTGAATGGCTCGTAGAGAGATGAATTATTTTTTGGTGGTTTGGATATAAACCCAACCAACTTGATTTTAGTGCCCTTTTTATATTTGATCATGTATGTAATTGCTATGTATATCCCATCCATTTATAGTGACTTTCTTTCTAGAGCTTACTTTTGGCATGTAAGTATTGTGGATGTTAGTGATCAATATGAATGATGGTTTCCTTACCAAATGGATAGTATTTACATTTATTCATTGCTTGAAACAAGGATTAGAGTTCCATGTCATATTTAGTGTATTTTAGTACTAATCCACGAAATAACTTTGAATAATATAAGACTCACAAAAGACTATCCTACCACCTTGCATTAATACTACTCCCATAGCATAGTCATTGGCATCAATTTCTACTTAAAAATACTTTTGCAAGTTATGTAATACTAGGACCAGGTTTTATTAATATTCTTCTCTGATTATTCAAAAGAATTATGTTGACTCTTGTTCCACTAAAACCCTTACAATCCATTCTTATAGCATAAAAGTAGTGTTACCAACATTGAAAATGATGTTATGAACTTCCTTACTTAGTAGGCTACTCCCAACAAACTCTTAACTTCTGTGATATTGGAATTAATGGACCACTTAAGGATGTAATCATTCTTTGCATAATCAATCTTTAACTCACGTCAACAATCACATGCTCCAAGTGCACCAAGGATTGTTTCAAAAACTCACCTTATTTATGTTTTCTAGTAGGTTATATTTCCTTAGTATCTTTAGTAATTTCTTTATATTTCAACATGATCCTCCCGAGTAGCACTAAATATAAAAATAGTAAACTATCATAAATGAATCTAAGAATGGATGTAATATATTATTTATTAAACATACAAAAATATTTCATCCTTATTTGGTGTCAACATAATTGGGGAACTATGTGGTGAGGTACTTGGTCTTATGGCTCCATGCTCCAACAATTCTGCAATTAATTCTTCACCTCATTTTATTCTAATATCAACTATCTATACAATCCTATATATGATAGAGGAGAGTTTGATGGTAACGATATCCCATGCTCCACTTCATTCTGGGTGGAATTCCTTTTGGATCATGGAATACTTCTCTATATCCTTGTAGAAGCTCTTAAAATTGGTGCTTCTATTCTTTCATACATCCTTTGAAGGATGTATTCACACCAACATAATTTGTGTAATATTTCTAGTTCCATTTCAAGAAAAGAAGTACATACATCATGGTTAAAGTGTTTAATCTCTTGGCTTGATGTGCACTTAGAAGATAGATCATATACTTTCCCTTGTGTGCATTAATGATAAAAAATTAAAATTAAAACCATTGATTAAGCAAAGATAGCATCCCTCCTATACATATATGTGCTACCAAACACTATGTTGCAGGCATCAAGATAAAATATATCAATTTCTATGTCTAGTTGCGTTAGTATTGCATTGACAACATGCTCTAAGGTGTTTTTCTTTTCTTTATTTAAGAATGGTTGTTGCAAGTATGGAAAAATCAAGATTGGCGTCATGTAGATGTGATTTTTTAGATCCTCAAATTCTATCTATTATGCCTAAGCTCAAACAAACTTCACCTTGACTCCACTCTTGGTCATAGTCAAGTGATATGAGAGCATCCCAACATGAACCTACAATAAATTAAGTGAAGCCCATGAAGCTACAAAGATCTATTAATGCCTTTGGGGTAGACTAATCACAAATGACTTGGATCTTAGTTGGATCCACATGCATATTATACAATCATCCATGATGTGCTTCGAATATTGAATTAAATTCATGTTGAATGAGCACATGTCCATGTTAACATGTAATTTTTGTTGTGCAAGGTGCTCATCAATTCTTGAAGGTGCTTAATATGTTCTTCCTAGATTATACCAAAGAGGACAATGTCACCTAAGTTTAGAACCATAAAATAATTAGTGAATGGTCACAAAATATCGTCCACCATCCTCATTGAATGTTGTTGGTAGATTAGCCAAGTTGAATGGCATGACCAACCACTTGAAGGGGCCTTTGTTAGACTTTCAGGTCATACTACACATTAGTTTACTTGATTGACACCTCTTGAGAGCCTAACATAAGATCAAATTTATTGAATAACTTGGTGCCTTTGATTGAGAAAGTCATCAATTTAGGTGAAGGGGTAATGGTTCTTAATTGTGATTTTAAAGGCTCTCTACCCAATATAGAGTCACATTATATTGTCCTTATTTTCAACCAACATAATGAGACTCTTGCAAGGTGACATGTTTGGTCAAATGTGTCGTTTTTTTATTAGTTCATGAATCTAGTGTTTGATGTCTTCAATTTCCAACAGAAGGCATCTAATATATTTATAGGCTAGAAGAGCACTTGCTGTCAAATAAATTACATTCTTTACCTAAAAAAGTAGAGGTAACCCAGTATGTGAGAAGAAGATGTCTATCCATTCTTCCATTGGTTGATGATTTTCTTATTTTTGTTGCATAAAGAGACCCCTTGTAGAAGTCTTGGTGATTGGGTGTTTTTTCAATTCCATCTGACTAAACCATGAAAAGAGTTCATTTTTCACATTAAAAAATTATATCCTCACATTTCTTAGTAGCGGTTATATAGGGTACAATAATTAGCGGTACCTCTAGTATCCTTTAGAATTGATCTCCTAGGGTGATAGTAACACCATGGGGCCTATATTGATAAACTCCATGGTGCTTCCACATACATGGTTGTCCTAAAATAACATCATAAACTTTAGGTGGGGCAATGCCATATAGTGAATCAACTTTGAAGAGATCGATTCCATATTGCAAGAAATAATAATGATTGATGCACATGTCTCATCACTAACATAACTAACTAATGATGTATGGTTGTAAACGTTGCCTTATTGGTATGAGTTCAACTAAAATCTTATTATGTCCTCTATTATCAATAATGAAATGCAATCATGTCCCCTTCACCCAAAATTGTGAGTGGAAGAGGGGTTCACAATGCTATGATTGGTCCTTTACAATGGTTATAGTTACATTGGTTTTTACATCCATGATCGTTTCCCCCCATATATAAAATATTGTGTCATTGAGAATGAAATGGACCTTTACAATGGTGATAGTTACATTAGTGTCAACATCCATGACCATTTTTCCCCATATTAGAATCTTGTGGAATTGAGGATGAATTAAAATCTAAAGCTTTCAACTCGATAACAAGTAGGCATAGTCTAACAAGGTGGGTTTTTGGTCTGTTTTGTTGGAATTTGGCGACACAATTCTTGGTGACATCACAATGTTTTATTATTTAAATTTCATTTTTCAATATACAAATAGTTTCAACATCCTAAAAATACTTGGAACACGCAAATTATGTCAACAACTTAAAACTACAATTTTCACTGAAATCAATAACAACTAAGCATAGTCTAACAAGGTGAGTTTTTGGTCTGTTATGTTGGAATTTGGTACAATTCTTGGTGACATCAAAATGTTTTATTATTTAAATTGCATTTTTCTATATACAAATAGTTTCAATATCCTACAAATACTTGTAACATTCAAATTATGTTAACAACTTAAAACTACAATTCTCAAAATCCACCACGAGTTTAAGATATGTTATGTTGGAATTTAATGACACAATTCTTGGTGACATCACAGCCTTTTTGCGTTGAGAGGCACTCTACAACCTGTTGAAAAGTGTAACTAGGTTTGATCTTCATAATGACATGTTTTTATGAAACCAGCTCACAAAAAGATAGAAAAGACAGATCAACAACTTTAAATTCAGCCTCTTCGAGGGGGCAACCTCCTTTACATTACACAAATGAAAAATTCTTGGATGATACAATTGAAAAGACCTCCTTTCTATATATAGGAGTCTGAGGGGTCCCAATTCAATCAAAGCCTACATAATAATAATATTGTAGGGGCACAACAATAACAATAGTGGGCTTCTATGGGGCATAATAATAACAACATGGGGACTATATGGGCACAATAATACAATAAGGGGGTTGCACTAATAACAATAAGGGGTTACACTAGTAGTATAGGGACCTAACATTCCCCTCTCCTTCAAAAAGTGTTGTCCTCAACACTTGAGTAGTTCTGGATGATTCTGTATAAAATTCTCATCCTCCCATGTGGAACCTTCAGCATGTAAGTTCTTCCACTTGATGAGATACTTTGAAATTGATCAATTTTGTAGATTTTGATTTTTTTTTTTTTTGTGACTGTTTCATGTTCTAATATGATTTTTCTTTCCTTGTCAATTTCTGGCCATATTGTTTGAACTGGGATCTTCTCACCTATAACCTTCTTTAAGCATGAAACATGGAAAACTGGGTGCACTCGGGAAGATGCAGGAAGCTCCAATTTGTATGCCATAGTACCAATCTTTTGTAACACCTTTTACGGACCATAATACTTTGGTGATAATTTATTATCCTTCTTAGCTTGCTTGAGGGACATTTTTTTGTATGGATGTAATCGTAAAAATACCCAGTCACCTACATCAAAACTTCTTTCGCTGCGATGTTGATCTGCCTGTTGTTTCATTCTATTCTGTGACAAATTGAGGTTATCCTTTTAGTGTTTGAGAACCATTGTTGATGCTTGATGTGATCCTCCACTGCTTGAACTTTAGAATTTTCTTTTAAAGATGATGTGATGGATGGTGGATGATATCCATAAAGTGCCATAAATGGGGTCATTTTTGCTGGAGTATGGAAGGAAGTGTCATACCACCATTTAGCCAGAGGAAACTGCTTGACCCATTGTGTCTGTTTATTAGATACAAAGCAACGAAGATATCCTTCCAAACATTTGTTCACTATCGTAGTTTTCCCATCAGATTCAGGATGATAAGATGAGCTATGAGCTAACTAAGTACCCAAATATTCCACCTCTTGTACTCCAAAGAAACAATTGGATCTTTTTGCATATAATTATTTCTCCTCCAATAGTTTGAGCACCCTGTCAACATGTTGAACATGATCCTTCCAAGACTTGATGTAGATTAGTATATCATCAAAAAATACTAACACAAGTTTTCTAAGTAAGAGTTTGAAAATGGAATTCGTCAAACCTTGAAATGTAGAAGGTGCATTGGTAAGGCCAAAAGGCATAACCAAAAATTCATAATGACCCTCATGAGTTCTAAATGTTGTTTTTGGAATGTCTTCAATCTTCATTCCGATTTGATGACATCTTGAACGAAGATCCAACTTGGTGAAGTAAATTGCTCCATGTAATTCATCCAATAATTTATCAATGACGGGAATGGGAAATTTATCTTTAATAGTAATCTTGTTGAGCTCCCTATAATCCGGAAATAAATTTGACTAGGTTGAATTATACCAACCTCTAGCATTTATCAATTTCACTCTTTTGGGCATATGGATATCTGTAAGGCCTAATGTTTGGGGGAACACTTCCTGGAATCAAATGAATATCATGACCATGATCACGAATAGGTGGGAGGCCTTTGGGAGTCTCAAATACCTTAGAATGATTCTCCAAAACTTTTTGGAGATTTAGAGAAAAAATGGTTTCTATGTGGGTACCTCTAGCGAACATAATTGTGCAATTTCGCCTTGTTGTTCTTTCTTTAGAAGCTTTATCATGTTGTTAAAGCTGATTATATTTCATGGTTTCCCTGCGATACCCCTTAATTCAACCTCCTTTCCTTACCAAAAAAAAATAAAGAAAAGTTCTTGAAAATTAAAATTTATCATACCCAAAGATTATAGCCATTGAACTCCTAGTACAACATCCACACCACCCATTGGAATGGAAAGAATTGGACTATTCAAGACATATTCTCCCATGGATAGCTTGATATTATGGCACTTTCCAAAGCAATTTATGGTTCCTCCATTTGCAACCATTACTTGACACTCTGGTTGGATATAGGAAGCAATTCAATTCCTTGGCTATCTTACAATGAATAAAATTATGGGTACTACCCAAATCAATCAACATTTTTACCTGTTTCTTCTTGATATAACCTTCTATCTTGAGAGTTTGAGGAGTGGTAATTCCTGTCAATGCATTACAAGATATGGTCAGATTCATTTCTTCTTTCTCTGGGATTGGTTCTTGGCGTATATCCTCTTCTTTTGACTTTTCTTGTTCCTTTTCTTTCTCCTCTTCCCCATCTATGTAAATTAATTTCTTCTCAACACACTTATGACCTTTAGTGTATTTTCTATCACAATTGTAACAAAGCCCTTTTGCTCTTTTTTCTTCCAATTGTTGTGGTCTCAACCTTGTAGGTGGTGAAAGGCTAGGAGCAACAACACTTCCATATTTATAGTTATGAGTGGTAGGCTTCCTTGTTTCCATAATTTTTCTTTCGATTTTTCTTGCCAACATGTATGCCTTCTCCAATGAATCAGGTTCCCAAAGGCAAACCTCATGTTGAATGTTATCCTTTAAAGTATTTATGAAGACATCAATCCTCTACTTCTCTGGAATATCATTTAACCTTATATTCAATTTTTTTAAGTCCTCGACGTGCTCTGCCAATGAACCCTTTTGTTTGAGATTTATCAATTAGCTAAAGAAGGTGTTGCTCTTTGTATCCTCATAATGTGTTATCATTTCCTCCGTGAAAATTGACCAGGTGAAAAGTGGTTTACGAGAACAAATCCTTTTATACCATAAAAATTGATTCGGTTCTAAATATAAAGATGCAATACGTACCTTTTGTAACAATTGCACATCATGTAGATCAAAATATTTCTCCATCTGTAGTATCCATGTTATGGGATCCTTGCCATCAAACTTCCTCATATTGATCTTTGGAATATGGTAGGTCTTCAATCCAATGTTAGATTCTATGAAATCATGATTAACATTTATTTTTTTCTCATCATGAGTTTCCTCTACTACCTTTTCGTCATTAGGAGGCCTTTCTTGTAGCAACTTTGTCCCACCTTCCTTCAAACCTTCCATGTATTTCTTCAAATATTCCATGCCTTTCTTCAAATCTACTTCCATACCATCAATATTAGCTTCCATGGCACATATAAAACTATTTATCTTAGCTTTGATCGCATTATTCAAATCATCCATCCTATTTTTCTTACTAGGTGTTTCTATTTTCTTGATTCTATTCATTTTTTTTCTTTATTTTAGCAGCTCGAAATTGAATCTATTATATCTATGAAATTTCAGATCTCCAAGGTCTGAACTTGTGACCTGCATTAGCCCTTTGTGTCCTCTTTCCAACGCCATCAGTTTGATCGAAATTGGATTCTCCAAGAAAGTGTTATGCCTAATCTCCCAAGATGACCTGATTATATACCTTTTCAGTAGAGCAAACTTGTACGAAGTGCCATGTGTCACTGTTTTGACCTTAGAACCTAAAACAAATACACAGGAAATTATAGTCCATCCTCTTTCTGTAACTTCTTACGAAATTTTAATTTGATTCTCAGAGAGAAATTTATGACGATTTTCCCAAGGTCACCTGTTTGGTATGTAATTCAGGAGCCTGCAAAAACCCTAAATGTCTTGGACTGTATGTCCAAAAATATAGAGGGAAAAGATCTGAAATTCGGACCCATAGGTTCATAAATATTTCTTCTCAAATGGGTTTTTTTTTATCTTCTGAGACTTCGTAGAGAAAAAGTTATAGCGAAAATTCCATGATGACCTATTTGGAGCAACAAAACCCTAGAATCCAAAGCTCTGATACTAAATGTTATGAAACCAGCTCACAAAAAGATAGAAAAGATAGATCAACGACTTCAAAATCAGCCTCTTCGAGGGGGAAACCTCCTTTACATTACACAAATGAACAATTCTTGGATGATAAAAATGACAATACCTCCTTTCTATATATAGGAGCCTAAGGGGTCCCAATACAGTCAGAGCCTACATAACAATAATATTGTAGGGGCACAACAATAACAATAGTGGGCTTCTATGGGGCATAATAATAACAACATGGGGACTATATGGGAACAATAATACAATAAAGGGGTTGCACTAATAACCATAAGGGGTTACACTAGTATTATAGGGACCTAACACATGTAATTATGATTTTATGTAATGAGGTGTAAAGAAGAAAAATAAAATTATTGTATTGACTTGCTTCATGGGTTTCATGAGAAAGAGACTTTATTTTTTAGTCAAGACTCCAAATAGAGTCTTTAGGATTTATTTTTCATCTAGTCATAAAATGCTAGAGTCATTGTCATGTAATTAAGTCATGTTACACTTTGTAAAAGGTCAAACTTGTCTATCAAAGGTATCCTCCAAGACCTTGTCACTGATCCTCTTCAAGTTAGCCTACAACAATGGAAGAAACTGCTAGAAGAAGTCGGCCTAACCACAAGTGACCATGTCAGCCTAAAGGACATGACAAAAGGTGTATATATAAGCCACACTCGGCCTCACTTAGTGCAAGCAACTCAATAAGCATTCAATCAAGAAGAAGTATGAAGTAGAGTCCAGTAAAAGAAGTGCAAAGAAGGTATAGCGAAGGAGATTCTTCTGGGTATTGTGAAGTAGGGATCCTTCTGGGATCAATGAAAAAAGGATTCTTCTAGGACCAATGAAGAAAGGTTCCTTCTGGGATCAATGAAGAGAGGTTTCTTCTAGGGCAGCGAAGGAGAATTCTTCTGGGGAAATGAAGGGAGGATTCTTCTTGTAACAACCCTTGTGAAAATTCCATGTAATAAAAGTTAATAAAGGCAAAAGAAGACCATGGTTAAGGGACACTTATTCCAAGATGAATGTTGGGAAAATATATCCTAGTGGGCATCACTATATGTGTGTCTTTGGCTAAGGAAATTAGCAAAGGCTAAGGCAAAGGCATTAAAAGGAAAAATGGCATATTTGGCACATTTATTTATGAAAATAAAGGAAAATGGGAGAAAATGAAGGTAAAAGGTCACAGGTTTCATGTGAGGAGGAAATTGAAGGAAAATAATGGAAAATGAAGAAAATAGATGCCTCATTAATAAAAAGGCTTCTCAATATGAGTGGAAAGATTTTGCTAACCTTTTGTTAGTTCAAGTTTAGAGCTCTCTCATTATTCTCTCTCTCTCTCTCATATTCTTGGTCACTTAGATTTTTCTTGGAGCACTCTAGCTTTGGATCAAGGAAGGAAAAGCAAGCAAAGGGAAAGGAAGTAAAGCAAGGATAAATGAAAGGAAAGCAGGATCAAGCAGGTTCAACAGGAATACTTGCAGGTAACCTTTTGCATGTGTGATTTCCTAGCTGGTTTGGACATGCATGGCTTTGCATGTTGGTGTATGGTTCTCTTGTTGTAAGTGCCATGGTTTTGTCAGGTTATGACAATGGTTTTCATCCTATCCTTGCCCTTTTCCGGATGCCATGGTATGTTGGGATGTTTATCTCCATTTTGAGCTTTGGTTTTCCAGATGGATTTCGGAATCTGGGGCGGAGGTGGTCTCAAGTTTCATTCCTAAAGGCCTATGAAACCCTTTATTGGTTTTGGCAGGATACACGGTAAAGCCTGAGGGAGAAGTCTCAGTTTAAGGCCTAGTGATCCAGGTTTGGATTGCGGTAAAGCCTAAGAGACAAGGAGACGAAAAATTCCCCAAGGATAGTGATGGATTCTAGATGGCATTCAAGGTTTGGTTCAACTGTAATCGGAGCACCGATTTTGGTGTGATCATGTTTTGGTGAGGGTGGAGGTGGTTTAACCTCTGGATTCCCTTGGTTGTTCTTAGATTGGTTGTTCTATGAGATCCCACATTCATGCTTGGAATATGGCACGGGGGTGACTGGCTAAAAGAGAGATTTGGTTCAGCCATGTCTATGGTCGGGTGGTACGTGGAAGTCCCGAACCTGGTCGAATTTGCCTATGATTAATAAAAGCTAAGTTATCTTACTTTTTCACTAGTTTATATGTGGATTTAATGGTTTTCATATCTTTGATATTCATATGGTTTTCAGCTAGCTATAAGCATGGTTAAATGACTGGTTCATGTCATGGTTGTTTCATGTATTTACTTGTAATCGTTAAATGGATGGATGCAAGACCTAATTGATTATATAATAGTTCAATGGAGAAGGAGGTGATCCTTCTGGTTATGTTTCATAAGTTCTTTTAGTCATTTATGTTGTGTCTTGTATCCTAGACTTGTATGTTGCATTGATGTCAAGTGTTTGCAGAATGTCAATCTTAGTTGGGGATGCTCAGGCCTAGTCGTAAGGTTGAATTTTGATTTATCGGAATTCTTATCATGTCTTCAATGGATTCTGAAGGTTGTAGCAAGTTCTGGGCAGGCTAGAAAAGTGGCTCAAATCTCGAGGTCGCTGGCATAGGTCTATTGAGAAAAGTCCACAGTCAATGGAACATAGGCCTATGAGAGTGACTTTGGGTTGTTGGACGTTGTCATGCCTATAGCATGAGAGCGACCAGGGGTTAAAAGGCTTAAATCTTCATTGGCTTCAAGGACAGGATGTTTGAGTGGTTGACATGTCTCTTGAGGGTGTTGTGGCTGATGTGGATGAGTTTGTTTGATACGTTCTGTAGGTTTCATTTCCTTAAGGTCCCCAAGGAAGTTGAATCCCTTATAGTAGCCTCTCTCGCCGCATGTTTACCGCGGCGGGCAGGTTGCTTCGGTGGACCTGGGAGGAGGGGGTGTTACAAGTTGGTATCAAAGCATGGTTGCGCTCTCCTTGGGTGAAAGTGTTGGTCATGCATGCATCTCAGTTTCATGTGTGTCTCTTACACTTGCATTCCATGTGCTTGTTGCATTGCATCATGTTGATCATGGTTGTAGTAAGGTTGTCATGAGGAACTTGATGTGATTTTGTGGGATGCATCATCAGAAGTATATGACTGGTTGCATATGGTTATATGTCGCTTACATGTTGATTATATGTCGCTTCACTACATCCTTGTATGTCAGGTGCATTCTTGAATGTTTTTATTACATGTATAAGACTTGTAGGTTGGTTACAAGAATTGATCACTTATGTTCGACTACATGCGTTCATATGTATGTGTAGTTGATGATGCATTTCTTACGAATGTTCATAGTTGCATGTGGCAATGTGTGAAATGGAGTAATGGTTCTTGTCATGCATGAGGTCACAGCATGCATTATTGATATGGCCTTGCATTGATGACTGGACCTTAGCTAGAATGATGTTTATGCGTTGATACATTTATTCAATATATGTCTATATGTTGTTATGATTATGATATATATGTATCATGATGATTTGATGATCTTTCAGACAAGGTATCCTCCCCAAATTATGCTAAGGTATGTTGGTTTATTGTAATTTGGTTTGACTGACATAGTATGCCTTGCAAGAAAGGCATCAGATGGCTAGCAAGGTGGTAGACTACATAGAATCTCCCTATGCATCAGATGGGCAGCGTGGTGTGGGGAACTCTTCTGACTTGGCAGACACATTGAGAAGCCTGAAGGAAGAAATAAGGAGTTGCAAAGTAGACAATGACAAAATCATGCAAGCACAAGAGAAACAAGCAGAGGTGAATGCGATACTACTTCAGAGTTTGTCAGATTTGCAGCGCCAGGGACTGCTTCAAATCAGCCAGGTACATGAGGACAAAACTAATGGGGCATATGGTCTCCTAGTAGACATAGGTCAGATAGATCTGACACGATCAGAGATGGAAGGTTGTTGGACACTTCAGATAGGAGAGGTGATCAACACAGGTACTATTCCAGTTCTGGTTCTAATAGGCATCATGATCGTCATCGTTATCATCCTTATAGGAAGAGTGATAGGGGATACTTGCCAGATGATTTTAAGAATGAAAATCCACCTACCTTTGACTGAGAGATGAATAAATCACAAGATGCAGAGGTGTGGTTTCTTGGTATGAAGAAATTCTTCTAATTGCATGATTATTCAGAAAACATGAAAGCAAAGATAACCACTTTTAGTCTCAAAGGTAAAGTGGATATTTGGTGCGAAGACCTAAAGAATTTCAAAGGTATACATAAGGAGGATTTGACTTGGCATGCATTTGAAAGGCTCTTCAAGAATAATTACTTGTCCGCGAGGTATTATGATGATAAAGCTAAGGATTTTTATGAGTTGCGGATGGGTTCTATGACAAATGATGAGTATACTAGCAGATTTTTGGAGTTGTTGAGATATGTGCCTTACCTCAGGGAGGAGAAGGTCAAGGTTCATATATTCATCAGTGGACTGTCAGTTGCATACAAAGACCAGATTGAGTTCGATGAGCCTAGATCGTTGGAGGAGGCCATTCGAAAGTTGAAGCATTGTTATGAGCAGTCGAAGCGCAAAGTTGAGCCTAAGCATGACTTGAAAAGAAATGAGAAAGCTAAATGAAAATGGTCACCAAAGAGAGGAAGACCTCAAGATGCAAGTGAGAAAGAAAATGCAGTTTCTTACAAGAGATTCGATACAGCTGAGAAGGGACGTGGAGAGCAGCAAGCTAGAGACGGTGGTAGGGAACCATTGCAGTGTTGGATATGTGGTAAGGATCATCGCAAGAGGGATTGTCTACAGTATCATAGTGGTGGTAGAACGTAGATATAGAGTTCTCAGGAGGCGCATACAGTTGGTGATGTTGGTCATACCATTCCTCGAATCTATGGAGCTATGGACAATAGGCAGGCGAATCATCAAGTATCGATCATTGAGATGGATAGTAAGCTTTGTGATCAAGTTGTTTTTATTTTTATTGATCCTGGATCTAACTATATTTATATTAATCCTAACCTGGTGGATAAGTGTGGTTTGAGAAAAGAAGTGCATGCAGAATATTTGTTGGTACAGTTGGCTACAGGTGCGAAGAAGCGAGTTCACCATTGGTTAAGAGCTTGTGAATTTTAGTTAAATGGTATGCCTACAACAACACATTTAAATGTACTTTCATTGGGTTCATATAGTATGCTTTTGGGTATGGATTGGTTGTACCTTCACATAACCAAAGTGGATTACTTCTACAAGGCCATTGAGTGTGTGGATGATAGTGGGGAAAAGAGGACTTTGTAGGGGAAGAAGAAGCCTACATCAGTGAGGATGGTTACTGCTATGCAGGCAAAGTGTAGTTGCAGAAAGGGTTGTGTGATGTTTGCAGTACACATTTCTAGTGACAAGGGTAAGAAGGTTGAGGATGTCGATGTGTTAAGAAAGTACCCATTTTTGTAGTAGTTTCAGGATGTATTCCTGAGGACATTACAGAGTTTCCACCTCTTAGGGAGGTGGACTTTTCTATTGAGTTGGTGCCAGGGGTAGCCCCACCATCAAAATAACCTTACAAGATAAGCACACATGAGTCAATTGAGTTAACGTTGTAGCTGAAGGAAATGTTGGACAAGGGGTACATTAGGCCGAGTGTATTGCCTTGGGGTGCACCAGTGTTGTTCATGAAGAAGAAAGATGGTACTCTTAGATTGTGCATTGACTATAGGCAGCTGAACAAGGTAATGATCAAGAACAAGTACCCTTTGCCGAGGATTGATGATTTGTTTGATCAGTTGAAGGGAGCAGCAGTGTTCTCTAAGATTGACTTGAGATCGGGATACCATCAGGTACGCATCAAGGAAGAGGATATCTTCAAGACTGCGTTCAGGACCAGGTATGGGCATTATGAATTTATTTTTGTTCCATTCAGTTTGACTAATGCTCTTACTACATTTATGTGTTTGATGAATAGTGTTGTGTTCTTATCTGGACAAGTTTGTTATTGTATTCATTGATGACATACTAGTATATTCTAAGAATGAGGAAGAACATGTTGAGAATTTAACAACAGTGTTGAAGTTGCTAAGAGAGCATCAGTTATATGCTAAAATTAGCAAGTGCAACTTCTTTCAGACCGAGGTACATTATTTGGGGCATGTTGTCTACAAGGATGGCATAAAAGTGGATCCAAAAAAGATAAGGGCCATCATGGAGTGGGCAGTTCCTAAGAATGTGGATGAGGTAAGATCATTTATGGGATTTGTAGGTTACTACAGGAGGTTCATTAGGAAGTTCTCACACATTGCATATCCTATCACATCATTGCAGTGGAAAGATAAGAATTTTGAATGGACAAAAGAATGTGAGGCTAGTTTTGAGCAGCTTAAGCAGTTTTTGACACATGCACCAGTGTTAAAGATTGCAGATCCGGACAAGGAGTTTGTAGTGTATACAGATGCTTGCAAGATAGGAATTGGTGGAGTTCTCATGCAAGAAGGACAGGTAGTGTGCTATGAGTGACGAAAACTGAATGAGCATGAGAAGAACTATCCAATGCAAGATCTTGTGTGAACAACGATTATACATGCATTAAAGATGTGGAGGCACTATCTTCTTGGCAGGAGGTTTACATTGATGAGCGATCACAGTGGGTTGAGGTATTTGTTTGATCAACCGAATCTAAATGTCAGGCAAGCTAGATTGTTGGATACCCTTAGTGAGTTTGACTTTGAGATCAGATACATCAAAGGGAAGGAGAACTAGGTTGCAGATGGTTTTAGCAGGAAGGTATGTTGAGAAATGGAAACAAGAAATTCTAGTTTAATTTGTCCTTGAATTAAAATAGAATTCTTTTCTCATAGCAATTTGAAAATAGTTAATTAAGTTAAATTAACTTAATTAATTTAGGAAATTCAAATTGGAATTCTTTTAGAAGACATGTATATGTTCTCCATAACTTATAGGAGTTAAGGATGAGTTATGAATGAGTTATAATTAGTTAACTCAATTTATTGAGTTAAGTCCAGTTAAATTAGTTCCAATCAGTTTCAGGAACTAATAGTGAGTAAACAGTCAGTTGGGACACTAGTGACCTAATTTGTGCTACTCTAGTTAATTGAAGATTCCACCATCAGAAACTCATGCATGTTGATTCTGAGAAAGACCCAGTTGAGACTAGAGTGCAGGGACAATGTACTATTTGTTTTAGATTTTTCTGAGTTGCACTGATAGTGCATGCATTCAGGAACTGATCCTTAAGGGATTACACTATTTTTAGAGGATGTATTTCCCTTTAAATACAAGATATACTTCATAGGAATTGCACATTGGAATAGAGACTTGGAGAGCTTGTGAATTGGCTAAGCTTTGGCCTTGAGCTTGCTTATGAGTTGGAGATTGAATTTGCTGAGTGTTGGGATTGTTCTAGAGAGAACAAGCATTGTAATTTCATCTTGATTTTCCGGATTAATACAAAACAAACAGTGGGTTTTTGAGCTATGGCTTTCCCCGGATATTTATTGTGTTATGTGCCTTTGATTCTCTTCCTCTATTGATTATTGTTTGCTCAATATTTATAGGCTTCTGCTGTAAAGAGTAGAAGTAGATTCTTGTCTCTTGATTTAGCAAATTTCATTAGCTTGTGAATCTACAGGTTTTTCTACAAGGTACAGGTAAATCATATAACAACTATGAACTCGTATGGGACAGAGTTACAGGATAGGATCTTGCAAGCAGGACAACAGGCTGACAAATACATGGATATTATGCACAGGTTACAACGGAGCATAGGTACAAGTAAAGGTAAAGGTACAGGTGCAGGTGCAGGTACAGGTGTAAGTACAAGTGAAGGTGATCAGGATGCAAACTATCGTCTCACGGTAGATGGTTTGGTAAGGTTTAGAGACAAGATCTATGTGTTGAATTGCAGTGAGCTCAAGAAGCTTGTCTTGAGGGAATTTCACACCAAGCCATACTCGGATCATCTAGGATATCAAAAGACTTTGACAGCAGTAAATAAGTTTTACTATTGTCTGAATTTGAGGAGGAAGTGGCAGAGTTCATGGCTAGATGTTTAGATTGTTAGCAGGTCAAGGAAGAATGTAAGTATCCAGGTGGTTTAATACAAACTATAGCGATTCCAGAATGGAAATGGGAGGTCATTTCCATGGATTTCATTACAGGTCTTCCGAGGACAGTGAAGCACCATGATTTTATTATGGTCATGGTCGACAAGTTGTGCAAGGTAGCTCACTTCATTCTATTAAAGAATACATATTCAACCAGTGAGGTAGCACAGGTGTTCATTAGAGAGATAGTGAGACTGCATGGTGTTCCAAAGAAGATTGTATTGAATAGGGATGCGAAGTTCACTTCCAAGTTTTAGGAGGAGCTATTTGCAGTCTTGGGTATCGATTTGGCCTTCAGTACAGCTTATCATCTGCAGTCAGATGGACAGACAGAGAGGGTCAATAGGATCTTGGAGGATATGTTAAGGATGTATGTGCTGCACCAGGAGAAGAAATGGGAGGAGTGTCTTCCATTGGTTGAGTTCACATACAACAATGGTTATCAGGAGTCATTGAGGATGAGTCCTTTCGAGGCATTGTATGGACAGATTTGTAACACTCCCATCAGCTGGAGTGATCCAGTGAATAGGGTACTTATTGGACTGTGTTGAAAATAACAACAAGAAATAATAAAAATAGCATTGCTATAAATATCATTTTAGGATATACTCCAACTCTGTTGAAAATAGCATCAAGAAATGATAAAAATAGAAATGCTAAGAATAGCATTGCTATAGATAGCATTTCAGGATTTGTCCTTGAATTAAAATTGAGAATTAAAATTTGAATTTAGTCTCACTAGCTGTTTGAGAAATAATTGATTAATTCATCTTGAGTTAATTAGTTGGAGAAATTCAAACATGAAGTCTTTGTGAAGACATGCAATAGTTATCCCTTTGATTGAGTAAGTTATTCCTTAATTAAGGAGATAAGGATGAGTTGTATTTGAGTTGTAATTAGTTAGCTCAGTTAACTGAGTTAACTCCAGTTAGATTAGTTCCAAACAGTTTGTGGAACTAATTGTGAGTTCAGTTAGTTATTGCATGCATGCATGCAACTAGTGTTCTCCAAATAACTGAATATTCTCTCGTAAATAACTCATGCATGTCAGTTCAGATAGAGACCCAGTTGAGATTAAAGACAAGGACATTGTACTATTAGTTGGAGGAATTTTCCTATAAGGTAAATTCATCCATGCAGAAGGAATTTATTCCTTCTGGATTGCGTAGTTATTTCAGAGGTCAGAGCAGTGTGTGAGGTGAGAATCACACAGGTTGCAGCTGGAGGACCTAGGAGAAACTGCGCAAGGAAATAGGAGGCTTGGAGGACTGAAGGAAGGCATATGTGTTGTCTATTCTATCTATGAGCAGCAGTGAGGGATTGTACTGAGAGTTGGATAGCTTGTGAGCTAAAGCTTTGTGTAATCCTGAGATATTTCCACTTGTATGATAATATAGATAGCAAGGTTTTTAGCTGAGGCTTTCCCTTGAGTATTTTCTGTGTTTCATGTGCATTGATTCTACTTTTGGTTATATGTGTTCTGTTTGATCTTGCTCAAAATCGATTAAGCTTCTACAAGTTTGATTATAGAAGTAGATTAAGTATTTTGCTTTAGTACATTGCATAATCAGTTTAATCTACAGTGAGAATTTTTACATGGTATCAGAGCGAGGTTTTGTACAAAAATTTCTATAGACCGAACATGTGGGTAGACATGGAGCAGGAAATGTAGGTTATAAAGAAGAATCGAAAGGAAGCACAAGATAGACAGAAGATTTATGCGGATCAACACAGGGTGATGAAGGAGTTTCAGGTTGGGGAGCATGTGTATTTGTGCATCAAGCCTAAGAAAATCTTTTTGAGGATTGGTTCATGTGCCAAGTTGGCACCACGATATTGTGGGCCTTTTGAGATCCTTGAGAGGATTGGACCAGTGGCATATCGACTTGCACTGCCTCCAACACCAAAATTCAATGATTTTTTCCATATTTCATTGCTTAAGAAGTATATAAACGATGTTGATCATGTTATTGATTGGTTTGTATTGCAAGTGGAGCAAGAAGGAGAGTTCCAGTCGAAGCCTCAGTGCATATTGCAGTGGAAACATATCATGCTTAGGAACAGAACCATAAAGAAAGTTAAAGTGCAGTGGAAGCACTTTGGGCCTGAAGAAGCTACATGGGAGATGGCAGATCAGATACGGGCCCTGTATCCTTCATTGTTTGCTGGTTGAGGTAAAGCCATTTTGGTTTGATGTTAGTATATGTTTGGCATATGCTTTGTTGATGTTTTGGTATATGTATGTATATGTATATGGATGTAAATACCGCCATGAGCTAAGTTATAAAGCTCCAATAAGCGGTATGGGTGTCATGTTATTATGGTTGTTATATTGCCATGTTTTCATGATGTTTTGATTTTGAGCAGGTCTTTCATTTCAAATACTGCATTGAGCTAAGTTATAAATCTCCATGGGCAGTATGTTTTATTTCCAGCGGTTCTGATGAGGTCATGGTGTGGTTTAACACCGAGGAAAATTTTCCCCAAGGGGGAGGGTTCTGTAACAACCCTAGTGAAAATTCTATGTAATAAAAGTTAATAAAGACAAAATAAGACCACAGTTAAGGGACACTTATTCCAAGTTGAATGTTGGGCAAAGATATCCTAGTGGGCATCACTAGATGTGTGTATTTGGCTAAGGAAATTGGCAAAGGATAAGGCAAAGGCATTAAAAGGTAAAATGGCATATTTGGCACATTTATTTATGAAAATAAAATAAAATAGGAGAAAATAAAGGTAAAAGGTCACAGGTTGCATGTGAGGATGAAATTGAAGGAAAATAATGGAAAATGAAGAAAATAGAGGCCTTATTAATAAAAAGGCTTATAAGAATTAGTGGTTAAGCTCTTTCTAACCTTTTGTCAATTCAAGTTTGGAGCTATCTCATTATTCTCTCTCTCTCTCATATTCTTGGTCACTTAGAGTTTTCTTGGAGCACTCTAGATTTGGATCAAGGAAGGAAAAGCAAGCAAAGGGAAAGGAAGGAAAGCAAGGATCAAGGAAAGGAAAGCAGGATCAAGTAGGTTCAACAGGAATACTTGTAGGTAAAAATTTTCATGTGTGATTTCAGAGATGGTTTGAACATGCATGGCTTTTCATGTTTGTGTATGGTTCTCTTGTTGTCAGAGGCATGGTTTTGCCAAGTTATGACAGTAGTTTTCAGCCTAGCCTTGCCCTTTTCCATATCCCATGGTATGTTGGGATGTTCATCTTGGTTTTGAGCTTTTGTTTTCCTAATGGATTTTAGAATCTGGGGCAGGGGTGGTCTCAATTTTTATTCCCAAAGGCCTAGGAATCCCTTGACCGGTTTTGGAGGGATACATGGTAAATCCTGAGGGAGAAGTCCTGGTTTAGGGCCTAGTGATCCAAGTTTGGATTGTCGTAAAGCCTAAGAGATTGGTCTCGATTTAGGGCCTAGTGATCTGGGATCAGATTGTGGTAAAGCCTGAGAGACAAGGAGACAAAAAATTCCTCATGAATAGTGATGGATTTTAGATGGCATTCCAAGTTTGATTTGGTTGTGATCGAAGCATTGGTTTTGGTGTGATCACGGTTTGGTGAGGGTGGAGGTGGTTTAACCTCTGGATTCCCTTGGTTGTTCTTTGATTAGTCGTTCTATGAGATCCCACATTCATGCTTGGAATATGGCATGGGGGGGACTGGATCAAAGAAATATTTGGTTCAACCATGTCTATGGTCGGGTGGTACGTGGAAGTCCCAACCCTGGTCAAATTTGCCTATAATTAATAAAAGATAAGTTCTCTTAATTTGGCACTAGTTTATATATGGCTTTAATGGTTGTCATATCTATGATATTTATATGGTTTTATGTTGGCTATAAGCATGGTTAAATGACCGGTTCATGTCATGTTTGTTTCATGTATTTACTTGTACTCGTTAAATGGATGGATGCAAGACATAATTGATGATATAATTGTTCAAGGGAGAAGGAGGTGATCCTTCTGGTTATGTTTCATAAGTTCTTTCAGTCATTTATGCTTTGTCTTGTATACTAGACCTGTGTTGGAAATAATACTGAGAGGGGGGGTGAATCAATATTAATCAAATCAATAATCTTTTTCTTTTCATACTCAAATTCATATACGCTACTTCAATGAAGGTAACTCGCGTGTACACGCAGCTGTGTTTAAGGCAACCAACGTATATCAAGCAAACTTATGATTCAGTTAATTCATCATATGTTGATCTTTAATCAATGCATCAGTACTTCATTAACCATATAAACAGTAACCATGTGCAATAATATTAGAAAAAACCATCACACATAAGAAACACACATGAACACCAAGATATAAGGTGGAAACCCAATGCGGGACAAAAACCACCTGTTGTTGTCTTCTTTTTAATATAAGAAAAACCTATTTACAATCTTGTACTGGTGCAGACTCATACCAGTACGCAGGCACCCACCTGCAGAAGGCTACAACCTTCTCTCGTTCTCTAGCTTCTACTGGAAGGGAGCTACAACCCCCTAGCTCTTATACTAGCTAATCTGTTTACTAGTACGTAGGTGCCGGCCCACTAAAGGCTGCAACCTTCACTCGTTTTCCAGCTACTACTGAAAGGGAGCTCCAACCCCCTGGCTCTTATACTGGCTAATATGTTTACCAGTACGTAGGTGCCAGCATACAGAAGGCTACGACCTTCTCTCTTCCTCCTGGGGCCACGTTTCATAACTTTTCATACTCGATACTCCTGGAACACAACACCACAATCTGAAGGCCACGTTTCATCCAATTTTCATACTGGACCCATCAACAACATTAAAGCTCAAAATTAATCACCACTGCAATACAGCCATTGCATTAACCAATCATTGAATACTCAATCATCAATCTCTTAATCACCCACAACTGAATCACTGAAGGCCTGTCATCAAAATACAGTCACCAAAACACAGAGTAGAACCTAGAACTCTGCAACAACCACTAGAACCAATTGCAAATTCAGATATCATATTTCATAATGTATACGCTACTCTGATGAGCCGAACCAGCATGTATACATGCTTTTACCAAAGCGAACCCGCATACAGATCTGCAAATACTAACTTAAAAACTTCACAGCTATTTTAGAATTCAGTCATACCCAGATCATAACATTTGCAGAATAAAACATGCGTCAGTATTCAGATCTAGTCTATCCATGATCAAACCACATAATGATAATACATTCCAAGCCTTAAGATCCTGATCCATCATCCATCATCATCCACATAGGTGCATCCTTAGTTCAGATCAAGCAAAGCATCACAAACCCATAACCTGCATACTGGATCTCACACTTCATCAAATATTCAATACTTGCACACATTGGCCTAATGATCTTCTCCTCCTTATATATTTTTAGGCCTTTCTCAATACCATGGACCAAAACCACTTAGGACCAATACCTTGGACCAAATACCTAGGGTCAATACCTCGGACCAAATACCTTGGACCAATACCATGGATCAAAATACCATGGACCAAATACCTCGGACAAAAAACTTAGTTTCCCAACATATACACGCTTTTCCTTCTGTGAAAGTGCATGTGTACATATACGCTACTTGTGTTTAGGGAACCTGCGTGTATACGCAGCTTGGTCAAGGTGAACCTGCGTATACATCTTTTTCTTCATTCTTTGTAGTCTGATCTGTAATTCTTTGTTGTTGTCATGTTGCACCATGATCTTTCATCTGAGTGAGTTGCCATCAAGGACAACACTTGTATCATAATGCCAAAAATCTCCCCCTTTGGACTTGATGGCAACAACAACACCAAGACACTATCCCCCTTTGACATCAAGGGCAAAGGGCGGACCAAGATATTCTCCCTCTTCGATATACATTATGCTATCCATGCTCCCCTTGAGTACATGCTGAATTCTTTGATTGAGCTCCCCCTTTGTACATGCTAAGATGTACTAAACCATCCATGCTCCCCCTGAGCACATCCAAAGTCTACAAAATATTTTTCAAAAGAATAAAATGACTCTACAAATCAACTAAGTGAGTATGACCTTCCTATCACCAATGACTCATACATTCATCAATCTCCCAACCAAGTGGGGATACACCACTTTTGACTCATCCACCCAACCAAGTGAGGATATACCAAATGTTTATACATGAATGAAATAGAAATTATTACATCATCCTTCACATGCATAGTGGGGGTACAAGTTACATCATATGACTCATGGGTCTTTAAAAGATATACATGACATTTAGACCAAAGACCTAAACAAGACCATGATAGTCATCAGCAACTATCATACACCATATATGATCTACACCATAAGCATCTATCAGCAACATCAGCAACCTGTATATGTCCATCATCAGTTCAATTTAAATATAATCAGCCTGTGACAAAGTATGCCGCATATAGATATCAACTCATCCTCTTGATCTCATCAAGATCAACTTGCTTCGTTTCCTTAGTAGAAAGAGCCTTATCATAACCTTCCATGAATCAACTAAGCATATGTCATATCTCCAAGTAGTAACACAAAATCATTCACATCATATCATATGCATGTGAAAACACCATAGTCATCATCTATGACCATAACATCATCATCAAGAACTGAATGATCTTTCCACAAGATCCCTCAATATATCAACCATGTATACCCATAAATCTGATCTTAATAACAACTATGTAACCCCAAGCAATACAAATATCATCATCATAGGCAACTTATAACCGCAACATAGTATGATGTGTACCAAAGACTTCTAAACATAATGCCAACAATGCATTATTAGAAGCATATGCTCCCTCTGAACCTGTGCCACCTATTCACTGTCAGATTCTGATTATTGCATATATCAGTAAGAAATATCAAGGCATCATCATAAATTAGATATACATCAAGTTATCAACAAATTATGAGGATCAACACATTTCTACATATCTTCATCAGATTGTAACCATCATCAAACAGAGTAGATAATTGACTAAACAATATCAGACTCCTTTTCTTGAGTCTGTCCTGCTACTTTTTCTTCAAAACATCATATACGCGACTGTGCAGCTTCTAACTCACATATATACGTGAGTTGTCTTTATGAAAATTGCGTATGAGATTTAGAACACTGAAGTTTCACACTTTCAGCTCCCCCTGAGTCTGTTATGTCTGCACACTGGGTTATGCCACATCTTCGTGACTGTACTTCCTTCTTTTTCCATATCTTCGAGTGTCATGATGTTTTCTCCTTTTGGTATGGTGCCCGAACTCTACTCCTGCATTCCATTTCTATATGTCCAAATTTGTTACATGCATAAAATCTTATATGTTTCATATTCCTTCTTTGGCAGTCAATGGCTTTGTGACCAAACATCTTGCAAGAAAAACAATATCCCTTAAAGTACCTGGAAGCTGATGATCTTTCTGTGTGACGGCCTTGAACCATTCTACTTTTGCATCTCACTGCAACATGTCCAAAGTTATGACATATAAGACACTCAACATTATACATTTGAGGAAATAACTGACTATCACTTCCACAGTTAGGAGTAAAAGATTTTCTTTGAAGAATTTCTTTCCTTGGTTGTTGATGGGGTTGTCCTCTCATCTCCTTCTTGAGCATTTCAGATTTTGCATTAGAGTTCCTTGCCTCACCTTGTGAGCTAGATTCACCTTTTAAGATATTTACCTCAACTTGATATTGCTCTTCCTTTTCCAGATATTTCTTCTTCAATATTTCTTCAGACTTTGTTCCTTCTTCCACTTGTTGCCTTAATTTGAGAATCTCATTTTCTTGTTCTTCATCTGCTTGAGGCAATTCTTCATTCTGATTATTTTCAAGATCTTCTTTTAGATAGAGGATCTTAGCTTCAAGACTTACATAGTAATTGGATCTATCTTTAAGTCTCTGGATTTTTATACTCTGATCATTTATTTCATTTCTTAATGATATCACTTCATCCTACAGTTGCTTCCTTACTTTGTTTCCTTCCTCCAGCTGAGCTTTTAATCTGGTAACTTCTTCTTTGAAGGCACACTCCCTTTTGTTAAATATATCTTGTTGATCTCTGATTTATCTGATGCTTCATTTGCTTGTTCATCTTCAATCTGAGGTGATTCAGAATCTGAATCCTTGCTTCTCCTGCTGTCATTGTTCCTTTGAGTTGTGTTCTTCTTCTGAGGCGCTTTTTTCTTTAGCTTATTTCCCATTGTTTCTACGGATCTCCTTCAAATGATCAAGCTTCTGCCAAAGGACCTGCTCTGATACCAATTGTTGGAAATAATACTGAGAGGGGGGGTGAATTAGTATTAGTCAAATCAATAATCTTCTTTTTTCATACTCAAATTCAAATACGCTACTTCAGTGAAGGTAACTCGCATGTACACGCAGCTGTGTTTAAGGCAACCAGCGTATATCAAGAAAACTTATGAGTCAGTTAATTCGTCATATGTTGATGTTTAATCAATGCATAAGTACCTCATTAATCATATAAATAGTAACCATTTGTAGTAATATCAGAACAAACCATCACACATAGGAAACACACATGAACACCAAGATATAAGGTGGAAACCCAATGCGGGACAAAAACCACCTGTTGTTGTCTTCTTTTTAATATAAGAAAAACCCATTTACAATATTGTACTAGTGTAGACTAATACCAGTATGCAGGCACCCACCTGCAGAAGGCTACAACCTTCTCTCATTCTCCAACTTCTACTAGAAGGCAGCTACAACCCCCTAGCTCTTGTACTAGCCGATCTGTTTACTAGTACGTAGGCGCCAGCCTACTGAAGGCTGCAACCTTCACTCATTTTCCAACTACTACTGGAAGGGAGTTCCAACCCCCTGGCTCTTGTACTGGTTGATATGTTTACCAGTACGTAGGCACCGACCTACAGAAGGCTACAACCTTCTCTCTTCCTACAGGGACCACGTTTCATAAATTTTCATACTGGATACTCCTGGAACACAACACCACAATCTGAAGGCCACGTTTCATCCAATTTTCATACTGGACCCATCAACAACATTGAAGCTCAAAATCAATCACCATTGCAATACAACCATTGCATTAACCAATCATTGAATACTCAATCATCAATCTCTGAATCACCCACAACTGAATCACTGAAGGCCTGTCATCAAAATACAGTCACCAGAACATAGAGCAAAACCCAAAACTCTGCAACAACCACTAGAACCAACTGCAAATTCAAATATCATATTTCATAATGTATGCACTACTCTAATGAGCCGAACCAATGTGTATACGCACTTTTACCAAAGCGAACCCGCATACAGATATGCAAATACTAACTTAAAAACTTCACAGCTATTTCAGAATTCAGTCATACCCAAATCATAACATTTGCAGAATAAAACATGCGTCAATATTCAGATCTAATCTATCCATGATCAAACCACATAATTATAGTACATTCCAAGCCTTAAGATCCCGATCCATCATCCATCATCATCCACATAGGTGCATCCTTAGTTTAGATCAAGCAAAGCATCACAAATCCATAACCTGCATACCGGATCTCACACTTCATCAGATATTCAATACTTGCACGCATTGGCCTAATGATCTTCTCCTCCTTATATAGTTTTAGGCCTTTCTCAATACCATGGACCAAAACCACTTAGGACCAATACCTTGGACCAAATACCTAGGGTCAATACCTCGGACCAAATACCTTGGACCAATACCATGGATCAAAATACCATGGACCAAATACCTCGAACCAAAAACTTAGTTTCCCAACATATATGCGCTTTTCCTTCTGTGAAAGTGCATGTGTACGTATACGCTACTTGTGTTCAGGGAACCTGCGTGTATACGCAGCTTGGTCAAGGTGAACCTGCGTATACCTCTTTTTCTTCATTCTTTGTAGTCTGATCTGTAATTCTTTGTTGTTGTCATGTTGCATCGTGATCTTTCATCTGAGTGAGTTTCCATCAAGGACAACACCTGTATCATAATGCCAACAACCTATAGGTTGCATTGATGCCAAGTGTTTGACATAATGTCAATCCCGATTGGAGATGCTCAGGCCGAGTCCTGAGGTTGATTTTTTATTTATCAGCATTGTTAACATGCCTTTGATGGATTCTAAAGGTTGTAGCAACTCCTAGGAAGAGGTTGATATTATGGGCTAGAAAAGTGGTTCAAATCTCAAGGTCACTGGCACAGTTCTGGTGAGAAAAGTCCACATTCTGTGGCACATAGGCATATGAGAGCGACTTTGGGTTTTTGGATGTTGTCATTCCTATAGCATGAGAGTGAACAAGGGTTAAATGATCCAAAATGGACTCAATTTTTCCTCGAGATCAAAGTCTTCAAATGTAGTTGAAAGTATAATCAAGTCGAAGTGCTCGTCAATACGATTCCACTGGTTCGAATGGCACGTAAATCTAAGTACAGATGAAGAAGTTATGGCTAGCCAAATTTTTTGGGAAAAATTAGGGAAAATGGTAATAAAGTCAAAACTCAAAAAGTCAAGAGGTCAAAGTGAAAGTCAATGGTTAACACAGGGTGATGTCAGCATGACACGTGGCATCTCAGGAACACCCCACCTGTCCAGGATGATGTTAGCAGGTGCAGTGACTTGGAGGCATGTGATTGGACAGAATGGGCCAATTCGGGGCTGACACATGGCAGCCCGATTTGCCCAATGTTGGCATGAAATCCCAAAAATTTGGGGTCAAGGGCAATCGAACCCCTAACCTCTCGGACTAGGAGAATTTTGGATGGAATCCCCTCATCGGACGAGCTACGGAATGACTTGTTATGGATGAGGATAAGGTTACATTTATTGTTTGCGGAATATGGCCACTGGAAAAGGGTCGGACGGTCGAGGTCAACCACACAACCACTGATCACCTTACCGGATTATGAGCTATGTAATATATATGCAACCATATTAAGGGTCAAACCATATCAACGTGTTAACATATGAATGTCACGTACGATATATAATATCGTAATATATATTATGATATATCAACTATATCCAATGCCATAATAAATGCAATAACCGTTCCATGTAAAATGCCAAGAGGTCGGGTATGGTTTTCGACCCGCTGACCTCCATCCTCCATATAATTGCCTTCACACAAAGCCTCTTGCCAATGCACCAAGCCAGACGAACTTGCTAACAAGCCGTCACAAACACCTTTTCAGTTCTGTTGCAGGTACAATCCGCCCAAAGGACCACACATGATTTTTGAGGTGGTTTTTCCTCCATAGAGGTGGTTTTTGTCAGCAGAAAGTGGTTTTCACAGGAGCAGAGGTGGTTTTGGATTTCTCCAGGGGGTCTGGAAGTCACAGAGGCCAAATATGGGCAAGTTTATACCCGTTTGACTTGAAATTTCGAGTTGAATGTAATGGTGAGATCCTTTTTCTCATTTGAGCCTCTGTTTTTGAGCTCATGTCTATAAAAGCATTTTGAAGACTAATAAAGCAGTCACACTCGAAGCTAAGGACCTGGAGAGGTAGCTAGGAAGTTTGGTGAACTCTGTTATCAAATTGTCGTTGTGTTGATGCATATGTTTATGTTTACAATTTGCTTATGTGTTTATGTTATTTGCAATCTTTTCGATCTATTGCACTAGTAACATAAGCAAACTTCACATAAAGTCTATAATACCTTTTTCAATTACAGATCAAGTTGGTATCGGAGCTTCAAGGTTTTTAAGGTCTGACAAGGTTGTGTGAAGATTTGAATGCTTACTAGGTTGAGGCTTGAATGAGGTGAAGGTGAACTTGTTGAGGCAAATCCAGAGATTGGAAGGGTCTTTTCACAAAGAAGGATGACATATGAAAACCCACTTAGATCATAATCTCAATTCCTGGACAAGTTTCATGATGATACATGCAATGGTGGAAGAGATCTTTCACAAGTTTAAGAAGAACAAAGATGAAGGCACTTCATCACCTAAAGACAAAGAAGATAAGGGAAAGGGAGAAATGCTTCCTCCACCATCTCCTCCATCATCACCATCATTGTCTTCATCATCATCTTCTCATAAATCTAGTCCTTCTAAGAAGATGTAAAACTTGATTTGCCGATTTATGATGGAGAACTTAACTCTAAAAAGCTTGATAATTGGATAAGACAAATTGAAGTGTATTGTAGGGTGCAGAAAGTTGTTTCAGAAAGGAAGAAGATCTAGCTTGCTAGCCTTCGACTTGGAGGAACCACACTTGTATGGTGGGAAGGCAAGACACAATAAGATCTCGAAAAGCATGGTAAAATCATTTCAACTTGGAATGAATTTGTTTCTTCTATTAAAAGCAATTTTATCCTTTGGCTTATATGCAACAAGCAATGATGAGTTGGAAAACATTACGTCAGTTAAAGGGTCAAAGTGTGCAAAGTTATACTCAGGAATTTCGTAAAAGAGATTTAACATTAGGCATATCATTGGACTCACCAGAGACATAGTTGAAATACATAGGTGGCCTATATAGTTATTTTAGGCATACTATACTTATGTTTAATCCAACTAGCTTAGATGATGTATCGGTCCAAGCAACTCGTCTAGAAGCTAGAGGCAAAAATGTAACCCATGATGTTGGGAAATCATTCAAACCTATTGAAAGCAAGAATAAAGACAAGAATAAACTTAAGTGGAAGGAGAAGAAAGAAAACACCGTGAAGAAAGATAAACCTTTGTGTACTCACTGTAAAAAGGAGGCCCATGACGGGCACATTGCTGGTCATTGCATTTAGAATTGAAGCCTAAGAAGTTTGGGAGTAAGGAGCGGAAGAATGTTGCTACTATTCAAAAGGACATGGGATCAGATTCAGGTGACGAGACAACGGTTACAGCTACAAGTATAAAAGGTAAATATTCTAAAGCATCTACAAGTACTTCTTCGCATTCTATTGATAATGATAATGAAGAGAAGAAAAGAAATGAGCTATTTCACATTAGATTCATTTCCAAGCATACTAAAATTGATACTTTATTTGATAGTGGTTCACAAGTTAATTTGATTTCTAAAGCAATTGTAAATAAATTGGGTCTAGAAACAAAACCTCATAAAAATCCATATCCATTAGGTTGGGTGTGTGATAAAACTAAGCTACAAGTTATGAAACAATGTAAACTTTGTTTTTCTATTGGATCAAAGTTTGTAGATGAGGTTGAGTTAGACATAGTCCCATTCGACATTTGTGGAATTGTATTAGGAAGTCCATACTTGTACAATAGAAATGTTATCTTCTATCAAACTGAAAATAAGTATCAACTCACTAAGGATGGAATTGAATATATTGTAAGAGCTCATAAACTCAAAGATAGCTTCTCTCTCATAAATTCAGGACAGATGAAAAGAATTGTAAATACAAGTAAAAAAATTTCACTTATGATTGTAAAAGCAAAGGATATTGATAAATCTGATGCTTTCCAAGGCTGTAATCCTAAACAGAAAACATATCTAGTTAAAGTTGTTTCTAATTATGATATTTTGTTTCAAGAGCCTAAAGGGCTTCCACCCAAGTGAGAGAAGAACATGAGATTTATTTGCAGCAAGATGCTCCACTACCTAACATTGGAATGTACAGGGTATCAGCTCTAGAGAATGCAGAGATAAAGAAGCAGGTACAGGAGTTGCTCGATCAAGGGTTTATTCGACCAAGCACATCACCGTGCGGATCACCTATTGTGTTAGTGTGAAAGAAGGATGATTCGTGGAGAATGTGAATTGATTTTAGAGCATTAAATAAAATCACAATAAAGAATCGTTATCCTTTTCCTCACATTGATGATTTGTTAGATCAGTTAAAAGATGCAGTTTGCTTCTCTAAATTGAACTTGCGAAGCGGCTACCATCAGATCAGAGTTTCAGAACAGGATGTATGGAATACTGCTTTCAAAACAAAGCAAGGACTCTATGAATGGATGGTTATGCCTTTTGGCTTAACTAACGCTAAAGCTACATTCATGCAAGTCATGAATGATGTATTTAGACCATTCATTGATAATTTTGTAATAGTCTATTTAGATGATATTCTTGTTTTCAGTCGAACATGGGAATAACACTTAAAGCATGTAAAGCAGGTTTTAGATGTTTTGAAAAGAGAAAATCTCTATGTAAAACTGTCAAAATGTGAATTTTGTAGGACATATTTGAATTATTTGGGTTAGATTGTAAGGGGTGGTGAATTGAAGATAGATCCCTCTAAGGTCGAAGTCGTTGTAAATTGGCCTAAGCCCAATACTGCTACAGAAGTTAGAAGTTTCTTAGGGGCAACATAATATTGGAGGAAGTTTATTTCTAACTTTTCTTTGATTGCAACACCTATACATGCTTTAACAAGTGTGAAACACGTGTTTTAGTGGGAAGGAAAACAACATAAAGCCTTCAACACATTAAAAGAAAGGATCAGTACAGTGCCAGTACTAGCACTGCCATATCTTCAGCATTCATTTGAGATTGAGACAGATGCAAGTGAATATGCCATGGGGGTAGTGTTGATGCAGCACAGAAAGCCCATATACTTTCATTTTGAGACATTTACATCAATAGTAGTTAATTATCCCGCATATGATAAAGAATTGTATGCATTAGTACAGAGTGTTAAAAAGTGGAAACATTACATAATGGGTAAAGAAACAATCATTCTTACAGATTATGAACCACTACAATACTTACACTCACAAACTAAATTGCAAAAATCACGACATTACAGGTGGATGGGGTTTCTACAGCAATTTCATCTTTTTATCAGATATAAGAAGGGCATACATAATAAGGTTGTAGACATGTTATCAAGACTAATTATAAATGCATCCGCAATACTTAAGCATAATTCAGTAATTCATGAAAGTTACATTGAACAATATGCTCAAGACACAGATTTTAAGGATGTATATGCAACTTTAAGTCATGGTAAGCAGGTAGAAGAATTGGATTATTTCATAAAGGACAAACTCTTATATCATTTGGGAAAGTTATGCATTCCAAAAACTGAAAGAGTTAATATAATTCGAGAAGCACATACTTCTCTCATATCAAGTCATTTTGGTGTAAGTAAAACAGTTGCACAATTACAAAGATTTTGCTATTGGCCACGAATGAATGAGACAGTTTCTAGATATATTAAAGGATGTACTATGTGTGCTACAAGAAAGCCAAGTAATAGAAAATTAGGCTTGTATACTCCACTTCCAATTCCTTCTTGTCCTTGGGAAAGTGTTTCCATGGATTTTGTTGGAGGATTGCCAATGTCTAGAAAGGGTCATGACTATTTGTATGTAGTTGTGGATAGGTTTAGTAAGATGTGTATTTTGACACCATGTAATAAGCAAGTCACAGTTGAACAAACTGCAAAGTTGTTCTTTCAAAATGTATGGGTTCATTTTGGGTTAACCGCTTCTATTGTATCTGATCGACATTCTCGATTTGTCGGGAAATTTTGGTCAAGTCTATGGGAGTTAATGGACACAAAGTTAAATAAGAGCACGACATTTCATCCGCAAACAGATGGTCAGACAGAAGTGGTCAACATGTCAGTGATACAGTTGCTTCGAGGATATTGCAGCAAGCATCCTAAGCTTTGGGATGAACATTTGTGTTATGTGCAGCATGCTTACAACCATGTGAAACATTCTTCTATTCAGAGATCTCCTTTTGAGACTTGTTTGGGTTTTGTACCAAAGTCTCCCTTGGATTTTGTCTTTGTTAAAGACATAGTAGTTGATGGACATAGTGATGTGGACAAAGCAACCAAGTTCCTTGTACAAATCCAGGAAATTCACCAGGCAGTACAGGAACAACTGGAAAGAAGCCAAGCAAAGTATAAGGCGCGACATGACAAGCATCGAGTTGAGCATTGTTTTCAAGTTGGTGTTACACAAAAATATCGTCACCATGATTATTTGCAGTCAGTATGGGTCTATCATCACTTGTATTGTCCTCCTAAGCAAGTCTCAGGCCTCAGCTCTTCAAGTCAAGCTTTGAAAATGAGAGAAAGACATTGAAAATCAACAAAGCTCTGGTTCCGCACTTTCTCTCACTGTTGCCTGCGGTCCCGCACCTCCTGTTTACAAAAACTGTGGATCTGCCCGCTCTGTCCCTAAAGGAGTGGGTGTGGACCCCTGTGAAAGTAAAAAAGGCGCAAGTTTATTCTAAAAAACTCACTTTGGGTTAATTCTAGATTATTCTAGAAGGAATTTTGACGTGGATTGGTCGCTCTTAGGTGGTTCATGCATCCCAAAAGAGAAGGAGCTAATCCCTTGATGAGAGGAGCTATCCCTTTGAAGGAGGGCTTTATCCCTTTGAAGGAGGACCTAGTAACTTCCCTCCATTGCACTATAAATTAAGGCATTGGGTTGGTTGCTAAGGAGGTTAGAAGCTGAACATTTTTTAGGGTAAATGCTGGTGGAATTGAGACTTCCTAGTTAAGCTTGAGAGGAGAGATCCCATACCTTTTTGGCTTCATTGGGAAGAGAGAGAAACTTGTCAAAGTAGAGGATACTTCTTGTTGGACCCTGGGAGGAGCTTGTACAGTGTCAAGGCACAGGTTGTAAAGTTCTACTTTGATTTGAATTAATACAATCAGATTCATTTTTCTCAACAAATTGTCTTATGTCATTTGTTTCATGAATTCCTTGATCTTCATGTTAAATATGTTTTATGATATTAGCTTTTTAGGTGCTATTTAATTTTTTTGCTTGTTTGTGTTTGCAGATTTGCAACGAGGGAGCTCATTTGGATCAAAGGAGCGAGGCTTCCACAAACTTGCATTGGACCCAAGGTAGGCCTAAAACACTTGTTTGCCTTTGTTTATAAATGCATATTTAGAGAAAGATAGTTTTTGATTGGCTTGCTTGTCACTAGGTCTCTTTAGATTCTAGGAAGGTCTATCTTGTCCGCGAGATGGACTCATTCCGTGTGACAAAATGGCGACTCCACTGGGGACTTGATTTTTTCCTTGTTTTTACTTTGACCAGAGAAACTGTGTTTTTGTTTCTGTTTTTGGCTTGTTGTGTGTGGAATTGGGTAGAATTAGTAGATCCAAGGTTATTTTTTGTTTTTCATAACTTTGGGAGAGGACCGCACCCTAGGATTTTGACACAGTGCGTACCTGTCCGCGCTTTTTCTTTTAGCACAGAGCGGTACCGCACCTCTGTTAACTGTGGGCCTGCAGACCCTGTCAAAATTTTGGAAAACCTAAGATTTTCTCTGTTAGTCAGCTTAGTTTTTGTTTAGAAGTTATTATCCCCTGCCCAGACATGCATATAACCTGTCAGAAGCTTTCCTTAGGTTGATTTCATTGGTGTTAGGGTTTTAGGTGAAATTCCTAAAAGTTTTGCTTGTTGGGTTTGGTTTTCATCTTGGTCTTGTAGTAGCTCTGAGCTTAGAAGTTGTAGGAACCTCAGATCACCTTGGTTTTTACCAGCCTTTTTATGAGTCTGACCATTTGGGAAATCTACCTTTATCGAGGAATCTGCCTTGTGTTTTCTCTTTACAAAACTTCGAAAAGCTTGTGTTTAAAAGTTTGGATTTCATTTTTTAAAAAAGAAAACAAAATTGGTTGTTTTTTGACTGATTTGTGATTCTGCATAAATTGGTCCTTAGTTTACATCTAGCTAAGTAAAACATCCTTAAAAAAGACATCTTGTAAGCTTTGACTTCCAATAGGTTTTTATAATTTATAGATCTCAAAGTTAGTCGTTTCCATAATTTTGAGTGTTTTATAAAAAATAAAAAAATCTCTTTTGGAAAAAGTTTGTTTTTGTAGTGATTGAGTGTTTTGAAAGAAAAGGGAAATTTTTGTGAAAATAACTAGCTGTCTCGTTTTGAGTGCATTGGAAAGGGAAAAAAACTCTTCTTTTAATTTGTTTGTTAAGAAAGATTTGTGTTTACAAGTATTTGCATTCTCAAACTCTTTCCTAGCTAGAAGTTCATTGAAGGGAAAAGATTATTTAATCATCTTAAGTGCATTTTTTAGTGATTTTGAGTCGAGTCTTCATACCACAGGTTTCATCTCTGCACCTCTTGACTTAAACAAAAACCAATAAAAATAACGCTTAAAGTAAAATTCATCTAGTAATATTTTTATTTCTAGGGCTCTGATACACCAACATAGCTTAGGCTAGTGTCTTGGAGTAGGGGAGTAATTAACTCTCAAAGACAGTAAAACAAACAAGTAGTTGTATCTTGTGGTAGGGAAGAAATCCAATTGTTGCATTTATGCTCTGGGAAAGCTCCTCTTAAAGGAGAAGCACGAGATCGTGTCCGAACCAGTGTGGGAATCAATCCTTCCTTATTGGGAACGACGCCAGATATTCACGTATTAAAAATGGTAAACCTCGGATGAACCATTGTCGAGGAGCCTGGGGTCACTTGTTGGTAAACCTTGGATTATGTCAAGGAGCCTTCAAGGGGATTGAGCTTGCTACTCTGCCCTTGCGTGCGTATCGAATCGTAGACTGTTCCACCAGGTATATTTGTTTCGGTTGGTAACCTTAGTGACCATATTCTTTAGGATTCTTCCTAAGGTGACAGTGGTGGGAAGATCCCACTGTACCTGGAGCAAACGTCGGCTAGACTCACTTAGATTTTCTAGGGGGTTCTCTTCACTTGAGACGATTAAGTGGAGGAACTTGTGCTAGTCTATTCATTAAGCAGGTTGTCGGGGTAACTGTTCCAACCGCCATTTCTGTATTGAACTCTGTGACGTTGGGCTTCATCACCAACTAGTGTTTTTAGTACGGAAAGTTACTGTTTGTGTGTGTTTGATCTCCTAGATTCTTTAGGCGTGTGATTCAAATTTGTTTGGTTCTTTAGAGGCTTTAGGTGGTTTTCATTGAGATTTTACTTTGTTTGCGTGTGAAGTAGTTAAAAAATTTTAATCGTGGCTGAATTACCGAGCAAGTCCCGTAGACTTCGGGGCCAACCTCCTGAGTTTTCACCGAGCCAGCCTGAAGGGTTAAGATCCCTCGTAACTCCTAGAGACAGTAGAGTTGGATCACCTGAAGAAGGAGAGTCTTCTTTGGTGGTAAATCCTGATTTTCAAGCTTTAGTAGCAGATTATAATCCACAATCAGTATCTGTTTCCGAAGTTACTGGTAGCTTTTCATCTACTAGTGATATAGGTGAGGAACCTGAAATATCCGAACCTGAAAGTGAATTTGCTGCTACTCCAACATCGGGGTTTGCTTCTCCAGCTTCTAGTGGTCCTGGTTCACCTAGGGTAGAAAGAATAATTACCCAGAATCTTCCTTCTGGACTTATAGCTATCGAAGAACTTGCTACTCCGGAAGAAGAAGTAGGCATCCCTATCCCTGAAAATCAACCTGCTATTGGACTAAGGGAGCGTGAATCAATATTTTACAGTCCACCTAGGAGCAGTGCTTGGTATCTTTCTTTGACTAATTTCTTAGAAAACCCAGGGTTAAGTTTTTCACCACCTCACATTCCTTATCACCCAACACCTAGAGGTTATTATCCTCCGTTAAATATGTCAAGACAGTCGTCCATGTTTACTCAATCGCTAGAATCCTTTTTGTACGGCGGTCCTTCTGTTCCCTCTGGGTATCAATCACTTTCTAGTACTTTTTCGGGAGCATCTCCTCAACCCATTGAACAAGGGTTATTAACTAGAAGCAATGGTACTAAGTCGTTGAGTGTAGAAGATATTCTCATGATGTCAGGTATTATTCCTAATCCTCAACCTCAAGGTGGTCAGTTACCGCCTGGGGGGCAGCCTCAAAATCCTCAATTATCGCCTGGGGGGCAACCTCAAGGTACCCAATTTGTGCCTGGGGGGCAACCTCAAGGACAGTACATACCTACGGGACAGTACGTTCCTCAAGGTCAACCCCAGACTCAATATGTACCCCAAGGTCAACCCCAGTATCAATATGTACCTCAAGGTCAACCCCAGTATTAGTACATGCCTCAAGGGTATCAACCCCAAGGTCAGTACTCAAACCAAGGTTTCCAACCACCCTCCGGTCAATCATATGTTCAAGGAACGGGAAATGTACCTTTGAATTATCAACCCTACCCTCAACCCGGTTATGGTCCTCAATATTCTCAACCTGTTATGGGTTCATACCCCGGATGAATTTAGAGTGGGATCCATCGCAAACTCAACAAGTCTTGCAACCAAATGTACAGTTTTCATCTCAAACTGGACAACCCTTAGTTTCTGGTACACCCCAGCAACCTGTCCAGTCTACTATTCAAACTTCTGTACCTTTGGTAGTTTCTCAGCCTGGGCCTAGTACACCTCGTACTCTGCCTCAAACGACTGCTGCAACTGCCACCATTTGTTCAATCTACCCCACCTACTTCTGGAGTATCGACAGCTCCGATTTCTACTGTTCCTGTATCTACTCCTCAGACATCTTTACCTCCGTCCGGATCCACGATTCAAACTTCGGTTCAAATGCCTGTAGGAAAACCTGGTTCAAGTACGGTTGTCACAAGTCAACCACAATTTACTTATCAACCGTACCAGGGACAGTACCAATTCAGTCTGTTGTGTAGCAGCCAGTCTATCAGTATCAACCGTACCCTGGGTACACATATCAACAACCTCAACAACCCTAGTACGGTCCGATCAATCCTGGTTTTCAGGGAGGATACAATATCCCAAATGCAATTCCTATTCCTAGTTATCCTGGATATCCTCCTCCTGGGGCTGGTCTCATGACCCAGAGTTTTAGGGACCCTAATCGTCAGTTACTGTTTATCGCAACTTTGGACTTGCCTGACTTATCACGCCTAACGAACGATCCCATTAATTATCTTCCGTTTTGGCCGCCAATGCCGAATAAGTTACCTAGTGATATTCCTAAGTTTGAAGGCAAATCAAGAGAGGACCCGTCGAACCATGTGATGACTTATCACCTCTGGTGTGCGTCTAACTCCATTTCAGATGATTCAATCCGTCTAAGGCTTTTCCAGCGCACTCTAATTGGTCTCGCGGCCAAGTGGTACATTGAGTTACCGCGAGGCACTTTTTATAATTTTAGTCAGTTAGCTACCTCGTTTTTAACTCATTTTCAGTTGCAAGTCAGATATGACAATGGCACGGAATTACTAACTTCATTAAAGCAATCGACGTCCACTTACATTTCAGACCACATTCATGAATGGAGACGTCAACAGTGTTTAGTGAAGGTTTTTATTCTGGATCAGATCTTGGCTGAATGGTTTGTAAAATATTTGTTGCCAAAGATCACTAAAGATGTAGCTAAGGCCGGAGTCGTTACTGAGGAGCAAGTAATTGCTCAAGCACAGTACCTTGACTTGGTCTATACTCAGTCAGGTACGTTACACGAGAAAATCCCTAATCTTCCCAAGCAAAATCAAATCGCTGCGACTCCTTCAGGGTATCATGCCGCTGATGGTATTGTGGAGTACCAAGGAAGGTATGTTTCGATGGTCATTTTGGTATCTTTTCATCAAAACTCAAAAGCCTTTTGCATGAGAAATCTAGATAATGATAAGAATTTATAACGAAACACGAGAGATTAATGAAAAGCACTGATAGTCGTCATTTCTATGTGCAGGAGGGAGGAAATACGGGAGGTGGCCATTCCAAAAGTAAAGACAAGGATGAGCTAACTGTTGTCCCTTTGACGGAAGACCAGAAACAAACCAGATCACAACGAATCAACCCAAGAAAGGATGCGGAGATACCAACACGAAACAGAAAAGGGAAGAAGTAACGCAGTATTAATGATTCTGCGAATCCCTCAGGATCTGAGATCCTGAGGGATCGCTATTTTACCTATTTTCTGTACCTAGATATCTCCGCCATCTTCCCTATAAAAGGGGTAGCACTGTTGGCTTCAGGGAGGGATCTTTTTGGGGGTGTAATTTCTTTTAAGGAAGATCGGGACTATGTCTTTATGTTCAGTTGAAGACTTGAGTTCCTGTAATTTTATTGCATGCTTTAATACAGACTTGTTCACTCTTTTATCTTTGAGCCTGGATCTATCTTAAGCGGTGTACCCCTGGAGGCTAAGGGCCCGGCCCTGGAGGACACTTGCTCTTGTATTATTACGTGTGGTTTCCGTGTGGTTTGTTCATAGACGTAATCTGGTAATCTGCTGTGTTTTGAGAATATTCTATTACATGCTCTGTTGTGATTAAGTCATTTCGTGTTCTTGAACTTTATATCGATGCTATGTTATTTTACCAATTCTTTAAGCATTGATTAATCCCTACAGGACACTGTTACTTTATTACAGAATTCTTCGCGATTGTGTTTTTCATTATAACAAGTCATCTGGAAAGATCTGTTTTACATGGGTATCGAATGTGACTATTCTTTATTATGAGATACAGTCGTATGTGTTTTAACAGAAGCAGATTAAGTATGGTGTGTTTCTAAGGTTCTATAGTATTGTTCCATCATATAAGATTGAGGGATTGGTGTTTTGATTGGCATGGTTAAATAGAGTTGTAGCTTAAAGAACTCAGTTATTACTTATTTCAATTATTGTTCTATTCTTGAACTGCTGTTCCATTTACTTGCTGTTCCATTTATTTGTTGTTCCATTTACTTGCTGTTCCATTTATTTGCTGTTCCATTTCAATTTGTTGTTCCATTTCCAGATTGCTAATTTGCTGTTTCTTAAGGACGGACTTAGGCTGTAGAGGACCCCAGCATCTGCTACTTGGCCCCCAGACCTCTGATCTGCTCCCATCAGCTATGAAAGGGATGTGTTATTGCTACCAAGCCCTTGGCTGATGTTCCATTTCATTATCACTTCTTTTATCTGTTGTTTCATTTCTAATCATTAAGAACGATCCTAGGCTGTAGCGAGCCCAGCATCTACTATTTGGCTCCCAGACCTCTGATCTATTCTCATCAGTTATGAAAAGGATGGGTTATTACTACCGAACCTTTGGCTGATGCAATACTTGGTGTGATTTAGTCCTTTGAAGTAGTTAAGTTGTAGACTTGCATTAGTTTACTTTTGTAGTTGTGAATAGTTGTACTACAAGCATTACTCTGGCAAATGTTAGCCTCACACTGAGACACCCTTTGAAATAACCAGACGATCCCGGATTGACATATTAATGTGAGGTAACTAGAGGTGAAAGAGACCCTTTTTATAGCTCTACATTTTGGCGCCGTTGCCGGGGAAGGAGTGTAGCCATTTGTCTTTTTCAGAGTAGTGTACAAACCTGCTAGGGAAGAATTGGGTTTTGAAAATGGAAGGTAAGAACCTACTTGCGGAGCATGTAAAAGCCCTGCTCCTTTGCCCGCTTTCCTGCAGATTTGCTGTTATCTGCTTAAAATTTAGTAGTTAAATTGAGTGCATGACTAAGCAGAAAAAGCTAGAGAAAAATCCCAAACCGTTACCGAAACCAGAAAAAGCTAAGGGACCGGTGACCCTTGGTCGATCGACATACATAGACGAAATCTATAAGAAAGCCAAATCTCAGCCTTCAGTAGGACCCAGGAAAGTTACTTCCAAACAACCTACTAGTTCCCTTCAGGCCTCAGGCTCACCATCTGAAGCCTTTGCTGAGGTGCATAGTCAGACTGACGAACAGGACTTTCAAGAAATTGAAAATTCTATTCCAGAACGACTGCAGGAAGAGAATCTAAGCAATCTTTGTGAAGGAGAAGGAGAAACAGGGGAAATTGGGGAGCCAAGATCTCCTCCTAGGATAATTCAGCCATTAAATAGCCCAGACAAGGGGAGCGCGGTAAAAATTATTATTGAAGACACCCTATTTCCTCAGACAAAAATTCCAGATAGAGGAAGTGCTATTAAAACTGTTCCTGTTGAAAATATTCCTCCTCAACCTAGGAATACCCTCTTAGATATTCCGGAAGTTTATTGGCATATATTTGACCCAATGGCTCAAAATCCGCCAAACACCCAAACCTCTACATTACAATACCCCATAGTGGATTCCACAGCAAATGCTCCTATGAAAGCAATCCCCCTTCAACACATTCCTACATTTCACGGACTTACATCAGAGGACCCCGATGCATTCTTATTTGAATTTGATGTGCTATGAAGGGGATATGATTACTCCACACACCCCCAGAAATTAAAATTGTTCCCCTCCACTTTGAAAGGGGCAGCTTTAAGATGATTTATGGGTTTAGGTGGTGGAGTTATAAATAACTAGGAACAAATGAAAGAATCTTTCCTAAAGAAATATCAAGATTACTGTAGGTCTAGAGAACTGAAAGATGAAATATTTCAGATGATAGCTAGACCAAACGAAACATTAGAAGAATACGTGGAACGTTTCCAGTATAATCTGCAAAGATCCCCTTATGCATCGTTGCCTTTGCCTGATAACGTGTTGAAAACAGCATTAATAAGGGGAATGAAAGAACAATGGATTGAAACATTAAACATTATGGGGAAAGGGGATATATATCAGGAAAGTTTTGCTGACATAATTGATTTATGTATCAGGAGTTCGAGAGGCAGTACACGAATCAAACCAGCAGAACATGATCGATTTGCACGGGAAAATAAAATTTCATCAGAAGGAGTAACACGTGTGGAAATTGGGAATTTACTTGAAAATTTTAAAACTGATATACTAGGAACACTGACTACACAATTGGATGTTTTGCAGGCTAAGCAGAAACAAATGGAGGCAGAACAGAATTTAGCAATTTTCTGCCCCAGATGCAGGAAGAAGCATAGCCATAAGGAATGCCCACTAGATACAGTTCAGACATGCGCCATTTGCACAAGGGATCACTCTACAGAAAGTTGTCCCTCATTACCTGGACTGAAAGCGGTATATAAGGAAGCGGAAGAAGAACCAGAAGCAGTGTATCTATTTAACCAGCGTCGTCAGTGGCAGCCGCGACAAACTGGTATGTTTTCAGACCCAGCTTCTTCTTTTCAGTATCCGCAATACAATACTCAACAGTATAATACATGGCAAAGTCAGTTTCGACCCCCATTTCCAAATTGGTCATCACAGTCATACCCTTCTGCAAACCCGTGGCTAAATCAGACAAGCCAATCTGGCTGGTCGAATCCTCCTTATCCCCCACCATACTGGCAAAACAAACCTTATCCACCGCAATGGACTCCCCCCACTTCACAAAGTTCAAGCTGGTAGAATAACTGGCAGAGACCAACACAGCAGCCAGTAGGAAAAATTCCTTTCTCTCAACCTACACTACCAGCTTTACAGCAAAACCCCCAATCTAATCTCAGACCCCAACTCCCAGCCCAGCCCAATCCCAATCCAAATAACAGACCGGTCCAAGCACTCCAAATTTTAGAAACACCAGAAGAAGGACCCGATCTGAGGGAGTACAATGATCTGCAGTTAAGATCTGGGCGTATCATTCAAACAGAGGGAAACAAAACAGTTCATATTGAAGATCAGTCACCTAGAGAACAGCTGTCACAAGAAGAGGATGAAAACAGGCAACAAACTCAGAATCAAGCAACTACATCCTCTCCCCCGTTCCCAGAATGTTTAGCCATACCTCGACCTATACAGCAACCTAATTTTGACATTCTGGGAGAATTACAAAATTTGTACATAAAAATCTCGTTCCTTCAGGCCATTCAGGACATCCCAATATACGCTAAAACTATTAAGGAACTGTGCATAAAAAGACCAAGAAGGAATGTAATAGATAATCCAAGAGTTCAAGTAGTCGGCACTTTATCTGACCTATTATCAGGAAAGGAAACACCTATTAAGTATGAAGACCCAGGAAACCCAATAGTAACTATTCAAATTTATGGCCAAACCTTAACCAATGCCTTAGTTGATCTTGGAGCTGCAATCAATATATTGACCACCTCCACTTGCCAAAAGTTAGGAATTACATCTGCAGAACCTACTTCAACTTTTCTGGAATTGGCTGATCGATCTGTGGTCAGGCCAGAAGGCATATTGCATGATGTTATGGTCTCAGTTGATTCCTGGGAATACCCAAATGATTTTCTGATAATAAATCCTAAAACCCGACTAGATGGACATCCATTGATCTTAGGAAGGCCTTGGCTCGCTACCGCTGATGCCTACATCGGATGTCGGCAAGGAAACATGATCATAACTAAGGGGGCAGATATTAAGAACTTAGTACTATATCCCCCAGCGCAGCCAAGCATCACAATAGTCAAAACTAATAGGCACCCTGTATCATATCTTACTGACAACATTAGATCTCCATTAACTATACAAGAAGCGCTAGAGTTCAAAAATCAAACAGAAGATGATGCCATCAGTAATTTTATTAGTCAAACTGAACTCACATCTCGTACCCAGTGTCATATGATAAAAGCAGCATTTGATAACGAAGTAGAGGAGGAACCTCTGAAAGATGTGCATGACCATACAATCCCTGTCACGTCAGTTGCACATAGTAAAATAGTGGAAATCGAATCTGGGAAGACCTTAAACATTAATGCCAACCTTACACCAGAACAAGAAACAAAACTCATCCATGTTTTAACAAAATATAAAAATGCATTTGCATGGGATTACCCCGACATGAAAGGAATTGATCCTCAATTGTGTACACACCACATCTACATAGAGAATGATGCAAAACCTGTTAGACAACCTCATAGAAGATTAAATCCTCATCTAAAAGAAGTAGTAAAAGCTGAGCTCCAAAAACTTTTAGATGTTAACTTTATCTACCCTATCTCTGATAGTAAGTGGGTCTCCCCGCTTGTGGTGGTACCGAAAAAGAATGGGAAGTGGAGAATCTGCGTGGACTATAGAGAACTAAATAAGGCAACGCAGAAAGATCACTTTCCTCTCCCATTCATCGATCAAGTATTGGACACTTTGGCAGGCAAGAAATTCTTTTCTTTTCTTGATAGTTTCAGTGGGTATAACCAAATACAGATTGCCCCTGAAGATCAGGATAAAACTACTTTTACTTGTCCTTGGGGAACATTTGCCTACCGAGTTTTACCTTTTGATTTATGTAATGCCCCTGCCACATTCCAAAGGGCTATTCTTAGCATATTTGCAGATCTAATAAATGAAGGATTGGAAGTATATATGGATGATTTCACTCCATACGGAGAAGAGTTTGATCCAGCATTGGAAACACTAGAAAAAGTCCTACAACGCTATATAGCTACCAGGCTTTGTCTAAGCCATGAAAAGTGCTACATGATGATGACAGAAGGACTTATTCTAGGGCACTATATTTCAGCAGCCGGCATACAGGTAGACCCAGCCAAAATCCAAACACTTTTGCTTATTCCTACTCCTACTACTCAAACAGAGGTACGTAGCTTTCTTGGATTCTCTGGTTATTACAGAAGATTTATATAACATTATTCACGTATTTCTGCACCACTGTATGCACTAACTAGTAATATTGATTTCCTTTGGACAGAGCAATGTGAACGTGCTTTCAATGACCTGAAAAAGCTTGTATCTACAGCCCCAGTCCTTCGCGGACCAAACTGGGATTTGCCATTTCAGATATCATCCGATGCCTCAGATACAGCCATTGGAGCGGTCCTTGGTCAGGAGGAGGATAGAAAACCATACGCCATTTATTACATTAGCAAAAATCTATCCCCTGCTGAATTAAATTATATTGTAACTGAAAAGGAATTTCTAGCTGTTATACATGCTATCAATAAATTTAGACATTACATCACTGGATATCCCGTTATCTTGTACACAGATCATTCTGCTATAAAGTATCTAGCAAATAAACCTATCACAAATGGCAGAATAACCAGATGGCTGATTTTATTGCAGGAGTTTGACATTACAATAAAGGATCGACCTGGCAAAGAAAACCCGGTAGCTGATTTCCTCTCAAGAATGCCAAAACCAGTCGATGCAGCAGCAGTTGAAGATCAATTTCCAGATGAGCATCTCTTTGCTGTTGCTGTTCAAACACCCTGGTATGCTGATGTCGCCAATTACCTAGCAGTAGTTAAGTTACCAAAACATCTAACCCCTAATGAGCGAAAACAGATTGTCCAGCGAAGTACCAGATTTTCTTGGATTGGAGGCTATTTGTTTCACACAGGGGCAGACATGCAAATCAGGAGGTGCGTTCGACAAGATGAAATCTTTGATATACTGAAAGCATGCCATGACCAACCATGTGGTGGACATTTTGCTGATCGCAGGACTGCACATAAAGTATTACATACAGGGTATTATTGGTCCACAATTTTTAAAGATGCAAAGAAATTTGTCCAAGCATGTGATAGTTGCCAGAGAGCAGGACGCCCTAGTCACTCAGATGAGATGCCCTTGAAACCACAGCTATTCATCGAACCATTTGAGCGATGGGCCCTTGATTTCGTGGGGCCAATCAACCCACCATCAAACCAGAAAACATACATTCTAGTGGCAACAGAATATGTCACTAAATGGGTTGAAGCGGAAGCCTTGCCCAGGGCTACAGAAGAATCTGTTATACAGTTCCTGCTCCATCTATTTGTGCGCTATGGCCTCCCTAGAGAGATAATCACAGATGGAGGGCCACAATTTGCTGGAAACAGAATAGCGGCAACACTCAACAATTATCATGTTCAGCATAAAATGACCACCCCATATCACCCACAGGCAAATGGGCAAGTAGAAAGCAGCAACAAGATAATAGAAACAATTCTAACCAAAACAGTTGCATCACATAGACGCGATTGGGCTGCCAAACTACCAGAAGCACTGTGGGCTTATAGAACAACATGGAGAAGCACCACTGGCCACTCACCTTACCAGCTTATGTTTGGAAAACAACCTATCTTTCCTATAGAATTTGAAATCCAGACATTACGAACAGCACAAGAAGTAGGGTTAGACTTAATCGAGGCGCAAACTAATCGATTGCAACAGATTAATGAGCTGGATGAAATTAGACTCTCTGCACTTCAACATACTGCCCTGATACAGCAGCAAAGAGCTAAGTGGCATGATGCTCTCATCAAAAACAGAGTCTTCCATGAAGGAGACTGGGCTCTTTTATATGACTCTAGATTTCAGGACTTCCCTGGGAAACTCCAGACTCGTTGGTTGGGACCATATGAAATTCAGAAAGTACATGACAATGGTACCCTCACACTAATTACTATTGATGGTTCTGGGTATACCTTTAAGGCAAACGGCCATCGAGTCCGTCTCTATCGCAAACCACTTACTCGGGAGTCCTTTTGCCAGCAATTACGCCAAGATTCAGATATGGAGATCTTACGGGAGGAAGACAAGTCTCCTCCACCTGTAACTCGCTAAGAAGTTTACTTTTCTTTACAATTTGTATATAATTCTTTGAATTGTTTTTGTACATATTTTTTACAGCATGTTGTGATTTTTGCTGTTCCTTTTTCAAAAGGAACAACACTTGTGATTTTTGTTGTTCCTTTTTCAAAAGGAACAGCACTTGTGATTTTTGTTGTTCCTTTTTCAAAAGGAACAGCACTTGTGAATTTTGTTGTTCCTTTTTCAAAAGGAACAGCACTTGTGATTTTTGTTGTTCCACTTGTGATTTTTGCTGTTCCTTTTTCAAAAGGAACAGCACTTGTGATTTTTGTTGTTCCTTTTTCAAAAGGAACAGCACTTGTGATTTTTGTTGTTCCTTTTTCAAAAGGAACAACACTTGTGATTTTTTTGCTGTTCCTTTTTCAAAAGGAACAGCACTTGTGATTTTTTATGTTCCTTTTTCAAAAGGAACAACACTTGTGATTTTTGCTGTTCCTTTTTCAAAAGGGACAGCATTTCTGATTTTCGCTGTTTCTTTTCTAAAAATGAACAGCACTTGAGTGTTTTTGTTGTTCCTTTCTCAAAAAGAACAGCATTTGTGTGTTTTTGTTGTCTCCGAAAGAAACAGCACGGTTTGATTTCTGCTGGTCTTTTTCCAAAGGAACGACATTTGTTTGATTTTATTGAACTGCACCATTGATTTCCACTGCTCCTTTCTCTAAACGAACAACCGTTGTTGTATCTTTCCTTGAAACTGCACTACTCATATGATTTAAAACAACTTGTTCCTTCTCAAGGATGCAGAGTGCTAATGGTCTTTAGAATACAGCTATCTACTTATGTGATGGAAACAAAAGCACAGTATACGAAAATCGGTAAATCATAAATCGCTATCCTTATAAGCAACTGCCCTGAATTGATGAAAGGATGTAGGGAAAAGATATGCTTACTTATCACCTTTTGTTGCCATTGTTCTACTAACTCTGTTCTGATTGGTAATCTTTATCATGCTAATTTTTTATCTATTTTAATTATCATTCGCCAATAAGATCAAAGAGTTTATATCTTCCTATTGGGATTTTAAGACTTCTTCCACCATTCCTACTCTTAAGGAGTGCGGAACCACCCTTTGTGTATAAACAGGAAAGGTTCTCTATTAAAACCAAAGAAAAAAGAAGCAAGCAAAGCAGTTTTGTCAAATTGTAGGATAGGGAGTCTCATTACGAGCTGGCCTACCATGATCATCAGGATGGAAGCGAAGTGGCATTCCCATTAGGGCCACCACACCCGGGAAATGGTCCAAAAGGTATATCAAAATAAATAAATAACCCTTGGAACAGGAGGTCTCACCACGAGCCGGCCTGCCCACTATTCGCTCCTTCCTCGTGAATGGCACTATGACTAACTGGTTACCAAGCCTACATAGTGGCCTACAGTTTTGACATCACATAGCACTTCCTCGCATACACAAAGGACTATGGTTCCCGGGGTGAAATAAACAACTCTGCCAAGGTTATGGACACCTGTTGGCAGCAGAGCTCTATTAATGGTATCGAAGTCGTAACCTTTACACCAATGGGTAAGGAAATTATAACCTTTGTATCTTATAACGTGATAATTTAATTACCGAGCCATATACCGCATGACTATTTATTACCGCCAATCATTACGGAGCTAGTGACAGTGACCGCATGGGGCTCGCTAATTATGGCAAATGTCTATTCCCGAACTTCCATCAACTCACCACAGTCGCTTACGTATTAAAAGCGATTTAACTTTTCACCTCGATTCCAGTAATACGTTGTTTTTGCGAACATGGCATATTTTCATAAGTTGCTCCATAAAGGCCTCGTGGACAAAGCAGACGCTGCTCCTTTATTTGATGGCTGGGACAGCCTATCATATTGCGGGGGGGGAGTAACCTCATTATTCCCCAGAATACGTGCCAGCCCGTTATTTGAGAAGATCTTGTACTTGAGCACAGCACGGCTCAACGGTATGATCATTTGCCATTTTTGTTTCTTCTGCATGAATCGTCGTTCGAAGTTATTTCCATTGCATACGCCGTTGTATTTAAATTTGAATGAGAAACTCGCCACCAGCTTCTCTGCGTCTTAACGAACAGCTGCTGTTCCTTTGAGAATTTGCAAGTGAAGCCATGGGTGGAAGGTCAGTCCGTAGAGAACCATAGACATTGACTGTTTCAGCTGCAGCCCGAAGAATTCTGAAGAAAGCAGGATGGTTGACCTACCTCAACCGCCTGAAGGAGTCTAATGAAACTGTGGCGAAGGAATTTTTACAAAACCTGCAAGAAGAACATTCCACAATCAGAGGAAAACGAATAGAGGTCACGGATGATATAATAGCAAAAGTCACAGGACTACCGGCCACAGGGCCTGTATGGACAATAAAGAAGGAAAGGCTGCAGAAGATTGTGGAAATCTTTCAGGACGAGGGCCAGAGCTTAACAGTTCGAGGAAAAGGGGTGCTACCAGCAACGCTAGGAGAGCCATGGGCGGAATTGGCGAAAATTGTCCAGAGCTACATTACTTGCGAGGGCAGAAAAGACGTGGTAAGACCACAACATCTAAAACTCCTAGCTGTCTTAAAACAAAAATGTTCTATGAATTTACCTGCATTGCTTAATTCGCTATTGCATGATGTGGCACGAAGCATGAAAAAGGCACAGCACAAAGAATCTGTGGTTAGCCACCACGGATTAATTCGTTTGATAGTAAACCATAGTCTTACCCAGCAGCAGAGCAGCTGGGAAGAATTAATTGATATTATTAATAAAGGGACGGCCACGTCTGGATGCCTAGAAAAACGAAAACAAATTGATAGCACACCCCAATGCCCAGAGAAGCGAAAGAAGGACGCTTGCACAGAAGTGCAAGCTGAAAGACAAGCCGAGAAACAAGCAGAAAAGCAACTTGAGAAACAACTCGACGCTGGTACATCTAAGCAACCAGCAAAACGTAGAAAGTCGGCACGGCTTGCAGGGTTACAAGCAGAGCTGAAGAAACCCCGGGCTCGCACGAGCCAAGCAATAGAAATTATAGATGAGCAATCGGCAGAGACAGATACAGAAGAAGAAAGTAATGAGGACGTAGAACAGTCCACAGGGACAGAGGCAGAAGAAGAAAATAGCAAAGAAACAGAGCAGTCCGCCAAGGCAGAAACAGAAGAGGAAGACGAAGAACAGTCAGCGGAAACAGAAACAGGAGGAGAAGAAGAACAGGATGAAGAAGAAGAAGGAGACGAGAAAGAAGAAGTTGAGCGGCCTGAGCAGGAGGAAGAAATGGAACAGTAGGGAGGAAGCCCAGTACAAAACCCGATAGGGGAAGATGAATTGGCCAATATTCTGGCCAATATGGGCGAGTATGGCCAGCCCCTGAGTCCATCCAACCTCCAGGCCGAAGAAGAAACCCAGGAAAAAGATGCACCCAAGGAAGTGCATACGGAAGAAGCAGAAGTAGAAATTTCACCCGTCCATGATGAGAAGGAAACAGAAAATATCAGGCAGGAACGGCCCGTTCCTAGTCAGAAGGCACCAGAGGAGAATCCGGAGGAAATAAGGGCAGAGGAAGAATTGGCCCAAGAAACAACAGAGCCAAGAAAGGTTCTTACCCCGGATCAGCCACCTCAAGAAGAAAATCCGGAAATTAGTCACACTCCAACCCACGGCAAACAGTCAGCTATTCTTTCTGAGAAGTTGATGAAAATAAGGGAATTGCAAAAGGAAAAAGGGACACTGTTAAACGTGATAGTCAGGCTTCGCCAGCAGATTAGGCTTCTAAAAGCAAGACAAAGGGGGGTAGGGACCTCAACAAGAAAAAATCCGGCCACGCCAATAAGACCCCGTAAGAATAAAAGGCGAAGAACCGGGAGCCGTTCCACTACTCAAAATCCTGACAGAAGCCAAACTGCTGTCCCTAATGAAGCAAAAAGACAAACTGTTGTTCCAATTGAAACAGAAGGACAGACTGCTGTTCCATTTGAAAAGGAACAGCAGTGGGCTGGAGTTCGTGTTAAAATTGAAAAAGATAATAAGGTGGTTCAGATGGAGGCACCACCTTCGGGAGTAATAAGGGTTATGAATTCAAAGCAGCATCATAAGAAACTCCAAGTAAATCTCCCAGACTCCACAGATGCATGGAAAAAGGACCCAAGAATAAGAACCCTCCACCATCATTTGAAGCAGGCTCAGCAAGAAGCAGAAAAGCTCAGGGAACAAACGGTCCCCCGTGAAAAATATGAGGAATTACAGCAGCAGTTAAGGAACGTCAACCTGTCAGAAAGCCAAGCCTTCGAAGGATGGCGAAAGGAGCAAGAGAAATTTGCCAAGGTAACCCGTAGATTAGATGTAGTTATTAAACAAATGGATACCTTGTGTGCTCTGTACAATGATGCCCTAGCATGTAGAGCTCCTGCCAAAAATTATGCCCTGTTTCTAATGGAAAGATACTTACAATTGAAAATTAAAGCCGTTAGGGCAGGTGCTCCCATAGAAATTAACACTATATACGATTTTATAAACTGCTGTAAGCATTATGGGGTAAAAGTACAAAGGTTATTGTGTGAATTTTACCTGCATAACCTTGTACTAGAACAAGAGACCGAGCTGAACCCTGGCCCTTTTGTCGGAGATATTCAATTACAAGCATTCATTTCATTTACAGTTAATCAGATTAAATGGCTCAAAGCCTACAATGCATTTCAGAGACAAGAAAATGGATTAGACCTATGGGTAAGAGCTGAGCCTAGAGACCCGGAACAGTTATGGAGAAGTCATAGAAATCTCATGAGGGCTCCAGGCATGATTGAAGCATTAGGACCCATGCATGAAGCAATCATTCGGCAAGGGCTTGAATTATTTTCTTCTATTAAAGACCCTGCCATTGAAGCAGCTAAATTTCGATATCGGGTATCTAATCCAAATATTCAGCTCCGAGAGCCGTTTAAGTATGAAAATTTTAAGCATGCTGCTAACCGATTCCCCCTCTATGGTGAAATTGTTTTGAGGGTAGGGCCATCCTGGTTAGGATATAGGTTCGGAGTCCAATCATTTGGTATCCTACACCCGGATACCAAGCCCTGTATGAAATGCCCGAGGGCCAGACAAGCCATTTCTTTGATCATCTAGTTTCGCATCATGGGTGTAGGCCCCCACACGAAATTCCATCTCCAGCCTACTCCCTCACTGCTCTGCATGTCAACTACAATGTTTTCATGAGGCCATGAAAAAGGGTAAGTTGGGGGGTGTGTGGAGTACCAAGGAAGGTATGTTTCGATGGTCATTTTGGTATCTTTTCATCAGAACTCAAAAGCCTTTTGCATGAGAAATCTAGATAATGATAAGAATTTATAACGAAACACGAGAGATTAATGAAAAGCACTGATAGTCGTCATTTCTATGTGCAGGAGGGAGGAAATACGAGAGGTGGACATTCCAAAAGTAAAGACAAGGATGAGCTAACTGCTGTCCCTTTGACGGAAGACCGAAACGAACCAGATCACAACGAATCAACCTAAGAAAGGACGCGGAGATACCAGCACGAAACAGAAAAGGGAAGAAGTAACGCAGTATTAATGATTCTGCGAATCCCTCAGGATCTGAGATCCTGAGGGATCGCTATTTTACCTATTTTCTGTACCTAGATATCTCCGCCATCTTCCCTATAAAAGGGGTAGCACTGTTGGCTTCAGGGAGGGATCTTTTTGGGGGTGTAATTTCTTTTAAGGAAGATCAGGACTATGATCTTTATGTTCGGTTGAAGACTTGAGTTCCTGTAATTTTATTGCATGCTTTAATACAGACTTGTTCACTCTTTTATCTTTGAGCCTGGATCTATCTTAAGCGGTGTACCCCTGGAGGCTAAGGGCCCGGCTCTGGAGGACACTTGCTCTTGTATTATTACACGTGGTTTCCGTGTGGTTTGTTCATAGACGTAATCTGGTAATCTGTTGTGTTTTGAGAATATTCTATTACATGCTCTGTTGTGATTAAGTCATTTCGTGTTCTTGAACTTTATATCGATGCTATGTTATTTTACCAATTCTTTAAGCATTGATTAATCCCTACAGGACACTGTTACTTTATTACAGAATTCTTCACGATTGTGTTTTGCATTATAACAAGTCATCTGGAAAGATTTGTTTTACATGGGTATCGAATGTGACTATTCTTTATTATGAGATACAGTCGTATGTGTTTTAACAGAAGCAGATTAAGTATGGTGTGTTTCTAAGGTTCTATAGTATTGTTCCATCATATAAGATTGAGGGATTGGTGTTTTGATTGGCATGGTTAAATAGAGTTGTAGCTTAAAGAACTCAGTTATTACTTATTTCGATTACTGTTCTATTCTTGAACTGCTGTTCCATTTACTTGCTGTTCCATTTACTTGTTGTTCCATTTATTTGTTGTTCCATTTCAATTTGTTGTTCCATTTCCAGATTGCTAATTTGCTGTTTCTTGAGGACGGACTTAGGCTGTAGAGGACCCCAGCATCTGCTACTTGGCCCCCAGACCTCTGATCTGCTCCCATCAGCTATGAAAGGGATGTGTTATTGCTACCAAGCCCTTGGCTGATGTTCCATTTCATTATCACTTCTTTTATCTGTTGTTTCATTTCTAATCATTAAGAACGATCCTAGGCTGTAGCGAGCCCAGCATCTGCTATTTTGCTCCCAGACCTCTGATCTATTCTCATCAGTTATGAAAAGGATGGGTTATTGCTACCGAACCTTTGGCTGATGCAATACTTGGTGTGATTTACTCCTTTGAAGTAGTTAAGTTGTAGACTTGCATTAGTTTACTTTCGTAGTTGTAAATAGTTGTACTACAAGCATTACTCTGGCAAATGCTAGCCTCAGACTGAGACACCGTTTGAAATAACCAGACGATCCCGGATTGACATATTAATGTGAGGTAACTAGAGGTGAAAGAGACCCTTTTTATAGCTCTACAGGTATGATTGGTACGGTTAACACCAAAAGTAACAAGAAGTCTTCCAAGAATTCTTCTCCTATCATAACCTTGCCAGATTCCCCGACAGGAGATTCTTCCCCAGAGATTTCCACCGATATTCACGTTGTAGAGTCATATACAGCCAAATCAAAATGCGGTGGTAAGAAGAAAGGGAAGAAGAAAAATAAAACGGACAAAAATTCAAAAGAGAAACCTGAAAAATCGGAATCCAACGATGAAAAATGCAAACCTCATTATCCTTGTCTCGTTTGTGATGAAGAAAATTTTACAAGAGACTGCCCTCATCGTGCAGAGGTTGCGAAGATTGTCAAAGGTTCCCAAACGCCTGCTGTTTTGAAGGATCCTTTTCCAAGTCAAGACAGTAAGATGATAGGTTCTTCCTCGAGTGCCAATGAAGAACCCATACTGATGATGTCCCATGTTAGGATTGCGACTCGATCGCATGATTATGGTAGTAAAATTCCTGTTGATGGTAAAGAAGCAGAATCTTCTCATTCTAGCCCATCAACCTCTGCTCCCGGTTCCGATCCACTACAGATCGAGAAACCTAATCCAGACTTGGTAATCAAACCGCCCGCCAAGGGTATACTTCGAAAGTCAGATTTCAATCCACATGTGAGAGCAGCTCAGAACTATAACATTGTTGAGGATTTAGCTGTTTCACCCTCAACAATGTCGGCTTTGGAAGTGCTGCAATCATGTCCAGCACAGCGTAACTTAATTTTGTCGGCTATAGGAGCTGTTGATGTTCAGGACTCGAACCTAATAATTTTCGATCTAGAAAATAGTACACCGCGCTTACCTCATCAAATGGCTTTCCAGATTCCAGTGATAGTCAAAAAAAGGCCTATTCATAGGACTGTGATTGATGAGGGAGCCTCAACGTGTATTATGTCGATACAGTGTTGGAGATCGCTTGGTTCTCCTTCACTAAATCAATCCCCAACGATTCTAAAGGCCTTTGATGGCCGTGGGTTTCATCCTTTTGGCATTCTACAGGATTTACCTATAGGGGTTGAAGGAAAAACCGTTAATCTAGATGTGGAGGTGGTTGATGCCCCTCTAGATTACAACCTTCTCTTGGGTTGTAGTTGGTCTTACGCTATGACAGCTGTCGTTTCATCAGTGTTTCGGGTTAAAAAGTTTCCTCATAACGGAAAGATCATAACAATAGACCAGCTGGCTTACTTTTCATCTGACCCAGTCTCTTCTGAAAGTATTCAGAATGTCGGTAAAGCGAATATCCCGTATAAGGATGTTGGAGTAGGACTAGTTAAAGATGCTAGTTTACTGGGAACTTTTCCTTTTCCTTCGATCAATGCATCGTCCTCATTTGCAACCATTCATATGATTTCGTCAGACACCATTTTTTATGATGATCCTTGGATCGTTCCTTCTGAATCTGAGATACTCATTTGGTGATGTTATGCCTTTGAGTCCATATGAAATTGCGTATGAGGCCGTGCAATCGTTTACCGACCCATCTTCAACCAAAATTGACTTAATGAATGTGGTCCGTGAGGAATCACTTTTGACATCAAGCTCGGATTCAATCACGTTTTCTGAACTTGTTCACTCTAATGAGCAAATTCGTGAAATCCAAAGGGACAATAAGAATATGTATCGATTATAGGGACATTAATCGAGCCTGTCCAAAGGACAATTACCCAACTCCCTATATCGATCAAATCATTGATGATTGTGCCAGCAACGAAATATTCTCCTTCATGGATGGTTTTTCTGGATACAATCAAATCAATATTCTACCTGCCGATCAACCAAAAACGGCTTTCATTTGTCCATGGGGGACATTTTCTTATTGCAAATTACCTTTTGGGCTCAAGAATGCCGAAGCAACTTTTCAAAGGGCCATGTCTTATGCGTTTCATGACATCAAGCACATTGTGCAACCCTATCTCGATGATTTGCCTGCTCATTCATTACATCGACCTGATCATCTCATCCATTTATGAGCAATCTTTATGAGGTGTAGGCATTATCGGATTCGGTTGAATCCACACAAGTGTTTTATGTATAGAAACGGTTCGATTGCTAGGGTTTGTTGTTTCGAAAGCCGGCATTCGCGTCAATCCCTCGAAGGTCGAAGCTATTGTCAAATTGCCTCCTCCTTCGAGTCTTCGCCAACTCCAAAGTTTGCAAGGGAAAGCAAACTTTTTACGACGATTCATTCCTAACTATGCCGAGGTTACCAAGGGTTTTACCCGGTTGTTGAAACAGAATACTCCATTCTATTGGGATGAGATAGCTCAGAAATCTTTTGATGCACTAAAACACGCATTGACCCATGCATCGTTATTGCATCCTCCCAACTACAACCAGGACTACTTCTTGTATCTCGCCACCTCTCATTCCACCATTGGAATGGTCTTAGTTCAGGAAGATGAATTCGGTACTGAACATGTGATATATTACTTTAGTCGAACTTTAAATCCAACTGAGCTAAAATACTCACATGTGGAAAAATTGGCATTGGCAGCTGTTCAAGTTGTCCAACGTTTTCGTCACTACATTTTACTACGTAAAACTACAATAATTTCTGATTGCAACCCTATGATCTACATTTTGACCAAGAAATTGCTAGGGGGCAAGTACTCTAAATGGATTTTTATCCTGCAAGAGTTTGACTTGGAGTTTGAAAAATCTAAATCTAAGAAATCTTTAGTTTTTGCGGAGTTAATGTGTGACTTTCCGCATGCTGACATGGAAACTGTGGCGGAAGAGCCCATTGCGGATGAATCCTTGTTTCTAATCAGCACTTTACATCCATGGTATGGAGATATCATTGTTTATCTCCAGACCCAATCCTTTTGGCTAGAAATTTCAAGGTCAGAACGTCGGAAAATACGATTCCAGTCCCAACAATTCAGGATTATAGGAGATACACTTTATCGCCGTGGGGCAGACTCTATTTTTCGACGTTGTTTAACTCACAAGTAAGCTGTAAGGGTTCTAAATGACTGTCACTTTGGAGCGTGTCGCGATCATATGTCTGGGTATGCCACAACCCAAAAGATATTACGCGTTGGCTACTTCTGGTCATCTTTGTTTAAAGATTGTATTAACGCGGTCCGAAAATTCCACAACTGCCAAATTTTTGATCGAAAGATGCGCGCTCCACCTGCTCCTCTCCACCCTATAATTGTCGTTGGTCCTTTTGCAAAATGGGGTATCGATTTTATTACATGTAACCCTCACTCGGCTGGGGGGCATGTGTATATCATCCTTGTGGTAGATTATTTTACCAAGTGGGCCGAGGCGATGCCTACATTTGAGGCGGACAGCAAGACAGCTGCAATTTTCATGTTCAATCATATAATTGCTAGGTTTGGTGTCCCACAAGCGATTATCACTAATCATGGGCGTCATTTTCGAAACATTATGATGACTAAAATTACAGGCCAGCTTGGTTTGCGTCACGATAGTTCAACTCCTTATTATCCACAAGATAATGGTCTGGTTGAATCCATCAACAAAGTTTTAGTCATCATGATCTGACGAATCATTGGGATTCATCAGTCAAATTGGCATAACATGCTATTTTCAGCGCTTTGGGCGTATCGAACCTTAGTAAAAACATCAACAGGGTTCACTCCTTTCCAACTAGTTTATGGTCTGGAAGCTGTGTTACCCATTGAATGCGAAATCCCATCATTGAAAATGGCCATCGAGTTACTTCCAGCCACTTCCGAAGAGGAAAAAAGTTTGTTATACTTGGCTCAATTAGATGAGAATCGACGTGATGCTGCATTGGCAATCGAAACTCACGCAAAACGTATGACAGCTCAGTATGATCGAAATGTGACCCCTCGAAATTTTTCGGAAGGAGATCTAGTCTTAGTTTACGATCAAGCTTATGATGAATTAGGCACTGGAAAATTCGTTCCTATGTGGCATGGTCCCTATGTTGTCAAGCGAAAGCTAGCGAAAGGGGCCTATGAATATGTAGACTTTGATGGGGACTCTTTAGGTAAACCCAGAAATGGTCTTTACCTGAAGAGGTATTATGCTTAAAGAATGGGTATGGAGATTTTTAGTTAGGATAGTTTTTCTTTCTAGCTGGTGTGTTTTAGTTTAAAAAGTGTGCTTAGCTTAGAGAGTGTTTTTCGTCATCATTCCTGCTTATCTTGGTTTTACTCTTGGTATTGCAGATGTCGATGCCTCTCCAAACATACATTGGTTTCGCTGATGGTGCTTGTCGTAATACACGGAACATTTCTTCCGCAGCTTGGGTTATCTATTCGCCCTCTGACAAGTTGGTATCTATGCATGGGGTAAGCCTCGGTCAAACAACGAACAACATTGCCAAGTATAGTGCAGTGATTGAGTTATTATCTGAATCTATTTCATTTGGGATTCAGAGTTTGATAGTGAGGTTAGATTCTAAACTCGTTGTCTTATAGCTTAATAGAGTGTATGCCATTAGAAATCCAGTGTTATTGAGATTATTTTTGAGGGTGCGTCTCTTGGAACGTGAATTTGATTATATTGAATATCAGCATATTCCAAGATCTTTAAATACATTAGCAGATGCAATTGCTTCTCGAATGTTAAGTAGACATTTGCAATAATCATACATGTAAATTTAAAACCATTCCATAACATGATTTACAAGATAAGCCGGTAATAGTCATATATATATATAGGAGTGTGTCAAAAAATACATCGTCCTCAATCATAGGTTGAAAAACACCTTATGATCGGCAAAAATGATAAGTACAAAAAGCAAAAATGTCATATGTGCCTACAATAGGCAATCATCCTATCACTGGTGATGATCTCAATAAGAAACCACTACACAGGCCACCTTGCAAAGGAACCTCCTAAAAGGTCCTGGGACCCCAATCACATAGCGCTGAAGTTGACGAGGAATGTCATCTATGTTGGTCTCCAGAATATCTCCTGTCAAGCGCTCTAGATGACTCTCCAACTCGGCCAAAGTCTCTGCTGATTCGTCCTGTGGGGCTGGCGCGGCTGCAACTGGTTGTTTCCTCTCGTAAGGCCGGAGAGCGGCTGGTCGCTGTGGACCCACATCTGCATTTGAAACTTTTACTATCAGTTTTGGGACGATAGAAAAAAAAAAATAAAAAAAAAAATTAATAGGAAAATGTTGAAAACAATTTTACCTGAGTCATCCCATTGCTCTCCTGGTGGAAGAGCCATGTCTGGGTCACCACGAAAATCTACCCTAGCATAAGGGAAGTCCTGAATAGAAAAAACTTGGTTTTCCAACCATTGGAAATACTCAGGTTTGAATCGAACAACCTCTGTCCCCTCGTCCAGATGATGGGGCATAACTGCAACCCATCGTATCAGTTTGGGCTCTCGAGGAAGCCCAGCTCCAAAAGTAAGGTGCTGCGGGATCAACATTGGAACCCTCTCCAGACAAAAGCTCACAACCAAAGCCCCATAACCAAAGGTCTTTAGTTTTCCGTTCATGGCTCTGGTCAGTTGGCCTTTTACATTGGCCAACACAGCATCACACCAGTTGAAGATGGTGCCTCGAAAGCAGTCAACTGCCATCTGCATCTGGGATTCGATGGCAATATGTAATGCAGCACTCCCGCAAATTCTAGTGACAGTAAACATGATCACCATGAGTTCAGGAAGGGATATGGTTTTAATGTCTATCCCTTTGTCTCTAGCCTGGCTATTGCAGAACTCTAGCTGGAGGCTATCGACAGACTGGCCACCTGGCCTAGTCCCGAATAGAGTCAAGTCTTCGCCTCTCTTAGGCAAACCGGTCAAGAAGTATATGTCTGCCAGCTTGATTTCGAGCTGGTGGCCACCAATGAAGAAGCACTGGTCCTGTATGCTCCATCTGTCAACCAGCCACTGTAAGAAATCCACCTGGGCCCTCATGCCAGGTATGGCCCAGAATTTGTACAAGCCGCATGCCTTCAATGCATCAATCGAAGGTTGGTGATTCAACGTGGCAAGATCCATGTCCTCATGCTCTCGTTCACGCCAATCTAGCATGATGTACCCTCTACATCCAATAAAAAGACAAATTAGAATGCTAGAAATTAATTTGTTTGGGTCAAATTTGAGAATTTTTGGGTTAAAAACCCTTGCTGCGGGGACCGCACCCTCTGTGTTAGAGACAGTGCGTGGGTCCACACCTTGCCTACATGGAAGGTGCGGACCCCTGACTTTTTCCCCATTGAGAAAAAGTCGGGGTCCACGGGCTGCCAGTGTTACGCCTGCGGGCCCCCGCGCGCGGGTTTTTAGCCTAAAAACCCTCCAAAAAATGAAATAAAAGCCTAAAACAAAAAATGAAACGGTTAAAAATGAAGAGTAGGATGATGTGGATTACCTGGAGAAGACGGCGTTCGATTCCGACGGTTGGATTTTCCGCAATATTCACGGGAAGTTTCTGAACAAAAGCACTATTTTCTCACCCAAATCTCAAACGGTAAAAATGAATTGACGAAAGCCCTTTTTATAAGTTTTTTGAGTAAATAAATTACAAATTTGTTTATGTTTCACTTTGGAAAGGTAATTTTTGCAGCATTTTTATCCATTTCAAACAGGTATGAGCAATGTTTGCATTTTTGTTCAGGATAACGGATTATTCAGGCGAAATTTATCATTTTTGATGAAAAAACATCTAGAGTCACCTTTAAGCTCTTTTCTGACTCCTAAAACATGAAAAGATCGCCGAGTTTTTCTTTTTAAACTTGTTAAAACGGAACTAAAAAGACGGTCCACTTACAACTCTTTTCTGACCGTAAAAACATGAAAAGATTGTCGGATTTTTGTCATTTCAAATTCGATATTGGTTATAAAATGACGTGTTGTTGATCGCTTTTTTACTTTTTCGGATCAGGGGCACTAATTACAAAAAGTACTCCTTGGTCGTAGAGATCAAGTTGTTCTCTCAAGTATTATTTTATACTTTTTCGGGCTTGGGGGACACAAATTTACGAAAAAGGTCAACCCTGGAGTCTTCTTAAGTTTTTTCAGACTCTCTAAAATTGAAAAACGCCGAGTTTCTCCTATACTGGACTCGTTAAAATTTCACAGTAAAGGACCTGTTCAATTACAAACAGGAACGAACCACTCCTTCTTAGGGTTCAAATTTAAACTAAGTTGGACTCATCCGAAGGATGAGCTTATAATCAAGCAAATGTTATCCTCCTCAAGCTTGTCAAAAATAAAGAGGTACTTGCTAGAAATGGTGCGGGAAAAGAGAGAAAAATGAGCCTGTTTGTCATACTTTGTAACCACTCTTGAACACGACACTTTTATTCACCTAGGTTGGGAAATCCTTTTCCTAACAATTTATCAAACCACATTGAAAGTCTTCAGCCGGTTTCTGGATATTAACTTTGGGTCAATTGTCACCAAACCATTTGTTGTGTCATTATGTGTTCAAGAGGTCATTGCCAATAAGCCATTCATCTACAAAATATCTGTCATCCATCTTGACCATCCCTGAGTCAGTCCTTGCAACTAAATTTCTTCAAATTGATCCATGATTTCGTGTTGTGGGCTTGCCTGCGACGGATCGCTTTCTATCGACTTCAGCTCATTATCTAGAAAGATGATCTAGAAATCATCAGTACCTTAGAATCTGCATGCCTCATGGCAGGTTTCTCGCCTTTGACGACAGGTTGCATCATTGACCTTCGATCAAAGGATTCCGTGACATGTTCGACATCAACACATTTATTCACATCTCATGGATTGTACTGGGTACTTTAAGAGCCATTGACATCACTAGTGGTTTCTCTCACACTTGTTAACAGTTTACATCATTGATTGGTAATCAAGTGGTTTCTACCATGTTCGACATCAACACATTCATTCGCATGGATAGAATCGTACTGTTTCGAGAAGTAGAAATGAAGACCCTGGATCTAGTTTCTGCAATCCAGGCTACGAGGAATTTTGTATTCATTATATGATGGACTATTCATAAACAGATGGCTGCGTCCATACTGTGTCCACATGAGTCTATACTTGTGATGTATTACAAGATCACTCCTATATCATAGCAATAGCTAGTTTTCTAAGTCAGTTTTGATCTGAGTATGGGAATGCCTACCTCAACGATGATATGATCTCATATATATATATATATATATATATATATATATATATATATAGATATAGATATAGATATAGATATAGATATAGATATAGATATAGATATAGATATAGATATAGATATATATATATATATATATATATATATATATATATCGCATTGAATGTTTTTACAGGTTCCGACTGGGCTCTCCACAAGATGATCCTAGAAATGATAAAGTACTTCACTCTTCCTAAATGATGAATGAAATCCTCATCTACTACAGACTTTGCACTTTAGGGGGCAATCTGTTACACAAAAATATCGTCACCATGATTATTTGCAGTCAGTATGGGTCTATCATCACTTGTACTGTCCTCCTAAGCAAGTCTCAGGCCTCAGCTCTTCAAGTCAAGCTTTGAAAATGAGAGAAAGACATTGAAAATCAACAAAGCTCTGGTTCCGCACTTTCTCTCACTGTTGCCTACGGTCCCGCACCTCCTGTTTACAAAACCTGCGGACCTACCCGCTCTGTCCCTAAAGGAGTGGGTGTGAACCCCTGTGAAAGTCAAAAAGGCACAAGTTTATTCTAAAAAACTCACTTTGGGTTAATTCTAGATTATTCTAGAAGGAATTTTGACGTGGATTGGTCGCTCTTAGGTGGTTCATGCATCCCAAAAGAGAAGGAGCTAATCCCTTGATGAGAGGAGCTATCCCTTTGAAGGAGGGCTTTATCCCTTTGAAGGAGGACCTAGTAACTTCCCTCCATTGCACTATAAATTAAGGCATTTGGCTGGTTGCTAAGGAGGTTAGAAGCTGAACATTTTTTAGGGTAAATGCTGGTGGAATTGAGACTTCCTAGTTAAACTTGAGAGGAGAGATCACATACCTTTTTGGCTTCATTGGGAAGAGAGTGAAACTTGTCAAAGTAGAGGAGACTTCTTGTTGGACCCTGGGAGGAGCTTGTACAGCGTCAAGGCACAGGTTGTAAAGTTCTTCTTTGATTTGAATTAATACAATCAGATTCATTTTTCTCAACAAATTGTCTTATGTCATTTGTTTCATGAATTCCTTGATCTTCATGTTAAATATGTTTTATGATATTGGCTTTTCAGGTGCTATTTAATTTGTTTGCTTATTTGTGTTTGCAGATTCGCAATGAGGGAGCTCATTTGGATCGAAGGAGCGAGGCTTCCACAAACTTGCATTGGACCCAAGGTAGGCCTAAAACACTTGTTTGCCTTTGTTTATAAATGCATATTTAGAGAAAGATAGTTTTTGATTGGCTTGCTTGTCACTAGGTCTCTTTAGATTCTAGGAAGGTCTATCTTGTCCGCAAGATCGACTCATTCTGTGTGACAGTTGGTGATCAAGTCTGGTTGTACATCAACAAAGAAAGACTACAAGGAGAAGGTAAGAAGTTGAAACCAATTAGATATGGTCCTTTCAAAATACTTGACAAAATTTGTGACAATGCTTTCCGCCTAGCTCTACCAGCTTATATGCAGATCTATTCCGTCGTAAATGTTGAAAACTTGCGATTGTATGAGCCTTCATTGATTAAAGATCCCGAAGAGCAAGGTTAGTTGCCTTCCATTGAATATTTTTCACCCGAATATCTCAATGAGCTACAGGAGAACACAGTTCTTGATAGGAGGATAAGGACTTCGCAACGAGGAAATGTTGTGTATCTTCGAGTTGGAATCAAAGGTAAAAATCCAAGTAAAGCACGATGGATCAAGATTGGAAAAGTGAAGGAACTTTATCCTCACTTACTCGACAGCTAAAACCAACTTTTGGTGGTCCAAAAGCTTCCAGTTCGGTGGAGTGATCCAAAATGGATTCAATTTTTCCTCCATATAAAAGTCTTCAAATGCAGTTGAAAGTAGAATCAAGCCGAAGTGCTCGTCAATATGATTCCAACGGTGTGAACAGCGTGTAAATATGAGTTTGGATGAAGAAGTTAGGGCCAGCCAAAGTTTTTGGGAAAAATTAGGGCAAATGGTAAAAAGGTCAACAGGTCAAAGTGAAAGTCAACAGTTAATGCACGGTGACGTCAGCAGAACACATGGCATCCCGGGAACACACCACCCGTCCAGGATGACGTCAGTAGGTGTAGTGACTTGGAGGCATGTGATTGGACAGAATGGGCAAATATTGTGCTGACACGTGGCAACCCGGATTTGCCCAATGTTGGCATGAAATCCCAAAAATTTGGGGTCAAGGGGGATCGAACCCCTGACCTCTCAGACCGGCAGCGTTTTGGATGGAATCCCTCACCGAACGGGCTATGGAATGACTTGTTATGGATGAGGATAAGGTTACATTTATTGTTTGTAGAATATAGCCACCGAAAGAGAGCCGGACAGTCGGGGTCAACCCCACGACCACCGTCACCTTACCGGATTATGAGCTATGTAATATATACGCAACCATATTAAGGGTCAAACCATATCAACATGTTAACATATGAATGTCACATACGATATATAATATCGTAATATATATTACGATATATCAACTATATCCAATTCCACGATAAATGCAATAACCGTTCCATGTAAAATGCCAAGAGGTCGGGCGGGGGTTTCGACCCGCCGACCTCCATCCTCCATATAAACGCCTTCACACAAAGCCTCTTGCCAATGCGCCAAGCCAGACAGACTTTCTAACAAGTCATCACAAACACCTTTTTAGTTCTGTTGCAAGTACAATCTGCCCAAAGGAGCGTGCACGATTTTCGAGGTGGTTTTTCCTCCACAGAGGTAGTTTTTGTCAGCAGAAAGTGGTTTTCACGGGAGCAGAGGTGGTTTTGGATTTCTCCAGGGGGTTTGGAAGTCACAGAGGCCAAATATGGGCAAGTTTATACTCGTTTGACTTGAAATTTCGAGTTGAACACAATGGTGAGATCCTTTTTCTCATTTGAGTCTTTGTTTTTGAGCTCATGTCTATAAAAGCATTTTGAAGACTAATAAAGTGGTCACACTGGAAGCTAAGGACCCAAAGAGGTAGCCAGGAAGTTTGGTGAAATCCGTTGTCAAATTGTCGCTGTGTTGATGCGTATGTTTATGTTTTCAATTTACTTATGTGTTTATGTTATTTGCAATCTTTTCGATCTATTGCACTAAGTAACATGAGCAAATTTCACATAAAGTCTATAATACCTTTTTCAATTACGGATCATTAAAAGGCTTAAATCATCAATGTCACTCGGGGATAGGATGTCTGAGTGGCTAACATGTCTCCTGAGGGTGTTGTTGCTGATGTGGGTGAGTTTGTTTGATATGTTATGTCGGTTCAATTTCCTTAAGGTCACCAAGGAAGTTGAATCCCTTATAGTAGACTCTCTCGTTGCATGTTTACCTCGGCTGGCAAGTTGCTTAGCTGGACTTAGGAGGAGGGGGTGTTACACTTATGGGCAGCGAAGAAGGTTTCTTCTGGGGCAATGAAGGAGGATTCTTCTGGGGCAGTGAAGGGCAGGTTCTTTTGGGAAACAAAGAAGGTTTATTCTGGGGCAACGAAGGAGGTCCAAGATTCTCTAGAGGAAGCCAGTGAGATCATAGAGACCAAGTTTCTCTAAAGGAAGTCAAGAAGAAGCGGTGAGAAGGATAGAGACCCAGTTTCTTTAGAAGGAGTTGAGGAGATAAATTCAAGATCAAGAAGAAATTCGAGAAAGAGAAGAGGTAGAGAATCAATGTTAGTGACAAGGTTCTTGGGAGGATACTAGAGTCAAGGGTCTGTGTCATGGTCATGATACTCATCAATTGAAGATCTAGAAGAAGCATTTTGATCGGGTTTTCCTCTCAAGAGGTGAGAGGTTTTGGCCCTGGATGTGCATATTTGTAATTGTCTTGATGTAAAGAACACAATAATAACATAATGAAGAAAATAAGTAAGAGTATATCACAAGCAATTATCAAGCAGATAAATCTTTTAATTATTCATGCCCTAGATTACTTAAGAGGGTATCAGAGCTTGGTGATGAAGTCAACAAAGGACATTCAATCAAGAAGATATCAATAAGTGGAAGAAGGATCATAGTAGATTCAAGGGAAAGATCTTCAAAAAAAATCTAGATCGAAGAAATCGACACCTACAAGAGTCTTGAAATTATCTTCAAGAAGGAAGTAGGAAGAAAGAACGAAACCCTAGAAGCACCTCAGAGATCATCACTCATTCATCACCAAAGAAGTGGAAGCTCTTCAAATCTAAGAAAGGTTAGATCGAAAGGAAAGCTTCTCTCTATTGAAGCAAGGATCTCATTTGAAAAGGATCATTTGAAACAACAAGTTCGTCATCAAGTTGAAGATTCTATCTTCATAAGTAAGTACCTTTTATTATAATCTAATCTAGTAAAAATGACTTCATGTTTCAAGGAGAACCATAAGATGGTTGGGATATCAAACTTCCTTTCATGGAAAAGAAGAATAGACATAATCCTCGAAGTAAATGAAGTCATTGATCATGTCAATGGAAATGTTTCCAACCCATCTAAAGAAAAATAATTATCTGAATATATGGAGAGGGATCTCAAGGCTCAAAATATTCTTAAAGAATTTATTAAAGATCCTCTCATTTTCTATGTAGCCGAGCTAGAGACATCTAAAGAAATATATGATAACCTATGAGAAATTTTCTTTGAAAGCATGATAGGAAATATCATATCACTTAGATATCATCAATATAAATTGAAGGTTTCAAAGGATGAAGGATATCATCATGCCTCTCAAAAGAATCTCAAATAAAAGGTCAGTTGCATTATCTAGGAGAGATGGTATCTGATAACAAAATGATCTTCGTTATTCTAAATGCATTGATTGATAAACAAGGTAACCTCATATCTACTAGGGAAGAGGAACCTATCTCAATCATCAAATTGTGGTCTCTCTATAAGGAAGAAGAAGACATGTTGAAGAAAGGAAGTAACAAAAGACCGAATAGAAGGGATCAATCAACAAAAGGAAAATTTGGAAAGTTTGATCCTCAAAAGAAAAAGAAGAACACGACTAAGGAAATATGCTATGATTGTTAGAAAATTGGGCACTATAGAAGAGATTGTCCTAAATGCAAGAGGGATAGGGAAGAATCCCACATTACTGAAGAAGTGAAAGAGCATGAGTCAAAGAAACTTAAGAATGAAGAATTAAAAGATCTCTACTATGATTTAGATGATCTTCTTCACTATAAGGTACTTTTCACTTGTAATTTATAGATAGGAAGCAATGTAAATAAGATAGGATGCATCAAATTAGAAAATTACATCATGATAGAAGCATTAGAAGTAAGATCTCGTGACATGGGAAGCAGAAAGAATGTCTGGAATAAATTCTATTGTTTACAAAGAATGAGAGCTCTTGGAAACATCATTGAAACCTCCAGTGATACTTATAGAAAGAAGTAGAGGTCATCATCGACTGGGATCATCATACATTAGTCAATAAAGAAACATCTGTTGGGTGAGGATATGAAAGATCCTCAATTTTCTCTGATGGAATCCTTATCAAAGGATTCACCGATTTAGAAAGCAAGCAAGATTTTCATCAGGAATTTCAACTCACGGGATTCAAGAGATGATGGTATGATGACATAGTAGGAAATCATGTTTAAAGGTTAAAATTCTTTCATTCAAATTAAGCTACTACAGGAAGTCTGGATGATCAAAAGGAATATGAGGTATGCATGCTTACATAGGATATTATGAAAAGTCATGTCATATCGTTGTAGATAATATGGATCACTATTTCCATCTTGGGAAACATGATCAAAAGAAAAAGGCATCTCCTCCTCTGGACAATTGCAGAAAATCATAAGTCACACTAGATGAAATCAACATTATATGTTCTCATATGAATCATGAGGAAAGATGACTACAATTGAGGAACTCTGTTTAGAAGTTCCTGACAATGAAGTGTGTGAAAAGAAAGGAAGGGATCGTAAAATATGCAACAAAGGTAGAGGGCATTCAACATCCTAGGTCCAAGAAGATTTTACTAGAATATCTCCTGGAAAGATATGAAGACTATGATGGAAGTCAGAAAAAGATAGAGACCCTTCACAATGTATATATGTGAGAGATGTGTAAATCTGCATATAGGATGCTGATACCTACAAGAAGATGTCATGAAGAAATACCATCACAAAGGTAATGTTGATTCAAGTGTTCATTCCTTATTTTTGAACTAATATCTGGATGGGCTTATCCAGGACTGCCAAAGGGAAGATCTGTGGATGACTTATAAGAGGACCATATTGAAGGATGTAAGATCCTTCTAGAAAATATGGTATGAAAGCAAAATGACATGAAGCAAATCCAGATGGAAAACTGATGGATCACTTTCTGATGAGATGAGGACTTGACTAACTCATGGATAAGAGTGATGGATTGGTTGTGCCCTATGAAGAAGTCCCCAAAAGATGAAGACTCCATGACAAAAGAAATTGATGACATCGAAGAAAACATGAGTTATTTAGGCAGCTAGTTGTTCCACGTGAGGAGATGTTGTAGGTCCCTAGTTAAGAGGGAGCTGGAAAAAGAAGTTTCTTACTTGGAAGAAACTTGGAAATTCCTAAGCCAAGAGGGAGCTTAGGTACATTCTTTTTTGGTAGGAATGAGTACATTTATTTATTGGAATATGTCCTCCCTATTTGAGAGGGAGATATAGACATGACATTCTAGTCTTCAGCTGGGAAGACAGAATGGAGGATTGGGTAATCATTTGGCATCTGATACTCTTTGAGGATGAGATAAGGCATCCAACAGAAAGAGTAGTCGTGGAGGACCAATATTCTTTGAGGGTTGGGGAGTCCAAGATAATAATATTCCTCATGGAGCGCACCCTAAGTACCTGGGCAGGGATGTTCTGAGAGACACAATAATGAGAGTGTCTATAAATCATTGGTCTCGCCACCACTGAGCTCAAATCTTGTGGAGATAAGGATTTGTTAGTCAAGGCCTTGCTATGTAACAATGCTGGTTGATATGATGCTATACAAATGAGTTACAAATCCGAATTATTCTTATGATAAATTCTTCAGATTAAGAAAGTCAAAGTACCATTATGAATACCTCCCTATTTAAGAGGGAGTGTTGAAAAGTGTAACTAGGTCCGGTCTTCATAATTACATGTAATTATGATTTTATGTATTGAGATGTAAATAAGAAAAATAAAGTTATTGTATTGACTTGCTTCATGGGTTTCATGAGCAAGAGATTTTATTTTTGAGTCAAGACTCCCATTGAGAGACTTTAGGATTTATTTGTCATCTAGTCATAAAATGTTGGAGTCATTGTCATGTAATTAAGTCATGTTACACTTTGTAAAAGGTCAAACTTGTCTATGAAAAGTATCATCCAAGGCCTTGTCACTTATCCTCTTCAAGTCGGCCTACAATGATGGAAGAAACTACCAGAAGAAGTCGGCCTAACCACAAGTGATCATGTTAGCCTAAAGGACATGAGAAAAGTGTATACAAGCCACACTTGGCCTCACTTAGTGCAAGAAACTCAACAAGCATTCGATCAAGAAGAAGTGTGAAGTAGAGTCCAGCAAAAGAAGTGTGAAGAAGTATAGCGAAGGAGGAGATTCTTCTGGGTATTGCAAAGTAGGGGTTATTTTGGGATCAAAGAAGAAAGGATTCTTTTGGGATCAATGAAGAAAGGTCCCTTCTAGGATCAATGAAGAGATGTTTCTTCTAGGGCAACGAAGGAGGATTCTTCTGGGGCAACGAAGGGAGGATTCATCTGAGCAACGAAGAAGGTTTCTTCTAGTGCAATGAAGGAGGATTCTTTTGGGACAGTGGAGGGAGGATTCTCCTGGGAAACAAAGAAGGTTTCTTATGGGACATTGAAGGAGGTCCAAGATTCTCTAGTGGAAGCCAGTGAGATCATAAAGACCAAGTTTCTCTAAAGGAGTCGAGAAGAAGCAGTGTGAAGGATAGAGACCTAGTTTCTCTAGAAGGAGCCGAGGAGAGCAGTTTGAGATCAAGAAGAAAGTCGATAAAGAGAAGAGGCAGAAAATCAAGCTTAGTGACAAGGTTCTTGGGAGGATACTAGAGTCAAGGGTTTATGTCATGCTCTTGGTACTTATCAATTGAATATCTAGAAGAAGAATTTTGATCAGGTTTTCCTCTCAAGACGTGAGAGGTTTTGGCCCTGGCTGACAAGCCTACATACTATGTCGCTTGTCTTTTATTGTGCATATTGGTAATCGCCTTGATGAAAATAACACAATAATAACATAATTAAGAAAATATTATAAGCAAAGAAGTAAAAGTATATCACATGCAATTATCAAGCAAATAAATCTTTTAACTATTCATGCCCTAAATTAATCAACACAACCCAGTATAGGGGAAATGTGTAGATGTAATGTGAGTGTATAAAAAAAAAATGTCGGCTCAATATGTTGAATTTAGAAGACTTAAATTGTAACATAATATAAAATTTAAAATGTTAAGTAATTTAAAATGTAAAATGTAAAATACAAAATGTAAAATGTAAAGTTAACATACAAATGTTTCTTTAACAATTTATTTATTTATATAATATTATTGGTATAATAATCAACAATATTGATTATTATTATTATTCCAATATATTTTAATAATAAGCATCTCCATTATAAGTATTATTATATTATACCTTACATATATTATTGAGTACACATAGTGACAATTCTGAATCATATGGATGGAGGACGGAGAGAGGGGGAAAAAGAGAAACAAATAGAGGGGAAGAGGTAGAGAGAGGAGGGGGGAGATAGTGACACAATTAGATGGCAAAGAGAGGGGGGGAAGTAGTGACATAGTTAGAGGGCAGAGAGAGAGAGAGAGAGAGGAATGGGGGAAGAGGGAGATAGAGGAAGAGAGAGAGGAGGGGAGAGAGAGTGAAGGAGAGAGGGAGGGAGATATTGATAGAGTTAGGGGGAAAAGAGAGAGAAAGGGATATAGAGAGTGATGGGAGGGAGAGTTAGAAAGAGGTGGGAGATAAATGGAGAGAGAGGAAGGAAGAGAGAGTGGACTTGAGAGAGAGTACAGAGGGAGGGAGAGAGAGATGTGAAAAATTCTAAACTGAAATTCTATCACTGCAACAACTGATTTATTTCACTTATTACTCACAATAAGTTATTTAGAAATTCCTTGAGAAAATATTAAAATAAATTCTACTGCTATTATCACACAATTACCCAGAGAAAAAATACATGCATAAGAATTAATCACATCAACACATTTATTTTTGGACAGTCATCCCCGGAAAAACCCAATGTGGGAAAACCAGTGCAGCAGATGAGGGCTTTATTGATCTTCAATAGAAATTGATTTTACAAGGAATGGTTTTACAGAGAAACTGAAAGAAAACACTTGAGAATTTCCCTCTGAGACCATCTGATACTATGGATATCTTGCTCCCACTTTTGCGTCACCCCTGTCTCACTCTGATTGACCCAGCATGGCTCTAAGTGGCTTTGTGTCCCTTTGCGTAAACCTGCGTAGGCTTTGTGTCTCTCCTCTGGACTGTGTCTCTCTTTCTGAGATGTCCTCCACTCTCCCTACGTCACCTTCTCCTCAGTCATTACCTGCTGCTGAAGCCCTCCTCTTCCTCCACCCTACAACTCCCTATGAAATCAATCTCCTCTTCCTTGAGAATCGAATTTCCTTGAGATACTGAGTATCTGTCGTGTCTCCAAATGACCCTCAAGTCTTATCTTATACTTTTCTGTTGACGAATCAACGAACAAGATTAAGTCACTAATCAACATCTAAGATTAAAACAGACTAGATCCTTGTCTCTTAGAAGCTTCTCATCCTTATCTTTATTAATACCCATTAATATTTTTATTTTCCTAAGTTTTAGACTTAGGAACCCATTAAAAATATTAATTATTTTAATAACTCCTCATCCAAATGGAATTTCTCAAAACAATTTATGGGTCTTGGAGATCTCATGTTCCTTATCCTCTCCTCCAAAATTCAAGGCTAGAGCACATCCGATGATACCAAAAATCAACACTCCCTCTTAGCGAGGAATGTGCTCTAGCAATGTTTCACTATAGAAACATCACACTGATCTTTTGCATCGGTACCTATGCTGATGCTTGGCTTGCTGCCTCACATCTCTTACACTGCTACTTCATGTACTACTGCTCATAATGCTGCCACTTCCACTGTTGCTCCTGTACTACAACTCCCTCTCAACATGTTGCATCATGATTCCCATAGCACTGCCACTACTAACTGTTGCACTGCAAATTCTGACACTTATCCATTTATGTTATTGAAATGGATTCTTTACCATCCCCAACCTCTCCCTGAAATGAACAAACTTTGTTCTTCCTAGAGCCTTGGTGAGGATGTCTGCCACCTGTTCTCCTGTAGGAGTGTACCTCAATTGTATTTCCCCTCGTTGGACATAGTCTCTAACAAAGTGACACCTAATATCAATGTGCTTAGACCGATCATGAAATACTAGATTCTCAGAGAGCTTGATGCAACTCTGATTATCACACATGATCTTGGTCACTTCCATCATTCTCCTGAATAGATTCACAAGCAATTTCCTAAGTCATATGGATTCACACGAAGTTGTGCTACTTGCCATATATTCAACTTCAGTTGAGCTCAGAGCCATGAATTTTTGTTTCCTATTGCACCAGGAGGTCATTCTTGATCCAATGTTGAAACAGTACCCGTTTGTACTTTTTCGATCTACTGAACTTCTAGCCCAATCTGCGTCAATGAACCCACTCAGACTGATGTCATTGCCTCTGATGTATAATAGTCCATGTTAAATTGTTCCTTGTATATACCTGAGAACATGTTTGGCTGCTGCCCAGTGCACCCTCTTAGGTTCTACCATGAACTAACTGAGGTGTTGACAACGTAACAAATGTCTAGCCTGGTATTGACTAGATACATCAGGGACCCTATAAGCTGTCTGTACAAGGTGGGATCAACATCTTTATCTTCTGATCCATCAATATTCTTCCAGTTGGTGATCATTAGAGTAGCCATAGGTCTACAGTCTTGCATCCTGAATCTCTTCAATATTTCTGTAGCATATCTCCCTTGTCCTAGGAAGATCTCACCCTTCTACTGCCAAACTTCCAACCCCGGGAAATAATGCATCTATACCAAATCCTTCATGTCAAATTTTGTGGCTAAGTTCTTCTTGCAGTCTTTGATGAGCCTGGATGATCCTGTCAAGAAGAGATCATCCACATATAACACTAGGATTAGAGGCACGTTATCTACAACCAGATAGTAGAGATTAGGGTCTGCATCACTCTTGACGAACCCCATATTCTGCAAGTAGCCATCAATTCGACCGTACCATGCCCTAGGTGCCTGTTTCACCCCATACAAGGCTTTCTTTAATCTGCATACATGAGATTTATTCTCATGTGTCTCAAAACCTTTTGGTTGTTTGATGTATACTTCCTCTTCTGTTACCCCGTTCAAGAATGTCCACTTGACATCCATCTAATGAATCTCCCACCCCATTTGCACTGCAAGAGATATCACCGTTCTAATAGAAGTATACCTGGCTATTGGGGTGAAGGTTTCTTCATAGTCTATCCCTTCCTTCTGAGCATACCCCTTAGCCACAAACCTGGCTTTGTATTTCTCCACACTACCGTCTGCATCATATTTGACCTTGTAGATCCATCTCGAACCTACCATAGATCTGTCTCGAGGCCTAGGTACCACTTCCTAGACATCATTGACCATTATAGAGTTGTATTCCTCCACCATAGCATCCACCCATACTTGATGTTGAACGGCCTCCTAAAAACTAGAAGGTTCCCTAACTTGAGCTACTAAGGCCTGGTATCTGTCTAGCTATCTTCACTCCCTTTTAGTATTTTTGGGTTTATCAATGAAGTCTTCTGCATCTCGTAGAATCTGTCGGAGCTCCCAACTCATTCTTCCATTGGTAGTAGGCACATCTATCAGCTCTTCTTATTCCTGAGATTCCCCCTGTTTTGAAGCTTTGTCTTCAGGAGAATTTCTGGTACTAGTTTTTGCTAGTTGAAGTGGTTTGACCAACGGATTGTCTTTCGACTACTCCTCGGAAGGCATTTCTCGAGATTTCTTGAAAGCTCTATCCTCCATGAAATTTACAACCTGTCGAACTACTACCTTCTTACTTCCTGGAATATAGACTCTATATGCCTTAGCATTCTCACTATATCCCACAAGATATCCTTTCTCAGCGGTTTGATATAATTTCTTTCTCTTCTCTTCGGGTATACGACAATATGCTAAACTCCCAAATATCCTTAAATGACTAAATTCAGGTGTCTTCCCAGTGAAGACCTTCTCAGGAGTGATTTTTCCCAATGCCCTATGAGGAATCATGTTCTGGAGATAAACTATGGTGATGCATGCTTCTTCCCACAGGAATTTACTCATATCTTGATCATACAACATTGCCCTAGTTGCTTCCACAATAGTCCTGTTTTTCCTTTCTGCTACTCCATTCTGCTCCAGATTGTAGGGAGTTGTCCACTCCCTTATGATGCCTTCCTTAGTGTAAAATTCAGTGAAGTCCTTGTCAACATACTCTCCACCATTGTCTAAGCGCAACACTTTTATCTTCTTTCATGTCAGATTCTCCACTAAAGCCTTGAAATCTTTGAATCGACTGAAAACCTCATCCTTGGTTGTCAGAAAGTAGATCCAAGTCTTCCTGGAATGGTCATCGATGAAGGTGACGAAGTATTCGGCACCACTAAGAGCTTTTTTAGATATTGGTTAGCAAATGTCTGAGTGTATCAATCCTAGCACACTCTTCGCCCTATTGTTACTTCTAGAAAACGCAGCTTTGGTATACTTGCCCAGAGCGTACCCTCTGCATGCATCATCCCGTTCAGTACTTAGTTCAGGAACTCCTGATACTGTTTTCTTGAGAATTCTCAAAGCCCCATGGTGTAATTGTCTCATCCTCCTGTGCCATATCTCATTCAAATATTTGTCTCCATTATTGCCTATCAGTGCCATTGGTGATTCTAGTTGTAACCTGTACAACCTGTTACTTCTAATTCCAATCTGAGCCTTCTTTTTCCAACTTGGGTGTTTGACATATACTTTCTCCTTAATGAAGAAAACGTATAGCCCTTGTTTTGAAGTTGAGATACGGAAAGTAATTTCATCCCAAATCTCCGCACATGCAACACATTGGTTGCCCAAAGTCACTCTCCTGCTTCGGTTTGAAAAACTATAGTACATTTTCCTACTAGAGTACACTTTTCCTTATTCCCCATGGTGATCTAAAAATTCATTCTTTCTTCATGATAATTGGAAAAACATTCTCGGATTCCTATCATATGCTAGGATGCTCCACTGTCTATATACCAAACCTTCGAGGAGGCAGAGCTTGCAAGGCAAGCAAATTCTTCTTCCAATCTGGAATCTAACATAGAATAATCGTCCCTTGTGCATTCTTCTAGAAATATGTGCGAGTCCCCTTGAGTGGATGCCTTTGCATCATGCTCTTGACCCATAATCATTTTTCCTTTCCTGTTGTCGGATCTCTGCTCTGATACCATGTGAAAAATTCTAAACTAAAATTCTATCACTGCAACAACTGATTTATTTCACCTACTTATTACTCACAATAAGTTATTTACGAAATTCCTTCAACAAATATTAACATAAATTCTACTACAATTACCACACAATTACCCAGATAAAAAATGCATGCACAAGAATCAATCACATCAACACAGTTATTTTTGGACAATCGTCCCCAGAAAAACCCAATGTGGGAAAATCGGTGCAGCAGATGAGGGATTTATTAATCTTCGGCAACAATTGCTTTTATAAGGAATGATTTTACAGAAAAACTGAAAGAAAACACCCGAGACTTTCCCTCTGAGACCATCTGACACTTTGGAGACCCTGCTCCCACTTTTGCATCACCCATGTGTCACTCTGATTGACTCAGTGTGGCTCTAAGTGGCTCTGCGTCCCTCTGTGTCAGCCTGCGTAGGCTCTGTGTCTCTCCTCTGGATTGCATCTCTCTTTCTGAGCTGTCTTTCACTGTCCCTGCATCACCTCCTCCTCAATCTCTTCCCACTGTTGAAGCCCTCCTCTTCCTCCACCCTGCAAATCCCTCTAAAATCGATCTCCTCTTTCTTGAGAATCGAATTTCCTTGAGATATTGAGTATGTTAGAACTCCAGGAAACTATCCTAGGTTGTAGAGCGGAGATGCCTGGTAACATGTAATCTTCAATATTGTTCTCTGAACTATTGGAATAAATGATGGTTTGGATCAAGTTAGATAACCATTCCAGCTCTATTCTCACTCAAGGCATGCATGAACACCCTCAACAACACAAGGCTTTAAACCACTAATTCTCAATAATTTGTAGATTTAATGGATAGATGGAGAATGCTTAATTATACCAGCAGATTGCATACATGAACATATATGAATGACTAGCTACAGGCAACAAAGAAGCTTGCTAATATAATATATCAAAGCAGAGATAAGATGACAGTTATCTAGCCTTACACACACAGAAAACCTGAACAAATTGTTAAATTGCAAGCGTAGAACAGCATAAAGGGAATGGACATTGAACATCTAAAGGCAAAAGAAGCTTGTATTACTAAAGGATGCAGATGAGATGCTTGAAGGAAAAGAGGAGAAACAGTCTCCAAAAGTTGAACCCTTGTTACATGTAGTTTTCTGCCTTTTATAGGCCCTTTACAGTGCTCCTGAGCTCTCTAGAAGGCTCAGAGTCTTAACCTTGTCTGATCTATCCCTTAACCGTTTGATTCCCTCAATAGGCAGGCATCGCTTGGAGGTTTTCCTCTTCTCACAGAGGAATAACCATATTCAGATATTTTGGGCAGCCTTCTATGATGCCTGGGAGCTCTCTCGTGCCAAAGATTCCCCATCATGTTTGTTAGGACGGCTGCTGCGCTAGAAGGACTGTTAATGCTCCATGATTTCATTTGATTTGGGTTGCGGCGTGCAGTGGCCCTTCTCCTTCCCTTTCCGGGCTCTATTTGTCAGCCGTTGTCTCTCCGCCGAATCCTTCTTCTGGTATGTAACATGACTGAAAGACTCCTCTAAGGATGGTTGGTTGCCTGAACATGCAATGGTGTGGCTATCGTGCCTATGAAATCCCCGCACCGATCCCTTTTAGATGATAGCCATGAATGTTTTTATGTTGTTGTGGATGTTCGGGTCATAAACAGCGAAAACGTTGCAATACTGCTAAATCCCACCCATCACTGTCATCGCTAGTAACACAAACCCTGCTCCTGTGTATTTTCCGTGGATTTCACCATGTGGGAAAAACATTAAAAAATGGGAAAAAGCGGCCCTTGCGGACCTCAACCTTAATAAAATATTACTTCCCAGACCCTTTCGAGTTCGTGTCTTATCGCATATCGCAAACCCGGCTTCCCTTTTTATTTTGCTCATGCAACGAAAATACACCAAAAACCACTAAAAAAGGCCTTAGCACGGACCTGAAATAATATGCAATAGAGTGTTATATAACTGTCAGGTCCGGTTATTGCATCGCAAATACGTATGTGTGAAAGGTCCCGACCCTTGGTGAAGCGCCATTGCGATACGCCGATTTGCAATCCTGCAATGCGAAGTGGACGCTCTGACCCTTGGTATGGTGCCAATTACCTCTGATAGTGATCCTTCATCACTGATCGCAAATCACAGTCCCACTTGGTCCACGTTTACCCCGCCAGCTTACCTCCGCCGATGCGATACAGTGATGTGATTTGATCGCAATCGCATATCGCTATATGTAAAGGCCCTGCCCCCTAGTCTTCCCGATCTACGATTCGCCGATTTGATCTGGGCCATTGATCGAAAAGATCGGGCGGTGACTATGCATTGTTGGGTTTACGCCTGCTGAAAGGTTTTTTTCTTTGTATCTTTTGAAGTGTTTAAACCTCCCGATAGTGTGTTGCCACCCTTCCAAGGGCTTTCCAGCTGCGACTATTTCGATCGGTGGATGACCTTTGAAAAAAATGAAGATTATATATACCATATTTTCATCCCATCTTCGGATGCTTCTAATTGTAACCCCTAAAAAAATGCACCAAAGTCCCATTGACTACTTTTGTTTTCCCATATATGCATGCATGGAATTTTGTAGACCTCTTTAACTTCATGTCCATCTTCTCCCATGATGTATTAAAAAATGGACTGGGAAATCTTGTATCCCTGCCTGAAACAATTCTCCTTGGAATTCCAAAGTGCACCGAGACATGTTCAAAGAAAAAATTTGTTGTTTCTTTCCTGTTGATGGTCCTTTTATAGGGCATGAGAATGCACATCTTATTGACCCTATCAACTACCACAAAAAAGTAGTCATGTCCCTTTCAGGTTGTTGGTTAACCTCCCACAAAGTCCATGGAAATTCTTTCCCAATGATGAATGGATACAAGTAAGGGAATGGTATGGACCCTGTTTCATGTTATTAGGCTTGATGATAAGCAAAACATATATCCTCTTATGAACCTAACTACATCTTCTTACATACTCTGTTTCGACCACTATCTTTCCTATACCAAAAAATATACCCTAGAAACTTGGAGGTGTGAGCCTCTCTAATCAATTATAGTGGCTCACCTTTAGGAACACATAACTTCTCCAACCTATAGAGTAAACCATTCTCGATATGGTATTCAATTGCGTTGTCACCGTCACGCAGATGACTCTAGCTCCACAATTGTTGAAACACCTCCATTAAATCCTCATCCTTTGTGTATGCCTTTCTATGTGCATCAAGGGTGAAATGATCCATGAGCATAAGAGTTTCCAAAGGTGTGTTATTTGGTGTGGGCGGATTTGAAAGCATGTTGGTCAACTCATTTTTGCTTCCCTTATTGTACTTGATCACTAAAAGAAACAGTTGTAAAAACCCCATCCACTTGTAATGTTTTGGATGTTGTAACTTACTCCTAGCTTGCAGGTATTGTAGTGGCTAGTGATCTATGTGAATTAATATCTTCTTTCCCATCAAATAGTGTTTCCAATTTTTCATAATGTGTAGCACAACATAGAGTTCCTTGTCATAGGTAAGGTAGTCGAGAGTTACCCAATCAAATACTTTAGAATGGTAGCATACATGTCTTCCTCCCTGCATCAACACCGCTCACATAACATAGCCACTCGCATCTCTCTCCACTTCAAAGTGCTATTGCAAGTTCGATAATGTAAAAGCAAGTGCATGATTTACTTTTTGCTTTAACTCCTCAGAGGCCTTATCATTAACCCTTTCCCCAATGGAAACTCTTATTTCTCATTGTTATGGCATCAAGTGGTGCTGCTACTAGTGAAAATGAGGCTATGAATTTCCAGTGATATTTTGTTGCCCCAACAAAACTCCTTACCTTAGAAATACTAGTATGCATTGGTCACTTCATGTTGGCCTCCATATTGGCAAGATCTATCTTCAACTCTTCTCCACCTATCACATATCCTAAATACACCAAAGACTATTATGCAAACTAACATTTCCTAATATTTTCCGGAAGCTAGTGCTTCTTCAATGTCTCTAGCAACTACATTAAATGTGAGATGTGCTCCTCCCAAGTAGCATTGTATACCAATATATCATCCAAATAAACAATGACAAATGAATCTATAAAAGGGTGTGGCGTATCATTCATTAATCTAGTGAGTAGATTTGGTACATTGCATAGGCCAAATGACATAACTAACCACTCATACAAACCTTGCCTATTTTGAATGCAATGTTCCATTCTTCTCTAACTAAAACTTGGTGATAACCTAACTTTAAGTCCAACTCGGTGAAGTATTTTTCTTGTCGAAACTGGTCCAACAAATCACCTATCCTGGACAAGGGATACCTATTCTTGAGCACAATTTTGTTTAATGCCTTGTAATTAATACACATCTACCAAGTCCCATCCTTCTTTGGTACAATTATGATGGGTGACCAACATGGTGAGGTACTTGGCTGAATGACACCCTATTCCAACAACTATTGCAATTGCTTCTTCACCTTGTTTGCTTCTATAATGGATTGCATGTGCATCCCAATGTTTGGCAAAGAAGAGTCCCACAACAACTACATCTCCTGCTCCACTTCCCTCTTGGATGATATCCCATTAGGCTCCTAGAACATGCTCTTGTATTCTTAGAGAAACTCTTCCACTTTTTTTTTCTATTCCTTAGTACACCCATCCATCTATGACTTTGTTGTCACAAACTCTTCTACATGTTGTTTTTCTCTTCAAAATAGTAAAACATACTTCTTACTAGAACTGATCAATTTCTTGGCTTGATTGGCACTTACCAACAAAATTTTGCACTTGTCAATGTGCATGTTGATGGTGAAGGATTTTTCATCCTTGATGAGGTTGTACTAGTTGGCTCTCCGCATGAAGATTGCACCCCACATGTACATATAGGGACTTATAAACACCACTCAACATACATGAAGTGGAACTACATCCAGTTCTTCTTTATCAACAAAGTCAACATTGATAACAAATTTGATTTTTGCATTTTTTGGTTACCTTTATTTCTGCACCCTAATTTACCCCTCCCAATGGATACGAGCTTAGACGATCACAAACTTCCAATCCCATTTTGTTGACTAGCTCTACTGAAATGAGATTCATTTGTTTTTCTAAGTCGAAAGGAGCATCAATTTTCATCTTCTCAACCTGTATCTTGATATGGAAGAGTTTGATCGTCTCCTTCTCTTCCTCTTGCAAAAGGCTACTTAGATTCACCCCCTTCTCCGTTGATATGCAGGAAATCTTCTCATCCATGTCTGAGTTGTTTTCCACCTAATTGATTGGATTTGTGACCATGAGATTTTTCTTCTTCCTGTCTTTCTTCTGGTTCTTCAAGTTGATCTCTAAATGTAGTTTCCAACACTTCTCCTCTGTATGACCATCAATGTTACAATGGTTGCAGTGACTGTTGGGATCTTTGCAGTAGTGTGTTGTGGTTTTTGTCTTTTGGTCCTTTCCCCCTTTCCATTTCTTCCTCCCTTCTTTGGAATCTTCCTGGTGTTCCTTCTACATAGACCCATTTTATTTCCCTTTCTTTTAGCCTATTTTTTCCAAGTATTATTGATCTGATAATGAGATCTAAGACAATTATTAAGGTATTACAGACTCATGTGCATGGATTTGCCTATGTTACTTTGTGCAATGGATCGATAAGATTGCGAAATACATAGACAATGAAGCAGTAAAAAGAAACATAATAGATAACACACATAAACACAACAAATTTAATAAGGAGTTCACCTTACACTCCTGGGCTACATCTCCTGGTCCAGCCATCAGTGGTGACCTTTCTATTATGTCTTCAAACAGAGTTTTACAACAGTGAGCTCAATTTGAGCCTCACACAACAGATACCAAACAATAAGGCTTTACTTGGATCCCCCAAGTCTCTTCTGAGTACACAAACTCTCCTCACTGACTCTCTATCTCTGTTTCTCTGTCTCAGCACTGCCTTCAATACTGCCTGTCTTTGTTTATTTTCAGACTGTGGCTTTTAAAGCCAATCTACGTTGTCTGTTCATTCTCCTTCTCGGGATCTTTGGCTTCCGACCTCTGTCTGCTCAATCCCCCTCTGGGCGTTAGCAATCATTTCTAAACGCTTTCAAGGATGGTGGCCACCTGTATTGTAACAGAATGGGTCATCGGACCTTTGAAATCCCAAAATTGATCGTTTTCTGTTAACACAGAGAAACGCTTCAAAAACACGGAAAATCCTCCAAAAAATTGTTCATCGGATTTGAAATATTATGAATCTGCTTTATAACTCCTATCGGGTCCACCTTTGTAATGATATCACATCTCCACCATTGATCTGGGAGATCCAGAACGGCTGTGGTCTATTTTAGGCGTCCCTTCCGTACGGAGGTTAACCACCTGATGTGGGTGGTTTTCTCTCTCCTCGGCCTGGACACGTGGCAGCCAATGTATGGGCTCAGGCAGAGCCCGGCCCAAACCACTTACCATTTTGTTCCTCCTGAAATCCCACCTGTTTCGTGGATTTCCTTTGCATTTTTTGAAAATACGTAGAAACACTAAAAAATCCTGTAAAAATGGCTTTGGGAAGATTTGAAATATTATTCATTTTCATTCCCAAACCCCTTCGGGTTTAGGTTTCATCGCATCGACACTTCCCTTTGTATTTCGTTTAATAAACAAAATACATGGAAATACATTAAAAATGCCAATTCACGGATCTCAAATCTTATAAAATAGCATTTATATATCCATCGGTCCGGCTAATCGCATCGCATATATATGTGTGTGTGTGTGCATATAGCCCCGCTCCATTGTGTTTGTCGATTGTGATTCTGCGATGCAACGTGGGCCGTCAATCTACGCGCTTGATCGACGGTCCTCGTTGACTCCGCTGATTGCCATCGCAAGTTCCATATGGTCTCTGCCGATAGCCTTTGCCGATTGCGATTTTCCGATCGGATCTGGACCGTTGATCGGCCAGATCCGACGGCTCTTGTGCATTCACTGTTCAAGCCGCCGATAGCTCTGTTTTCACTATTTTCTTGTGTTTTTCGCCTCCCAATAGTGTTTTCCGATGTTTCTAAGGGTTCTTCCCATGCGTTTGTTTTGATCTTTTAAACGATTTTTGAAGACTTAGAGAGTTCTTGGATCCATTTTGGATCATGCCTTCCCACTGAAAAAGGCTTTTGGACCACCAAAAGTTGGTTTTTAAGCATCAATCAAGTGAGGATACAGCTCCCTCACTTGCCCATTTTCCATCCATCGTGCATTGCTCAGTTTTGAACCTTTGAGTCCAATTCTGAGGTACTCAATATCCCCTTGGTGCGTAGTTCTCACCTTCCTGTACAGAACTGTATATTCCTGCAACTCATTGAGATATTCAGGCAACAGATCATCAACGGAAGGAAATTGACTTCGCTCTTCAAGGTCTTTAATCAATGAAGGTTCAAACAGTCTTAAATTTTCTGCATTTACCACTGAATAGATGTGCATGTACGCTGGCAAATCAAGGTGAAAAGCATTTTCACCAATTTTCTCAAGTATCTTAAAAGGCCCATACCTTATTGGCTTCAACTTCTTTCCTTCACCTTGCATTCTATCCTTGCTAATATACAACCAGACTTGATCACCAACTTGGAAGCTATGCTCCATCCAATGCTTATCATGCCTTGCCTTGTACTTGGCTTGGCTCTTTTCAACCTGTTCCTGCACTGCTTGGTGAATTTCTTGGATCTATTCAATGAACCTGGTTTCTTTGTCCACATCACTGTGTCCATCAACTGCTATGTCCTTTTCAAAGACAAAATCCAAGGGAGACCTTGGTGTAAAACCAAAACAAGTCTCAAAAGGAGATCTCTTTGTAGAAGAGTGCTTAGCACGGTTGTAAGCATGTTGCACATAACACAAATGTTCATCCCAAAGCTTGGGATGCTTGCTATAATAACCCTTGAGCAACTAGATCAGTGTCCTGTTGACCACCTCTGTTTGACCATCTATTTGTGGATGAAAGGTTGTGCTCTTCTTTAGTCTGGTGTCCATCAACTCCCATAGACTTGACCAAAACTTCCCAACAAAACGGGAATCTCGATCAGATACAATAGAAGTGGGTAACCCAAAATGAACCCATATATGCTGAAAGAACAACTTCGTTGTTTGTTCAGCTATAATTTGCTTGTTACAAGGTATTAAAATACACATTTTGTTGAACCTGTCCACAATAACATATAAATAGTCATGACCTTTTCTAGATTTTGGCAGTCCCCTAACAAATTCCATGGAAACACTTTCCCAAGGATGAGAAGGAACTGGAAGTGGAGTGTACAAGCCTAGTTTTCTATTGTTGGGCTTGCTCTTAGCACACATGGTACACCCTTTAATATATCTAGAAATTGTTTCATGCATTCTTGGCCAATAACAAAATCTGTGCAACTGTTTTACTTACACCAAAATGCCCTGATATTAGAGAAGTATGTGCTTCCCAGATTATGTTAACTCTTCCAGTTTAAGGAATGCATAACTTTCCCAAATGATATAAGAGTTGGTCCTTAACATGATAATCCAATTCTTCTACTTGTTTTCCATGACTTAGAGTTGCACATACATCTTTAAAATATATATCTTGAGCATATTGTTCAATGTAGCTTTCATGCAATATTGAGTTATGTTTAAGTATAGTAGATGCATTTATGATTGGTCTTGAAACATATCTGCAACTTTATTGTGTATGCATTTCTTATACCTGATGACTAGATGAAACTGTTGTAGAAAACCCATCCACCTATAGTGTCTTGATTGCTGCAATTTAGTTTGTGAGTGTAAATAATGGAGTGGTTGATGATCAGTATGTATAACTATTTATTTGCCCAATAGGTAATGTTTCCACTTTTTCACACTCTGTACTAATGCATACAATTCTTTATCGTATGTGCGATAATTAACTACTGCAGAATTAAATGTCTCAGAACGGTAGCATATGGGTTTACCATGTTGCATCAACACTGCTCCCATGGCATAGCCACTAACATGTGTTTCGATCTCAAATGGTCTTTGAAGATCTAGTAATGCTAGTACTGGTGCTGTACTAATTTTTTCTTTCAAGGTGTCAAAGGCTTTCTGTTGTTTGCCTCCCCACTGAAATACCTTGTTCAATCCTGTCAAAGCATGTAAGGGAGCTACAATTAGGGAAAAGTTAGCAATAAACTTTCTCCAATACTGTGATGCTCCTAGGAAGCTTCTAACTTCTGTAGTAGATTTGGGTTTAGGCCAGTTCACAATGACTTCAGCCTTAGAGGGATCTATCTTCAATTCAACACCCCCTACAATATGACCCAAATAATTCAAAGATGTTTTGCCAAATTCACATTTTTGATAACTTAACATAGAGATTTTCTTTTTTCAAAACATCAAAACTCTGCTTTACATGCTTCAAATGTTCTTCCCATGTTTTACTAAAAACAAGAATGTCATCTAAATATACAATTACAAAATCATCAATAAAAGGCCTGAATACATCATCCATAACTTTCATGAAAGTGGCAGGAGAATTAGTTAAGCCAAAAGGCATAACTAGCCATTCATACAGCCCTTGCTTTGTTTTGAAAGCAGTCTTCCATGCATCTTGTTCTGCTACTCTGACCTGATGGTAGCCACTACGCAAGTCCAACTTGGAAAAGTAAACAACTTCTTTCAACTGATCCAATAGATCATCAATGCGAGGAAGGGGATAACGATTCTTGATCGTTATTTTATTTAGCGCTTTGTAATCAATGCACATCCTCCACGAACCATCTTTCTTTCTCACCAACATGATTGGAGATCCGCAAGGTGATGTGCTTGCCTTTATGAATCCTTTTTCAAGCAGCTCCTGTACCTGCTTCTTGATCTCTGCATTCTCTAAAGCGGATAACCTGTACATTCTGATGTTAGGCAATGGAGCATCTTTCTGCAAATTAATATCATGTACTATTTCCCTTTTGGGTGGCAGGCCTTTAGGTTCTTGAAATAGGATATCATATTCTGAAACAACTTTTTCTAAATCAGCTCGTTGTTTAGCATCACAGCCTTCAAATACATTGGTTTTATCAGGTTTCTTTTCCTTTACAACCATTAGTAAAAATTTCTTGCATGAGTTTACAATTCTTTTCACCTTCCCTGAGTTAATGAGAGTGTAATTATTTTTGAGCTGATGAGCTCTTACAATATATTCTATTCCATATTTTGTGAGTTGATACTTATTTTCAACGCTATAGAAAATGGTTTTTCTATCATACAAGTAAGGACTTCCTAAAACAATACCACATATATCCAAGGGAACTATATCTAACTCAACCTCATCTACAAATGTTGACCCAAAATCAAACCTAAGTTTACATTGTCTAGTCACTTGTAGCTTTGCTTTATCACATACCCAACCTAATGGATATGGATTCTTGTGAGGTGTGGTTAGTAGTCCCAATTTCTTTACAACTGCTTCAGAAATCAAGTTTACTTGTGAGCCACTATCAAATAAACTATCAATCTTTTGATGCTTGGAAATAACTCTAATATGAAAAAGCTCATGTCTTTTCCTCTCATTTTCTTCATTATCGATAGATTGTGTAGAATTACTAGTAGATGCTTCAGAATTTTTACCTTTTATACCTGTAGCTGTGACTGTTGTTTCATCACCTAAGTTTGACCCCAAATCTTTCTGAATAGCAGCAACAGTCTTCTTCTTCTTGCCATCGAATTTCTTGGGTTTCAGCTCCAGATGCAAAGACCAGGGATGTTCATCATCATGTCCATCCTTCTTGTAGTGAGTGCATGAAGGTTTGTCTTTCTATACAACGTCTGTCTTCCTCTCTTTCCATTTCTGCTTCCTATTTTTCCTTGTTCTTGCTTGCAGTGGGTTTTGATGATCCCCCTATCTTTGGGTTCACATTCTTGCCTCTAGCCTCTAGATGTGTAGCTTGAACAGATACCTCATCTATGCTAGTAGGGTTAAACATGAGAATGGTGTGCCTCAAATAATTGTGTAGACCACCTATATACTTCAGCAAAGTTTCAGGTGAGTCTAGAGAAATGCCTAAAATTAAAGCTCTTTTTCTAAATTCCTGGGTATATCTTTGTACACTTTGCCCCTTTAATTAGAGAAGAGTTTTCCAACTCATCATGGCTTGCTGCATATAAGCTAGTGGATAGAATTTTTTTTAATGGCAAAGACAAATTCACTCCAGGTAGAAAGAATTTTACCATGCTTCTTCAAATCAGCTTGGGTCTTTCCTTCCCACCACACTAGGGCAGTTCCTCCAAGGCGAAGGTTGGCCAGCTGAATCTATCTCCTTTCTGAATTGATGTTCTGCACCCTGCAATATACATCATTCTATCTAATCCAGTTATCTAGCTTTTCTGCATTTAATTATCCATCATATATTGGCAAATCAAATCTTACATCTAATTTAATCAAATGGCTAGAAGGAGATATTGTTAGAGGAGGCTCTTTTCCTTTCCCTTTGCCTTCAGAATGGCCATCTAGAAGAGGCTCCTCTGTTCCTTTGTCTTGTTTGGAGGTTGAAGAATCTTCACTTCAACCTTTCTTAAATTCTCGATACATCTCTTCTACCATGGCTCTCATGGTCATGAAATTGTCCATGAACTGAGATTCTGATTCCAAGGGATTTTATTTTGCCATTTTCCTCCTAGGATAGACTCTTCCTATTTCTGGGTTAGTCTCAACCAATTCTCCTTCTCCTAATTTGAGCTTTGACCTAGTTATCATTCACCAATCCTGCACAAGCTTGTCTAACCTTAGCAACCTAAAGCTCTGATACCACTTGATCTGATAATGAGATCCAAGAAAATTATTAAGGTATTACAGACTCATGTGCATGGATTTTCCTATGTTACCTTTTGCAATGGATCGATAAGATTACGAAATACATAGACAATGAAGCAGTAAAAAGAAACATAATAGATAACACACATAAACACAGCAAGTTTAATAAAGAGTTCACCCCACACTCCTGGGCTACATCTCCTGGTCCAGCATTCAATGGTGACCTTTCTATTATGTCTTCAAACAGAGTTTTACAACAGTGAGCTCAATTTGAGCCCCACACAACAGATACCAAACAATAAGGCTTTACTTGGATCCCCCAATTCTCTTCTGACTACACAGACTCTCCTCACAGACTCTCTATCTCTGTTGCTCTGTCTCAGCACTGCCTTCAATACTGCCTGTCTTTGTTTCTGTTGGTCTGTGGCTTTTAAAGCCAATCTGCGCTGTCTATTCATTCTCTTTCTCAGGCTCTTTGGCTTCCCAATCTCTGTCTGCTCAGATCCCCCTCTGAGAATTAGCAATCATTGCTAAACACTTTCAGGGATGGTGGCCACCTGTACTGTAACAGAATGGGTCATTGGACCTTTGAGATCCCAAAATTGGTTTTTTCTGTTAACACAGAGAAACACTGCAAAAACACAGAAAATCCTCCAAAACACTGTTCATCGGATTTGAAATATTATGAATCTGTTTTATAACTCCTATCGGATCCACCTTTGTAGCGATATCACATCTCCACCGTTGATCTAGGAGATCCAAATCCAACGGCTGTGGTCTATTTCAGGCGTCCCTTCCGTACGGAGGTTAACTACCCAATGAGGGTTGTTTTCTCTCTCCTCGGCCTCGACACGTGGTAGCCAATGTATGGGCTCAAGCGGAGCCTGGCCCAAACCACTTACCGCTTTGTTCCTCCCGAAATCCCACCTATTTCATGGATTTCCTTTGCATTTTGAAAATATGTAAAAACACTAAAAATCCCGTAAAAATGGCTTTGGGCGGATTTGAAATATTATTCATTTTCATTCCCAAACCCCTTCAGGTCTGGGTTTTATCGCATCAGTGCTTCCCTTTGTATTTCATTTAATAAACGAAATACATGGAATTACATTAAAAATGCCAGTTGACGAATCTCAAATCTTATAAAATAGTGTTTATATATCCATCGAGTCCTGATAATCGTATCGCATATATATATGTGTGTGTGTGTGTGTGTGTGTGTGTGTGTGTGTGCATATAGCCCTACTCCATTGTGTTTGCCGATTTCGATTCTACGATGCAACGTGGGCCATCAATCTACGCGCTTGATCAATGATCCTCGTTGACTCCGCCGATCACCATCACAAGTTCCATATGGTCTCTGTCGATAACCTCCGATAACCTTTGCCGATAAGATCTGGACCGTTGATTGGCCAGAACCGACGGCTCCTATGCATTCACTATTCAAGCTACTAATAGCTCTGTTTTCACTATTTTCTTGTGTTTTTCGCCTCCCGATAGTGTTTTCCGATGTTTCTAAGGGTTCTTCCCATGCGCTTGTTTTGATCTTTTAAACTATTTTTGAAGACTTAGAGAGTTCTTGGATCCATTTTGGATCAATTGTGTTTATACACAAGTCACATCCAACATTTTGGATTTGAAAAACATCACTTGCTTCTGCAAATGGTTGTGTAGACCCCCTAGACACTTGAGGAGTATGTATGGGTTCTTGGGAGAGATACCCAACATTATTTCCATATTCCTTAATTATATGGTGTACTCCTATATAGTCAACCCCTATCTTTACCTGAAGTAATTCCATCGGATCCTTTGGTCCTCTACATACTTGATAGGGTAGAACTAGGAATTTATGAGAGTTTTAAAATCCTCCCACTTAAGTCACTAAAGGATTCCCCTCCAACCTTAGGGATTTCATATGGATTTCCCACCAGGTCAAGGCATGACCCTTTAGTTTCAAAGAAGTGAATGAAATTTTATGTCCTTCATTTATGTGATAAACATTAAAATAGGCTTATAACTACTACAAGCACTGATTTAATTTCAAAATGTCAATCTCACCTTGATATGTCTTGATGTTGAACTTTTCTTCTATCTTGAACAAGGACTGTGAATGATTCATGACACTCAAATTGGGTTTTTCTATTTATAGTTCTATCCTAGACTCCTTCTCTGGTTCTTCTCAATCCCCCATATTTACCTCTAATCTAACCTATTAGTCAGAACCTCTATCTTCTCCAATTCCAATCCTATTTTTTAGAGCCACTATAAGGAGTTTCATATTGCGGCTGATTTATACAACCTACTCTTCCAATGTTGAGAACCTCTCCTCTGTTCGAAATCCAGGGTTATTGGTAGATTCATCGACCATGGCTGGGGTTTTACGACATTCTTCTTAAACTAGTATGGATCCCCTGCAAATCCCCATAATGGACCCAAAGAAACATGGTTTGATACCAATATGATCTATAAATTGTCGTGGATATTCAATTTGATAGTTTGTCATAATAGCTCTGATAAAGAAAATTTTTGAACTCCAAAATATATACTATGAGGGTTAATTTATCCTTAGATTATGGAATTATTAAGCTATTTTTTACTGCATATGAATGCAAAAAATAAATATGCAAAAAGTATAAAATAGAACAATCATTCACAAAACCACAATAACACAAGATATGACCGAGGACACCCTTTTGGGAGAGAACCCAGCTAGAAGGTGAGGTTAATTTTCTCTCTCTTTCTCTGAATGGAAATGGAAGCAAATATGAAGGAGTGAGACCTCTGGCCCATGTGCTACTACAGAACACAAACCCTCTCTATTTGTTCTCTCCCTCTATCCACTCTCAACTATTATGCTCATCAAAGGAACAAAATGCACTCCAATAGAATGGAACCGCTTTTCCTCCTAGTGGGTTGATTATAACATATCCCAATAGTCAATTACAGGGTAAATTTAACCCATGCAACCCTTAATATGAGATACAACTCAACTCCTCTAGAGTATTTTTATCATGGTCATGTGGTTATCCCCTTTTCCATTAGTAATGGGGTTAATGTGGCATCCTCTCAAACCATAGTGGACAAAATATGTCAAGATCGTTTGTTTGAAGGTGGGGTATCCAATCCTAAAGACATGTATTTCATTGTGAAATTGAGTGCACATGCTTGTTTTTCCTTGGGCATACTTGGGAATGGGTTATTGGGTCACTTGGAAGAAGGAAGGGTTTCGGCTGTATTCTTGTTCCCTCACCTTAAATGGGGAGTTAATCCTCAACCCTAGTCCCATGAGATCTCCCCTACTAGCTAATAGCTTCGGGATGGGCACTATTAGGGAAACCTTGATATTGGAAGCGCAGTTTGGTTTTCCCATTTCATATTTTTCACCACCCTCCACACATTACATGCCATGTTTTGTCATCTTCCTCACTAGTTCCACATGACCACTGGGTCCACAAGGCTTTGGTACTCCCCCTCCCCTTGTCCACATATCTGGGTGGGCCTAGAATGTTTCCCCAGAGATTGATGCAACTAAAAAAAAAGATAAAATAATATCATGGCCAATACTATAAAATGTAAAAGGTGGTCGTGAAAATAAAATCTAGCACGTGGGCAAAAGCCAAACATGAGCTCTACCCTTTTATCATTAAGGTCATCATTATTGTTCCTAGGGCTCCTTGAGTGCCCCTTGCATCATTAAGGAACCCATGCATGTCCCAACCCTTGGTGGGCAACGAAATGCCCCACCTTAAAGGGGTAATGAATACTTTATCATACATAACATGCTCTCATCTCCTGGATCCCCGAGTAGTATAATAAAGAAAAATCAAGAAAAGGAAAAAGGAAAATGAAGAAGGGTGGAAAAACAAAGGCTGGGGTAACTCATGCAAAATTATTGCTCCCTCCTACATCTATATCCTAAAGTATATGGACATCCCCCATCATTATCACTGTTGAACCCATGGAATTTGGCCTTGAGACCCCTGTGTCCCAATCCACCTCATCATTATCTACATGACACCTACCACTTGAAGGATGTACCTTGGACATGTCTTTCCATTTATAGTATGGGAACACCTAATAGGGTTGTTTATTAGCCACTCCTACCTAGGGAGGTAACAATATTACATGCTCAAAACCCCAAATTTAGAAGGAAATCCCATTATGAAGTCCCATTTGAGCCCTTAACTAACAATCTTGGTTCACTTAGATGCACTAGTGAATTATCATACCTAATAGTTAGGAGATGCATTAGATCTTATATGTAATTGGAAAGTGGTTTCATCATGGGCTGGGAAACTTAACAAGGGCCTAATCCCACAAGAGGATCATATTGACACTTGTAGGGGATGCCTTGAGAGCCATGGGACTCCGTCATGTGATAGAGAAATATCTCATCTCATGGGCACCCTCAGCACCTTCAACGGCTTGTTCATTGCCCCACATTATTCATGAGATGATGCACTTAGACTAACCTTGCCCCCCAGATGGCTTAGTAGTGTACACATGGTTTGACATTTTATCCAAGGCCCAGAGGAGGTTTGTTTCACCCTTGATACATAAGAGGGAAATCTCCATCATCAATGCCCTCATTTGGAGCAATCTATAGGCTTATATTTCCCTAGAGACCCATGAGACCAGTATTTGTGCCCTACACCCACTTGAGGACCCACATGATGACTTACATGGAAAATTAGGGCCCTCTCACTCATCATGGCACCTAGAGGACTCAACAAGGCCCTCCAATGGCCCTTTTTCATCATTACATCATCAGTTTGGCTCACTTATGGATGGATTTTTCATAACTCGTGGTAGCTACTTGGTTGACTTATAACCAAGACTTGTTATTTTCACATTATTTTATAACTTAGGGGGCTCATCGATCTAAATTGAATTAGAAGAGACTCATATGAATATAGATGAGTCTCATTTGTGATAACTCATCATCATCACTTGGATTCTTCTCTTGTAAAAGAACTCACTTTTTCTTTGGAGACTATTGGATATTCTTAGACGCATTTTTACATTTGGAGCTGAAATTTTCCATCTTCTTTGGATATGTCTCATGATTTGTGGATGGATATATCATATTGTCATCTTGTAAGTGCTTCTTGTTGAATATTTTCTTGGAATTATGTCTAATGTATGGAATTGTTACAACTAGGTTAATTTTATTGTGCCCTAATTGTGGAAAATCATTTTTGGAAAGGTTCTTGGCTAGAAATTGCATATGTTATTCATTGTATGGAAAATGATGAATGTTCATAGTGGATGGAATTTTGTATTTCTTCCATAAAACTCCATATATATTGAGTGGGTAAATGTTAAAGGTTGGTTTCTAGGGCATCAATATTTACCCTCCTTAAGGACGGTTTTGGCCAATTTTAAATCATCTAAGACTCCATAGCCCAAAGGACTATGCACTAGTCTAAGAAGTTTGGTGATCAACTCCTCTCTTCTCCATATTTTCTCCTCCTAGAATTCAGTTCCCTAAAGGTAGCGCAGAAATCTAGCGCTTGTAGCAAAATTTTAGGGAGGTGAATTTTTAGAAATCCAAGAATTCACACATTAAGCTTAGGGTATAGGATATGTGCTCCAGGTTTAGTGGGCATCCACCCGAGTTTCATCCATAAAATTTATCACCCTAACTTCCACTCCAAGAGGGAAAATCTAGGTCTTTCTCTCTTACCTTGGGAACTTCTTTGAGGGTTGTATGAGCTTAGTATTCATTGGAATAAATCATAAGAGACCTTTCTCTTCCCTTTCCTTGACCTAGAGAGTACCTTGGAAGTATTTATTCCCATTCTTATTCATAAACCCTAGGTCTAGCACAAGCCTTCCTATTGAAAGTGCTAGAACCCACGACAATACAGGGAATCTCCCTTCTATGAGGTCCCAATTAGACCTCACACCATTTGGTGTAGGAGTCCCATCCAGTCATATGGTCTGACTGCCATTAACTTAAATATTTTCCTAAGCAATCAATATGAGAGAGTAGTGTGCATGTGCTTTTGAATGAACAAGAAAGTGTGCCTTGTGAAATGTTCAATTGTTAATGTATCAAGGTTCTTCTACTGCAAGGAAGGAAAGTGAGTCTCTAAAAGAAAAGTAATAGTACTAATCAAGTAAAGACACATGCAAATAACAAGGAAGAATCATTAAACATCAAGCGAAGTAGTCCACATAGACGCAACGATCATTAAAACATCACAGCATATTTCCAACAAGTTAAGCACCAAAGCCATTGAAATAGTTCAATTTATTTAGTACATATGAGAGCCAACATAAACCACAAACATTAGAAGAATAGTCTCAAAACATCCACGATCTATGCATGAAAATGTGTTGGCTGAAAGGCTTCATATATTAAGCAAAAGTTCCAAGATACATAACTACAATGAACACTACTAGCTCCAATAGTGGAGTGTTAAAGCCACTACTTGCTCCTCAAATGTACTATCTCTAACTCTCTAATGCATCGTGGGAGAAGCCAAGGTGAAATGTCATTTGCTTGAGTAATGAGGCTCCTTTTATAACTAGAGGTGTGACCTTTCATACCCTCATGAATCTTGGATTTTCAACTCCTAATAACTCATGGACTTCTATGACTTTTCAACTTCTACATGACTTTTGGAATTGCATTCATCTTTTGAACTTCTACATATGGCTCTTTTGTCCACATATGACTCTTGGACTTCCACGTCTTTTTCTTTACAATGATTACATAATTACATCATGAATTCCACATCATCATGTGGTGAGAATATGATAAGTCACCAATATGAATGACTTGGACTCATAGTGACTAATGATAGGGATTTTCTTTAATAGGTGACAAGGCTGCCACTTATGTCTTTGATCTTGCATGTGACTTTTGTTATGGATATAATTTAGACAAAATTAAATAAATGCAAATAAATAATAAATAATCGTAGTTATATTTTAATAGTCATTAGTTAAGTGAAAAGTCATGTCTAAAAGACATGCCCAATCATGAAGGGACACCTGCCTAGGTATATAAGAAGGCCCTCATTGTAACATTCCAACATACTTGTACATTTCATCTTATTAATAAAATATTATTTACAATACCTTTGTGTATTTACATTTAAAAGCACAACAACTCTAATTTTTGTCGCTATAGTGGTATCATATCCATTCAAGCCTTTGGACGTTATTTGCAACACAAATCTATCGTTAAGTCCATACCCTGAAAATCATGGAATTAAGTGAATATCGTAAATATAAACTTTTAAAGGAAATTGGAGAAGCATTACAACAACTAAAAGAAATAAAAAGATCATTTGCAGAATCAACAAAACATCTTGAAGCATATGCAACATGTCTAACAAAATAGAACATTGACTTGAAAGAGACTAACAATAAAGAATGTTCTAACCAAGGAAATGATGTTGAACATGTTGAGTTAGGATCTCCTTGAGGTGACATGAATGAAAATCAAAGTGGGTATATGACAACTGAGAATGTAAATACAATTGTAGATGAGGAAGATGTGGGTGCAGAGAATTCCAATGGAAGAAATAAATCCACTAATGGTGAAGGGGAGAAAAAAAAAATGATGACGAAAATGATATGAAACATAGCGAAGTCCCACAAGTTTCAGTTAGCCCAAATGATTCAACAATTGGAAATTCTCATAATAGAGGGCCACCCAGTCATGCTCAATAAAATCCACTTGTAGTTCAAGAAGAACATGCACATAATGGAGGACCTCCCATTCATGCTCAAGAAACTCCACATGTAGTTCAACAAGCACCCAAAGAGTCTTATGCTTCAATTCTTAAAATAAATGCAACACAACCCACTATTACACTTAAGAAACCACCTCTTGTGAGAACTAGGGTTGAACCAAATTCTACTTAACGTTCATAAACTGCTTCCATTTCTACTTCACCAAATTCTACTCTTGTCAATATGCCAGCTAACAACACTGGAGATGGAAGCGGGTGCTCTATTTTTATTGACAAATCACCTTTCAATATTACTCCTTCCTAGGTTGAAGAAGAGTTGATGAATTTTTGGGAAATAAAACCTTTTGGCATTCAAGTTAGGAGTAGGAAAAGCGGTAGATCCTGATTTGCTTTTGTAGAATTTGTAGAAGCAACTTTAGTCTAAACTGCACTATAGGATTCCCTTATTCTAATTCAAGGATGTAAGGTGGTTGTCAGGGAAAAACAAACCAAAGTTAGTAAGTCCACTTCTTTCAATAATAATTCAGATAACAACATTACAGAAGAAACTGGGTGTTCTATTTTTATCAACAACTTGTCTGCCAATTTTTATTTCAGTGAAGTTGATATTGGAAAAAACAGGGCAATTGCTTGTTGTAATAAGTTGCAGGAATTAAACACTGTAGTTGCAGTTTCAATTTCTACTGAATCTGAGATATCACTACAACACCTGTCTTCTTTTCAAGTGGTGGTGTTTATAGACTCAAGTGTGGAAAAAGCAATTGAATACAATGATTTGACTTTGGGCCAAAGTTTACTGTGTTTGATGTGAATGGTGAGGAACCACACATAGGTATTGTTGCTTTTGTTACTAATGAAAATCCTACTTTGGTATCATATGTGGACGATAATGAGAGGCTCCAAAATGATGATGGGGATCTTGTTGAAATTAAAGGTATGAGTGAGCTCAGTGATGGCAGGCCAAGAAAAGTTATGAATGTGAGACCATACTCTTTCCACATCTAGGAAGACACCACCAACTTTGAATGCTATGACAATGGTGAAATAGTCACTCAAGTAAAGAAACCCAAAATGTTGAATTTTATGCCACTTCGGGAAGCACTTGAAAATCTTGGTGAATTTCTTCTCAGTGATTTCTCCGAGATTGACTGCCCTCCACTTTTGCACCTGGATTTCCGAGCTCTAGATAAATTTGTTCATCAATTTGGGCATTTCCCTTTTGCTACTTCAGAGGAAGATGCAAGTAGATTCATTTATGTGGCAAAGGCTTTAAATTACAGTGACAACAACCTGATTAAGTTGGATGTCAATGAAATTGATAAAAATGTAAATGTGCTCAAGCATTTTGCTAGTGGTTCCCGTGCAATGTTGAATTCCATGGAAACCATGTTCAGTGGAATTGTTGGGCAAGAGGTTGTTAAAGCTTGTTCTGGCAAGCTTCATAGACTTTTCTAGCTCTTCTATTTCAATTCATAGGAATCTCTTCCTCTAGAACCCCTAGAGCCAGAGGACGTGGCGTCATTGAATTGTTGTTACAGTACCCAAATTTTTGTATTTGGAAAATAGATACAAGAGAAGTTGCAATATGTGAAAATTTGTTGTGGTTTCTAGTGCTCTAGGATGTGAACTTTTAAAGAACTTAGTCATTATGGGTGCCTCCTGTAGAATCCAAGGGAAGTTGACTATAACTTGTCATTATTGAAATTAATCTTAGCAGACAATTCCTCTTTCAGGATTGGAATATTGGGCAGATCATAGCAGTAGAAACGACGAACGTGATAGAAATACTGGGAATGTTCTTGTTGAACCTCTCAGACTTGCTATCTGTTTTGAAACCTTCGAATTCCTACGTATTTCTGTTGTGAGTCGTAATGGATCAATTGAAAACATTTTTAGAGGCAACATAGATACTGACAAATTCGTTTGACAAATTCGAAATAAAAAAAGAAATTCAATGAAATTGGTAGCTCTAATTTGTTCTGTCGGCCCTCTCATACCCCCGACATTCCTAGATGGACGTAATCCCGAAGATATGGAATCCATGGAAAATTTTTGGAAAAACATAGACCTCATCGATTGCCTGAACACGAAGGAACCCACAAGTGTTGTAAACATTTACTTTGACAACGTTTTCATTGGCTATTGGGACATTGAAGGCTCTAAGTTATTGACTAATTTTTGGGTGTGCCTAGAACAAGTGTGTCGTCAATATATTAAGTCAAAGAATGCAAGGGATATCAACCACAAACCATCCAACATGAGAGACGTGTGTACGGACATGACTGTATAGATTTGTACAGTGATTATTGAATAAAAAAGATAAATATTACAACGTTAACAACCTAATTATTGAAAGCACTTTATAAATTATTATAAAGTCGCTTTATTACATTAGAAAGTTCCTTTATAAATTTTTATAAAGTTACTTTCTTAAAAAATAATTAATATATATAGATATACAATAAATAAATAAATAAAATGAATAACCCCAATTCCAAGGGAGTATTACAAACAAATGCAAAGTGAAGACAAATGAAATGACAAAACACATAGTGAAGAAAATTGTCAGCAATAAAGCTTTGAGGACAAAGCTTTTTGAAGAGAGGGGCAATGTTATGGATACAATTTAGACAAAATTAAATAAATGCAAATAAATAATAAATAATCATAGTTTTATTTTAAATAGTCATTACTTAAGTGAAAAAGCATGTCTAAAAGACATGTCCAATCATGAAGGGACACCTTCCTAGGTATATAATCAAGCTCTCATTGTAACATTCAAACATACTTGTACATTTCATCTTTTTAATAAGATATTATTTACAATACCTTTGTGTATTTAGCATGTGGTTTGTTTTGTGGAGTCGTCACGGTTTAAATATATATATATATGGCATATAAGCAACTGGGGGTGGTGAACTTTACCCTTTGCGATTGCGATATGCGATCTCATCGCATCCTGACTCTGCTGAGGGTCGATTCATAAAGCACTTCCCCTTTGCGATTGCGATATGCAATCGCATCACATCTTGACTCTACCGGGGTCGATCCTGTACCACTGCCCTTGCAATGTGAGATTGTGATTTATCACATCACACCCCTTCCCTGCTCGAGACCGATTCCTAAAGCACTTCCCCTTTACGATTGCGATATGCGATTGCATTACAACCCTGATCGTGTCGGGGCCAATTCTTTAACACTTGATCCACCTTCTATCCGTGATATGCGATATCGAAATTGCAACTTGGATCCTGTCTGGGCCGATTCATAAACACTTGCCTTTTACAATTGTGATGTGCGATTATCTCATCGCAACTTCTCTTGCCTAGGGACGATTTGAAACTGTTGACCTCTGCCTTCTACAATAAGTAAAATGTGGGACCAATGTTATCCTGCCATTTGGCACTTCCCCATTCGCTGGGAGTTTTTCCACGCCATCTTCTCCTGCCCCCTGTCCAAGTCAAACATGATCTTTGACTTTCTCTAACTTCTTCATATGAGCTCAAATTCGAGTGTTGTTCGCATCATTGGAATCAGTATGATGAGCACTTAGATTCAATGCTAAGTTTATCTAGATTCTGCCACTTTGAGTTTTGAGCCTTTTTACCATGTCACTGGTACTTTTTAGAGATCCACCTAGATCACTAAAAAAGAGAGAGAAAGCTCAAGGGAGGGTGCAGGTCCAAATGACAAAGGAAGAGCATTCGGGAGACAGGAAAGGTGTAGGTCCAAAGGATAAAGGAAGAGCATTTGGGAGACAAGAAGGGCACAGGGTGCAGGTCCAAAAGCTGGATGGATGAAGGTTCAGGCTTCCCAAGTGCACCATGTGCTCAAGAGAGACAAGAAGGGCACAGGGCATAGGTCCAAAAGCTAAAGGGATGAAGCTTCAATCTTCCTAAGTGTGTCATGCGCTCACCGAGGAGGAAGGCTCTTGTAAGGGTGTAGTTTGGAACAAGGAAGGGGAATGATGCTTGGAATGGCGCTATGCGCTCTTGGAGGGTGCAAGGTGCACTTCTAAACATGGAAGGGGTCCTTCTCAAGGCTTAAGAGTGCACCATGCAATCCTAGCCTTAGTGGATTAACTTGTGCAATCAAAATTTGTCTAAGTTTGAAAGATAGAACAAGGGGCGAACACAATGAGGCTAGACACTAAATCAAGTGTGACACATACCAACTCATCAATAAGACTTAGACAGGCTTGGATAATGAGGAATACACAAAAAAATTCCAGTTTACAAGCACTCCCCAAGTACAATAAACAAAGTGTGTGCGACTATGACCAAAAGTGTCGTTTTACAACAAACAAAGGTGTTATGACCTTGAAGTGCACTAGAGATCTTCTAAACAATGTGAAGACTCTTAGTAATGATCAACAACACTTGAAACATGTGGAATGAATTGAAACAACACTTGAAGATGAAAGAGACACTTGCCACGACAATTTGGTAGGATCCAAAATTTGAGTGTGGGAAAATTTTGGAGGGTGTTGTGGTGGCGACAACACTTGGCAACACATTGGGTGAACTTCAGCTTCTCTGCCTAGGAATACCTTTCAGTTAAGGGTCAGCCCTTCAAAAATTATTGATTCACTAATTTGGTTACCTTAATTTCCCCTTTTGACCTGTTTATAAACATAGTGCCTTGCATCCCTTCTTTTGGTTTAACACACACAAAAATATGCCATATCACAATTGTTTCAATCCAGGAAAGGGTAATATGCACGACAAGTTAAAGATATTAAGAGTATGAGTTTTATCTCTGGTGTTGCTCTACAACAAGAAGGCTTGAACATTACCCCGATGGAGTCACTACAGGAGCACAAGCGTTGCTTCATTTTCGGTGAGCCTGAACAGTACCCCAACGAAGTCTTTTTTTTTCAATGGGAAGAAGAGGGATCCCGACTTATTGAGAGCAGAGGAGGTTCCCCTTCAGAGAAGTATTAATATAACCTATGATATTGGTTTGTTGCTATATATTTTCCCCTTATCCTTTCTCTACTTGATTGGATAAGCATGTATAATGCCAAGTAGATTCAGTACCAAGTTAAGGAGTTAGGATACTAGAATAGATGCGGGTTTTATAGGTTCTCTTCTTGAATTTATCATATTATTTGTCTGAACTTAGCTCAACCTAGGGTATCTTCCCAAACAAAGAAGAAGAATTGACAGATAGCCAAGCATTGTAGTTGTCATATTCCCTCTTAATTCCACCACAAATCCATTCAAATCCATGCACATTCACACAAGGTCTTGTTTGTGTATAATGACCAAAACACAAAACATGACAGGACATGAATCGACACAACAAACATACAATGGATGTCAGATGAAAAAGAGAGAAACTGTACAAGGAACACAACTTAGTATTGGTACTGAAAATAATGTTTAAAATCTTGACCATTGATGGGAAGAGGGTCATTCCTCCCATATAAAGATGTCATCTTGAAATAATTATGGCAAAGCTTCTCTTCGATGGTGTATGGGCCTATCCATAGGGGCTGGAATTTTGTGTGTTTTCCTTTCTCTTCGTGCCCTTTATCCCACTTCAATACTAAGTCACCCACATCGAAAATCTTAACCCCTGTGGATTTCTTATTGAACCATTGTTTGACACGGTTTTGGTGTACGAAAAATATTTCTTTGGCTTTGAGCCTTTCTTCCTTGAGTTTAAGTAAGTTATATATTATGCGTTGAACCAAAAGGCAAGGTCTACCTTGGAACTATTGGGAGAGATGTAACGCTGGGAGATACAATTTTGGTGGCAAGATAACTTATTTACGATATATAAGGAAGTACGGTGAAGTTTTGAGACAAGGTTTGGGAGTTACATGGTCAAGCGCAAAGTGCATTCACCAAAGTATTGTGCCAATTCCTTTATTAAGAGAAAATGGTTTTCTTCATTATGCGAATGAGATTCTTGCTTGTTGATTCAACTAAACCATTTCCCTATGGGTAATAATTTAATGCATTCTTTAAAACAATCTGATTTTCTAATGCAAACTGACAAAGTTTCAATGAAGAAAAATAAATTGCATTATTAAATACAAGAGACGTTGGAATGCCAAACCCGGTTATGGTTTGGACGACTTCCTGGCCGTTAACTTGTATTAAAGGAATTGCTTTGATCCACTAGGTGAAATAATATTTTGCAGTTAGAATTTATCAATGTTGCTTTGACGAGTGTCAGAATATTTCTCCAATAACATCGAGTCCCCACTGTTGGAATGGTTCCTCGACTATTATTCGTAGTAGTGGGGCGACTGGCCTCTGATCTCGACCAACGCATCTTTGATAAGTTGGGCCCTTATAGGTATAAGAATGTGCATCCTTCAATAAAGTGGACCCATAATAACCAACCCTCATTACTTTATGTGCAATCGTGTCACCCGCAAAGTGTCCTCCTGTTCGTCCATCATGCAAATCTCTTAAAACATTCTCTGTGTCATGTGGCTCTAGGCATCTTAGCAAGACACCATTGTGGTGCTTTATGAAAATCACTCCATGAATGAGTTGATAAGATAGAGATTTAAGGTGAATTACCCTTTTCTGCTTATTCAATAAATGCTCAGGAAAGGTTCCATGCTCTAGATATTACTGAATATATGAATACCAATACATTGTTGAATTTGTCTAGGGAAATTGTTCAATGTTATACATTTATATTTCTTGCTCCCATCCTGAAATATTTTGTTCTGCTATATCTCTAGCTTCTGCTGCCAGTTGACAGAGGCCATGACCCTTAATAGTATGAACTAATTTGAAGTCTAGATCATATTCTTGCAAAAAAATCATCCAATTTTCCCTATTCTCACCCAACTCTTATTGCACAAAGAGTGTTCTAACCACTGGTTAAGGCACATAAATAATTGTGTGATCTTTAAGAAGATAGAGCCTGAAATGTTTAACAACCTTATAAACTGCATAAGATTGTTTATCAATGGCATGGTAGTTCAATTCTGACCCCTATAAGCTAGCGCTCATAAAATAAATAGGTTGTCCATTTCCCACATGATCCTTTTGAGTCAAGAAGACTACGATGGGTGAATCAGAAGAAAAAGTATAAAGCAGGAAATTCTTGTCATAATCAGGACTATATAGTGCAGGTGCATCAACAATAGCTCATTTGATATGAGCAAAAGCATCCTTCTCCGTTTTATCCCATTTATAGATTGCATCTTTATTAATCATCTCTTGCAATGGTTTAATGATCTGAGCATAATCAGAGATGAACTTACATAGGAAGTTAATCTTCCCTAATAAGATTGCATAACTTTCTTGTTTACTAGGAATGGGATTTGATCCATAGTTTTGACCCTCTCAGGATCAACCTTGATTCCGCTCTTTTCAATGATGTGTCCTAAGCGAGTGCCTTCTGACACACCAAAGATTCTTTTCTTGGAATTGAAATAAATCCCATACTTTCGACATCACTCAAATACTTTTTTTACATGACGCACATGGTATGATCTTATTTTAGGAAACACTGTTACATCATCCAAATATACCATTACGCTTTGACCAATTAGGCCACAAAAAGAAATGTCCATTTCTCTTTGAAATGTACCACCAACATTGATAAGTTCAAATGGCATGCACTTAAATGCAAAAGTTCCCCACTTGGTTCTGAAAATGGTTTTTAGTCGGTGTCATTCTGCCACTAGCACTTGATTGTAACCAAAGAAACCATCTAATAGCGAGAACATCTCAGACACAGATATTGTTTGGAGGATTTATTCCATATATGGCACATGATAATTGTCATTGTCTGATGCTCGCTTAAGATTACGAAAATCAACACATAACCTTATTTCACCAGAGTTCTTCCTTACAGGGACCAAATTCGAAAGCCAAGTAGAATGTCTAGCCCTAAAAATGATCTGAGCATCCAAAAACATCCTTAATTCCTTTTGGATTAGGGGCTCCAAATTTGGATGAACTTTCATTAGCTTTTGCTGAAATGGTTTCACCACTTGATGGGAATGCCATGTTGGATAATCCAAGTATCATATGTTTTTAAGTCATCATAAGTCCATGCAAACACATCATGGTACTGCTTGAAAAGGCGAATGAATGCTTGCCTTTCTTGTGGAGAACAACATGTACCAAGGTTTACATATTTCAGATCTTCTTGAGTTCCCAAATTGACTTTCTCATGAGATAGCTTTGAAATCTGAGTCTTAGCATTAATTGGTCCTTTGAACCAGTTTCACAGGTCATAACTATTTTCCAAATACACTGCACCTTAACGCATAATATTTCCTTTCAATGTATCAACAACTTCCTACAAGACTTTATCCTTCTCATCTTCTTCAATAGTTTCATCCTTGAATATGTTTGCATTAGCCATAGAACGCAGTATCTATTGGTCGTCATTGAAAACATGAAAATTAGTCACATTATCAGGCATAGATGGTTTATATATAATCTCTATAGAAAAATCATTTTTCAAAGGTGACATTCTAGTGGATGCATTAGCTAATTTGTCTGCAACGACATTTCTAATTCTAGGAACAAAAACAATATTGAAAGCTTTAAAGTAATTAATCAATTGCCATACCTCCTGTTAGTAGTTTTTTAAACTTGGTGAAACACAGTGGATAGTATTTCGTACTTGGCAAGTAACCACTTTTTAATCACCAATTACCTTGAGAATTTCTACCTTCAGGTCGATAACTTTATTTTAACTAAGAACGAGTGCTTCATATTCAATGGTATTGTTTGTGCACTCGAACTCCAAATGAAATGAAAGGATGCACTTCTTGTTTTCTGGGTTAATGAGAATGCAACCAGCTCCAAAGACATCTTAAGTTCTATTGAGAAATCTAGGGGAAACAAATTGGGTGATTTCTCTCGCTTTGATAACTGCATGTGACGTATTTTTACTTAACTTAATTAGCTTCTTCTTTTTATTGATTATGTTTAGTGTTATTTTCGTCAAACAACTACCAAACCATAAAGAATAATAAGACAAGAAGACACAAGATATAGACGATCATCCAGGGCCAAGACCTCTCCAACTGAGAGGAAAACCCACAAGAATTCTTCTCTTCTTATAGAACTTCAATTGATGAATTCCAAGGCCTATGACCCTTCACCAAGACCCCTCCAAGACCAAGTCAAACCTTTCCTCTTTAATGAGTATTCCTTCCAGCAACTTTGACCACAGTAGCTTCTTTAACAACTTCGACCCCAACAGTTTCTTCTAGAACTTCGACCCAACAGATTCTTCTGCAATTTTGACCGAGAAGTTTCTTCTAGAACTTCAACCCAATAGTTTCTTTGGGAACTTTGACCGAACAGTTTCTTCTGGAAATTTGACCCAACAGATTCTTCTGCAACTTTGACCCCAACAACCATCCAACACTTTGAATTTCCCAACAACTGTAGAAACCCTAACACAAGAGAGAGAGAGGCACAAAATATTCGATCTTGCTCTTCTTCTTCTTCATCATCCTTTTCCAACTTCTATCTTGAGGAAATCCAACTTTCTTGAGTATATGTCCTAACATGTTCGAGTTCCTTTTTATATGTAGGCTTTTGAGGGGTACAAATTGTTATCTTTATGTTGACTTGTCCCTTCATGTAGGTCGACTTGTTGCTACTTGTTTGACAAAGTTTTGGAGGGCCTCTGTCTCTATTTTTGGTTCAAATAAATTTTCTTTACAATATGAAACATGCCGAAAAGGGTCTTCAGTACATGATAATGACTCAATTGACTTGTAGGCTAAATGAAAAGCCCTAGAAGCACTCAATGGGTGCTTGACGTAGAAATGAATTTCCCTTGAGCATGAAACCCATGCCTCAAGAATAATAATAATAAATTTATTTTCTCTTTACATAAAATACATAAAATCATGACTACATGTGTCATTATGAAGATCGAACCTAGTTACATATTTCAACACACCCTCTTAACTAGGAAGGTATTCATAATCCATACAAGGTACTTGGACATTCTAAATCTTGAAGATTTTTCATAAGAAAAGTCGGATTGGTAAGCCATCTCTCTACATCATTTCAACTAGCATTGTCACATAGAAAGGCCTTGACTAATAGCTCTATCTCTCCATAATATCAAATCACAATGTTGGCGAGACTAATCACTGATAGAAGCCATCATCATTGTCTCTCAAGGCACATACCCCCCCCCCGGGTGTTCACAGGGTATGTCCTTCCAGGACTATTCTTATCTTGGATTCCCAGTCCTCAAAGAATATCAGTCCTCTTTGACTACACTTATCTTGGATGCCCTAGCACATCCTCAAAGAGTATCAGATGCCAAATTCTTACCCAATCCTCCATTCTTTCTTCACGAAGTGAAGACAAGAATGATGTTTATATCTCTCCCTCTCAACTAGGGAAGATATACCCATTCCTATAGCAGGAATCTACCCATTTCTATAGAGGGAATGTTCCCAAGCTCCCTCTTATCCACGGACTTGTCCAAGCTCCCTTGTAACTTAGGGATTTTCTTCCAACGACTTTCTGCCCTTTGGTGGAGATCATGGTACTGTTAGCTTCTTGTGGGGCTCCTTCTTTCGATGTTATGAATTTCATCGTAGGGCATCGGTCATCCATCACTTTCCTTCATGAACCATATCAATCATGTCATCCTTCTCTTCATCAGAGAGTGATCTTCCAGTCAACATCTGGATTTTCTTCATACAACTACCTCTTCCAAGTCATGTTTCCTTCAGGATCTTCCATCTAACCACATGAGTGCTAGTTGTAGGTGACATCTACAACTCTCTTTCAGTAGCCCTGTATCAACCCATACAAATGTTGTTCAAAAATAAAAATAAAAATGAACATCAAATCAAAGTTACATTTTATGATGGCCTTTCATCATGAAATCTACTTCGTGCAACATCATCATTATGCACTTTCATAAAAATATCTCCAAGATTTTCAATGTCAAGGGTATCCTTCCTTTCCAAACTTTATCAAGGTCTTCATACCTTCCTCATGGAGATGCCATACCAAATTCTTCTAGTCATCGGATGTTGATTCCTTATCTTATGTGACCATAGTTGCAACTTTTCCAAAAAGCCTTCTTCTTTTCCTCACATATTGTACCTCAGGAACATAGTTCTTTCATCTTGTCAACCACATCATATTCCATTTTAGGACATATTATGTTGACTTCATCTTATCAATATGTCAACTAGTTTAAGGTGTATACCTTTATGTATCAAGCAAAGATTCTTCTTTTTCCATCATGCTCATATTCAATCATGCTTTCTGCAACTATATGATGACATGACTTAATCTATCAAATACATGCATACATACCTCTTTTCTTCTTTTGGTCATCTAGACTTTCTTCGGCAGCTACCTTTCCTTGATTGAAAGTACTTCAATTATCTTGACCTGTTGCACTTGCTTGCCACCATACCATCATCCTTCTAAACAATGTATCCCACACAAGGTGGAATGATCAACGAGACACTTGCTTCTTCCAAGTAGAGGTGAACCTTCTAATGAAGATTCCAATGGAGGATCTAGATTATCCTTATCCAGTAGAAAATCCTTTCTCATGATGATGATGTATGATGAATTCCTTCTATCATGCTAGATGACTTTCTTTCAACCATATGTACTATATATGCTTTCAATGAGGTTACCAAGAGCTACTTCCTTTATATGATGACTACTACATCCATGTAGACTTCTACTTCAGTTATTCTTTCAAGCTTCTCTAAAGATGTCATGAGCTCTCGCTTCAATGGTATGCTTCTAATATGATGCCATATTTTACTAAGATGCATCTAGTCATAATTCTTCTCATATTTACTGCCATGGTGGAGGTCTCTTTACCTCCTCCTTCTCCTTTCTATGCATTGGGGAAACCATAATAGTGAAGATCTATCCCTTTGGACTTCTTCTCATCACGTTCTTCCACTTCTTTAGTGATATGAGCTTCATTTCTTTCTTTCCTCTTATTGTCCTTCTTGAATTTCAGAAAATCTCTTTTGAAATGCCCATATTCCTGACATCCCATAACATTGGATCTTTGACATATACTTCTTCTTTTTCTAAGAACCAGATTTCCCAAACTTTCCTTTTCTCTTAGCCATGGAAGCAAATGCTTGAACTTGTTCCCCTCATCCCACATCGCTCTTTGCTTTTAACTTGGTTTCTTCAATCTTACATAATGACCAAAGCTCACTAAATGGGGTTGCTTCCTTCTTTCCACAAATGCTTGATACAAAGTTGCCCCATTCATTAGGTAGTTCATTGAGTACAATTGCGGTCATCTCTTTATCGAACATTATTTCCCCCAACTCTTACAGTTGGTCTCGTATTTCAGACACCCTCATAAAGTATGAGGTTGTTCCTTCTTCCTTTGATATCTTCTTCTCATATAGCTCGTTTCTTAAAGATATGACTTCTCCAACAGTGCTTCCGGAGAACATTTCTACTAACTTCTCGTAGATTTTTTCTTATGTCTCCAATTTTGTGACATAAGGTATGAGGGGATCCTTGATGGATTTTATAAGGATCCTTTGAGCCCTTATCTCCCCTTTCATATTCTTGGCTAGAACTTGAGCTTCTTACTTTGGAGGTTTAGTGATTGAACCCTTAATATGTCCAATGACTTCATTTTCTATGAGGATCAAATCTGTTTTCTTCTTCCATGCAAGGAAGTTTGATGACCCAACCAATTTGTTTCTCTCCTTGCAAAATGAAGTCATTTTAATAGATTCAGACATATATATAGATATACTTACTTGTGAATGTACTCCTTGATGACAATATATTCAACTTGATGCCTTATTGATTTTGATGATGATGTTGATAATAGAAGATGTCTTCTTGATGAAGATGTCTTCCTTCAAAAGTGATCCTTGGCTCAAAGAGAGGGAGATCACCTTGATTCCTTGACGATGATGACAACACCTCTTCTTTCTTCTTCAGATGATAGTGTAGAATGTAATGGCCTTCTCAAGGTACTTCAAATGTAGGGTCTTTATTTGGATGCCAGGTCCTCTAGGTCTTCTTTTCTTTATGATGAAGATTGTAAGCTTTCCAAGAATGCTTCAATTGAATAACACTTCTTTGAACGAGCCAGGGTCTTGAGGTCTTCTTTGATGCTCTTAATTAGTTTCTTCAAAAAGATGAGAGGGATAGTCCTTCTTGATGATTGATGCTCTTGATGTTTCCCGAATGATCTTCTTGTGCTTCGGCCCTTGAGTATCCTTCTTTAAGTTGCCTTTCGTTGATGTATTCACCTTAGCTCTCATACCATGTTGAGAAATCTAGGGGCAACAATTTAGGTGATTTCTCTTACTTTGATAGCTATATGTGACATATTTTTACTTAATTTAATTAGCTTCTTCTTTTTCTTGATTATTTTTAGTGTTATTTTCATCGAACATCTACCAAACCATAAAGAAAAATAAGACAAGAGGACACAACAAATAGGTGATCAGCCACGGGAAAAACCTCTCCAACTGAGAGGAAAATCCACAAGAACTCTTCTCTTCTTATACAACTTCAATTTACGAATTCAAAGACCTATGGCCCTTGACCAAGACGCCTCCAAGACCAAGTCAAAACTTTCCTCTTTAATGAGTGTTCCTTCCAACAACTTCAACCCTAGTAACTTCTTCAACAACTTCAAACCCAACAATTTCTTCTGGAACTTCGACCCAGCAGATTCTTCTGCAACTTTGACCCCAACAACCATCCAACACTTTTACTTACCCAACAAATGTATAAACCCTAACACGAGAGAGAGAGAGATGCCCAAAAACTTCGATATTTCTCTTCTTCTTCTTCGTTGTCCTTTTCCAGCTTCTATCTTGAGGAAATCCAAATTTCTTAAGTATATGTCCAAATGAGGTCAAGTTCCTTCTTATATAAAGGCTTTTGAGGGGTACAAATTGCTATCTTTAGACCGACTTATCACTTCATGTAGGTTGACTTTTTGCTACTTGTTTAACAAGGTCTTGGAGGGTCTTTGACTCTACTTTTTACTCAAATAAATTTTCTTTACAATATGTAACATTCCCAAAAGGGTCTTCAATACACGATGACTCAATTGACTTGTAGACTAAATGGAAAGCCCTAAAAGCACTCAATGGGTGCTTGACCTAAAAATAAATTTCCCTTAAGCATGAAACCCATGCCTTAAGAATAATAATAATACATGAATGGATCCCTTGGCATGTTTTTAAGCAAATTTGCACACTTTGGGAGTGTTTTGAATCCATTTTTGATCCCTTTGTCAGCGGAGCTAACACTGGCTCCTTCTGGGGATGAAAGCCTCCCTGTGAGGTTTCAAGAATCATAGATCAATGCCTTTCCTGTGAAAACAAAATTAAATCTTCGCCCTAGTGTTCCATTGGGCATGGAGTCTATTTTGCAAAAGAAAAAATAAAAACTGGAAAAACATATTTACAATGACAAGGCTTTAAAGCCTTAAACGAAATAAGGTTTCAAGAACCACCCATTTACTGGGCTACCAAAAGTATCTCTTCCTTCCAGATTGTGCAGGATGAATGTATTGTTTTGCTGAATTTGAGCGATGACCAACATACTTGTCCATAAGGAGTCAAACTTGCCATGGTTACCTTTCTTTTCCTTCAATGCATCCCATTTGGGCACCCAATCACCAACTTGGAAACTTGACCCTTTTTACCTTTCTATCAAAGGTTTCTTTCTCTTGGTTAATGTGTATGTCAGCAAAATCATCAAAGACTTACAAAAGCCTATTGATTTGATCATCTACTTCAAAAAAATTCCAGCATTTGGTATTATCAGGCAGAGATGGCCTATATTCCACCTCATCTCTGTATGCTTTCAGCCTTGGATGTTTTTCTTGGAAGGTTTTGTACACCTCCTGAATGATAAGGTCTGCTTCATACTCTGCTGTGTCATTTGTGACCTAAAAAGTTAATATAAAAGATGAATCAATGTATTCCTCTGTGATCTGGAAAACTAGTTTCTTAAGCTGAGTAGAGGCCAACTGAGACTCTTCAATCTGAAGAAAACAAGCTCCAAAATTAGTGTCAACAGCATAGATGGGATGATTGGTGGGATTCCTTTCATCACTGATTATATAAGCCAACTGAGCTTCTCTGTATAACCTCCTGCTTTCACCTCCAAAAACTGGGACAGTAGCATAAGATAGATCATTTTGCAATGTTCCACCTAATCTCTTGATCCAACCTCTGGAAAGTAACATGCCAAACTTGGGGGGGACATCTGCTACCACAATATCCATCATCATGCTTTTCATGGGCAGCTGAGACAAAGTGATGGCTAGATCCTTGATTAATCCCAGGCATTCCACTTTTCTAAAGTCAAAATAAAACAGGTCATGGTAAGGCTTGGTAATGTCAAGACCCAATTTATCCATGATAGCCTTGGGAATTAGATTGTGGTTGGCTCCAGTGTCTAGAAGGAAATTGTGAAGTATTTTATCATGAATAGACAGAGAAACATAGAATGATGGGGAGTTGTCTTCATAATTTTCAATCATTGGGTTGAGAATAACAGCTGGTTGGTCATCTTGCAAATTTACATAGTCAATGGAGGCTTGGATGGCTTTAGGCTCAAGAGCTTCAAGGATAGATTTCTTGAAGGACTCATTCTTCACTAGTTCAATCAGAGGCATAGGTATTCTTAGCTTATGGATTTCTAATTGAAAACTGAAAGGAGAAGGAGACTTGTCAAGGCCTCTTACCTCTATGGCCGGAGCTTTAGGGACGATGGGATCAACTGCAGGCTGCTTCTGCTTATTAGCTTGATGTTCTGCAGGGACAACAACTCTTTGAACAGGAGTTTCCTTGGCATTATTCATCTTTGACCTCAGATTATATTTGTGCTGATCTTCAGTTTGTAGAACAGCTTCACCGTCCCACTCTTGGCTGATCTGGTCATTGAATAATGACTTCTCATAGGCAGCTAAGGTCAAAAAAGGGGCACTGCCTTTGTCTTCCATACAATGGATCTCATCATCCTCTTCAAACTGCTCTTCCTCCATGACTACATTTTGAAGAGGGGTCTTCACCCTTTGGTCTTCATTGGCATCTTTGCTTCTTTGCAAGATCTGCAACTACTCATTAGCTCTTCTATATGGATTTGGATCTCTAGGAACAAAGGTATTAGGAACCCTTCTTGTCCCAGAGTGTCGCTCAACCTTTAATTTGGAGATTTCAGAGGCTAATGACTCTATCATCTTGGTCATTTTATCAATCTTGGGATCAGAGGATGATGAAGACTCACCCCTTTGTCTCCTTATATCAGCATTTCCCTTGAGCTTCTCTGCAGCCATGATGTTTGATTCTACTTCCAAGGTTGCATCCTGCATATCAGCCAAAGTAGCACATTTCCTCTCCCTCAACAGTAAACAGAAGTTAGAATCAAAGGAACTGGCATAGATGAGTCTAGCAGAGGTAGTGGTGGGTTTTACTTCAGCTGGTATCTTGTTGTACATGCGGTTAAATCTCTTATTAAAATCGGACAACAATCCACCATTTTCTCTCTTCAAGTTCCCAAACTCAGTGTGGTAGTAGAGGAGATCCTTCTTATCCCCCCAGTGTTTTAGGAATGCATCATCTAAGGCTTCAATATCTGCTATAGATCTTGGGGCTAGTTCTCTGAACCATTTTCTAGCCTCCCCATCTAGGCTTTGGACAAAAAATCTCATCCACACATCATCTTCACTAATGTCCAGATTATCAGCATAGTTATAAAATGACTCAAGATGTTCTTCAGCAATAACACCTTCAGTCTCGGTGAACTTAGGCATATACTTCTGGTATTCTCCAGTAGGCATAGCATTCAAAGGAGTAGGTAGTATTAGGGGTCCATACCTAACAGCTATGATTCTTTCCATTTTGGTAGGTGCTTGTGGACCTGCCATAGCTGTGGTGATTAAAAGAGTAATGGTAGTCTGAATGAAAGAGGGCTGAGGAGTGACTCACAGGTGATGGATAGGAGGTGAGGTTTCCTTTGGGCTTAAAGCAAAAGGAGAACCTAAAGAACAAGGAGCTTTATGAATCTTTGAAAGTTTTTCTTCACTGCTAGTGTTAGATGTTATTCTCTCAACATGTATTTGTTCTATTACAAGCCTTTCTTGATGAGATATAGGAGATTGTTTAGGTTTACCTGAACCTGATGCTCCTTTCTGCAATAACTTTCTTTCTTTGATGATCTTTTCAGGATCAGGTGCTAGGTCAGCTTGTAGTTTTTGAGGATTTCTCCAAGTATGCCTCACAAACTGAGCCAGAACTATGAAGTGGAGTCGCCAAGAGGTTCGGCCTCTAGTAGAGTCGCCAGATAAGATGATTACAACCAAAAAATTCCCAGACTTTGTCTATCATCAAAGCTGGATCTATGTCGTTTCCCAGGGAAGCTGAGCTTCAGTTTCCTCTCCCCGGTAACGACGCCAATTACGTTAGCACTCTAGGAAACTCTCCTAGGTTGTAGAGCGGAGATGCCTGGTAACATGTAATCTTCAATATTATTCTCTGAACTATTGGAATAAATGATGGTTTGGATCAAGTTAGATAACCATTCCAGCTCTATTCTCACTCAAGGCATGCATGAACACCCTAAAAAACACAAGGCTTTAAACCATTAATGCTCAATAATTTGTAGATTTAATGGATAGATGGAGAATGCTTAACTATACCAGCAGATTGCATACATGAACATATATGAATGGCTAGGTACAGGCAACAAATGAACTTACTGACTATACTGGCAGATGTGTTGGACACCTAATCCTAAAGGGTTAGTGTGGAAGCCGAAAAGACTAAGCAGTCCAAGAGACCTTGGGATCTGAAACCCAAGAGTCACATATTTGTACTATAAATGTATATCTATTGTTAATAAAAAAATGCACTCACTGATTTATCTTTCACATTCTTTGCTGACCATGTCTGTTTAACATGGTATCAGAGCCACTTGTTTTTCTGTGGCCTGTTATGTGCATGTCAGTCCTGCACCTCTGCCCATAATTCTGTGTCTGAGCTGCCCATACCTGAGCGCTGCCTCTGTCATGCGTTTCATTCTTTGCTCTGTCCTGCGCACTCTGTCCTGTCTGTCCTGCGATGCTCTGTCTCTGCCTGGCGCAGAAAGAATCAATGCCTGGCCTGACATGCCTAGCCATTTCATTCTCTGCGCATCCTGACTGTGTGAACGTTTCATTCTCTGCGCATGAACGTTTCATTCTCTGGTGCATTTTAAACTGATGCATGTGTTTAAATTGTTTGTGACTTCAAAGACTATGTATGGTGCGTTTGAGATCATGCTGTCTGTGGCCTGAGATTTTGCTGTGGCGTGGCGTTTGAGATTTTGCTGTCCGTGGCCTGTATGGAGAATTCGCTGCCCTGGTGCGCTGTCGGTTATAATGTGAAGTCGAAGAGCCTCCGTAAAGAGTGAAGAAAAGCCTGTGGGTTAATCCTGGGACGTCGGTGCAGCGTGGAACATCGTGGAATTGGTGTGAGGTTTGCATAAGAGTCTTTGCTGTGTGTTTAACATGGTGATTTATTAACCGCATAGTTGAAAAGTTTTAAAGTTGCGTGTTCGTGCTGGTTGCTACATTGCTCAAATACTGGTGATATATGTGAGTTGGAGCGTTGGTATATGTTGGGTTATATGACCATGTGTGTCTAACAATGCCGCTCGCAGGCTTTTGCTGGTGTATGATTTAATCTGCATCCGTTGGAATGAAGTCTCCTGTACTGTGCATAACTATTTGGATTGAGATTAGCTTCGTTTTGATGCACTGAGTACATTCGACTATACCCAAGATTGTGTGTTGAAGTTGGAAAGTGCGATGGAATGTTGAGCCATCCTAGCCTCTCTTGAAACTTGTGGTTGGCCAAGATTTCGTATGCTTCGGCCAGATCGGCAAGCCCTCTACCAGCATTTCTTGGGAGTTGCGCCAATGATGAAGCCTTCGTTTGAAATGGTTTAGATGGTGTCGAGATTCCCGGACCATTGTTCTTCAAATCAATGTCAAATTGGTTGTTCTACTTTGCTCCATATATAGTCGGATTGATATTGAGAATCAAATGATTTTATTGAGCATCGAATCTGGAGAAGTTTGTGCAACCACTGAGATCTTCTTCGTCTCTGTGGTCGAAAATCTCATCACAGATTCTGTGGAATAATCTCCTGACAGATAAAAATTGCTCTGGAACCATCCAAGGACGAATTTGGCCACTCGGGTGCAAAGTTTGAGGTGGATTCAGATGAGGAATTTGTAATGGTGCTCATTGTCATGCGTTGTCTTTCCAGAATTCATGTCACCTAGCAATACACGGGGATTCTCCCCTCGCATCGGCGTTCATCAGATTGTGCATGCGCCATAAAAACTGCAAGTAAAAACAATCAAAATTAATTTCATTGCCAGGAATTTTGCAATTTATTCAATCTGCAATCGTGGGTTGATCCTAATAATTCTCTAAATTAGGGATTAACAATGCAATCCTGGTTTTATAGGCAACCCCTAAGTCGCATTTGGTGACAGAGTATATTTAATAAATATAAGTGCATGCGTTAAGTGCTTGGAAGCTTAATATTATTTGATCGCATCATAATTTACCATGGTGTGTTGTTCAAAATCAGTGCGCTGGTCCTTTTATTAAGTGCTGGTTTCTCTTCTTAGAACCAATCCCCTATGCATTTTGTTGAACGATGATATTTTCTCTATGGTTAATTTCTGTTACGATGTATTGTTAAACGTCGTGTGGTATATGTGGTATGAATGCTGGTCATTTCTGTTGGGATCCGAGAGTGAAGTACTGACTGTGTATACTTTCCGGAGCTGCGTTGAAGACCAATGCCTGAAGTTTATATAAACTGTAATGAAGACTGCGTTTTATTGTAAAATGCGACTGCGTTTTTATTGTAATGAAGACTGTGTTTTTATGACTGCGTTCTATTAATGAAGACTGCGCTCATTGATTCCTCTGAAGCCTGAAGCGTTGATACGTTTCTGGTGACTGCGCTTATGGTATTGAAGACTGAAGACTGCTTTTGGTTCTGTCAAATTTACAATCTTACCAGCTACCAAACGATATGATATGCTTGCCTCACCATCAATAGTTCAGCCGAAGATCGAGCACTGGAAATTTCTAAAAGCAATATATTCTTTCCATTCCACTTCTTTATTGCATCATGAGATATGACCGCATCACGTTCAGCTGGATCTTGTACCCAAAGGAATACAGCTTTCTCAAAGTCACTTGAAAACTCAGATTCCAATTGCTTCAAGAGATCCTCTTCATACAGTTGAAAATAACGTTGACGGATTACTTTGCGCTGCAGTTCTGTGTCCTAATATTTGTATGATTGACTTCTCATTTGTGCCCCACTCTTCAAAAGCCTTCCTTAGGCGTTCAGAGTCTTCAGATGGGGTCGGTATTGGAACTGGCACTGTAGTTGTTGACATCTTATCGACAAATCAGATAAGCTGAATACGTTGCATATATTATCATTGTGGTGTTTTCTCTGTGATGATGGAGCTTCTTTGATGTTATAACACTTATCTACAGCCACTGTTCTTCCTAACATTTGCTGGTATTTGCGGATCTTTTATTCTTTTTGCATTCCTGAGCTTCCAGAAGGGATATAGAGGCAAGTTCTATAAAGTTTGAAGAAATCAGCTATGTAATTTAAAAAGTCTAGTCAGATGTGAAATTTCTACAGAATTTAAAGAACAGAATCTCTGAAAGTCTGATGATATTTGTATAATTTTGATAGTTTCAAGATATCTCTGGTTGATTTTTCCCTTTAAGCTATAGGGCTCTCTTGTGCAACTTGAAGATGTTTAGCAGCTTACATTTTTCTGTGGGATTTGGAGATTTTTAAGGTGTAGAAAAATGGCTAAGCTTGAAAGAATATTAGAATTATTGAGAACTCTAATCATGTCCACTGCTAATAGCACAGTCAAAATTAACAAAGCCTCTCTTTCAGACATTCAAACATGTCTGCAATATGCACAAGAAAAGATAGAGTTTTTGCAGCTTGAATCACAGCTACAACAGGAAGAATTACAGCAGTGGAGTCATCATTCTGAACCTATTTCTGTTCAGAACAATGAAGCAGACTCCCATAAACAGCAAGTCAATATTGTTCAAGTTCATTCAGATTCAGTACCCAATAAAGCAGCAAGTGTACATGCAGATGCAGAAACTCAATCTGCACTTCCCAAGCCCATCATCAGACCTTGGGAACAGCTTGTCCACAACAAGCACAGAACTGGTCTTGGATATGACAAGGACTTGTCCTTTCATATTCCAGACTATGCCAAGCCCATTCAGTTTCAGAGTGCTGGATTCATTTATGACAGTTCACCTGCTCCTCATGACAGTTCAGCTTCAGCTGTTCTAGACTCTGCCCCTCTTCCACAGCAACACCAACAACAACAACAACAACAACAGATCATGAAATGCCAACACTGTGACCGAGTTGGCCATTTGAAAGATCACTGTTTTGATCTTCATCCATGTAAGCACTGCCATAAAACCAGCCATTCTTCACACAGATTCTTCAGAAATAAACGTCCTGCAAGAACGAAGATTCATCTTGGATGGATCGCTTCTTGGCAATGGGCATCAACAGCCAAGAAGATATTCCAAACACATGTCAGAACTTGTTCCAGAGTATTGAACAGTCTTGCAGTCGAGTTTTCTCCATCATCTCACCTTGTATCTGACAGGGGGGGAAATGATGGTCATCTACAAGCTTCAAAGCCACATCAAGCGAGCCTGAGCCACAACCTGCCACACCAGTTTCAGAGTTGCAGCCAGAGACAAAGATGCCCGTGAACACAGATTGAGAACACTTCCTCTAGCAGAAGACTCCAGCTTCTTGCCAGTTTTGGAAGAGTTCCAGAGTTGTTGGTCATCCTTAAACCATCACAGATTAAGAACACTTCCTCTAGCAGAAGACACCAGCTTCTTGCCAGTTTTTGGAAGAGTTCAGGAATTGCATTAAGCATTCCAGAGTTGTTGGTTATCCTTAAACCATCACAGGTTGAGACTTCCCTTTTCAGGTTGAAGTTTTACCTTTTATGCGGGGTGAGACCTCCCTTTTATGGTTGAAGGTTTCCCTCTTTAAAACAATAGGATCACTTCCTCTAGCAGAAAACTTTAGTTTCTTGCCAGTTTTGGAAGAGTTCCGGGAACTGCACTAAGCGTTCCAGTGTTGGTGGTCATCCTTAAACCACCGCCCTTTATACCAACATTTCATAGAGCACATTCAGCCTAGTGCTGCCATGCATTTTTGCACATTTTGTATTACAGCTCTCTTCTTGGACTCATACATAACCCTTCGGATTAAGGGGGGGAATGTTGGACACCTAATCCTAAAGGGTTAGTGTGGAAGACGAAAAGACTAAGCAGTCCAAGAGACCTTGGGATCTGAAACCCAAGAGTCACATATTTGTACTATAAATGTATATCTATTGTTAATAAAAAAATGCACTCACTGATTTATCTTTCACATTCTTTGCTGACCATGTCTGTTTAACAAGATGCATATATAATAACACATATAAATGGCTAGCTACAGGCAGCAAAGAAGCTTGCTAATCTAATATATCAAAGCAGAGATAAGATGACAGTTATCTGGCCTTACACACACAGAAAACTTGAACAAAATGTTCAAGTGCAAGTGTAGAATAGCATAAAGGGAATGGACATTGAACATCTAATGGCAAAAGAAGCTTGTATTACTAAAGGATGCATATGAGAAGCTTGAAGGAAAAGAGGAGAAACAGTCTCCAAAAGTTGAACCCTTGTTACATGTAGTTTTCTGCCTTTTATAGGCCCTTTACAATGCTCCTGAGCTCTCTAGAAGGCTTGGAGTCTTAACCTTGTCTGATCTATCCCTTAACCGTTTGATTCCCTCAATAGGCAGGCATGGCTCGGAGGTTTTCCTATTCTGACAGAGGAATAACCATATTCAGATATTTTGGATAGCCTGTTGTGATGCCTGGGAGCTCTCTCGTGCCAGAGATGCCCCATCTTGTTTGTTAGGGCGGTTGCTGCACTGGCAAGACTGTTAATGCTCCATGATTTCATTTGATTTGGGTTGCGGTGTGCAGTGGCCCTTCTCCTTCCCTTTCCGGGCTCTATTTGTCGGCCGTTGTCTCTCTGCCGAATCCTTCTTCTGGTATGTAACATGACTGCAAGACTCCTCTAAGGATGGCTGGCCGCCTGAACCTGCAATGGAGTGGCTATCGTGCCTATGAAATCCCTGCACTGGTCCCTTTCAGATGATAGCCATGAATGTTTTTCTGTTGTTGTGGCTGTTCAGGTCATAAACAACGAAAACGCTACAATACTGCTAAATCCCGCCCATCACTGTCATCGCCAGTCACACAAACCCCTCTCCTGTGTATTTTCTGTGGATTTCACCATGTGGGAAAAACATTAAAAAGGGGAAAAAGCAACCCTTGCAAACCTCAATCTTCATAAAATATTGCTTCCCGGACCCTTTCGGGTCCGTGTCTTATCGCATATCACAAACCCGGCTTCCCTTTGTATTTCGCTCATGCAACGAAAATACACCAAAAACCACTGAAAACGGCCTTAGCATGGACCTGAAATAATATGCAATAGAGTGTTATATAACCGTCGGGTCTGGTTATCGCATCGCAAATACGTATGTGCGAAAGGCCCCAACCCTTGGTGAAGTGCTGCTACGATACGCTGATTTGCGATCCTGCGATGCGAAGTGGGCCCTCTGACCCTTGGTATGGCGTCGATTACCTCCAATAGCGATCCTTCATCGCTGATCGCAAATCACAGTCCCACTTGGTCCACGTTTACCCGCCAGCTTACCTCTGCCGATGCGACACAGTGATGTGATTTGATCGTAATCGCATATCGCTATATGTAAAGGCCCTGCCCCCTGGTCTTCCCGATCTGCGATCCGCCGATTAGATCTGGGCCATTGATCGACCAAATCGGACAGTGGCTGTGCATTGTTGGGTTTACGCCTGCGGAAAAGTTTTTTTCTTTGTAGCTTTTGAAGTGTTTAAGCTTCCTGATAGTGTGTTGCCACCCTTCCAAGGGCTTTCCAACTGCGACTATTTCGATCGGTGGATGACCTTTGACAAAAATGAAGATTTCAAGAGCATGAAAGGATCCATTGGCGCGTTTTTAAGCAGATTTGCATATTTTGGGAGTGTTTTTAATCCATTTTTGATCCCTTTGTCAGCGGAGCTAACAAGACCATTTGACACTTTGGAGACCCTGCTCCCACTTTTGCGTCACCCATGTGTCACTTTTATTGACCTAATGTGGCTCTAAGTGGCTCTACGTCCCTCTGTGTCAGCCTGCGTAGGCTCTGTGTCTCTCCTCTAGACTGCATCTCTCTTTCTGAGCTATCTTTCACTGTCCCTGCATCACCTCCTCCTCGATCACTTCCTGCTGTTGAAGTCCTCCTCTTCCTCCACCCTGCAACTCCCTCTGAAATCAATCTCCTCTTTCTTGAGAATCGAATTTCCTTGAGATATTGAGTACTGTCAGTGAGTCTTCAAATGACCCTCAAGTCTTCTCTTATACTTTTCTATTGACGAATCAATGACTAAGATTAAAACATACTTGATCCTCGTCTCTTAGAATATTCTCATCCTTATCTTTATTAATACCCATTAATATTTTTATTTTCCTAAGTTTTAGACTTAGGAACCCATTAAAAATAATAATTATTTTAATAACTCCTCATCCGGATGGAATTTCTCAAAACAATTTCTGGGTCTTGGATATCTCATGTGCCTTACCCTCTCCTCCAAATTTCAAGGCTAAAGCACATTCGATGCTACCAAAAATCAACAAGATATGGGGTTGGAGGGGGAGAGAGAAGGAGGGGTGAAGAAAGACATAGAGAAAGGTGGAGAGAGAGAGGGAGTGACAGTGAGATGAAGAGTCAGTGAGGGATAAGAAGATGGAGAGAGAGAGAGAGATAGAGAGAGAGGGAGAGAGAGACTATGTGTGTTTGGGTGCTGATATAGAGAGACAAAGAAGGAGAGAGGGAGGGAGATAGAGATATAGATGGAGGGGGAAAAGAGGGAAGAAGAGAGAGACAAAGAGAAGGACTGAGAGAGGGAGAGTTAGATAGATATAGAGAGAGATAGCGTGTGTTTTTTGGGGCTTGAGATAAAGAAACAAAGGAGAGATGGAAGAAGATATAGATATAGATGGTGGGGGGTGAGAGACAGATGGGGTTGGAGGGGGAGAGAGAGGGAAGGATGGAGAAAGGTGGAGAGAGAGGGAGTGACAATGAGATGGAGAGAGATGGAAAGAGAGTGAGGGAGAAGAATATGGAGAGAGAGAGAGAGAGAGAGAGAGAGAGACTACACATGTTTGGGTGTTGATATAGAGAGACAAAGAATGAGAGAGGGAAGGAGATAAAGATATAGATGGAGGGGGAAAAGAGGGAAGAAGTGAGAGACAAAGAGAGGGAAGGAGAGAGGGAGAGTTAGATAGATATGGAGAGAGAGAGAGAGTATGTTTTTGGGGGCTTGAGATAAAGAGACAAAGGAAAGATGGAAGAAGATATAGATATAGATGGCGGGGGGTGAGAGAGAGAAGAGGAGATAGAGATAGAGAGGGAGGGAGATGCAAAGAGAGAGAGAGAGAGAGAGAGATGGGTGAGAGAAGAAGGGCACAGGGAGGGGGAGAGAGAGAGAGAAGGAGAGAGGGAGGGGGAGAGAGAGAGAGAAGGAGAGAAGGAGGGAGAGAGAGATGGAGTTAGAGGGGGAGATAGTGACAAAGTTGTAGAGTGGAGAGAGAGAGATGGAGTTAGAGGGGGAGATAGTGACAAAGTTGTAGAGTGGAGAGAGAGAGAGATGGAGTTAGAGGGGGAGATAGTGACAAAGTTGTAGAGTGGAGAGAGAGAGAGAGTGATGGGGGGGAGAGACATAGGGAGGTGTGATAGAAAGGGAGAGAGACGAAGGAAGAGAGAGAGGTCTCGAGAGAGAAGTGGAGGGAGGGGGAGAGAGGTGGAGTTGGAGGGGAAGAGAGAGGGAGGAAAGAAGAAAGACATAGAGAGAAAGGTGGAGAGAGAGAGGAGTGACAAGAGAGAGTTGGAGAGACAGTGAGGAAGAGAGGAGAGCGAGAGTCAAGAGAGAGAGAGAGGAGAGAGAGAGGGACAAAAGGGGAAAACAGAGAGAAAGAATGGAAATAGAAAGAAAGGGAGAGGAAGAGGGAGGGAGAGAGATAGATAGATAGATATGGAGAGAGTGTGTGTATCTTTTGGGGGTGAGGTACAGAGACAAAGAAGGACAAACATATGAAGATAGCGATATAGATGGATGGGGGAGAAGAGAGACAAAGAGAGGGACGGGGAGAGAGAGAGGGAGAGAGAGAGAGAGAGAGAGGGAGAGAGGGAGAGAGAGCGTGTATTTTTGGGGGCTGAGATAAAGAGAAACCAAAGGAGAGATGTAAGGAGATATAGATAAAAATGGCAGAGAGAGAGAGAGAGAGATGGGGGAGAGAGGGAAGCGAGAGAGAGAGAGAGATGGGGGGGAGAGGGAGGGGGAAGAGAGAGAGAGATGGGGGGGAGAGGGAGGGGGAGATGCAATGTTATTCACTGAAATATATGTATTGACTTCAGTGTAGAGAGGGAGGGAAGAAGAAAGACAGAGCAAAATGTGGAGAGATAGAGATAGAGGGAGTGACAAAAGAGAGATGGAGAGACAATGAGGGGGAAGAGAGATGCAGGTGAGAGGGAGGGGGAAATACAATGTTATTCACTTAAATAGATGCATTGATTTCAGTGTAGATGTTGATTTCTAATCTTATTTGATTGATTACATTGGATGCATTGATTTAAGTGGTGTTGTTGATTTCAAATCTTATTTGATTGCTTGCACTATGATGCATTGATTTCAATGTAAATGTTGATTTCTAATCCTATTTGATTGCTTGCACTAGATGTATTGATTTCAGTGTAGATGTTGATTTCTAAACCTATTTGATTACTTGCACTAAATGCATTAATTTTAGTGTTGATGTTGATCTCTAATCCTATTTGGTTGTTTGCACTAGATGCATTGATTTACGTGCAGATATTGATTTCCAATTCTATTTGAATGCTTGCACTAGATGCATTGATTTCGATATAGATGTTGATTTTGATTTGATGTGGCTAGATGTATGATGTATATTAATTTCAAAGTAATTAGATTGATAGTGAGCATTAATTTTAGTGTAAGCACAGCCCACGGGGCTTTGGATTGACGGTGAATGGGTGCTTTGTTAAGGCACTCCTTGCGATAGGTCACCGGTTCAAATCCCCCGTGGGTACTTAGGTTAGTCTTAACTAGAAAAAAAAATTTAGTGTAAGCACAAAAACATTTATTGATGATGTGCATTGATTTCTATGCTACAATAGTTCAACCATAAATAAAATACTTGAATTTTCATCTTAAATAAAATGTTCACTTATCAGAAATGTTTGTTTCTTGAAACTATAAACTATTTGTAATTAACTACATTCTTATTATTCCCATTTTCCATCATTCGACATTGTTAGTCACTTTGCATTGAAACAAGGTAATAGAAAAGAATTACAATTGAAACTTACTTGGGGTTTAACACTCATAAGTCACAATGATTAACTTTGGAGAAAGCTACTATTAATATTGGAGAGCAAGAGAGACAAGGTATGATGTTTAATACTATAGCTCGAGTTAAAGATTTGAATGGTCTACGATTTCAACTACCATTTTCATATGATCCATATGAAAATATGGCAAAATTAACAAGTGTGAAAATAAAAACAGTGAAAGAAAATAATCACTTTGCATTCATCAATGTTACATTGTAACTTTGTATTCAAATTTTTTATTTCATAATTTTTCATCATTCAAGTTATTAACAATCTCTATCATCTCAACAAACTAATGTAATTGAGCAAATTTAAAATTAAAATGACTAGATTAATCTTTGACATATTTAGCATATTTAAAATGATCAAAATTATTAGATGTTCAATAATTTTTCTATGGCCGCACACGACTGAGACCGACTTAGATCTGTCTTAACCCCAGATCCATCAAGCACCCAAAGCGATTAAATCTCTCGAAGTGCAAACCTTTCTAACATGTAAAAATGTTGACAAACTTTCTTACATTACACCTACACATCACCCCTATATTGGGTTGTAGAGCCTATGGATGCAATTAGAATTTTATGAAAGACCTTTAAAAATAATATTATTTATAATAAAATATAAAAAGAATATGGAGAAGATAGTGTTGTGTACGAAAATGAAAATAATTAAAATAAGTGGTTCATCTAATATATTGATGTAATTTGTCAAGTCCCATTAGCACAACCAATTGAGGATAGACTTTGTCAGCAAGGCGACTCAGGATCAAGCCTCACGAGGGGTGGTTGTGCCCTGTGCTAGGGGGAAGAAACATGCTAAAAAATCCAATCAGCGAAAGGCTGGTGTGGTTAGGCAGGGTGTGATCCTTGAGTGACTTTGATAACTTAAGCCACAAGTCAAGCCTAAAATGTCACAAACAACTTATATATATATATATATATATATATATATAATCAAACTACTTTAGATCCATTTTAACTTTAGATCTACCCAAAACTACGAGCGAACAAATCTTTTTACATTTCAAGAAATTTAATCCCTTTCAATATTTAATAGATCAAAAATTAAAATGAATTATTTAAATTTATATTTTTCAATATACAAATAATTTCAACATCTTACCCATACTTGTAACGCTCGAATTATGTCAAGAACCTAAAAACTACAAATTTTCACCACCACCATGACCAAAAAAATCAACTCGTGAAACTACTCCTAACAACCATGGAAAGGAAAACGGATTGCCTGGAAGGAGTCCTCTTTGACATCAATTCCAAATAAACGAATGAAGATTAACACAATTGGTAATATCGACTTATGCTAAAACCGATATGGGGGAGGAGAAAGAGCAGGAGACTTCAGCTGTATTCGTATATAGGGTTAGCACGGAATCCGAATGGAATGAGCTCCAGCAGACGGGATCGACAATGGGCGGCGACCTTGACAAGCAAACTGGATGTATTCATCTCAGCACTCACTCTCAGGTGCCCACCCTTTAACGTCCCCTCTCTTTGGTTTAAGGCCGCCCCTCTAAGTTCAATGACTGAAAGTAGTTTTTTGAATTCACTGCGTATAAAACATTTGTATTTCATTGTAGGTTAAGGGTGTTTTAGAAAACTTCTTCTCCGGACGAACTGACCTTTATCTTCTCAAATTAGACGCATCCAAGGTAAACTTACCCCCCTCTCTTCTTCACACTCTGCGCATTTATTTAGATAATAATAGTCTTTCGCCAAGAATGTGATTTTTCCTGATATTTGTTCGCATTCTTTATAAAATTGATCTCTCTGGATTGATTTTAAATCGAATTGAAATCGATGAATTTCCTTTGAAATGCAATAAGTGGGGAAGATTAATTTGATCTAAAGGATTTGATTTCTTGGCAGCTTGGGGAGGGTTTGATCTACGAATCTGCTGATGGTCTGAATTTCTTTCCTCATTTTTATGGTCCTTCGGGCAGCTTTACCCCTCTGACTGTAAACCCAATTATTGAAGCCAGCAAGTTGGAACTGGTGGATGGTAACTTTGTTTTGCCTTTCTGATCAGTTCAGCTCTGAGTTCAATTGCATAAATGTTACGCTTTTTCCTTTCTTTGTGGGAACAAACAGAGTTGTTGCTTGTAAAAGCAGTAATTATGGTCATTGAATAATTTTGGCACAAAACCCAATTTGTAAACATTATATATGGAGTTTTAATTTGTCCCAGTTTACTTTACCCTCACTTGTCATAAGTTATGTGCAAGGTCAACATCGTATGCCCATGGATGGGTGGAATTTACAGTGTATTTTTTGTTTGAAGTTAATTTTGTTAACTTCATTGTGATACAAGTCAATGATAGATATGAGTACAGAGGAAATCCCAAATTCTTTGCTTACAGCATGCTCTTCTTTCTACATTCTTTGTGATGCTTTAGTAAAATACAAGTTTGTTAAATCACAGTGGCATATACCTTGTTGAGGATCTCTCATTAATAATCCTCCCTAATAGGCACTGCAAAAGAGCCCCAATTCATTTTTTTTCCCAAAATTAGAAACAGCGAAAATTTTGATAACCTTTGAAGCTTGCGCTAGTTCTCAAAGCTACGGATCAATAAGGATGGCAATTCAGGTTTCTTGAGGTTATCAAAATGACATTAGATGAATTCATCTATACTTTCCTGCTATCAGCAAATATGAAACTAGGTGGCAGCAGCTATACCCGTATATTATTTTTGAAAATAGGACAGCAAAGCTTTTATGGAACAGGCAAACAACTCCGATAATTGAAAAATAGGATAGACAATGGCACAAACTATCAGCAAAACACACAACTTCTACAAAATCGGTTAACATCTTTCAGCCTTTTTCTAGAGCAGGAAATACTTCAGGCACTCTATAATAACTTTAAGTAAAAATAAATAAAAAATAAATAGTCAGCCAATAAAGAGGCTGGCTATTTTAAGCCTGCTGTTAATAGTTGTAAAAACCAAAAAGAGATTGTAATATAGGCTGGCCATTAAATCAACTAACTATGGATCTTTTTATTCTTAATAAATTAATAGATAATGGCTTAGCTTAGAGTCAAATCTCCTTAACCTCCGTGGAGTCCATAATCTACTGCATTATCAAATTTCAACTTGTGTGTTGTAAAATTACAATGGTTGCGTGCTCTGATATGAACATAGGTTATTCACTTAATATATTTCATCTAGAGAAACATATTTGGTCAAGCAATGTAATATATAATGAGATTTTTAAAATAATATCTAAAAAAAAATGTGATTTCAAGCACTATCAAGTTTCAACTAATGAATCACACTTTCCTGGTGGGAAATAATACACCTTTCATATAATATCATTGCAGATATTATCCATACATGTTGATACGGTAAAGATAGTTTTTAATATATATAAATAATAGTTGGTGAAGGGCGTAAAGCCTAATGGTAACTAGGTGATGAGAGTAAAGCTTAATCATAATCATAGGGTTGAATCAAAACAATTAGTTTAGGAACTGTTTTTTCCCGAAGGTAATTTTATGGAATTCACCTCTCTTTCCCAAGAATATTTGAATGGGATGGAGGGTAGCTCAAGCCACTCACATAATTGTTGGTAATTTTTTAGGGACTTGATTACATTTGAACTTGTTATCTATGGCTTTCCCATTAAAACTATGCTTTGGGAAAATGATGGGATTCACCTCTCTTTCTCAAGAATATTTGAATGGAATGGAGAGTAGCTCAAGCCACCCACATAATTGTTGGTAACTTTAGGGACTTGACTAGATTTGAACTTGTGATCTATGACCTTCCCATTAAAAATATGTTTTGGAAATATGATTCAACCATAGTTTAATGACTAGATCAATCTATTTCTTAATTGAAATATAAGTTTCTAAAGTACACTAGCCATAGTAAATTACATCTATTTCATGATTGAAATAGAAGTTTCTAAAGTACACTTGCCGTAGTAAATTACATCTATTTTTTTTATTGAAATAGAAGTTTCTAAAGTACACTAGCCTTAGTAAATTACATCTCCAAGTTGTTATATTGATGAATCCATGAAAATTGAACTAGGACACATCTTTTTCTAATAATTATTAGAGAAAAAAGCACTTTCTCAATATAATAAGGAAAATACATATATACATATGGATGGATTAGGGGTGGTGAAGGTTTGGTATGTCTTAAAAATCTTTTTTTAAATTGTGAACACATTTGTTGAATTTAGCATATGAGTTGGACAAAAATTTAAAGGAAAAATATATCCATTTCCTTTTGCCATTTTACGATGCCTTCTTATTTATTCAATTTGAATGAACATAGCTTTTTTAGTTTTTACTTCTTTAGTTTATGGTTGGCTTAGTGTTCAAGAACACCATGCAGGATTAAAATTATTAAATGAACAATAATAAAGTTTGTTGAGGTTTGTCCAAGAAATATTGGAGTTTCAAGGTTGTAAGATGAAGAAATATTGGAGTTTCAAGGTTGTAAGATGAAGAAATATTGGAGTTTCAAGGTTGTAAGATGAACTAGGAAGATCAATTTGACAAGTCTCAATAAACAATACAATTATTAGTGGATAAACAATGAACTTATTATAGTGGATTTTTTTATTAAAGAAGCATGGTGTATTTATGTTAAAATTGGCAACTAGGGCCAAACTCCACATGGGTCATCTTATTTATGACAACTGATATTTTTCTTGGATTCCTCTCTTTGAGAGGTGTAGAATTGATCTAAAAATCATCCGATTCCGACATGTACAAATGAAGATATGAATTTATTTATATTATGGACAATTTGTCAAGGTCGGCCAGCAAGCAAAACAAGCACTCAAACCCCCAATTCATTTTCAACATTGCATATAAAAAGAAGAATACCTCAAGTCATTTTACCATCATCTCATCTCACATCTCTCTCTCTCCTCTTGTGATTGGGTACACATTTCTGGGCAATCTTCTCTCTCACATGTGCGAAGGAAAGGAGAACAAATTTCTGTTGACTACATTGACCAGCATTCACCGAGCTGCAAGGAGGTTGTTTGACTGTGTTGACTTCGGTTTGGGTGAGGTATCTTTGTCCTAGCAGGTCATAGCTCTAGGCACAAAAATCGAGGCAATATGACCTCTCTTTTGACTAGTGTTGACTGTATTAGGGTTTGCCGCAGGGTTGACTTTCGTTGACCAATTTTGACTGGACTTTTTTCAGATTGTTTTGGGCTGATTAGACTTGCTGTTGGAAGCCAAAGTTGTCTGGGTCTGACCGAGCTGAATTGAGGAATAATTATGCCCTGTTGACCAGCGTTGACTTTTCTAGTTAGGGCTCTTTTCTCGCTGCCATAAATTATCAAATTTGAAAATTTTACTCTCTCTCTCTGCTGAACCATTGAAGAATATAAGAAGAATTGATCAAGGGTTTCCTTACATTGGGGTTTGTCCCTGGCTAGTGCTACATCTTGTGTCCTCTTGTCTTGGCTTGTCTTCTACTGTTTATGTTTATGTTCTATCTGCGTTTTACTATCACGTTGATGTGATCGTTAAACTGGATATTGATATTGGGCTAATAAAAAAATTGAAGTAAAATTTCTCTAAAGCATAGAACATACCATTGTTACTTAAATTGACATGGCATTGGAGCTGAGGTGAAGACAAAGCCCAAGCAAGTGTGAAAGAGCAATCACCAAAGACAGTTGAACAAGGAAAAAAGGCTCATTGGTTCCTCATCCCACTTCCTGGCTGAAGACAAGCTCCGTGAAAAATCTGACTATCATGGATGGAACATGTCTCTTGATTTGACTTTGGAAGAACAAGAAGTGTTGGATTATGTGAAGGGTAAAATCCCCGAGCCTCCTTAAAATGCATTGGCTGCTGCGAAGACCAAGTACAATAGGGCTGAAGTCAAAGCAAAGAAGATTATTAGAGATTCCATTGACAAGCATCTGGTGGCCTACATCTCCGAATTGAAGACCTCCAAGGAGATCTACGACAGGTTGATCAACATGTTCAAAGTTAGTAATGCTAATCAAATTCTATTTGTCAAAAATAAGTTGAAGGATATTAAGAAGGGCAAGGAAAAGGATATTCAATTCTACTTCTTAAGGATCACTGAGATCAATAATGATCTACTTTCGACTGGAGAGGTCATTCCTGACAGGGAACTTACTCTCACCACCCTTGGAGGACTCCCAACCGAGTGGTATGTATTTAGAACCACTATACTCAACAATGATCGAATTCCAGGGTTTGAAGAATTGATGTTAAGATGTATTCAAGAAGAAACAAGAATGGTGGAACAAGAAATGCTTTCTAATAGAAGCAACCACGCTGCATGCTTCGCTCATGTCAAAAGGAAAAATAATGCAGGGTCTAAAGGTCATTTCCATGGAAAGCCTGGATCTAAGGGATGAAGGAAGGGCAGGTGCTTTGTTTGCAATAAGTTTGGCCACTATGCAAGGGAGTGTCCAGATAGAAGGGACACATCGCATGATGACGATCACAATCATTCGAGGGGCAACTTCAACAACAACGATCAAAGGAATGGTAGGTCCAATGGAAAGGGAAAAAGGAATGCGGGACATCAAGGAAATGGTCGACCCTCCAAGAAAGCAAGGAACTCTAGGTATGAAGAATCAAATGTTGTTAACAATAAGCAAAAGAAGTACTATCTTATATTGACCCTCTTCACTACCTATCCACTGGACACTTTGGGGAATTGGCTAATTGATAGTGGTGCCTTAAGACACTTCACCAAATATAAGGAAGCTCTCTCTAATCTGATAGAAAAAGAGACAAACTTGGAGATCATCCTCGAAGACAATGCCACCTATTCGTTGAAGGGAGTAGGGAATGTTACCCTTCAATTGAATCAAGGTAACACTATTCATTTACAAGAAGTACTATATGTCCATGATCTCAAGAAGAACCTAGTGTCCATTTCGGCAATTGAAGACAAAGGATTCAAGGTGGCATTCATCAATGGAAAGGTATGTGTTTGGAAAAGAAATTTTAAGGATGCTTTTACTCTTATGTTCAGGGTTGACACTTTGTATCAAGTTGGAGGAAGTCCATTGGGAGCCATGTCTTGCGACACATCTCTACGATTTGAACTATGGCACCAGATGTTTGCCCATCTTCATTATAAGGCCCTACTCGATGTGAAACAGATGGTGACAGGTATGCTCGAGTTCAAAGTAGAGCATGCAGGTGTATGTCCGGGATGTGCCGAAGGAAAACTTACAAGGGGACCATTCCCCTCAAGTAATAGCAAGACCACAAATATATTGCAATTGATCCACTCCGACATATTTGGTATGATGCCCATAAAATCTTTGGGAGGATATTTATATTATCTCACCTTTACAGATGATTATTCTTGTAAGACCTGGATCTACTTCTTGAAAAAGAAGGATGAAGTGTTTAATTGGTTCCGACACTTCAAAGCCTTGATCGAAAACCAATCTGAGAAGAAAATCAAGATATTGAGGACTGATAATGGGACCAAGTACGAATCCAATGAATTCCATGATTATTGCAGAGAAGCTGGCATTAAGAGGGAGACTACAACACCATACACCCCCGAGCAAAATGATGTGGCTGAAAGGAAGAATCACACTATTATAGAAGTTGTTTGTGCCATGCTTCATGATCAAGGGCTTCCAATGTTCCTATGCGCTGAAGTTGCAAATACTGCCGTGTATGTTCAAAACCAATGCCTTCATCAAGCATTAGACTCCAAGACTCCCGAAGAAATGTTCACTGATAAGAAACCCGATGTCTCTCATTTTAGAATTTTCGGAAGCCCCGTATATTTTCACGTGTCGAAAGAGAAAAGAAGCAAATTGGGTGCATTTGGTAAGAAATGAACCTTTGTGGGCTATAGTGAAAATTCTAAGGGATATAGAATTTATGTGGTTGGTCAAAGGGAAGTTGAGATAAGTCATGATGTCACCTTCGACGAAGATATAGCCCTCAGCAAGATCAACAACCTTCCTATCCCAAGGAAGGACAAAGAAGCTGACACTGGAAAACAGGGTGCAAAAGAAGATGAAACAATGCCGGATATTGATGAACCTATGGATCCTATTGATCCTCCTCCTCCAAGAAGAGACCCTCATGGCTTAGGGAGACTCTCGAAGATGTCGAGAGACATATTGCACCAAGGGGAACTTTCCGTGAAAGCAAGAAGCTGAACAGGTATCAAGGATACTTGACTATCATGAGCACTATCATTTGAAGAAGTCGCGAAGCAACAAGTATGGAAGGATGTTATGAATGAAGAATACGAGTCAATCATGAAGAATGATGTCTGGGATGTGGTCCCTAGACCCCAGGACAAATCGGTTGTCACCTCTAAGTGGCACTACAAAATCAAGCATGGAGCTGATGGAAGTGCAAAAATGTTCAAGGCTCGCTTTGTTGCTTGATGTTTCTCTCAAAAGGAAGATGTAGATTACGATGATATATTTGCACCTGTTGCCCGATACACCACCATCCGCTCGATCATAGCCCTTGCTGCCTTGCAAGGATGGAACCTACATCAGATGGATGTCAAGACCGCTTTCTTGCATGGTTCGATCAAAGAGGAAGTCTATGTGGAACAACCTGAGGGGTTTGAGGTTCATGACCGAGAATCTCATGTATGCAAGTTGAAAAAAGCTCTCTATGGTTTGAAGCAAGCACCCCGAGCTTGGTATGAGAGGATTGATAGCTATCTGATGAAGCTAAGATTCATTAGAAGTGAATTCGATCTGAACCTTTACTTTAAGGTTGAAAATGATAAACCTCTCATTCTGGTACTTTATGTGGACGACCTCTTTCTGACAGGTGCAGACCCTCTCATTCACAAATGTAAGAGGGAGTTGGCTTCTGAATTTGAGATGAAGGACCTAGGACCGATGCACTACTTCCTAGGGTTGGAGGTCTAGCAAAAGCCAGGTGAAATTTTCCTATCTCAAGGAAAATATGTTGTGAAGATATTAGAAAGATTTGGGATGGTCGATTGGAAGCCTGTGACTACCCCAATGGAACTTAACTTTAAGAAGTTATTTGGTAGTGCTGCTGTACTTGAATTGTGAAATGCTTCTGAGTATCGTCAACTCATAAGAGCACTAATGTTCTTGGTGAACTCCCATCCGGACATATGTTTTGCAGTTAACACGTTGAGCCAATATATGGCTGAGCCTCATCATATATATTGGATTGGTGCCAAGAATCTTCTGAGATATCTTCGAGGCACAATCACTCATGGATTGAGATATATTGCCGGAGATGTGAGGCTGCATGGTTATTCTGATGTTGATTGAGCTGGCAGTGTGGTGGATCGCAAGAGCACTTTTGGATGTTGTTTTTCTTTGGGTTCTATGTCGATATCCTGGATGAGCAGGAAGCAGAAATTGGTTGCCTTAAGCACCACTGAGGTCGAATACATCGCTGCTAGTATGGCCTCCTGTGAAGCTGTCTGATTGAGGAAGCTCTTTAGTGAGCTATTTGGACATGTTCTGGATACCACCATGATCCTCTGCGACAACCAGAGTGGGATCTGATTATCAGATAAACTCATGTTTCATGATCGCTCGAAGCATATAGATATTAGGTACCACTTTATCCAGGACATGATACAACGAGGAGCAATAAGGCTCCATCACATTGGGATTGATGAGCAGGTCGCCGATATTTTGACAAAGCCCCTGGGGAAGGTCAAGTTCTTGGCCTTCCAAGAACGACTTGGAGTTGTGGAGAGACCCTCTTATGAGGGTCCTGTATGATATGGACATTGAGCTCTGGGAGCTTTGGGGGGCTTGGGGTACTTCTTGGAGCGATGAGCAACCATAGGGTGAGTGGTTCAGCCTTCCCCTAGTGGTTTGTTGTATACAGGGTGAGTGGTTCATCCTTCCCCTGTGATACCCCGTGGTGACATGTAGGCAGGATGAGTGGTTCATCCTTCTCCTGCTGAGACATCCTACCCATGCAGTCTGAGACTCATGGGAAGTACCTCTCATTTGGCCAATGAGTAGGGAAATGAGGATAGGGACCATAGTACTACCGATGGACGCAGTGTGTACTACTGTACTCCCTATGCTAGGATGACTGATATTGATCTGGGATCAAGTGGAACTGACTTCGGGTCAGTAAGAGTGATATGAGACACTCTATTTTGATTGGAACTGACTTCGGGTTAGTAAAAGTGGTATGAGACACTCTTTTATTTGGGACTGACTTCGGGTTAGTAGAGAATGGTATAATACATTCTCGACCACTTCTTCTTCTTCATAGTTAAACAGAGCAGAGCAGTGCATTAATGGAAGAGATAGTACAGACTGACAGATGGATTAGCAGATGGAGTTCTCCCTAGTTGAGAGGGAGTGTTAAAATTGGCAACTGGGGCCAAACTCCACATGGGTCATCTTATTTATGACAACTGATATTTTTCTTGGATTCCTCTCTCCGAGAGGTGTAGGATTGATCTAAAGATCATCCGATTCCAACATGTACAAATGAGGATATGAATTTATTTATATTATGGACAAATTGTCAAGGTCGACTAGCGAGCAAAACAAGCATTCAAACCCCCAATTCATCCTCAATGTTGCATATAAAAGGAAGGAGACCTCAAGTCATTTTACCATCATCTCATCTCACATCTCTCTGTCTCCGCTTGTGATTAGGTACGCATTTCTGGGCAATCTTCTCTCTCACACGTGCGAAGGAAAGGAGGATAGATTTCTGTTCACTGTGTTGACCAACATTGACCGAGTTGCAAGGAGGATGTTTGACTGTGTTGATTTGATGTGTTGACTTGTTTTGACTTCGGTTTGGGTGAGGTATCTCTGTCCTAGAAAGCCGCAAATCTGGTCACAAAAACAAAGGCAATTTGACCTCTCCTTTGACCAGCATTGGCTGTACTAGGAGTGGCCGTAGGGTTGACTTTCGTTGACTAGTTTTGACTAGACTTTTTGGGATTGTTTTGGGTTGATTAGACTTGTTGTTGGAAGCCGAAGTTGATTGGGTTTTACCGAGATGAATTGAGGAATAATTCTTCCTTGTTGACCAATGTTGACTTTTCTAGTTAGGGCTCTTTTGCTGTTGTCATAAATTATCAGATTTGTAAATTGTACTATCTCTCTCTCTATTGAACTATTGAAGAATATAAGAAGAATTGATCAAGGGTTTCCCCACATTGGGGTTTGTCCCTCGCTGGTGCCACATCTTGTGTCCTCGTGTCTTGGCTTGTCTTCTACTGTTTATATTTATGTTCTATCTGCATTTTACTATCATGTTGATGTGATTGTTAAACTGGATATTAATATTGGGCTAATAAAGAAATTGAAGTAAAATTGCTCTAAAGCATAGAACATACCATTGTTACCTAAAATCGGCATAAACATGTTTAATAGTTATTGGAATCTCAATGTCACAACATGAACTAGAAAGATCAACTTGACAAGTCTCAATAAATGATGAAATTATTATAATGGTTTTTCAATTGAATAAACATGGTATATTTATATATATTCATAATCTAAAACTTTCATAAGCCTGTGTAATATAGGAAACTCTTACCGACCTTGGGAAAATAATGTGTATGAATCAATAAAGAAATTTTGAGGTCTAAAATGGGTCTCCTAAGAAAAATGTACAACCAAAATAAACTTTATAAGAACCAATAGAATTCAAGATGATGATGTCAACTATAGGGGATGATTCACCATTTTTGGGTTAAAAAATAAAAAATTTATTTTTTCAACTCGTATTTTCAACTTATCTCCCTAAGGTTTTACTCAAATTTTGAGCAGAAGTACTCTTTTGATGCAGAATTTGATTCCTCATCTAAGGAGTACCCATGTTGCACACTTTCGATAGACCCTACTGCACAAAAAAGAGAAATACATGAAAAAACATGATTGCATGAGGAATCAAATTATGCATGAGTGTAGCAGAGTTTTCATGTATTTCTCATTTTTCGTATAATATGGTTTATCGAAAGTGTGCAACATGGGCATTCTTTAGACTAGAAATCAAATTCTGCATCCAACGAGTGTTCCCTCTCGAAATTTGAGTAAACCCATCGGGAGATAAGTTGAAAAAGTAGTTTTTTTTTTTTGCTCTAAAATTTGAAGATGTAATCTATTCTTATTTTATTATTTCCACTATTATTTTATAATTTCCTTAGGAGACCCGTTTTAGACCTCAAAATTCCTCTAATGGATGTAGTCCATCGTTGAGTACATTTTGAGTCGAAGAATAAGGGTTTTTTAACATATGAATGAGAAATAATAACTTAAACAAATAATTTGTAGAATCCGTTATGCATGTTTTCACTCAATTCCCCAAGACCCTTTAAGGAGCCAATTTGAATTAGGACACCATGCTTGCAAAATGATTTATGGATTCAATATATGCCAAGTAATATTGTGTTATGTTTGGACAACTTTCAATCTAGATCCATAATCAACACAAGACAAATATGAGGAGTCAGCTAAATATGTGTTGAAATGGAGTCAAAGGGGAATACTTCCAAAGACTACATAATTATAAAGATGTGGTAAGGTACCACATGATAGAAGTGGATTATGAATGTATTTGATTTAGACATAATGGGGAGATGAACATGCAAAACATGTAAGATAGGTGAATGAATCATCCAAAATGAGAATATCCAATTAAGAGGGAATTTAGAGACAATGAAATATCTGAAGATATATGAAATTATGAGGGGGAGAAAAAAATGATAAACCTTATAGCCAATTGCAGTAAGGATAAGTTATAAGATTTAGAGGCAAAGGAGACAAATTAGAGAGGTTGGAAAGTGACCTAAAGAATAAGGCTACCAAGGTGGTCACTATAACAAATTCTTCAATGTTTTCATTTTAAATAGTGGGAAGTTGAGTGACATAATGGACCTTACGATCTTGCATACAACCACTTCAGGAGCTAGGTTCCTGTCCATTGAGCACACAACTACTTGTGTGCTAGCTTAACATAAATTAAACCCTGACATATACAATGGGGAGTTGAAAAATTTACAGAAAACAAGATAAGAGACATTAGAAAAAATTTAATTTCTTAAATACACATCAAATTGTTCTTACTATCAGTGTACAATCCTACTTTGTGCCATGCCTTTGTATATGCATAGTCTATTTCATCACTAGAAGCATCCATTCATTCCTCTACTCTTATGTTCCCACTTCATGAGCTCTTCTCGTTGTCCACCTCTCAATCTCTTCTTGTTTCAGCGACCTCAACTCTCCCTTTTTCTCTTTGTTTGCTCCTTGCTATTAACGATGGTTGGGAAACTGAGTAGTCACAGTGGTTCAACTTCCTTGCTCTTATCCCAATCTAGTCATCATTCCTTCATATATTGAATAATAATGTTGGTTCAACTCTTTAATGAATCATTATTTTCTTCTCTTATTCCCTATCTAATCATTATTTCCTTGCATGTGTGCTCCACTGTTGTAGCCTTTTCTTCCACCTTATGTAAGTGAAGAGACATAGTCTCAACCCTCTTCAGTTGGTGGCCTAAATGTGTTCTTTCGACTTTTCTATGCTCTTTTAGTAGCCCATTTCTCCCACAAGCTTAACATCATATCACCCATTGCTCCATTGTAGTCATATAGCCTACCACTTGGGTATACAACTTGCCTTCATCATAGGAGTAATTGAGGTAAAAATTCTAGGACAAACCCTTCCCAAGGGGATCAACTCTACTCATCTTATCTTGAATTGGTCGGGGGTCAATTATTAGAGAAGCTTGATAACTTTCCATGGCCTTAAGTGTCCAAATACATCCTCTCGATTTTAGGAAAGGCCTATTTAGTGAGACCCTCTCAAGGGTGAAGAGAGAGAGAGTACGAGATAGCCCAATTATGTTGGTGGAGTAATGTCATTATGGTCTTTCTTTGCCCCCAGATTTCCAGTAAGCCAAGGAAAGCGGAGAACCAAGGGATTGGAGGAGAGTTTGTACTCCAAGTGAGGTATATTACCTTGTACTCTTTTATTATGATATGAATACAAATTAAATGTGTTGGTGGCCTAAATGTGTTTTTCCCCTTGTCTATGCTCTTCTAGTAGTCCATATCTCCCACAGGCTTGACATCCTATACCTATTGCTCCATTGTAGTCATATATCCTGCCACTTGGGGATACAACTTGCCTTCATCCTAGGAGTAATGGAGGTAAAAATTCTAGAACAAGCCCTTCCCAAGGAGATCAACTCAACTCATCTTGTCTTGAATTGGTTGGGGCTCAATTATTGGAGAAGCTTCATAAATTTCCATGGCCCTAGGTGTCCAAATATATTGTCCCGATTTAGGAAAGGCATGTTTAGTGAGACCCTCTCAAGGGGGAAGAGAGAGAGAGAGTAAGAGATAGCCCAATTATGATGGTGGAATATTGCCATAATGGTCTTTTCTTGCCCCCAATTTTCCAGTGAGCCAAGGGAAGAGGAGAACCAAGGGGTTAGAGGAAAGTTTGTACTGCAATTGAGGTATATTGCCTTGTACTCTTTTATTATGATATGGATATAGATTAGTTCATTCTCTATTTCTTGTTTATGATATGAGAAGCTTGATCACATTGTTGTACTAAGTTGTTGTTGGATGCTAACATTGCTTATGTGGAGGCAAAACTTGCCCCTGCATGTTTGTGCTTGTGTGTAGGAGCTTAGATCTAGGAGTTGGAGCAGGGCTTCCAACTGCGAAAGTGGTCTGCAAAATTACATCATATTGCGAGGGTTAAGGTATAGTCAAAGCTCTGTGTGTTTTTATTGCTTATATGATGGATATGGCATTGCAACTAGAGATTTAGTTTGGTTGTTTCATTATTGCCTGGCAAGTCTTGAGGAAAGATCTGTGGAGCAACGACTCCTTAGCCCTTATGTAATTTCTAGGCTAACACCCACCAATTCACCATGAAATACCTTGAGGCATGTGTATGCGATTCTAATTGTTACAGAGGAGGAAGATCCTCACAGGTGTGCCAATTTTTCTTCTGAAACCTACGATGCATCCTCAGAACCTTCGTTTCTCCACTAGACCAAATACTCATAACACCTTATTTTGAGTACTTTTGTTGACCCTCTTCACAAGGACTTGCTCTAAATCTTCAGCTAGCTTAATGGGCAATTATTTCTTCCACTCGTCCAAGGTACCATATTCATCATCCCTTTCTCCTTTGTGAAACTTGAAGACATTAAAAATTCGATAAGTGTCAAAATTCTTCGGTAATTCCAACTTATATGCATTATAAAAATTCTTCCTCAGGACCCGACACGGCCCAATTTTCTTGTACTTGAGTTTACTATATGTACCTATGGGAAACCTCTCTTTTTTTTAATGCACCATCACCAGGTCTCCTTTTTCAAAATCCTTTTTTCTTGTTTCCAGATCCAACCATTGCTTATATTGAATTTCTTTAATGTAGCCTTAGTTTGACTTGCTCATGCATTTTATATGTCCTTTGGAAACTCACTTGCATCAACACTGCTCTAATCTTCTAGATTTGGAAAATCTACAACTCCCTTTGGTGATTTTCCATGAACAATTTGTAATGTACTCGCTCCATTAGATCTACTGATTGAATTGTTGTAAGCTAATTTAGTGTGGGCCAAAACCAAATCCCATTAGGCTCGTTTTCATCCACTCAAACCCCTCAATAAATTTTGAAGGGTCTGGTTAACCACTTTGGTCTGCTTGTCCATTTATGGATGATATGAAGAATTGTACAACAACTTGGAGACCATTTTCTTCTTAAGTGCCCTCCAAAAATGTCCAAGGAATTTGGGATCTCTATTAGAAGTGATACTCTTCGTAGCCCATGTAATATCACAATTTCTTAGAAAAATAGAATAACCACTTGAATAACATCATTCATTTTCTTGCATGGTATGAAATGTATCATCATCAAAAACCTATCCACTACAACCATCATAGGATCCTAAGCTCCATGTGTTCTAGGTAGTCTCAAAATGAAGTCCATACTTACATCTTCCCAAGGCCTCTCGGGAATTGGTAGTAGTGTATATAACCTTGTGTTTGGACTTCTTCCTTTTTTAACTAGTAAATCATACAACACTCCACAAATTTATTAACATCGATGTTGATGTTGGGTCAAAAGTATATTTCCTTCACCAACATTGTGATCTTGCCAACACCAATATGTCCACCCAAACCTCTACCGCTCTTTAACCAATTTTTTTTGCAAGAAGGTCTAAGGAATGCATCAACTTTGATTCCTAAACGTGAATCCTTCTTAGACATGGAAATCCAAATACAAAGTTCTATCAATACTCCAACGTGCCTTGCATGCCTTCTAGGCTTCCACAAAATCTGCATCCTCTTCATACACCTCCTTCATACATTCCAAGTGCACAACCTCAATTGATAAGGTATTCAACAACATTATCCTTCGACTTAATGCATTTGCAACCTCATTTGATTTTCCAGACTTGTGTTTCAAAATAAATGTGTAACTTTGCAAAAAATCTATCCATTTGGAATGCTTTTGATGCTACTTACCGTGATCGTGGATGCATTGCAATGCCCTCATTAGGGGAATTTTGAGGTCTAAAATGGGCCTTCTAAGGAAATTATAAAATAATAGTGGAAAAAATAAAATAAAATAAGATTAGATTACATCATCAAATTTTAGAGGGAAAAAAGAAAAAACTATTTTTTCAACTCATATTTTCAACTTATCTCCCTATGGGTTTACTCAAATTTCGAGCTTAAACACTCGTTGGATGAAAAATTTGATTCATCATCCAAGGAGTACCCATATTGCATAATTTCAATGGACTCTACTACATGAAAAATGAGAAATACATGAAAACGTGATTGCAATCACATTTTTTCATGTATTTCTCATTTTTCGTGTAGCAGGGTCCATAAAAAATATGAAACATGGGTACTCCTTGGATGAGGAATTAATTTTTTCATCCAACGAGTACTCTCGTTCAAAATTTGAGTAAAATTTTAGGGAGATAAGTTGAAAATACGAGTTGAAAAAGTAGTTTTATCATTTTATTATTTTTTAATCTTTTTACATTTTTACTCCAAAAATGGTGAATCATCCCCATGGTTGACATCATCATCTTGAATCCTATTGGTTCTTATGAAGTTTATTTTGGTTGTACATTTTCCTTAGGAGGCCCATTTTAGACCACAAAAGTCCCCTAATGCTAATTAGTAAATAAGAAAAATTCCTCTTGTAGCAAGTAATGTTGCCCTTTATTAAAAGCTTGTACAATAGCAAAGAACTCTTGATCATAAACAAAGTATTTTTTCTTACGATCATTCGACTTCTCACTAGTGAACGTTATTGGTCTTCCTTATTAATTCAAATTGTTCCATTTGTCGAACCACTAACATCACAATCCACTTGAAACGCCTTATTAAAAATCTGGAAGTGCCAACAATCTCTATTAGGTTATCTTCTTCTTCAAGTTTTCAAATGATTTCATGGCTTCCGCCATTCACTGGAAAACCCATTTCTTCATACATTCTGTAAGTGGTGCATAAAGCTTGCTGAAATTTTGGATAAATTTCTTGTATAGACTTGTTGAACCATGAAATCTTCTCACATCAAAGGTACACTTAGGTGTTGGCCAATCCAAAGTGGCCTTTACCTATAATAGATCCATCTTCAAACCTTCCTTCTAAATTACAAATTCCATGTACATTAACTCCTTTAGGAACACACCATTTTTCAAATGTATTAGCAATTTCTCTTCGCTCAACAACTATAAGTGACCCTTCTCATATTCTCTAGGTGTTATTCCATGGCCTTACTGAAGATTAGAATGTACAGTGCAAAGAAAATTATTAACTGTCTTTTGAATGCAAGCTAGTTAATCTCACCTCAAAAAGAGTCAAAACACAGAGAAATCCAGTAGGCCATATCACCAACATAGATCCATATTAAGAAACGAGAATGATAAACTATATTAGACTTCTTTACGTTATTGTCTTCCTACGGGTTGGAGCCAACATGTATCCCCTGCTTCCCCTATTTTCGTTTCAGATGTGTTTCCATGGATTAACTTCCTTTCTCAGATTGTTTTTCTTCTTGTACATTTTTTAATTTTCTCTGTTTTGGCGAATGACAGGGAAGTTCAAGAGAGGAAAGGTTAGGTCTAAATGGCACAAGGATCTCATGCAACCAAGGAGGCAAGGTGTGAGCCCACTTCCCTTGGAATCTCTAGGTACTACGCTTTCTCAAAGAGAAAGGAGGTTAGAAGCTCTCATCAATGCCAAAGAGAACATGGTTCTCAAAGTTCACAGTCCTCAGTAATCTTGCTTAAACTAGAGCCTCTAGTAGCTCACATTAAAGATATTTTAATTTCTTAAATGATCTTTTGGTTCATATTCATTTGGATGCCAGCAGAAATGGTTGCAAGATGGCTAAAGACCAATTGTTAAACCAACTATTGCACACAACACTCATAACATAGTGATTCACACTTCTATTGGTATTAGTCCCCATTTGAAACTTGTTTTGGATATTTGTCACCTTCACCTTTGGATATTGCATATGGACAACAAAGAGTGAGGGAGAATGTTATATGAGATTTTTTAAAGGAAGAAAAAATTATGGAGAAGATTAGGCAGAGCCATCTATAGGTACAAGATATGTTGTAGAAGTCACAAGGAAAATACAAGGTGATACATGAGCAACACCAAATAGAAAATTCATTTAGAGTGGGGGACAAAGTATGGTTATAGTTGAACACAGAGAAGCATAAGGTATTGGTAAGAAAATCAAAGCTTTGGGATATGGTCCTTTGAAGTATTGGAAAAGGTGGGAGATAACTCTTATCGACACAACCCAACCCCATACATTTGCATTTACTTAGTGGTGAATGTAGAAAATTTTAAACTCTAAGAGCCTTCCATGTTGGATCAAGAAGAGGAACAAGTCCTACCTTTTATAAGGAATTTAGCACCAGATGCTTCCACAAAGTTGAAAAAAGGATATAGTTTTGTAGTAGAGGTCCAAAGCTACAAGAAAAGGGGCAGCATGACAGTTGATATATTGGGTTGGAAAGACAACTTCCAAGCAAGGCTAAATGGTACTCCAGGGTGAAGGTAGAGGAAAAATGTTCTCACCTTGTACAATAAAAGATTTTGGGGACCAAAAGCCCCCAAAATGGGGAGATATGATTAAGATTGGCTAATTATTATTTTTCATCCATCTTGATGCTTTAAGAGTGAGAAAATTGGAGGAATCAACTCATAAGACCATTTTTAATGACGAGTCCTAGGATGACAAATTGGAGTTTTAAAATTTTGAGTGGTAGTATGAGGTCTAAAGTTTTTCTCGGGTCCAAAATTCTCACTTGTGCTAGACCCATTGGTGTTATTCTATATTCAAATACCTTTTCAATGGCATAAGAAATATTTCAAATAGAGTTTGTGTGCAAAATTTATGCCACCTAGAAGTTGGCCTTCTTGTTTTGTCCACCGTGATCTGAGAGGATGCCATGTTAGCCCCATTACTCATGGAAAAAGGGGCTAGTCGCATGCCCATGATGAGTAAGAATATAGAGGAGTCGATTTGTAACTCATATTGAGGGTTAAATGGGTCAAATTTAACCCTTAGTTGTGTTGAAGAATGTAACTAGTGTCGGTCTTCATAATTGTATTTTAGTTATAATGAAATATATTTGTCAAAAGAAAGAAAAAGAAATTTTATTATTAAATAAATTGACTTATTAAAGCATGGGTTTCATGCTTGGGTCAATTGTTTTTAGGTCAAAGTCTCCATTGAAGGCTTCTAGGGTTTGTGTCAAGTGTCCTTGTCCATGTCATCTTGTAAAAGGCCCTTCTTGGTCTTTATTTGTCAAAGAAGAAATTTATTTTATTGTAAAACAAGTCAATTAGGCCTCCTCCACCAAGTCAGTGTCAAACTGGACAAGTCTGCCTAAACAAAGGGAAAAAAACTCCTATATGAAGGCAACAACTCGACCTCATTTGTCACTCACACACACAAGTTCGATCTACAAGTTATGGGACCAGAAAAAAGTTTGAATTTCAAGGAAAGAAGAGGAAAGGGATAACGAAGAAGAAGGAGATCTCTCTCAAGAATAAGAAGTAGAAATTCTCTCTCTCTCTCTCTCTCTCTCTCTCTCTCTCTCACACGTGTGAAGCTGTTGGAGGGACCGATATTCTACAATAGCTAGGTAGGCCGAAATTCTGAAGTTGGGGTCGAAATTCTATAGTTGGGAAGTCAAATTTCTGGATTGTTGTTGGGTTGAAGTTGTTGGATAAAAAGAGACTAATAAATCATCTTGAAAGGATGGATTGGTGGAGGAGGAAGGTCTTTTGGTCTAAGATCTTGGTCTATCTCATTTTGAATCTACTAAAGGAAGAGTTCTTTGACTAAGTTTTCCCTTATATAGGGGTTTTAGCCCTGGATGAGTACCTACATCTGGTGTCCATGAGGAAAAAAGTGTGAATTTCAAAGAAAGAGGAGGAAAGGGCTAGAGAAGAAGAAGGAGATCTATCTCAAGCATAAGAAGTCGCAATTCTCTCTCTCCCTCTCACATGTGTGAAGCTACTAGAGGGGCTGAAATTCTACAGTAGCTAGGGAGGCCAAAATTTTGAAGTTGGGGTTGAAATTTTGTAGATAGGAAGTAGAATTTTTGAATTGTTGTTGGGCTGAAGCTGCTAGATAAGAATAGACTACTAAATCATCTTGAAAGGTTGACTTAGTGGAGGAGTAAGGTTTGTTGGTCTAATTTTTTTGTCTATCTCATTTTGAATCTATGGAAGGAAGAGTTCTTTGACTAGGTTTTCCCGTATATAGGGGTTTTAGCCTTGGCTGAGTGGCTACATCTGGTGTCCATGATCTTCATGTTTTTTCTTTGATAATTGATTGATGAGAAGAAGATAAAGGAAGAACATGAAGAATTTAATAAGAACATAATAATATCACAAGTAATTATCATCATAAGAAAATTTGTATGCCTTTCCAATTTTTTAGCATGGTATCAGAGCTAAGATGAAGAAGAAGGAAAACGGTAAGTTGCAGACCTATTGAGGAAAAGGAGATCAAAGAAAGGTCATTAAGGAAAAAGGATCATATAAGGGGATAAGTCTACTATCTACAGGAACTATGTAAAACTCAATGAAGGGAGGAAATAAACTAGAAGGAGCCTCCAACTACAGGGTCTAGAAAAATAAGATAGATCTCATCCTCGAAAAGAACAAATTTTTGGATCTTATTCAAGGAAATGTCAAGAAGCCTCCAGATGAAGAAAATAAAGCAAAGTTAAGAGAAACCAAAATATTGGCCATGAACCTAATAGTGGATGGAGTAAAGGAAAACCTCATCCCATACATATCCAACATGGATTTCGCTTAAGAAATGTATGAGGCTCTTTCCAAATTATTCACCATCAAGAACATTGGTCAAATAGCAAGCCTTAAGAATGAATTAAGAACTATTAATATGACAAAAGATGATACTGTGTCATCCTAATTTATAAGGATATCTAGAATCAGAGATGAACTCCAAGCAATAGATGAAGTTGTCCCAGAAAATGAACTCATAATTACTTCTCTTCTAGGACTACCAAAATCTTGGAGTGCCTTTGCATCAGGACTTAATAGTTGGAAGGATATACAAACATTTGAGCATATGTGGAATGCATGTAGTCAAGAAGAAACTTGAGTATCATTAGTAAACAACAAGGAGTATGAAGAAGAAAACATCTCTAATTCCTATTCTTCTCATCACAAGAAGAAGGGAACCTTCAAGAAGTTGAAAGGACCAAAGAAGAAGGTTGACCTATCCAAGATCGAATGTTACAATTGTCACAAGATGGGTCACTACAAAAATCAATTTCTAGAGAATCCAAGGAATAAGAAGAGAGATAGGGATCAAGCAAATGTTACCAATGAAGCTCCACCTAAGAAGAATAAGACCGAAGACTCAAAAGTAAAGGACTTATACTACTAAGTCCTCTCTCTCTCACACATCTTTCTTTGTCTTCTATTTTTAGTTTTGAATTGTTTTCATTTATGTTTTTATTTCTAGAGTTTATAGGTCTAACATGTCTTGTTAGAACATTTTTAAATTATTTTGATAAGGTTGTAGGTATCCCTCAGAAGGATTGGGTTACAAGGAAGCCTCCACCATTTTACCAAAAGAAAAGTATCCTATTCTTTGTTTCATTTTTTCATGTATGGTTTCCTCCTCACATCAAGACTTGATTGTATTGTATGCTAATAACCTTTCTCTTTATATTTTACTTGGTTAGGAAAGCTTGTTGAATGCTCAAGGGTTATGGAGGAGACTTCAAAGGATAGACTTGAAGCATGGAGGAAGTTCTTCCCTTTAAGAGTTGATGTCCTACAAGGTTTTTTAAGGAACAAATCAAGGTATGTCTTAGACTATAAGCTTTGTTATAAATTTCTCTTTATGTAAAAGGTACAATCATTCTTCTTTTGAAATTTTATTTACATTATTGAAATCGTTATGTCTAGGGTTTTGAATCACAAAGATTCTTGTTAGGATGATTAATCATTAGATTGAATCTATCATTCTTGTGTAACCCTAACCTTTTGGGTTCACTACAAAACCCTAGCCTCTTGTTGCTAAGGGAATGTCAATATTGATTATGAAACCCTAGTCTACATAGGGTTGTTGATGAAATCTAGAATTCCTATTCTTTTGATGTTTAGGGTTTTGATATTATAGAAACCATAGTCCTTTAGGGTTTGTTTTTAGTGTCTAAAAGGGTTTTTCAAAACCCCTGTAATGACTATAGTAAGATCTTAGGAGTGAAACCCTAGGTGTATTCATCTAATCAAAACCCTAGCTTGGAGAAAAATTATTGTTTGTTTGAATTTGATGCATTGGTGTTTGTGTCCTAGGTTTGCGTAGTAGATATTGATGTGAAATGAATCCCAGATATGTATATGCATTGATGCTCATGTTTTAGTTAATGAATTCTAGGGTATGTAGCAAAGCCCTAGTAGAAATTGATATTCTAAGAGATGATGATGTTTAGTTTTGATGATAAAATAGAGGGAGACTAGATAGAAGAAAGGGTATATCTCCTTAGTTAAGAGAGAGGGCATATTATGACAATGAATTCCTTAAAGTAAGAATGAAACCAAATGAATGAAAGCACTATTGATAAACATTCATGAATTTGCGAACAAAAGACTTGAGGAATTCTGAAGATGTATTTGGTGTTGTTGAAGAAGTGAAAGAAGAAAACTTCTGACAAATTGTATATGGATAACTAGATGATAGTAGCATCAAGAGGACCTCGAAGGTTTGTGTTTACTTATATTTGAAAATTTTATTGTTGATTAGGTTTTTTGTTTATACATGTAAATCTCTCCATAAGAAGGTTGAACACTTTGGAAGCACGCTTGGACAAATGGATATATCTAGTTTGATAGGGAGAGTTGAAGCATCTAATGGTGGATGCTTGGGAGGACAATTGGTCGGCCTATGTGTTGATGCTTAGATCCCGAATAGGGAGGGTAGCATTGGCCATGGATCTCTAATCTTGGATATGAACCTAGATCACTGGGTTGATGGTTAGCTAGTAAGCCTAATGGTACCTAGAGTGGATGAAAGCTTGAGGCATATTGGACCCACCTGGATAGAATACCTTGGTCAGGTATCAAGTCCACAACATTGAGTGTGCTAGAACTCTTTGTAGTTCATTTTGAGATCTTCCATGTACCTCTATATATATGTAATTATTATTACCTCCCTAGTTAAGAGGGAGTTTTGAAGAATGTAACTGGTGTCGGTCTTCATAACTGTACTTGAGTCATAATAAAATATATTTGTCAAAAGAAAGAAAAATAAATTGATTTATTAAAGCATGGATTTCATGCTTGGGTCAATTTATTTTATGTCAAAGCCTCCATTGAAGGCTTCTATGGTTTACATCAAGTGTCCTTATCCATGTCATATTATAAAAGACCATTCCTGGTCTTTATTTGTCAAAGAAGAAAATTATTTTATTGTAAAACATGTCAATTAAGCCTCCTCCACTAAGTCAGCCTCAAACTGGACAAGCACGCCTAAAAAGAGAGGCAAAAACTCCTATATAAAGGCAACAACTCGACCTTATTTGTCACTTACACACACAAGTTCGATCTGCAACTTCTATGACCAGGAAAAAGTTTGAATTTCAAGGAAAGAAGCGGAAAGCGATAACGAAGAAGGAGATCTCTCTCAAAAATAAGAAGTAGAAATTATCTCTCTCTCTCTCTCACACACACACACACACATGTGTGAAGCTGTTGGAGGGACCAAAATTCTATAATAGCTAGGGAGGCCGAAATTCTGAAGTTGGGGTCGAAATTCTGTAGTTGGGAAGTCAAATTTCTGGATTGTTGTTGGGCTGAAGTTGTTGGATAAGAAGAGACTACTAAATCATCTTGAAAGGTTGGATTGGTGGAGGAGTAAGGTCTTTTGGTCTATCTTATTTTGAATCTACTAAAGGAAGAGTTCTTTGACCAAGTTTTCCCCTATATAGGGGTTTTAGCCCTCAATGAGTACCTACATCTGGTGTCCATGATCTTCATGTTTTTTCTTTGATAATTTCTTGATGAGAAGAATATAAAGGAATAACGTAAATAAGTTAACAAGAACATAATAATATCACAAGTAATTATCATCATAATAAAATCTTTATACCTTTTCGATTTTGTAACAAGTTGGCTATCGAGTTGTGTTATAACTAGGCCAGTAGGACGAAAAGGGGTCCCATTCTATTGGAGTGTATTTTGTTCCATAAATGAGTAGAGTAGCTAAGAGTGGGTATAAAGAGAGAACATAAAGGTTTTCTATTTTGTATCATCTCACGAACCATAGGTATCACTCCTTTGTACTTGCTTCCATTTCCATTCAGACAAAGAGGGAGCAAAGTAACCTCACCTTCTAGCTCAGTTTTCTCTCGAATGCATTTTTGAGGTCATATCTTGTGTTATTGTGGTTTTGTGAGTGATTGTTCTATTTTTTTCTCTATTTTTTGCATATTTATATTTTGCACACATAAATAGTAAACACAAATTTAATAATTCCAAAAATATAAGTAAAAATTAACCCTCATGGTATAGAATTTAGAATTCAACAATTTTCTTTATGAGATCTATTGTGACGAAGTATCCTGTGGAATATCCACAAAAATTTATGGATCATATATTAGTAGGAGAATATATATCACAACCTTTGCTATTTGTATCCTTATAAGATTATCTCCACATTTAATTGCATACTTTAATTGAGTAAACAAGACTTCGATAAAGTGTTACAATCGCTACTCACATTGTACAAGTTTTGTATCAATGATAAGCTATATAGATTGGGCAATCTCTTACATGCTTGAAGTTTGCATTATGTGATGGTTGTTCAATGGGTTGCAGAGTTATTGCTAATTTATTTACATATATAAGTTTAAATATCATATCTTAATTATTTTAAGCTATCATGCAAATTGTGCATAGTTTTGGTTTAGTGTTCATTTTTAATACTACAAATTGTGTAGTTTGTTGGTTTTTTCTTCCACGATACTTCTTGCTTAGGCAAAGAAATTAAGTATAACACTTCTCCAAATAATTGTTGTGCTCTTTCCATTAATATTTTTTGGTCTTAAAAAATTCACTATCACAACTCTGTGTTGCACAATGACATCGTAACAAAAGTTTGCCTTGTTTTACAATGACCCAAGTCATATTGTAGTTTGACCAATATCACATAGATTGAAGGACTACTTGACCAAAATTGTTCAATACACCATAGAATCAAAGCATAGATACTTTGCCTTTGTGCCCATTGTTTCGTGTGTCCTTGTAAATGTTCTGGACTAGATTTAGTAGACTTGTTCAACTTGAATGCCAATCTGGACCAAATTTGAGTACTAGAAACATGAGGTTGAGTTAAATCCTAGCAAATTTGATCTAAAGTGGCAGGTAATATGAGTTATGCAAACTATATTTACCTATTTCAAGCATTTCAATGTCAATGAGTGATGAAGTCTTTTATAATCAACACAAGGAAATTTACAATTAGTTTACAAAACTTCAATAAAATCGTGCCCTATGTCATGCTAAAAAACGCTACTTATACACATATTAAACCCATTTGGAAATAGAAATTCATTCAATGTGAAGATTGATTATGATGCTCCCATGTTTGAAGGAACAATTGATGCTAAATCACTTAATAAATGGTTTTGTTCCCTCTAGAGCTATTTTGTCATTGATGACTTTAGTTATGTAGAGAAGACAATTTATGAACATTAAAATATCATTGAATACAAAGGCTTTATGGTAGGCTTGCAAATAATAAGTGGTGGACCCATTACTATGTGAGGCAACTTTGTGAAAGCAATGCATGGAAAATTTTACTCGTTGGAGAAGACTAGTACATGAAACAATGTTAATTTTCACAGTGTTCTATGCTATTATAATCACTTTAAAAAAACCCTTCAATTCCAATCACCCTAATAGTAGTAGAGAAATTATAGATTGAACAATAAACAATAAATGCACGATAGAATACAACCAATCACAATGAGACACAAAGATTTGGTCAAATACCATGGAAAAACCCCATAAGGGGGAAAACCCTTTAATCAATTCTTCTTCTTATATTAGTCAATCAATGTTTAGCAAGCTATACATAGTCCAATTTGTACATAAATCAACCAGTTAAGTTCAAATCCTTGACCTACCAAATCAACTTATCCAATACAAGTCAACAACGAGAGAAAAAGTCAAATCTGGTCAAAGGTACCAGTATGAAAAAAATTCCCTGTGAAAGTACAATCAACAACAGTCAACAATCTGTGCTAACCAATCAAATTCAACGGTCTAGCTGCTCATAAAAGTTTTGCCAAACTAGCTTTGAATTTGACCTTCCTTCCTCATTCAAACCCAGTCAAAATAGTCCACAAATTCTACCAGCAATTCGGTCAACTTCCACAGTCAACTTGCAGTAAACCCTAGCTTCAAACCTATGGTCAAGAATATTCAAAGTTACAATAACAATTTGGTCAGCCCTACAATAAATGTGGTCAAAATATCCCTCCAATAGCTCAACCAAAGCAACAAAATATGGCCCAATCAAAAAAAGTCAACGCTGATCAAAACAGTCCCAAAACATGAAGTCAACGCAAGTTAAACAAATCTCCTCTTCGTTCGCATGTGTGAAGTATCTTCTGCAATTTCAGAGATGTGAACTTGTTTTAATGTGATGGATGATCAAATGAGCTCCAACATAAGGTCCATTTACATGTGTCCTTGAAGGGTCAATTTCTCTTATGAGGTCAACTTGACTTTTTGCATTTGACTTGGTCAAGGGTCAAAAATTAAGTTTTTCTCCATCAATTTTAAAGGTAAAATTCAGATCATAGTTGCCATTTATCAACACTCCCACTCAATTAGGGGAGAATTTACATCTGCATCAAAAGTCTAATCCCAGATGTACATGTATCAATGTAAAAAAATCTCATCTCATCCCATCTCATCTCAGTTGAACAATTGATGACTCGATCCATAGTAGAATAAGAATGATCCACATGACAATAGGGGAGATCAATTTAACACAACCAAGTCCATGTAAGTCATAAATGACCTTGGTAAAGATCACACACTCTATGTCTAATGATTGACCTTCACCCAACTTGATCCTTAGTGACCAAGTGGTAGAACACTTGCATCCAATACTTAGGGGATATCGATTTACCATAAACAATTCCATGGTAGGTTAGTTCGTCATTAAGTAAAGATCACACACACCTAAGTCTCCTCACCCATTGGTCAGATGGGTGACAATTTCAATAATCTTAACCACCTTAGTGTGGCCCTTGGTTAGTAATGACATGAAGATGACTTGTGGGTAGGATGCATACTAGGGCATGTACTCAACCAATTTCATGGCTTCAACGAATACCCTCACTCTTAGGACTGGTAGCACAGCCCCCTTCACCAAGTCAAACACAAAAAGCCAAGTCCACCTCATAAGAGAAATTGACCCTTCAAGGACAAATATAAATAGACATTATGTTGGAGCTCATTTAGATCATTCATTACATTAAGTGATTATAACAACATAGAACATTGTGAATGCATGGTATCAGAGCTGAGGTGAAGATTTTCCTAAGAAGGCCAGAGAGAACCCCTTGGAGACACTCTTTTTGTGGATTGGATATCACTTTTTTGAACAAGATGACTACCTCCTACTTCAAGATTGAAGAGAAGTTGAATGATGCCTCCAACTTTGCAGCATGGAGTGATAGATTGGATTTGACCCTTGAAGAAAATGATGTGATGGAATATTTGGAAGGCAAGGTAGCTGAACCTTCAAAGAGTTCCACTGCTAGTGTCAAATCCAAGTACAGAAAAGGTAAGTTTAAGGATAAGAAAATCATTATTGATTCACTCAAGGATCATATCATCACCTATGTGTCCATGGTGTTTCGAAGAAGATTGTGTTAGATAGGGATGCAAGTTCACTTCTAGGTTCTGGAAATAGTTATTTGCTTGTTTGGGTACTGTTGTAGCTCCTAGAGACAACCCCCGAGTTGAGGAGAGGTCAGTGCCTAGGACATCTTAGTGTATCTTGAAGATAATTCATTGTTGCTCAAGAAATGAATGTAAAATGATTTATACTTTGGTTCAATTTCCTTTCTCAAAGGAAGATCCAGGATGCACATAAACAATGTATCATTCCCAAGAATAAATGTTTCAGGTCTGGTGGCTGACACACAGAGAATGCAACTTAAATTTGCCATTGCAGTAAAGATGGAAAAGAGAAATGTAAGGGAGGAACCTAGTGTAGAGGGTTGGATAAACACATAATCCTATGCAACAAATCCCAATAGAATCATGAAAAGATAAAAGGAATGAAGTGCATAAATTATGGAGCGCATCTTAAGAGTTTCATCTCACAAGTACTATCTACTATCACACAACATAGGTAAATCTGCAATCTCACAGGTACCATCTGCTATCACATAACATTAGTAAATTTGTGATTTCATAGGTACCATCTTCTATCACATAACATAGGTAAATTTGTAATTTCACAGGTATCGTTTGCTACAACATAACATAAGTAAATTTGGGATTTAAGAGTGAATCCAACAACTACAATTACATAATTTTTGAAGAAGAAAAACATACATGAAGTGAAATACATATGAAGAACACATACTGAATATCCCAAATGCCTGGAATCACTATAACTTCTTCATTGATATTTGAGAATGAAATACATGTCACATGGCCCAAACTTGCAAAAAATGCAAAACAATTATAGCCTCAGGGACAGAAAATAGAACCACTAGAACTGGAAAATACAAAATCCTTCTAATGAGTTTTTCCTCCCTCTTTATAGGGAGAGAATCCAAACAAACATTACAAAATATATTGAAATCTCCAGCTGTCTAAACTACCCAATTGTTTGAGCATGTGAATGGCCTATCTGTCCTAATGATTACATAATAGATTTGATTCTTTTCTTGAAAATGCAATATTAATCGAAACATGAGAAACAGGAGGTGTCATGATTGATACAACAAAATATCTCCCTTGCTGATTCCTTTGATTGCCTCTGATCTGGCGACGCCGCTGCCATATTCCTCCATGGTTATCTGCTAATATGCATGCCACTTTCTCCCTTTAACTACTTGAATTCCCCCTTTTTGGAGTTGGTCATGGTCAAGAGTGGTGGCGTTAGAGGTACTCCATAACTAAACTGTCGACTCATCTGTCATTATTACCTCTATTCTACACTATCAGGGCCCAATACATCTTGTAATATTACCATAGTGCAACTTCAGAGCTACAAGTCATCTTAACTTTATTTAAAATGACATTACGAAAACACAAAGTTCTGACGCCTTTAGCCCCCTTTATGCTTAGCCCCTCTTCATGTTTCTCTTCCATGGGACCGGGTGTTGTGGCTGGCAGCTTGGCGCTTGGGTGCTAAAGCCTTCAGGCTCCTCTCAGGGGCCTATTTCCCTTCGTAATCTCTCTATGCCCTTGGTTCTTTAGGTTTCCATAACTAAGCACCACCAATGCATCCAAGCTCCTTTCATCGGAAGTTCTCCCAATTTGAATTAAAACAAAGTTACGATGCCTCTTTCCTCCGATATTCTATAGCACTTAGGTGCTCATCCCACTCTACGCCCTTGGTTATTTTGGGTCTCCCACGACCATGTGTTAGTCTACATCAGAATCCCCTCTCATCAAAACTTTTTCAAAAAGATTTTTCCACGGAGTTTTGATATCTCCATCCCCGATTAGCTCCATAACACTTAGGTGATCATCTCTAGTCTGCGCCCTTGGTCCTTTGGGTCCTCATGACCAAACACCATTCAACATCGAAGCTGATTTTATCAGAACCTTTTCAAAAATAAATTGCACAGGAGTTCCAATATTCACATCCCCGATATGGTTCATAGCACTTGGTGCTCGATCTTCTCTCTGCTTTGGGTTCTTTGGATCTCTCATGACCATGTGCTATTTCGCATCAGAAGCCCTTCTCATTGGAACTTTTTCAAATTGCAAATACATAAGAGTTCTGAAATCTCTTCCCTCTGAAATGTCGACCTTCGAGATGACATCATGCTAAGGTCATCATCTCCACATGGTGCCTCCTAAGTGGTGACATGTGTCATACAAATTTTCCTCACTAGGCCACCTAAAAACACCGAAACTGACTACCATGTGTCCCTGTACTACCACATCATGCTGACGTTATCTACCTCATCAACTCCTGGGGGCCAATTATCGGCTGCCATGTGTCTTATCTTGAGGAGAGAGAAAGGTTCCCTGGGGTCCTTGGTTTTGTGATGATTTCCTTTTCATTTCCCCTTCTCGGCAACCTCGACACTTTTCAAAGAATTTCAATTTGTTAAGGAGTTATGAAACTACAAGGTTCCGATATCACTTTTCTCCGAGGTCTATCCTTTTGATATCGGGCCTCGATATACCTTCCTTCCTGCTACCTGCTCTGATATTCTATTTCGGGTCTGCCTTTGAATATACCGCTGAGGTCCCTTAGTTTTGACCTCCAATATCCTGAAGTCTTGATATGCCTTTCCTAACGGTTCTTCCAATATCGGGTCCTGAAGTGTTGAGCCTTCTCTGAAATCGACATACAATGGTTGGCCTTTCCCTTATGATTTCGACCTCTGAATTTTGGCTCTTCTTTTTCGGCTCCCTTCTGAATTTCAGCTTTCAAAATTTTGGTCCTCCCTTTGATTTCGACCTATGAATTTCGGCTCTCCCTTTTTGCTTCGACCTCTGAATTTCATCTATCTCTATTGGCTTTGGCCTCCAAAATTCAGCTCTCTTTATTAGCTTCAGCCTCTGAATTTCAGGTCTCCTTTTATTATTCAACCAAGATTGCACCAGTCTTCATTTGTACCAGGGATGAAGGACAGGATCGTTCGACCCAAATGAAATATGGTATGATAGGTGACAATAGGTACATAGTTGGCATTCAACACAACTTATCATCCACAGACAGATGGATAGACGGAGAGGGTCAACATGATTATGGAGAACATGTTGAGAATGCATCAACATCGAAAGTGGGAAGAGTATCTTCCACTAGTTGAGTTTGCTTACAACAATGGGTATCATGAGTCACTGAGGATGAGTTTGTTTGAGGCACTTTACGAGGGGAGTTGTAATACACCCATCATTTGCAGTGATCTAATGAATAGGGTGTTCATAGGATCAGACATGTTGGCAAAGATAGAATAGGAAATGCAGGTTATCAAGAAGAATCTAAATGCAACACAGGATAGGGTGAAAAGTATTCAAATCAATACAAGTTGTTTAAGGAGTTTCAAGGTGGGGGAACATGTGTACTTACGCATCAAGCCCAAGAAGATCTCCTTGAGGATTGGGTCATGTGCGAAGTTAGCACCTCAGTATTGTGGGCCTTTCGAGATCATTGGGAGGATTGGACCAGTGACCTACATACTTGCAATGCCTCCGACAATGAAAGCCCATAATGTTTTCCATGTTTCATTGCTTAAAATATATGTAAAGGATGTTGATCATGTTATTGATTGGTTTGTATTGCAAGTGGATCTAGAACGATAATTCCATTTGAAACCTCGGTGTATTTTGCAAAGAAAGTTACTCATTTTCTGGAACTGAGCAATCGAGCAGGTTAAAGCGCAGTGGAGGCCTTTGGGCCCGATGAAGCTACATGGAAGATGGTTGATCATATGCGAGCTATGTATCCTTCTCTATTCTTTGGTTGAGAATATGTATTTTTGGTATATGTTTTTGCATAGTGTTTTGATATATGTATATGTGTATATGGATGTAAATATCACCATGAGTTGTGTTATAAAGGTATGGGTGTCTTGTTGTTATGTTTGTCATGTTGGTTTGCTTTCAGCAGGTTGTTCATTGTAAATATTGCATCGAGCTAAGTTATAAAGCTCCATGGGTAGTATGTTTTGGTTTTCAGTGGTCTTGCTAGTTGTGTGTTGTTGAACACCAAGGACGGTGTTCCCCTAAGGGGTAGGGGTCTATAACAATCCCAGGTTAATCATCCATGTAATGAAGTTAATAAAGAAAAAATAAGACCAAGGTCATGGGACACTTATTCCAAGTTGAATATTGGGCAAAACATCTTAGTGTGGGTGTTCATTTGGTTTCTAAGGGAAAATGGGAAAAGGAAAGAGGCATTAATTGGCATTATATTTATGAAATAATGGAAAATGAAGGAAAAATAATGGAAATTGAAGAAAGTAGAGGCCTCATTGATAGAAAGGATTCTAAGGATCAGTTCACAACCTTTTGTCAGTTCAGTTTTGGAGCTCTCTCTCTATTCTCTTTACTCTCTCATACTCTTGGACACTTAGAGTTTCCTTGGAGCACTCTTGGAGGAGTGTGGCATACTTGCGATTTGCAGCAAGAAAGCAAAGGGAAACAAAGATCAAGCAAGAAGAGCGGGATCAAGTGACTATAATGGGATTACTTGCAGGTATCGAGTTTCATGTATGATTTCCTTGCTAGTTTTGGCATGCATGTTACATGCATGTGTGTTTTTGGTTCTCTTGTTGTCATTGGCATGGGTTTTTCCAGGTGTGACAGTGATTTTCATCCTTGCCTTTCCATTTCCATATAACCATGGTGTGATGAGGTTTCTCTTACCTGGTTGAATTGGATTGCATGATGGCTTCAAAACTGAGTGGGGTGGTCTCATGAGGAAACACAAGGCCTAGGAATCCCTAGACCGATGAAGGTGGGATTGTGGTAAAGCCTAATTTTCTATACCCTCGTTGGGCCTAGGAATTCTCAACTAGTGAATGATGGGATGTACAGTAAATCCTAGAGGGTGGAGACAGAAAAACTCCTCATGGTTTAGGTGGAGATATTTGAAGGCATGCATGCTTGTATAGGCCTAGTGATCCCTGGACTAGTATATGGTGGGATTGCGGTAAATCCTGGTAGTGTATGTTCCTTGTTTGGGCCTAGGAATCCCTTGGCAGAATTACAGGAAAACCTAGTTATATAGAGGAGGGCTTGGACCTAGGAATCCCTTGGTGGATTGCAGTAAATCCTGAGGAATCCCTGATTGTTTGTTGTAAGTCCCACATTCATGCCCAATCCCTGGCCTGGTTGCATTTTTCATTGGTTAATAAGAGTTCTTTTCCTCTTGTGTTTATGTGTAACTAAACTTGTTAATATTTTTTTTAATGGTTGTTCTATCATTGTTGATCTATTGGTTATATGCTAATTATAAACATGGTTCATGACATACTTGGGTTATGCCTCTCATCTCATTTTATTTTGTAAATGAAATTTTAATGAATGTATGACCTAATAAATGACATTGCAACTATTATGAGAGGGCATCAAACCTTCTTGATAATTCTCAGATAAATATGAAGTCCCTATGTTTATATCTGTTGTTATAACCTGTAGATTACATGTTCATGTTGTGCTTGATAAAAAGTTTGTCATGGCTAGGCCTAGTCAGGTTAGGTCCTTGTTCAAGTTTTGCATTAGAGGCCTTGTGATCTTGTTATTTATCGTGTCTGAGAGTTTCATCAAGTTCTGGGCAGAGGCCTAAGTCCGGGCCCTAAAAAAGTGGCTCAGAATCTGAGGCCGCTGGCACAGAACTGCCTGAAAAAGGCCACAATCACATGGATGCCTTGTTGTCTCAGTCCTAGGAAGGCTTGTCATGGGAGTGATTGAGTGTCTAGTTCAGTCAATAAGCAAGTTCTCTCAAGGGTTGGACACCTGGAGGGGTTTGATGGCTCCTGAAGGTTCTGTAGCTCCTAAGTAAGGTCAGTTTGGTTTTGGTTTGTCGATTCCACTTCCTTAACTATACTTGGGGAGTTGAACCATATCATAGTAACTCTTCTTCACATGTTTACCCTAGTGGACTAGTTAACTTGGGTAAATGTGGGAGGAGGGTGATACGATTTTCCTCTATAAATGGGTTTTAGCCCTAGCTAAGTGCCTACATCTGGTGTCCATCATCTTCATGGTTTTTCTTTGATTATTTCTTGATTAAAAGAAGATAAAGGAAGAACATAAAGAATCTAATAAGAACATAATATTATCACAAGTAATGATCAACATAAGAAAATATTTTTCCCTTTTTTATTTTCCAACACTTCATCAAAGACATGGTACTGAGAGGAGCGGTGAGGCTCCAACACATCTTGGTTAATGAGTAGGTTACAAACATTCTCATCAAGCCATTTCTGAAAGTGAAGTTCTTATTCTTCATAGAGCAGTTTCAATGGCAAGATAATGTATCCCTCCCTAAGAGGGAACATTGTTGATCGATAACATTGAACACATGCCTTCCCATGTCTTTATGACTAGCCATGGACTTGGTGAAGGGGGTCTGTAGTAGGTCTTGGATGTGTGGGTAGTCATTAAAGCCATGAACTTGGATGAGTACATTCCCTGGTATGCATCCTACCCGCAAGTCACCTTCATGTCATTTTTTACCAAGGGCCACGCTGAGGTGGTTAAGCTTCCAGGGATTGTCAACTAGTTGGCTAGTGGATCACTAGACTTAGGTGTGTGTGATATTTACCTAATGGTGGGTGCACCTACCATGGACTCGGTTATGGTAAATTGATCTCCACTAATTATTGGATGTGGATGTTCTACCACTTGGTTGCTAAGGATCAAGTTGGGTGAGGGTCAGTCAATGTACATAGGGTGTGTGATCTTTACCAAGGTCATTTATACTTGCCATGGAATTGGTTGTGGTAAATTGATCTCGCTTATTATTGTGTGGATAATTCTTCTTCTTTTACGGATTGAATCATCAATTGTTCAACTGAGATGAGATGGTATGAGATGAGCTTCTTTTACATTGAGACATGTATATCCAATATGAGACTTACGATGCAGTTGGAAATTCCTCCCTAGATGAGAGGGAGTGTTGAAAGATGGTAGCTATGGTCCAAATTTCACTTTTAAAATTGATGGAGAAAAACTTAATTTTTGACCCTTGACCAAGTCAAACAAAAAAATTCAATTCAGCCTCATAAGAGAAATTATCCCTTCAAGGACAAACAAATGGACGTTACGTTTGAGCTCATTTGGATCATCCATCACATAAAACAAGTTCATACATCTTTGAAATTACAAAAGCTACTTCACACGTGCGGAGGGGGAGAAGATTATCTTTTTTTGGGCGCTTTGACTGGGTTTAACCGTAATTATAAAGCTGGGGTTTGACCATAACTTAATTGTGGAAGTTGACCAAATTGTAGGAAGAATTTTTGGACTATTTTGACTAAGCAAGGAAGGTTGAGTTTACTACTAGGTTGACCAAACTTTTTTGAGCAAGTTGTCCATTAACTTTGAGTGGATAGGGAAAATCGTTGAATGTTGTTGACTATACTTCCACACGACTGAAAATTGCATTTTGATATTTTGACCATATTTGACTTTACCTCTCATCATTGAATTGGTTTCGGATTAGTTAATTTGGAATTCAAAGCTTGACTTTGACTTGTTCTTTGATGTACTATTGAATTGATGTATCCCTTGTTGAACATTGACTGAGTAATAGAAGAAGAAGAATTGAGCAAAGGGTTTTCCCCCTTGTGGGGTTTTTACCTCGTATTTGACCAAATCTATGTGTCTCATTATGCTTGGCTATCTTCTATTGTACATTTATTGTTTACTGTTCTATCTATAATTACATTACTATTGTTGGGGCTATTGGAATTGAAGAAATTGTTTTTAAAGTGTTTATATCAACATAGAACATTGTGAAAATTAATAGTTGGTTAATGGTGAACATAAGAAACCTATTGATGATACATCCTTTAGCTATATGGAAAGAATGATGTAAAATTTCAAGAAGTCTCATTAGGAAAACTATATTAGATAGTCTACAGGAACATCTAATAGTTGAAGATCACCCAATTGAGGTGTGGAAAACTTTATCCTCTTTTGTATGGCAAGATTGATGATGTTACTACCCATTCTATGGAAACAATGGCCATTGATCTCCTTCATCAATAAGTCCTTACTTTACATTCCATTATTTCTTAGTTGCAAACAAAGCAAGTAGGATTGAAAAATCAATATCAAGCTTTGAAGGAAGATCATGACTCCTTGTTGATGTAGCTAATTGAAAAAGATGAAACTATTCAAAACCTATAGGATTGCGAACATAACCTTGAGTTGGAAGTTAGTAGTCTCCATAATACTGAGAAGTAGACTTATGATGTTAAGCATCCAAACTCATCTATCGATGATATGGCTTGTACTCTAGTTGATTATAATATTGTTGATGTTTCGATTTCATTGCATGATTTATCAAATACTATGTGTGGTTTCTCCCAACTTTGAAAAACACACTACAAGTATTAGGTCCCAACTATTGAACAAGATGGGTTATACTAGAGGTGGTATTGGGAAGAATGGATAGGGAATTGTTAATCTTATTTCCCTTGAGATTTACATATCTAGAGCAAGTCTTGGATATAATGCTACTACTCTTGCCTAACTACCTACATCTAGTCATGATGAATCCTAACATGTGTTATTTATTGCAACAAGAGTTCAAATTGGTTTGTTAGAAGAGTTTCCCTCTATTAATTGTGTTGAGTACACTCATGAGATAATTGATAATGTCATTGCAAAATTTCTTAGAAATATTGTTGATGTACAGGGTTGTTCTACTACTATTAGTGAATCTAAAACTGAGCTTTCTTCTATGCCATGTCATCATCCTCATAAGACTCAAAGGAATTTACTAAGCAATCAAAATTATTGGAAACATGGTAGATATGATTTTAGGTCTTACATTGAAGGCGTAAAAGATAGAATCATGGAATAGTTCTGACTATCAGGGTAAATTGTGGTTGGAGTGATGAATGGTCATGGAGTGTGTTTCATATATGCTTGAGGACTTCATATCATTGTGTATCATTCAATGTTATTGGGAAATATATTTTTCCATATTCTTGTATTTGATCAACATTGATGGTAACATTGTTTAGAATTCTTCAAGAGTATTTCCTATTACTAGTGACAATGTTCAGAATTCCTCATAAGTGTTTTTTATAATTATTCTTCACATCCATGATAGAAGAAAATTTTGTATGCTTCAAAATTCTTGGGGAATGTGGAAGTTATTTAGATTTCTTTAAAAGTGTTGCTTTCTTACCAATGAAAATGTTCAATTGATATCTTCACCACATCCATGACAAAGGCGAAGTTTGTATGCTTCGAAAGTTGTTAGGAATGTAGGAAGTTGTCATCAAAGGGGAGTGTTGATGTAATTCCATCTTCCTCCATAAGTGTTCCATCTAACTTCTCATTATTAAGGGGGAGTGTTGGAATGTGTCCCTTTGAAGGTAATAATGTTTGGGTTATGTTATAAGCAACTCTAATTTTATGTACAAGAGGTATATTCCACATTCATCATGGAGTAAAATACCATTGTCATAATATATTATATAAAGAGGTAAAATTACATTATCCCTCGTGTATTATTGTGATGTAATTCCTCAATATATCTTGGTATGTAATATAGGTTATGGAGTACCATGTAACACCCAAGAAAAATATATGATAGACTTATCATTGTAAAGTGGTGAAGCATTTGTCGCGTTTATCTTTGTAAAGTTGGAATTTTTTGAAGAGAGTAAAGACACTATTACCTTCCTATGGATGTTTCCCCAATTGGTGTTTTACCACATAAATCCAATGTGTCCTCTCCTTTTTGTCTCTTTTCTTCGGTTAATGTTGTTATGTTGGATAGGAAGTTAGATTAGTAAAGTTATATCTTGTCTATATTGTTATATGTTTAGGCATATTTTCAATATTCTAACAATATATTAACTCATTAATCTAATTGGACACCTTCTCTTAGTCTTCCTCTACATGTCCAAATCTAATGTATTCTTTAATTGATTTTAGATTTTGCTTATGATTTTGCATTTGTTTAAAAATATTAGTTAGTAGTCTCATTGACGGTGCTAGACTCGCCAACATGTCACCATGTCACTGGATCTCCCCAATAAGAAGTCCCAACTATACCTCAGACCGTTTGGGGTAGGAGTCCCAGTAGTGGGTAGAATGTTATTGCCTTGACTGCAGTTGCATGCAGAGGTAAGTAAGATGTTCTTGTTGGAAGAAAGGGTGTGACCTTGCAGCAAGTCAAGGAGGGTGCATGAAAGGCTCTAACACATGGAAGGGGAGAAGAGTGCACCCCTTAGAATCATGTGATAGCACATAGCTTGAAAGGGAACACACAAGAGGAAACACATCACGAGATGGAAAGCAGGATAGTCGACGATCCAAAGTGATGAATTATACCAACACCACGCTTCAATAAGATTCATACAAACACATACGGAATAGTCCATACATACATGCATAAATTACAGCTACATACATCATTAGAGTAACCAGGATAGTCGAACTACAATAACAACATATGTATGAAATGTGTTCGCTCTATTATATTAAAAGAGTGAAAGATCCAATCATACATACAACAATGACAACCACTAGACCTGATAGTGGAAAATTACAGTCATTTTCGCTGATGAGCCTCATAAATGGGTAATTATATGGGCTCATTTTACCTCCTAACCTAGTCAAATCAACCATTCTCTTAGCTTATTGTATGATTTTCTGATTATATTTATGCTTATAGGGTGAGTTGAGTTAGTTATTATGCCATGTGGTCTAACATGTATTTAATGCAGATTATTGATGGATTTCGAGGTCAAAGTCAAGGATCTAGTGGTCAAACTGCAACAATAACTCAAAGTAGATAGAGGAGAGGACTTATAGGAGGGAATCCCCCTCATTTATTGCTCCTCACTTCGAATTCCTTTTCATTCAGCTTGGAGTACAAGCAGCCGAGCAAGTGGAAGATGATTGATAGTTATCTCGAGTTTTGGGAGCCAAGCCTCCCTGATTTTAAGGAAGCTGTTGGTAGCTTCATATGTATAAGTAGAGAGGCCTAGGGCCTCACTAGGGTCAACTTTTTTTTGCTTGTGAAAACTCTGCTCAAATTTCGAGCTTACTATTTTATGACAGTTTTATGTAATCTTGCTATTTTTTGATAATGAAGATGGAATCCTTTTTGAGCTATCACTGAGTTACCTCAGAGGGCTGAAGCTCTTGGGTTAGGGCCCAATCCAAGCATCCAAGCTTCTCTTTACTTGTATTTGTATGCTTTACTTCAGTTTGTAGATTAGTTTGTTGTTAGATGTATTTCTCTTATGGTTAAGAATAGGTTGGTTTTGATGATTTAGTAGTTTGCTTCCGTTTGTGCTTTCTATAGCAGGTTAAGCAGTGATGAGAGAAGATTCAAAAGGCTAGCAATAATGCCTTGGCCTCTCTTCCTCCCTCTGGGACCATGATTTGAGGTAAAGACTCTCTTGTTTCCCCAAAAACACAGATTTTCCTCATTCCTAGGACTTCTAGTGTTTGCAGCTCTCTAGTAGGTTGATAGTCCAGTTTTGCTTTGCTTTAGATCTTCTTTATCATGTTCACTTCCTGATTTGCAATAGCCCTTTTGCATGCTTTCCTTTCTTACAACGTTTCCCAGCATTTCCTTCTATACATCATAGTTGAGGTCATTTTAATGCAAAACTCTGTTTTTCCTGGGATGCACTCATTTCATTGGTTGCTTGATTTTCTTGGTTGACTATCAATTTCTATGCAGAAGATCTCTTCCAACGGTAGGATAGCTTACCAGTTATCACACCCTCCATCTGATCCATGCCATATAGGTCTCCCAAACCTCACCTCAATTCTGCCCTAGTTTCCTTCATTTTTCATAGAACTTCTTCCTCTCTCCTTGAGCAAACCCAATCATGTTTCTCTCTCATGGTGATTCATGGTAGACCTTAGGCGCTCTAACACCTCATTCCAACCTTCATCCACCTTTTCCATCCACTCTCACACCCTCAAAACAGCAAAAATTTCTCTCAGCCTCCTCTTGTAGGCCTCTTGTAGTTTCCCTGTTTTCCTTCTGTAATTTTCCTATGTCCTCCTATAGTTTTTCTTGTAGCCTTTCTTTTGAAGGCCGAGTGTAGGAAAATCCTCCAGAAGGCAACCTAAGACCTCCTAGGACCCATCCACACCATCCTACATCCTCCCAAGCTCCAAAACCACCCTCTAACGCCATTTGTTCGCTACCACACTCACACACAATAAATTAGATGCATGTTAAATTCACATAAAAACACATAAAAATCCAAAAATATGTTTTTTTGCTTATTTACTTCCAAAAATAGCATGGTTAGATGTTGTTTACTTCCTTGAATAGGTAATGGCATTTCTTTCATGGTTTTCATAGTGTTTTTGGCAAAAATAGAATTAGCTTGTTAATTAGGGTTTACTAGGTTTTGCTTTACATTCTGGTCTTTCTCCTTTCTGCAGTCAAAATAGAATCTGTAGAGTAATCTTGCTTTCCTTTCATCACACATAGAGATTCTTCTGAAATATATAGAAGTTGGCTTGAGCTCCTAGTGAGCTCGCGTCGGCTGACCAAGTGACAACCTACAGTGAGAACTAGTACTTGTGCATATAGCACCAACGCTTCCAAGTTTGTTATGAACTACCGGGTTGATAAAAGTAAAGTTGGTAGCCCAAGAGTTGCAGCATTCTTGCTGCAATATTGGCGCTCATCACTTTTTGGCGTCGTTGCCGGGGAAGCGTCAGAATATTCTGTGATTACTACTTTCTTCTATTTCCTATTGCAACATTCTGCTAATAGTTTATTTCAGAAAAAGTAGACTAGTCATTTCTTTTCTTTTAGTTCTGCATTTCCTTGCTTTCCTTTTCAATTCTACAAATTTTCATTCAGCAAGTTCATTTCAGCTAGTTGCAATTTGTTTTGTTCAATCACAATTTCAGTTTCTGCAAGTACTTTCAGTGTGGGGAAAAAGAAACAAAAACCCAACCAAAAATATTTCCTTTCATGCCTCGTAGGAGTAGAGATAACTTAGGAAAATTTTTGCCCAACACCCCTGCTGCTTCACACAGCCAAACTTCTCTCTTCTTCGGTGGCTGCAATCAAGAAGAACCTTTAGGTGAACATCCAGACATATTTGAAGAACCTATAGGGGAAGAAGAAGAAGGCTTTGCTGTCAATAGAGTTTGAATTCAATACCCTAAGGATGGCAGCTCAGCTGGACCTAGACCTCAGCCATGCACAAAAGGAGAGATTACTTTAGCTCAATGGATTGGATGAATACAGATTGCAAGCCCTTCTCCATACAAAGGTAGTTCAGCTTCAGAGAAAGATATGGCATGACAAAAATATCAAGGAGAAGCAATTCCAAGAGGGAGATTGGGCACTACTCTATGATTCAAGATACAAGGATTTCAAAGGCAAGCTGAGGACAAGATGGCTGGGACCCTACATTGTGGAGAAATGCAATGACAATGGTTCAGTTCTGATCAGAACCATTGATGATGAAGCCATCCCCATGCTTGTCAATGGACATCGGTTGAAAGTCTACAAGAAAGCCCTCTCCAAACGAGACTTTATTGAAAATTTGAATAAAAAAGTGATGGTAGTGGAGCATGTCTTAACTTCCACTTCACCCACTCACTGAAGAAAAGAAGAGAAAAAAATAAGGACTCAAGTGAAAATATCCATGAGGCGCTTGAGTCTCATGGTTGGGTTGAAAACCTCTTATGAAGCGACCCAGTGTTGTCAAAAAAAAAGGGGAAAAGAATAAGATCCCTGGGTGAAAACCTCCCTTGGAGGCACCCAGGGCAGGCAATTAAGGTTAAAACCTCTCTGAGACACCCTAGTTGTTTTCAAAAAAAAAAAAAGAGAGAGAGAAAAAATGAATTTTTATTGCATTGCAGGTTTGCAGGAGGACTAAATGGAGCAGAAGAAGGTGCTAAGGGGACCCTGGCATTCATACCAGCATCCATCTCATCTTCTCCACACCTTCCTCCATCATTTTTGGCATCTCTTTCACCCCACTGTACCTCTTCTTCCAAAACTGTGTTTTCTATAGGAGGCTCTATTTTTTTTACAGGAGGCTCCTGTAGGAATTACAGAGCCAAAAGTGTCTACAAGAGGCAGTATGAGGAACAAGAAAAGCTTCATGAGGAACCTATAATCCCTCTTACCATCTTCAGACCTCCTTGCCATCATTTCAAAGCCTGCATCACACTCCAAGCATCATCATTATTATTCTTTTCCTTTCCAAAAAAAAACACTGAAAAACAGTTTTTCAGTTTTGAAAAAAAAAACAAAAATAAAAGGAGGAAAAGGCACCATTAACTTTACCTGAAGCTTACCTACTATCCCTCCATCATTCATCTCCACCTCTGGCATCATTCTCGAGCTCCAAGCACAGGGAAATAGCTGAAGTTTCAAGGGGAGAAGCAGCTACAGGAGCTCCTGTAGGAATTCCTATAGCAGTTGATCCCATAGAAGTCCAGCACCAGCAGCAAGGGACAGCACATCTGAAGGTTGAAAAGGCACATGCAGCTCAGCTCCAGCAAAAGAAGAACCTGCAAAAACACACAACAACACATCAACAAGCAGAGACAACATGCATGAAGGAAAATGAAGGCATGCAGCAGAGAAAGCCACAACACCTCACAGTCAATGGCAGCAAATACACTTGGATTACAGGTAAGTAGCTAAGTCACTCCTCTATCTACATTTGTGTAATTAGGAATCATACGAAGGCAACAAGATGGTTGAAATCAAAAGAGGGAAAGGTGGCCAATTAACTTGGCCACCTTCATTTAGTTGACTCCACTTAACCGAGATATCACCCACACGTGCGCACAGTCAACTCAAGCAAAAGATGCGAAGGACAGGTAGTGGGAGGAAGAGTTAACTCCGATGTAGTAATGAGGGGATGATTACGAGGGGGGTCATGATGACCAAGCAAGTGGGGACCAACGGTCCTAATCTGGGCAACGTACACCTTGCTAGCTCAACACTCATAACCGAAAATAGCCATAAAAGGTAATGAGCACTCCTCCCCGCGCATTCTCACCACCTTTTCTTCAGTTTCTCCTCGTAACTCAGCCACACAACAGTCTTCTTATGCCCCCACAGCCTCATATCCACCATCCTCCATCGATTTCCTCCATATTTTTGCTCTCGGCATCTTCTATAGGAGCCCTACAGGTTTTCTACAGGAGCACCTACAAGAAATCTACAGGAGGGACAACGGGCTTCTACAGGAGGGGCAGTGAGTCATTTTGAAGGGAGGAAACGTGATTTTTGGCACAAATTTCAGTCTGAAGAGGTAGGGTTCATGAATTCCCTCTATTGAATATCAAAATGTGAAAGAGTTGGTCTCAAATTGAAGATAAAATGAGTCTTTAAGAGGGTAGAAATACATTAAAAAAAAAAAAAAACAGTCCCCTCTGTTTTTCTATTTCATTCAAAATTATTTGTCTCCACCTCCATATCTGGTTTTTCAAAAGAAGTACAGGCAGTATGACAAGGGGGTTTATACGAAAAGAGCCCACTAACTCCACTAGACACCATGCACATCCTCAAGTGGTGGAAATATTTACAAGGGCAAACTGGATGAATTTCTTTGAGAAGTTTAGAGGGTTTGATGATGAAATTGCCCATGAATTTGCTCTCTCTCTGGTCCCTCACACAAGAACTCATGCTACTGTAACCATTAGAGGCCTCTCCATTGAAATAACCCCTGAATTCATTAGTAGGGTCACTAGCCTTCCTCTTGGGCTGCCTTGGAGTAAAGATGAGAAAATAATTGGCCAGGCTGCCAAGAGGAAATTTTTCCAAGATAATGAAACCCCTGTTGAAGACAAAAACGGAATTAGGAGGGCTAGTGTACCATTTATGTCTATGTCTTCTCAACTGGATTGGCCTCAAACTGAGTCCTCCACTCATATTAGGCATGCTGGAAGGCAGAAGAGAAGAAGAAGAGAAGGAGCAGTGGAAGGACATAGATAGAAAGGCAAGATTCTATAGAGAACATGAGCAGACCACATCAGAAGCCTCAAATGCTAGGGAGGCCACCAGGGCCATGAAAGACCAAGAGATTGACTAGGTTGCTCAGATGATGAGCAACACCTTCAGTAGGGGGGTGATGATGAGCCTCATAAATGGGTAATTATATGGGCTCATTTTACCTCCTAACCTAGTCAAATCAACTATTCTCTTAGCTTATTGTATGATTTTCTGATTATATTTATGCTTATAGGGTGAGTTGAGTTAGTTATTATTCCATGTGGTCTAACATGTATTTAATGCATATTATTGATGGATTTCGAGGTCAAAGTCAAGGATCTAGTGGTCAAACTGCAACAATAACTCGAAGTAGATAGAGGAGAGGACTTATAGGAGGGAATCCCCCTCATTTATTGCTCCTCACTTCGAATTCCCCTTCATTTAGCTCGGAGTACAAGCAGCTGAATCATGCACTAGAAGGCAGCCGAGCAAGTGGAAGATGATTGATAGTTATCTCGAGTTTTGGGAGCCAAGCCTCCTTGATTTTAAGGAAGCTGTTGGTAGCTTTAGAGTTATAAGTAGAGAGGCCTAGGGCCTCACTAGGGTCAACTTTTTTTTGCTTATGAAAACTCTGCTCAAATTTCGAGCTTACTATTTTATGACAGTTTTATGTAATCTTACTATTTTTTTATAATGAAGATGGAATCCTTTTTGAGCTAGCACTGAGTTACCTCAAAGGGTTGAAGCTCTTGGGTTAGGGCCCAATCCAAGTAGCCAAGCTTCTCTTTACTTGTATTTGTATGCTTTACTTCAGTTTGTATATTAGTTTGTTGTTAGATGTATTTCTCTTATGGTTAAGAATAGGTTGCTTTTGATGATTTAGTAGCTTGCTTCCATTTGTGCTTTCTGTAGCAGGTTAAGCAGTGATTAGAGAAGATTCAAAAGGCTAGCAACAGTGCCTTGGCCTCTCTTCCTCCCTCTGGGACCATGATTTGAGGCAAAGACTCTCTTGCTGCCCCAAAAACACAGATTTTCCTCATTCCTAGGACTTCTAGTGTTTGCAGCTCTCTAGTAGGTTGATAGTCCAGTTTTGCTTTGCTTTAGATCTTCTTTATCATGTTCACTTCCTAATTTGCAATATTCCTTTTGCATGCTTTCCTTTCTTACAACATTTCCCAACATTTCCTTCTATACATCATAGTTTAGGCCATTTTAATGCAAAACTCTGTTTTTCCTAGGATGCACTCATTTCATTGGTTGCTTGATTTTCTTGGTTGACTGTCAGTTTCTATGCAGCATATCTCTTCCAATAGTAGGCCAGCTTACCAGCAATCACACCCTCCATCTGATCCATGCCCTATAGGTCTCCCAAACCTCACCTCAATTCTGCCCTAGTTTCCTTCATTTTTCATAGAACTTCTTCCTCTCTCCTTGAGCAAACCCAATCATCTTTCTCTCTCCTGGTGATTCATGGTAGACCTTAGGTGCCCTAACACCTCATTCCAACCTTCATCCACCTTTTCCACCCACTCTCACACCCTCAAAACAACGAAAATTGCTCTCGGCCTCCTCCTGTAGTTTCCCTGTTTTCCTCTTGTAGTTTTCCTGTGTCCTCCTGTAGTTTTTCCTATAGGCTTTCTTTTGAAGGCCGAGTGTGGGAAAAGCCTCCAGAAGGCCACCTAAGACCTCCTAGGACCCATCCACACCATCCTACATCCTCCCAAGCTCCAAAACCGCCCTCTAACGCCACTTGTTCGTTGCCACACTCACACACAATAAATTAAATGCATGTTAAATTCACATAAAAATCCAAAAATATGTTTTTTGCTTATTTACTTCCAGAAATAACATGGTTAGATGTTGTTTACTTCCTTGAGTAGGTAATGGCATTTCTTTCATGGTTTTCATAGTGTTTTTGGCAAAAGTAGAATTAGCTTGTTAATTAGGGTTTACTAGGTTTTGCTTTACATTCCAGTCTTTCTCCTTTCTGTAGTTAGAATAGCATATGTAGAGTAATATTTCTTTCCTTTCATCACACATAGAGCTTCTTCTGAAATCTATAGAAGTTGGCTTGAGCTCCTAGTGATCTCGCGTTGGCTGACCAAGTGACAACCTGCAGTGAGAACTAATACTTGTGCATATAGCACCGACGCTTCCAATTTTGTTACGAACTACTGGGTTGATAAAAGTAAAGTTGGTAGCCCAGAAGTTGCAGCATTCTTGCTGCAATACTGGCTCTCACCAGTTGCCTGCTCCTCCAAAGAGATGTACTAGATCTGCACTGTGGAGAAGCCAAGGTCCGTTACAATACACTCCAAGCTTTCTCTAAGTTATACCTATCAGAATCTTGGCTCCCAAAAGCCTGTACAATGAGTTATGAGGTTCTATAAATAGCAAAGGGTGGGGTGACCCTTGACATTCCCCTTTGTGACTCTTCAACTACCCTCATGACTCTTCAACTTACACATGATTGTTTACATTCTACTATTGACACTTGGTCTTTCACTTTACAACATGTTTATAATACAATCTGCACATGTACCCATGTGAGACAAAAATGGGCTTGAGTAAGCCATACAAGACATCACTAAGACTCAAACAGTTGTGGGAAGACTAACTCTTCAACATCCTCTTGATGATCGATGGTAAAAACTGATGCCAAGCTTGGTAGTCTGTTATGGTGTCCGCATACTCCGTGGTGACATCCTTATGAAAGCGAAATCTTACCTCCGTTGCATATAGGTAGACTGGTTTGGCACCTCTGTCCAACTCGTCGAATAAAATTCGCATCATGGTCTTGAGTGCAGTTGGACCAGCGACACACTGATGCATAGTGTCTGTGCTCATCTGCAAGTATGCGCTGGTGGTTATGCGCATCAACTAATCAAAGTACATGTCCAGCTCCATTCAGACTTGGTTCTTTTCTTTCACCTCGGTGAGTGTGCTAATGGATGGGATCACATGCGTGCGCACAATGACATCCATGCTCCTGAACACTCATGCATGTGAAGCCTGTAAGTTGGTGATGAGCTGTGGGAGTTCCTCATAGTTCCGGATTTGACTCCAGATGCGTGCCTTCAACTCCACTACCTTTGGCTTCATCATCTTTGGCAAGTGCAATGGGGCTCCCTTGTACCTCATTGTCCATATCTGCATGTGATTGACAATAGTGTGTATGTCTGACAAGATGCATGCTCTCCTAGCACAATGTTGTTTCCAACCATTAAGATGGACAACTGACTTATGCACGGTGACGAACCTGAAGTACAACTTCCGCATGACTGTCTCGAGAGACGATACTTCATCAAGTATCACTTTCTTCAACTTTTCTCTGGCAAATGTTGTAGCTTGCTCTTCTCCTTTCTTGGCTACTTGTAGCTCCTTAGCCATGCACTCGTTCTCAGCTATCAAGAATCTAACACTTGAGCTGGTGGCTTCAGAATATGCCTTTGTAGCATCGGCCAATGCAGCTAGATGTCTGCACACATCATATACGATCACTTGTTCTTCAAACTACGCAGGAGATACATGGACATCCAGAGTGGGCACTCTATGTGACTGCACAACTTTGTGTTGTGACTCGTCAAAATATATGTTGTGCACATCTACTTCTAGATTGTCCTCAAGGATTTTAGTGTCTCCTTGATCTCTTGGGACTTGCTCTACTCCCAGATCTGGCGAAGTTGGTGGAGTGACCTTTTGGTTCTTAGGCATGAGGTCAATGTCCTTATCTAGCTCTGGCTGAACCAAATCCGTGTACATCTGCTCCAACATCTATTCAATCTCCTAAGAAAAGTCATGCTCCTACAACTACTCACCCTGTTTGCTATCTGCCAGTTTTTCAGATGAATCAATAGCATGTATGGGTGCAGTTTGATTAATGTGTGCATGTTGCGCCTCCTATTGTTCCTGTTCCTGCTACACTTCCTTCTCTCTTCTGTGCAGCTCTTGTTCTTCCCTTAGTTGTTGCTTCAACTCCTGTAACTCCTTTTCTACCTCCTCTAGCCTCTGCTTCTCCCTCTGTCACATTTTCGCCTCTTTGTTTCAATCTCCAAAGCTTCTTGTAACACGAGTGGATTTGCTTTGAACTTGCAGCTTTGCTCTGCCTTTGCGCTGTTGAAAACCTTCCTCTTGCCTTTTTCAAGCGTAGGTATGCTGCCCTCTGTTGCTGCTGATGTTGCTGCTCTCTGAGATGTTGCTGCCTTCTACTCTCCTAACCACTCTACAACCACTCTGACCAGTTCATTGAGCCTTGAGAATTTATAGTAGTATCTCCATGGGTCTTCCTCAAGCCAATGACATGCCCCGTGGATCCAAGGATGATACACTCTCGCATAGTGGTACTTCACTAAGCAATGTGGGTCATATGGATTGAAACTTCTGGTGCTGAAGGTGAACCTATTGAATTCCTTCGTCTCGGCCTCAGCATGCTTGAGATTCTGGATCTCATACAACCTGATCCACAAAGGAAGAGCGGGCCAAGGTTCCTTCTTCTTCCTGTGTAGTCTTGCTGACAACCCTATCGAGATGTGGTATGCAACTTCTTGCATGACCAACTTATCCATGGAAAACTTCGGTAAAACATGCGGAGCCTTCTCCGTGTTGTACATCCAGATGAAGGTTCCAAGGGGTGAGGCATACCAATCTATTATGTTAACCAATGCCTCCTTCGATGCCTATAACATGCAAGGCAGATCCTGCTCAAAGATCATCTTGTACACCAGGGTGAAGAAGTGGTCTGATGGTTGTATTATAACTCCACAGAAGCTGCAATCGAAGAACAACTTGCAATAGGTGTGCACAGAGGTTTCCGAAGGTGTTCATGCCTAACCCATGCCAGGGAACTACTAACGGGCACATATTGCATCCAGTATGTAAGCGGACATGAAAAGATTTGCTTGCTGACCCTTGGGCGGATGTCGGGCTTCTGTTACTTGTACCTTCATCTTGAGATCCAACATGTCAGACCAATTGAAAGTTCTTCCTTCGTTTGCTAGTTGATCGAACACAATCACCCAACTCTGTGGGAATGTTTATGTACTCTCCTGGCTGTATAAGCGGCATGCGAAGATGACCAAGAGATGATAAGCCTTCCGCAGTATCCTTGTCTTATAAAGTTGGTTAGTTGTTGTCCTGAACTTAGATGGCTATTTCACCAAGCTCTTCAAAATGTCTCTTGAGTTTGCACTGTTGCTAGTTCTGGTGAAGGGTGCATCCATTGTGACCATCGATTGTGGCAAGTGATACATCTCTTGAAAGTCCTATGCCCTGAAGGTAGCAATTTCTGTTCCACTGACACTGATCAACACCATTGTCTCTAGATCAGTATGCGAGACAATCTAGTGGATCATGTTCGCGCATGGAAACACGGGATACCTGCATGCAATCCGGTACAAGCCAAACTTGTGTATGTTGACATAGACTCTGCGGTCCTCCAGATTCTCCTCAAAGGTGCCTGAAAAGATGTCATTGATGTCCTACCATTTCATCTTGATCTCCTTGTCTATGAACAACTTAGTGTCTTCATAGATGGGCAAGCTCATAGACACTTGCTTGACCACATCTCCAGTTGCACTCTCAATGGTGTCCTTTGACCCTGCTCTCTTGGAAGCCATTGTACCTATACTGCTAAGAAACTGTTGAACCCCTGTGATACTTGGAGATAGAGCAACACTCATGGAAAGCACAATGTCAGTTGAAAACCAAAAGAAACTTGAGGACTGACATGAACACACCTGGGTGACTCACTAGAGGATTTGCACACTTTTTACTGGGAGGATGGGAGACTAACTGTCAGAACTGCGCAGAACACAGTCTGGATTGTCAGTGAGTTGACTGACTACTGAAACTGTGTAGAGCATAGTTCAGCTTGGCCTGCCGAGGACTAAAATTACACAATGCGCAGGTTCAGTCAGCATGACTACAACGCGGTAAAACTACATTGCACAATTTCGAGGCCAACTGAGGCATTGCCTCTCAAAATTGAGCAAAGAAAGCTTAGGAGGCCAGTGTGAAGCAAGCTCTGCGCAATTCTTGGGAGCAAGGCAAGGCCTTCCATCCTAGAAATGCACAATGCAGGATGGGCAAGGCAAGATCCTGGCAAAGGCAGCTCAACCCGCCGATGGACAACTGAAAACAGTAAAGACAGAATGCATGTGCGAAGCTAGGTGTAGACATGAGTGAATGAACATGCATGCAATCAGTGAGTGAAAGATTCAGTCAGATGGGAAAACAATCGCTGCAACGACAATTTTCATTGCAGAAATAGTGACATGCATGCGAAAACAAGGAGATGCAATGGAAAACTTGAAACAATTCTTCTACAAGCTAACATGCATTAAAATGACAGCAAACATTCAACAAAACTAAGCAAACAACTCTCACACAAACCAAAAAACAAAAAGCGACAGAAAAGCAGCAAAAGTCATGAAAAGAGGACTTACCTGGAAAAAGATGTGCTGAGTGTGTTGAATGTTCCTAGATGCGATGGGGAATTCCAAAGCTCCAATATCGAAGTGAATTATGAGCTCTGAAGTGTCGAATAAATAGTTTTCACAAGATCGAGGTTTATGATGTGCATGCCACAAATCTAGGCAAAATAAACACTTGGTTGGAGGTTTCTAAACGACGTTTGCATGTAACCTCTAGCTACTAAAAATAGATCCCTAAAATCTATGGATTATTTTTCTTTTTTCTTTTTTATTTTTCAGGAAAAATTTGTCCATGCATGCAAAGCAATATTGCTCAGTCCTGGAGGGAACCAATCAACTTGGGAGCACATGCAACAGACTGCAAGCCCTGGAGTGACTTTTGCGTAGTTTCTGGGTTGAATAGCTCTTACTGCCCCTAAACCTCTGTGCAATTTCTAGACTGAAGGCAAGGCTGCCAGTCAAAACTATGCAAATTCTGAGGGAAAGCCCAGTGATGGGCTGTTATGCACAATTTTCAAGGGGAAAGCGGTCTGCTTACTCTGCGCATTTCTGGAGAGCAGCAGGTTGCCTTGATGCTCTGTGTAATTTTGGAGAGCAAGGTTGGTTTCCCTCCAGATCTGCGCAATTATCTAAGTAAGCACAAGAGCCAATTGAAGACCAAGTCACGGGATGTCAGCTTGCGGGTGAAAGGCAAACAAGTTAGCAAACACAAGCTAATAAGCCAAGAAACTCAACTGAAGCATATGTACCTAGGCAGTGCAAGACATTCTGCTAAGGAAGGTTGGTAGGGAGACTCCAAAATGAATTTAAGGCAAGATTTTGAAGGATGGTTGTCGCCACTACAAGAAGTCCTTAGGAATAAAATTACCTTCAATTTTTCTACCATTTTGTCCCATCTTTTAATATTTTATTTGCCTTTTTTTTTTCCACTTTGCTCACACTCCAACCCACCAAAAGTGACGCATGTCCTTTCAATTTAGTCACACCAAACTTTACTTCCTTATAATCCCCCATGTTTTCATGAAAAAAATACTTATCTAAAGCATTGGCCTAGTCAACAAACTTTTTAACATTCAAATTATATTCATACATTGGCACTTCCATCTTTGGTCTAGAACTTTTCTCTCATGATTACTCTAGTCAATATTTCTTCAACAATTTCTTCTTCATGCCCTAATTCTTCAACTTCCTCCTCTACCTAAGGTTCTCTTTCTTCATCACTAACATCTCCAATGTTAGCACCTATTCTTTGTGTATGCTCCATGGCTTCCATAAGTACTTGAAGATTCCTTAATTATTTGAGTAGGATTACAATAACAACTAGTCTTGTTTGACCTACTCCTCTTCCTACGACTCTAATTGGTATTTTTGAACTTCTATTTCACAATTCTATTGGGATAATGTATTTTATTTTCTCCTTTCTAATCTCTGATTCCACAATTGATGACAACCATATTTGAACTCGAGTTAATACGAACCACTTACACTTTGGTCTTTCTCCTACTATACAACTTACAAATTATTTAGGAAACAAATTTCCTCTTGCACATTTTACCTTTATGATTATCCTTTTCTATGATTTAATAGAAACCAAATAACCAGGTCCATTAACTAACCACAAAATCTCTCAATTCTCACCCTTTCCATGTTTGTCAAGTTATTTATTGTCTTTTGACAGAATCAAGATATCTAGAAGCTCCAGAATTTGGGATTTCTTTAAATCCATGGATTAGGAAAAGTCTAGATGTAGATGAAGGAAAATTAAAGTCTCTAGACGTCATTGAATTAACTAGATGTCGAAAAATGGTTATTGCAGTTCAGAATATTCCTTTTTTAACGACTAGAAAGGAGGAAATTCAAGGCCAAAAATGTCAAATTTGGTTTTATTTCCTTTGTTAACATTTTGAAGGAACCTAAAGGTAGAACCTTGAGAATTTCTAAGTCCTCTATTTATCTAGATTCAAAAGTCTAGATATCTAGATTAATGTAAAATATGATTCTTTTAAATATTGGATATTTGGATCCAAATGCATTTCCAAAACTTTGGATATGAAACCTTGCAATTAGCTTTTTGAAAAAGCCAAATCTAGATGCCACATCACATGTGACATGTTGCAATCCATTTCACATCCACATCATCTATCCATCTTAGCTTTCATGTCATGTCCACATCAAATTCCATGCCATCTTCCATGCCACATCCACATCACCTTCTACATTAGCTTCCATGTCACTTGTGATGATGCATTGAAAATGTGGGGACCATAATCTAGAAGTTCAAAAATCTAGGAAAAACATGAAAAGCGCTTTATGAAAAGTTTCAAATGCCATATGTTTGAATATTCTGCTAGGCTCGATAGCTATTGATTCCAAGATGACTGATGGTTGTGATTTAATCTCGATTTATACGTGGATTCAAGATTTTTATCAGTTGGATGCTAAAGAACACAAATATCAAGGATATTTTGACCCGCACCATCCATACACTTCCCTTTAATATGCTCTTCAATATGCTCAATTAACTCATCCACATGCACGGAATTTTACCCAAATATGCACAATTTAGAAATATTTTGAACGAGATTCACGCAAAACACATGTAGAGTCAGTCCACGTTTCTATAGAGAATAATTTTCAAATTGAACTAGAAAGGTGAATTTTCACATAGAAAGGAGTTTGAAATCATGTATTTTTATTCATTAAAACTTTGAAAATTATCAAATCTACATATACACTCAATCTCCTTAACCTCTCCTTCTCTTTCTCCTTTTTTCTTTTTAGTTTAAAAAGGGTTTATTTTTACAAATATGAGGAATTGATTCCCCTAGGATGAAAAACTTATATCCTCCAAATTTAGAGAAATATAAAAAAATTCCTACTTGTCCATAAAATAACTCAACTCCTCTAACTACATATCAATATAATCAAATTTAGTTATGTTATATGGCAATGAGAGAAACCAAATTCTCTCTTTGCAGACACATTAGAAACTTATAGAACTATTAAAAACTTTAGAAAAATAAAATTAAAATGATGCATAGTACGTACTCGTACTATAGGAAGTCCACTTGTTCATCTATGGACAAATAGGTGCCTATGGATAACGACTACTTTATCTTTTCAATTGTGGAGATTTTTACAAGATTTTGAGCACTCTGACAATCTACAAGGATTGGTACTAGTTACTTGATTGTGAAAAATGTTGATATTAAATACCAATTATAAACTAACATATATTCATCTTAATCTTAGATTTATTCTATATTAATGGGAACAAACAAATTGACATACAAACCTTCATTTTTATTAAATAGTATCTAAAAAAGAAAAAACATTGAGGTATATCTTAGCGCTTATGGTGTACGTATTAGGGCCCTACGTCACTAACCTCCCTTCTTCGGTGTACATATTGGTTAAGAAATTATGAATGAGGGCATCTTATTTTAATAAGGTTCATAAGACAGTTAGTGGATGGCTAGTCAATGTAAAAGGGTCATATGTATCAAATGAGGCCCACTAGGAGGTTGGTACTCAATAATGTTGGAACCATAAGTAGATAAGGTTTTGCTAAGAAGAAACTATTTATGGGGATAGAAGGCTATATAATGTTTTGATAGTCTCACTATTGTGCTAGAACTCCACTCAATCGGAAATTGTCCCTTCAAAGAGGAATACACACATTTCTCTCTCTTTATGGATTATTAATACAAGATATATAGTTTTCAGGTTTAACATCATGGTCTCTAGTTTTTACTTTTTGATAGATTATATTTCTTTGGATATTGCTCATAATTTGTCGTTTCTTCTAGTTAATGACATTATGGAAAGGATGTTCAATGCCACCTTCTCTATTTATGTATCTAGGGTTCAACCTTACCTTTATTGTCCTTAGTGACTATGCAAATGAATGGGTATCATGTGACATAAAATAGAAGAAATAAAACATATTCAAAGACTTAAGGATTAAAAAATTGTCTTGTCATTCTAGTTCACAAAACATAATATTTAAATATATAATGACAATGCACTACATCCCCAATCTCTATTGTTGACTTTTGAAATACTCCTAGGCCTCAACCTTTAATATTGAATTGATCTTCATGTCGTTGAGCTCTCCTTTGGCTTGGTTTCTCTATCTCCCTTCAATGTACTCTTGTTACTACAACCAAACAATTTTCGAGCACCTAGTGATTCAATGGGCCACCATCCACCCAATCTAATATGAATTAGACACATTAATACATTGTGTAATTGACATATATTGAATGTCCATGTTGATCATCATTGTCATGTAATTGTTGGATCAAATTCCCCACAAATTACTTCATGCACATTACACACATTATTGTCCCAAATCTTTCCTCACAAAAAAATTCCATTTCTTAATTTAACACCTTGACATGCATGCAATTCCCTTATGTGAAAATCTCAATCTACACCTAAATTGCATCCTTGTACACAACACTTTATTGTTCCTTGATCATCTTGTGCTTATTTCTTAATTGTATTAACCCATGTCTGTAACAGTTCCTCCCATCCCCTTGTATTATCTCAAACCATGGAAAGTGTTAATTGTAGATAACAATGGTAAGTTCTATGCTTTAGCACAATTTATTTCAATGTTCCTTTAGTAGCCCAATAACAATTTCCAATTACCTTCAGTAGGAATCACATTAACTTATAAACATTAATACTAAATGCAGATAGAACATAAAATCATATGCAGAAGACAAGCCAAGACAAGAGGACACAAGATATGGTGGAAGCCAGGGACAAACCCCAATGTGGGGAAATCCTTTGATAAAATCTTCGTATTATTCTTCAATAGTTCAGCAAAGAGAGAGAGAGTACAAATATCTGAAATACATGCTCAAAACACTTCTACCAAATCAACAGTCAATGCAACCCTAACCAGAAAGTCAATGGTGGTCAAAGCTGCCCCAAAAGGTCCTCCAAGCAGCTCGATCAACAACAGAAGAATGCGACCTGCCAAGGGAGTCAAAGTAACCCAAAACTAGACTGGTCAACCCATTCAAATTCTGTTGTAATTCTGCGGTCAAACTAGAAATTCAACATTGCAGTTAACTCGATCAAACAATCCCTAATCACCTTGAAATTCACGCCAAAGAATGCAGCTTGTAGAAATCAAAATTTTGTCCACAAAATAGAAGTCAATGTTGGTCAAAACATGCCATAATCTCTTAAATTTCATCGTCCAAAAACAGTCCAAATTTTTTCCTCTTCCACACGTGAGAAGTAGAGAGCCTCCAAGGAGTACGAATCAATCAAGAGAGGAGAGAGAAGATGATGTGATGAGACAAGTGATGTCCAAATGAGAGAAGGGTCACTTCTATTTATACACATCATTGAGGGTGAGGAGACACATCCATTGGGCTTCATGAGCCTACATTTGACTAAGGTCAATCTTGAAAATTTGTCCATGAGAAAGAATAAATTCAAAGTTCCATTTCTGCTTCTCAGAATGAGATGATCTTTATGTCAAAATTGTACCTCTCAAAAATAGGAATCCAATGCAACAATCGTCTCCATCATATGAGTTGTCCTAAGGTGGAAGTTGGCCCTAGTTTCCAATTTTAACAATCCCTCTCAACTAGGGAGAATTCCACCTGCCAATACATCTGACATCATCATGCCAACCTGTCATCCTAAACCATCGATGTCACTTCCCTGCTTTGCTTTGTTGAACCATGAAGTAATAGTGAAGAACAAGTGATTGAGAGTGATTCAAAATATTCCCACTCTCCACTGACAAAATTCATTCCTTGATCCCAGATCAAGTTGTTGAACACCATGCTTCCTAGTCATAGGGAGTATGGCAGTACATGATGCATCCATAAGTAGTGCTATGGTCCCTAACCATCTTTTCCCAACTAATTATCCAGATGAGAGGTACTTCCAATGAGTCCTAGACTCTATGGGTAGGATGTGTGTCAGGGAATCAACAAGAGAAGGTAAACCACTCATCCTGCTCATATGCCATAGGAGAAGGTGAACTACTCATCCTATGCATATGTCAATAATAGGGGAAGGTGAACCACTCACCCTACATGCATGTGTCTGGGTAAGGGAAGGTGAACCACTCACCCTACACACATGTCAATCATAATGGGGTATCACAGGGGAAGGTGAACCATTCACCTTGTATCCAGCGCATCACTAGGGAAAGGTGAACCACTCACCCTATGGTTGCTCATAGCTCCAAGAAGTACCCCAAGCCCCCAAGAGCTCCCAGAGCTTTGTGTCCAACTCATATGGGACCCTCATAGGAGGGTTGTTATATACCTAGGGGGGATAATATGGGGTACCAAGGGAGGTACCCAAGGTAATAATGTAATAATGGGATGGGCCATAGTAATAAATAAGGTGGTTAACCCATATCATGTAAGGGACCACAAGTAGTTAATAATAATGTAATGGGCCCATGGTATTAGTTGATGGTATGAGGGAACCATGGTAATGACCCATGGTATTGTATGTATGAGGCCTATATAGAGGCTAGAGACTCCATGTCAAGGAATAGAGTGAAGGAATATTGTATGAACAGGCTTATGGCTTGTGGAGTGTTCTCCTTCCTTAAGGAGTGAATGTATGGTGTTGCCCTACCTTAAGGGTTTGATCAATAAAGAATCATTTCATATTATTTATGGGTTTACTTGCACTATCTTTGTTGCCCTACCTTAAGGGTTTGATAATAAAGAAGCATTTCTATCTATTTCTATCTTGTTCTTTCTTGGATTATTTTCTATTCTCATATATTTTTGGATCATATCTATAACAAGTGGTATCAGAGCACTTTCTTGGGCACAAAAGTGGAGAATTTATTTGCATTATCTTATATTTTCATATAATATCTATAATATTTCTGGGTTAGAACTACAACAAGTGGTATCGGATCTATAACAAGTGGTATCAGAGCTACAACAAGTGGTATCAGAGCTATAACAAGTGGTATCAGAGCACTTTCTTGGGCACAAGGGGAGAATTTTTTTTAATTTTTTGCAGGATTTCGGGGGCAGCGAGTTTGCAGATCAGATCTATATGTTTTGGTGAAAGATCTGCAAAATCTAATTGTAGATCTGTATTCTTTGTGAAAAAATAGCCGATTTCAAAAAAAAAATCGGTTGAATCGGAGTCCGGATGAAGGAGATATCGTTGATCTAAAAATCAGTGGGGTTGCAGACTATTTTTCAGGGCAGCGAATTGGTGGCGCATATCTGGACGTCCTGGTGCAATATCTACAAAATCTAATTGTAGATCTGGATTCTTTGTGAAAAAAATACCCAAATTCAAAAAAAAAAATCAGTCGAATTGGAGTCCGGATGAGGGAGATATCACTTATTTAATTTCAGCTCTTTTTTGCAGAAATTTTAGTGACGGCAGGAGAGTTGCAGCACAGATCTAAAATTCCAAGTGCCTGGATCAAGATTTCTATCACATGGGCAGATGCAAAATGATTGTTCCATTTCTAAAAACAGGTTATAATAGGGATTCTGAGCAATATTGACGGAATTGTGACCATTTCAAATTTTCGCCAAATTTTTGTGATGGCGGCCCTAGATCAGAAATTGAGGGACTTGTATAAATTTGATGGCTCTCATCCAGCTAGATGGCTAGCACAAATGGAGAAATATTTGGATCACGTCTATGATAATGAGACTCAGCTTATGGTGGGAAGCATGTACTTGGACAATGAAAGACGACAATGGTGGCAAGAGCATCAACGTTCCAATGGAAGGTTTTTGACTTGGGATGCCTTCAAAAAAGCTCTTATAGAGCGCTTTGACCGTAAATCTAATCTTGTGGATAAGCTCACACAGACAGACACACAGCCTAGCAAAGATTTTATTTTTACAGGAAAGAAGAAAACCAAGGAACCAAAAGGGTTATTTTTTACTGGTATCTCTGTATTGCAGGTTCATGGATTGATTCAGAAGGAGAAAATCATTGTGTCTATAAATCCGAGTTGCAAGAAAAATCTCATAAATGTCAACTTGGCAAAAAAATTGCAAGTTCCAGCAAAACAAATTGAAAATACACAGGTTGATGATGAAGATGTTCAAATTTATAAGGATTTGAAGCTTTCTATGGATAAGTATGTGTTTCATGGTGATTTTTATGCTTCAGATATGGATAACATGGATGTTGTTTTGGGATACCCTTGGATGGAATCAGTGGGTACTATCAATATTAATGTACAGAAGAAATTCCTGAAGCTCTGGTATAAAAAGAAGAAAATTACATTACAGGATATTTCCATTAATAAACAGGTAGAGTCCAAGGACGCTGAAGGAGAAGATGTTCCAGGGTCTGACATATTAGATGATGAGCCAGTGATGATAGACAATCAAACACAAACAGAGGCTGAAGCAGAAAAGGTTACAGGTGCTGATACATCAGAGGAGGGCTCAGTGGTTGAAGTCATATTGGAAAAGAAGACACCACAACAGGCACCACAGCAGGGTGAATTAAAGAAAAAGACACCGTGGGTTAAAACTTCAACATATCATCACCCACATCACCCCGCAAGAAAACAACCAACAAGATGGCAACCAATTAGCCACAAGGACAACAACCCCCGTATGACGGATAGCGAGGAGCAAAGATCCACCTACTACACATCAACACAGAGCTGTGTTGGTCAACTTCCATCTCAAGCGAGCGAGGCACCAGCGAGATCGAGGGTTCACCTTTCTCTTGGATGGCTAGATGCACGTGCATGGTACCAATGGACTACTCTTTTGAGTAGATCTTATTATTTGTGTTCTTCCCATGTTTCGGGGACGAAACATGCTAAGGGGGGTGGAATGTTATATACCTAGGGAGGATAATATGGGGTACCAAGGGAGGTACCCAAGGTAATAATGTAATAATGGGATGGGCCATAATAATAAATAAGGTGGTTAACCCATATCATGTAAGGGACCACAAGTAGTTAGTAATAATGTAATGGGCCCATGGTATTAGTTGATGGTATGAGGGAACCATGGTAATGACCCATGGTATTGTATGTATGAGGTTTTATTAAACATCGCCTAGTAGTAGTCTTGATTGATAGTGGAAGTACACATAATTTCATCCATCAAAAAGTCGCAGAAGCAGTGCATTGTTTTGTACGAGCAGCTTCTAACTTCCAAGTTCAAATTGCGGATGGAGGCACAATGAAATGTGAAGGATTATTGTATGAACAGGCATATGGCTTGTGAAGTGTTCTCCTTCCTTAAGGAGTGAATGTATGGTGTTGCCCTACCTTAAGGGTTTTGATATTAATAAAGAATCATTTCTATCTATTTCTCTCATATTATTTCTGGGTTTATTTGCATTATCTTATATTTTTATATCAGATCTATAGTATTTCTGGGTTAGATATACAACAAGTGGTATCAGAGCTACAAACATGCTAAGGGGGGTGGAGTGTTATATACCTAGGGGGGATAATATGGGGTACCAAGGCAGGTACCCAAGGTAATAATGTAATAATGGGATGGGCCATAGTAATAAATAAGGTGGTTAACCCATATCATGTAAGGGACCACAAGTAGTTAATAATAATGTAATGGGCCCATGGTATTAGTTGATGGTATGAGGGAACCATGGTAATGACCCATGGTATTGTATGTATGAGGCCTATATAGAGGCTAGAGACTCCATGTCAAGGAATAGAGTGAAGGAATATTGTATGAACAGGCTTATGGCTTGTGGAATGTTCTCCTTCCTTAAGGAGTGAATGTATGGTGTTGCCCTACCTTAAGGGTTTGATCAATAAAGAATCATTACATATTATTTATGGGTTTACTTTCATTATCTTATATTTTTATATCAGATCTATAGTATTTCCGGGTTAGATTTATAACAAGGGTTGTTCCACGACTCTAAATATCTATTGGAAGTTTAATAATTTGAACTTCCCCAAAGGCTTCGTGAGAATTTCTGCAACTTGATCATTTGTTCTAATATGTTGGAGCCTAACGGCTCCCCGTTGTACCATATCCTAGATAAATTGGTACCCGATATCAATGTGCTTAGAGTGGTCGTGGAATACAAGATTCTCTGATAGGTGAATCCCACTCTCGTTGTTGCAAAAGACCACGGTGGTATCTAGCACGTGCACAAATAGCTCACTGAAGAGCTTCCTCAACCAAACTACTCCACAATGAGCCATACTCGCAGCAATGTATTCAGCCTCGGCGGTGCTTAGTGCAATCGATTTCTGCTTCCTACTCATCCAAGATATAGAAGCAAACCGCAAAGAGAAACAACATCCAGACGTGCTATTATGATCCACCACACTGCCAGCCCAGTCAGGGTCTGAATATCCATGTAGCCTCAAATTTTTGGCAGTGTATCTCAGTCCATAGTGGATTGTGCCCCATATATATCTCAAGAGATTCTCTACATCAATCCAATGAATTTGATGAAGCTCGACCGTATCTTGACTCAACGTGTTCACAACAAAGCACACGTCAAAACAAAACTTGACCAAAAACATCAACGCCCCCACAAGTTGACGATAATCGGTAGGGTTCGTCAATTCGAGCCCAATAACACTTCCACATAGCTTCTTAAAGTTGAGTTCCATCGGAGTGGTGATAGACTTGCAGTCCACCATCCCACATCTCTCAAGTAGCTTCACAATGTATTTTCCTTGAGAAAGGAAAATCTCACTTGGCTTTTACAAGACCTCCAACCCTAGGAAGTAATGCATCAGTCCTAAGTCCTTCATCTCGAACTCGGAAGAAAACTCCCTCTTGCATTTATGAATGAGAGGGTCATCACTTGTTAGAAAGAGATCATCGACCTAAAGGACTAGAATGAGAGGTTTTTCCTTGTCAACCTTGAAGTATGGGTTCAGGTCAACATCGATCCTTGTAAATCCCAGCTTCATAAGATAGGTTCGATCCTCTCATACCAAGCCCTAGGGGCTTGCTTCAACCCATAGAGGGATTTCTTCAACCTACATACATGTGTCTCACGATATTGAACCTCGAACCCCTCGATTTGTTCCACATAACTTTCCTCCTTAAGAAAATCATCCAAGAAGGCAATTTTTACATCCATCTGGTGTAGGTTCAATCCTTGTGAAGTGGCAAGGGCTATGATCGAATGGATGGTGGTATATCAAGAAACTGGTGAAAATATCTAATCATAGTCTACTTCTTCCTTTTGAGAGAAGCCTTGAGCTACAAATCTGGCCTTGAATTTCTCAGCACTCCCATCAGCACCATGTTTGATCTTGTAGAGCTATTTCGAAGTGACCACTAACTTATCCTTGGGTCTAGGAACCACATCCCAGACATCTTTTTAGTCAATTTAGGATGTCCTAAATTGCTACATTAATTATCAATCCGTGAGTCGTAAACTAATGAAGTGTGGCGCACTATATGTGCAAGACAACCTCTTTCTTACTTTTTATCAAATTTATCTTGTTTTGGGGGTTTTATCTTGGTTTGTCTCCTAATGAAAATGATAATCCTATTCCTAAGTTTTAAGAATACTTTAGAAGGCAAGTTTGGGTATAGATTTTAAGGCAATTATGTCCTTTATGATGGCTTCCAGAACTTAACACTTCGGAAGATCTCAAAACAGTCTAGTAATGAAATTGATTCTTTGAACAAGAATGTAAATGTGCAGCTACTTGAATCAAACAAATGATAAACTATTGATCATGAAATCTCTATCTCTGTTGCTTATCTAAATAACGAAATAAAAGTTAAGCTATTGCACTCAAACAAATCAAAAACTGCAAACTAATAAAAGTAAAATCAATTCACTTCATTTATAGTCCGATAGCTCGCCAAGTAGTCTAAGCTATGGCTCTGGAGATAACGTCAATAATATGAGGAATTGATATCTAATTGCAGAAAAATAAATTTAAAATCAAATCACATCATTCATAGTCTGATAGCTCGCCAAGTAGTCTAAGCAATGGCTCTGGAGATAACATCAATGATATGAGGAATTTGACATCTAAACTAACTAAGAAAGAAAATGAATAAAACTGAAATCAATGCATAACTGTAATTGAAAAGCTAAGAAATGCAAAGTCAGCAGAAAGGCTAATCTCATGTCACTAGTTATCATAAAAATTGTATGGAAAGTCCAAGGCCTAGCCTATCCTGAAACACACACTGATCAGTGTTAGCAACAATATACAATACTTGAAAAATCATGTACAAGACTGTAATGTTAACACCATGACTATCTTATGAAATATACACAGGTGAACGAATTATTGAACATGTACAATGGAAGTAAGGAAACAACACATAAAACTGTACAGCAATAAAGAAAACAAAACCTCAGCGTGCAGGGGCCCTCTACACGGCCTTGGTCAACACGTTATCAGTCTAGAATTACGCTCACACAATCATATAAAACAAAGTTCTATTGTATTGCAAAACAGAGGAAGACTCCTCTCATTACCACAGCAGGACCAGTTCACAGCACAATACAACGATTAACATCAAAATGACATCAAAAAATAACCCTACATGCGTTTGCAAACGTGTTATTTATAAGGAAAATTACATAACTGTTTTCTCATGAAACACCTTCAATAGAGGACACGTAAAAAGACAACATCCGTGGGTTTAGCATGATGGTTGCCGAGATCATTCAATCTATCAAATATGGCTGTTGGATTTGCGTCGTGGAGGCAGTCTACAACTGTCAAAATGAACCCAGGGATCTAGGAACGGCCTCGGACCCTTCACGTGTTGAAAAACAGAGACCTGTTGTCGTAGGACTCCTTCGTTTGACCACCGTTTGACCACAACTTCCCTTTATGAATCTAGCTAAACCAATAGGACCTGATCCATGTCCAGATCATTCCTGAACTACCCACGTGCCTCGTTTTGCTTGATGACACCTGTAACCTAGAGATCAACAAAAACAGTTGCGGAAAGTTGAATCAGCTGCGGAAAGTGGCTGCATTCCGCAGCTAATGAGAAAAATCTAATTCAAATAGCAAACACAAAAACATAGTTAGAAAACCACTTAAATGCTCTTTTAGAATCAATATGCAATGATCTTTGATAACTTATGAGGTACTGGTGAGGGGAAAAAGTCTAAGAAAATGTGTAGGAGAGATGTAGTTTCAGAGCTCAACAACATCCGTCTTCATGATCGACTCATATTCCTCATTCATCGCATCCTTCCAAACTTGTTGCTTCATGGCTTCTTTGTATGTGCAAGGCTCAGATTTTACAGTGGTACTCATGGCAGCTAAGTACTCTTGGTACCTATTTGGCTTATTTCTTTCTTGAAATGTCCCCCTTGGTGTAATATGTTTCCCAGCATCTTTAAGAGTATCTTTGAGCCAATTAAAAACTTTTCTTGAAGTAGAGGGCTCACTAGGAGGTGCATCAATGGGATCCATCTAACCTTCAATATTGGGCATCGGCTCATCAGATGGAGGTTCATCCTGCTATTCTACATTAGCATCATTATTGTCCTTCCTAGGGATAGGAAGATCAAATCTTTCTAAGAGTAGAATCCTCATCGAAAGTGACATCATCATTTAATTCCACTTCCCTTTGACCAAGCACATAGATTCTATATGCCTTATAAGTTTCACTGTAGCCCAAAAACGTTCCTTTCTTCCCAGATGCATCTAGTTTGTATCTTTTCTTTTTTGGCACATGAAAATATATGAGACAACAAAAAATTCTAAAATGAGAAACATTAGGTTTCTTACTGGTGAAAACGTCTTCGGGTGTCTTGAAGTTCAGAGCTTGATGTGGGAATCGGTTTTGGATATACACAGTAGCGTTGGCAGATTATACCCATAAGAACTTCGGTAGACCTTGATCATGTAGCATGGCACTGGTGGCTTCTATGATAGTATGATTCTTCCTTTCGAAAACACCATTTTTTTAGGAGTATATGCAGTAGTGGTCTTACTCTTAATGTCAGCTTCTCTACAATAGTCCAATTCATTTTACTCATATTCGGTCCCATTATCAATCCTCAATAATTTGATCTTCTTCCCTATTTGATTCTCGACAAATTCTTTGAAAGAGAAGAATCATTTGAACACTTCATCCTTCTTCTTTAAGAAATAGATCCATGTTTTGTGAGAGAAGCCATCCACAAAAATATCATAGTACAAATATCCACCCAAATATGTTACAAGAAACATACCTGATAGATTAGAATGGACCAATTGAATGATATCGGTGGTTTGAGTCTCACTTGAGGGGAATGGTCCCCTTGTATGTTTTCCAGCTTCACATCCCTGAAAAACACCTTCATGATTCAAGTTGAATTCGGGCATCCCTGTGACTATCTTCCTTACATCGAGTAAGGCTTTAAAATGAAGGTGAGAAAATCTATGGTGCCATAATTCAGATTGAAGAGAAGTATCACAAGTCATTGCTCCCAACGGACTTCCTCCAACCTGATAGAGACCTTCAACCCCGAATCCAAGAGTGAATGCATCTCTTGGGTTCCTTTGCCAAACATGAACCTTCCCATCAATGAGTGTCACCTTCAAAACCTTTGTCTTCCATCGCAGAAATAGAGACCAAGTTCTTTTTCAGATCAGGTACATATAGCACTTCTTGTAGGTGGAGGGTTTGACCTTGATTTAAATGAAGAGTAGCAGCCCCAATTCCTTTCACGGGATAAGTGTGAAAATTCGGCTAACCTCGAATCCTATTGCAACAATTGATGTTATTTCTTCTATTTGTTAATTTAATTAAACAAATTAATTGTTATGTGCTACGACAAATATCAGAAAAAATACACTGCAACCCTCAAAAAATAAATACCGCGGAAGAAATAAAAACGTTGGGAGAATAGATGCACACACACACACAAATACACAATTACTTTTGGACTAGGTCCCTAGAAAAACCCAACTGGGGAAAATTGTTGCAGCAGTTGATGGTTTTAATATTATGTAGTAGTAAATCTGAGTACAATACTATGGATGCTCAAATATAGCAATCCATACAGAGAAATGACTGACAATAAATCTAGTGAGAAAAATATCGCTTCCTCGCGTGATTCGACACTGACCTTGGCTCAAGTTGAGATGATCTTTGTTGCCTCTGCGCAATCACTGCATCAACCTACGTAGTACTACGTCCTAACAAATTGAAACTGCATTCCCTCTCACTATCTGATCAACTTTTGTCTGGAAGATGGATCCTCTTTGCCTCCAAATTCTCTCTCTGGCTTCTGGCACTGAATCACTGCTTCTCCTAACAAAATATGGAATCCCCTCTGAAGCATTGTGCCACCTTTGTGTGGATTTACACTGCCTCTTTGTGGCACTTACTACCTCTCTACAGTGCAATCACCGGAAATGGAAAAACTTCCTCTGGTCTTACTATCCTTGCCCCTCTCTCACTGCTTCGAGCTCACTAGCTCTCTCTCCAGAAACTCAGCGCTACTACTCTGGAAATCAATCTGCCAGTGAAATCAAATTGTTGGTGTGTCTTTTCCAAGCCCCATCGAGTTTCTTCTTAAAATCTCTCGTTGAGACATCAATGACCACATTTAAAACTTAATCGATGGTTAATATTAACTATAACTCGATCCAAGTCTTTTTCTAGAAGAATCTCACCATGACTTAATTAATAACCCTTAATTAATCATATTTCCTAATTTTAGACTTAGGAACTATTAAAAAATGATTAATTATTTTAATTGATTTGTCTCTAGGTGGAATTTCCATAAACGATTTTTGGGTTTTGGAGAATACATGTATTCTATCCTCTCCACCAAATTTCGTGGATAGAACACATCTAATGCTACAAAACCTAACAATAAGTGGCACTATCCCCTAACATAATCTCCATATTCATCTTCTTTTCAACCAAGTTTGAGAGGGCCCCCTTATACCTAGTGAAGCGCCTTGAGGCACCATTATCAATCAACTAATGGTCAAATGTATCCAGAGGAGAGGCGGTGGAGAGGGAAGAATAAGATAAAATTATTTTTTCTTTACAACATTAACTTCATCATACCTGGAGTTTTTCTATTTCTTAGGAGGACGACCATTTCCATTTCGAGCAGTGGGAGCATTCCTCTTTCCTTAGTTGTTGAACCTGTTGTTCCTTTGATTTCCATTTCCCTTGAATTTGTTGTTATTGTTTTCATCATCTCTTGGAGTATCCTTGTTGTGAGGAAACTCTCTAGTGAAGTGGCCAAACTTGTTACAATTGAAGCATATTCCTTTTCTTCCTTCTTTGAATCCTAGCTTGAACCCTTGTCCTTGATTCCTTGGACCAGCATTGTTCCTTCTCTTAGAATGAGCAAAGAAGGCAGTATGATTGTTTCCATTTGAGGGCTTATCTCTTTCCATCATCCTTATGTCTTCTTCAGTGCATCTGGCCAATAATTCATCAAATCCCATAATACTGTCATTGTTGAGGATGGTAGTGTTGAACACATCCCATTCTCTTGTAAGATCTTCAAGAGAAAAAGAGAGAGATCATGGTAACCAATGACTTCACCAATAGATAGGAGATCATTATTGATCTCGGTAATCCTCATGAAGTAGGATTGGATGGAGCCTCCTCTATCCATCTTGATATCTTTCAACTTGTTCTTGAGAAAGAGAATTTAATTTGCATTATTAACTTTGATCATCCCAACCATATTTTCATACATCTCCTTAGATGTTTACAAATCATAAATATAAGCAACCAAAGGCTTATGAACAGAATCAACAATGATCTTCTTAGCTTTAACCTCACCTTTCTTGTATTTAGTTTGTGCAGCAACAGATGCATTTGAAGGAGGCTCTTCTATTCATCCTTTGACATAGTCCATAGCACCATTTTCTTCTAAAGTCAAATCTAGAGTCATCTTCCATGCATGATAGTCGGATTTGTCCTTAAGCTTGTCCTTGAATTTGAATAAATATGTAGTCATCATTGGGACTAGTTCCAAGTCCTTGTCCAATGGCTTCTCTTAGTGATTACTTTGCTTCACTCTTACTTGGGCTTTGTCTTTACCTATGCTTCAATACCATGTTAATTTTAGATAACAATGGTATGTTCTATGCTTTAGCGCAATTTAATTCAATGTTCCTTTAGCAGCCCAATGACAATTTCCAATTATCTTGAGTAGCAATCACATTAAATTATAAACATTGACAATAAATGCAGATAGAACATAAAATCATATGCATAAGACAAGCCAAGACAAGAGGACACAAGATATGGTGGATGCCAGGGAAAAATCCCAATGTGGGGAAACCCTTTGATCAAATCTTCTTATTATTATTCAATAGTTCAACAGAGAGAGAGAGTACAAATATCTAAAATACATGCCCAAAATACTTATGCCAAATCAGCGGTCAATGCAGCCCTAACCAAAAAGTCAACGATGGTCAAAGCTGCCCCAAAAGGTTCTCCAAGCAGCTCAGTCAACAACAGAAGAATGCGGCCTACCAAGGGAGTCAATGTCTGCTGTAGTTTTGCGGTCAAACCAAAAAGTCAACTCAGTCAAATAATCCCTAATCACCTCAAAATTTGTGCCAAAGAATGTGGCCTGCAAAAATCAAAATTTTGCCCATAAAACAGAAGTCAACGTTGGTCAAATACTCCAAGTAAATGTTGGCCAACGCATGCCCTAATCTCTTAAATTTCATCCTCCAAAAACAGTCCAAAATTATGTCCTCTTCCACACGTGTGAAGTATCGAACCTCCAAGGAGTACGAACCAATCAAGAGAGGAGAGAGAAGACGATGTGATGAGATGAGTGATGTCCAAATGAGAGAAGGGTCACTTCTATTTATAAACATCGTTGAGGGTGAGGAGACACATCCATTGGGCTTCATGAGCCTACATTTGACTCAGGCCGAACTTGACAATTTGTCCATGAGAAAGAATAAATTCAAAATTCCATTTCTGCTTGTCCGAATGAGATGATCTTTAAATCAAAATTGTACATCTCGAAAAGAAGAATCCAATACAATAATCATCTCCATCATATGAGTTGTCCTAAGGTAGAAGTTGTCCCTAGTTTCTAATTTTAACAAAAAGTGATACTTTTTATTTGACCCAACCTCCAAGGTTTGTTATGAATATGCGGTCACAAAATTTTACTTTTTCCAACTTCTTCAAATTACAAAACTAAGACCGCCATCACGTTTAGTGCGTCGAAAGTTTTCCAGCATTATAAATTGTATTCTAATTCGACTCCTGAATTGAAATTTATTCCCATTTGAAGTTTGACCTATTATATTATGCCACATCAGCATTGAGCCACCACATGGCATCCACATGGCACTGCCATGTCAAAAAATTTTGAGTCCATGTCATCACTAGGATCTAATGTGGGCCCCACGTGGTCCCTATTAGGCCCACATGGCACTGACATGTCAAATCTAGTGTGAGGTCCCACCACACCCTTTCCATCATGTTTTGCAACACTTTCCCATTAATATCTAATTCAAGGCTAATTCATGGTTACATTGTAATACCACCCTTCTATACCCCTAGAGCCCTGGATCCTCAGATTTAATGCTCCTGCAAGACTCAACCTAGCCCTAGATACATCCCAAATTCCATATTAAAATGATTGTAAATCATTATGGGTCTTGTGCAAGGTGTTCCCCACGCGATAGGGAAAAAGGTAGTTATTTGGTCACAAGGATATCTAGGTTTCCTAGGGTTTGGACAACCTCTTCCACCCTTCGATGTCTCGACCCCTGTTGATGAAAAAAATTGTCCTCGTCAACATTTAGGGGACCACCTGGTTAGAGCCCTAAATTAGACTCTTTTCTGTTTGGGTTGGTGGTTCCGATTGGTTTTAACTTGGATCCAGTTACGCAAATAACGACTGCTCTAGCAAATGGAGACTTGAAAGATATGAAAAATATAAGGAAAGTACGGGAGTGGATCAGTGATGCTTAATGAAAACACTAAATATAAATATAATAAATACTAATTAACCTGGGTGCTAATATTTATATGTGAATAAGAAAGATAACTTATAACTGAAAAGATAGATTTCCAATCTATATTGTTAATTAAAACATTCCGAAGATAAATTAATTCAATTAAATAATTAATTTCATAAAACATTCACATATAATTTCATTCTTCTTACACTTATAATTAACATATAGCATTATATCAAAAGTGACCATATCTCAATCAATTAATCATAAGTAGTAAAACATAAGATAAGATTCCAATTATAAATTTAAAGAAACAAAGTTGATAAAAGTACCAATTCTGCTTTACTCCTCATAGATATGGAATCAACAAGTGGTTCAAAGCTTATATTAAAGAAATGGCAAAGTACAAAAGTGTAACAAAGCTTTTTTTGCAAAATTTCAGAACCCCTAAGCCTAAGCTCGAGAGTCCTTTAAATAGTTTTCAAAACAAAAGAGAGAGTAGTTACAAGTCTGATATTCTCTCAACTAAAGAAAAACAAATTGGAATAAAATAGATATTAGTTACAATTTAAAATAAAATGTTTAATTCGGAGGAATAGTTGCAGACAAGGAGCCAGTAGGCAATTTCCAATGTTGATAAACTTCTAGAAGAGGTGTCAACTCTGGAGGAGAATGGGGCCTTATGTTCATTGACAGTTGAATACTTGAGCTTGCAAAAATGGTTGTAGTTGTGTTGCCTATTCAATAATAACCTTGGTTACTTTAAGGTAACCATGTGGCTTGATTAGAAATTCCTAGGTCAATTCGAAGTCTACCTTTGACAATTTCTTAATCCTTTTACTAGACTCTGTCCTGCTATTTTTCCAATTCTCTTTTAATATATTTGCCTCAGGGAGAACCTCCTCTTCATCACTTGATAACATTTTTGCTTCCTTGAATGACTGGGTGGAAAAATGAATAACTGAATTAGAAATACTTTTAGCATCATTCGCTAATCTTCTAACCAGACATATCTTATCCTTCTAAATGTGGAGTGTTGTAGACTTTTGCATTTCATTAATTTTGGGCAAGTTTGGATAAAATATTTTAGGATCTTCTTGCCATTGCAAAAGCTCATTTAATTTACACTTAGTTTCATCATATTGGCTTTCAATAGCAATAAATTCATCAACAAAATAATTAACTAACTTTTCTTATGCTTGTATCATGCTTAACTTGTTATAGAGGGGTTGTTGTGTTGAAGATGATGATTTAATTCATTAGCTTCATGCTTGAATTTGACAAGATGTAAAGCACTTACCTTAGTTTTACTATTCCTCTCCTATAACTTGTTTATCTTGTCATCTCTCTTCTTAATCTCAAACTTAGATTGACCTCTAACCAAGGTTATTTGTGTTTGCAATTTTGCTTGGAACTGTTAAGATTCTTTTTCCAGTTGTTGATTTCTTTCATCATTTTCTTTAATAAACTCTCTAACTTGGGTTGCTTTATCTACACTAGCAGAAGATAAGCTCTTGCATACTGAATTAATTCCTTGTGATCTTCATTATAAGCCATTGATATTCCTTTGTACACTACTTCCAAAAAGGATGGATGTGAAGCAATGTTTGTTGCTAAGACTTGTGTATCAATAACTTCCCTCTTCTTCCTACTCTTTTTCAAAATGGCCTTATGTTAAGGACTGTAAAATACTTCTATTGGTGAAATTTCCTCAATGTTCAATTGAATTACAGTAGTTGTAGATGTTGGAATTTTCTCCATACTAGGTCGAGTGCTAATAGGTTTTTTAGCGTGCTAATAGGTTTTTTAGCGTGCTAATAGGTTTTTTAGAAATGACAACTGGTTGTGTAAGAGAAATCTTTGAAGAATTAGGAGAGACATCCATTGATTGTTGTCCAACAATGGAGAAAGAATTTGTTTCAGGCATTGTTTCTACTTTCCTTGGTTGAATTGGCAATGAAGTAATTTCCACAAATGTTTGCCAAATTTTGATGATATTATTAACTAATAGATTTTCCGAAGTATTTTTCTCTCGAGAATCCACAAAAGGAACTTGTACATGAGTGGAAATCTAAGGATTGATTTGTTGTGAAGAAGAATTTGCACCTTTTATACCATTGCCTTCTGGAAGCTTAAGAAAGTGTAAAAATAAGGTTGACCTTCTGGTGTCTCTAAAAACTAAGAAATGTCGATAGTTGTCTAGGGACAACTCCTTGGCTTTGTGGTAGACAAATGAATAAGAAGGAGCTCCACACAATAATTCATCATAATGGTTGGCTTCATGAATATATTTCTTGATATTTACATTAGTAGCTAAATTCTCGACCACCTTGGAAGGATCATGTGGCTTTGCAGGAATAGTAGCTAGCTTCAACTCATATAAAGGTTGGAGTTCCTTTTTCTCATGAGTGTAATTTTGAAGGGTAAACAAACCAATCTGCAAGAGGAATTAGGGCCAAAGCATTTTGGAGGCTCTCTTTAATTCAATGATTATCCTTGTTCCTACTATTTGATAGGCCACTTCTCTACATAAAAGCTTGTATGGAACATAAAGGGGAAAAACATGTGGTTTACCATTACATCCCTAAACCCTAATATATGTAAAAAGTTCCTCCATGAACTAGTCCCCAATTCTTGATAGACAATCCATAGAATCTATTGACATTCTAGGAAGCTTGGAACTAAAAATGGCTTGATAAATGGGAATCATGGCGAGATGACAGATGCAATAAAAATTATCAAAATAATTCTCCTCCTACAATATGTTATGGTAAATGTTAATGGGAAAAAGGATCATAAAGTGTCCACTTCCATCCCATAGATGGAAAGTCCAAAGAGAAACATATGGAGTCCATTATATAGGTAGACATATAAAAAAGAGGGTTGTAAGTGACTATTGTTTGGAGCAAAAATGAAGAATATGTTTGGCTAAATTATTCGATAAAATTTGGGCTCAATTGAAGGAAAACCCATCAACAACCCTATGGATGAGAGGGACCATTCCTTAGGGAACAATGAGATGCTTTGATAGGAAAATAACCTACATAACATAGTTATGGCACAACAAAAAAGAGGACTTAAGGATTGAATGGAATTCAGGATGGATGAATCCTCCTTATGCTTGTTAGGGTCGCTTCTCCAATCCTTAATTAAACTAGGGAGCTCTTTTTCCTTGTTGTTACATTCCTCTTTCATGAAGCTATCAAGAAACTAAGAGTTATACACCAAATTTGGCTCAGGAAAATGATACATACCCTATATATGTTGAGGCTTGAATGAACCAATCATTGTTCCTTGTGAGGTGACGAATTGTATGTCTGAGATGTCTACATTCTCCACCACCTAGAAAATCATATATGTGTAGGAGAGAAGCCTGGGGCACACGACAATTCTGTGCAAGTGGGATTTGGCAGTGTCTTTGTTTGTTGCCTCAAATGTTTTCTTGCCACCATGTTTTGTGGTAGTCACTGTTGGCCTTTCATAGTCTTCTGCTAATAATTCCTCTTCAAGTAGCTCATTCATAAAATTCCAAGATGAAATGTTGGAATCCCTCATGAATACAATATCATAAAAAATGAAGAGAGTCTGAAAACCTCTCATCGATAATCTCTCGAAATGGCCCAATTGGTTGTTGCAAAGGTGTTTTTTCTTTGGTTTTTCCATCATGGTAACTGATACAAACCTTATGGAGGTATTCTCTTGTTACAAAGGAAAAAACTAGGGTTACGATGCTTTCACTGAGTTATTATCATTAAAACTTGTAAAGCAATATAACTTGGAAGCAGTTGTATAACTTAACATTTTTCATGCAAGAATGAATATCATAACAGGTGGTAAGTACACAAAATTAAATATGTGCATGTTTTTCAAATCATTGCGTCATCACAAAACTATTAGAGGACGACAAGTGGCAAGAGTTGATTGAAATGGACCATGAGTTGGCATGCATTGTGTAATAAACCCTGGTTGATTTTCCATGTAAATAAAATATGACCATGGTCATGGGACACGTACTCCAAGTTGAATGTTGGGAAAAAACACTTTAGTGGGCATCACTTGTGGATTAATAATGCTATGGAAATTGACAAAGGCATTGGCAAAAGAAAAGAGACAATAATTGGTATTTATTTATGAAAATAAAGGAAAATAGGAGAAAAAGAAGGTGAAGAGAAATATATTTGCATGCAAGGGAAACTAGAGTAAAAATGAAGGATAATGAAGAAAATAGAGGCATCAATGATAAAAAGGCTTCAAAGAATCAATTCAAAACTTTTGTTGGTTTAGTCTTTTGACAATTTCGTGGTGGAGTTCTAGTTCACTCTCTCACACTCTCATTCTCTCATACTCTTACATACTTTGAGCATTCTTGGATCACTTGGGAATTCACTTGGATTGGAGAAACAAGGAAATGGAAAGCAGGGAGTGCAAGGAAACAGTTGGATCAACAACTACAACCAAATTTCTTTGCAGGTAAAAATTTGCATGTTTCATTTCCTTGTTGAGTTTTGATGCATGGTATATTCATGTGATTCCTTGGTTATGTGTTGCCATTGGCATGGATATTTGCTTGGATTGACAGTGGTTTTAGTCTTGCCTTGCCATTTCCTGGATAACCATGGCGTTGTGGATTTTTCCACTTATTTTTCTGATTGGTGCTCAGGTTCTTGGTGGTTGTGGGTTGGAACAAAAACTCTAGATGCCCTGGAATAATTTGGGTTGAGTTACTAGTTCCTGGAATCGTAGGCTGGGACAAACACTTTGGAGCCCTTTGTGGGTTGTGTTACTAGTCCTCGGAATCACGGTTGGAAAAAATGCTTTAGAGCCTTGGAAGGTTGTGGATTGAGTTACTTGTTCTTGAAGCCCTAGACAACTTGGGTAGAGATCGATTTGGTTGATGTTAGTGATTTCCGAACAGTAGAGGTGGAATCACTGTGTGCTGGGCATGAATCCCCCCAAGGCATGTTTTGGGGCTCAAAGCCCAAGTTTTGATCCAATCTTGTTGTAAAGCTCCACGAATTGCGGGGCGCAGGGCACGAAAGTATGATAGAGTCACATGGTTGAGTCGCAAGTGTAAAGTGTGTCTTTCGGTCGTAGAGTAGGAGAAGGCTTTGCAGCTAAGTGCGCAGAGGCCTAGTAGTCCGTAGCTGAGTGCGCAGACCCCTGTAGCTCAGTGCGCAGACCCCTGTAGCTCAGTGCGCAGACCCCTGTAGCTCAGTGCGCAGGGCAGAGTTGAGTTTGTAACTGAGGAAGGAATTAATAAAGAGAAGTTTTATCATAATTCTGTGTACCTATTCTTGGGTTAATGCATGTTTGATATAATTTGCAAATATATTGTTTATTTACTGCGCGCACCTATATGAATGGTTTATGTTCTTAAGTATAACTTAAAGCATGCAAGTAGGCTAAGATAATCAACTAACATTGGAATACCAGTAAAGTCTTGAGTAATAACACAGAAGCGCAATGTTCAGCCCTCGACTAGGACTGCGCAAAGGCAGTATATCGGGTCGTGAGGTACGGGAAAGTGCGTGAAGCATCCTGCGCACAGGGTCAAACCATGGACCACTTGAACTCATCAGACATCTCGAGGGTGCAAAAACCTGGTTCTATCACCCTCCCATACTACTTCGGGTGAGACCTTAGTTCGCGCTCCGCGAACTGTTGCCGAAGGGGCCAGTAGTACTGGGATTTGTTTGGCTAAATTAACTTTGAACTTGGGTCAAGCCCCAACAAGCCAACAAATGGTTCCATTGCCGGGACCGGGATCTGCATAAGAGATGTCTGATGTCGTATCACTGGAATCTGACAAAGAAAGGAATTAAAGAGTGGTTGAACAGGAAGATTCATGAGTTCGCGGCGCAGGAAAGCAGGAATCTGCAAGTATCAAAGGAAGAGTGGTTAGATTGCTACTTATATACGGAAATCAACAAAAATTTCTTTGCATCCTTCCCCTTTGAGTTTTATGAGTGGATCACGAAGCTAGTAGACAGTCAGGGAAGGTGTAGGCTCGACAAACCTATTGTGTGGACTCCAGAATTGGTGCGCAGATTGGAAGAATCGGAAGATAAGATCACACGTGTTGTGGACCATTGGCTCGATCGAATTATAGGAGGGTTTATCACCGAGTTTGCGGTAGATACTTCAGTCAGCTATAGCGAGGCAGAACGACGCTTCCTCAAAGGACTGTGAGGTAAGTGCATTAAATATTTGAACACTTGGATTAAAATGCTACTGAGTGAAAAGCAGGTTATGTGAATAAATTGATGTTTAGGGCTATGCGAAGTGGGAGGATCTATAGAAATGAAGGTAGCGCAAAACTAGAATCTAGCCCCTTGATTTCACCTTCGCGGGAAAGCGAGGAAGAGCTCGGGAAAGTTTCACCAAGAATCACGATCAGTCTGATAAAGCAGCGAATTCCGCGCATACCACCCCCACCTACACCACCACCAATTTCACCATCTTCACCCCCGTCTTCGCCCACACCACCTCCACCACCACCACAGTTCAATATGGTGAGCGCAATAAAGTTTCTGGTGTTCAAAGGAGTAAGGAACAAAGATCCGGACCAATTTTGGTTCGTGGTAAAGGCTGTATGGGAAGCGCAGGGAGTCACAGATGACAATATAAAGAAAGCAACATTGGTCAGCGCTTTGCAGGATCGTGCATTGACGTGGTACATTAAGCATTCCAATGACAATCTAAACGCAGGAACCGCGGATATCCAAGCTACGCTAAGCAGGGAATTTAGTAGGCCAAAATCAAAGACACAGTCGATTATTGGGTTTAAGAAAATCGCAATGCTTCCAGGCGAGACCCCCTGGGAGCTAGATCAGAGACTGAAGTGTATGATTCATGAAGCCAACATGACCTTGACGAATGGGCAACACCGCGCATGGTTTGTAGCATCGCTAACGCCACATCTAAGGAATGCGTTGTCACAACAGAAGCTATCCACTTAGGGCGAGGCCTTGGAAATCACAATGAGACTACATGAGACCCCGATACAAGATCCTAACCTGGGAGTCCAATAGATCCACGTGCAGTTGAAAAAATTGTGCCTTGAGATGCAGAGTTTGAAACGAGACAGGACCTCTCAACCAGAAGCGCACGAGGAGGTATGGTGCGGAAAGTGCAAAGGCCAGGGACCTGACAAGGACCATTATCCAGTATTCGTGAACTACCTGGCAACAAGAGGACCAATTCCATTGATACCAGAGGAACAAGCAGGATCAAGCACGGCGCCTGCATTATGGTGCGCGATTTGTCATATAGGAGGAAAGCATGCTACAGATAACTGCCATCTATTACAGAAGTATACGCAAAGTTCCCAGTGGTTGTTTTGTAATTTCTACAGGTCAGTAGGCCACAATGAGCGTACCTGTAGAAGTTATGAACTGATGATGGATCAGACTCCTACCTACAGAGTTCAGACCGAAACACAGGCCCTTGATCAAAAGGCAAGGATGGCACGCACTGGATTTCAGGGGCGCGAACGAGGTCGAGGTGGAATGGGGCCAGGAAGGGGTCATGGCCAGCTGATATGTTACAATTGCGGAGGGTCACGGCATTATGCCCGCAATTGTACAAATCAGACAAGACCATCATGCTTATATTGTACCTAGTTTGATCATGAGACAAAAGGTTGTCCCACTTTGATAGCGAGGCTGCGCGATAAAGGAACACTCCAACCTTCCCCGACGCAAAACCTGCAAATGATGAGGTCTGAGCTGTGCGAGGAAGACCTGAATGTAAATATTGTGCTCCGAAGTGGTATTATGACAAGAGATGACAAAGGCAAGCAGCCCGAAGAGAGTGCCTGGGTTCACAAGGCTCCAACAAAGGAACCAGAATTTGATTTAGAGCGCACTAAGGAGAAATTCATGGAAGCTAATAAGAGGTTCACAGAGGCCTCCACTTCAGGTAGTAAAGAAAAACTAGAACCAGAAATGGACCCATCAATGCTCACTACCTCTTTGGAGACATGCATGAAGCTGCTGTGTGACAACAAGGTTGTGAAGGGGCTGTAAGAACTCATAACTAGATGTGTTGGGACCATGCCAGGAGAACTGCGCATAGTCTGGAAGCTCAGAAAGCACACAACGCGAACAGGAAGAGAGATGAGATTGACCACACAGATCAGGGAATATGAAATGGATCAAGTGATTTGGATATAAGATCGGACGCGAACGTCCTACCAAAGCAGACATGGGAGTGCATGGGTAGGCCTGCGCTGCAATGGTCTCCTATTCAATTGCAAATGGCGAACCAGCAAAAGATCCTACCTATGGGAAGATTGCAGGGAATAATGGTAGATATCGAAGGTGCGAGTGCGCTTGCAGATTTCGAAGTGATAGAGATTGTTGATGACAACAATCCCTATCCCATGCTACTGGGAATAGATTGGGCCACTGACATGAATGGAGTGATAAATCTAAAGAAGCGCAAGATTATTTTTGAGAAAAAGTCACTGCGTGTAGTGGTACCTTTAGACCCTACGGAAGGATCGCGCTACACAGAGCCGGTGCACGACTACGATAGCAACAACGATCTAGACTGTATTTACAAGATAACCGCATGGGAGTAGGACTAGGTGAATCCAATAACGGATGACAAATTCTCGTGGGAGCGCAAAAGCTCTTGCACCTCAGATTCGAAAAAGGAAATAGAACGATGGTAGAACCGGTTACACGAGGTAACCACACTCAACTGTAACATGATGATAAGGTCGCTACGCTGCGTGGCAACAGAGGTAAGAGATCTGCCTATGTATGACGGGTTGAGCGAGGTGGATGATTTCCTGAACAAATTTGAAAAAGAAGTGCCGAAACAACAGCGGTTCAATGCTCTGAAATGGGTACTGCGCGCTACGCCCGCAAGGTGGTGGGGTACACACCAACAAAATTTTGAGTACTGGCGCGAATGCAAAAGGATGATGTGCATGCGGTTTGGGATGCCTCAGATGCGGCTAACAGACAAATATGATGGACGGGATGATCCACGTGCACACCTCGCGAAATGGACCAAGGTCTACGAGGAAGAGCCACAACCTGAGTGGGTGCATCTGTTTTGTCATACCCTGGATATCATACCCATGAATTGGTATACTGAGACGGAGCTCCACCATGGCACAAGCGAATGGGATATCTTGCATGAAGGATTCCTATTAACCTTCACGTTTGAGGATCATTGGTGGGATACTGTTGATGATGCACTGCAAGCAGTAAAAGCAGCTATCTTCAAGATACCCCAAGAGCTGATGGAAATGCTTCAGCCGAAATGGGCGACCCAGCTGAGCTGCGCGCTGGAATGTTACAATGTAAATATTGAGGAAGATGATGAGGATCCACGAAAAATTAACATTCCAGAAACTGAAGGCTATCGCGAGGTTCAAGGACCATTGATTGAATATCCTGACATCACCGCGCCGCTAAAAACGAAGTAGGTAAACATTGGGACGGAGGCTGAATCGAAGTATGCAACACTCGGTGACTATTAGGAAGATGCCACAGTGGATAAGGTCGCTGAGTTACTTCGCGAGTACCAAGACTTATTCTCGACCAAGATTACAGACTTAAAGGGGATCGTTTGCGATTTAGGGATGATGAAGATCACCCTAAAGCCCGACGTGAAGCCGGTTAAGCAAAGGCCTTACCACCTGAATCCGAAGTACAAGGAAAAGGTCCGTGTAGAACTAGACAAAATGCTCGTAGCTGAAATTATTGAGCCGGTGGAAGAATCCGACTGGGTGAGCCCTATGGTAGTGCAGGAGAAAAAGTAGAAGGGAGAGATAAGAATATGTGTGGACCTCAGGAAGTTGAATGATGCCTATGTACACGACCCATTCCTGACCCCGTTCACAGATGAAGTATTAGAAAATTTTGGTGGGCAAGAAGCATATTCTTTCACCGATGGGTTCTCAAGGTACCACCAAATCAAAATCGCGTTCGAAGACAAGAGCAAGGAAACCTTCGCTACTAAATGGGGGTGCTTTCAATACACTGTCATGTCGTTTGGGTTAAAAAACACGCCAACCATCTTTTCAAGCATAGTTGTTGCCGCCTTCAAAGAATATATCCACAAATTCCTAGAGGTCTATCTAGATGATTGGACTGTCTTTGGATTGGTTAAGCACCACGTAGCAAGCTTACGCTTGATGCTGGATACTTGCTGATGACACCAGATTGTGCTGAACCTTAAGAAGTGTACATTCCTTGTTCCCTTTGGGAACCTACTGGGACATGTGGTTTGCAAACAGACACTAATGGTAGACCCTACGAAGATTGCAGTGATTCTGAATTTGGAAGCACTGCGAAGTGTTAAACAGTTGCGTGCTACCTTGGGACACACATGATACTACAGGAAGTTCATCAAAAGCTATGCCCAAATCACCGTGCTGATGGAGAAACTATTGAAAAAGGATGTCACATTTTGCTGGAATGATGATTTCATGAAGAACCTAGATGTCCTAAAGGGGAAATTGGCCTCCGCTCCAATCTTGGTCTTCCCAAAATGGGATGTGGAGTTTCATGTCCATGTTGATGCATCATGTATCGCACTGGGAGCGGTGCTCACACAAGAGGGCGGAGAGGGCTTGGATCACCCTATCGCATTTGCAAGTCGTAGAATGTCCAAAGCCGAAAAGAACTATGCCAAAACCGAGCACGAGGGATTGGCTTTGGTGTACACGTTCCAAAAATACCGGCACTATTTGCTAAGAGGACATTTCAAGATGTACACAGACCATTCCGCGCTAAAGTACTTGGTCAATAAGCCTGTGTTGGGGGGGCGCATATGTAGGTGGCTCTTATTGTTCCAAGAATATGACTTTGAGGTCGTGGTAAAACCTGGACGCCTGAACACAGGACCGGATCACTTGTTGCATATTGAGACAGGCGAGGAACCTACTAGTTTGGAGGAAGGATTACCTGACGCACAACTCTTTGTTGTGCATGTCGCGGATGGACACTTCAAAGATATAATCCACTTTCTGACAACAGGGACTGCGTCGAAGGAATACTCCATCCAACAGAAGAAGGGATTGGTGGTGTGCACGGCGGATTTTTCTGTCATCGCGAGGCACCTATACAAAATGGGAACTGATGAGATTTTGCGAAGGTACGTACCTGAATTTGAATGAAGTCAAATCCTCGCGGAAGCACATGGGGGTGCTTCAGGAGGACACTATGTAGGATGAGCAACCGCATAAAATATTCTCCGCACAAGGTTGTGGTGGCCAACCCTTCATCAGGATTCAAAAGCACACTGTAAGGCCTGCGATATATGTCAAAGGACCGGAAAACCATCGCGGAGGGACGAGATGCCGTTGAATCCACAAATGACGCTATAGTCATTCGAGAAATGGGCAATTGAATTCGTAGGACCTATCAAACCCCAGGGAAAAAGGGGCGCGCGATACATCATCATTGTGACAGAGTACTTGAAGCACTTGGCAGAAGCACAACTGGTCAAAAACTGCACGGCCGCCACCACTGCGAAGTTTTTGTTTGAACACATGCTGACTCGATTTGGCTATCCGAAAATCTTAATGAGTGATCGCGGTACACATTTCCTGAACGAAACCATCAGCGCACTCACAAAAGAGTTCCAAGTGTATCATCATAAAAGCACATTGTATCACCCACAAGCCAATGGGACAGTAGAAGCATTCAACAAAATACTGGAGACTGCACTAACCAAAGTGTGCAACGCGCGGCGAAGCGATTGGGACGTGTGCGTACATGCAATACTATTGGCTTATAGGACAACGTGAAAAAATTGACGGGACAAATACCTTTCTGGTTAGTTTATGGCGTGGAAGTTGTCATGCCAATGGAATATAGTGTACCTAGTCTGCGCATAACAGCGCTCACAGGTATGACGAACTGTGAAGCTCTGGAAGAAAGGCTCGCGCAATTGGAAGAACTTGAGAAGGAACGGTTCTTGGCTGGTTTTCATCAGCAAGTACAAAAGCAACGTGAAAAGGCCTGGCATGATCGCCATATTAAGTTGCGCACCTTCAAGGTAAATGACTTAGTGCTACTATATGACAGTAAGTTTAAAAAATTTCTGGGAAAGTTCAGAATGCATTGGCTGGGACCATACATGGTTAAGGAGGTCACAGACGGAGGCGCGGTCCAGCTAGTCAAACTAAATGGAGAACCCTTCCCAAGCAAAGTGAATGGTAGTCACTTGAAGCCCTACACGGGTGGGCCGACTATCTGACTAGCTGGCAGAAGCACAGTCTTCACGCTCCAAGGATCTAGACAAAGGTGCGAGACTATAAACATATGCAGCAGATACCGGTACAGATTTATGGAACCAGTTCGGACACAAAGGTCTCGAGACAGCGTATGCAGCAGATCTAGCAAGCAGCAGCTCAGTGCGTTGCTGACCTATGCGCCGTTCGAGAACAGTTGGAGGGGCTTCGCGCGAAGATCGTCGTGCCGATAGAGTGACTCGAGGGCGAGTCACGATGTTTGTGTTGGGGGCCTGTTGGGCATGGAATCCCCCCAAGGCATTTTTTGGGGCTCAAAGCCCAAGTTTTGACCCAATCTTGTCATAAAGCTCCGCGAATTGCGGGCGCAGGGCGCGAAAGTATGATAGAGTCACAGGGTTGTCCACCCTAGTTTTGTAATGTAATGTCAGCCTACCCATGGTCCGCGGACCATGGGATTGTATAAATAGAGCGAGGCTCTAGAGGGATAAGAATAGAGAAGGATACAAGTCTAAGTGATTGAGTCGCAAGTGTAAAGTGTGTCTTTGGGTCGTAGAGTAGGAGAAGGCTCTGCAGCTGAGTGCGCAGAGGCCTAGTAGTCCAAAACTAAGTGCGCGAACCCCTGTAGCTAAGTGCGCAGGGCGGAGTCGAGTTTGTAACCGAGGAAGGAATTAATAAAGAGAAGTTTTATAATAATTCTGTGTACCTGTTCTTGGGTTAATGCATGTTTGATATAATTTGCAAATATATTGTTTATTTACTGTGCACACCTGTATGAATGGTTTATGTTGTTAAGTATAACTTAAAGCATGTAAGGAGGCTAAGATAATCAACTAAGATTGGAATACCAGTAAAGTCTTGGGTAATAACATAGAATCGCAGCGTTTAGCCTCTGAGTAGGGCTGCGTGAGGGCAGTATATCATGCCGTGAGGTACCGGAAAGTGCACGTAGGGTCAAACCGTGGACCACTTGAACTCATTAGACATCTCTAGGGTGCAGAAACCTAGTTCTAGCACCCTCCCATACTAATTTGGGTGAGACCTCAGTCCACGCTCCGCGAACTGTTGCCGAAAGGGCCAGTAGTACTAGGATTTGTTTGGCTAAATTGACTTTGAACCTGGGTTAGGCCCCAACAAGCCAACACTGTGGTTGAGGATTAAGGTGGTTTGTCCTTTGGAAGCCCTGGTTGATTTTGTTTGGGTTTATTCCATGAGATCCCACATTCATGCTTGGAATATGGCACGAGGGTGATTGCATGAAAGAAAGGTTTGGTTCAACCCAATCTATGGTCGGGTGGTACGTGGAAGTCCCTAACTTGGTTGGATTTTGCATATGTTAATAAGAGTTATTTTCCTTTTGTGATCTATGAGCACTTGCACTGGTTATCATGTTGACATTATGGCTGATTTGAAATGGTTTCCATTATGTTTACGTGATGGTTATATGATGTATGCTTTTAACATGTTTTGATAAGTTACTGAATGGTTGATGAATACATGGGCTAACAAGTGCTTGTAGTAAATATGACCTACAAATATAATAAAATTATCTAATAAAATAAACCCAAGAGCCAATATAAGATATTTCTAGAATGAAAATTCTTCTTTATTAATATCAAAACCCTTGAGGTAGGGTAACACCATACAACTACTCCTTAAGGAAGGAGAACACTCCACAATCCATATGCTTTTCAATACACCAATCCTTTTCCTCTCTCAATAGAGAATATCTAGCCTCTATATAGGCTTCATACATACAATACCATGGGTAATAACCATGGGTCTCTCAATACCATACATCTAATACAATGGGCTTATCACATTATTCCTTAACTTCTTGTGGTCCCTTGTATAATGTGGGTTAACCACTTCATTAATTAATTATGGCCCATCACATTATTACATTATTCCCTTGGGTACCTCCCTTTGTACCCCATAATATCCCCCTAGGTATACTACAATGTTATTGCAGCTATCTTGAGAGGGCATTGAGCCTTCTTGACGATTCTCTAGTGAGCTTATTGAATTAGTGAAAAAATATGTATTTGTAACCTATAGGTACTATGTGCACAAAGTATTTGTATAAATGAGTAATTTGGACCTCCAACTTCACGGGGCCATAAATTTGGCATCTGATCTCCATTTGACTATCATAATACCTCGTTTCGAAGATCACCATGACGAGGCCGAGAAATAAAATTCAAATATTTTGGTACTTTTTTTATCTCTCTGTTTTCCCCAAAAAATTCCTTTCTACCCTCAAAACAACCTCGTAAGTTTAGAACCTGAAAAAATTGACAAAAATAGAAAGTTGTGTTAAATTTAAGGAAGCAAAACTAAAAGAAACAATGTTGGGTAAAGTTACGCTGATATCAATGTGTTCATGTGTCATTGGATGTTTGTAGTCAGTTTTGGACATGTGGACCCCATTTTCCGTAAGTGCACCTTGGAAATCAGGTTGCGCATAGTAACTCTCATCTCATGTTTATCTTAGTGAGCAGGCTAAAGTGGGTAAATATGGGGTGAGGCAGTTACACATTGTGACTGATTACATCATCTCACAGTTTAGATCTCAGACAAAACAAAGGTAACATGCTTAAGGGATCGTCGGGATGACTGTACTAAGGGGTGATGTGGAGATCGATTATGCATGCTCCAATGGGAAGTTATATTGACGCCATGTGGATGAGCTGAGTCATCTCGGAAATGGAAGCATGAAAGGAATGAAGGGCAAGGGCATTGCAAAGGATCGGGGTGACATGGAGTGGGAGTATGTGGATGGTGGAGGACTCACGACACAATAAGCTAGCATGATTATGAGCATACACAGGGCTTGCAAGTAGAAGAAAGGAGTTGATTTGTCTTGGTGTTGAGTTGTCGTGGCTCTTTCGAATGGATGTGCATTGGTAACTTCCAGGGAAGAGGGGACGGGATGACATGGACAATGGTGGATTGAAGAGCGCAGAAAATAAAGCTTTAAAATGAAAGCAGAGTGGGAAAAGGGGGCCCACTAAGCCACGTTGTAATGTTGCATCACCCTGTAAGGTGATCCCCAAAAGAATGGGCATGCAGAGCTTGTGAAAGCTTAGAGGAAGGCTTATCGGGATACTTGTCAAGTAAGGAAACAAAGCATGTGAGGGTTTTGAAATGAAGGTTTAATTAATGCTCATAAGCCCAAAATTTTAATTTATTTGAATTGCACTCAACTATGGTGGTTTTGGCCAATGGAATTATATTTTTTAATTATTTAATAATGCATGAAATAAAATGTAAGCTAAGTACATTAATAAAACATATAATCAAAAGGAATTTTATGAGTTTTTAAAGAAACATTAAGGAAAATTTAAGTCTAAAAATTTAAAGGGTACCCATTTTTTATGATAGTATAAATAAAAATGGGGGGCATATTCCATGCAAAGAGATTATTGTCCTGACCACTCAGATGCCCAGATATGATTCACACTTTGAGAAAATTATCTATCCTAGATACAATTTTCTAGAAAAGGCCAATTCGGTCTGGAAAAGACTCGGATTTCTATTGAATATTTGCAAAAATGAAATTCAACGAAAGCTTGGGGAATTACAGGAGTCCCATAATGCTAAGGGAAACTACCCATAACTCTATATTTCTAAAGGTAGTGTCCATGTCCTAAGAAACAAACCATCAAAGATACAAGATTATGTTTTGAAGAGATTAAAGGTACCAACAAATCTTATCTTCCATAGATTCTAAGCAAAAGAAAGGGAATTGATCCAAAGGCCAGATTGCACATGAAAGCTATAGACTATGCTTTGGTTAGTGAATGTCTATATATCACAACAATGTACAAGTGTGCATAAACCATAGAATCGTTAGACCCCTCTTTAACCAAGTAACTATCAACAATAGATGAATCTTCACTTATCATATGGCACATAGCTACCTTCTTATAAGGTGAGCTAGGATTCCTTCATTCAGTAGTAGGAAGACATACAAGTGATTAGGATTACTCAAGAGGACTAAAGGCCATTTTTGTAGCAACATGAGTTTCAAGCCATTAGGATGATTACAATTCTTAATTACAACTATATATAGAGAGAGAGAGAAAGAGAGAGAACGAGAGAGAGAGAGAGAAAGAGAGAGAGATAAACTCATGGAATTCATCACAATCTTCATAAACTAAGCGAACCTTAACTCTAACTGGAAATTTATCTAACACACAACACAATCATGGTTATTGTAGTGATTTACCTAGACACTTAAACATATAAGATAGCTGAGAACTTATGAGATAATAGGTTAGTCTTGAGTGATTTTCATACCACTAGTCATAAGCATATTAGACAACCTACAATTCACTAAGAAGGCAGTAACCACATAACCCAAGTAGCTCATTAGCACCATAGATATACAAGATAGCCAAGTATACTTATTCGTGTGTGTTAATTTGACTAACAATTGAAGGAGGGACTTCCACTCTCCACCCAACATTAGGCTAGCTACACTACAACCTTCCTTGTAGTTGACCACCCTTGAGCTAGATGCAGGGTTTGAGGAAATTCTTGCATGGGGGGATTTTCACACAAGTGGATTGGACACGTTCTCAAGAGATTGGAGTCCACTACTACAGTCATTCACCGGCTCAACAACGAGCACTTAGTGGTCCATTCATTGACTTTCACACAGGCCACCCAATATTAGATAAGGAATTCAATGATTATAAACACAACTAAACAAATTATCATCCACGGTCACAAAGTGCAGGCATTCTATTCAATGGAAAAAATCAGAAAATAGAGGAATACAAGTTAGCCAAGGTCGACCATTAAGAATCTCAAATCATTGAGCGCACTACTTCCCCCTCTCCTGCTATGTGTATATACCTATCATTCTTTGTGCATGTTCATGTATCATGAAGAGCTTGATTTGGCTCTTTAGTGCGTTGTCCTGACGATCTATGAGAGGGAGAGGGAAATGGGCATGACCCGCCCTTTCATCGCCCTATTCCAATCTCATTAAGATTGTCAGTGAAACTCTGCCAACTTCATTCAGTCCCAATCACATCACATTAAACCTATTAGACAAATGACTTCCCAACTATGCAAGCAATCTCGACATTTAATTCAGCTAGGTATAGGTCATGGCCTTTCAATCCAACTAGGTAAGCAAGTGGCTTCAATTATTAAAGCAAATATAGAAAAAATAGGTGAGAAAGCAAGCTTCCCTCAGACCAAGGACCCATAAGGTTGTCCTTCCTTCAACTATTTTAATTAATTAATTGTAATTAATAATTATCAAATATTTAATCATAGGTTCGACCATTCATGTTTGCCCCCCCCACTCTAGTATTGTAGTCATATTTATTATTACAAAGAACATGGGTAGAACAGGGGATGTTACAATGTCCATGATTTTTTCTCTTTTCTTTTTTAGAGAAGGAAAAAATATTGGTTTCATTTTAAATAAAAAAACAATTACACTGTTTAATATGATCCAGAGAAATAAACACTTCAACATAGTCTAAAAAGGGAGTGATAGTGAAGACACCACATTGTCATAAGAGCTTGGATGTCTACCTTTAGGCTTCCTTCAAAACATATATCTATGTATTAATCCATCTATTCCATAACAAAGGTCTACATCAACAATTCCAAGAAACAAAAAACTTGTACTTTGAAATGATAACTCTCAAAACATCAAGAACAACCTACCCAACAGTGAAAAAGTAGAGTACATGATGTGACAGTAGACAAACATAAAGGATCTTGCATTCCTCTGCTCCTCGTTATGAAGAACACTAAAGAATATATTTTCAGGCTAAGCAGATAGTACCCTTTTTAGTGTGTATTCGTCATAGAATTAAATTCCATGTGAACATGATTAATGACAAAGTGTTGGAACGATGGCCTCAACCGATCAAACCTCTACCTAGTTGGAAAGAAATGATTGGGCAAAAGAGGACGACCCAAGAATCACCAAGAATATGCATAGAGTCAATATGGAGCCTTTTTGCACAATATAAGAGACCCCATAAAGGAATCACTTCAACCTTGTTGTTCGTCTCTTCTCCATTGTTCCAATGAAATTAATATTGGTGAGTTTGTGAAATCATAATAACCACCCCGCACCTGCGACAACCACCCTGTGCAGCCCCATCGAAATAGCTAGTTGAAAACGTATGATTTGGAGAATCCGAAAAAGATCTGAGGCTTTACCCATCTGATTTTCTAATCATATTCGTTGTGTAAGGAAACTATGTTATCACAAATGTGAGCAATATTAAGAAGGCGATCCTCAAAATTAAGTTTATTCTTGCCAATCCATATACCCTAGGTTATAAAAAAGGGTAAAGTCTGATGTGTCGAGCAGTGAACCATCCACCATTTACAACATGCCTCCATAGTTGGAAAATCCCATTGAGCTTGCACATTTAAGGTGAGAAGAACTTGTACCCGTATGCCAATGGCACACGAGCATTGTAAGAATAGGTGCATCACATTTTCAGTGGCATCTTTACACAAATAACATCTACCTGACCCTTCATATCCTATCTTACACAGGTTTTCCCATGTGAGGATCTTGTTTTTCCAAACCAACCAACCAAAGATTTTGATCTTTGGAGGCATGTGCCACTTCCAAACATTCTAGAACTAGCTAATAGGATCAGGAACATGTAGAGTGAGAGAAATGTGTCTGTATACCTTCACAACCATAAGATGTCCCTGGCAAGAACATGTAGAGTGAGAGAAATGTGTTTGTATACCTTCACAACCACAAGATGTCCCTGGCAGAGGAATCCATTCCACCAAAGAGATTCATCTTCCTTGCAAAGTGTAATTCCCGCCAAATAAAGATATGCAATTTACTGCTTCCAACACTTAGAGTTATGACCAGACATGCCCATTGCTACTATATCCTTCCATATTGGGAACATCTGCAACGAATCATATGACTCACATCTCTGTGATAGAAAAAAGGAACCTTTGCCATGTATAAATTTGATAACAACGACTAACAATAGGTGTTCTCCCCTCATACCATGGATGGGATCAATCCCCACTAAAACACGAGATCCATTTCCAATCTCCCAATTAATATTTTCAAATAACCACATTTTTCGTCTTCAAGAAACTATTCCATATGTAAGATGCATTATGATTTGTGCATTGACCAGACCTAAAGTAGTCCATGAAAGCCCTACATTTCATATATTTCTATCTTAGAATATCCTTCCAGATGCCATTTCCAGTCATGGCATGCCAAAAACTCTTGTTAATAAATCCCACCCAAAAATCTTAAAATCTTTAATCCCCCACCCACAATATGCCTTTAACTTTATAATATCATCCAATCACGCCAAATGAAGTCTCCCCCCTCCCCTACCCCAGACCATATGAAAAATGTAATAATAGACTTGATCTTCTTAACAATGTGGATTGGCAGTGTGTTTAAGTGCATCCAATATACTGAAATATTCTAGAGTGTAGATTGAATGAGAACTAATGTGCCCCATAAGGACAACCATTTGTGAACCCAATACATCAACTTGCATTCAAATTTATTGATAAGCCATTGCCAATCCATGAGGCCATATTTGTTGGGCTTCAACTTGAAACCAAGATAGGTGAAACCTTCTTCAAGTGAAGAAGATTTGACCTCATAGATATTTGCAATTTTGGATATTATGTCTTGCTTGGAAGAAGTGTGTATGAGGAGGGACTTTAGGTTATTCATGAATAATCTAGATGCCACTCCAAAGTTGGAAATGATGAGGAAGAGTTGCTACCATTGAAATGTAGAAACCTGTCCAAACAAGAGCACGTCATCAACAAACATTAGATGAGTGGCAAAGACATTCTTGGTGATTTGTAACCCAACAAATCTGTCAATATCTTTGGCCTCATTAATTTTTCTACCTAGTCCATCAATTACCAATAAGAACAATAACGGGGATAAATAACACCCCTGTATGAGGCCCTTATAGGCCCTGAAAAATTTGAATGGAACTTTGTTTATCAAAATCACATAATTCACTGTGGAGATGTAGGCCATAATCCAATCTACTAACCAATAGACAACCCAATCTTGAACAATATCATGCGGAGGAAGTTCCGGTCAACACAATTATAAGCCTTGTGGAGATCCAACTTTAGAACAATTGCCTCCTTCTTAAGAGCTTTAATCGAGTGTATACACCCTTGAGCGATGGCCACTACAACATGGATCTGTCGATCATGAAGGAAGTTGAATTGTTCCCCAAAGATGTGAGCGGATAGTTTATCTTTCAAGCGGTTAGCAATAATTTTGGAGATCAATTTATATGTAATGTTACATAATAAGATGGGTCAGAAATCCATGTTTGAGTTTCTCTTGCACTTGTATTTTCTTTTGTTATTGTGCCTCAACGTCTATTACACCTACCTATACCAATACCTTAATGAAAATATACATGCTTTAACATAAGCCTAATACATTTATAGATAAAATGAATTTATACTAACACTCTCTTGTAAATTCATTTAAGTCCTTTATTATAGAGTAACAAATAAACACTACATAGTATATCATTAACTATCACAAATACTTCATTATAATAATATATCCAAATCAAAATTTGAGAAACATAACACCAATAAAAATAATGATTTTAATTTTATAATTAAATATCTCTGAAAAATGATTAAGTTTTCTCACCATTAGTGATAAACATTGACCATATCCTATCCTAATAGGATAACAAGATATGCCAGATATCAAACTCTAAAAATAATTCTAACTTGTATAAAAGTAAACCCACTACTGAATACTTGATAATTTGCCCTATAAAGTGGGAATCTATAATAATGAACACAACATTATTAGACAACAATCCCATGCAGGATGAGAATCTATAGTGGAGCAACATCAGTTGGCATATGCACATTAATGCATTTGACTCCCAGGCTCTAACTACCCTGATGTCCTTGTGGATATCTATTGTTGAGTAACACACATCACTGTTTGGTGGAGTACATGTTACGGTACTGATAATTGTTTAGATTTGGATGGATATTTTTTTTATGAGTAGCACACATCACTGTTTGGTGGAGTACATGTTAAGGTACTGATAATGGATTAGATTTGAATTTATTCTAAGGCCATAGCAAAATATAGCAAAATACTTAAGGTACTGATAATGGCTGATAATGGCTTAGGTTTGAATTCATTCTAAGGCCATAGCAAAATTGGTTGGCACATGTACTTCAATACAGGTCACCTCCAAAGACTAACCAATCAATATGCACTTCAATGGATGTCACCTCCTAACATCAATCAATCAATCAGTGGATATTTATTATGAGCAACAGAGTTACCTTTTGGTGGAGTACAATTGCTTTGAATTCATTATTAAACTTGTGTATGAACGTTTTACAGAGAAGTACAGTTTAACTAAAAGATATTTTGGTTTATTAATTATAGGGAATAGAGATTACTTTTTGGTTAAGCATATATTTAAGATTAATAGTTTGCTTTGAATTTATTATTCTTGACTTTACATTCGTTAATTTTAGTTCGACTACAAATCAAATTGTAATAATTAAAATTATTTTTTTAAATATTATATTTTATTTATTTTACATTCTATGGGCTCTGCTTTATTCTTTTTATCATGTAATTAGGGGAGGGATTCCTATTCTTGTGCAGGGACCAGTAGTTGATATAATACTGGTCCCACCAAACCACCAGTGATTAAGACTTGTGAAACCAAATTTTAAACAGAAATAAATAACATTATGTATAAATAAGTTTTAAATTATGTCCAAAAATCACCCATACATTGACTGGGCCCACAACTGTCCATAAATAGTATTTTACTACTTAATATTGCAAAACATATTGACCCAAGTAGAAAACAGCTAGAGCCATAAAGGCTTCCAAACTGGTCTATTCCAGAAGTACAAAACAGCAGTCACTTCAACCCCCACTCATGAGAACTCCAACTTTGCATCCCAAATAAATATGCCTACCTGCACATAACAAAAGGAATGTATGTCAGCCATAACTGCTGTGTTGTTCAACAACTAAGCACCCTATGTTCAATAAATGACACCCAACCCAATAACAATTAAATCCAATTTGTTCAATAAATGACACCCAACCCAATAACAATTAAATCCACTTTGTTCAATAAATGACACCCAGACCCAATAACTGCAATAAATGACACCCAACTCATTCTATTTCTCATTAAAACAAATCAAAGCACATGGATCAACAAATAAACAATTCCCAACCATTAGATCACAGCAAATTAAATCCATACCACACATTCAAAATGAAGCCTTTGCAATCCATGTGCATCCATGTCCACCAATTAAAATCAAGTCCCCAAAACTATAAAACAAATCCACCCACTGTTGAAGTTGCATCTTATGCTTTCAAACTATTCAGCAAACTTGAAGACAACATCACAAAACAGTGGCCAATATATTCAAGTTAGTTATATCTTCTTACAGTTCTGTTTTCATTTATCAGATTTTTCTTACATTACAGTTCTGTTACAGTTCTGTTTTCATTGTTTTCATTTATCAGATTTCTTACATTACAGTTCTGTCCATTCATTTATCAGATTTCTTACATTACAGTTCTGTCCATAGGGTGGTGACAGTTAACCTATACAGTTACAATTAACCTTTTTTATACAGAGTTTATGTATGTGTTCTAGCTTATACAGTTAACCTATTGAATACAATGGGAAACTTCTAAACATCTAAACATCGTTTCTCCTAGTTTCTTCAATGGGAAACTTCTAAACATCGTTTCTCGTCCTGTTGTCGTTCCCGATAACCCTTTATACACGGTAGGGTCTCCGCAACGAAAGCCCCGCTGTGTCCATGTTGATTGGACCAACTTAACAAAAGCAATATGAAACAATACACTGTACAGTAAGCGCAACGAAAGCCCCGCTGTGTCCATGTTGATTGGACCAACTTAACAAAAGCAATATGAAACAATACACTGTACAGTAAGCTCAACTTTCAGACTTCTAAAATAGATCATTTTTTCTAGGATTACAAACAAATTAGTGCAGTAAGCTATCAAACATATTGCTCAGAAAGACAGCAAATCAAATAAGAGGACAAGATGCTATTAGATTTTAAGTCTGCTTAATAAAACAGGTGTTTTTAAGTTTAAAAATACTTGGGCTACATTAGTAATCCAGCTCGCTATTAAGCCATAGCTGCAAAACTCAAAACTTTAAAGGTGCCAATTTCAGAAATACTAGTTTAAGTTCTCCTGGCGTAAGAATTATTATTTCACACTTGGTCATGTTATGAATATATATTAGAATTGCAAAGATTTTGGAACTGCAACAAAAGTGGTATACCAGAAAAAAACAGATACTGAAGAAACCCCGTGAACTTACATAATTATGAGAGAAAATTTCACAAATATATCAAAATATAATGAAAAGTGAGACCTCTCAGCCGAATTTTAAGTTCAGTTACATTTTACAATGGTCGCGCTTAAGTGGTATACCAGGAAAAATAGATACTGAAGAAACCCGTGAACTTACATGATTATGAGAGAAAATTTCACAAATATATCAAAATATAATGAAAAGTGAGACCTCTCAGCCGAATTTTAAGTTCAGTCACATTTTACAAAGGTCGCGCTTATTTTTGCTCATGCAACAAGCACATGGAACAAACTAAATAGGATTTTAGTGAACTATCGATGAAGTAATATGAGGAGATGCAAGCCATTTGTTTCAAAAAGCCTAAGGACAAATTAATTGAAAGAAGAGACAGAGTAACTGTAAAGGAAACAATCAAAACAGGGCACTGAATCCAAATTTCCAGTAAGCATGGTAAACACCAATAAAATACTAAGCACTGAAGCAATAATTTCAACTCTTTTGAAATTATGTAAAGATAGAGAAAAAGACTCATTTAGACATTACATGAAAAACTAAAATCAAACTCACAAATTCCATATCAGTCAAGTGGGAAGCATTTCTAAGTTTTTGTAACCAGATATGCGAAGCAGAGGAAGACATGTCCCAATAATGTAAATAAAAGCACAAGTTTACCTCCATCGTAAAAATCTTGTTTTGACACCACAGATGAGAAAACATCTTATCTACCTAAATTTTTGTAGTCAAATATGCTAAGCAGAGAAAGAAAGTCCCAATAATGTAAATAAAAGCACAAGTTCACCACCATGGTAAAAACTTGTTCTGACATCACAGATGAGAAAAAATCTTAATCTCAAGATCTACCTAGTGTTGTAAGTTACAAATGGTATGAATTCTTTCAAAATGGTATTCATGTGTGTAAGTCTTTTGTTAGCCTTGAAAATTTAAGAATGCTATCTATTTATGTTTAATTTTATTTTAAAACTGTAATAATTTGTTGACCTTATTTGTTGACCTTATTTGTTGCTTACCTTACAGGAATTGAAGGTTAGCTTACAGGAATTATTCGATCATCAGCTTCATAGGGATAATTTTTGCAGAAGTAATAAAGCATAATTTAACATATATTCTAATGTCTAAATGCATGCAATAATTTTATAGGTTGTTGCATCTATGGCAAAAGGAAGTTACTCTGCTCGTACAAGGAGAAGTGGCAGGAGAGTGACAAGGGGTGCGCAGCTGCGATGCACATCGTCCGATGATGACAGGCCAGCTGATGTCGATGCCAGCAATGCACCAGGGAACATTGTTGAAGATGACCATGTGACAGCTGCTGATGTTAACACACCATCAGCCACAGAACCACCATCAACAACAGTCCAAGGGGCAAGCTCAACTAAAAAAATCAGTGCTATAAGAGGATGGACAAAAGAACAAATGTTAGTTGCAATTGACGACATAGAGTTTAATGGATACTCAGTTCGGGCATCTACAAAAAAACATGGTATTCCTCCCTCATCAATACATTATTGGATAAATGGACTGACTCATACAAAACGTAGAGGGCCTCTTACAGTTATGACTGAGGATGAGGAGGCCGAGGTGGTTGAGTGGTGTAAAGAGATGGCCCAACTGGGACATGGGCTAGAGTTGATACAACTCAAATCAACAGTTGCTCAAATCTGTCAAGGGAGGCCAAACCCATTCAAAGATGGGTTTCCTGGTAAATCATGGTGGTTTGGGTTTAAAAAAAGGCATCCAGAACTTGTATTGCGTACTGCTGAGGGCCTTGACAGAGACAGAGCATTAAATTTGCGCCCTGCAGTTGTGCAAAAATTCTATGACACACTTTCTAGTGCTTATGATAAACATTCTTATGGAGCAGACCATATATGGAACTGTGATGAAACAGGTTTACAGGCAGGGAGGAATTGTGGCATGCGGGTAATTGCCAAGAGAGGGAGCCGAAATGTGCCAAAGATTTTGCCCAAGAGCAGGGAGTGGATAACTATTTTATGTTGTGTTAATGCAATTGGTACTTCAATCCCAGGATTTTATCTATTCAAAGGTAAAAATCAACTGAAAAACTATATACAGAACTGCGAACCAGGTGCATGCATGGCTGCACATCCCCATGCATGGATGACTAAAGAACTGTTTCTAAGTTGGCTTTTTCACTTTGCTGCATCGGTACCAGGTGACGTCTCGCTTAATAACAGACACCTTTTGATATTAGATGGCCATGGGAGCCACATGGCTGTACAAACAATTGAGGAAGCAAACAATTTAGGCATCGACCTATTGACATTGCCAGCTCATACCACTCATAGACTGCAACCCCTTGATGTTAGTGTGTTTGGCCCTTTCAAGAACTATTTCAGGTCGGAGCGTGCTGCATGGATGGCAAAGAATCCAGGGGTTCAGGTGAAAAGGTTTGAGCTAGCAGAGCTTGCAAGTAAAGCTTTTAAAAGGGCTTTGACACCATCAAATATCAAGGCTGGCTTTAGGAGGACAGGAATCTGGCCACTGAACTATGATGCTCTCATGCATGATACTGGTTGTAGCCAAGCGTTTCATGTGGATGGTCAGGAAGAAGGGAATGCCCAAACAGGTGTTGAAGTGCAAGAAGTAGATGACCAAGATGATGTTGTTGCAGCTGGTAATATGATTTCCTTGTCTCAAGGACACTTATATGCTGAAGATGATGAAACTGTATGTGAAACACAATATAACAATGAACAAATTCGCAGTAACATGGAGATTGTTCCACCAACTCAAGAACATGAAATTCCTGTTGCTGATATTGTTAATGTTATTGCTGAACATGCAGTTGACAATGACCAATTGACATTGCCAAGCCAAGTAACCCCACCTTCATGGCTAGCAGAAGCAATGATCAATATGAATGCACATAGTGTCTCAGCAACCAATGAAGAAAGCATGAACATGCCCTCACAACCAGCAGAATTGAACAGTGAAATTGTTCATTTTTTTGTGGACAATATATCAATGGAAGAAGATGAAGGACATAATGAGGCATCAAATGAAGATAATGATATAGTTCAATCAGTTCCAACAGAAACTGGAAGGGAAGTACCAAGCAATGACATGCAGGTGGGAGGGGTGGAGAAGACACTTGGACAATTCCTAAAGCTACCAGTACAGAGAGTATCAATGAAAAAAAAGCAAGGTGCACCAGGTAGTCTTCGTCTGGGCCGAAGCTCACAGTTACTCACCTCAGAGGACTATATAAACCTGTTAGTTGAGTCTGAAAAAAAGAAATTTGAAATGCAAGAATTAAAACAGAAAAAGAAGGATCTAGTCAAGGAGAAGAAGGCAGCAAGGATTGTTGCAGCACAACATCGAGCAGATGAAAAGATTGAAAGAGATAAAGCAAGGCAAATTAAGGACCAACAAAAGCAAATGGCAAGACAGGAAAAGGAAAAACGAAAGGCATAACAAATGCTTGAAAAGGAACAAGGGATGATCAATATGGTTGACAATGATACAAGAATAGCTAATGAAACCAGAATTATTTCAAACTCATTGGACTCCATTGCAGATAATACACCATTATTCCAAGATCTCATAAACATTCAAGTGCCTCACTATACTACTAAGGGTTTACCCACTTGCCTTATTCCTACCAGAGTTGGTGCCAATTCTATGTATGCTCATTACACACCTCCACTTAATGCAGGGACCAGTAGTGCAAATGTGAGGTATGGGTACTCAGTACCTCCATGGTTGGAAGCTGCAAATTGGAGTCAATCATATGGCAGCAATCAACCATTTCCTAATCAACCCTTGACAGGTAGGCCAACCTACTTGGCTCAAGAAGGTAACTCGGGGAGTTTTGGCACTCAAGATTCTCAGGGCCATAAAGAATAGGGGTGTCATATGTTTTTGTTTGTAACCACATTATGATGTGGATTTTGGATGGATTGTGTCTTTTTCTTGTCACAAAAACATTCTGGCTTACAACCTAGGTTGTTTTATTGCTTTGAAACACTAACAACATTATGGTGCTATGCATTCACTACATTGAAAAGCCAACAGCAGCTTGGTTGGTTGTAAAGTAGTTTTATTTGCGAGTTAAGCACAAATGATATCAGTCCACAAAAGACACTACAATGATAACTTAGATACTTATTTCCCTTTTGAAATTGTTATGTCAATTCATATTATGTCTTGGGGCATCTTTTTCCACTGCAAAGATGAACTATATTTCACAAAATAAATCACTTAATACTTCACCATTAGCTTCAAAATGATGCTCCCAACACTGATAAGTGATTTCTTATGGATATTAAACCTTAGCAAATTGATTTCTTCTTACTAAAACAAGTACACCAGATCTCGAAAAGCATATTTCAGATATCAGAAAACATATACCAGACCTTAGATAAACACTTGGAAAGTCACCAACAGAAAAACATATGACTTTATTAGTCTCTTATGGTCAATGTGCAGTGGTCTTGGGCTTATTATTATTGTCTTATGGTATTTATGCAGTCACCGTAGCAATATGCTTTAGATCTAATTATTCATTGCAGTCAACAAGTATCATAGAAAGCAGGCCACTGTAAGCAGTTTTTCAACTTTGAAAGAATAACCTAGATCTAAGTAAGCTTACCTACAAGCACATACTTCTGTAAAATATCCCAACTCTCAAACACATCCATCTTCTATTGAATACAGAAAGAAGTTAATACACAACAATAGCTCAAAACCAAAACTGAACTAAACTTAAAGCCTACACAACATATGTACTCCACAAAGATCATAAAGAGTTACAATTGGAACTACTGGACTCTTTGAAGTCATTTTCTTCATTTTTGAAGTAATTATTATTTAAATTTGTTGAAGAAAACCTGAAACACTGAGATAATAAGACACAGAGCTGCAAATAAATTCTCAACCATAAATAAGTAAATAAATCCAACAAATCTGATTTTAATATAATCAAATATGTAGTCATATATAGTTCTAAAATAATTGAGCTAAGTATTTTTCCAAGGAAACGAACAAAATGCATGTGATAGACAAAATTGAATGGCATAGGCAAACATGGGAGATAGTCTTTAGGAACCTAACCCAAACTACTGCAAGCACTATATCGGTATTCATCAGATTAGTCCCATGGAAGTGAGAAGCTAACACAATGCTTGAATAAGAGTACTCATTCTAATCAATTCAATGGGAATCAGAGCCATATGTGTGAAATAGTTATAGGTATAAATGTATTACAGCTTCTACTAATATGGAGTTTAAGCTTAGTCAATTATATATGGTACATCAATTGATCCCGTGTAAGTGATTAGACTATACGCTTCATATTCCATATCCTTACATTGAGCTTATATCAGTAATATGTAAGAGTTATGATATCACTGTAATCAAGCTATACTAATACAGGAACAAGAGCTTATCGTAATTAAGGCATGTAGATTATGTGAACACTGTCCATAAGGTTATGCATTGTGATTACTAGTAACCAATACAGAGAAACAAGCTATCATAATATATGAATAATACGTAAGCTGCTTACACCATAGGCTCTAGTATCCTTCAAGAAGCAAACCAACATTCCGAAGAAGGACAGAGACAATCTGAAGATGGTCTGAGACATTAGCTTAGAAGGACTGAGGAAGCTAGATCTTTGGAATGAAACACTAGACCTTGAATCCTTACAATACCTGCTTAGGAAGGAATCCGCATACCTTCTTATCTGTATAACTCCCTTCAAACCCTCAGAACAAGACTAGACGCAGTAGAACCCTAGAAACAGCTTAGCCACCTTAAGACAGTCTGACAAACTTCCTACAAGCAAACAACCTTACATCTCATAGAAGGATTTAGAACACCACCGGCTTAGGAGTCTTACAATTCATGAAGTATGCCTAAATTATATGGAATGGTACAGAAGCTCGAAAGGCAGTTGAAACATTCTCTGTTCATGCTCCAATATTGAAAGGCAACCTATAATATGGCAGGGACCTGAAGCCTCACAATCTCCTGGTGGATAAGCAAAGAGGTGTAGTAAAAATAGCATATCTTGGCCTCGGAAGAGCATTTACAATTCCTATTAAGAAATATACACATGAGAATCCAAAACCCTAAACCCTTCAACAAAGCAGCTAATAAACATTAGCTTAGAAGGACTGAGGAAGCTAGATCTTTGGAATGAAACACTAGACCTTGAATCCTTACAATACCTGCTTAGGAAGGAATCCGCATACCATCTTATCTGTATAACTCCCTTCAAACCCTCAGAACAAGACTAGACGCAGTAGAACCCTAGAAACAGCTTAGCCACCTTAAGACAGTCTGACAAACTTCCTACAAGCAAACAACTTAGAACACCACCGGCTTAGGAGTCTTACAATTCATGAAGTATGCCTAAATTATATGGAATGGTACAGAAGCTCGAAAGGCAGTTGAAACATTCTCTGTTCATGCTCCAATATTGAAAGGCAGCCTATAATATGGCAGGGACCTGAAGCCTCACAATCTCCTGGTGGATACGCGAAGAGGTGTAGTAAAAATAGCATATCTTGGCCTCAGAAGAGCATTTACAATTCCTATTAAGAAATATACACATGAGAATCCAAAACCCTAAACCCTTCAACAAAGCAGCTAATAAATTATACCTTCAACAAAACCAGAGGGCTACCATTATATCAGAAAAAAGCACAAGACCTTAACACCGAAAAGCTACAACATCATTTCCGTATGTTCCGAGTCTCACACTAGCTGCAAGCTTTGGAGATGGCAACCAAAACCAAGCTGCCATTAGAATCCAAAACCCTAAACCCTTCAACAAAGCAGCTAATAAATTATACATTCAACAAAACTAGAGGGCTACCATTATATCAGAAAAAAGCACAAGACCTTAACACCGAAAAAAGCACAAGACCTTAACACCGAAAAGCTACAACAAAACTTCCAATAAGCGAGGTGAGGTGTTGAGAAACACACGGTGAGAGGTGTTGAAAAACACTTCAGAAAATGGCTGGTAGGATAAAAATCCTACCGGATAGAAGCCATCAGTCCAGAGCTCGCCACACATTCGGCGGACCTTCTCCAGTGCTCGCCGGACCTGCCACACCTGCAACAATTGGAAAAAATTAACAAATGAGCAAATGCAGAAGAAAAAAACCCAAAAAACCACACAAATACCACCGAAATTTGCAGTTACCTGTAAATTGGTACTGGCTCCTCCCCAAACAGCAAATAGCACGAATTAAACAACCACCCAGGAAACCCTAAACCACCGACGGTCCAGACTAAACAACAATTGGCGGGAAAATAGTGCGAATTAAACAACCACCCAGGAAACCCTAAACCACCGGCGGTCCAGGCTGAACAGCAATTGGCGGACATGAGCTCAACAATGGCGGACATCATGCACAGGTAATGGAGCCCTCCTGCGCCATCATCGGCGGAGGGCTTCGAACAACCACCGGACCCGAACAGAAAACCCACAGTCGGAGCATACATCGCGCGGTAAAGGCGGAAATGAGCCCCTCCATGGTCGTTAAATAAAGTGTAAACCCTTGACACGTTCCTTAACAGGTGGCGGATTGAGTTGGCGTGGTGTCGTACGAGGCCACGTGCCTGCAACGTGCTTGTCCGCCAGGTGGAGGGGAGGGCGCACAGGTAATGGCGTCCCTCCCCTATTATTCTTTATTTATGCTCTTCGGAGCTTGAGCGTGTTGGACTGCTGTACCTCTGGTTCACTGTATATGTATACAGTGACTACTAACTCACTTGTTAGTACTGCACATGTGTGCAGTTAGTACAATTGTGTTGGTCAGTATTTGAAGTAAAATTATATTATATAGATATGATAACATTCATACAACAAATAGATTGTTTTATCTTAAATAAATAAAGAAATGAAATATATATATTTTTTAGTTAGTTATGAGATATTTTAAATATAATATATTTTTATTGTATTAATTTAAATAGAATTTATGTAAATTATTATTTATTATTATTATTTTATTTGTAATTTTGTATATTTTTTAATAATTTATATTTTTATTTAAAGGTGTTGTGAATTGTTATTTTTATAGCTTAAAGTTGTACGCAAAAGGAGACAAGTATTCCCATGACACGTTTAAAAATATCAAATTATTAGTGAAATATTACATTCTTAATGTATGGTGAACTTTAACTATTATTTGTTATTAATCTTAAATGCATTTTCACCCATTATTATTTATTATTTTTTTTTTTTTGTAAGCTTTGGTAGGACTCTCCTATTTTCATGTCCATTACATACCCCACTACGGGGGAAGGGTAGCCCAAGATTTGAACCCAAGACTTCCGGTTCAGTGAGACTTCATTTTCACGGCCACTACCACTTGAGCTACCCCATGTGGACCACCCATTATTATTTATTATTAATCTTAAATGCATTTTCAAAATTTTAATCATTTATGAACTGTGTAGATATCTTTGATCTCATTATTATATATAGTGTTATTTTATTTTATTTTATTTTTAATTTATTTTATTTTATTTTATTAATATTTTATTAATTTAATAAAATATTATATATAAGTTATATATATAGTGTTTCGAAATGAATCTATATTTAATAAAATAAAATATTTTATTATTTTATTTTATTTTATTAATATTTTATTAGTTTAATAAAATATTATATATATGTTATATACAGTTGAATTAAGAATTTTTGTTAATTATGAAAGCTAAAGCATAATAATTATGGTTAAAAATATAGATTATTGGCTAGTTCATTTTTAATTATTATTATTATTTTTTATAGAGTTTTTTTATTGAGTTAAAAGGTTTATATATAATTTGATTTAGTCAAAATGTTAAAGTAGGTACATTATGTTACAACATCACTACCATACCAAACACTTGTCCATTTTTTATTTGAAGGAAAAGCCACTTAAATTTTCAATTTGTTTTATTCAAATAAAATAGGGAGGAAATAAGGAAAAAGATTAGGTTACCACCCTAGCTACAAAATTATAGCAAAGCATGTCATGGCACCTAACTTATAACGAATGCCACCTAACTTATAACAAATGAACAGTGTAATAATTTATTTTACTTTAATCAAAAGTTTAATTCTTTTGCATTTTAAATTTACATATAAATAAAATTAATTAAATTACAATTACAATTACAATTAACTAATATATAATCAATCAATATATCAAATTAAAGTAAAATAATAAAATTATTTTTCATTTCATAAATATATGATTGAAATTAAGCAATCCGAATTAAAATTAATAAATAGAATGTAAAACAATTCCATATTTTAATTTAGTTGTCTGGGTCTTGGATAGATGTTAAGTCACTCTGTGAATTCTCTGCCCTATTTGTGTGTTATTCTTGGACGTGACCATGATGTAGCCTCATTGTTACCAAACTCAAAATTTATTTATTTACTTTAAATTAGCTATATTTAAGCTAAGCCACACAAATTTTTTACAAAGAGAGGTAATCTAATTAATATATATATATATATATATATTTGTGTTTTTTTCAATGGATTATAATAATTTTAGGTGATTGTGATTTTTTTTGTTAGTTTTAAAAATAAAATATAATAATAATAATAATGTTTATCTTAATTTTAGTCTAAAATAAGTTTTTGGATATATAATAAAGCGTGTCAATTGTTTTGTTAAAGCACTTTGTGATATAAAAATTATGAATTTTATTTTGATGGTTTAGATGTATCTAAATCAATTAAATACCTTTAAATAAAAAATACTCAAACTATACACTAAAATACTAATTATCTCAACAATCATATAATCTAACCAACCAAAAAAAATCTAAAATAAATTTAATTTAACTATCTATATTATTTTCATAGGACCATATTTTAAACTTTTCACATCATAGCATTTATTTAAATTTAATTAAGTAAACTTAAACTTAATTGAATAATTGGTTAAATAGAGTAGTTTGTTGTAATCATTTCCCTAGATATATCATCAGTATGAAAGGTTTAATTCTTAAAAAACCTTTCAAATCAATCTCCTTTTACTCATCATATATATATATATATATATGATCATGTAAAATATTATATTTTTATATTATTTGAATTATATTTATAATATAATTAATTTAATATTCTTATAAAAAATATCGAAGTCATTTTTATTATGTAATTTTAATAATTAAGATTTACTATTATTAAATTTCCAAATTAATTTAAAACAAAATACGTTATGGGATTTGAAATGTTCGGGATTGAAATTGTTTCAAATTTAACTATGTATAATCGGAGATTTTCAAATATTGTATTATTACTTTTAAATGCTTATTATTTTGTTTTTTTATTAATTTTTTGTTCATTTATTTATAATTTAATATAAGGAAATTAATTATTATTATTATTTAAATTTATTTGTTTGTAAATTGATAGGTTGACATCTTATTATGAGTTTTTTAAGTAACTTCTTAATTTAATAGTTGTTATTTTTTTTAATTTTATTTTTTTTAGAAGTAAAAGGAAATAAGAAAGCCTATGATTTTTTTAAAAGCTTTTTGGAAAAAAAACCTATAAAAATTCAATATTAATCTTGATTTTATAAATGATTTGTGATCTAATAAATTTTATTAGAAAATTGTTAATTTTTAATTTTCTATTAAAATTTAAAACATAATATATAAACTCCATGTCAATATAAAAAAAATAATCCTTTCAAAGGTGGATGAGAAATTTTAATATTACTTTCATATAAATGAGATTAAATATAGTTTTTTTTTTTTTTTTGTAATTATTACTGTTTCTTTTTTTTGGGTTATTGTTTCTCTCTCTCTCTCTTTTTAATAATAGAAATATTAGGCTAAGTGTAAGTGGAAGTGGAAGAGAACTACAAGTGGTTTGAAGATTATGGATTTAGCTCCCTTGGATAAGTTCATTGCCAACATTTGGATAGGTTACTATATTTTTAATAAATTACCTAAAAACATATGTAACCTCCAAATCACCATTCTTATTGACACCCCATTATTTTATTTGTATGTCCAATATAAATTGCCCAAGTTGTTAAGAGATTGGGATTTATGGTTGTATCAAAGTTGGATTCGAGATTTGCTGATATTTTATGAATGATATCGGGCGCTAGGTATCCAAAAGATCTAGCTTCAAATTCTCAATTGGGCTTCCTCATCCATCAGTCTGCGCTTATATATGGAGTCAAGTATTACAACATTTGCTATTCTTAGAATTTAATTATTTTCAACTAGTGTCTATAGGCTATACTTTGACATAATTTAGGCACCATTTTAGAGATAATTTTTTTCCTTTTTTTTTTGAAGGATAATTTTAAAGGGGAGTTTTGTTATTTGGAATACAAATTGGTATTTTTTTCTTTTTTACCAAAGATAATTTTAAAGGAGAGTTTTGTTATTTGGAATACAAATTGGTTTTAGACAACTTAAACCTCTGAGGTTCACAACGAATAACTAATTTGTAAAATTTTTGAAAATTTATATATTTACCTAATTTAAAAAAAAAATCTTCATATTGAAGTAATTCCACATATTCTTTATTCACATGCCTTATTAAATTCAAATATATTTTATTTATCTTAGCCCAATTACATTTGATTATCTTATTACATTATATTTTGTTTATAGTTTACAATATAATATTTTTTTTTTAAGTGTGAATATATGAAGATTGTATGTGAAGATTTTTATTAAATTTAAATTTAATAATAAAATATTAAAATAATTTTTTAATTGTTGAAATTGTATAAGTTAAGTGGTTTGAGATTTTTAAATATATTGAATAGATTTATTTAAATAATAATGATTTTAATTCAAAATTAAAATATAAACTATTTAATAAACATTGTTACTATTTTTTTTAAATACTATTACTATTTTTTTAAATGATAGAGAATTAATAAATTTAGAATCTCAACAAAATTCATAAAGACTTTGATTTTTGCTCCATTTCTATTAATTACAACAGTGAGCACAAAACAAACTCACCTAGATTGCCATAATTTCAGTGTTAATGGATATATTATTTTTTCCCAAAAATTGGGTCAATGGATATATTAATTTAGTTGTTGGTAAAAAATTGATTCCCTAACTTAAACCTATCACTAAATAAAGTTATATAGTTTCATAACAGTTTCACCTTTCAACAATCCAAATTTCAATTTCCTTATATTTAAACTGAGCGGCAGGTACTAGCTACTAAGTAGCACTTGTTATATTTAATATAAATATTGATGGGATATTAATTTAAAATATTTTATTTCTTATTTTTTCTAATAGTGTGATCACTTTGAGAAAGAATGGTTTTTTGGACATGATTTTGATGAAATTTGATGGAAATTTTGGAAACCTAAATTATAATGGTTAAGTTTTAGAATGTTAGGTGGTTCAAAGATGTAACACCCTAGGAATATTTACTAAAGTTGTTGTTGTTACTTTTGATGTTTCTTTTACTGTGGGTTAAATTTCATGACTCTAGCTTAAAAAACTTGGAAAAAAATTGTGATAGAAAAATATACAATTTCTTAATGAGGATAATTGAATTCAAGAAGATTTTCTTTCTTTTAAAGAAAAGAACCACTAGACAGTTATGAAGGATCCCTCGGTGCGAGACCAAGGTATTCTTGAGATGGATTCTAAACCAGTGAACCCTAGGAGAACCCGGAAGGGTTAAGTTCTGGACTGAACCTAGGTGGTCTTGAGGTGCAGAACTATTTAAGTTGAAAGCTTAATCCCTATATTTTCTGGTTGAAGGAAAGTTGAAAGCTTAATCCCTATATTGTCAAGGTGCAGAACTATTTAAGTTGAAAGCTTAATCCCTATATTTTCTGGTTGAAGGAAAGTTGAAAGCTTAATCCCTATATTGTCTGGTTGGAGGAAGCTCGGGGGAGACTCCACGTAATAGCCAATCTCACGGTTGGGTGGAGAGACCATCCTAAAGAACATAACTATTTAAGTTGAAATTTGAGGTGCAGAACTATTTAAGTTGAAAGCTTAATCTCTATACTGTCTGGTTGGAGGAAGCTCGGGGGAGACTCCACGTAATAGCCAGTCTCACGGTTGACATATAAGTATAGTTTTTTTACAAGAGTCTCCTGACATATAAGTATAGTTTTTATGTATATTTTTCAATTTAATTCTAGGAATTGATATTAAACTACCGTGCTTAAAGAATTAATTGTTATTGATTGTTTGCCTGCGGGAAAAGCTTATGAAAGAATATATTGTTCTAAGTTCTCACTGTTTGATATTGTGATGAATGGTAAAATCTATGTTGAAATTTTGGAAAAGAAAACTTACAGAAATGTGTTGTATTAAGATAAAGATTATAGGAAAGAAAGATAGCTTCACACAAGAAAAGTTGCATTCAACTAAATGTTGTTCAAACTGTATTGAAATCTACTAGAAAGTGAAGGTAAACTTACAGAAATGTGTTGTATTAAGATAAAGATTATAAGAAAGAAAGATAGCTTCACATAGGAAAAGTTGCATTTGACTAAACGTTGTTCAAACTGTATGGAAACCTACTAGAAAGTGAAGGTTCTTCTGTCAGAATATAGGAAAGAAGAATTGAGTCAATAAGACTTTAGTATTGGAGAAAGAAAGAAGAGTTTTACCTTGTAAAGAGGAGGCTTCTATCGATAAAGACAGAAAAACAATTTAACTCATTTGATACCTGTTATTGAAAGAGATAACTTAGAGACCCGATAGGGATACCTGGGTATGGTAACGGAGATAATAAAGCATGTAATCTGGAAAGGTGAAGAGAAAATCATGATTGGAAATCACAAACAAACATTTTAATTACTTCAGCAACCTTTAATAAAATGCATGACTCCTTTTGGGTTGAAGAGGAATAGTGACCATCAAATCATGCATTTATAAATACTTCCAATCAAAACAGAAATGAAAGAAAAGATTGTATAAAACCCATTATATATTCCTTTGTTTTCCTCTACTAAATTCCTTTGTTTTCCTCTGCCTCTGAACAAGCAATACATTCATCCTTCAACCATAACGAAAAATCTAATTCAGGCTAATTCAGGGTGTGAAATAGACGAATGCCTTAATATCCAAAGAAACATACATGCTAAATGTCAATTTAAAAGAAAACCCTGTGAGGAGCACGACCAAACCAGTAGACTCGGTCTACACGAGTGCGGAGAGCATTGTCAAGAAAATTTTAAATAACATTAAAGGGACGGAAATGTAATTTCAGCCAGGGTAAACTACTACCAGAGGAACCAGTCCCAATTATCATAATCGAACCAGTAACGTAGAGGCAAAATAATCCCAATCACACAAGCACCCTAGGGTTTGTATCAAGCAAAACATGAGATAATAACATCTGAAGTCGGAATCGAACCCCCAAAAAATAAAAACGGTTTTGTGAGATGTGTTCGCAATTGCCTCTTCCAAAATTGACAACCAACAACAAAATTAATAGACCTAACTTGTTGCAACAAACGAATTTGTCAACAAAGGGTTTTATTTCAAAACTTATGTAATTTAGTAGCTTAAGGGTAGAGTTCTACGTGAGAGAATGTTTTAAACCATTACACCCCAGCTTTGAGTTTGTACATATAAAATCATTTCAAGAGAGAAAAATTCCGAAGAAGGGTCTGTAGCCGAGACTTTGGAAGACATATTCGCAGGAAATTTCCACTGAAATCTCGCACCGAGATTCGACTCCGACAAAAGGAATAGCAGACCTTTCGACACAACAATGTTGAAAGGAAATCCATGACTACTGAGGTTAATTGTGTGTAGCCATAGAAAAAAAAGAGAAACGTGGTCTCAAGCGGCAAGAAATCATGTGAATGGCATACTGCTGGGTAGGGTTCGGTTGCAGAGCCATGAAACCTTAGCCACTGAGAACCCAAATGTTGAAACAAACTCAAACCCCAAAGGGAATTGGTTACAGAATTAAAATCGAAATGATCCTAGCCATTGGATGACTTCATAGGGAGAGAATGTCATATTTGACTCCAGGTGTCTCCTCGGTTAAGGCATCCAAAGAGGTAGAGCGGTGCCATTAAGTTGTTATTAATATATGGTTAATAAGACCAGGGAAAATGTTAAGAACCCCCCTAAATTTATAAATATAATAAATGGGTGAATCTCCATGGTATATAGGAAAAATGGAAGGCGATTTTATCAATAATATAATATGTATATATAATTTTTTGGCGAATCTCTCACTAGGAATGGCGAATATTTTACTCAATTATAAAATTTTGTAAGATCTTGGCGAGTCTTTCAATAAATAATAAAACTTTGTAAAGTCCTAGTGAATCTTACCATAGGCTACATGTTGGTTTAATTCCCCCATTTAAATAGGCTACATTCTAGGTGAATACCATGGGTCAATACCATGTGCCATTTTTATTTTTATTAATTCTAATATTAGGGTTAATAATGATTTTTTGCATGGTATTAATAACAATCTAGTCCATGGTATTTGTCCCATAGTATTTTGGCCATAGGTTTCACCTAAATATAACCCATTTTTTGAGTGTTCGTAAATATAAGGTGACTTATGGAGTAAATATAAAAAAATGTTTTATTTGTTTACCATACCTCTCGTTTATTTATATTTTTATTAATTTACCATACCTCTTTTACAAATATGGTATTTGGCCCATAGGATTCACTTAAATAAAACCTCTTTCTTGAGCCTTCATAAATAGAACGAGGGTTATGGACTAAATATAAAAAGAGGTTTTATTTATTTACGATACGTCTAGTTTATTTATATTTATATTTATTTACACCCTTAGATGTATATAAGGTGACTTGTGGAGTAAATATAAAAATTGTTTTATTTATTTACCATACCTCTCATTTATTTATATTTTTATTAATTTACCATACCTCTTTTATAAATATGGTATTTGGCCCATAGGATTCACTTAAATAAAACCTATTCTTGAAAATGGGCGAATGGATTCACTTAAATAAAACCTATTCTTGAAAATGGGCGAATGGAAGGTTGTAAGTCCTAATTTCAAGGGCTAAATTTACCTTTTTTACCCTCTTCCTTAAAATAAGGTGGGCTATTTGAGGTGATTGGTAAAAATGTACTATGATACAAAATATTAGCCCACTAAAAATTTAAAACCCCTTAATTTCGCCAAAGGGCGAACATTCGCCCCTAAAATTATCCTTGAATAAGACTGAGTCACCGTGGTACAATCCGCAACTAAACATCATAATAAAATACCATTGCAATAGTTACATAGATGTATGGAAATTCTTGTTCATCTTAAAGTTAATATTTGTCATTGAACATACACATATGTATAAAATGTTGGCCATTTTTATTCTTAATTCATAAATCATGTTAACATTTATATAATCAAAGGTGGTTTGTGCATATGTTTTCGTTTACCTAGCATATGTAAACAAAAATAAAAAAATTATGAGTTATTTCAAGAGTAGATTTGAGTGTGACAAGTGGTATCATAGCCCAAGTTCAACATTGTGGCTGAATAGGGCAACTAAAAAACTAAATATGTGGATGTACACAGAGAGAGTGAAAGAACAATGTGAAGAGGACTAGGACCACTAGCAGGACGTGAAGCATCTTATATGGGAACTAACCTTGAAATGTGGGTGCAGTTGGGAGAGGAGTCGCGACAAGCTAATGAAGCTTTACTAGAAACAATTCATCAATTATGTGACGAGATGACCAACCTAAGAGATGGCAATGAAATAATGAGGCAAGAGCAAGAAATAATTTTGAAGAGCTTGTCAGACCAACAAAACTAACGAGAGCCCAACCTAAGTGCTGAATGGAAGTAGGACTGGAGGTTTTCATTAGAGGGAGGACCATGAGGAATCGATAGGAGGTCGAAATGACAAGGAGGGAAAGTCTGATAATGTTTCTGGTGATAGAGGAACAAAGAGACAGAAAGTGGAACTCCAAGGTGAATTCAAGAAAATCAAACCTCCACTATTTGATGGAGAATCTGAGGAAGCAGCAGAGGCCTGGTTGATCAACATGAACAAATATTTTCAGATCTATGAATATGATAACAATTTAAAAGCATGATTAGAAATATATCAGTTGCAAGGCAAGGCCACCCTCTGGTGGGAGGAAACCAAGACTGTTCAGAAAATTGAAGAACAAGAAGTCACCTGGGATGATTTTCAAAAACATTTCAAAGACAAGTATCTGATTGAGTGGTTTTATGATGAAAAGGCAAAAGAGTTTCATGACATGAGACTGGGTCCATTGACTATGGACGAGTTCGTGACTAAATTTACTTCATTATTGTGATATGTTCCATACCTACGAGAGGAGAAGGCGAAAGTGCAACACTTTGTCAATAGTTTACCTTCCTTTATGAAAGAGAAGCTGGAGTTTGATAATCCAAAAACCATGGATGAAGTTGTGCGGAAGGCCCGGATCTGTTACCAACAAATGAAATAGAGAGGGGACAGGAGTAAGAGTGGATCGACCAAAAAGGGAGCAAAGAATTTTATGAATAGCAGAAATGTGAAAACTATGGTTGGGAAAAGCATGTACCGAAGACAACCCAATAAATTTCCAGGAAGGAACCAACCAAAAAATGGAGTACAGAATGAGAGCAGACAGACAAAATTAGCAAGCAAATCGGAAGTCAACCAACAACAGAAACCCCCTTTGCAATGTTGGGGTTGCGGAGAGCCTCACTATTACAAGAACTGTCCCCACCATGAACGAGGAGAACAAGTCGCCAACCTACAAGAAGCTTCTACCATTGGTGACGTGGCAAGAAGTATGCCCAGAATCAATGCAACCTTGGATGATAATCTAGCTAAGTATTAACCAACGATGATAGAATGTGAAGGTAAAGTTGCTAAGCAATATGTCTCTATTTTGATTGACCCAGGTGCAAGTTTGAGCTATGTCAGCCCAAAACTTGTAGAGCTATGTCATTTACCCATGATTAAATTTTGAAACCCTTGGCTGGTACAATTGGCTACTGGTGCCAAAAGAAGGGTGACTGCCAAAACTGAAAATTGTATTGTTGAAATTTCGGGACAACAAATTCATATTGACTTAAACCTACTACCCTTAGGCTCCTATGACATGCTGATTGAGATGGATTGGCTAGAGAAGCACTGGTCCTTGGTAAATTGTAAAGATTAAATTATTAGTTTCCTCACTGAAGAAGGTTCTAGGAAATTCAAGGCATTAAGAAAGCTATTAAATTATGACCTATTACAGCTAACTAGCTAGGAAAGTGCATTTGGAGCAGGTGGGTTATACAAATTCCAAGGATAAGACAACCTCCTTGGAGAATTTTCCAGTTATTCAAGAGTTTATTAATGTTTTTCCAGAGGAGATACCGGGGTTGCCACCAAAGCGAGATATTGACTTTGCAATAGAATTACTCCCTGGAGTGACCCTTGTATCAAGAACTCCTTACCATATGAGTATACCCGAATTAACAGAACTTAAACTACAACTCGAGAAACTCCTTGACAAGTGTTACATTCGCCCAAGCATGTCACCTTGGGAAGCCCTTGTACTGTTTGTAAGAAAAAAATGGTACGCTACGGTTATGTATAAACTATAAACAACTGAACAAGTTAACCATTAAAAATAAATATCCTTTAACAAGGATAGATGACATGTTTGATCAGGTAAGGGGAGCCAGTGTATTTTCAAAATCTATTTGCGATCAGGATACCACCAAATATGAATTCAGGATGAAGATATTTGTAAGACAACCTTTCGAACTGGCTATGGCCACTATGAGTTCATGGTGTTGCCCTTTAGGCTCACCAATGCCCCTGCAACATTCATGAGTTTGATGAATGGTATATTTCAACCTTATTTAGACAAATTTGTGTTGATTTTTATTGATATCTTAATTTATTCTAAGAATTTAGAAGAGCACAAGAAACACTTAAAAATCGTGCTACAAATATTACGAGATAATCAGCTATATGCTAAATATAGCAAGTGTGATTTTTATAAAGACCAGATTCAATATTTGGGGCACATAATATCTTCAAAAGGCATAGCGGTAGACCCTGAGAAAATTAAAACCATCATGGAGTGGTCTGTCCCTAAAAATGTTGCAGATATCTGGTCCTTCATGGGATTAGTTGGGTACTATCATCGATTTATAGAAGGGTTTTCAAAAATTGCCTACCCTATAACTTCCTTGCAAAAGAAAGGAAAAATGTTTAAGTGGACTTTGGAATGTCAGCAAAGCTTAGATCATTTAAAACATTTGCTGACTATAACTCTAGCCTTAAAAGTGGCAGACCCAGAGAAGGAATTTGTAGTTTGTTGGGATGCTTGCAAGGAAGGTGTTGGTGGGGTATTGATGCAAGAAGGTAGAGTTATGGCATCTGAGTCCCGCAAATTGAAAGATCACAAGCAATGATACTTTGCATATGAATTAGAGTTGACTTCGGTAGTCCATGCCTTGAAGACGTGGCACCATTATTTACTAGGAAAGCAATTTCTGCGGATGACCGATCACAACAGCTTAACAAGTTTCTTTAATTAGGCCAGCCTAAATGCACGAAAAGCAAGATGGAAAACTTTCCTGAGTGAGTTTGATTTCGACATCAAACATCTCAAGGGAAAATAGAATTGAGTTGTTGATTCTCTTAGCAGAAATTTGCATTGTGTTTACGAAATGCATTATAATAAAATGAATTCAAAATTCCCTGAAATGATCAATGAGGCATCCCGTAAAGATCCCAAGTATGAATTCTTAAGGAAACAAGTTAATAATGCATGAAACCGTAAGGAAGAATCCGATTATGGCTTAAACTATGAAGATATACTAACTTTTAAGGGGTGAGTATATGTGCCCAATCAAACCTCCTTAAAATATTTTATGTTAGATGAATTCCATCGGAGTCTGTACGTTGCCCACTCGAGATATCAAAAATTGTTTTTTTCATTAAAGAGAGATTACTTTTGCCCAGGCATGAGAAAAGATATCACTAAGTATTTGGCTAAGTGTATGGAATGCCAACAAGTCAAAGTGGAACACCAACACCTTGCTAGATTGCTCCACTCGCTACCCATCCCTGAGTGGAAATGGGATACCATCACTTTGGATTTTGTTACAGGTTTACCTAGATCTAAGAAGTAGAATGACTCTATTATGGTGGTAGTGGACAAATTAAGAAAAATGGCTCATTTTATACCAATTAATCCACCTATAAAGTTATTGAAATTACTGACATATTTATGAGGGAAATATTAAGGTTGCATGGCATCCCAAAGTGGTGATCTTTGATATAGGTGTAAAATTTACATCAGCCTTTTGGAAAGCTCTCTTTACCGGACTAGGTACACAGGTTCAATTCAACACCGCCTACCACCCAAAGTGGTGATCTCTGATAGAGACGTAAAATTTACATCAACCTTTTGGAAAGCTCTCTTTACTGGACTAGGTACACAGGTTCAATTCAACACTGCCTACCACCCTCAGACTGATGGGTAGACAGAGTGAGTGAATCAAATACTAGAAGATATGCTACAAATGTTTGTGATGTAAAAACCAACCAAATGGGAGGAGTACCTCCACTTAGTTGAGTTCACATATAATAATAGCTATCATGAATCATTGGGGATGAGCCCATTTGAAGTACTTTATGGAAGGAAATGCAAAATTCCCATTAACTGGAACAACCCTGAAGATAAACTAGTGTTAGGACCTGAAATGTTGGCCAATATGGAGTAGGCAGTAAAGAAAGTTCATCAAAATCTAAAAGTTGCTTAGGTTAGGCAGAAAGTGTATGCAGATAGTAAAAGAACCTACAGAGAGTTCCAGGTTGGGGATCATGTGTACTTGCGTGTTAAACTTAGGAAAAGTACATTGCGTTGGGGATGGTGTGCCAAGTTGGCCCCCTGCTACTGTGGGCCTTTCCAAATTTTGGAAAGAATCAAACTAGTAGCATATAAATTGGCTTTACCTAGTCATATTCAGATTCATAATGTATTTCATGTTTCCTTACTGAAAAAGTACATGTATGATCCTAGGCATGTAATTGATTGGCATAATGTGTAGGTAATAAAAAAAAAAGAAAATAGAAATAACAGTTCAAATATATATCTATATATATATATATATATATATATATATATATATATATATACACACACACATACATATATATATTATCTGTTTGGTTTTTATAAGTATCTGTACAATTAACACGAGCTAATGGTGGCAGGAATTGTGTATGTACAGGTCGAACCAGACGAAGAAATTTTGGTAGAGCCTTTGCGCATTCTCGAGCAGAGAGAAACGATGCTACAGAGGCAAGTCATCACCCAGGTTAAAGTGCAATGGAAGTACTTTAGTCCAAAGGAGGCTACTTGGGAAGATGAGGAGTTTATGTGCAAGGCTTATCCTAAATTATTCGAGTAGATTAAGCAAACATCGGGGATGATGTTTTGCACAAGGAGGGGAAGATGTAACACCACTAGAAACATTTACTAAAGTTACTATTGTTACTTTTATGTTTCTTTTTTTACAGTGGTGTTAAATTTCATGACTCGTGACTTAAGAGACTTGGAAATATTTGTGATAGAAAAATATACAAATTCTTAATGAGGATAATTTAATTCAAGATGATTTTCTTTCTTTTAAAGAAAATAACCACCAAACAATTGAGATAGTTATGAAGGATCACTCTTTTTCCTCTGAGGAAAACTAGAAAAGGGGAGAAGGAAGAAAAAGAGGCAGAACGTTGATAGACCAAGGTATTCTTGAGATGGCTTCTAAACCAGTGGAACCCTTGGAGAACTTAGGAAGGGTTAAGTTCTGGACTGGACTTGGGTGGTCTTGAGGTGCAAAACTATTTAAGTTGAAAGCTCAATCCCTATATTGTCTCGTTGGAGGAAGATCGGGGGATGACTGGACGTAATAGCTAGTCTCGCGGTTGGGTGGAGATACCTTCCTAGGGAACAATTTTTTTTACAACAACGCCTCCTAACATATAAGTATAGTTTTTTATCTATCTTTTCAATTTGATTCCAGGAAATGATATTAAACTAGTGTGCTTAAAGAATTAATTGTTTTCTTGCAGGAAAATCTTATGAAAGAATATAATGTTCTAACTTCTCACTGTTTGATACTATGATGAATGGTGAAATCTATGTCGAAATTTTGCAAAAGAAAACTTACAGAAATGTGTTGTATTAAGATATAAATTATTGGAAAGAAAGATAGCTTCACACAGGAAAAGTTGCAATCGACTAAATGTTATTTGAACTGTATGGAAACCTACTAGAAACTGAAGTTTTGTTTGTTAGAATACAAGAAAGAAGAATTGAGTCAATAAGACTTTAATGTTGGAGAAATTAACCCAGAAAGAAGCGTTTGACCTTGTAAAGGGGAGGCTTCTGTTGATAAAGACAAAAAAGCAGTTTAACTCATTTGATACCTGTTATTCAAAGTGATAACTTAGAGCCCTAATAAGGATACCCAGGTGTGGTAACCAAGAGAATAAAGCATGTAATTTGGAAAGGTGAAGAGAAAATCATGACTGGAAATCGCAAACAAACATTTTATTTACTTCAGCAAACTTTAATAAAATGCATGACTCATTCTGGGTTGAAGAGGAATAGGGACCATCGAATCATGCATTTATAAATACTTCCAATCATAACAGAAATGAAAGAAAAGATTGTATAAAAACCCATTATAAATTCCTTTGTTTTCCTCTACCTCTAAACATGCAATACATTCATCCTTCAACCATAACGAAAAATCTAATTCAAGGTTTGAAATAGGCTAATGCCTTAATATCCAAAGAAATATACATGTTGATTGACAATTTAAAATAAAACCCCGCAAGGAGCATGACCAGACCAATAGAATCGGTCTACGTGAGTGTAGAGAGCACTGTTAAGAAAATTTATAGATAACATTAAAGGGGGGAAATGTAGTTTCATCCAGGGAAAACTATTGCCAGAGGAACCAATCCCAATTATCATAATCAAACTAGTAACACAGAGGCAAAATAAGCCCAAGCACAGAAGCACCCTAGGGTTTGTATCAAGCAAAACCCAAGATAATAACATTCGAAGTTGGAATCGAACATGGGAAAAATAGTTTTGTGAGACATGTTCGCAATTGCCTCTTCCAAAATTGACAACCAACAACAAAATTAAGAGACCTAACCTATTACAACAAACAAATTTGTCACTAGAGAGTTTTATTTCAAAACTGATGTAATTCAACAACTTAAGGTAGAGTTCTACCCGAGAGAATATTTTTAAACCATTACACCCCAGCTCTGAGTCTGTACAGAGAAATGACCCCACAGAGTTAGCATGCAAATAATTTCAAGAGAGCAAAATTCTGAAGAAGGGCCTGTAGCCGAGACTCTAAAAGACATACCAACAGAAAATTTCCACTGAAATCCCACACCAAGATTCAACTCTGACAAAAGGAATTGCAGAGTCGTTGACATAACGAAGTTGAAAGAAAATCCACAATGATGGAGGTTAATTGTGTGTAGCCGTAGAAAAGACAAGGGAAACGTGGTTTCCAACGACACGAAATCATCCAAATGGCATACTGTTGGGTAGGGTTCAGTTGCAAAGCCATGAAACCTTAGCCACCGAGAACCCAAATGTCAAAACAAACTCAAACCCCAGAGGGAATTGGTTACCCAATCAAAACCGCAATGATCCTAGCCATTAGATGACTTTGTAGGGAGAGAACGCTGGATTTGACTCCAGGTGTCTCCTCGGTTAAGGCATCCAAAGAGGTAAAGCAGTGCCATTAAGTTGTTATTAATATATGGTTAATAACACTGAGTTGTGGTGGTACAATTGGCAGCTAAACATCACAACAAAATACCATTGCAATAGTTACATAGATGTATGGAAATTCTTGTTTGTCTTAAAGTTATTATTTGGCTTTAAACATACACGTATGTATAAGATGTTGGCCATGTTTATTTTTAACTCATAAATTATGTTAACATTTATATAATCAAAGGTGGTTTGTGCATATGTTATCGTTTACCTAGCATATGTAAAAAAAAAAAAAAAAAATTATGTGTTATTTCAGAAGTAGATTTGAGTGTAACAAAAGATTTTTGGTGGCACTGAATCCATTTCCACTATTAAAAAACAATTGAAAAACTCTCAATTTCAATTTTTTGAAAAACAGAGAGACCAAATTCCAACAAAAATCTCATTTTTTGGAAAAAAAGACCAAATTCCAATAAAAAATTCACCATCAACATGAAATTGTCACATACCAAGACAAGTCCATATTTAAAGATTTTTCCAAATAAAGTTAACAACAAATCATTAAAAAAAAATCTAAGTTTGAAGTTTGAAGTTATTAAATGCAGATTTTCCAAATGCAATTTAAGAATGCCATTGTCTACCTTCTGGAAACTCATTTTTCACTGGAATCTTATGACTTCTTATTTAAAAAATCTGACCGAAGGAGTATTTAAATAATTTTTTTTCTTTTTGGAAATAAATTCAACACCACCAAAAACGAAGCACTTAAAACACAGAAAAAACTTAATTATTTTTACCAAAATTTCTACCCAATTTTATCAAAATATTACTATTTTCCAACCATGAATCATTCAATAAAAAATTCTAAATTTAATAACTTCAAATTCAAAAATATTGAATATACTCATCAAGCATATAGAAAACCAGTAGATGAGTTGTTTCACGGTAGACGTGATCGTCTGGCTAGGGTGGTACAAAAGAGCATACATATTCGTACTCTCAGAATTCCGCAGACAGCGGGCACTTCATCTTCATGGATAACGTTACACCCGAGGCCCGCCACCCGTCAACAATCAGCAGCGTCGACCCACTCTGTCAGAGGGCGGCATGTGTAATTCTAATTCATTCCACCATTCTCTATTGCCTTGGAATTTCAAATTTTATTTTTATTCGGGCTGCTTTTTATTTTTATTTTTATTTTTAACTCCTTTTCTTTTTCTAAAAGGACGGTTAATGTATTTATTGCCAAAAGTGGAGCAAGCTCTTATTACAATTGACAGTAGCTTTTAAAAATTGAGCAATGAGAATGAGTGATGGTAGTCCCCTATCCTATGCTTATATTCAAAAGTTCTGTGAGTTCTTTGGCTATTCTTGTTTTCTGTCTTGCATTTTATCTCAAAGAGAACAAATTCTGCGACCCTTTTTTTTTTTCCTTAAGTTTGTCGTTCCTTCTGCTATTGTTTGTTCTGCTTGTTGTTCCTTCGGCCTGTTGTTCCTTCGGATGATGTTCCTTCGAACTGTTGTTCCTTCGGCCTACTATTCCTTCAGAGTGTTGTTCCTTCTGGTGCTGTTCCTTCGGCCTGCTGTTCCTTCGAGCTATTGTTCCTTCGCCTTGTTTTTCCTTCGAAGTGCTATTCCTTCGGCTTGTTGTTCTTTCGGTCTGCTATTCCTTCGGATGTTGTTCCTTTGGATGTTGTTCCTTTGCCCTGCTGTTCCTTCGGCCTATTGTTCCTTTAGCCTGTTGTTCCTTCGAATGTTGTTCCTTATGTTGTTGTTCCTTCGACTTACTGTATCTTCGGATGTTGTTCATTCTGTTGATGTTCCTTCTGCTTGATGTTCCTTCTGATTGTTGTTCTTTCTGCCGCTGTTTCTTAATATGCTTGCTGTTCCTTCTACTGTTACTGTTGTTCCTTCGACCTGCTGTTCCCTCAGAAGCTGTTCCTTCAGCTTGTTGTTCCTTTTGGTGTTGTTCCTTATGTTGCTGTTCATTCTGGTTGTTGTTCCTTCTGCGACTATTCCTTCTACCATCTACTGTTGTACGTTCTGGTGTTGTTTCTTCTACTTGATAGCCCTTGTGCTTGTTGTTCCATCTACTTGTTGCTAGGCGATCTTGAATGTGGTTTTCAAGGTACCAAATACCACTCTCCCTCTGAAAAGCAGATCTACCTTCTATAGATTGTCTAAGGCAAAGGATGAATCGAGCAGGGTCCTCCATTAAGGCTAAGATTACCTTGAGGCAATAGGCAAACTTTATTTGCCAGCGAGTCCACTTATTTGTTTAAATCCCGCAGAATATGATATGAGTCGACTGTGTTGGAGTATTTCATAGTGTTTCGAATTCTCTGCAAGGTTTTGTTTAAAGCTGGATTACTAAAATAATCTTCGGAGTTTAAGATCTTTATCAGAAGCTCTGAGTCTCCGAATATTTGGATTGATTTGTAATCTAACTCCTTCACAATCTGGCAGGCTTTTAGGAGGTTGTAACTCTCTGCTTGATTGTTCGAACTTATGCCTAGGCCCCAACTGAAACTGGTTTTTTCCAATCTGTCTGGGGAAAGAATCAATCCCCTTGCGCCTGCAGTGCCTGGATTCCCCTTGGACGCTCCATCAAAGAAGATAGTGGCTTTTGGGGTCCCCTGCCACCACTTAAGAAAGTCACCTGCAGTGAGACGCAGGCGCCAAGTAGGATCTTTCATCGGTTTGTTGATTGAATCTTTCCTTTCTCCTAGCACACAGGGTCCTAGCCATGCAGAGACTTCTGCAGATAATATAAAGGCAAAAGTTGATTTATCTATTATTTCCAACAATAGAGCTTTTACTTTGGCAGCCACTTCCATTGATTTCGGGATCCTGTTGTTAAAAATGCACTCATTTCGAGCCAACCACACTTTCCATCAAAGGCATTTTGGAATAGCTTGCCGGATGATTTTCCAGCCTGCATTTTTACGCTTTTTCTTAGGGTTTTGATCTGCCCAGGAGGTGTAGAGAGTAACAACTGAAATCTAGGTAGGGGTGGAAACGCTAAGTCCATGTGGGACCATCTTCCAAACTTCTTGTGTGAAAACACAATCAACCAATAAATGGTTAGAGGTTTCGATAGCAGAAGTGCATAGGCAGCATCTAAAGGGCCCGTGGAAGCCTCTTTTATTCATATTTTCTCTTGTTAGTGCCTTTTTATGCATGAGTAACCAAGTGAAGAAATTCACCTTTGGAAGGCAAAGGGGAGACCAAACGGAATTCCAGAGCTTCGAAGTCAGCAAAGAAGCATGTGTGGCTTGTAATGAGGAGAATCCTTGAGTTGCAGTATAAATTTCGGTTCTTCCCCACCCCCATTTATCTTTGGATGTACGATGGACTGGGGCGAGGCCAAAAAATGCTACACATAGCAAGTTTTTTTGTGTTTCTAGAGGGTCAGGAACCCTTGCAAAAGTCCATCCTGCTCAATTCCCTTTGCTGTCCCAAGAACATATGTCTGCAAGCCGAAGAAGTCCTTTGTTCACTAGCCATATTTTTAAATTATTACAGGAATTAAGGGTGGCCAATGGGGTGTTCCCTTGAATGGTGTCCTCCCAAAGTAATGTTCTCTGCCCATTACTCGGTATTCTATATAAATACTGTTGTATATGGTTGATGCTTCTTCTGACTAAATTCCATATTGTTGTTCCTGTTGGAGTAGAAGCAGTTGTGAGGTTTCTTAGGGAGCCTCCCTTTAGGTATTTTTTCCAGAGGATCTTGCTAACAGGATGATTTTTATTTGCATACAATTGCCATATGATTTTTCCACCAATAGCAAAATTTGCTAAGCTTGGATCTCATATCTGTAACCCACCTTGCTGGAGTGCTCTATTCAGGATATCCCATCTTACCAAATGTAACTTGCTCTGATTGCCCTTGCCCCCATTCCATAGGAAGTCCTGAAGGAGTTTGGAGATCTGTTCAACGATAGACTTAGGAGCTAGCAAAAGGGAAGACTGGAAGATGGGAAGGGCATAGAGGATTGTCTTTATCAAAACCAAATTCCCTGCCTTTGTTAACCATTGGCCTCCCCAATATGCTATTTTTGCTTTTATCTTGCTAATGACTTCAATCCATAAGGAGGGAGGGTTTGATCCCAAGGTTAAGGGAAGGCCTAGATATTTGATCTTTTCCCACTTGTCATACCCAGGGAATCCCAATATGCAGGCGATTCGAAGGATAGTAGGGTGATCTACATTCCAGCCATAAACCACACTTTTTCTTTTATTGATCAAGGCTCCTGTGATTAAACAAAAGTGTTGAAGGATTTCTTTGAAAGCCTTTGCTATCTTAATCGAGGCCCCTCCCAAAAGGAGAGAGTCATCCGCAAAGAGGGCGTGATTTATGGGGTCCACCCCTCTTGCTGCCTTGATACCTAGGATAGTGCCTACTTCCATTTCCGCTGTCAGCTTTCTGCTTAGGGATTCTGCCAACAAGATATAAAGAAAGGGAGACAATGGGCATCCTTGGCGTAGCCCTCTAGAAGCTTGGAAGAAGTCAGAAGGTCTGCCATTGACCAGGGGGGCTATCCAAGGTCTGTGTGTGCAGGCTTTTATCAAGTTGACAAAATCAACACTAAAACCGAAGGAGAGGAGGATTTTATAGAGAAATGAGAGTTTAACTCGATCAAAAGCATTTGACATATCCAACATGATGAGCATACCTTTTTCTTTACAAGAGTGGCTAGAGTGAAGGGCTTCTTGCACTTGGATCACATTGTCTATGAGATGCCTTCCTTTGATGAAACCACCCTGCAGTGGGGAGATCAGGTTCCCTAACAGAGGCTTGAGTCTATTGGCTAAGAGTTTGGCAAGGATCTTGTAGGAGGCATTGCAAAGAGAGATTGGTTGGAATCTGTCGAAAGTCTCAGGGTTAACTTCTTTCGGGATAAGGGCAAGGAAGGTGGAGTTGGTGCACCCTCCCACTTTGGCTTTCTTTTGGAAGGCTTTTACCATTCTGAGAAGATCGAGTTTTATTACATTCCAACAAGCTCTGTAGAAATGTATGGTGAAGCCGTCCAACCCAGGTGCTTTATCCAGCTGCATTGACCAAATGAATTCAACTATCTCTTTTTCAGAAAAAGGCTTCATTAACCCAGCGTTTACATCTGCAGTGACAAGAGGGGGGATGTTTGACAGAAAGTCGGCAGCCAGGTCGTCATCGGAAGAACCATCCTCCTGGAACAGATTCTGATAATGGGTTGTGGCTGCCTGTTTTATGAGAGACTGTCCTTTGATAACTTCCCCCTCCCTGTTGGATATTTTGGAAATGTGATTCTGAGAGAGACGGGCTCTGCATTGTCTATGAAAAAAAGCTGTGTTTCTGTCTCCAGCTTGGAGCTAGAGGCTGCGAGACTTAAGGCGCCAGTATTCCTCTTCTTGTTGAAAGGAGAGAAAGGAATTGAACTGGGCGTTCTGTTCGATGAGCAACTGTGCTTTGGTGATTTCAGATCCTTCCATGCCTAATTGAATCTCAGCTAGAGCCTGGACTGTCTTTTGTCTATGGCTCGTAGGAGTGGAAGGGGTTTTTTTTTTGCCCAGACTTTTAATGTAGACTTAGTGTGTTTGAGTTTCTATTCCCACACGAAGCTGGGGGATCCTTCAACTGGTTGTGCCCAAACGTCAACCACTATGTCCATGAAGCCCTCTCTCGATACCCAAAGAGGGTTGAATCTAAAGGGAATAGGGCCCAAGTCCTCCTCTTTCTCTATCAACAACGAGATGGGGTTATGATCAAATGTTATTTTGGGCAGGATTTTTGAAGAGATCAAATGCTTCCCCTCCAACAAAGTACTTTGAACTAGAAACCGGTCTAAATGGGCAGCAATGTTGGCATTACCAACTCTATTGTTGGTCCAGGTATAACGACCTTTCTTAGGTTTGTGGTCCAGAAGGTCCCATTCAAGAATCAGAGACTCCACCGAGGCATGGAAGGGATCTTTACCCCATACTCCGCCCTTTTTCTCATTTGGGTCTAGAGTGATGTTGAGATCCCCCGCCAGAATGATGTTTTGGGGGGCATAGATTTCTAGGAAGTCTGAGAGAGAATTCCAGCAGTCCTTCTTTTCCAAAAAATTAATAGGAACATAAAGATTGAAGAGAGCTAGAGAAATCTTACTTGGAAGGTGAAGAAGATCTCTATATATCTAGTGTTGGGTTGCAAGGGAGCTTTTAAGCTGGAACTTATCCTCCGATCAAAGGCTTGCAAGGCCCCCTAAAGTACCTCTGGCACTGACCGCTTTTCCTGAGTTCTTTTTCCATTTGGTTTGACTTAAAGATGGAAGAGCATCTTCTTCTATCTTTGTCTCTTGGAGCAAGAGAATGTCTGAGATTTCCATTCTTAATAAGTCTTTTACTGCTTCAACTTTCAATGGGTTTCCTAGACCCCTGCAATTCCAAGAGACAATCTGCATTATTTATTGGAGGGGGGTGGTGCAGACCAACCCTTTGGGGGTCTGGTCCTTGCATTCCTGCCTAGTGACATTTCGATTGTGGACTTACTGCCCTGCATCTTTAGTCGCTCTACCTCTTCTTCTCTGATCTCCTTGTGAGACTTCCTTCCCGCCTTTTTATTGGATTGCTTGAGGGGTTCATCTTCGGAGGAACCAGGACTATCTATCAACTTTTTCTTTTTGGTCATTTCTGCATAAGAGGGTGGGGAGGTGGTGCCTACTGGAGGGCCTTGCTTTTCCTGTTGGATTGCATCTATACAGGGGGTTTCTGGAATGGCTTCTACAGATTGTTCTTGAGATCTTGAGTCTATTTTTGCGTCTGATCCATGTTCTGTTACACCTCTCCCTCTTCAAGTTCTGGATGGTCTTCTGGAAGGTTTAAAGCAGCAAAAGGATTTGTTGAGATGGAGGCCTTTGCTTTGGCTTGATCTTTGGTTAAATTCTTCCCAACAGAGGGTCCTCCGGTCTCTTGATTCCCTCCTTTCCTTTTGAATCTGGTGGTCTGTTTAGTAGTGGTGGTTTTTCTGGCTTGCGTCCACTGTTCGCCCTTTTCTTTTTCAGATTCTTCCTCGATTTTCTTCTTGCAGTTTCGTGCGAAATGACCATAGCCATGACAATGTCAGCACTTGAAGGGGAGCTGTTCATAATCTAGTTCCTGAATGTGAGACCAACCAGCTATGGTCAACTTGATCGCCTCAGGCAATCCTATCTCTAGATCGACTTCAACACATATTCTGGCACACAAATATTGTTCTCTCCTTTCAGCCCTATCAATGTATTTTCCTAATTTGTTCCCGATTGTTTCCATAGATTCCGGGTTCCAACAATGAAGAGGAAGATGAGGTAACCTTACCCAGATAGGGATGGCTGAAGGAGTGTCCTGGGAAGGATCAAAGTCCGGCGTCCATTTATTCAGATAGAGCCCTTGGGGGCCCATGAAATATGGACCGTTTCAGAAAATGAGATCTCGATCCTCTGCTGATTCGAAAACAAAAACATAATAACCTCTGCCTACCATGTGGCTTCGTATTCCTTCAGAGACAAGGGGCCTCCAGTTTCGCTGGACCCATCCATCAATAGCTTTGGGAGAGGGCCAGAGACTCGTGAATTGTCCAATGAGCCCTCGTTCAGCCAGGTTTAGTGCAGTTTGGCACGGGTGTTCCGCAGGCAGCTCTACCAAAGGGATGGATTCAACTTTCTTAACAAATTTCTGCTGGTTCGAGTTTGCTTTCCTCTTGCCACAGGAAGCTACCAATCTCTTGAAGGCGGCAATCTCAGGAGGGGGGAAGGGGGGCCCCCTCCAATGTCCATACTGGTTGGACTCAAAATTTTGATGAGGTGGCGCACCGTGCAGAGCTATCTCCACACACTGGATGGTCTCAGCAGCGGGAGGCTGCCGAGAGAGCTCAGCAGGAGCAATGGCGGCAGGGCGTGCTCCAGAGCCGAACCCTAATCTCGTAGGCAGCTAGTGTCCAACAAGAATTTTTTTTAATTTTAAGTTGAATTTAAATTTTGGATTAAAGAATTATAAGTATAAGTTTATCAAAAGGATATTATTACCTGGTTAAAATTTGGTTGATGTTGGATATTTTTTGGAATGGTTTAATTTCTTCAAAAATATTTCAACTCTTCTCATAAGATTTAAATTTATAAATTTATAAAAACTAAGAATTAAATTTTACACAAACTAATTAATCTATGTTTTATAAATAAATTTAATTAATTAATTTATTAAATAAAAATTTGATACCAATTACTTGTTTTTTCCTATCCATAAATTATTGTCTATGCGATGATCAACGTTAATGGGTTCTTTAGTATTAGATTTTGAATTATAATATATTAAATATTATTGCTTGGTTGGTTTAAACTTACATATATAAAAAAAGGGAAATAATTTTTGAGCAGGGAAAAGTTATTTTGGTATTAGGGTTTTTTTAATGTATATTTAATATTATTGTTTATTTTGTTTAAAATTATATAAATTTAAAATATCAAAGAATAAATTTAAAGCGTATATATAAAAAAAGTTAGTGAAGAATATTTATAAGAAGTAAATTTAGTAATGGATTTGGAATTATTAATATATATATATATATATATTTTTTCAGAGAGAAAAACGATATATATTATATTAAGAAAATATAATGTTCGGGAATACATGGAGGCATCAGACCTCAAGCAGTGAAGCAAAAGATGAAATAGCAGATCGAACGGGTCCCCAATCAGAAGGATGGTTCATGAATAGATGGAAGCAAATAGCCACAGGCAGAAGGACATATTACAAATAGATACAGTCCAAAAGTGCAGACTGAGAGTATTATCGAAAAAGATCTGAAGGCGCTGTCCCAGGGGGATCAAAAAACTAATATAAGAACAAAAATACAGATGCGCTGTTGGCGAAATATGTTGCATGACTAAAAATAGAAAGCAAAAGGAACCGCTTTAGAGCGATGTGGGCATAGATCCCATAATGATTGGAATAATTGAGACAAGCGGCAGGCGGCAGTCCTGGAAGATACGACTGTTCCTCCACTTCCAGATGTTCCAGCATGTAATGATGAAGAGAGCATGCCAGGTGGGGCATTGGGAACCCCACCAAGAGAAAGCTTCCTGTACAGAGGAAAACAACCTGTGAGGAAAACCATAAAACAAGGAGAGTTCGTACCAGATAGCAGAGGAGGCGGGGCAGAGAAAGAACATGTGATTGTTCGTTTCCAGCTCCGCAAGGCAAAGTTGACATCTGCCAGGTCCGATCCATCCTTTCCTTTGAAGAACTTCCCAGGAGAGGTTCCTGTTGGAGAAGAGGAGCCATGAAAAAAGGATGGATTTTAGAGGACAAGGGGCTTTCCAGAGTTTGACAGGAAAGACAGGGGGGAGAGGAGGGAAGACAGCTGATAAAGCAGAGTAGAGGGACCGGACGGAGATGGGGTGGATTGAGGAGTCGGTAGACCAGATCAGTTCATCCTTGGTGCCTAATTGGAGAATCCCTCGTTGTGAAAATCTGGAAGTGAATGAGAGCCAAAGAGGACGGAGGGGGGGGGGGATGGCTAACTGGAGATCAGATTTCCAGATAGGCTCAAGAGAGGACCAAGAAAGAATAAGTTTGTCCCAGGTGAAAATGCCCCTAGTGTGAAAAAAGGAGAGTAAAATTGGAGGGATCATGGATTCTAGATTATATAAGGTGGGATCTATACCAATGAAGACACTGGAGCCTGAGAAAAAAGTCCATTTTAAATTCTGCAGGAAAAAGGATTGGATCTTTTTGAAGCTGAGCCAGATGGGGGATCCGTTCCTGATGCCGAGAGAGGACCTTCTGAGCCAGTAAGCCAGATTTCGACCTTTGAGGTACTTTTGATTGATCAGTGAACTCCATGGACTGTTCCCATATAAACCCCTGTGGAGAGATTTGCAGATGAGCGCTTTCCCAAAAAGACTCATGTTTAGAAGGCCCCATCCACCTTTTTTTTTCGGTCTGGTGATTGAGTCCATCTTGACAAGGTGGATTTTAGAGTGGAACGATCGACCTCCCCACAAAAAATTAGCTGCAATGGATTTCATATTCTTGATAACAGAAGCTGGGAGGAGGAATAGATGGCTCCAATACACCGCTAGTTGGGAGAGAACCGCCTGAACCAAGATGTATCTGCCAGCAAGGGACAGAAAACGCATTTCCCATCTTGAGATCTTGTTGTAGAAACGATCAACCAGCCAAGTCCAGTCCCGACATCGATATCCCTTGGCTTTTAAGCGGAACCCCAGATAAGTGAAACCATCTTTTATTTGAGCAAGATTGATCTGAAAGCGGTCGGCAATCCACTGGGCAATAATGGGGTTTGTATCATTATGGTATAGCATTGATTTCCCGCAGTTGATCTTGAGGCCTGTAGCATTTTGAAACTTCTTGAATATCACGAAAAGGCAGGCCCAAGTGGATTTGCACAGAATAGAAAAAATTAAGATATGGTCGATGAAAAGATTGTGGGAAAGGTTGATATCTTTGCATATTTTTACAGGCTTGCATCTACCTTCGGCAACAGCATGATTGATATGCGAACTAAGACAATTCATCACTAAGATAAAAAGGAGGGGGGAGAGAGGGCATCCCTGTCGGAGCCCTCTCTCAGCCTGAAAGAAAGTGGACGGGATTCCATTTATAATCACAGAAAAGTGGACACTTTCGACGCACGCCATGATCCAGCTGATTGCCATGGGCCTTAGACCGATTTTTGCAAGGAGAAATCTAAGAAAGCTCCAATCCACGCAGTCGAAAGCCTTTTTGAGATCAATTTTGAGAGCTGCAGCATCAGTGTTCTTTGTGCATATAGAGAAGAGGCATTCCTGAGCCATAGCGACCGCGTCCATGATGAGCCTGTCCTTTAGGAATGCATGCTGGTCCTTTGTTATGAAGATGTTTAGAAACTTCTTCATTCTTTCAGCAATAATTTTGGAGATGATCTTGTATAGAGAATTGCATAGAGCGATCGGCCTGAAATCCCCAAATGATGTAGATTTGTCTTGCTTGGGAATTAAAGCAATAAAGGTGGCCGAAAGAGCACTGTTAATGCTTCCAGAAAGGCGAGAGGCGTCCACCATGCCCAACAGATCATTTTTAAAAAGGTCATAAAAATGAGTGAAGAATTCCACCGGCCAGCCATCTGGCCCGGGGCTCTTTTCTTTTTTGAAGCTCTTGATAGTCTCGGAAAGCTCCCCCTCCGTGATGGGCCTGTAGAAATCATCATTGGCAGCATCGTCAAACATAACCGGCAAGTGATCTACTGCCCATAGCATGTCATTTAGATCACTGTGTTGCCTTTTGTATTGCTCCCTGAAGAATCTTGTAGCTTCTGCGGATATATCCTGTTGGGAGAAAAGAAAATCCCCATTCCCGTCCTCGATTTTCCATATTGCATTTTTTGTTCTGCGGGCGTTTGCGAAGTTGTGAAAGAATCTAGTGTTCCTGTCCCCCTCCTTGAGCCAAATAGCTCGACTTTTTAACCTCCAAGATGCTTCCTCTTTCTTGAGCAGATCTTGTTTCTTTCTTTCGAGGGAGCTGATGAGAGTTGCTTTATCGAACGTCAGGCCACTGTGATGAATTGAAGAAGCCAGCCGACTTAATTCTAGCTTAGTGTGGAGAAGATCCTGTGAATCTCTTCGCTTCTTTTCAATCTGCCATGTTTTTGTTTTCTCCCTAAGCAGTTGAATCTTGTCACGAAAAGTGAGAAAAAAAGCGTCCTGTGCATGGATGATGTCCCCCCAACTGGACTTGATGAATTCGTTGAAGGATTCATCCTGGAGATGGATAGAGTTGAATTTGAAGGAGTAGCCCATTCTGCGCTCGGAATGCCCCCAGTCCAGGAAGATGGCCTTGTGGTCCGAAGTAAAGTCCCCTCCAGTTTTTGCGACCGGCATTCCCCACTTTTGGATGATGCTGGAGTGTAGGAGAAAGCGGTCAATTCTTTTTGCGATGTAGGCTGAGCCCAGCCTACCATTGTCCCATGTGGGAGTCATAATTTCTGGGGATATATCAACTAGGTCCCTATTTAGGAACTCCCTTCTCATCCTGTCGGCCATTCTGTCCACAGGTCGGCAGTGACCCCAGCACTCTTCCGAGCTGAGAGTGAGGTTAAAATCACCTGCAATAAGCAAAGAGTCAATGTCTAAAATTTCCGAATTGAACAAAGAATCCCAGAAAGGGAGTCTGTGCCTGTAGGGCGCATATATGTTCAACATATTAAGGATTTGTGATCTTCCTCTGATGGAGGCCGAGATGAGAATGTCGGCGCTGCACTTATAGGCTTTTGCCTTGATCATGAGCGGATCCCACATAGCCACCAAACCTCCAGACAGCCCTTCTGCATTTGTGGCGGCCATGTGCCATGATGGAAACATCTTTCTGAAGAAAGCCAAGGAAGCCGTGCTGGAATGCATTGTTTCCTGGATAAAGATAATGTAGGGCCGAGCAGAAACAAGAGTCTCTCTTAGAGCCAGAAATTTTGGGGCGGCTCCCAGACCCCTGATGTTATAAGAGATAAGGAAGGTCATTTAGATGGCTGACCAGCCGCGCTCGCTCTAAGAGGCTGTGGAGGAGATGACTCGAAAATTGGAACATCTATCAGGGGGAGATTTGAGATTCCCAATTCGGAGGCGATGGTCCTGCCTCTGAAGTGACGGCTCCCACCTCTATGCTTTTTCCTTACAGTGATATTTTTGGCAGAGTTGGGACTAATGATGGGGAAGGAAGGCTTGTGGATAGTGAGTGGTTCGAGAATGGAAGGATGACGATTGAGAAGCTGGTCTATATCGCTGTCAAAATTGTTGACCGGAGAGTCTGTTGGAGAGTTGAACGGGGTCGGGGACAACAGTACTTCTTTCCCTTTTTGGATGACAGGAGGCGATCGAATGGGAGATGGCGAGGAAGAGGAAATGAGAATTGGGTGTGATCCCACTACAAAGTCAGCCACGTTCATCGCCGGTGGAGGGGGGACCGCGTCCTCTTCAAACTGTTCTAAAACTGGAGGGCTGGAGAAATCGGCCGCGTTCATGAGAGGAGGGGAGGGAGCTGCTTCGTTGAGAGCGGCCGATAATGGAGAGCTCTTGAAACCTGCAAAATTAGGCGACTCAGGCCTAAACAGAGAATCTTCCTGCGAGCTTCGTAACTCAGTGGACTTGAAAGAGAAGTTTTCCCCCGGGGGGCTGGCTTTTTCAGAGCGGGAATCAGAATCCTTTTGCGCTACGATTTTCCTATGACGGCGGAATCGGCAGTCTCTAATGAGGTGACCCGTTCGGTGGCAGGAGGAGCAGCGGAACGGGATGCCCCAAAAATCGAGCCTTTGACATATCTTTGAGCCCTCCCAAGAAATTTCTATTTGGTCAGGATAACCACCCTTGTATGGTTTTTCAATGAGAATCCAGGCGATTCTTTTATCCCTCTCCCCCCGGACCCATGGGTCGACGTAAATGAACTTGCCAATGGCATCTCCAATAATGGCTAGGATCTCCGGCGTCCACAGTTCAAGAGGGAGATTAGGGAGCTTTACCCAGATCATGCTGTGAGAGGGAGTATTTTTGAGAGGATCGAAGCCGAGGTACCATCTTGAGAGAGAGAGAAAACTTCTGCCCGAGACCCATGGTCTGTTCAAAATCAGCTCCAAGTCAGCCTCCTTTTGAAAGTGGAACGAGAACCAGTCCTTCATGAGGCGGGAGATAATTGGAGTGTATCCTATGATGGGAGACCAAGACTTTGTAACCCAGCTTCTCATTTGGTCCTCGTCCAATTCCGGGAAGTACCATTTCCCCACCAGTGCAAGCTTTTGTAGACTCTCAATACGATCCACCAGGGAGGGACCCGAGACAGAGATCGCCTTGGGGGGAGGAACCGTCTTGACCGGGGCTTTATGCTTATAGCGACCCTTATGATGATTATGGGAGGCAAGGTTTCCAAGAATGGGAGGGTCCCTCAGCCCCGGAGGGAGAGAGTCTGACAGCGAGTTGTGCCACCTTGGATTCCCACTGGCAAGGTTCCGAGCAGACTCAGCTTCAATGGCCGCGGCGAAAAGAGCTTTCGTGGCCGGTGAGTCACTTTCTTCTGCCATCATTGGTCAGAAGGAAAATCCCAAAAGGGGATCTCCCGTACCTTGGAAGATCCCAAGGAGAGGAGGCCAGCGGAGAATGTTACCTGGATAATAAAACTTCTGCAGGGAGAGAACTATGGAAGGTACAGGAATTGGTCGATCTCCAGAGTCTCTGGCAGAGAAAAGGACAAACACTGAAAAGGGAAGACTCTAGAAAAGTACCTTGGAGGGATTTGTGACGTAAACCAGCCGCCGAAATGCCATGTTCAAGCAAAAAGGTGGTAGGATCATTAAAGGAGCAAGAGGAAAAAGCCTGTGAATTCAGATGGATGAGATATGAGACCCCGGAAAAAAGATTTGAAATTCTTGATTGTCGGAAAGAGTGGCCGGAAAACCCTGGAAAGCCCAGCGGACTCGAAGGCAGAACCAGAGAAGCTATTTCGCTTCAGTTGGGCTGTTGCAGTCAAAACAGCAGCAGAAGATTTGGAAAACACACCACCATTTTCCTATGCGAAAGCGAATGTCCTGACAAGGGCTGTATATGTAAAAGGAGGCTCTAATTCTGCTGATGAGAGCTTTTAACATTTTATACCTTATTGAGTAGGAAGAATCTCAATGAAAGGAGACCAGACCCCTCCTAGAAATGGCAAAGGAAAACTTCAAAATCCTCTGAAAGAGGTCCCCTCAAAGCCGCAGAAAACTACCCATGTTTTAACGAGGCGCACAAGAGATTTTCATTATATATATATAATGAAAATTGAATAAAAATATCCACATTAAGAAAATAAGAAGATGATTATTCAAAATTTTGAATAAATTGGAGTGAATTTAATATTGGAATTGGAATTATAAAAAAATCCACACTAAGAAAATGAAAATGAAAATTATTATAAATTATAAAACCAAATTTGAAAATGCAAATCCTAAATTGGGATGATATCCACCGGCCCATTGTTAAACTATTTATATGTGCATAAATTGTTAATAAAAATGCATTGTTATGGTGCAAACAACTTTGGACACATCTTTCACTACCTCTAACTTGTAAACCACCCACTAAAAATTATGATAAATAAATTATTAAATATCAAATTTATAAACTTAATTTTTTTATATTAATTATCATATATATCAATTATAAAACAAAATGTTAAATCAGGGCTGTTGGCCATAGACACGAGGGGTTTAGGGTTTAAAAGGGATAGATATGAGGAGTTTAGGGTTTAGAAGAGAGAGATAGTCATCACAAGCATACCATAAACATAAACAATATTCAAACTGTTTGGTATTTTGGTTTTAGATAGGGTTATAATTATTTTGAAAATTTGAGATTTATAGGATTATTATTCATAAATAAAATGATGTTTAGAGTTTTATACAATTTTAATTAGATTAAAGATTGTAAAAGTTTTAAAAAAATATTTAAATATTTAAAAATAAATTTATTAAAAAATAGAGTTATATAAAAATAAATGGTTTAAATTATATATAGTTAAATTATGTGATTTATTTTGTAAGTTTTATTGGTTAGAGTTATATTAGGTTTTAATATAAGGGGATTTTTGTTTAATCTGTCTAGAGCACACCAATTTTTAATATAGGGGTTTTTTACTTAATTTATTTGACCACTCCAATCTTTAACGTGAAGAGATTTTTGCCCACAAAATTTCAAACCAATATCATTTACACTACAAAATACCTTAACAAAACACTCTCTTTATTTTACACTCTATAAACAATTTAAATATATCATATCAAACTACAAATTCTTTAATTTTTTTTTTTATAAAAATATAAATATCCAACCAAACTAAACTCATAGAAAATGAAAAAAATTGGTTACTCCTTATCAAACTACTTTATAACATGATTTTGTAAACCCATGTTTTTTTTTAAATTTAAATTTTATTTTCGTGAAACAATATATTATTTAAATAAATTACACGGATAGTAAATCATGTCTCTTAAAATTAAAATTAATTTATTAAATATCAAATATTAAATTAATTAAATTTATTTTTTATTTATTTAAAAATTAAAATAAATTCTTTATTATTACACTGGTGATGAATTGAAATATTATTCTTATTTTTATAGATTACAAGCTTACGATTATATTTTAATTCATATCACAATAAATAAATATTTGAAATTATAATCTAATTAAATATACACCACAGGAAAAAGTCGAAGATTTTCTACTTTTACTTTTGTAATTATTATTAAATGTTTTCTTTTCCGTAATAATATTATTTAGCGAACAAATTCTTAGGCTCACAAAATTTTAACAAAATTAAACAAATGATAAAAATTTAATTATACCTGAATTTAAATTTATGTTAGAATTATCTGAAACTTATAACAAACCTACAACTTACAAGATTCCAACTCATCATTCCTAATTTGTCACTAAAAAATAAATATTTAACTCTACAATTAACTTATGGAGTTCTCGGAATCCGAACCTTGACTTTGCTTGCTGTCGAAGCTATGAATGCTATTTAACTGTTCAGGAATCCCTCTTTCCTCGTCACTGGGGGAGAGCTCAGGGGTACCTTCAGGCATCCCTACTCATTAAACTCTAGGCAGGGACTGGACTTCGTGCAGCTGCTCGTCGATTTGTTTAGGACTAGTTTCTGATGGGTTTGGGTAGGAAACGCTACGTTGATAATTCTTGTGCAGGCATTGTCATTAGAATCATGGGGGCGGTTAATGGCATGAATGGGTGGTGGTTGTTCATGGCTTTGTTGGGAATCTGTTCAGGTATGTCGTCGTTTAGGTCTATGGCAGAGGAGGTGCCGGCAGTGCAGCTGATCTACCATAATGGGCCTCTGCTGAGCTCTGATATAGATGTTCATGTGGTTTGGTATGGAAAGTTCAGTCCGGTCCAGAGATCGATTATTGGGGATTTCTTGCACTCCCTGGGAGAGGAAGAAGAAGAGACATTACTGAGGAACCAACCATCTGTAAAGGAATGGTGGAAAACCACTGACATTTACAGAGAGGATGCATTATTCAGTATGAGCTCTGCTGTAGCGACTGAGAAGAAGAAGAATGAGAAAATAGTGCTGGTGAATCAGACACTGGATGAGTCCTACAGCCTTGGAAAATGGCTACAGAGAACCCACATTGAAGCCCTGGTCCTCAGGGCATCTGTGGTCTCCAATACTTTAGTGCCCGAGAAAGGGATTTTCTTGGTCCTCACTGCCCAAGATGTTGTAGTAGAAAGATTCTGCATGAGCTCATGTGGGTTTCATTCTAGTGTAAAAGGTGGGAAGGGGAGGCGCTCAGTCTCTTTGCCATATGCATGGGTTGGGAACTCTGTAACACAGTGCCCTGGTCAGTGCGCTTGGCCTTTCCACCAGCCTCTCTACGGCCCTCAGACTATACCTCTGGTAGCCCCTAATGGCGATGTGGGCGTGGATGGTATGATCATAAATATTGCCACTGTGCTTGTGGGGACTGTTACAAATCCCTTCAATACTGGTTTTTTTCAAGGCGATGCTGCTCTGCCTCTAGAGGGTGTGTCTGCTTGCAGGGGAATGTATGGAAGAGGGGCATATCCCGGATACGCAGGCCAGCTCCTGGTAGACAAAACTACAGGAGCCAGCTTCAATGCTCGAGGGCTCAATGGCCGCATGTTCCTCCTTCCAGCCATGTGGGATCCTCTTACCAAATCGTGCAAGACCTTGGTTTAATTTAAACAGGTTTGTTCTACTTGCTCTAGAACAACAGTTCTCCTGGAGCTTCTGTATGGTACAAATTGTGCTGGGAACTGTTACAAATCCTTGTACTTTTTGTAAGTTGGACATTGTACTTAATACCATTGCCTACTATTGAATATGATACAAGGGATTGGGGCAGTTAAATCTCTATTCATTGTTCTGCTCCCAGAATGAAATCTTCATTGTTCTGTTCCCAGAATGAAATCACAACTGAAATATGCGTTTTGATTTTGTATGGTTCCTCGAATATGTGTGAGATGGTCTGTCTGTGAACCCTTTTCACACCATAAGAGATAATGCAGAGACTTCAAAGTACAGGAAATTTAATGACTTTACCCAAATATGTCATCCCTGTAACCGTTCAGGCGTCTACTTTATACACAATAGTGCCCGTTGCAAATTAAGCACCCAAACTTGAATTTATTGAGCATTTCTTTCTCTCTTTACATCAGAAGAACCCAGAATGGCCGGCAACATAGTTCTCTCTTTACATCAGAAGAAACCAGAATGGCCGGCAACAAAACAAATCACATAAGTGGTGGACTAATTTACAAACGATGTTTTCGGCTGGTTGAAAACCAAACAAGAAAACAGTACCCTAGAGAGGAGTTAGTAAGATCAGGAAGGTTTTTTTAATTTTGCATTGTTTATGATCCTGTAACTCATTTTTTTTCCATGATTTTCCGAGTAAATTTGAAAACTAGTTACACTATTGTAACGGCAAAATGATTTTTCGCTATTGCCATAGTTGGAGCAGTGCCCATCAACTTTTGGTGCAGGACATACACGGTACTCATAATTTGGCTGAATTCGTTTATTAACGTGGCCCATGAAAACTCTTTGCCACTAATGCCCCTTGTGCGTTTTCTTCGAGGGTTTAATTAAAATGCATATTTAATGTATTTTGAGTTATCTATTTATTTATGGGATGTAATTGTGTTTTTTTTAATAATAAATATATGAATGAAAAGTGGTTTAAACATTTTATTTAATAATTTTAGTATTTTATGAGATTTAAATTATAAGTAACTTGATATGTGTTTTTTTGAAATATGATATTTATAATTTGAATTTAATTATTAATAATTATTAGGTGGATGGTAGGGATTTAACTTCAATGAAATGTTTTAAAATATTTATAGTAGTATATGTATATTAAAAATTGAAATTTATTTTCAAAGTAAATTTGCTTTTTTTATTTTTTAATTAAATTAATTAACATTTATAATTTGAATTTAATTATTAATAATTATTAGGTGGATGGTAGGGATTTAACTTCAACGAAATGTTTTAAAATATTTATAGTAGTATATGTATATTAAAAATTGAAATTTATTTTCAAAGTAGATTTGCTTTTTTAATTTTTTAATTAAACTAATTAATTTAAAAGAAATATTATATCAACACGTCATATGAAATGATTTATAGTATTGATTGATAAATCATGTTATTGGTTTATCTTTTGTAACAAAGTTTATTTGGAGATTAAAAATCTCTATTTAAGTGATGGTAAATTTTCATAGTTAAAAATCTTATTCCCCACTAATTCTAGTAATTTAAAGTAATGTTATAATTTAGTTTGTTTTTGTGATTTATTTAGTTTTAGTAAAGTGAAATGTCTCATAAAACAAATTTTTGATTTTTATTATGGATTGATGTCTATGAGTGTCTATTAGCCATTTAATTTATATGATTGAGTTAGATAATTAATAATTTTAATATTTTATCAAATTTAACTTGTACTTTTTTATTAATAGTTTATTTTAAATTAATTAAGCTTATTTATAAAACTTGTAAAATTAAACTTATCTCTAAAACTTATAAAAAAAAGTCATAATTTCTAATTTATATAATAATAAACTTTTCAGTATTAAAACTTATAAAAAAACATATTTCATAACTTCTAACTTGTACCATAATAAGCTTTTTCACAATTAATATTGATAATTATTGTAAATCCAAATATTATACATTTTAACATCATATCAAATTGATGGACATATACTTTACATTAACTTGAAATCATGTGTGAAGTGAAAATGTGCTGAGTAATTTTTGAAAATGATTTTCAATTTATGTTTTTTGACTTAAAAAATGTTGTTTTTTTAAAGGTATAATATAATTGGTTGCTTTTATTGGATTTTGTTCGTATAATTTTTACTGAGATGGTAATTTTTGTAGTTATTTTAAATATATTTGCATAAATAGATATAATATTTTGAAAAAGTATAAATTATATAATTTAACTTTTTAATTTCAATAAATCTCTATCAAAACTTAAACAAAATTACCAATATGGTTTTATTTTTCCTAAATAAATAATAATAAAATAGAATAAATTCCATATTTTATTAATAACCCATACACAAATATTTTACCATATATCACTATAACACTAACAAAGTAAATGATAAATCCTATTAAATATGATATACATTAGCATACCAAGAGATCAAAATGCTTCCAAATATAACAAATATTTTACCATATATCACTATAACACTAACAAAGTAAATGATAAATCTTATTAAAATATGATATACATTAGCATACCAAGAGATCAAAATGCTTCCAAATATAACAATGTACATTTCCATCCATATATAATTAATATTTTAAATGTAATATACATTGCTCTACAATCTGAATTGCTTCCCAATTTAACAATCCGCATTCCCATATATATTGTATTTAATATTATCTGAAATACTTCCAAATTTAACAATCCACATTTCCATCCATATATATAATTAATATTTTAAATGTGATATACGTTGCTCTGCAACCTGAATTGCTTCCCAAATTAACAATTTGCATTCCCATATATGTTGTATTTAATATTTTCTGCTATACAGACAACTTATATTGTTTTTGGTTTATTAAATAATATTTCACTTTTTATTAGTCTTGAAATGTTTAAACCAATTCTATCAAGTCTATTAAAATTTCGAAAAAAATAATTTTTATTTTTTTTAAAGGTAGATTGTATTTTTCTAATTGGCCAATGTAGATTGAATGACTAATTTTGTGTGGTTTTAAATTGAATTGTCAGATATAAAAAATCTATTAAAAATCGTTTGTATAGTTGTTTGTATAGTTATATGGTACTACGAATCTCTAAAATAATCTGGAGTCATTATTATATTGTGTACTAAAACTACCTCTAATTGGCTCGTTTTCAATATTTGCCTGCACAAAAATCAATGGTCTTTATGTGTTAAACAATGAGTCTTTTTCTAGTGCCTTGTGAAAAAAAAAGGAAAACCGCTGTGAGAATATGTCAAATTTCGAGACTATCTCTTCATAGAATGGAATTTGTTCACCAATATTTCACACCAACTCTTAAATTTAATTGTTATGGCGCATATATTGTGTCCTTGAGATGTACTTAACTAACAATTTTACATCATCAAACATTTAATGTGTATATATTGTGTTGTCAGCGAACTGGTCAACCTATTTGAAAAGCGAGTAGTCTTTAAGTAAAACTTTTTGGAAAGTTTTCTAGTTTGTTTTCCGATCTAATTTGTCTAGAACCCGACAGGGATTCATTGGAATCATAAGTTTGACGGGAACTCTTCACAATCGAAGTTCCCAAGGGGTTTTTGAGGGTGTCAAATCTATATATCCAATAAAAAAACCAGTTTAAACAACACAAATCAAGATTTGACCACTTTCGCTGGATTCCAGCCCAAAATTTACTTGAAACTCCAAAAATTCGCACTTAAAGACTATTTCTTTAAAAGTCTTCTAATTTTTTTTTTCAATTTAATCCTAATCGATTCCAATAAAGACATATCCATATATTGTATTGTAACGATTTAGGTTTCTTAATTTGTCCCCTATTTTCCAATTGTTTTGATTTTATATTTTTAATGAATTAAAATTAAAAATAAAATTTAGTAAAAATTATCATATGTTTTTAATAAATTTAAATCCAAATAAAAATGGTTTTAAATTATAAATTTCAATTAATAGAAGGGCTTGTTACATGATCACTCATCGAGAGTATTTGATGTAACACAAATATTCTTTGAGACTTCGACATATAAACTTCGTGGTTATTGAAAATACACTCTGTGGTCGTATGTGGTTTAACAATCTGATCACACATTATATCAACTCTGCGGTGAAAATAAATCGAGGTCGATTATAATTTGAGGGCGAATACAATTTTTTTGGCATATAATAACATTGAGGCACGAATAAGGGTTATCTATGTGGCCGTATTATTTGATCTATGCGAATTTTCCATCTTTGCTCTACGGTGGCTCGTATATATGCTCGTATATATATTTGGCAATGTTGATTTATATTATTTTAAGGTGGCTTGATACTATACTCGTTTTTTAATAGATATTAGAAGGGTTTTTAAGTTTACAAGGGGTCTCCTAAAAACATAATAAAGTAATCGTGCAAATAATAAAACAAGATTTGATTACATCATCAAATTTTAGAGGGAAAAAAGTTATTTTAACTCGTATTTTCACTTTATTTCCCTATAAGTTTACTCAAATTTTGAGTGGAAATACTTGTTGGATGCATAGTTTGATTCTTCATCCAAGGATCCAAGGAGTACACATTGCATATTTTCGATGGACTTTGCTACACGAAAAATGAGAAATACATGAAAAAACGTGATTTGGTTCATTGAAAATATGCAACATGGGTATTCCTTGGATGATGAATTAAATTTTGCATCCAAGGAGTATTCTCGCTTGAAATTAGAGTAAAACTTTAGGGCGATAAGTTTAAAATACGAGTTGAAAAATAATTTTTTTATTATTATTATTTTTTATTTTTTTACTCTTTTAATCCAAAAATGGTAAAGGGAAATAGAAGTAACGTTGATTTTTTCTTGAGGTATTTAGAAAGGGATTTAGACTCCTTGACTTATGATAACAACATTGATCAAATTTACTACAATTTTAATACTACTCTTTCCATTATCATTAGCAAGTTCTCTATTGAGACTTCATATGAGCAAAATAACATAAGTTCCAATCCTTGGTATGACAAACACTGTAAAATTGCTAAGAAAGAGATCATAAACGCTCTTAATGAAATTTTTAAGCTTTGAAATATATGTATATAAAAAGATCTCATCAAAAGGAAGAAGATGTCATATATTAATAAGAGACAAGATCATCTTTTGCACCTTTCTAAAGTTGCGCCCATAAAGTTTTGGCAGAATGTGCTTGTTCGTAAAACTAAATATAATCATTTGATCCCGTTAAAAGATTGGAAAAACTATCTTAAGAAGGTGTATGACTCTCCGGACACAATGGTCACCATCTTAAACACTCCTATTAGGGAATATATATTTTCCCTGCAAGATGTTGAGTTTGGGATTAATAAGCTCGCTAATGGGAAAGCTAAAGATATTAAAGGATATTACGCTGGGAAAAATGGTAAAGGGCAATAGAAGTAACGTTGATTTTTTCTTGAGGGATTTAGACTCCTTGACTTATGATAACAACATTGATCAAATTTACTACAATTTTAATACTACTCTTTCCATTATCATTAGCAAGTTTTCTATTGAGACTTCATATGAGCAAAATAACATAAGTTCCAATCCTTGGTATGACAAAGACTGTGAAATTGCTAAGAAAGAGATCATAAATGCTCCTAATGAAATTTTTAAGCTCTGAAATATATGTATATAAAAAGATCACATCAAAAGGAAGAAGAGGTCATATATTAATAAGAGACAAGATCATCTTTTGCACCTTTCTAAAGTTGCGCCCATAAAGTTTTTGCAGAATGTGCTTGTTCGTAAAACTAAATATAATCATTTGATCCCGTTAGAAGATTGTGAAAACTATCTTAAGAAGGTGTATGACTCTCCGGACACAATGGTCACCATCTTAAACACTCCTATTAAGGAATATATATTTTCCCTACAAGATGTTGAGTTTGGGATTAATAAGCTCGCTAATGGGAAAGCTAAAGATATTAAAGGATACTAAGCTGAGATCTTTAAAATGGGAAGATTTATCCTCATTCCTCATCTCCACAAGATTCTCAAGTTGGCAGTAAAGCATGGCTTTCCTAAGCCTTGGACGCAAAGCCTTTTTTTCCTATCTTTAAATGGGGACAAAAGCATTCCCTCTAACTACAAGACCATTAGGATTATCCATATCCTAGCCAAGCTATATGGGCTCATTTTGGAAAAGAAGATTAGCCTTTGGCTTGAAAACCATGGTAAAAGAGCTAAAGGGCAAGCTGGTTTTAGGAGACATCACTCGACTATCGACCATATTATCACTCTCAGGATCATTGCAAAGGAATGTCACAATAGTAAAGTCTATCTCTTCTGTTGTTTTGTAGACTTCAGAAAATATTTCGACATTGTTCCTTGAGATGAGATCTGGGAGAGACTTGTAGAGATAATGGTTCCTCCGGAGTTGACGATTGTTGTGATCCACCTCTACGAGACTGTCGTTGTCAATCTTAAGACCAATGAAGGGTGGTTTAAATATATTAAATGCAATATCAGGGTTAAGCAAGGGTGCCCTCTATCCCCTACCATTTTTGGCATTTACATCGATAAGCTGGAGGAGTGTTTGGAAAATATATGTTGCAAGGGCACTAAGCTTGTTGGTATAATCATTACTCTACTCCTTTATGCTAATGATATCGTTCTTCTTGCAAAAAGCCATGATGATCTAGACCAGAAGCTTAAGACTCTTCATGTCTACTGCTTTGAGATGGATATGACAGTGAATATTGACAACACTAAAGTCACGATCATTAAATACAAAAATATCACCCATGGTAGTTTCATCTATGATAGCCATTGCTTAGAGCAGGTTTCTTCTTATAAATATTTATGTATTGACATTCCTCATCAACTCAACATGAATTATAGCACTGAGAAAGATTATTGGATGTTAGGTCCCTATAATACTAGTGTATTACTTCATTGTTATTATCAGTGTAGCCCCTTTATTGTTATTGTTGTGTCTATGTAGTCCCCATATTGTTATTATTGTGCCCCACAAAAGCCCACTATTGTGTTGTACCCTTACATTATTATTGTTATGTCGACTCTGATTATATTGTGACCCCTTAGACTCCTATGTATAGAAAAACGATTTTTTCATTTGAATCATCGAAGAATTGTTCATTTTTGTAATTTAAAGGAGATTCCCCCTCGAAGAGACTAATTTTGAAGTCGTTGATCTATCTCTTCTTCTATTTCATGCACTGGTTGCATAACATTTGGTATCAGAGCTTTAAATTCTAGGGTTTCGCTTTTGCAAAAAGGTCATCTTGGCATTTTCATTATAATTTTTTTCTCTATGAGGCTTCAGAAGCTAAAATTTTTACCACATGGAGTCAAAATCCCAGAGAAATTCGTGTAAAATTTCAGGTCTTATTTCACTATTTTTTCAGAGATAAGGTTTTTGGAGGCTCTAGAATTCTGTGTCAAACAAGTGACCTAGTGAAAATTGTCATAACTTTCGTTTCAGGCAGCACATTTGAATTCTGTAAAAACTCGCTAAAATTACACACAATTTAGTTTGTCGTGTAGAAAGTTCAGGTCCGAAGGTCAAAACAGTTACATGTGGCACTCCGTACAACGTCGCTCTACTGAACCAGTCCATAATCAGGTCATCGTGGGAGATTTGACATAACTCTTTATTGAAAAATCCAATATTGGTCTAATTTGTGGGGTTGGAAAGAAAAATCAGAGGGTTACCACAACACGAATTTTCAGACCTTAGAGGTCCGAAATTACAGAGATACAACATATTCAATATCGAGCTCCTACAAACCGAAAAAAAAAGGTGTGTAGTTTTTAAAATTTGCATAAGTTTTGTTTGAAAAATTAGTTTGAATTGATTCAAAGGGCATAATAAAGCATAATTATAATTAATTGATGTCTCGAAGAAAGAAAATGGAAACACCTAGTAAGAAACATGAAAGCTCTACTATGACACACGAAGAAGAGGAAGAAATCCCATATGATATATCAATATTACGAGACCAAGTGCAACAAATTTTGCTCTCACAAAAAATAACAAAAGCTAAGATGGATGGTTTGAAGAATGACATGGAAGCTAAGATCGATGGTATAGAAGCAAAACTGAAAGGCAACATGATATATTTGAAGAAATACATGGAAGGTTTGACAAAGTTGCTACAATAAACGCTTCTTAATAGTGAAAAGGTAGTAGAAGAAACTCATGATGAGAACAAAAGAAATGTTAATCATGATTTCATAGACTCTAATGTTGGATTGAAGACCCACCATATTCCAAAGATTGATATGAGGCGGTTTGATGGCAAGGATCACATAACATGGATGCTACATATGGGGCAATATTTTAATCTCCATAATGTGCAAAACAGACAAAAGGTACACATTGCAACTTTATATTTAGAACCCAATCTATTTGTATGGTATCAATGGCTTTTCTCTCGTAAAAAAATTGTCACTTGGTCAATTTTTACGGACAGAATGATAACACATTATGAAGATACAAAGAGCAACACCTTCTTTAACCAATTGATAAATCTCAAACAAAAGGGCTCAATGGTGAAGCACATTGAGGACTTCCAAAAATTGAATACATGGGTAAATGATATTCTATAGGAGCATAGGGTTGATGTCTTCATAGGGACTTTAAAGGATAACATCCAACATGAGGTTCACCTTTGGGAACTTGATTCGTTGGAGAAGGCATTCAGGTTGGTAAGAAAAATTGAAAGCAAAATTATGGCAACAAGGAAGCCTACCACTCATAAATATAAAGATGGAAGTGTTGTTGCTCCTAGCCTTCCATAACCTACAAGGTTGACACCACAACAATTGGAAGAAAAAAGAGCAAAAGGGCTTTGTTACAGTTGTGATAACAGATACACTAAAGGTCATAAGTTTGCTGAGAAGAAATTGATCTACATATTTTGTAAAGAGGATGAAGAAAATGGAACAAGAAACATTAAAGAAGAGGATATACACTAGGAACTAACTCTAGAGAAAAAAGAAATGAATTCGACCATATCTTGTAATGCATTGGATGGAATTACCACTCCTCAAGCTCTTAAGATAGAAGGACATATTAAGAAGAAAAATGTAATAATGTTGATTGATATGGGTATTACCCATAATTTTATTCATTGTAAGATAGCCAAGGAATTGAATTGCTTCCTATATTGACAACCAGAGTGTCAAGTGATGGTTGCAAATGGAGGAACCATAAATTTATCTAGAAAGTGCCATAATATCAAGTTATCCATGGGAGAATATGTATTGAATAGTCCAATGCTTTCCATTCTAATGGGTAGTGCTGACGTTGTATTAGGAGTCCAATGGTTACAATCTTTGGGTATGATAGTTTTTAATTTTCACGAACTACACTTGAATTTTTTTGGGAAGAAAAGGAAGTTGAATTAAGGGGTATCGCAAGGAAAACAAGAAAGATAAGCAGCTCTAATGGCATGAGAAAAATTCCGAAGAAAGAACAATGGGGCATAATTGCACAATTATGCCCATTGGAGTTTCAAACATCGAAATCATCTATTTCTCTAGATCTCCAATAAGTTTTGGACAATCAGTCTAAGATATTTGAGACTCCCAAAGGCCTCCCACCTATTCATGATCATGATCATGCGATTTATTTGATTCTAGGAAGTGTTCCTCCAAACATCAGGACTTACAAATATCCCTATGCCCAGAAGAGTGAAATTGAACGTATGGTTGCAGAAATGCTAGAGGCTCTATCTTTGCTCCAGTAGTATTGGTGCACAAGAATGATGGATCATGGTACATGTGTTCGGATTATAGGGAGCTCAACAAGCTCACTATTAAAGATAAATTTTCCATTCATGTCATTGATGAATTATTGGATGAATTACATGGAGCAATTTACTTCACCAAGTTGGACCTTCGTTTAGGATATCATCCACCATCCATCACATCATCTTTAAGAGAAAATTCTAATATTCAAGTAGTGGAAGATCACATTGAGCATCAACAACAAGTTCTCCAACTCTTAAAGGATAACCTCACTTTGGCGCATAATAGAATGAAACAACAGGCATAACAACATCGAAGCGAAATAAGTTTTGATGTAGGCGGCTGGGTATTTTTATGGCTGCAACCATACGAAAAGATGTTCCTCAAGCAAGCCAAGAAGGTAAATAAATTATCACCAAAGTATTATGGTCCTTACAGGGTGTTGCAAAAGATTGGTACTATGGCATACAAATTGGAGCTTCCTGCATCTTCCCGAGTCTATCAAGTTTTCTATGTTTCATGCTTAAAGAAGGTTATAGGTGACAAGCTTCCATTTCAAACTATATTGCCAAAACTTGACGAGGAAGGAAAAATCATATTGGAACGTTAAGCAGTCATGGAAACAAGAACTTGACAACTACTAAATCGATCAATTTTAGAGTATCTAATCAAGTGGAATAAATTACCCGCTAAATATTCCACATGGGAGGATGATAATTTTATACAGAAGCATCCATAACTACTCAAGCATTGATGACACCACTTTTTTGAAGGAGAGGGGCATGTTAGGTCCCTACAATACTAGTGTATTGCCTCATTGTTATTGTTAATGTAGCCCCCATATTGTTATTGTTGTGTCCATGTAGTCTCCATCTTGTTATTATTATACCCCATAGAAATCCACTATTGTTATTGTTGTGCCCTTACATTATTATTGTTATGTCGACTCTGATTATATTGTGACCCCTTAGACTCATATGTATAAAAATGAGGTTTTGTCATTTGAATCATCTAAGAATTGTTCATTTGTGTAATGTAAAGGAAGCTTCCCCCTCAAAGAGGCTAATTTTGAAGTTGATGGTCTATCTCTTATTCTATTTTGTGAGCTGGATGCATAACATTGGAGGTTGAAAAACTTATTATGAGCTTGAAAAAAATTGGAAGTTGGTCGATCTTTGCATTTGGAATAAAAAAGGGTTCCTCTTTGAGACTCTCATCATCCCTGTTGTCTTATACAGATGTGGAGTTTGGGGTTGCAGTATATCCAAAGAGTCATGGAGAAAGATCGAGATGATTCAAAAGCAATTCATAACTTACAACCTCAAGATAAAGGGAAATAATGCCTATCATATCCTTCTGATCGACGCTGACATGTCCCCCATTGAAAGTATGACTATGTTTAGATATATGATGTATAAGAAGACGCTTTACAACATGGAATCCAAGAGGCTCCCAAAAATTGCTTCTAACTTTAGTAAAAACTCCCACCTTCACCTCAAGCGTGGGTGGTATAAGGATGCCCAGTGTTGGCTCAACCATTGGGGAATAAAGGAAGAGTTCATCACGGGAAGCAAGGATAGTGTCAAAGATACTATTATCTCCAATTTTAAGGATAAGTTGTGAGATGACAAGGAGCTGGAGGGTAAAATGAAGCTAAGATGCTATAAGCAAGTAATCAACCCCACCTTTGATAACTAGAATTATCTCTCTATGTTGACCAACACTAAGAAAAAAAGGAACATCGCTAGGATAAGAACTAATTCTCATGAGTTTCGAAGTGAAACTGGGTGGTGGTATACTCGCAAGACTCCTTGGGACGATAAAATTTGTCAGATTTGCGATACTAAGAGGGTGTAATATAAAAAACACTTCCTTTTAGATTGTCCAACTCTTACTCACATCCGCTCTCATGTCCCTAACATCTGCCACACTTCCAATCTTCTTGACTTGTTAAGTCAGCCCAACTATAACAATTTTGGAGTGATTCTTTCCCTTCTTTTTTATCATAGAAACAAGATTTTGAAGAATCACAATTAGATTCTTTTTCTTTCCTCGAGGTCCGAGATTACATTGGTCTTAGTGGACATTAATCATCATCATCATAAACATATGTAGAACAATATATATTTTTATTTTCTAAATGCTTTATAATAATTCAAAAAATAATTTTACAAAAGATAACTAAAGTATTATAAAATATGTATTTTTTGAAATAATATAATTTTATAAAGTTAACTTTGTTATTATAATTTACATTAAAAATGATTATACAATTGATTTGTATATAATTTATTTCTTACTCATTTAAGTTAAAAACTATATTTACTTTAACTATTTTTTAAATTCTCATTACTTTATTTTTATATAATATTAATTACTAATTTGATAAAAATATTAAAATTTAATTATGTATTTTTTGCTATTTATAGATTTTGTTTTTTGTTTTGTTTTTTTTTTCTAATATAATTTTTTTCTCCTTCTTTTAATGTCACACAAATTAATTATTGTACTTTTACATACATTTATTAATTAGTGTACTTCATACTTATTTATTAATAACCTAATTATATAAAAAAATGTTTGGTAAATATCAACCATCAATCCAAATCTATGAGAAGCATCAAAACACTTATCATTAATCTATCAAAAGCATCAAAACACTTATCATTATTATTTATAAAAAGAAGTAATAACATATATGGATATAAAAATATGTAACAAAATTATTAATCATGTAGATTCATCCTCATTTAACTATGGAAATTTTTAATATACAAAGAATCTCTGGTTACAATACTATGCCCTAACACCATAGGTTATCAATATCACATGTTCATAAAATCATAACTCATTTCCTATAACACTTATTTATATGACATTTCTTTTAAATTAGCCAATTTAATTAAAATGTTTGATACAACATTATGAGCTAATACCATAGGTTATCAATATTACATGTTCATAAAATCATAACTCATTTCTTATGACACTTGTTTATATGACATTTTTTTTTTAAATTAGTCAATTTGATTAAAATGTAGAAAAAATGTAGTTCTTTTCTATAACTATTATTAAAAATATTTTAAAATATCTCTACCATTTTTTTAATAATTAATAATAATTAAATTAAAACTCTAAAATTCCTAATCCAAATGTAACACCCCTTGTGAAAAGTAAATGCTGGTAACTAGTGAAGTAATTATGATACAAAGACTTTATTTAAAAATGTGTAATTCTGTTGTTAATGTTTTTATTAATAAAAAGACATTTGTGTTGGTACCATGTGGAATTGAGTTATGATTAATCATAGTTAGTAACTGGGAAATCAGTTACCCTAACTACCTGGAGGTAGTTGAAACCCCAAGGAAAAGGGGAAAGATGCCAAGTCTGGTTAGGATCAGATGGCAGAAAAAAATGAGAGCTATGCTGGTTAGGATCAGATAGCAGAAATGGAAAAGGAAATTTTCCTGTGCACGCTACGTCTGGTTAGGATCAGATAGCGTTGACTGGCAAAGTCCAGTGATATTGCGGTCGAGTAGGACCTGCAAGTGCTTGGGGGTGGAAGCTCAGAGAAGACTTCCTACGGACGAGAGGATTGACAAGCATTATAAAGAGGTTTGGCACAGAAGCAGGTATGGCTTCTTGCTTATGTGACTGTTAAAAGTTGAAATGTTTATTATTGTTCTGTACAGAGAAAAGTGAAAATAAGCTGAATGTTAACTGCTTCTATTATGGAATAGTGTCGAGAAATAAATAGGATACTCTGTATGCATTATGGACAACAAATCCAGCCTTAGAAAATAGGCACGGATTACTGTGTAAATTAAATGATAGAGTCTGCGGTTACAGCACTCTAATGAAACCCTTGTAAGTATTCTTTAAGGGTTGTATTTACAGTATGTTTACCTACTCGGACAGAACTATGTATATACGAAACAGGAATGAGGAAACACGAACAAGCTTACTCAAAACTGGAAATAATGACACATGCAGACATATATATATATAGCTATATAGCAAAACCCTGTGTATATGAAACAGGAATGAGAAAACGCGAACGAATCTACTCAAGAGCGGGAGCAGTGATACATGCAGATATAAATATATTAACTATATAGTAAAGGCAACGAAGCATATAGTCATCTGCAACTTAAATAGGGTAAAACCCTGGAATATATGTATGCACCGAAACATAATCTTATAAACCTTAGTCGGGCCGAAAGGCACAGACATTCTGTGTGTAATACAAATGATAAACCCTGAGTATTCCATATACATTTCCAGCATCAATACGAGAAAGGCCCGCGGCCAAACAAAAACGAAAGAGGTAATGGGCTATCAGTATAAACAAAGTCAAACACAGAAATTACATTATCTCTTTGCTTAACCGTCGAAGACAGGAATAACATCTCTGAGACAGTACAGTAACATTCTCATTGAAATAACTGATAGAGAAACGCATCTATGAATGATAACATATAAATAAATTGCCAATGCTTATTCCTGTTATTAAATGCAATGATGAGAGAAAAGAATGAATGCCGAGGCCGGCCATGGTAACCACAAACAATATGTAACCCTTCGGCCGGTGGACAACAGACATCCGCTACGATGAAACCCCTCATGCCGAGCCATGGCTTACGCTTGGTTGGCTGAGGCATCGAGCCAGACAATACAAACCCCATGCCATCTATTACGCAAGAAAAATCAAACTAGAATAGAAAACCTGAGCATAAATACACAGATGCATTCAACTTGGAAAATCGCCATCAAACTATATATATGGAAGAGCGAATGCTCTCAGTAATGTAGAGACACAGTGCAAATCGAATACTGAATTCATTAATTATCTGCGTATTTATACAATGGAAAACCACTGAGTCAAACCCTTACGGGTCAAGAAATTATAACTCAAAATGAAGTCATGGCTGCGTTCTGGAGAACCAGCACTCCCATACAAAAAGAGGGTAACAGTCTACAGAATATTGAAATGAAAGCTAAGGCTAGAAGGCCTCATGGCGGAGAAGTTCCTAACTGGGTGATAGGAACTGAGCAAACCCGCCGTCCCTGTCAAGGGAACAACTTCTCAGTACAGGCCCGAGACGAAAACTGAAAACGGGAGCTAAGCCTCCGAGACTTACCAGAGATTGTCGATTAGATACAAGGGGCAATCCCGATTCCTTGAGAAATATCTCTGCCTGTCCGGAGGAAGTGACAACACCCACCTGTGTAAAATAAACATCCAAACCTTAATAACCTGTGCAGAGGAAGCTTGAGACAACATTAAAACTGTGATCGAACCTCAGCCATAGAGAAATCTCAGAGACTGTATCATTGAGCTCAGAACGGAATTTAACGTTACCTGAATAAACAAACAGAGGATATGCATGGAAGAACGATTACCTTCATATCGGTGGGAGGCCGAAGACCTGTGTAACCACAGAAGAGTGCTAAGGAGCAGCGCTCTGCCAATACACTGAAGAATGTGAAAATGAAATAAAACAAGCGCCGAAGACGGAACTCATCTATATATAACAGAGACCATAGTTACCGTTTCGTGGCATCGTGAGAGCCATTGATCTGCAGAAGGACGATCTCCACCGTCGGATAGCCGGTGATCCACCAAATAGCTTTGGCGCGAAGCTGCCTAGCCCAGCGGCCAGGCTGTAAAGCACCGTGTGTCACATGGGCTAGTGCCATCCAGCCGTTGAGTAAACCAAATGGACGGAGATGCACCAACCACGACAGAACCGGACAGTGGACTGCAAGCTCGAGGTATCTTGGGAGTGGTGACTTTAAAAGGTTAATAAATTGCACAGTATGCAAACCTTTGTACACAGAACATGATGTGGAATAAACTTTGTAAACCTCGTAGCCTTTACATAAATATGGGCTGTGTATTGTGCGCACCTTATAAACATAGATATAGTTAATGTCATCACCTTTGTGTATTAAGCACCATTCGGTGATTCTTATGGGTACATCAAACATGTATTATAATATATATATGTGCAGGATATTTGATGATGTAATTAAAGGTAAGAATGGAGTGGTTAATAGATATTAAATAATTTTTTTTTTTATGTAATGTTTGGAGCGTGACAAATTGGTATCAGAGCCCAAGGTTTACAACTCTGTGACCTTTGGGAAAAACTTTTAAGAGTATAACAACAAGAATATAAACAGTTTTATGGTAACAGTTCAGCAATACCCCAAGATGAACTAAATCTGTTTAATGAGTTGTTCTGAAGCAGGTAGAAGCAAAATGAGAAGAGCAAACAGTGCTCCTTATGGGAATCCAGAACCTCCGGATAACGTGGAACAACCTCAAGGGAATTCTGAGTTTTGGGTGCAACTGGGAGCAGCAGGACGCACCACCGATTCAACACTACTGAGGACATTGCAGGAACTAAAAGATGAAATGGCTCAGCTGCGTGCGGATAACGCCAGATTGAATGTGGAACAGGAGAGGATCCTGAAAAGCTTATCTGATAAGCAACATCAGCAACAGTCGCATCCGAGGCCGGAACAAGCACCAATAGCAGATGAACAAAGCTATCATACTGAACAGGAGGAAGCAGAAGACAGAGGAGAGACGCGAGGAGAAAAGTCTGTTAACGCCTCTGAATATCAGACTCCAAAAAGACCCCGGATGGAATTACACGGGGAATTCAGGAAGATTAAACCGCCTCATTTTGACGGAGAGTCTGAAGAAGCTGCAGAAGCCTGGCTGATTAACATGAATAAGTATTTTCAGGTGTACGAATACGATCATCATCTTAAGGCAAGGCTGGCTATATTCCAGTTGCAAGCCAAAGCCACGCTGTGGTGGGAAGAAGTCAAAATGGTGCGGGGAATAAGTGAACAGGATGTGACGTGGGAAAAGTTTCAAGGGTATTTTAAAGAAAAGTACCTGACAGAGCGGTTTTATGATGAAAAGGCGCGTGAATTTCACGATCTACGGCTGGGACAACAAACCATTGATGAGTTTGTAACCAAGTTTACATCCCTGCTTCGCTATGTGCCCTATATTCGTGAAGAGAAGGCTAAAGTGCAAAGATTTGTTAGTAGCCTACCCTTAACAATGCGGGAAAGGATAGAGTTCGATAATCCAAAAACCATGGACGAAGCTATCTGAAAGGCAAGACTGTGTTATCAGCAGAATAAATCAAAAGGAGAAAACCCTGGAAAGCGTTGGACAGATAAACGAGGCAGCAAAATACCTACAGGTAGTAAAGGAGCACGCAACAATTTTCAGAAAGGATTTTTGAAAGGCACCAGTACTAAAAATCCAACCAAAACTCAAAGCAGATTCAAACCTCATGCAGATTCCAAATACAGTGAGCAGCAAGTTAGATTGGACCCTGAAGGTGCTGCTCGACCACCTGTTCAGTGTTGGGGCTGTGGAGGACCCCATTATATCAGAAACTGCCCTCATCGAAAGGATAGCGATCAGTTATCTCAAATTTACGAAGCTTCAACAGTAGGAGATGTGGCCCGATCCATGCCCAGAATAAATGTAGCATTGAAAGATCGGCAAGCGGATTACCAGCCAACTATGATTGAGTTTGATGACCGAGCTGTTTCTGTTTTAGTAGACCCAGGAGCTACTTTAAGCTATATAAGTCCTAAAGTGGTAGAAAGCTGTGGTTTGCAAACCACTAAATTTAAAAGCCCGTGGCTAGTACAGCTGGCCACCGGGACCAAAAGAAGAGTACTAACCAAAGTCAGCAACTGCCCATTAAAGTTAGCTGGCCAAATCATAACAACTGAGTTAAATGTACTCCCTCTTGGTTCCTATGACGTGCTGATAGGAATGGACTGGTTGGAAAGACGGTGGTCTATAATTAATTGCAAAACAAAAACAGTTTCTTATAGAGATGAGGTGGGTATGGGAAAGGAAATCCAAGGCATTCAGAAACCAGTACAGATTCGTCCCATCACAGCCTCCCAGCTGGTTAAATGTATCCGGAATAAGTGCCAGATTTATGCAGTGCAAGTGGGGTTTGCAGATTCAGTGGACAAGGCTGCAACTGTTAAAGATATACCTATAGTGCAAGAATTTGCAGATGTATTTCCTGAAGAGATTCCGGGGCTGCCACCCAGAAGGGATTTGGATTTCACTATTGAGCTGATACCCGGAGCAGCCCCAGTATCCCGGGCACCCTATCGGATGAGTGTGCCAGAGTTGACTGAGTTAAAGATGCAGCTGCAAGAGCTGCTAGAAAAGAAGTACATTCGTCCCAGTGTCTCTCCTTGGGGAGCACCTGTGCTGTTTGTGAGGAAGAAAGATGGGACTCTGCGAATGTGCATAGACTATAGACAGCTGAATAAACTAACAGTCAAAAACAAATATCCCTTACCCCGCATTGATGAGCTGTTTGATCAAGTGAAGGGGCGACCATCTTCTCAAAAATCGATTTGAGGTCAGGATACCACCAAATCAGGATAAAGGACGAGGACATAGCCAAGACCGCTTTTCGTACTCGTTATGGACATTACGAGTTTGTGGTACTACCTTTTGGGTTAACTAATGCGCCTGCAACATTTATGTGTTTAATGAATAGTGTATTCCATCAATACTTAGACAAATTTGTATTGATCTTTATTGATGATATACTTATCTATTCCCGGAATAGGAAAGAGCATGAGGAACATTTGAGGATAGTGTTACAGACTTTACGGGAGCACCAGCTGTATGGAAAATTCAGCAAATGTGATTTCTATAAAGAGCAGATCCAGTATTTGGGTCACATTATTACAAAAGAAGGTATAGCTGTAGACCCCGAAAAGATTAAAACTATAATGGATTGGCCCACACCCAAGGATGTAGCAGACATTCGATCTTTTATGGGATTGGCTGGGTACTACCGGCGGTTCGTAGAGGGTTTTTCTAGAGTTGCCTATCCTATTACCTCCTTGCAAAAGAAGGGAAAAGCATTTAGATGGACAGCAGACTGTCAACGGAGCTTTGAACAGCTCAAGCATTTACTTACTACAGCTCTTGTGTTGTGCGTGGCGGATCCCAAAAAGGAATATGTAGTTTGTACAGATGCCAGCAAGGAGGGCGTGGGTGGAGTACTAATGCAGGAAGGCAAGGTGATTGCTTATGAATCCAGAAAGTTAAAGGAACATGAGCAGAAATATTCCGCCTATGATCTGGAATTAACAGCTGTGATCCATGCTTTGAAGATGTGGCGTCATTACTTAATAGGGAGGAAATTTTTGTTGATGACGGATCACCACAGTCTGACTAGTTACTTTAGTCAACCTACTTTAAACGCAAGACAGGCAAGATGGGTGGACTTTCTAGGAAATTTCGATTTCGAAATTAAGCACCTAAAGGGAAAAGAGAACAGAATCGCTGATGCACTAAGTCGAAAAGTGCATTGCATTTATGAGATTGGCATCAGCCAAGGATGGTCCACTCTTGACCAAGAAATTGAGGAGGCTGCGACACAAGATCAGATTTATTTTCGAAAGAGACATTTGGTGCAAAATTCAGATGCCCGTTCCATACAACAAGGTTACACCTTGAATGCAGCCGGTTTGTTGTGTTTAAAGAAGAAGATTTACATACCCAATCAGAGCAGTATTAAGGAAAAGATTCTGGATGAAAATCATAGAAGTCCCTATGCAGGGCATCCTGGTTACCAGAAATTAATCACCTCACTAAGGAAGGAGTATTACTGGCCAGGCATGAAGAAAGATGTGGTAGAATATCTGGCGCGCTGCTTGGAATGTCAGCAAGTGAAAGCTGAACATCAGCATCCTGCGGGACTGTTACAGCCGATACCCATACCAGAATGGAAATGGGAGACCATAACCATGGACTTTATCACCGGATTGCCGAAATCCAAAAGGAGTAATGATTCAATAATGGTAGTGGTGGACAAACTCAGCAAGTCAGCCCACTTTATACCGGTTCAATCCACTTATCGTGCAGCTCAAATCGCAAACATTTTTATGCAAAATATATTTAAACTTCATGGGCTGCCGAAAGTAATAATATCTGACCGGGATGTTAAGTTTACCTCAGCTTTTTGGAGGACCTTATTTGAAGGTCTAGGAACTCAATTGAGTTTCAGCACCGCATACCATCCGCAAACTGACGGACAGACGGAGCGGGTGAATCAAGTGCTGGAGGATATGTTGAGGTCTTATGTGATGCAGCAACCTACGCGTTGGGAGGAGTATTTACATCTAGTGGAATTCGCCTATAATAACGGCTACCACTCATCCTTGAAGATGAGCCCATTCGAAGTACTATATGGCCGGAAGTGCCGCACACCCTCTAGTTGGGGTGGACCGGAAGACAAATTCTTGTTAGGACCCGAAATGTTGGAAGAGATGGAGGTCATGGTAAAAAGGGTTCGAGCTAATCTAAAGATGGCGCAAGATAGGCAGAAAAACTTTGCAGACCAAAAGAGAACATTTAAAGAGTATCAAGTTGGTGAACATGTATACATCAGAATTCGAGCTAGAAAGAGTACCCTTCAATGGAATGCCTGTGCCAAACTGGCACCACGCTTTTGTGGACCATTCCAAATTCTGGCACGAGTAGGGCCGGTAGCTTATCAGCTCGCCCTACCCAGCCATATACGGGTTCACAATGTCTTCCATGTATCAGTTTTAAAGAGATATGTGTATGACCCTAGACATATTATAAGTTGGCAGGACATTCAGGTAAGGAAAGACTGTCATCAAACGTAAACTGAAATGAAATACTAGTAAAACAACTGATTTAATTGTTATGTGTTTCAGGTGGAACCGGAAGGAGAGTTCCTGGTCGAACCAGTGAACATATTAGATCAGAGAAGAGTAGAGCTGCGGAGAAAGGTCATCAGCCAGGTTAAAGTGCAGTGGCAGCACTTTGGGCCTGAAGAGGCCACCTGGGAAGATGAACAAATGATGAGGGATACTTATCCCAGACTGTTTTTAAATGAGCAGCAACATCGGGACGATGTAGACTTTCAGGAGGGGGAGATGTAACACCCCTTGTGAAAAGTAAATGCTAGTAACTAGTGAAGTGATTATGAAACAAAGACTTTATTTAAAATGTGTAATTCTGTTGTTAATGTTTTATTAATAAAAAGACAGTTGTGTTGGTACCATGTGGAATTGAGTTATGATTAATCATAGTTAGTAACTGGGAAATCAGTTACCCTAACTACTTGGAGGTAGTTGAAACCCCAAGGAAAAGGGGAAAGATGCCAAGTCTGGTTAGGATCAGATGGCAGAAAAAAATGAGAGCTATGCTAGTTAGGATCAGATAGCAGTAATGGAAAAGGAATTTTTCCTGTGCACGCTACGTCTGGTTAGGATCAGATAGCGTTGACTGGCGAAGTCCAGTGATATTGCGGTCGAGTAGGACCTGCAAGTGCTTGGGGGTGGAAGCTCAGAGAAGACTTCCTACGGACGGGAGGATTGACAAGCATTATAAAGAGGTTTGGCACAAAAGCAGGTATGGCTTCTTGCTTATGTGACTGTTAAAAGTTGAAATGTTTATTATTGTTCTGTACAGAGAAAAGTGAAAATAAGCTGAATGTTAACTGCTTCTATTATGGAATAGTGTCGAGAAATAAATAGGATACTCTGTATGCATTATGGACAACAAATCCAGCCTTAGAAAATAGGCACGGATTACTGTGTAAATTAAATGATAGAGTCTGCGGTTACAGCACTCTAATGAAACCCTTGTAAGTATTCTTTAAGGGTTGTATTTATAGTATGTTTACCTACTCGGACAGAACTATGTATATACGAAACAGGAATGAGGAAACACGAACAAGCTTACTCAAAACTGGAAATAATGACACATGCAGACATATATATATATATAGCTATATAGCAAAACCCTGTGTATATGAAACAGGAATGAGAAAACGTGAACGAATCTACTCAAGAGCGGGAGCAGTGATACATGCAGATATAAATATATTAACTATATAGTAAAGGCAACGAAGCATATAGTCATCTGCAACTTAAATAGGGTAAAACCCTGGAATATATGTATACACCGAAACATAATCTTATAAACCTTAGTCGGGCCGAAAGGCACAGACATTCTGTGTGTAATACAAATGATAAACCCTGAGTATTCCATATACATTTCCAGCATCAATACGAGAAAGGCCCGTGGCCAAACAAAAACGAAAGAGGTAATGGGCTATCAGTATAAACAAAGTCAAACACAGAAATTACATTATCTCTTTGCTTAACCGTCGAAGACAGGAATAACATCTCTGAGACAGTATAGTAACATTCTCATTGAAATAACTGATAGAGAAACGCATCTATGAATGATAACATATAAATAAATTGCCAATGCTTATTCCTGTTATTAAATGCAATGATGATAGAAAAGAATGAATGCCGAGGCCGGCCATGGTAACCACAAACAATATGTAACCCTTCGGCCGGTGGACAACAGACATCCGCTACGATGAAACCCCTCATGCCGAGCCATGGCTTACGCTTGGCTGGCTGAGGCATCGAGCCGGACAATACAAACCCCATGCCATCTATTACGCAAGAAAAATCAAACTAGAATAGAAAACCTGAGCATAAATACACAGATGCATTCAACTTGGAAAATCGCCATCAAACTATATATATGGAAGAGCGAATGCTCTCAGTAATGTAGAGACACAGTGCAAATCGAATACTGAATTCATTAATTATCTGCGTATTTATACAATGGAAAACCACCGAGTCAAACCCTTACGGGTCAAGAAATTATAACTCAAAATGAAGTCATGGCTGTGTTCTGGAGAACCAGCACTCCCATACAAAAAGAGGGTAACAGTCTACAGAATATTGAAATGAAAGCTAAGGCTAGAAGGCCTCATGGCAGAGAAGTTCCTAACTGGGTGATAGGAACTGAGCAAACCCGCCGTCCCTGTCAAGGGAACAACTTCTCAGTACAGGCCCGAGACGAAAACTGAAAACGGGAGCTAAGCCTCCGAGACTTACCAGAGATTGTCGATTAGATACAAGGGGCAATCCCGATTCCTTGAGAAATATCTCTGCCTGTCCGGAGGAAGTGACAACACCCACCTGTGTAAAATAAACATCCAAACCTTAATAACCTGTGCAGAGGAAGCTTGAGACAACATTAAAATTGTGATCGAACCTCAGCCATAGAGAAATCTCAGAGACTGTATCATTGAGCTCAGAACGGAATTTAACGTTACTTGAATAAACAAACAGAGGATATGCATGGAAGAACGATTACCTTCATATCGGTGGGAGGCCGAAGACCTGTGTAACCACAGAAGAGTGCTAAGGAGCAGCGCTCTGCTAATACACTGAAGAATGTGAAAATGAAATAAAACAAGCGCCGAAGACGGAACTCATCTATATATAACAGAGACCATAGTTACCGTTTCGTGGCATCGTGAGAGCCATTGATCTGCAGAAGGACGATCTCCACCGTCGGATAGCCGGTGATCCACCAAATAGCTTTGGCGCGAAGCTGCCTAGCCCAGCGGCCAGGCTGTAAAGCACCGTGTGTCACATGGGCTAGTGCCATCCAGCCGTTGAGTAAACCAAATGGACGGAGATGCACCAACCACGGCAGAACCGGACAGTGGACTGCAAGCTCGAGGTATCTCGGGAGTGGTGACTTTAAAAGGTTAATAAATTGCACAGTATGCAAACCTTTGTACACAGAACATGATGTGGAATAAACTTTGTAAACCTCGTAGCCTTTACATAAATATGGGCTGTGTATTGTGCGCACCTTATAAACATAGATATAGTTAATGTCATCACCTTTGTGTATTAAGCACCATTCGGTGATTCTTATGGGTACATCAAACATGTATTATAATATATATATGTGCAGGATATTTGATGATGTAATTAAAGGTAAGAATGGAGTGGTTAATAGATATTAAATAAAAAAAAAATTTATGTAATGTTTTGAGCGTGACACCAAATCCTTAAAAATAAACACATTCTTACATAGTAATAATATTCTTTTTATTAATTAAATAACTTAGGCTATAAAAAATAAACACATTCTTACATAGTAATAATATTCTTTTTATTAATTAAATAACTTAGGCTATAAAAAACAAAACAGATACTAAATAACAAAGCTGCACAGTACACTCGTTAATATTAATTCTATGTTAATTCAAAATACATCTTTTGATTTTTTTCCAGCGTAATCTTTTGTTGAAATATACATATGGCAAATTTTGCCCGGTTATAAAGACGCTCAGCGTAATCTTTTGTTGAAACATACATATGGCAATTTTGCCCGGTTATAAAGACGCGAAAAAGCGATCAAATAATTGTTTGAAGGTAAACAATCAAATAATGCTCTTTCATACCCATAAATACCACGGCCTCTATTACAAGGTTGTTATTTCAAAACAAAGCCACTGTGAGGTTTTGACATCTTTTTGGGGTAAAATTTAGAGAGTATGTAATTTTTTTTGGTTATATTCGATGGAAAGTGACGTCGTGATTGGAATTTCATAAAGTGGAAATTTTATAACGGTTAATTGTTTTTGACGTACGTGTGAAAACTAATTTTTTTTAGTGTTAATATTTGTAATTTTATAATAATTGGGAAATAGGCTTGAAGATTGAAGATAGTTATTTAAAGAGAAAAACATAAAATAGTTGTATAACATTAAATATGTTTTTATGAAATGTTAGTGAACAGTGTTTAATTAGAAAATGCTATTACAATTATTTTGTGTATTTTTTTTAAAATGTGTTTATGAAATGTAAGTGAATGTTATCTAATTAAAGAATGTCACTACTTCAATCTTTTTTTTTATTTCTTTTTTATGTTTATAAGAATCTCATTTCAAGGAATGGTGACAAGAAATAGGTGTTGCCAAGAAATAGGTGCTGCAACTAAACAAATTATCTAACTTGGCCTATGTCTAAATCACTCATTAGAGTATTAACCACTCATTATAATTTATGACATGCAACATAAATACTTGGACGTCAAAATTAAGGTTTCAAATATTTTTAATCAATCACTTTTGACATATCAAAATATTCCTTCACCCACAAATACCTTAAAAAAGTTTTGTTTAAATATTATAAGTTTTGAAGTTTCTTTTAAAAAGACATTGTCTAAATATTATAAGTTTTAAAGTTTTTGGTTAGAATTAGGGAAAATAAATTGTGGTCAATTCCTAATTTTTTGTTATTTAAAATGCATTTTTCAATCCATATATAAATTCAACACCTTGAAAAACCATTAAAATACTTGTGGAGAGTTCATAATTCAAACGTATAATTCCAACCAATCTTCTCTATATTCTGAACAAATTCAATCTAAAAATAAACCAAAAAAACTACAAAACTTATTAATAAAAAAATTTAAAAATACACCTATCAAATTCCAGACTTACATCCACCCACCAAAATCAGATTTGATGAGCAAATTCCCTGTCAGCCGGGGATTTTCTCCTCAAATACAACAAACAATTTTCCCTACCTGTCAACAAATTTTAAAATAAACAATAGAGTTGTTCACATTTAAAATTTCTACCTGATCAGGGTGGATAAGGCTCACCGTGTGCGGAAGAGAGTAATAGCCGTACTGTCAGGATTCTGCTCGTCCGTCTACGGATGAGGGTGTCCGCAAACAGCGGGCTCTGTATCTTCATGTGACATGGACGATGGACCTATTTACGCCCGCCACCCGTCAATCATCGCAGCCGCTTCATGTCACACTGTCCGACAACGTCACGTGTTATCCGCAATCATTCCTGTTCTCTCCAAAGTCGTTTCCCTACATTTTAGGGAGGTGGCCAGGGAGCCCTCTACCGAGGTCTGTTTCTCGAAAGTCGTTTCCCGATTAGGGAGGTGGCGAGGGAGGCTTCAAAAAATGTCGGAATTTAGGTAAAAGAATTTTTTTTTTGTACAAGCAGTGTTTGAATCATGTGTTTGATAGTGGAAATGGATTCAACACCATAAAAAAAGTTCAAGACACTCAAAATTTTAAAGTTTAACAATTATAATTTGGATTTATAAAAATCCTTGCAATTAAATATGACCAAAATTTCCATAACTGTCCGTGCAATTCCTCCGACTAGTTAGACTACGCCGGTAGCCATAGATATGAAAGATTCAGCTTCTCGGGGCTTAGAGTTTTAAGACGGATAGATGTCTTAACATGGATTTTGCAGCAATTTTTTAAATTGTTATATAAGAAATTTTCAATTTTCAATTATAAATAAAATATGTGTTCATTAAAATTATTAATAAAGATGAAAAATGATGTATTAAATATTTAAAAAAAAATATTAGAGTTAATTTATTTTGTTTTTAATGATGGGTTAAGGGTTCATTTGAATATCAAAGGTTTATTTACATAGTATTTTCGAGAAAATTGTTTTGTTATGTATTGCCAGTATAGAAATCTACATTTAAAAATTATATTTTTTTGATAAATTATTATTTTTTATTATAATAAATATAAGTATTTTGCAATGTAATATATAATATTGAAAATGATTTTTTATTTTTGATTATTTAATTATAAAAAATTTAGTATAATAGCTAATTAAATTTGTTTTTATCTGTAATCAAGTTTTTGTGATATATAATGAATTGAACAATTTCTTTTGGTAGAAATCACATAAGAGAAATTTTTGACAGACACTTTTCCAACCAACAAGTGTGGTTCATCATCAGGAACAGATCAACACACAGATAATGGCAAAGGCTTAAATAGAGAGCAATGTATAGAGATAATTTCAAGTAACGGCTATATTTGAACAATAATATTTAAATTATGATGATGATGATGATGATGGTGGTTAACGTCCGCTGAGACCAAATAATGATCTATCGGACCTAAAAGACAAATTATTTATTTTGATTTAAGATTTTATTCCTATGCTCAAAAAGCTTGGTGAGAAGCCTCCCGAGTTCACTATAATTTTGGCATTGTAAAAGGCTAGGAAGGTCAGTATTGTAACAAAGGTTGTGAAATTGAGATCTAATGTGGTTGTATGCTGGGCACTCTAAGAGGAAGTGGTTTTCATCCTCGATGCTCCCATTCTCACAAATATGGCAGATCCTTTCCGTCCATGGCGTTTTAGGAACTACCCAGCGGCCACTTTAGCTATGGAGCTCATGAGAATTCGTTCTAATCTTTGCTATATTAATTTTCTTTTTTGAGCTAGTTAGAATAGAGAGATACTTTTGATCTTCAAGGGTGGGGTTGATGACCTTCTTATAATAACTTAATTTTCTTTTAGACGCTAAATCTTTCTCACACCACAATTTTTCTTTTAGATACTAATTTATTAATATATTAAAAACAAATATTATTCAGTAACCACTAGTTTTTGAAAAAAATATTTAAATAATGATATTATTTCATTAATTTATTAAAAATATTAATAGGTAACGAAACAACTAGTTTTTGAAAAATAATATTTAAATTAATTTATTTATTAAAACCAAATATTACTAGTCTCAAAAAATAATATTTAAATAATCATATTAGTTTATTAATTTATTAAAATTATTAATATGTAATAGTTATATTAAATGGCTAGTTTTTGAAAAATCATATTTAAATTAATTTATTAAAACCAAATATTATAGTTTTTAAAAAATAATATTTAAATTGTGATATTAGTTTATTACTTTATTAAAAACAAATATTAATAAGTAACCGCTAGTTTTTGAGAAATAATAATTAAAAAAAATCAGAGTCGCAGGGTAGTAAAAAATTATAAAAAAATGACCCTAATTTAGAGAAAATCATTTGATAAATAATTAATGGAAATAAAATAAACTAAATTAAAAATAATAAATGGAAAAATAAATAAAATAAGACAAAAATACACGCAAGTCTATATATATATATATATATATATATATATATATATATATATATATATATCAATAAAAAAAAGAAACATATATATATATATATCCAAAGAAAAGTAATCAATAAATAAAATGGGGTCAAGCCTCGACCCATTAAATAAATAACAAAAATATTAAAAGGAGTTAACAAAAATACTAAAAAGAGTTAAGAACGAATAGGATGATAAAATACATAAAAAACATGAAGGATCAACAAAATAAACTCTAATGAAGAATAAATCAATAACAAATACTATAAAAAGGATGCCAATGCCTACATAGATAAACAAATAAAATAAATCCCAAAAAGAAGGCTAAAAAACTAGGGGAGTAGGCAAGGACCCAACTTCTACTAATATTCCACCCATCATCTATATTCACATTATTGGGCCTTTTTTCAATTTCTAGGGCCTCCCTCAATTTACGATGATGGAAATGACTAACCCTAGCAACGACTTGGGCCTCCTCAATGCAGATGTGATGCTTAGATTTATTTGCGTGCTCCGCCAAAGCAAAGGAGCGGGTCCTTCTATGCTTGATGTCAGCAACATGTTCATGAATCATTTGATTAATCGAGCCACTAGTCTCACCAATGTAGGGAGTCCCACAAGAGCATGGGATAACATGAACACCCTTCATATTCTTGGGGTCCATTGGGTCTTTTACAGATCCAAGGGAGCTCTGAATGGTTAAAATTATTTTTGTTTAGATAATTGGGTGTAGAGTAGATGGTGAGAGGGTGTTTTGTTAAAAATACTTTTTGGTGAAATTTTTTTTGGCAAAAATCTAGTCATACTAAGGGCTAGTGTGGCCGAGGTCAAATGTGATCCTCACAATGTGTTATTTTTCATTGTTTAAATTGTACTTTTAAATGCTAAATAGAGCGTATATAAAACCAAATAAAAGTTTTAAGCATACAAACTTTTACATATATAATTATAATTTTTTTAAAATGATATATAATATATACACAATGTACATTACATGTAGAGAGATATTTTTTCACATAAATTAAAATAGTTTTTTATTATTAATATTTTTTTAAGTATATGTTAATATGAATTTTTATTAAAATATTTTATTGATAAGCTACATTGAATATTTTTTTATATACAACATTAAAATGTTTATTTTAACAAAATTTTCTATACATAGATATATATGAAGTTGACATCGACATAAATTAGTTAACATAGATCTTTAAATAGTTATTTAAATCTCGTGTTAAAATAATTTTGAAAAATATAAGATTTAATCATCTTACTCATACATTTTCTTATTTCTATTCTTTTTTTATTATTATAGTTAAAATTACTTTTCTATTTAAAATATAATTTTTATTTAAAAAAAAAAAACAGATAAACATACTTACACATCCTTTAATAAGGCTGTACAATAAATCTCTTAACTTAATTATTTCATTCCAAACCACCTAGATTAAAAATAATAATTAACATTTAAACGAAATATAATAATTATCTTTATTATAAAAAAATTGCTACTTTACCAAAAAGACATAAAAGTTCTTAAACTCATACGATTTTAACAAAATTATATAAGCTTTACCCAAATATATAAAATTGTAAATATAAGTAACATAAATTAATGTTAGATTTATCTCAAATTTATAACGAGCCTAGTATCGACTTACTCTATAGGATTAATCCCAAAATTTCTACCGGACCATTCCAAAATTGTCAAAAAGTAATTATTTTTATTTTAATGGACAATTAATTTGACTACACAATTAATTTAATGATCATGTGACCCATGGCAACGAAGCTCGAGGTTCCTTCCTGCCAGAGCTACGAATTTTATTTAAATGTCCAGAAATCCCTCTTTCCTCCTCGGGGGCGAGGGGGCTTCTCCATGCATCCCTGCTGATTAAACTCTGGGGCAGGGACTGGATTTTATGCTGTTGCTCTTCTATTTATCTTAGGCTCCTTTCTGATAGATCTGGGTAAGAACCGCTACGTTGATAATCCTTCTGCAAGCATTGTCATTAGAAATTAGAATCATGGGGACGGCTAAAGGCATGAATGGGTGGTGGTTGGTCATGGCTATGTTGGGATTCTGTTCAGGTATATCGTTTTTTATGGCTAGGGAAGAGGAGCTCCCGGCAGTGCAGCTGATATACCACAAGGGGCCTCTGCTGAGCTCTGATATAGATGTTCATGTGATTTGGTATGAGAAGTTCAGTCCGATTCAGAGATCGATTATTTGGGATTTCTTGCGGTCTCTGGGAGAAGAAGAAGAAGAGGAGGCACTAGTGAGGAACCAGCCATCTGTACATGAATGGTGGAAAACCACTGAGATGTACAGAGAGGATGGATCATTCGATATGAGCTCTGCTGTACCGAGTAAGAAGAAGATTGAGAAGATTGCACTGGGGAACCAGACACTGGATGAGTCCTACAGTCTTGGAAAATGGCTGCAGAGAACCCACATTGAAGCACTGGTACTCAGGGCATCTGTGGCGTCCAATGGGTTATGGACTGAGAAAGGGGTTTTCTTGGTCCTCACTGCCCAAGATGTTGTAGTTGAGAGATTCTGTATGAGCTCTTGTGGGTTCCATTCTAGTGCAAGAAGTGGAAAAGGGGGGCCCTCTGTCGCTCTGCCATATGCATAGGTTGGGAATTCTGTAACGCAGTGCCCTGGTCAGTGCGCCTGGCCTTTCCACCAGCCTCTCTATGGTCCTCAGGCTCTACCTCTGGTAGCCCCTAATGGCGACGTGGGCATGGACGGTATGATCATAAATATTGCCACTGTGCTTGCGGGGACTGTAACTAATCCCTTCAATACTGGTTTTCTTAAAGGCGATGCTGCTGTGCCGCTGGAGGGTGTGTCTGCATGCAGGGGAATTTATGCAAGAGGGGCATATCCCGGGTATGCAGGCCAGCTCCTGGTAGATGAAACTACAGGAGCCAGCTTCAATGCTCGAGGGATCAATGGCCGCATGTTCCTCCTTCCAGCCATGTGGGATCCTCTTACCAAGTCGTGCAAGACGTTCGTTTAATTTAAACAGGTTTGGTCTACTTAGTCTAGAATAACAGTTCTCCTGGAGCTTCTGTATAGTACAATCTGTGCTGGTGGCCGTGATAAATCCTTATAATTTTATGAGTTGGGCCTTGTACTGAATTCTGTTGCCCATTAATGAATATGATACAAGGTATTGGGGCAGCTAAAATTCTACTTTTTTCAGAGTTCACATAACTGAAGTTTGGTTTTTCTGTGTAGGTTCCTTCCATATGTGTGAGATGAGGTCTGTCTCTGAACGGTTTTGATGTTATATAAGATAAAACAGAGCCATAAATTAGAGGAAATTTAACTAGTTTGCAGTCCCCATTGCAAACTAAATGAGTCAGGAATCTCAAGCACCCACACCTAAAACTGCCGGCAACAAAACAGATTAACTAATTTACAAACGATTTAATCAACAAAACAAGATTAACTAATTTCAAGTGGGTTTTTGACGATTCAAGACTGATCAAGAAAACATTATCTCAGGGAAGAATAACTGTAATCATGAAGTTTTGGTTTTGCATTTAATATGACTTTGAAGCCCTCTCATTTCTTTGATTTTGCATTCGTTATGATCTTGGTGCGCTGTCATTTCTTCACATCAAGCGCCATACACAGGGAACTTGGAAGTTAAGACCATACGGATTCTAGTGAAGTTCTGGAGGTTTACTTAAAATGAAATAAGTAGAGTGAAGTTCTACAAGTCATTTGCTTGGAATAAGTAGTAAAGTTACTTAATACCCAGCCTCCAAGAAAAGGTTCGAAGAAAAAAATAGTCATAAGCAAACTGGATCGGTACCCTATGGTTGCCGAAATAAATATGCTGATAATGTTTTTAGATGATGTGATCTGCAATATATTTTTAAATTTACCTATAATTTTAGAAGTGCCATAAAATAGGTTATTTAATAATACAAAGAGTTGGTTGGATAATGTTTAAAGGGTTTATGAGTTAGTTTGTGGGGCATTTTAGGATTGATATTTGAATATATTTTATTATAGGCATTAGTTATGAGCCAGATTTGTTAGGATGGTTAAAAATAGTTTGATATAAGTGCTTAATACTATTTTTGATGGTGGAAATGGATTTAACACCATCAAAAACTCTTGAGACGCCCAAAATCTTGAAGTTTGACAACTACAACATAGATTTCCAAAAAAAATAGCTAGTCTTCAATTTCAACCATTTTCAGAGCAATTTTGAAGTTTCATTAGACTACACATTCTACCATAACACTTACAGTTATTTTCAGTGAATGACTAATGCGTTACATATTAGAGGGTTTGCCATAATGGATTGAGTTTAGTGATTTGTGTTAGTGTATTGCCGTTATTGGAGATAGTTGATTACAAATTGTGAGTTTAATGGTTTAGTGGTTAAAAAGGGGTAGGGTGAATGAATTAAGGGGTTCATAATAGTGCATTGACTTTAATGAAATAGTATGAATTAAGGGGTTTAAAATTTACTTAGTTAGTGATTTATGTTCAATTTAAATTGAGGAGATTTATTGATTAGACATTATGAGCTTAATGACTTAGTGGTTAAATAGGGTGACTAAATTAGGGGTTCATGATATTGATTAGACATTATGAGCTTAATGACTTAGTGGTTAAATAGGGTGACTAAATTAGGGGTTCATGATAATGGATTCACTTTAACGAGTTACTATGAATTAGGAGGTTTATGACACTGATTTATTTTAATGGTTCAATGATAGTTTAACTTAAATTTAGGGAATTAATGTGTCTAATGTGTGAGGTTATGAGTTTAATGACTTATTAATTAAATAGAATGAGTGAATTGATAGTTAGGTGTTAGTAGGTTAGGAACTATTTAAATAATAAATTAAGAGAGGTGAATATAAATACCCATGTATATAACATTCATATTATTTACTAGTATACAAGTTTAATGACGTATTAATTAAATAGAATGAGTGAATTGATAGTTAGGTGTTAGTAGGTTATGAATCATTTAAATAATAAATTAACAGAGGTGAATATAAATACCTATGTATATAATATTCATATTATTTACCAGTATAGATCCATCTTAAGTATGGATTTTTAAGTATGAATTTTCATATATATATATATATATATATATATGATTTCTGTTGTGAAACAATACTTTCTTTTGGCGATTTTGTTTCTGTACATAGATAGATAACAAATTGACAAAGAACGAAATGTTCTTTTATAAAAAAGAGCGGATTGCATATATATATGTAATAAACGGTTTTTTATAAAGGAACATATCGTTCTTTGTCAATCCATTATCTATCTATATGTGTACAAAAACAAATTTGCCAAAAGAAATTGTTATTTCACAACAGTTACAAAATTCACAACACTCACAAAATTACATAGATGCAGGAAGATAATTGTACTTATCTGTTTTCAATTTAGATAGTCAGGGAATTCAACCAAGAGAAAGACCACTCCTCCCAACTAGTGAGATTAGTCTCCACAACCAATTCTCCCTCAAGCCTTTTCAATTCTAGAACAATAGATAGATAGTGATCTATCAAGGTCTATTCTCAGGCATCAACCTTTTCAATTCTAGAACAATAGATAGATAGTGATCTATCAAGCTCTATTTTCAGGCATCAAGACTACCTAGTCTAGCATAGAACTAACAGACTCACAAATCTGTTTTAGGGTTTCTACTAGCTGTTAGTCCAACTCAAGAATGCCCATTACAGAAATTTTGAGGTCTAAAATATGCCTCTTAATGAATATTATAAAATAACAGTGGAAATAAAATAAGATTGAATCACCTTATCAAATTTTAGAGGGAAGAAAGAAAAACTATTTTTTCAACTAGTAACTTATATAGTTATAGTTTTACTCAAATTTTGAGTGAGAACACTCATTGGATGTGGAATTTAATTCCTCGTCCAAGGATTACCCATATTGCATACTTGCAATGGACCTTGCTACACGAAAAATCAGAAATACATGAAAAACGTGATTGCAATCATATTTTTTCATGAATTTCTCATTTTGCATGTTGTAGGGTTCATTGAAAGTATGAAACATGGCTATTCCTTACACGATGAATTAAGTTTTGCATTCAATGAGTGCTCTTGCTCGAAATTTTAGTAAAACAATGGAGAGATAAGTCGAAAAAATGAGATTAAAAAGTAGTTTTTAATTTTATTTTTTTACTTTTTTACTCCAAAAATGATGAATCATCCCACATGGTTGACGACATATCATCTTGAATCCTATTGGTTCATATAAAGTTGGTTTTGGTTGTACATTTTTGTTTTGAAGCTTATTTTTTACCTCAAAATTTCTCTCAGATGTTATATCTCTAGTGAGAGAAAGTAACTGCTTGTCTGGTAAATGAAAATTTTCGTCTAGGGTCTTTTCCCATGAATTTCAAGATTTGTCATAACCTATTTTTAAAATGAATTAAAATAAAACTTTAAACACTAAGGTTTTCCACAAAGCTTTTCACTTAGCCCATAAGTTACCAAATCTTGTGCACTAAAAATAAATAAACAAAATATTTACAATAATTGGGGGTGTTACATCTCCACCTCCTTGTGTGAAACACAATTCCGGATGTTTATTCTATCCCTTGGAATAGGTCAAGATATGCCTCTCACATATTTCATCTTCCTAGTTGGCCTTGACTGGCCAAAGTGCCTCCACTGCACTTTAATTGGGTGATAGCTCGACTCTGTAACATTATTTCTTTCTGATTGAGAATACATAGAGACTCTACCAAGAATTCTCCATTCAATTCGACCTGTTCCATAATCATAAAAATGTCATTAGTTCATATTAATTATCAAACAAAAGACACACACACACACACACATCAAAATATTAATGTTAAATTTTACCTGTACATTCTGCTAGTTAATGATATGTTTAAGATCATATACATACTTCTTTGAAAATGAGACATGAAACATGATTATGGACTCGAATATGACTATTTAGTACCTATTGGTATGCTACATGTCCATTTCTTTCCAAGATTTGGAAAGACCACAAAATTGGGGAGCTATTTTAGCACAACCACACCATTTCAAGGTACTTTTCTTGGGTTTGATTCGCACATAGACATCATCTCCAACTCAAAATTCTCTATAATTCCTATTCTTGTTTGGATAAGCCTTTTGTCTGCCTTGAGTGATTTTTAAGTCATGTTAAACTTTTTTTTTTTTTACAATTTGCTCCATTTCTCCTAATATATTTGGTCCTAGTATTAACTTATCCTTAAGACTGCTCCAATTAGTAGTTTTCATGCATCTTCTTCCATATAATACTTCAAAATGACTAATCTTCAATGATTCATGATAACTATTATTATATGCAAATTCAACCAAGTCTAGGTATTCTTATGACTTGGTTTGTGGTTGCATAACATACATTCTTAACATATCATAAGTACTTGGTTCACTTGTTTGGTTTTCCCATCTGTTTGTGAATGATATGCAGTGCTAAATTGGATTTGCGTACCTAATCCAATGAATACAACGTTCCAAAAGGCACAAGTGAACTTTACAAATTAATTTTATTTATACCATTTTCATATTGATTTTTAGAGTTGTTTGCTTGTTTAGCTTGCTGCCACAAAAATTCATATTTGGGATATTTTATAACAACTTTTTAATCTCATCCAAAAAGTTAAATTATATTTGACTGTAGGAAATTTCATGTACACGGTATAATTTTCCTTCCATTTTAAATGCTTAATATCACAACATATTGCACTATAATAGTTTGCATATCAAGAAATTTGATCTCTTTCCACGCTTAGTAGATTCAAAGTAAAGATGTATCTATGTTAAATAGGCTACATTCCACGTGACTACCATGGGTCAATACCATGGGTTACTACCATGTGCCATCTTTATTTTTATTAATATTAATATTAGGGTTAATAATCTTTTTTGCATGGTATTAATAATAATTTGGCCCATAGGCTTCACTTAAATAAAACCTCTTTTTTTGCCCATAGGCTTCACCTAAATAAAACCTCTTTTTTGAGTGTTGGTAAATATAAAGTGAATTATGGAGTAAATATTAAAAAATGTTTTATTTATTTAGTGTATTTATATTTTTATTAATTTACCGTACCTCTTTTATTTAAATGGTTTTGGCCCATAGTATTAAAATGGTTTTGGGTCCATAGGCTTCACCTAAATAAAACCTGTTTTTTGAGTCTTCATCAATATAAGAGGTTTATGGACTAAATATAAAAATGGATTTTGGCCCATGGTATTAAAATGATTTTTGGTCCATAGGCTTCACCTAAATAAAATCTCTTTTTGGAGTCTTCATCAATATAAAGAGGTTTATGGACTAAATATAAAAAGAGGTTTTATTTATTTACATGTTTCTAATTTATTTATATTTTTATTTATTTACCATACCTATTTTTTTAGTGTTCATAAACTTCTCTATATTTTAAATTTATATTGTGTTTATATATAATAATAATTAGATTGATTTCTAAATAGGGCTAGCATTATATTAAAAATGTTAAATGTTAAACATTACAAGTGAAATGTTTACTTTTACATTTACATTTATATGTGAGATCTACTCTATAGTGGGTTGTATAGCGCCTCTGGGGGCAAAAATCAAATTCACTAAGAAAAACAATCTATTGTACTTGACGGACATTAAGGTTAAGTTGTTTGAAAAAACTAGTTAAACTACTACGGTCTGTCATTAACACAAAATTTTTGCGCGAAAGGTAGTGTCTCCATACCCTCAGTGCATGTATTACAATAGCCAATTCTAAATCATAAGCAGAGTATCTATGTTCATGCTCCTTTAGTTTCCAAGACTCATAAGCTATTACTCTACCCTCTTGCATCAGTACTCCCCGTATTCCTTCTTCGCACACATCTGTATAGACTGGAAATTCCTTTTATGGGTTTGTAATTCTTAGTACTGGGAAAGTAGTCAATAAATGCTTCAACTGTTCAAAACTCGGTCGACATTGTGTTGTCCACTTGAAGGCTCTTCCTTTCTTCTGCAACGAAGTTTTAGGGTAAGAAATTCTAGAAAATCCCTCTATAAAACTATGGTAGTACCATGTCTACAACGTTTTTGGGGACATGCCATTCCATAATGGTCTTAATTTTCTTAGGGTTTACAACTATTCCTTCCAATGAGATTAGATGTCTTAAGTATTGTATTTGATTTTTATAAAAATCACACTTATTATACTTAGCATATAGGTGATGTTCTCATAAAATCTGCGACACTATTGGCAAATGTTCCTCTAAGTTTTTCGAATAAATGAGAATATCATCTATAAAAATCAAGACAAATTTGTCTAAGTATGTGAGGAAAATACCATTCATCAAACTAATAAATGTTTTCGGGGCATTGATAATCCCAAATGGAAAAACCACAAACTCACAATGGCCATAACGAGTCTTAAATGTTGTTTTACAAATGTCATCTTCCTTTATTCTTATATGGTGATAACCTAATCGCAAATTAATCTTAGAAAATAATGTTTCTCCTTTGATTTTATTAAATAAATCATCAATCCTAGGCAATGGGTATTTGTTTTTAATGCTCAATCTATTTAGCTATCTATAATTGATACTAAGTCTCAAAGTGCCATCCTTCTTGCTCACAAATAACACAGGGGCTCCCCAAGGTGACATACTTGAGCGAATATATCCCTTATCAAAGAATTCCTGTAGTTGTACCTTTTGTTATATTAATTTAGGTATGCTAATGCAGCAAGTGGATTTTTCCACAGGGGTAGCTCCTGGGATTGGTTCTATAGTGAAATCAATATCCTGCTCAGGAGGCAGCGCTGCAATTTCCTCTGGAAACACACCAACAAAATCTTGAACCGTTGGTGAGTTTTGTAAGGTGGTTGTCTTGTCTTTGTAATTGGTATATCATACTTGGACAATATTTGACAACCCTTCCTAATACATTTACCTAATTGTGAGGTTGTGATTGGTCACAATTTTGCTCACTTTCTGAATCTCTTGTCTAACACCCTCTTAAGTGAGGAAGCTGATAGTTTTCTCCTTACATTTCATTAAGGACCAATGTCCTTTTAACTAGTCCATTCCAATTAACATGTCATAGGATCCTAACAGAAACATAATTAAATTTACTTTAATTTGTTGCCCTCCTATCTTAACTAGGCATTCCTCTACTTCAGTTGTCATCCTTCTCTTGGCCCCAATAGACATTTATACTAGCCAGGGGATTTTAAACCTACTAGCTTGTAAACAACATGACTCAACTACTTTTGGACTGATGTAACTCATAATTTCTTCTAGGCCTATCAAAATAGTTACAACATAGTTAGATATCTAACCTTCAAATTCTATCATCGTTAGTGGATATTCAGTCTGATGATCTTCTAGAGAATCATTAATTTTTGTTATACTTCTTGCTACTTCTCCCACCCTGGATGACTCTTGAATGTTTGCAACAAGTTCCATCCTTGCACAGTGGGGACAATTTTTATAGTAGTGGGGTTCTCCATGTTGAATAATGTAACTAGTGTCAGTTTTCAAAATTGTATTTGAGTCATGATGTAATGTATTTATGAAAAGAAAGAAAATGATTTTTTATTATTAAAGAAATTGACTTATTAAAGCAGGAGTTTCATGCTTGGGTCAATGGTTTATAGGTCAAAGCCTCCATTATAGGCTTCTAGGGTCTATGTCAAGTGTCCTTGTCCATGTCATAATTTAATAGACCTTCTTGGGCATTGTCAATCAAGAAATAAAATTATTTTGATGTAAATTAGGTCTTCTAGGCCTCCTGCACCAAGTCGGTCTCAAACAAGACAAGTCAGCATAATTGAGGGGAAACATATCCTATATAAAGGCAACAACTCAATCTCATTTGGAACATTCACTCAACAAGTTCGATCTGCAATTTTTGGGACAAGAAAAATTGTGTAATTCAAGGAACAAGGAGGAAAGAGCTAGCGAAAAAGGACTTCATCAAGCGTAAGAGGTCGAAATTTTTTGTCTTTCTCTCACACTTGTGAATTTACTGAGTTGCTGGAAGGGCTGAAACTGTAGTCTTAAAGCTGGGCTGAAATTCTAAAGCTGGGTCAAAGTTCTGAAGCTAGGACGTAAAAATTATGTGTTGAAGCTGCATCTGAGAAGCTGAAACTTAGTGACTTTGGGAAAGATCATCTATTGGAAGGAAGGGTTGACCTTGTGGAGGAGGAAGGCCTTTTGGTCTATCTCAACTTGAATTTGCTAGTGGAAGAAATTCACTGGGTTTTCTCTTGTAGAGGGGTTTTAGCCCTTGCTGAGTGCCTACATCTGGTGTTGTTGATCTTCATTTTTGTTTTGATGATTGCTTGATGAAACAAAGAGAAAAGAAGAACATAAAAAAGTTAATAAGAACACATATATCACAAGTAATTATCAACATAAGAAAATATTTCCGCGTTTCTGATTTTCTAACATGGTTTCAGAGCTAAGGTGAATAAGGAAGAAAAGGCAACTTGAAGATCTATTTGAAAAAATGGGATTAAAGGAATTTCATTAAGGAAAAATGACTATACAAGGTACTACTATCTACAATGAAGGGAGAAAATAATCTAGAAGGAGCCTCGAACTATAGTGCATTGAAAAAGAGGATAGATCTTATCCTCGCTAAGCACAAATTTTTGGACCTTGTTCAAGGAAAAGTCAAGAAGCCTACAAATGATGCAGAGAAGAAGTTAAGAGAAACCAAAATCTTGGCCGTGAATAGTATAGTAGATGGGGTAAAGGACAACCTAATTCTATACATATCGAACATAGACTCTGCTCAAGAAATCTATGAAACTATTTCCAAGTTCTTCACCATCAAGAAACATTCGTCAGATAGCCAACCTCAAGAATGAACTAAAGAAAATAACGATGATAAGATACAATGCTTTGTCATTATATTTTGTAAGGATATCTAGAATAAGAGATGAACTTCAAGCAATAGATGAGGTTGTACTAGAAAAATAATTCGTAATTATTTCTCTTCTAGGTCTACCAAAATCTTGGAGTGCTTTTACATCAAGAATTAGTAGTTGGAAGGATACTCCAACTTTATAACAAATGTGGAATGCATGCAATCAAGAAGAAGCCCACATATCATTAGTAAACAACAAGGAGGAGGATGAAGAAGATAACACCTCTAATGCCTATTTTTCTCATCACAAGAAGAAGGGAACCTTCAAGAAGTTCAAAGGACCAAAGAGGAAAGTTTACTTATCCAAGATTGAATGTTACCACTGTCATAAGATGGGTCATTACAAAAATCAATTTCCTAAGAATCCAAGGAATAAGAAGAGAGATATGGAGCAAACAAATATTATCGATGAAGCTCCACCTAAGAAGAACAAGACTAAATAATCAGAAGTCAAATACTTACACTCTTAAGTCCTGTCTTACATTTTCAAATTATTTTGATAAGTTGTAGGTGTCCCTAAAAAATTATAGAATTAAGAGGGAGCTTCCACCATTCCACCAAAAGATAAGTATTTTATTCTTTGTTTCATCTTTTCATGTTTGGTTTCCTCCTCACATTAAGATTTGTTTGTATTGTATGCTAATAACCTTTTCTTTATATTTTCCTTTGGAGGAAAGATTGCATATATCACAAAGGTTATGGAGGAGACTTGAAACATGGAAGAAGTTCTGTTGCAAAGAAATCACTTCAAGAATTTATGTCTTACAAGGTTTGTTAAAGAACAATTCAAGGTATGTCTTAAACTACAAGTTTTGTTACAACATTCCCTTCATAGAAAAGGCATATTCATTCTATTCTGGATTTTGCTTTACATTATTGACATTGTTATGTTTAGGGTTTTGAATCTTAAATATTATTGTTAGGGTGATTAATCATTAGATTGAATCTACCCTCGTTATACTATCATTTGATCATTCTCGTGAAACCCTAATCTTTAGGGTTCACTGTAAAACCTAGCCTCATGATGTTAAGGGTATATCAATGTTGATTATGAAACCCTAGAGTTCTTAAGGGTTTGTTGATAAAACCTATAAAATTCTTTTGAAGTTTAGGGTTTTGATAATGTTATGTTAAAAATCCTAGTACTTTAGGATTTGTTGTTAATGTCTAAATGAAACCATAGATCTTTAGGGTTTGTTGGATTATGATTTATGAACAAAACCCTTGAAATAATTAAAGTAAGGTCCTAGGAATGAACCTTAGGTATATATTCATCCATATGATCGAAACCCTAACTTGGTTAATATTCTTGTATGTCTAACCTCGATGTATTGATGTTTGTTTCTTGGGTTTACCTAATATATATTGATATGAGATGCTAGTGCATGTTTATGAAACCCTATATATGTATATGATGTATGTTATCTTGGTTAATGATGAAATATAGGGTAGAGATTGATATTATAGAACATGATGATATTGTTTTCATGATTTAGTTTTGATAATAAAATCTAGGGTTTGCAACTAACCCTAGTAGAGTATGACATAAAAGCATAGTGTTGAAACCTTAGATGTATAGTACTATGATTGGATTGTTATTATTGATATATAAGGCTTTGTGTCTTAAAGATGGAGGCTAGGGTTTACGACAAAACCCTTACAAGAAGTTAAAGTCTAGTATGTAAGAAGATGTTACTCTTGCTAAATAGGAACCTAACTAGGTTTAGGTATTTGATGTCTAAAACATGAATTATTTGATGCTTCCATTGTAATGACATGATTTTGATATAGTTAACTTCATGCTTCGATTTATATTTGGTTGTATTTGCTATTAAAATTTTGTAGGTACATGATCTTTAAGATGTTGAAGATGTTCATAATGATAAGCATGATGAAAGAAGCTATAAGAATGATGATGATCAAAATGACCTTGATGTCATGAGAAAACAAATGAAGCCTAAAAAATAATGAAGTATATCTGATGTTGTTATTCTCCCTAATTTGAGCGTGAACATGGTTAGAAGAAAGGGTACATAACCCCAGTTAAGAGGGAGGGCATATTATGACAGTCATAATGAATACCTTGAAGAAAGAATGAAACAAAGAAATGAATGAAAGAACTGCAGATAGATTTACAAGATTTGAGAAGTACTGAGACTGCATTGGAGAAGTGAAAGAAGAAAGATTACAACAATGTTGTATAACTTGATGATGATATGAGTAGCATCAGGATGATTGAGGAACCCAAAGGTTTGTGTTTACTTGCATATATATTTGAAATTTTATTACTAATTGGGGTTGTGCTTGTGAAGGATATCTCCATAAATAAATTGAACATTCACACCATGCTTGGATTGATGGATATATATTTGGTAAGGATACGTGAAGCATCTTGTGGCCACAAGATGATTGGGAGGACATCTGGCCAACCTATGTGTTAATCTTTAGATCTCGAGGTAGGGAGGGTGGTGTTGGTCATGGAACTCTGACCTTGGATACACACCTAGATCCCTAGGTTGGTGATAGAGCTTAAAAGCCTGGTGGTGCCTATAGTTTTTAACCCTATACAAAAAAATACTTTCAAATGAATTCTTAAAACAGAAAAATATACAATGGCGAAAACAAATATACATAGATATTTTCCCCTGGATCCCAAAACTAGGACTACCAAATTGATTTTTCATTATATTCTTTTCATTGTTACAATACATATATATATACATGTCGAATCATTCATAAATCCTAATCCACTAACCCTGGATTAGAACATAACCATAGTTCTGCTTAGCATATCTATAAAATACCATGGGTAGAAAACCATCATGCCCAAAACTATGTGAAAAACCCATGCACAAAACTATGGTTAGGTCCGCCCATTATATTTGGCTCACTCCCATCCTTAGGTCAACCCAACTATTATTGGGTATGCATTAAAAAAATAATTCTCAAGGCACTGCCTCAAACCTTGTGTAGGGGGGTTACCGTCCCCTTGCAAACCCCCCGACAGGGGGGGATGCCACCCTCCCTGTGCCCGATGCAATGTACAGAGCATGAAACTATTCATGGAAAGAATATAACACACACTCAACAATACCTAGAGTGCCTACATCTTGAGTCCACCTTAGTCCCACCAGATTAGAGTACCCTGGTCACGTATCTAATCTGTAGCACTGCGTGTGCTACAACTCTTCTTATTTCATATCATTTTGAGATATTTAATGTACCTATGTATATATGTAATTATGAATACCTCCATAGTTGAGAGGGAGTGTTGAAGAATGTAACAAGTGTCAGTTTTCATAATTTTATTTGAGTCATGATGTAATGTATTTATCAAAAGAGAAAAAAAAAGAAGAAGAAATTTTATTATTAAATAAATTGACTTATTAAAGCATGGGTTTTATGCTTAGGTCAATTGTTTATAGGTAAAAGTATCCATTGTAGGATTCTAGGGTTTATGTCAAGTGTCCTTGTCCATGTCATAATGTAATAGACCCTTCTTGGGCATTGTCAATCAAGAAACACATTTATTTTAATGTAAATTAGGTCTTCTAGGCCTCCTCCACCAAGTCGTTCTCAAATTGGACAAGTCACCCTAATTGAGTGGTATAATCTCCTATATAAGGGAAAACAACTCAACCTCATTTGGAACACTCACTTAATAAGTTCGATCTGTAATTTCCAGGACAAGAAAAATTGTGAAATTCAAGGAACAAGGAGGAAAGGGCTAGCGAAAAAGGACTTTGTCAAGAACAAGAAGTCAAAATTTTCTCTCTTTCTCTCAGACGTGTGAAGATACTTGAGTATTGGAGGGCCAGAACTACAATATTGAAGCTGGGCTAAAATTCTGAAGTTGGGGTCGAAGTTTTGAAGCTGGGAAGTCAAAATTTTGGGTTGAAGCTGCATTTGAGAAGCTGATACTTTGGAACTTTAGAAGAGATCATCTATTTGAAGGAAGCATCGACTTGGTGGAGGAGGAAGGTATTTTGGTCTAGGATCTTGTTCTATATCAACTTGAATTTTCTAGTGGAATAGTTTGACTGGGTTTTCCCCTATGTAGGGGTTTTAACCCTAGTTGAGTGCTTACATCTGGTGTTGTTGATCTTCGTGTTTTGTTTCAATGGTTGCTTGATGAAACAAATATAAAGTTAATAAGAACACAAAGATATCACAAGTGATTATCAACATAAAAAAACCTTTCTGTCTTTTTGATTTTCTAATACTCCACAACTCCAACACTGTAGTGGAGATCTTTGCGGCTGACTGAATTCTGGTTTACTTGTCACTTTTGCTTACTTGGGTTCATTTTGTAATATGATTTTTTGTTGATTCCTCCGAGAAGGTTTATTTTGCTTCATTTGCTGGTAGCATATTTGGGCCTTTTGAATAGCTTCATTTATTATTTCGGGGTTATAGAATTCCATTCATTCTTTCATGAACATATACAAACTACTGACGAAATGTTGTACCTATGCTTGCTCTTTAGGAATGTAGGGAACATACCTTAATAAATATGTAAACTTTGTTACAAATTCATCCATAGATAGTTGTCCTAGTTTTAATTCATTAATCAATTTTGCTTTTTCATCATAAAATCGCTTTGTTAAATATTTATTTTTGAAATGTTTCTAAAATTTTCCCCATGTTATCTCCTGCTTATCAATTACATGGACAACCTTGACCTCCTCCCACCACAAAGTGGCTTTTCCCTGAATCTAGTAAATCTCCAACCTTTCCTTCAGACTGTTATCATGCTCATAGATTTGAAAATATTTATTTATATTAATTAGCCAAGCTTCAACTGCTTCTTCTTATTCACCATCAAATTTCGAGGGTTTAATATTTTTAATTTCATTTGCAATTTTGTTTTATGTCTATTGGTCTTTTTATGGTCTAGGGCATTACCAAATTCTTCTTCATTTTCATCTTTGTCCCCTTCTGATCTCTAAGTATGGATCCTTCCAGACATGTTTCCATCTCCTTGCATATGCTCTTCGACTTTGTCCCTATTTCCAGGACTTGGTATGGTATTTCTATGGTTTTGTCTACCTGAGAGACTTTTCATGACCCATTCTTGGTCTCACATTAATCTCTCATTGTTAGGCCACATATGAGCCATTTTAATTTTTAATTGTCGGACTTACTCTAGTAGTACTGCAGTTGGGTTTCAGGGTTCTTCTACCAATTAAACCCACACTTTTGGATTGGTTTCAACAAATGGTACAAGACTAGATCCAATTGATGGCCTTACTAGTGGTGTATTCCCAACTCCTATCCTCATCAAACTTCCTTTGTGCATCATTAACACATTTTGCTATTTCCTCAATTGCCCAAACAAGCCACAATGTTGAAACTGTGGATCTAATACCACTTGTAACAACCATCAATACTCAAGGGAAAAAAAATGTTCTTTTATGTATTTATCATTATTAAATTTTACCATAGCAAACATATAAGGAATTATCGTATCAAATCTATTTATTTCCTTTAATGTATGAGTTACTTCATTTTGACATTAGTTATAATTTATCTTTGGCATGTTTATGTGTTTGTTGGATTTGTAATAAGATTACCACTGATGAAAGGTTAAGTTTAATATTAATTTCACATTAGAATGGTGGTAACAATAGTTCGGACTGACCCTTAACCCATCTGATTCCTTCTAGAATAATGTATATGTTTTAATGTTTTTGGTGCATACTGCCTTGGTACAAGGTATCCTTCGGGAGCTTCTTGTCTTCCAGCTGTCACATAAAAAAGGGTTTAGTAATTGATGTGGTGGACTTGAGGTGGCATACCTCCCACCGTCGATCTTTGGAATCCTGATCCATAGACTCATAACGTTTGTGGGGAGGTAAGGGCAACTATTTCCCATGCCCTCGCCACACTGTTGGTCATTTGCACTTCATCGTTTCGAGGGGAAAGCTCTGCAACTCGTCGTAACCCTAATTGCTTGGTTATTATGAGTACTCGGGCGATGATAATTCCTTACTATGGTAGGCGCCCTTTTCATAGCTACTGTTGATATTAGCTTATTTCTCTTGTTGATGTGGGTTTCGATCCCCAATTGTAACACTCTTTTGTGTTTCTTCCTTATGACGTTTATGTTACAGTGGTATTTCAGCGATATGAAGGGTTATTTTCCTACGATAGCTAGAACGAACCCTTGACCTTTGCATTGCAAGGTATATACAACAATTTCTATTTTTTCTTAAGTACTTTATTCTCTAGATCACTTTTATTTAGCATTAACTCCTCTTAGTCGGTACAGGGCGAAGGATGTCGAAACCTTCAGGGACATGAGGTTCCAAGGTACTACTTCTTTTTATCAATTTTCTTCCCTTATTGTCAAATTCCATGCATACCAGTTCTGGATTAATTGCCTAAGTTTAGTCTCTTTCTTGTGACCACAGGTGAAATTTTCAACAACGCTTGTCAAAAGTCAAGGTGAAAGTTTTCAACTAGATTTTCCACGTCTCTCCAAGTTCTTATTTCTCCCTTTTTCCCTTTTCAGGTTCCCTTGTCGACCCTTTTTCCATGGCCGACTGTGGGGTTGGTTTTGCATGTGCACAACATTATGTTGTTAATCACTGTACAAGGGTTTTACTTCTTAAGGATATCAAATGAGACCTGGTTACTTAGATTATGGTTTTGCTGGGAAACTTGTATCCTTAGTATAATTTTCATATATTTATAATTCTACAGGGTTTCACTTTGAACCCTATGAACCCATTTATACAACTTCGCATATTTATGTTGGGAATCACGATTGTTGTTAGACCAAAACCTACAGGTGTTAGTCAACTATTGCATCGCAAGAGATTAGGATCCATGAGAGGCAGTTAATCCATGCCGCGAAACACTCGAGGAGCATTGGCTTATCTAATGTCCAACAATCTCCCCCCCAACATGAGCCGGGTGTGTATCCAACTCATGACCTACGCTCTAATACCGCTTGTTGGGAATCATGATTGTCATTAGACCAAAACCCACAAGTATTAGTCAATGATTGCAACGCTAGAGATAAGGATCCACTAGAGGTGGTTAGTCCATGTGGTGAAATACACGGGGTGCGTTGGCTTATCCAATGTCTAATAGTTTATATATATACAATTTCGACAAGGGTTTTATTAGAGTGATATAATGTATTATGAAACTCCTTTAAATGACATTTTATTGATTATAGTTACTCTACCTCAGGGTTTGTACTTAAGTAATTTTAGTTCGTATTTCTAAACAATAATTACCTTGCATATGTATCATGGCATTGTTATACTTGCAATTTTGTTACCTGTTCACATTGATAATGTCTTATATGGTGCATTTCAAATACATGATTATTTAATATAAGATATTTGTGGCTATGTGTTTTCTTTTCTTTATTCTGATCTTGGTCAATGTATATTTATATTTACTCTTCTTGTAGAGTTTGTAAAATGTTTATATTTTGGTTAGTTGATTAATTTATACGATATGGCCTATACAGGTCCGACTGTAAGAGATTTAGTTAACCATCATATTGGAACCGTTTGAGGTTGTTGGTCCTCACTAGATGGACTATAAGCAAATTGAGTTACACACACTTTTAGTTATTGATGTAATTATTTGATTTTGTGTTGTTTAATTTATATACACGGTGAAATTTTCCTTTAAAAATAAATTGCAATATTGATCTTCGGGTAGAAATATTGGTAACACTGTGTAAAACATTGATAATGTCTTATATGGTGCATTTCAAATACATGATTATTTAATATAAGATATTTGTGGCTATGTGTTTTCTTTTCTTTATTCTGATCTTGGTCAATGTATATTTATATTTACTCTTCTTGTAGAGTTTGTAAAATGTTTATATTTTGGTTAGTTGATTAATTTATACGATATGGCTTATACAGGTCCGACTGTAAGAGATTTAGTTAACCATCATATTGGAACCGTTTGAGGTTGTTGGTCCTCACCAGATGGACTATAAGCAAATTGAGTTATACACACTTTTAGTTATTGATGTAATTATTTTTTTTTTCCCGTGGAAAAAGTCGTAATTTCTATTAGTCATTTGAAATTACATTCTGTAGATGCTGTGCATATTCATACTGAGACAGTGTGTCTCTCAGAGAGTTCTGTAGGAGACTGTCCTGAGTTCCAAAAAGGAAAAACTAGAAAAGATACAGAGATATGATCATATGAAAAATACCATGCACTCTCCGAACTGTTGGTCCACGCAGGGAGTTCGGAGAGGTGTCTGTCCATAAAGCTTCTGTCTATAATAGAAAACAGAAAATAGAGATAACATGTAAACTGTGTTTGCTGTGCAACCATGAGTTCTGCCTCCCATTTAAGGAGACACAAAAAATATAGAGTTTGCTGTCCATTTTATCAGTTTTATCTAAATAGCATGTAAATGAAAAAAAACAAAAAAGAGCATCTGTTTGTGCATAATGGGACCCCTTTCAGTTCTGAGTATCCCTTTGTGCCTGATGATCAACAAAAGGTCGATGGTAGTGCTGAAAGTAGGTTCCATCCAGGTCTTCTTGTATTAGCCAGTCCGCTTCTTCCCTCTGCGCTGCTTGCTTGGATAGGTAGTCCGCCCGAGTGTTGCGCTCCCTGTAGATATGTCGACATTCAAATTTTTCAAAAGCATCTGTTAGTCTGAGTGCCTCTTCCAGAATGTGTCTCAAAGAGAAAACAGAACATGTTGATTTCCTTGTAAGCCAATTGCAGACAATCTGTGAATCTCCAAACAATTGAAGTTTTGTGCAGCCTTTTTCATGTGCAAATGTGATGAGGTGTTTTGCAGTGATAAGCTCAGCATAGTTGTTTGTGCCCCTCCCCAGGTGAATTTGCAGCATGAAGTAGTGGCTGTCTCTCAGGTAGAGTAGGGCTCCCCCCCCACAACCCGTCTCTTGGGCTGAGCCATCAAAATAGGCCCAGGGATAGGATTTATCTATAAGCTCCGGGGTGATGGTCCTATGGGGGGCAGGTGGAGGATCTTCAGGAATGAGAGCTAGGTCTGCAAAGAGGTGTGCTATAATGGCAGGCCAGAGAGGAGACTTTTGGTCAAAAATGGCTCTGTTCCTTGCTGTCCAGATGGACCAGCACATCAGGAGGGGGATATTCTTGTCTTTTCCTTTGTGACGAGCCTGCCAGTTTTCCCAGGCATCACTTAAAGAGTGACCCTGCCATAGCTGAATAGAGGGAGACATTGTAGTAATGAGAGTCCACTGTTCTTTGACAACCGGACATGAGAGGAAGAGGTGTTCAGTATCTTCGTCGTTCATTTTGCATAAGTGGCACCAGAAAGGTCCATGGAAGGACCGCTTTTTTAGATTTGCTCCTGTAGGTATCTTGTTGAAGAGAATTGCCCACATGAGGAGGCGAGTTCTGGGTGCAGCTTTTAGATGCCAGATAGATTTCCACCATTGTAGCATATTGTCTGGTTTCAGTGGCTGCATGAGCTGTAGGTATCCTTCTTTCGGGGTGTATGAACCACTTTTTGCTAGGGCCCAGACAATTTCGTCCTCTTCCTCTGTGATTCTAACCTGTGCTTGTGAGAGCGCCTCTATGTAATTCTCCCATATTTGTCTCCACTGATTAGGAATGTGAAGGTCTCCGCATGTCCTCCAGGCCTGTTGGAGAAAAGTGGAGTTTGCCTGGTCTGCAATATGAGAAATATGCGTGACTCCCTGATTTCTGAGGTGGATTAGGAGCTGTGCTGGGAGATTGTGCATATTCCCGCAGCCGATCCATGGATCAATACCGACTCGAACAGAGCTGCCTTGTCTGATCCTCCAGGTGATGCCTTCTCGGATTAGGGGTAGGGAGTTTATGACCGCTTTCCATATTATTGAATGCCTACCACTTCCTCTCTGTTCCCTGCATACCCAGCTGTAAATACTATCTGGAGCGATGTATTTCTCCATGACTACCTTCGTCCAGAGGCTGTTTGAAGTGAGGAGTTGCCAGCCCAGCTTGGCTGCCAGTGCATTTGCAAATAGATCCAGTCTCTTTATCCCCCAGCCACCCCATTTTTTTGGTCTCGCGATGGAGTCCCATTTTACCCATGCAAAGAGGTTTCCTTGCCTGTTTCCTTTCCATAAGAATCTGCAGCAGATTTTCTGTAGCCTGGAAAGAATCCCTCTCGGTATCCAAGCCAGTGACATCCAATACACTGGCGTTGCTTCAATAACAGATTTAATAAGCGTGAGTCTCCCAGCCCTAGTGAGATATCTGTTGTACCAGACATTGACTCTTTTCTCCACTTTGGTAATGAGCCAAATCCAATCAGCTATTTTGTACCCTCCATGCTTCACCCTGAAACCTAGATACTTCAATCCTTCCTCCATAGGGTGTATTTGAAAAGGGAAGCGGTTTTTTGTGTAGATGACCTCTTGAGGGGTGCATCCGAGCTCTGTTATGGTGGATTTATGAACATTTATAACCATTCCTGTTGCTTTCTGGAAGAGATCAAACACCTGTTTTAGCGCCGATGTGTCAGCCATGCTACCATTTAGGAAGATCAACACATCGTCCACAAAAAGGAGATGTGTAAGGAAACAGTTTTCCGAGATTTTTATTCCTTTTAAGCTACCTCTTCTGTGCTCAGATGCAATAAGTCTGCTTAAACCTTCCATAATGAGGAGAAAAAGAAGGGGGGATAGTGGGCATCCTTGTCTGAGACCCCTTCCAGCAGTGAAGAAAGGGGAAGGAGTGCCGTTGAGGAGAACGCTGAATGGGACATCAGAGATGCAGCTCATGATTCTTTTAATGAATAGGAAAGGGAAGCCCAAATGGGTAAGGAGCATACGGATGTATAGAAGATTTACTCTATCGAAAGCTTTTGATAGGTCCACCTTGAGGATCATACCCTTTAAATTTTTGCTTTGCATAGTGTGGAGAAGCTCTTGTGCAGTGCCAATAGCTTCATGGATTTGTCGTCGGTGGAGGAAAGCGAACTGCTCAGAGGATATGTTGGCAGATAGAATGGGTTTGATCCGATTTGCTAGGATTTTGGCCAGTATCTTATAGAGGCAGTTGCAGAGCGAGATAGGTCTGAATTCATCAAAGGAGACAGGCTTGTCTGATTTGGGAATGAGGGCTATAAAGGTGGCTTTGATACTAGCAGGGATAGATCCCAAATGACAGCAGTGGTTTATAGCATTTAGTAAGTCTTGCCCCAGCAGATCGTAGAAAGTTGAGTAGAATTCAATAGTCCAGCCATCCGGGCCTGGGCTTTTGTCTTTCTGAAAACCTTTGATTGTCGCTTCCAATTCCTCCATTGATATATCTTGAATGAGCGCGTCTGCTTCCTCCTCATCAACAAATCTTGGAAAGAGTTCTGCCACTCTCATTATTTCAAGAAGGTTTGCTTGTTCTGGGGCCTTGTATATGTTCCTGAAGTGTGTGGTGGCAAGATGTGCCAGTTCTCCAGGTCTGCTTACCGAGTGTCCCTGTTCATCCTGCAGCTCCCAGATTGTATTTATAGTCTTCCGTCCATTTGCAAACCGGTGGTAGAACTTTGAATTTTCATCCCCTTCCTTTAGCCAGATGGCTCTGCTTCTAAGTCTCCAGGAGTCCTCCCTATCCCTGAGTATCTTGGATCTTTTTTTAATAAGCTCTTCGTACATAGACTTCTGGTCTGGGGATAAGAATGTACCATCTGAGTGGGATTCGAGACCTTCAATTGCTTGTTCCGCTTGTGAGAGAGTATGGTCATCTAGTTGTCTCTTCTGCTTTGCCCATTCTCTTGTGACTACTTTGATCTCAGAGAGGTTCCTGACAAAGCCTTTTGCTGGGTCTTCATTCTCCCGAATTGGATGTGCCTTCCAGTAGTCCGTAATCAGATTGATATAGGAGGGTTCCCGCAGCCAAGTGGCATTGAATTTGAATGGGGCTTTTTGAGCTTGTTGTCTAGCACTTATTTCCAGGAAGATTGGTCTGTGGTCCGATATCCCCCCACTTCCCACCCATTGTCTGGCTCTAGGGTGTAGATTACACAGACCTTCTTTGATGATAAAACGGTCGAGCCTCCTTGCTAAACTCTGGTCCCCAGTTCTGTTGTTCTTCCATGTGTACTGGATTTTTGCAGAAGGGAGGTCAATCCAGTGAAAATCCTCAAGCAATTTCCCAAAGTAGTCCGAAAGGGGGTCAATTTGTGCCTGATGACCCCAAGATTCAGAGAAGCCCATTGAAAAGTTCAAATCTCCCCCCAAGATAATGTTTTCATCTATTAGGATCGGGGAACCAAGGAGCTTTTGCCAGAATAGTTCTCTGTTTTGGCAGGGGCCATAAACATTTATGATTTTGAGATTTTCCTCCAGATCTTTTGAAAAAATATCAGCCCCCAGATAACCCGCTCCGCCCCAGCTATTTTTTAAATTTATGGAATTGTTCTTAAAGCCCATAGCTATACCTCCAGATCTTCCTGACACATCGATGGCTGTAATAGTCCATCCCGGCAGCCATGATTGGAGAATGGAGGTTGCAGAGTCTACTTTACATAAAGTCTCTTGTAGGAATATAATGTCCACAGGATCAGTTTTAAGAAGACGCTTCAAGGCCGATTTTTTATCGGGGCTGGCCAACCCTCTACAGTTAAAGGACATTATTTTCATGGAGGGGGGCGGGGGAGGGTGTCCTGCGCTCTAAGGGCCCTGGGGATAGTATTCTGTTTACCACGGAGGACCTCGTCCTCCAATTGTTTTCGAGCAATGGTCATATTAGACGGACGGCCCCGCCCCAGCTTGGGCGAGAGAAAAGGAGCATCCACCGATATGCCTATGGCATCCGAGACATGGAGCTTGGTGGTCGCGCGGGTGGGGTACCGGGGAGAGGAGTTTACAGAAGGGCAGGGTGTGGGGAAGGAAATGTGGGGAAAAGAGGGGATGGAGAGAGGGGAGGGGAAACCCGGTGGATTCGGGATAGGGCAGGAAACATATAGCGATGGGAGTTGTGAAGGGTTAGAGTCCATTACAAGGTCGAGGGCAGAAGGGGAAGAGGGCGGGGGAATTTTAATGGGGGGAGGCACACCCGCGGAAGATAAACACAAAGATGCATTTTTAGAAACAGAGGCAGACGAAAGAGAGGACGTACCCGAGGAGAAGACCGCACCCTTTGCAGCTCTTGATCTTGTCAGAGGTGGAGAAGGAGGCCGAGCCGAGTTTGAGCCTTGTTTCTTTCGGCGCGGTGCATTAGGCGCCTCCACCGTATCTGAGGTGATGATGTGGTCTGTTCTGCGAGCCATAGCCACTGAGGGGTTCGGCTGTCCTACATCAATATGCGGACCCTGGTCTGAAACCGTCTGCTCTGTCTTCTGGAGAAGGGGGCAATCCTTATAAAGGTGACCCACCTGGTGGCATCTTCTGCATCTGTAGGGGATGCCTTCATAATCGAGCTTTTGCGTTCTAGAAGTTGTTTTCCAGTGAATATTGATATTTTCCGGCACCCCCCCTCTGGTATCCATATGCACCAAGATTCTTGCATATGCCAGCGAGCCGGTTTTGATGTAGGATTTATCTGATTCCATGAAAGTGCCGAGTGCATTTCCAATTCTCTTGAAGATGTCTTCAGACCAGTACTGAAGTGGCAATCCTGGGAGCCTGACCCAGATAGGTCCGATACCTATAAGCTCCGTCTCTGGGTCAAATAATGGCGTCCATCGCTTGAGGAGGACCGGGGCTTTCTCGAAATGCCAAAAAGATGAGAGGACCCAGCTCGTGTGGTCCGCCCGTGCAAATTTGAGTGCGAACCAGCCGCGCACGAAGGTCTGGACTGTTGGAATGTCCACTAAGTATTGGCCCCAGATCGTAGACGCCCATTCCTTTAACTTTGCAGCCGTTGCATGCCGACCCTTTATCCGGCCCACAAGGACACAGTCCGCCAGATCCATAGCCTCCCCCCAACGTATATCCTCTTCCAATCTCAGGAAAGCGTCTTCCGCAGTCGATTTTAGACAGCGCTGCTTCTTGGAAGGCCGAGAGGACATACGTCCCGGGATAGCAGTAGCCTGTGAGTCCGCAGGGTTAGAAACAGGTGGGGGGGGAAGAGGGTTAGATCCAGGAGGGGGAAAGGCTTCAGGAAGGGGAGGGATCTCGTGATAACTTCCGGAAGGGGCAGCAGGGGCCGATAGGGGGATAGAAACCGAGGAGGGGGGGTTTTCCTCCGGAGGAGGGGGGATAGTGACCGGGGGAGGGATGGAAACCGCAGGGATAACAGGCGTAGGAACAAGGGAGAGGGGATCCGAGGGTTGTGTTGGAGCGCCGTTCGGAGATGGGTTTAAGCAGTCGGCCAAAAAACCCAAGGTGGCCGGGGAGGGGACCGCGAAAGAGTTCCAAGAGGAGGGCTCACCTGAGAAAAAACCGGAGGGGGGAATAGGGTCGATTTGGGGGGAGATGGATTCGAATCCGGCTGATAAGCTCCCACTGTTCAGACCCCCAGAAGAAGAAAACGTGGACCTCCAAATGGAGCTATCCGCCAGCGGAGATGCCGAGTAATCCACCTCCTCTAAGTCCATGTTGACAGCTGCACTGAGTCTCCTTCAAGAAAATAGGTAACCGCCCAATAGAGCCTACCTCGGAACCCGATAACCGTTTTGGGGTTTCACCGGTAGCAGGTAGGTAAAAAACCCACAAGATCCCAAAGTAGGAAGGGATCGAAAAATACCTGGTCGCTCTTGCCGTTAACCTTGAGTCCCGTCGCCTTCAGGTTCTGTCGGCCGATCCCGTAGGGTGCCGCCGTTCCGATGCAGTGGAGTAATAACAGGTATCCAGGGCGAAAGGGCAGAGGTAAAAAGAGTGGGTAAAACTTGAACAGGGTTAATACGAAGAAAGAGGGAGTCACGGACGCGGAAGGGTAAAAACTATTACCGCACGGAAAACGATGACGGATCCAGGTGGAGGGTACAGGAGCAGGTGGGGTTCACAGAGCCGTGCGACGGCCTGCAAACCCCTGTCAGGAGGGTTCCATGGCTAAGTTGCAGAGTAGGGGCTCCCCCAAATTTTCTTCATGTAATTATTTTGTATGTACACGGTGAAATTTTCCTTTAAAAACAAATTGCAATATTGATCTTCGGGTAGAAATATTGGTAACACTGTGTAAATTTCCTTCACCTCTTGTTATTGTATTATGGGTATTTCGATGAAAGAGTGCATATTCAAGTCCTTCCATTTCTTTCTTTCTTTTTTATTGTACTTTTCTATAATTATATTCTTAAATGATTTATATGTCTGTTTATAATTCTACCATGCTTCTATATTATTTAGTATCAATCCAGGGTTGGTTAGGACTTGGGCCTTCCTGGGGCTTGCCTCAACCCACTGGACTTAATTACATGTAATACATAGAACAATCACTGTTCCACTCATGAACTCTAGTTCGTTTGTTCAGCACTAATATGTTCTACTATTTTTAATATCTCAACCACTCCCATATTTTTATGGTTTTACTCTGTTCTTCATAAAGTGTGGACTCATAGTTTTCTATAGGAATGCAAGTATCATTTTTTTTGTATTTATTTCCTAAATATTAAAAACAGACTTCCCTTCAGCTAGGAAGCCATACAAATTTACAGAAACCTCCACTATTTAGGGAAACACACACACACACACACACACACACACACACACACATATATATATTATGCACAGTTACCTATACTTTAACAATCAACATATTTTTATAAAGGAACATTTTGTGCTTTGTCAATCCATTATCTATCTATTCATGTGCAAACACAAATTCACCAAACGAAATTCTTATTATAGAAATCACAACATTCACAAAATTATATAGATTCTGGAAGATAATTGTACTTATATATTTTCATTTTAGACAGTCGGGGAATTCAACCAAGAGAAAGATCACTCCTCCCAACCAGTGAGATTGGTCTCCATAACCAATTCTCCCCCCGAGTTTTTTCAATTCCAGAACAACAGATAGACAGTGAACTATCAAGGTCTGTTCTTAGGTATCAAGACCACCCAGTCCAGCCTAGAACTCACCGACTCAAAAGTTTGTCTTAGGGTTTCCATAGACTCTCAATTCAACTCAAGAATACCCCAACTGGTAGCGTCCCGCCTCACCTTAACAACGTCTTGCTGAAGGTATGAGTGGTCTCTTCTTTCTTCAAGATGCTTTGGCTTTCTCTCCTTCCTTCCTTGACTTCTTTTCCCATTAGAGATGAAGTAACTGTGTCTTCCAACTCCCTGGTAATTGGAAATTTTCATCTAGGGTCTTTTCCTATGAATTCCAAGACTCGGGTAAATGAAAATTTTCTTTTAAAATCTTTTTCTATGAATTCCAGACATGACATAACCTTTTTTTAAAATGAATTAAAATAAAACTTTAAACACTAAAAGTTTTCACTAGAATTTTCACTTAGCCCATAAATTACCAAACCTTATATGGTAAAAATAAATAAACAAAATATTTACAATTACTGGGAGTGTCACAGAAGCTCAACGAGATGAAAGGGTTGGAAGTTGGGTGTGGGATTCTCGATGGACCAATAAAAAAAAGCCCAACCGAGAGACGATGGTGAAGACGTTGTTCACTGTCCTGCAAAGATGATGGAGGTTTCTTTAAAGGAGATAATAAAAAAGATAATAAATGAGATGATCACTACTCAAGATGCTCAAATGGATGATCCCCAAATATGTTTCTTTTTTAATGTCTATAAATACGAAATGTGTATATATGGTGAGTATCTAATTCAATTATTAATGTGTATATATGGTGAGTATCTAATTCAATTATTTGGTAAGCAATTGCTACCTATTCCTGGTGAATCCTGGAAAGCCACTGAAACACAATGTTTGTTGAAGCTTCTAATGTAAAAGACAGTTGTAATTTTTTTAATTAATATGCATGACTCGTGTCATTCATGTAATTCTCGTCATTAATATGCACAACTGGTGCCATTCATGTAATTCTCGTGTAAACCATCGCTAGTTTGTGTTCTATTTGAGAACATATGGTATCTATATAACATTCCCCAACTTTGAATTTTGTACTCAACATGCTAAGAAACACGTAATAGAAAGGTACACATTCAGTATTCTTTAACTTTTGGGAGGTGGATTTATAACATTGTGTTGTGTTGCCTCGGATAAGCAAATATATGTTCAAACAATTTAGTTGTTTCCCAATGTGATTGGATTTTTTTATTAACATTAAAAAAAATACTTTTAACTAAGTATAAATAAATCTATTCAAAATAAAAATAAAAAATAAAAATCACAAAAAACATAAAAATTAAATTAACAATTAAAATTAAATTAAGGTAAAATAAGAATTTATTATGGGTGGTTTTGGATTAAGAAGAAAGTTTAATTTTTCTAGGCACTTTGTAAATCCAATGTTAGAATGGATCTAGGTTGTTTTATTTATGACAGAGATAAATGATTATATTTATGTCCAACTAATGTGAGTACACTGATGTATATACAAAGTGGGAAAACTAAACCGTCAAACGGTCTCCTATAAAAGATACAATGCATGAAGTAAATCAACATCGGGTCCTAGCTGAATATTTTTATCAAATTAAGTTGTAATATCAACAACAAATCGAATAACCATAATAAAGTTGGAACTATTGATATTTTATAATGCTTATAATTAGAACTAATAAAAAAGTAAGATTATTGATAATTTATAATGCCTAAAATTAAAAGTACATATTCATTTTTTTATTATAATAAATATTTCTTCCTTATTTGAAAAATATTTTATTTTTATTTTGAGACATATCAACTCTACTTTAAATTCTACTTTAAATATAATATAAAATACAATCTCAATATAATTACAACCTTTACTTTATAAATATAAATATAATATAATTCATTTCTATTTAATAATAAAATATTAATAATTAAACAATAAAATTTATTTTATTTTATTTTATATCGATATGAATTAGAACCGCATGAATGAGGAGGTTTATGACACTGGATTGATTTTAATGGTTCAATAATTCAAAGCTAACCTATATTTTTTTTTAATTAATATATCTAATATATAAGGGGTCATTGATTAAATTTAAATAATTAATAATTGATTAAATTTAAATAATTAATAATTTTAGGGTTATGAGTTTAATGATTAAATAGAATGATTAAATTAATAGTTAATTGTTATAATTATTTAAATAATAAATCAATAGAAATGAATATAAATACTTGTGAAACATAAATTTATCTATTGATTATATTTACTAATTAAAAATTACATTTAAAAATTACTTTATTATATTTTTCAAAATATTAAAATATAGAAACATATAAAGTATATTAATGTAAATGTAATTCGTTTTTACATTTTTATTATTTAATAGGGAAGATATTAATAATTGAATAATAATGTAATAAACTTCATTTCATTTTAATTAATAAAAGTACGACGAAAATGTTTGAAGATAATTTTATGAAATTGCGAAAATGTTTAAAGATAATTTTATGAAATTGTTAAGGGTTTATAATGTAATAGTTTTGGATTTTTTACTAAATATTAAATTTCTTCAATTTCTTATGAGTACTGTTACGTAAAATGTCAAAGTATCAGATTTTATTTTTAAATATTTATAAAGTGATGATAAATGTTTTGTTTTATTATTATAATTTATAAATGAAATTTTTTATATATTTATTTAATAAAATAAATATTGAATTATTTAAAAAAATCAAATTAAAAATTGTGGAAAATGTTAATTTTTTTTTAAGAAATAAGTTGAGTAAGAGTTGTTTGGTTTTTTTGTTTTTTTTTGTTGTTTTTTTTTTTCTATATTTTGAGTGGACATGTCTAGTAACATCAAGGACATCAAATATTGAAATTGAAAATAGAAAAGAGTGTGAGTTTTTTAATTTATAGAAAAGGGGAAATGATAATTATCATGAAAATTATGGCAATTTTTCATGGAAGTAAGATTTGTGATTTTTTCATCATTCAAATTTTGAGCTTTTCAAAGATTCAATTTTCTTTTGAGAAAGTTTTAGATCTATAGAGGTTAAATATCTGAGTGTATAGGTTTTAGCAATTATTCATCATGATGTTGAATTGTTGTTTGAGAATAAACTATGTAAGAGTTTTCTTTTGTCCAACATTTCAAGTGGATACTCCACCCATCATCAGGGGCATTAAAAGCTAAAATTGATAATAAAAAAGGTTGTTGGGTTAATAATCACTGTTGTGAGAATCAGGAATATCATCGATATTTTTGAGGTCTGCAATCTGTGCTAGGGTTTGAGTTAGGGCTTGGCGTTGGTAACCATGGCGGGCCGTGGAGGAGGGAGTTCTGCTCCCTCCTCTAGTCAAATAACGGTGAACAGAAACAAGGAAACTGATCTGCATTGCTTCAAGAAACCAACAGAGGTGATAAGTGAGGATACTAACACAGGAAATACGAACCTCACGAACAGAGAGCGAATCATTAGGAAGATAGCAGGGAGAAGAGAAAATAGGGCAGCAGTCAGAAAGCTACACCTATGAGGGCGACATGCATTTGTAAACCCAAGTCAACCATCACTCCTTGGGTCATTTTAAGTGACCCAGCACTACAGGTGCATAGAGATCACATGACGGAACACCCAATCATATGAAAATTTATGGGGATTTGGCCAATGGAGAAGGCCTTACATGCATGGATAAAGAACCACTGGAAACCTAAGGGGGAAATAAACCTTCACCTCAGATCCAAGGGTTTCTTTATGGTGGTGTTCATGAGCTTAGAAGATAAAGACAGAGTGTTTGAGGGAGGACCCTATTTCTACGTTGCTGCAGGCCTTTACATGCAACCATGGGTGATGAACTTTGTCCCAAAACAAGAAACATTCACCTCAGTACTGGTATGGATATGACTTTACTCCCTTCCTTTAGATTATTGGTTACATCGAAGTCTTTAAAGGCTATCGGCAATAAAATAGGGCATTTTATAAAGATATCAGATGTGACATTAAGAGGCAAATACACTTCCTTCACTCGGATCTGTGTGGAAATGAACCTATCTGGGGCACTCCCAGACGAGATCATTTTAGAAGTCTATGATGAAGAATGGGTGCAGGCAGTGGATTATGAGCATGTCCCATTAGGTGCCATAAGTGCCATGAACACAGGCACCTTTACAGAGACTGCCCATTCAACAAACTGGAATGCAACAAAAAAACCACCAAAAGTAAAGATCCCGAGGGTTTCACCAAGGTGGGGGGTAAGGGGAAAGGAGGAAAGCGGAACCTAAAGAAAATCAACGAGGATGGACAACTGAGCCACAATAGTTTCAAAATCTTAGAAGAAGATATAGGAAACACAGGGAAAACTAGAAATCAGAAACTAAAACCAATGAGAAGGATAGGGATACTAGCATGGAGGACATACCAGAGAACAACTAGCAATAGGATGATCCACCGAACATTGTGGAGCTCAACAAAGACCAGGAGATGACCCCAAGTGAGGCAAGAACGGAGGATTATGAACTATAGGAGATTCTTGAGAAGGAAAACTTGGATCTGGAAAAGTTTCTGAAGCAGGGTATTACCAAAGGAGTTGACTCCCTGCCAAAAGAGGAGTTTGACAGGGTTCAACAACTCTTCCTATGGCGATCACAGTCAAAGAGTTCTGGAGTCAAAAGAAACCATGATAGCCAGGAAAATAGAGGGATGAAGATAATGGAGGAAACACAGGGGCACTCTTCCAACAACCTGGGTAGGAAAAGAGGAAGGAAAACACAGAATGAGCTGCTGGTAGAATGTGGAAAAATCATGATCAACTTAGGTAAGATGAAAGATCTCACCAGTTACTCTTTTACAAACCTATCTTAATGAAGTTTACAACATGGAATATTAGGGGCCTAGGAAGCAAAAGGAAACAAAGAAATCTCAGCAGTAGAATAAAAGAAGAAAAACCAGACATGGTTTTCATTCAGGAAACAAAGTGCTTAATGGATAAAATCAGAGAAATCCACAACAAATGGTTAAGCAGGTATGAGTATCTAGAGGTTAAGGCAGACAACTCGGCAGGAGGGATTCTGACACTTTGGGATCCCCAAAAACTTGGAATATTGGATGCGGAAGCGTCCAAGAACTATATTTTGCTGGTAATACAACCTGTGGGTGATAAGGAAATTTACATGATTACAAATGTCTACAGACCTCAAAAACTAGAAGACAAACTCAAGCTTCTCACTTCCCTTGAGGAGCTAAGAGAGAGACATCTTGATATACCCTGGATTCTGGCAGGAGATTTCAATATGATCAAATCTCTTACAGAGAAAAAAGGTGGCACCAGAACACTAGGTAGAGACTCCACTGCCTTCTAGAACTTTATAAATAACATGAGATTAGTGGATGCTGAAACATTAAATGGCACTTTCACTTGGAACAATAAGAGAGGAGGGGCTTCTCAAGTTGCCTCTAAACTAGATAGATTCTTGATCTCAGAGGACCTATTTCTCACGGGCCCTGACATGTCAGCTTTTATCCTTCCATTTGGAGGTTCAGACCACTGGCCTGTCTAGCTTGAAGCCACTTTTATGGGTACACCGAGGAATAGACCTTTTAGGTTTGAAAATATCTAGCTCTCTCACCCTGAATTCACCAGCAACATTGAGAAATGGTGGATGGAAGAGTTTCCCTTTCAAGGCACTAAAATGTACATGCTGCAACAAAGAATTAAACACATCAAAGCCAGACTCAAAGATTGGAACAAAAAACAGTTTGGCAACATTTTCAAAGACAAAAAAGAAGTTGAACAAAAACTTCAGGGGATTAATCAGCTTATGATCACAGATGGCTTTACCGAGGAAAGGAATACTCAAGCTGATGTTCTTCAGAAGGAATGGGATGATAGGTGTAGGCAAGAGGAGATTTTCTGGAGACAGAAATAGAGAGTACAATGGATTAAAGAAGGGGAAAGAAACACAAAGTTTTTTCATAAGTCAACTTTGAGTCACAGGTCACATAATAGAATTTTGAAACTCAGAGATTCTCAAGGAAAATAGCTAATCACCAACAAAGAAATGGAATCTGTCCTAGTTCAACACTTCTTTAGCATTGCAAAGGAGCCTCTCTTAGACAGGTCATAGTTTATTAATAAATTCACAAGGTACATCCCCAAGATGGTAACAAGGGAAGACAATCATAATCTAAATAAGCGAGTATTTGAAGATGAGGTCAGGGAAGTTATCAACGAGATGCAAAATGGGAAAGCTCTTGGCCTGGATGGTTTCAATGTGGACTTTTTCAAAGCATGTTGGAAAACAGTCAAACAAGACATCCTTAATGCAGTTGAAGACTCAAGAAGATCCAGATCAGTCTTGAAGGCTCTCAATGCCTCTTTCATAGCTTTGATTCTGAAGTAGGAAAAAGCCATCACACCAGACAGATTCAGACCCATAGCTTTGTGTAATGTGGTGTACAAAATTATTTCCAAAGTGATCGCTAATAGACTCAAGCCCCTTCTTCCAGCTCTTATCTCAGAGGAGAAAACTGGTTATGTGGAAGGAAGATAGATTCTCAACAATATCATTCAAGCTCATGAGATGGTACATTCTTTGAAAAACAACAAGCAAGTTGGAATGATCATACAACTTGACCTAGCGAAAGCTTATGACAAGCTAAGTTGGTCTTACATCAGAGAAATGTTGAAAGCTTATGGTTTTGACCACAATTGGATCAGATGGGTCATGGCCCTTGTATCCATGGCCAGTTTTTCAATCCTGCTTAATGGATCACCCTCAAGAACATTCATGCCTTCTAGGGGTCTAAGACAAGGAGATCCGCTCTCCCCCTTCCTCTTTGTGCTCATGATGGAAGGGCTAGGCAGAGTGATAAAAATGGCAAGTGCTGAGGGAAGAATCTAGGGTTTGAAACTCACCACAGATGGCGCAGCTTCAACTCACCAACAATTTGTGGATGACATTATGCTGCAGGGCATTCCCACAGTCAAGGAAGCCAAAGCTTTTAAACAAATCCTGAATGACTTTTCCATGGCTATTGGTACAAAGGTAAGCCTTGACAAATCAAAAGTTTTCTTTTTTAACACTGACATTGCTATTCAAAGAAACCTTACCAGAATTCTAGGGTTCCAAAGGGATCAGTTACCCTCTAAGTACCTTGGAATGCCCCTTACAGACAAACCTCTAAGCAGGGGAGTTTGGGAACCAGTCATTAACAAACTTCAGGATAGGATCTGGAAGTGGACATGTAGATCTTTGAATTTAGCAGGGTGCCTTGTGCTCACAAAATCTATCCTATAGGCCATACCCATTTTCATGATGTCAGCTCTTCCTATTCCTAAAGGAGTTTTGCAAAAGATCAGGAACATCCAAAGAGATTTACTTTGGGGCAAAGGGGAAGAGAAAAAGAAATGGGCTTTAGTAGCTTGGGATAAACTTTGTAAGCCTAAGGCTCATGGAGGTTTGGGGCTTCATGACCCCGAATCCCTCAGTAGAGTTTCGGGTGCAAAGCTTTGGTGGAGGTGGCTCAAGGATTCGGCATCCCCATGGGAAAAGCTTTGGAAACAAAAATATGCACAAAATTGGTAGGAGAGGGATCATATTCGAATGTCTGGGCTTATCAAGGGCTCCCACATTTGGAATCTTGCTTGGGAAAATGGAGGCATTATCCAACATCACAGCTTCTGGGAGATCCGAGATGGGAACTTGGCTAGATTCTGGGAGGAGAACTGGAAACAAGAACCAAACCTATTTAGAGAAGAACTAACCGAACTCAAGAATGACACTGACAAAAAAGGCTTATGCATGGTAAGTGATTTCTGGGATCAGGTAAGGAACAATGGCAAATGGAGAACTTGGAAGGATCTAGGCTACATGGAAGAGAGCCATTTGAAATCTCAGGCAAACTATCTTTCTATGGACTTAGAACAAAGGAAGATTTTGGTTTCATCCTCGTCTGACCAACTAAGATGGGGAAGAAGCACCGAAGGTAACTTTAACCTCAAAGAAGCCAAGCAGATAGCCATAGGGTGTGATTATCAATACCTCGATAAGGCATTGAAGGACCTTTGGCAGAACCCGCATTGGATGAAAGTAAAGATGTTCATGTGGTTCGTTCAACAAAAGAAAATTATAACTTGGGAAAATCTTTTGAAGAAAGGTTTTGTTGGCCCATCTAAATTCTATCTGTGTGGTACACAAGAGGAGACAATGGAACACTTACTCAACCTTTGCCTTTTCACCTCAACCTTATGGGATTGGGTGGCCTCAGTCTTCAGACAAAATGACAGGGATGGCCTCAGTATTACCAACACTTTGAGGAATTGGAGAAGAAACTTCTCAGGCAATGAGCTCATCAACAACGCTTGGACTCTAGTTCCAGGCTTCCTAATCTAGGATGTCTGGAAAGAACACAATGGTAGGATTTTCAAAAGAAAAAACTGGCTCAACCCAGAACACTATTGCACAGATATTAAGACAGATCAAAGATATTGTTGGTGCCATGTTAGGGAGGCCTCCCGAGGAACCGACTCTGCCCCAGGATAAGCATATACTACTGCAGTTGGGTATCCAGTCGCAAGTTCGCCAGAGCATACACAAGGAGGTAAGCCAAATAATTGTTGATAAATACTTTTGGCAACCTCCACCTCATGGTTTCTAGAAAATTAACATAGATGGAGCTTATAAAGGTAACCTAAGGATGGCTAGGTTTGGTGGGGTCATCAAAGATGAGCAGGGGTGCATAAAGGATATCTTTCATGATCATCTGGGAACGACTACAAACGACATGGCGAAGCTCATGGCCTTAGAGCAGTGCCTGGAAATACTAATTGAGTCAAATTCTCACAATGCAATTATTGAAGCTAACTCGAAATTGGTTATTAATGCGGCCAAGCAGATCTAGAATGGAAAAGCACCTAAAAAAGTATCCAAACATTGGTGACTTTTGCAGGTCTTTCAGCACATTCATTCCCACCTACAAACCCTAAGACCGACTAGCCTCGTTCATGTGCGAAGAAAAGCCAATATGCTAGTTGATCGTCTGGCGAATGAAGGAGTGTTGTGCAAAGAAAGTTACAGTAGGTATGCGTGGGATTCAACACCCTTGGGGAATTTGTGGGAGGATTGTCAAAGACAAGCAGACAAAGACATGGAAAAATTCCATACCATTAGGTTTGAACAAGAAGAAAGACTAGTGGAAGCCGGAGAAAGTGGGGTTGTAAGCCTTTCTTAACCGTTTGATTTAAAAAAAGTTGGGGGGGGGGGGGGGGAGAAGAGAGAAGAAAATTGCACAAAACAGAGCTTTCCATAGGGGAGAGGTGCTTGGTAATCAGCAGGCCTCTTAGCGGATCACCGGCCATGGATCCTGACTGCCTTTGTAATTGTATGGCCATCGGGTGGAAAAGTAATTGGAGGATAACCAGAAAAATGGACCCAATGCTTTATAGATAAGTGGTTTATTTTCCTCATCAGGTCTGAAAAGGAAATTAAAGACTGTCCAGGTTTTCGCTCCAATATCTTGGAGGAACGTCAGATCATCAGGGGCTTTGTCGTACGGGTTTCGAGTTTTAAAAGTGATCGAAACTTATGTTTCAAACCGGACCCGAACATTATTTAAACTCTTTCTCACTTTCCTTATCGGGTCTGTGCATCGGGTAAAAGGGATGCTTGTTGCCAAAATGCTAGTTTCGTGACCGTCGGATCTCACGAGATCTTGGATGGAGATTTTTTGTAAGCCTCAGATTGAGGGTTTCAGGTTCTTTTTTGGGCTGTGTAGTTGGTTACCCTTTATAGGGTTAGCCCGTGTTGGTCCTTACATTGTAAGGCCTTGTAAATTATGTAATCTTTCTTTCGGTTAATAGAAGGCTCCACTCTTATTTGACCAAAAAAAAAAAACTGTTGTGAGAATCATTACATTTTAGGAAGTAGGATAAACAACATTATTCATCATTTTAATTATGAGTTTTTCACAGATCAAAGTTTCCTTAAGATAATCCTCTCCATAGAGATTTGATATTTGACCATGTGAGTTTTCATAGTTAGTCTTATGATACTAGTTTTTTGGAAATAAAATGTGTAAAAATCCTACTTTGTCAAACATTTCGAGTGGAAACTCCACACATTGTCAAAGACATAAAACATTGAAATTGACAATAAAAAAGGGTGTTGAGATTAAAATTTATAGAGAAGGCAAAAAAAGGATAACCATTATGAGAATCATGGAAACATTTCAAGAAAGATTGGTCAACAACCCTTTTCGTCATTTTAAATTTGAGCTTTTCAAATATTTGAGTCCTTGAGATGATCTTCTTCACAGAGGTTTGACATTTGAGTGTGTAGGTTTTCACATTAGAGAAATTTTGAGGCCTAAAATGGGCCTCCTAAGGAATATTATAAAATAATAGTGGAAATAATAAAATAATGTTAGATTACATCATCAAATTTTAGAGGGAAAAAAACTCATTTTTCAATTTGTATTTTCAACTTGTTTCCATACTGTTTTACTCAAATTTCAAGCGAGAGCACTCGTTGAATGAAAAATTTAATTCTGCATCCAAGGAATACCCATGTTGCATACTTTTGATGGACCCTACTACACGAAAAATGAGAAATACATGAAAAACGTGATTGCAATCACATTTTTCATGTGTTTCTCCTTTTTCATATAACAAGGTCCACCAAAAGTATACAACATGGGTACTCCTTAGATGGGGAATTAAATTTTGCATCCAACGAGTGCTCCTGCTCGAAATTTGAGTAAAACCATAGGGAGATAAGTCGAAAATACAAGTTTTTTTTTTTTTTTACTCCAAAAATGGTGAATCATCCCCCATGGTTGATATCACCATCTTGAATCCTATTAGTTCTTATAAATTTGATTTTGGTTGTACATTTTTGTTTTGAGGCCCATTTTAGACCTCAAAATTTCTCTAATGCAATGAGTCTTCATGATGTTGATTTTTTTGGAGATTGTGACATCGCCCCTAGTTAACCTTTCTCCTTTGTAAATAATTGTAATTATTTTGAAATGGCTTAGAGAAGGACGTCGATTCCATTACTTGAGGAGGGAGATTTCTTAAGGAGTTGGTTGTTTTAAATATTAGTCATGGGATGAATTGGTGGTGTTAATGGATTTGACTAGGTAATAAATTAACTGAAAGAGGAAGGATTGATCCAAGTGTCCTTTAGCTCCAACCATAAGAAAGAAGAGGATAAAAATTAAAAAGACAGGCATGGGTTGCATTGTCAAAGGGGATTGGTCTGTGTAGATCACCTAGGAAAAGGACAGTGCCATCGTGGTTGAGAGGCAGGGGGAATTCTTTAGAGATACATTCTCTCACACAATGAGGAGGAGGAGGGGAGACTCCATTCAATTATGACGAAGAACGACGAAGGGAGAAATCTCTTTATTGACATATTATTAGACACAGAAGAGATATGGGGAGTTATACATTGTTTTCATGCGGAACAAAGACACCATGCAGAAAGATGGTAGCCCGAATGTGAATAGAGAAGAAGAGGAGGTCGAGAGGCTCCCGCGATAAAAATAAGAAGGGGGCTCGAGAGGCACTTATGGAAAAGAGTAGAACAAGATGAAGGGTTTGTGGGAAAAACACCCACAACTCATATACATAAGCAGAGAAGGGCATAGGAAAAGAGGATATTGAAGGGCTCCTAAGGGTTAAGCGCACCACTGAGAGGGTAGAGAAAGTTATGAGGACTAAGAGAATTAAGGAGAAGAGAAGCTCTGATGATAGCAACTTGAGAAACCAATAAGGCTTGTTGATTGATAATCATAGAGCAGTGGTCGTGCCTTATAGTGTTGATAAATCCGCTATAGGCTATCCTGGTTCATAACCTTTGAAAAATGGAAGCACCCAAGGCTAGTGGGTTGATAATACTTGATGTTAGTTCCATGGATTGGGCTGAGAAAAAAGGTGAAATATTCCACTTAGCTACCGGAATGTGCACCCATATTCCTTTAGAGGTACATCATTGATAAGCCCTCCATGTTATTAACTATACCTCTTTCTCCACATCTAAATTGAAACTCTCTATGTTTGAATCCATGGATAAATTGGGATGTTGAGCTATAAGTCCCTTTGCATGCAATAATGTGTTCCTTGCCTCACGTGGGATCTTGAATAGCTGGTGGGTGAAGGTGGGGTAGCCTTGAGACATCCTGTTTCAGTTGATGACACTGATTAAATCTCTTGAGTAGAATATATGGTTCGTCGCATTTACCTTATTTTGAAAGTTGGTGGGTGGAGGTGGAACCACCTCGAGACACCCTGTTTCAGCTAAAGTATTGGTTTGAAACTCCTCTAAGAGCACTCTACCTCAAGCATTGGAATTTAGCTCGGGGGTGACAACTACAAGAAAGACTTGGTTGTAGTTTTTTTATGGATGGGTGGAGAGTAATAGTATCGATCTTAGTTTCCCAAATAGATTCATAAGATAAGTGTTCATAATGTATTCTCTATGTTAAAGAATGAGCATTGTATTACTGGTTGAAATGATTTCATTAGTACATGAGACATGGATGTGTAACTCTTATTTACAAAATTGGCTGGTGTGTTGTGTTATTGTTTTAAAGGCGCTATGATAATGCGTGAGAATAATAGCAAAGCATGAAATTATTTAGCATAAACTTTCTTCTTCCTTATTGCAATATGCCAAGTAAGTTAATTTCAAGCTTGCATTGCATGGTGGTGTTGCAATGATGAATATGGAGGAATTTCTCTCCTTTTTATTCTTATTGACTTGGAATTTTATATGAGGGTCCTCTTCAAGCCTTCAGTAATGCATTCCTTGTTGAATAATTCTCATTGGATTGTCAAGTTGATGTTGAGCTTGTGCATGGTTGGTCCGTGGTTTCATGTAATAGAGAGGAAATGATGTTTTGAGGCATGTTACCCTTGGCTGTGGTTTTACATCGATGATTCCAAGAAGGGAATCTAAATATAAATGCTCATCTTGATACCATTATTAATAAGAATACTTGACCTTATTGTTCTTGAAAGCTTTACAATACTTAAGAATGTTCTTTAGTGCTGTGGTTTCACAAGCAATGCCTTGTTACATGTGTTTAAATGAAAATGCATTACTTAATGTTGTTGTATGAGATATGGTTGGTTTTCTCGAGTTTGATGGTTTAAAAGTTTTGATGGATTGTCCTGATTGTTTGCATTGTACTTAAGTTCCTTCATGCACAGTTATGTATGTAAACACATCCTTGTGAGAACAAGGAGCACTTGTTAAGAGGATTATGTGTTTTGGACACTTAGACCCTTGTATAATTTCCTAAAGGATTTGTTCAAGTCCTTTGTGTGTTATGGAGATACAAAATAAAGTAATTTCCTGTCAAGTGGTCAATTAGGCCTCTATGTATGCCTTAGAAATTGGTGATTAATATGCATTGTTGTCAACACTACATGTATGTTGCGGGTAAGACTATTAAAAATATGGCTGTGGGCTTAAATTGTTATTAAGGAGATTGGCTAAGTCTATTGAGTTTGGTAAAGAGTACTAAAGCACCTCATTCAACCCATTGTGGTGATAATAAAAGTGGTAGAGTCTCTTATAAAACCACCAAATTTAAGAGTTGTCAAATCATTATAACCCAAGCTCTGAGAAAAATCATTGTGACTGGACTATGCTTGAGTTCCTGTATAAATGACACATAGTGCAGGAAGGGAGAAAACCCTTATATAAACCGCCATACGCAGGGAACAAGGTGTAATAGATGATATTTCCCAATGTATGAAGTGGGATGTCCCTAATGATATTCCCCAGATGCATGAAGCGGGTGAACTAGAGGCTCCATCCCATTAGATCTATCTCAGAGGCTATTTTCATGAAGAAAATACAAAGGTGCATTGGGAGTTATTGCTGAGGAAACGGGGTCGGGAATGATAGTTGGGGTAACACATAAGGAGTTATAACCATAAAATACACCAAGAGTTATTGCCAAGGTAACACATCGAAAGTTATAAAAAGGAACACATCGTGAATTATAGTTGGCATAATGCATTGAAAGTTATAGCCAGGGTAATGCCCGAGAATTATAGGTGAGGAACACATTGAGAGTTATATTTAGGGTAATGCACCAAGAGTCCTAATTGGGGAACACACCGGAAATTATAGCCAGGGTAATGCATCGAAAGTTATAGCTGGGTAACACCTGAGAATTATAGTCGGGGAATGTCACTGGGAGTTTCAGCCGGAGTAATGGCACCAAGAATTGAGTCGGGATAATGGAACTAAGATCAAGCATTTAATGAACGGGTCGACAACCAGTAGAAATATGCCATGTGGCGTTGAAAGTACAAGCTGACTAGGCATCCAGGTGTGTGTCACATGGCAAGGAATAGGGTGTTGTGGCGCTTAACTTTAAATGGCCATAATTTCCAATCTGGAGGTTAGATTGGGGAAAAATTTATGTCACCAGAATCCTCTCGACAACATGAACACAATCAAATAGTTTATGTGAAGTTTTATAGAGGTTAAATAAGATCGAAATTTTTTTTACCCGATTTCCATAATGGCACATTGGATCTCCGGTCAACATAGTTGTAGAAATTAATGTGTAGATTCTAAACTGCTCATGAAATTTTCTAAGTCACAAGACTAGAAGCTACTCTACTCATCTGTGGAAGAAAATTCATGATTGAGAATACAAATCATTAAAATGTATCAAGATTCAACACATATACATAGATATTTATCTAGGGGAAAGCAACTGCTCAAAACCTCTTACTATTTGTATTGCATTAATCAAAGAATAGAGAAGAAATACAATGCTTTCTCAAGCCTGAGCAACCCCTGCACTAGTATAATCTATCTCACTGTCTCATAGACTAACTATGGCCAATACTTAGCCAATTTTCCTATCTTCCAAGCTCCTATTTCCTTGCATTGTTTGATGAGGAATTATCACCTATTAATTAGGGAAATTACTCATTGAGAATTGCACAATTCCTTTAGGCCCTTATTTGACAGCATGCACCACCTATACAACTTGGAAAATTCCACAACTAATAGTACATTTCCCTTGAACTCCAATGTCAAATGGGTAACTTGAATTTTCGGCATGCAAAAATTATTTTGGGTTGATTGATCAGTTAACTAGTTGATCACTCAGTGTGAAAAAAGTTACACACCCTTAACTAGACCTCCACTAGTTCCAATGACAATGAGAACTAGTTACACTGAACATAACTGAAATTAACTAAAATAGATTGCTAAAAATTAGCAATCAATCACGTAGAACTGAACTCAAGTGTCTTCAACTCGAATTTAGTAAGTTAAATTTGTGAAAAGACCCGTGCCATCTCAGTTAACTACCTCCAAGTATTCTGCTGAAATTGAAATTCGAATTTTTGCTAATTTAATCAAGGGAAAATTAAATTTAGAATTTCTTGTTGCATTTTCAACACTCCCTCTTAGCAAGAAAGGGATTCACATCTACCTCAGTCCAACAACTTTCAAATTTTCTGCATGTAACACTTCTCTGTGTTGCTACTTCTACTACAACATCTGCAACTGAGAAGCATCTAAAAAATAAATAAATAATCATTGAATCAATCCACAACTCTCCACTAGGAAAAATGTGTTGTTGTTGACTCTGCTACTGAGCCTCCTTCATTGTTGTTAACACTACTCTACATTCCTCATTATCTATCTGACATTGATCCTCCTTCTATTGAATACTGTGGGCCTCCGTAGCAAGGTTATGATCCATGAGGCAAACACACCTCAATGGACCCTGCCCAAATTTCTTCAACTCTTGGACTAAGGATCTATATCGCTCCACCTCACTCCTAGAGGTATAACTACATGTGATCCTTTTGCTTAATTCTCCCTAAGGGAGGTCTCTACTTGAGTGGATGACTCCACTCTGTCTCCTCTCTGATTCTCCATTTGTGGTTGCTCAACAACTTCCTGAGGCTTCTTCTGAGGCTGCATGTTGAGAGGTCTAACATGCTCCCTCTCAACCATCAAATATCTAGTCACTGCCTTTCTCCTTAAGGACTTACATGCATCTTCTACCTCAAGTGCATACATGTTCTTGACACAAACCCTGATCTCCTTCACCTTTCCCATGGCTATGTGTGTAAGGAAATCCTGCCCTTTGCTTAATATCACATCGTAGCCATAGTTTTCCGACACAGCTACAGAGACACGATTCTTATGTAGATCTGGAAAAAACATCACATCCTTGAGTCTGAGAGGGGAGCCCGTCTCCCTCTAAAAGGTGACAGTACCAATCCTGGTTGCGTTGAACCTTCTATCGTCTCCAAACTCAATGTTCCTCTGGAGATATTTCTCCTCCAAGTCACCGAAGAATTATTTATTCCCCGTCATGTGGAACGAGGCACCACTATCTAGATACCACACACTCCCCATCATGTTGTTTACCATGTAGGCGATGAGAGTGAAATCAAACTCGAATTATGAGGCTAAAAATTCACCTGCTGCAACTATTGTATGATCCTTCTTGCTTGCCTTCTTGTGTGGACACTTCGTGACATAGTGCCTGAATTCATGAGAGTGAAATCACTTGAGTTTGGATAAGTCTTCCTGCTTGCCCTCTTTTCTGGAATTAGCCTCACCTTAGGACTCATTCCCTTTGGCCTTCTTTCCCTTGCTGACTAATGAAAATTCCTCTTCCTATTCTTTGGATGAGGTCCCATCTCTGTTTGCTCTACCTTATTTCTTCTTGCACTAGATCAGACCATAACTGATCCCAACTCGATAGTTTCTCTCTACCATTTACTGAATCTTGATAACTATGTCATCTCTTGGGAAGGCCCAAGAGGGCTAGAGCTACCAGATATTCTTCAGGGACAGTAACACCAACCTTAGAAATCTCATCATGACATTGTGTAAGCCTGCTAAGCTACTGTAGAGTTATGTCATTCTTTTGCATCTTAATACTTTGAAGCTTATCCTTCAGTGCTAGCTTCTTGTGGTCACTATTGTTCTCAAACAACTCTATCGGTGTTTTCCACATTGTGAATGAATTCTCTTTCCTGTGGAGATTCTAAAGAATATGATCCCAAACTCCCTCCAATATGATCCTCCTCGCTTTAGCCACATCCTTCTTCCATTGAGAAATATCCTAGGCATCTAATGCTGGGGGTTTTACTACATCTTTCGTGATGTATTCTAATAGCCTATTATCATCCAATACTTCCTCCATTCAGATCTTGCATGGCACAAAATTTGTGGTTCCTTCCAAAGCATACTTGAGCCCTAGTCCATTGAAAGCCATCTTCTGAGTATTGGAGAAAACTGTAACATTGATCTTCAAATTCGAACCTCCTGCAATAAAATCTTCAAATTCTCTTCTCTACTATGAACTTGGCTCTGATACCATGTAGAAATTAATGTGTAGATTCTAAAATGCTCATGGAATTTTCTAAATCACAAGAAGCTACTCTAGTCATATGCCGAAGAAAATTCATGATCGATAATACAAATCATTAACATGCACCAAGATTCAACACATATGCATAGTGGTTTATCTAGGGGAAAGAAATTTTTCAAAACCCCTTACTATCTGTATTGCATTAATCAAAGAATAAAGAAGAAATACATTGCTTTCTCAAGCCTGAGCAACCCATGCACTAGTATAATCTATCTCATTGCCTCACAGACTAACTATGGCCAATACTTAGCCAATTTTCATGCCTTCCAAGCTCCTATTTCCTTGTGTTGTTTGATGAGGAATTAACTCTTCTTAATTTGGGAAATTTCTCATTGAGAATTGCGTAATTCTTTTAGGCCCTTATTTGACTGCATGCCCCATCTGTACAACTTGGAAAATGCTATAACTGATAGTACACTTCCCTTGAACTGCAATCTCAATTGGGTAACTCGAATTCTCTGTATGGAACAATTATTTTTGGCTGATTGATTAGTTAACTAGATGATCAATCAGTGTGAAAAAAATTACACACCCTTAATTAGACCTCCACTAGTTCTACTAATAGTGAGAACTAGTTACACTGACAATAACTCAAATTAATTGAAATAGATTGCTACAAATTAGCAATCAATCATGTAGAACTGAAATCAAGTGTCTCCAACTCAAATTTACTGAGTTAACTAAGTGATAAGACCCATGTCACTTCAGTTAACTACCTCCAAGTATTCTGCTGAAATTGAAATTAGAATTTCTCTTAATTTAATCAAGGAAAATTTAGCCCCAAGGGTTAGCTCAGTTTGTCGAGTTCCCATTGCTAAGTACCTCGCCAATTGGGAGGTCACGGGGTCAACCTCCTTGATGCCCTTGGTGCTAGGCCTTTCTTGTTTGGTCGGCAGGTAGATCCCTTCAAGTTGATCTGCCTGGATTTTTCCCATGGATGTAGCGGCCACCAGTGCTCGTGAACCACCTTAAAAAAATCATGGAAAAATTAAATTAGGGATTTCTTGCTTCATTTTCAACAATAGTAGCCTCCTTCTCTTAATTGGTGTTATGGTGAAGATGACGAGGGGGTGTGTTATGCAATAAAATCATTTATGTGAAGTTTTATAGAATCCAAAAAAAATTGAAACTTTTATCACCCCATTTCCATAACGACACCTTGGATATTAGGTCAACATAGTAACCACCTCCTCTTAATTGGTGTTATGGTGAGGATTAGGAGGGGGTGTGTTATAGAGTGGTATTAGAGCATCCAAGTTCAACACTCCGATTGAATAGGCTCTATCACAGGAGAAGGAAGCTATAGTGTGTGTGACTCTATTCAAGAGCCAAGTGGTGATATAATTTCTTGTTGTAGGTGTTGATTATAAAACTATGAGACTTACATGTTGATTGTTTTCTTATGCAAGTGAATGTTGGGTGTAGGATTGTGAAGGAATGGTTATGTGCTAACTTTGTATTGCATGTAGGTCCTATGATGAATTTTGTAAATGTGAAAATTAAAGGGATGATAGATGCTAATGTAATATATGGTTTTCTAATTGATTCCCTTGAGATTGCAGATGCAAGGGTTGTTGGCTTGGGCAAGGAAGGATGACTGTAAAAATGATAAAATCTAAGCTCTAAAATTTCATAATAATAGTCTCGGTAAAGAGACTAGTATTCGATTGATGTTGTTAGCCTTGGTAAGGAGGCTAATTGTAATTAATGTTGATGGTTGGTAACAGACTGATTTCTAAACTTGAGTAGGCAATATTATAAATGGATTGATATGCTCATGTGCATGAAAAAAATATTTCTAGAAATATTTTGTTGATATATAAGTATGATTGATTATGTCTTGGATTTTGAGTCATGTGACTAATGAAAACTGAGATATGTGTGTAGTTGTAGGAAAACATGCTTGACCTAGAAAGGATAGATAACAACTGGTATAATTGTTATATTCATTAAAACACTAACAAGTGAGTGTATGTGGTAGCATAGCAAGACTTAGTGGCAGTAAAAGAAGCTTACTAACACGGAATGGTGCAACAAGCATGAATGGTTGGAAATTGGTTGAGTTTTTATTCATGAACCATTGGGAACATCAAAACTCATGGGTACTGAGTTGTTATGTTGTTGAATATTTAATGTTTTTTGTTCCTCGATTGATTCACGCTCAAATTTTCCTTTTATTGTTGGATTTCACATGGACATGCTATTTTGTTTCATGATTGTATGATTGTTGTCATGGATTTATTCATTTTCATTGTTTCCCTCTTTTACTTTGTATTTTTCCTTTCGTTCTTCATGCTTTGGGGGGGGGGAAGGGTTGGGAGTATTGGTTGGGCGTGGTAGAAAGCCACGAGGTTCTGGTAATAGAGATAAGAAGGACATATGCATAAATAAAAAGCATGAACCAAATGAGAAAGGTTGGGTTTGAGAGGTGGGTTGAGGAAGACCATCACTGGTGTATACTGGAGCATCGCTCCCAGATATGATAATGATACAAAGATTCCTCTAAACTCTAGTTTTAATTGACATAAGACTATCTATGACAAATTGAATGGCAATATGATAGTTAAGAAGGTTGGTTTGGGCCATGGGGATAATGGACAACGATATGGTAGCCATAAAAATTTCTCAAAAGGAAGTTCCCTTGACATTGACTCTAATTACATATGAAAATGTAAGTTCATGATCATGTTGATATGTATGCTTAAATTCCACTGTGATTGACATGGTCATGTCAAGAATCATTCTTGTGGAAGAATGATTGTATAAAATTTTATCTCATGCAAATATAAATGGATATGGGATGATATGATAAGTTATCCAATGAGATTCTTGGTTGAAAGAGGAATCGTCAGGGCAAGAATCCTTGGCTGACCAATGATTTTAATAGAATATGATCGTATATGCTCATGTTGTGTCATGTGGATGACAAGGTAATGATGATGTTTATGGAAGCATGTATATTAAATAATAATGGAAATCCTTGATTGCGGGATTTGGAAATACTCTAGTAAGCACCACATTGATACCAGAAAAGAGTTCGTTGGAGTAGAGAAACTCTAATGATAACATAGTTGATAAGCCCATGAGACTTGTTGGCTGATAATCATAGAACATAACTTTGATGATATCACAACTGAGAAACATGTAAGGCTTTCTAATCGATAATCACATAGGAGCTATGATGGTAGTACAACTAAGAAACCAATGAGGCTTGCTAGATGATAATCATAGAGTAAGATCAGATGATAACTCGGTTGAGAAACCCAAAAGATTTGTTGGTTGATAATCACTGAGTAGTGGTTATGCCTAACATGATGATAAAGCCACTAGATACTATGTTGGTTGATAACTTCTAAGAGGTTGGAGCACACAGAGCCAATGGGCTGATAACACCTGATGTAGTTACAAGGGATTGGGGTGAGAATAGAGGTGGAAGTTCCACTAAACTATTGGAGAAGTGCACTCTTACACCTCATAAGTAACACAACTAATAAAACCTCCTCATTATTAACTATATATCCCTTTCCAAGGCTGAAATGAGACTCTTTGTGCTTTGCATGAACCTTTGCGCTGAAATGTGTTAGTTTTTGTAGCATCGGAGATGTTATAGTGTCAAAATTTTTTGGAGAGGCTAAAACAAAAGAGCTCCATAAACCATAAATTTTATTGGAAATTCCACCTAAAAATGTCTCAATTATATTATTAGCCTATTTTTAAATATTTCCTGGGTCTAAACTTGGGAAAAGGGGTCAATTAATCAATATTAATTGAGAAAGGTGTGAATAATCTAGAAACTCACACAGATCAATCCACAAATGATCTCAGCCATCGATTATGTTTTAATTTTGGTTGTTTGAATCCCAACTGGAGATTATAAGAGGAGGTCGATGGGTATATGGAGAACACACACTTGAGATCAATTTCCTTGGGTGGTTCGATTTCTCCATAGAGAAACAACAGTTGTCCGAAGGGTTTGAGCCAGAGAAGGGAAGCAGTGACAAAGAGGGGCAAGAACAATGATTCCATAGGAAGAGATTCTAGTTCTGAAGAGTACAATGTAGAGAGGTAGAGATAGCCACAAAGAGGTCGCGCAAGGGTTGCACATAAGCCTTGAAGAGGCAATTCGATTTGCAGATTCGGGAGGTCGTATTAGTTCTGGAGGCAGGAAAATTTCGCAGTGGTTGGTAGAAATGTTTCCAAAGTCATTTGTAGGTTGAAGAGGCAACTCAGTTTGAGATCTAGGCCCTATGAATTTGTGCTTGTGCAGAGCCTACGCAAAGGGTGACGAAGGGAAACTCGTGGAGGGGCTTCAAAGGTCAGCCTTTAGAGCCAGATTGCTTGTGGGGTGAGGAAAATTCCTCACTAGATTTCAGCTAGTATTTTTCTTTGTAGGATTTCTAGATTTCGACATCTATTTGTACTCTTAATTTCTCACAGTTTCTTAGTAATAAATACCCTCAGTTGTTACACCGGTTTTCCCAAGTTGGGTTTTTCCAGGGAATTTTATCCAAAAGTAGCTGTGTCAAATTGTGTGTGTGTGCTATTATTTTATGAGTTTCTAGTTTATCTTCGTAGAATTTAATTTGGTGAAAACTGCAGTTGTGAATTTTTCGTTGTTCGTGTGGGAAAATATATTGGAAATTAATTTACAGTTATAAAAATAATTTTCAGTTGCTACAATAGTTGAAATTTTCACAAAATGTAGCCATTGTGGTGTAACAATGAGGAATAGTTGAGAACACCTAATAAATGGGCTTATAAGTTATTCAACTATAGTCATTGTGGTGTAACAATAAGGAGCTGTTGAGAACACCTGATAAATGGGTTGGTTAATAACTGAAGTGTAACCACTATGGTGTAGCAATGAGGAGCTGTTGAGAACACCTGATAAATGGGCTTATTAATAATTGATTTGTAGCCTCTATGGTGTTCAACGAGGAGTTATTGAGAACACCTGATAAATGGGATTGCTAATAACTGATCTACAACCACTGTGTTGTAATAGTGAGGAGTTGTTGAGAACACCTGATAAATGAGCTTGTTAATGACTGAAATTGTAGCCATTATTGTGTGACAACCAGTAGCTATTGAGAGCACATGATAAGTGGGTTTCATTAAAGATATGTGTAAGAATGGTTGAACAACCATTCAAAGGAAAAGGTAAGAGGTATAATCTAAATTATTGAAATTATTCTATAATGAATCTCATGAGAGATCGTATGTCATGCTATAGGAAAGCATAGAAATTTCCCAGATGGGGTGAATGATGATGATCAAAAAAGGTGACTGCAACAATTCGAAGATATTAGAGTGCACAATAAAGGCGTCGAGAAAACTTCAAAGATCCATTAAAGGATGGCTGAGCTAATGGGTATATTTGTGTGTGTGAGGGAGAGTTGTAAATATTGTAAAGAGTTGTGTGTATAAAGCTTTATATCAAGTGTGTTTTTTTTGTAAATGGTTATTGAACACCAAGGACGATGTTTCGCTCAAGGAGGAGGGGACGATGACACCCCCCTTGGTTAACCTTTCTCTTTTGTAAATATTTGTAATTATTTTAAAATGGTTGAGAGAGGGACACAAATTCCATTGCTTGAGGAGGGAGATTGTTTTAGGAGTTGGTTGTTTTAAATATCGTTCAGGGACTGACTGAGTGGTGTTAATGGAGATGACTAGGTAATAAATCAATTGAAAAAGGAAGGAATGGTCCAAGTGTTCTTCATCTCCAACCAAAAGTAAGAAGAGGACAACAATTAAATATATAGGCATGGGTTGCGTGTCAAGGGGATTGGTTTGTGTAGACCACTCAGGAAAATGACAGAACCACTGTGGATGAGAGAAAGGGGGGGAATTCTTTGGGGACACATTCTCTCACACGATGGGGAAGAGAGGAGACTCCATTCAATTACAACGAAGAAAAATAAAGGGAGGAGGACTCTCTTTACTAACATCTTATCATGCGTTGAAGAGAGACAAGGAGATATACATTGTTTTAATTGTGAAGGGAGACCCAACACACATAGAGAAGGGAGCTTGGATGCACACAAAATAGGAAGCCAAGAGACCCTTGCAAGAAAAGGAAGAAGTGGGGCTGAGAGGCACCTATGGAAAATAGTATAATAAGTTGAAGAGTTTGTGGGAAAAATACCTACAAGTCATACACATAAGTAGAGAAGGGAACAAGAAAAGAAGATGTTGAAGGGTTCCTAAGGATCAAACACATTGCTAAGAGGGAAGAGAAGGTTATGAGGACCAAGATAATTAAGGAGAAGGTAACCTCTGATGATAGCCAACTAAGAACCCATGAGGCTTGTTGACTAATAATCACAAATTAGTGGTCATGTCTTATAGGGATGATAAATCCACCGGAGGCTATGTTGGTTGATAACCTTTGAAAAATGGAGGCACCTAAGGCTAGTGGGTTGATAAAACCTAATGGTAGTTCCATGGATTAGGCTTAAAACACAGGTGGAAAATTCCACTAAGCTTTTGGAAAGTGCACTCCTATTCTTTCAGAGGTAGCATAGCTAATAAACCCTCCATGCTATTAACCATATCTCTTTCTCCACATCTGAATTGAAACTCTTTGCATCTAAATCATTAGAGAATTTGTGTTGTAGATCTAACCCAAGAGATATATGATAATAGAAATAACCCAAGAATAACAAGATAGAAATCCTGATTCAGACACTGGAATTTCAGATCTGCGCTGCTACTCTCCCGGCGTCACCCAAAATTTCTGCTAAAAGAGCTGATTTTAAATCAGCGATATCTCCCTCATCCGGACTCCGATTCGACTGATTTTTTTTTTGAAGTTGGGTATTTTTTCCCAAAGAATCCAGATCTGCAATTAGATTTTGCAGATCTTGTACCAAGATTTCTAGATCTGCGCCGCAAAGTCGCTGCCCTGAAAATTGTCTGCAACCCCACTGATTTTTAGATCAGCGATATCTCTTTCATCCGGGCTCCGATTCAACTGATTTTTTTTTTGAAATCGGCTATTTTTGCACAAGGAATACAGATCTGCAATTAGATTCTACAGATATTTCACCAAAACGTACATATCTGACCTGCAACTCGCCGCCCCAGAAACCCTGCAAAAATGAAAAAAAAAAAATTTCTCCACGGTTTGCCCAAGAAAGTGCTCTGATACCACTTGTTGTAGATCTGATCCAAAAGATATATGATAACAGAAATAAACCCAAGAAAGAACAAGATAGAAATAGATAGAAATTCTTCTTTATTAATCAAAACCCTTATGGTAGGGCAACACCATACATTCACTCCTTAAGGAAGGAGAACACTCCACAAGCCATATGCCTGTTCATACAATAATACTTCTCTTCATCTTCATATCCTCCATGTGGAGTCTCTAGCCTTTATATAGGCCTCATACATACAATACCATGTACCATTACCATGGTTTCCTTATACCATCAACTAATACCATGGGCCCCTTACATTATTATTAACTACTTGTGGTCCCTTACATGACATGGGTTAACCACCTTATTTATTACTATGGCCCATCCCATTATTACATTATTACCTTGGGTACCTCCCTTGGTACCCCATATTATCCCCCCTAGGTACATAACAATTTGGGATGCTGAACTATAATTCCCTCTGCATGGAATAATTTTTTCCTTGTTAAATAATGATGGAAGGGACATGATGGACAAAGCATCAAAATTCAAGAAATTAAGATTATCCAGAGCGAAAATGATCTTAAAATATAGCTCATGGATACACCATGAATATCTCTAGAATATCTATTGTCGCATCCCCTGATGATGGACTCACTTGGTAGTCCAAAACGTTGGGTTCATAAAACTCTATAACAGGTCATTCCTCCTCTATTTAAAATTTGTTCCTTTCTTGATGTGAGATATTGAATAGATGGTGGGTGAAGGAAGGGTAGCCTTAAGACATCTTGTTTAGCTGATAACACCGATTAAATCTCTCGAGTAGAAGATGGACGCATATCCATGAAATGGTTCACCGTGTTTACCTTGTTTTGCTAGTTGGTGGTTGGAGGTGAAACCACCTCAAGACACCCTATTGTTTCAGTTGAAGTATTGGTTTGAAACTCCTTCGAGAGCATTCTACCTCAAGCATTGGAATCTAGATCGAGGGTGACACCTGTAAGAAAGAATTGGATGCATCTTGTTTATGGTTGGATGGAGAGTTGTAGCCTCATTATTAGTTGCCCAAACATATTCACAGTGTAAGAGTTCATAATGAATTATCTATGTTAGATAATGAGCATTTAATTGTTGGTTGAAATTCTTATATGAGTATAGGAGAAATGGTTGTGTAACTCTTATTTACATAATTGATTGGTGTGTTGTATTATTATTTTAAAGGAAGTGTGATAGTGTGTGAGAATAATAGCTAAGCATGAAATTATTTAGCATGGGCTTTCTTCTTCCTTATTACAATATGTTTACTAAGTTGATTTCAGGCTTGCATTGCATGGTGGTGTTGCAATCTGAAATATGGAGGAATTCCTCTCCTTTTTATTCTTATTGACTTTGTGTTTTATATGAGGGTCCTCTTCAAGCCTTTACTAATGAATTCCTCACTATTTAATTCTCATTGGACTATCAAGTTGATGTTGCACTTATGCGTGACTGGTTAATGTTTTCTTGTAATAGAGAGGAAATGATGTTTTAAATCATGTTATCCTTATTTATGGTTTTACATCGATGATTCTAGGAAGGGGATCTGAATATAATGTTGGGTGTGGAGCTTGATTATCTTTTTGATTCAGAGGTCTCAGCTGCATTGGACCCCAGTTCCTAAATGGGGCGGCAACGCCACCCGTATGATAGCCACTAGGGGGGTCCAGGGGAGGTGATGACTACTTTTAAGGAGCCCCCGTTGGAAGGGGTTCATGGGCAGTGCCCACAAAGCTAAAAATAGATGAACATTTTCCTTGTAAAATAATGTAGTTTAAGCGAATGATGTGATGGTAGAAGTTATGTTAATTTAGGTTTTTTTTTTCCCTAGAAGGGAAACCCTAAGTATATATGATGGAATTGTATTGCAGTTGTGTATTATTATTCTGAAAGAGAGAGAGGAGGTTATGTGAGAGTGAAGAAGAAATTACATCGGATTTGTTGTAGGTTGTATATCTTCATTGTGGTGGATAACATAAAAGGAACGACTGAATATTTCTCCGTGGATGTAGGCCAAATTGGGTGAACCACGTATATTTGTGTCTCTCTTGTTTTATGCATCTTTGTATTTTTCTGCAATATTTTGTGTATTTCATTGCTTTGTTAATTAATTTATTATAAATAGTATTATAGCCAAAGGTCTATTTGGCTAATAAACTCACAAGAGAGAAGGGTTCTTGGTTGAAGTGGGAGCAATGGTGGGAGATGGTAGGTTTAGGGTCGAGAAATTTAACCGCTAAAACTACTAGTTCTGGAAGATGCAGATGGAATATTATTTGTATTAGAAAGATGTGTACCTACCATTAAGCAGAAAAACAAAGAAGTCGATGAGTATGAGAGACACAGAATGAAAGATTCTCGACAGGAAGGCACTTGGAACAATACATATGTGTCTAGTAGCATCGGTGGACATCAAATTTTCAATGGAAATGACAACAGAAGGTTTAATGACGACTTTGGAAAAATTGTATGGAAAACCCCTGACCTCAAATAAGGTATTTCTTATGAAGCGTCTATTTAATATGAAGATGTCAGAAGATGAATTTAACACAATTACCAGTTAGTTAAGTTCAGTAGGGGTAAATTTTGATGATGAAGTTAGGGCTATGTTATTTCTGTTCTCATTTCTAGAAAGTTGGAATGATTTAGTTATGGCTATAAGTAAATATGTCTCTGGATCTAGTAATTTAAAGTTTGATGACGTTGTTGGTGCTATCCTTAGTGAAGAAATGCGATGAAAAATCTCATGTGAAACATCAGGTAATGCTTTGATTATGGATACTAGGGGAAGAAAAATGAAAAGAGGAAGGAGCATAGGAAATCATAGTAAGTCAAGAAAAGGAAAATCCAAATCTAGATCAAGGATAGTGTGCTGGAAATGTGGGAAGAAAGGACACCTGAAGAAAGACTGCAAATCTCGGAAAAGAAAAGGAGATGGACAACAAGAGAAAAATCATGAAGTGAATGTGACAGGTGATGTGTTGCAAGATGATTTGCTTCTTTCATTAGAGAATATTATTGATGCATGGGTGGTAGACTTAGAGGCATCATTCCATGCCACACCTGATAGTAAACATTTTAATGACTACATTCAAGGAGATTTTGGACACGTTCATTTGGGTGATGATAAACCCTGTAAAATTGTTGGAATGGGTAAGGTTTCTATAAATCAATAGAATGGAAACTAATGACTATTGAATGCGGTAAGGCATGTTCCATATCTGAAGAAAAATCTAATTTCAATAAGGAAGCTAGGTGGTGAAGGTTGTGTAACTACATTCACAGACAAAAGCTTGAAGGTTTTTAAAGGATCCCTAGTAATAATAAAAGGATAAACGGTTGGTAAATTGCATTTATGCAATTGTATTTCTAATTTTGTTAATGATTTAACCTCCATAGGAGTAGATAGAGAATTGTGGCATCATAGGCTCAGGCACATGATTGAAAAAGGGATGCAATTCTCCACTCTTAAAAATTGTTTCCAGGTTTGATGCATATTGATTTTGATTTCTGTGAGAATTGTGTTTATGGAAAATAAAAGAGAGTCAAATTTATTAAAGTTGGGAAGGAAAAGAAGAGAGAAAAATTAGAGCGTGTGCATATAGATGTATAGGGACCAGCTCAGGTATCATCTCTTGGAGGTTGTCGTTGTTATGTTACTTTTATTGATGATGCAACTAAAAAAACTTGGATTTATTACATTTGTAATAATATGATGTATTTGATACTTTCAAGAAATGGAAAGCTTTGGTTGAGAATTAGACATGAAATAAGTTGAAGTGTCTCAAATCATATAATGGAGGTGAATACTATATCAAAGAGTTTGATAACTATTGTTCAGAACATGGAATTTGCAGAGAGAAGATAGTCCCGGGAATGCCACAGGAAAATGGTGTGTCAGAAAGGAAAAACAAGACAATCATGGAGTGCTCAAGGTGCATGAAATTGCATGCTGGATTTTCCTTAGAGTTTGTGGCAGATGTTGTAGATATTGTTGTTTATCTAATAAACAAAGGGCCTTCAAGTTCCTGGGAGGGTGGTATTCCAGAGGAGGCATGGATAGGTAAAAAGGTAAACTACTCAATTTTAAGGACTTTCGGTTGTGAAGCCTTTGGTTATCGCTTATATGATTATGAAAAGCACAAAATAATTTGGAGAAGAGATGTCATATTCAATGAAAAGGTCTTGTATAAGGATCATATGCAGGAAAAGAAATAGGAAAAGGAAAAATAATAATATGTAGTGCTTGATGAGATCACATAAAAAGTAAAGGTGTCTAAAAATCATAATGATTAATAGCCATAACAACAACAACAATCTCAATGATAACACGCACCTCAAACACCTGAAAGTGGTGTTAAAATATATACCAGGATAAGTAGACCCCCTGAACGATACTCTCCTTCATTATATTATGTATTGTTGACTGATTCTGGTGAACCAGAAAGATATGAAGAAGTAACGTAGATAGAAATCAAGAAAAAGTGGGAGAAAACCATCGAAGAAGAGATGGACTCCTTGATGCATAACCAGAATTAGGACTTAGTCAAGTTGTGTGTAGGTAAAACAACATTGTAGAACAAATGGGTTTATAGGTTGAAGGAAGAAGATGGAGGAAAACAAAGATATAAGGCTAGACTTGTGGTGAACGGATTCTCACAAAAGAAAGGTATATATTTTGATGAAATTGTTTCTCCTTTTGTCAAAATGACTTCAATCAGAACTATTTTAAGTCTAGTGGCAGCAAAAGATTTTCTTCTTGAGCAGTTAGATGTAAAGACATCCTTTCTCCATGGGGATTTCGAGGAATAAATATATATGTAGCAACCACAAAGGTGTGAGGTCAAAGGAAAGGATAAATTAGTGTGTAAATTGAAGAAGAGATTATATGGCCTAAACTAAGCTCCAAGGCAATGGTATCTAAAATTTGACAAGTTTACGTCTGAACAAGGTTATACTAGATGTCATTTTGATCACTTTATTTATCTTAAGAAATAAAATAATGACAGCTATATTATATTTCTATTGTATGTAGATGACATTCTTGTTGCAGGGTCTAAAATGCATGAAATAAATGTTCTTATAGGAAAATTGGAAAATTCATTTGCAATGAAGGATTTGGGTGATCCCGATTTAAATAGAAATGCAAAAACTTACAGATATAACCATACATATAGAGATGCAACATAAATAATACTTCATTTCATTACTGCAAAATACTGAAATATGCTTACAAACAGAAATGGAAATAAACTAACTAGGGCGATGGTAGCTTATCTCTGAGAAGAGATGTGGCGGCTACATCCTATGAACTGTGTTACAATGAGGCTCGAAGGCCTATTTATTGTTGAGAAAAAATGGAAAACCATAAACATCCAAAAACCTAACCCTAGAAGATGAAACGCCAAACTATGGGCCCTGTTTGGGTAAATTGGTACATCAACTTCCCGAGGTCGTAACTTTGGCAGATGATCTCTGTTTGACGTGCACAATATTCATTAAAAAAATCTATCCGAGAAATACAACTTTGGGAAGAGCAACATCCGTCCATGAACCCATGTTGCTCCTAGGTTTCCCAAAAAACGTCGTTTAGGGCGGCTCTGGAAGTTCAGGACCCGAAAAACTGCTAAAAATAGTAAACTGTGCTACAATTAAGGAAACTAAAAAGCTAAAAGAAACAATGGTGGGGGGTCCAAGTGGACTTGGTGGGTGGCCACCAAAATCCACCTAGATCATTCCTCCCCCCTTAAGAAGCAATGGTCCCCATTGCATTGAGTTCCTCTATGAGATGAAGAAACTTCTGCTGAACTTGGTCCCTGGTGAGACACTTGCCCTGGTGAAGGAGTTGGCCTGCTTTGACAACTTGATACAGTTGGATATTCTGCTGGTGAGTGTGATTAATCTGTGTGTCCATGATCTGAATAGTTGTAGCTTATTCCATGCAATCTGGATTTAACTCTGTGGGTGTGCACTGTTCTGCAATGTTGGATGTGCCTAGTAATGGTGGAAAGTATGACCGGAGGCGGTCCACATTGAACACTTGGTGCAGGCCAAGGAATGGGGGATGCTAAGCTCAAATGAATTGTTTACAAAAACCTTGGTAATAGTGTAAGGACCATATTAGAGTGGTCTGAGTTCCCGATAGGCTCTGGTAAGGCGTTCCTTTTGCAAATGCAACCAGACTTTTTCATCCACCTAAAACTTGTGTGGCACGTGATGTTGATCATGTCGATGCTTGTACTTTGCATTTGATTTCTCCATAATGTCATGGACCTGTTGGTGAATATATTGGATGTGCTCAATGAAGCTATTTGCCTGATATGTTTCGAATTGGACATGAGCTGAATCTGCCTGAGTAGCTGCAAATGGCATGGCCACATCAATGGGACATAATGGCTGGAATCTCAAGCCCACTTGAAAAGGGTTGTGGCCAGTCGAGCTGTGGAGAGCCTGATTGTAGTTGTGTTGAACATAGGGGAGGCTCTCGTCCCATGTGCGTGGATGCTTTAAGTTGTACATGCACAGAATGTGTACGAACATCCTGTTGACAACCTTTGTTTGACCATTCGTTTGAGGATGGAAGGTTGTGGACTTAGTGAGTTTGGTGTCCAGCATCAACCAGAGACTGGACCAAAATGTACTGAGGAACCTGCTGTCCCAATTTGAGATGATAGACTGTGGGATCCCAAAGTATACCCACACTCATTCAAAGAAGAGTTTACCAGTGTCTTCTGCTGTGATATTCTTCTTGCAGTCCGCTCTAATGGCCATCTTCGAGAACCTGTCAACAACCACAAAAACACAGTCATTTCCAAGCTTAATAGAAGGAAGTACTGACATGTAATCCACGGAGATGGATTCCCAAGGTCAACTAAGGGTAGGCAGCGGGGTATAGAGGCCTTGCTGCTTGATGGTCGGTTTGGAAATGGTGCAGGCAGTGCATGATCTGATGTACTTCCCGACATCCTGTCAAATATTTGGCTAATAGAAATACTTCTGCAATACTGCCACTGTTTTCTTGACCCCGAAATGCCCAGTAACTTGACTATAGTGTGCTTCCAAAATCATCTTGGCACGCTCGCTTGAAGGAACACAAAGGTGACCTAGGTGGCATAACAGGGCATCCTGGAGGTGAAAATCTGGAACATGTTGACCCTCCAAGAGTGTCTGGTATGTGTGGCTGAATTCTGGGTCTCTTTTGTAGAGAAGTGGCTAATAAGAAGTCTCGTGTCCACAAGAGTTGAGCACGATGGTTAATGCCATGATCAGTGGTCGACTAAGGAAATCTGCAACATTATTGGTGCTGCCCTTCTTATACTTGATATTCAAATGGAACTGTTCCAGGTATGTGGACCACTTTTGATGGCGATCATTCTGCAATTTCCCTTGGGTCTATATGAACTGCAGCGGTTGGTGGTCTATGTGGATGACTATCTCCTTCCCTAAAATGTAATGCTTTCATTGTCGGCAGGCTTGCACAATGGAATACATCTCTTTGTCATAAGTGGGATACTTCCGGACTGTCTGAAAGTGTCTCACTGTGATATGCTAGTGGATGCCCGTGTTAAGTAAGGACTGCCCCAATAGCATAGTCAGAGAGATTTGTCTCGACCTCAAATGGTTGTTGCAAGTCTGGTAATGCAAGCACTGATGCTAAGCAGAGGCGATATTTTAACTCTATGAATGCCTTTTATTGAGATTCAGACCAAAAGAATTTTTCTTTCGCTCCTCCCTTGCTGACTTGACTCAAGGGCCAAGTGATATGAGAAAATCCCAACACGAAACTGTGGTAGAAGTTGGCAAGACCTAGAAAGTTGCAGAGCTCTATCAGAGTGGTTGGAGATGGCCAATCTTGAATGACTTTGATCTTGGCTAGATCCACATGCACCCCCCATTCATCAATAATGTATCTAGATACTGGACATGGGTCATGCCAAAAGTGAATTTCTCCAAATTTGCACATAACTTGTGTTGCCGCAGTGTTTGGAGAACCTGTCGAATGTGGTGGAGGTGCTCTTCCCAACTCTGGCTGAAGATCAGGATGTCATCCAAGTATACCACTACAAATGAATTGGTGAATGGCCACAACATGTCATCCATTAGCCTCATGAAGGTTGCAGGAACATTCATCAATCCGAAAGGCATAACCAACCATTCGAAAAGGCCCTCCTTGGCTTTGAAGGCAGTCTTCCACATGTTGGAGGGTTCGATTGGTACGTGGTGATATCCTGAATTCAAACCAATCTTGCTGAAATATTTTTCCCCCTACAGCTGGTCCAGGAGGTCATCAATCCGTGGGATTGGGTACCTATTATGGATGGTGATCTTGTTCAGTGCCCGATAGTCAATACAGAGTCTCCAACTTCCATCCTTCTTCTATACCAACACGATCAGACTCCCATAAGGCGATGAACTCAGACGGATGTGACCTTTCTGCAGCAGCTCCTAAATCTGCCTCTTGATTTCATCGTTCTCTAGAACAAAGTGCCGATAGATTGGTCCATTGGGCAGCGACGCACCTGGGGTCAGATCGATGGAGTGCTTGACCTGATAGTGCAGAGGAACCCCTATGGGGGAGATGAAGATGTCCTCATCCTCCTCCACGACCTTTTCCATTTGTAGTTGTCATCCAGAGGGTCCCTATCTAGAGGTCGTGGCCACCGTCTTCTTCTTTCCTTGAGGGCATATCATCAGGAAAACAAATTTCCTAATTTTGGAAATAAGCTTACTGCATTGTTTTGCAGTAACCAAAGAGATGGCGGTAGGTGGTGCTACCTCCGATATCCTATACAACTTATTTCTCAAAGTAACAATAACATCACGGCCTTGATTCATACACAACATGTTGCCTCCAAAAGTATGGTTGTCCTAATAATACATCACAAACATCAAGGGGAGAAACGTCACACAATACCTCATCCGTGAAGGGCTTGATTTTGTATGGAATGTGACAATGTTGGCTCGCGCGAAGATCCCATCTGTTATAGATCTATCCCAGAAATATAAGATAATAGAAATATACCCAAAAATAATAAGATCAAAATAGATAGCAATGCTACTTTATTAATCAAACCCTTAAGGTAGGGCAACTCCATACATTCACTCCTTAAGGAAGGAGAGCACTCCACAAGCCATATGCATTTTCATACAATATTCCTTGACATCTCTCAATGTGGAGTCTCTAGCCTCTATATAGGCCTCATACATACAATACCATTGGTCCTTACCATGGTTCCCTCAATACCATCTATCTAATACCATGGGCCCATTACATTATTACTAACTACTTGTGGTCCCTTACATGATATGGGTTAACCACCTTATTTATTAGTATGGCCCATCCCATTATTACATTATTCCCTTGGGTACCTTCCTTTGTACCCCCTATTATCCCCCCTAGGTATATAAAATTCCACCCCCCTTAGCATGTTTCATCCCCGAAACATGGGAAGAACACAAATAATAAGATCTACTCAAAAGATTAGTCCATTGGTACCATGCACGTGCATCTAGCCATCCAAGAGAAAGGTGAACCCTTGATCTCGCTGGTGCCTTGCTCGCTTGAGATGGAAGTTGATTGTGGCAGCTCCTCTGCGTTGATGTGTAGTAGGTGGATCTTCACTCCTCTCTATCTGTCATGTGGGGGTTGTTTTCCTTGTGACTAATTGGTTGCCATCTTGTTGTTTGTTGTCTTGCGGGGTGATGTGGATGATGATATGTTGAAGTTTTAACCCATGGTGTCTTCTTCTTTAATTAACCCCTTACTGGAGCCTGACTGTTATCTAGTGCATGTTGTGGTGCCTGCTGTGGTGTCTTATCTTCCAATATTACTTCAACCACTGAGTCCTCATCTGATGTATCAACACCTGTAGCCTTTTCTGCTTCAGCCTCAGTTTGTGTTTGATTGTCGATCATCAATGGCTCATCATCTGATATGTCAGTTCCTGGAACATCTTCTGCTTCAGCCTCTGTGAACTCTACCTGTTTATTGATGGAAATATCCTGTAATATAATTTTCTTCTTTTGATACCAGAGCTTCAAGAATTTCTTCTGCACATTAATATTTATAGTACCCACTGATTCCATCCACGGGTATCCCAAAACAACATCCTCATTAGCCATATCTGAAGCATAAAAATCAGAATGCAATACATATTTGTCCATAGAAATCTTCAAATCTTTATAAACTTGCACATGCTCATTATTAACCTGTGTGTGCTCCATGTGTTTCACTGGCACTTTGTAATTTTTTTACCAAGTTGACATTTATGATATTTGCTTGCAACTCAGATTTATAGACACAATGATTTTCTCCTTTTGAATCAATCCATGAACCTACAATAAGGAGACACCAATAGAAAATAACCCTTTACATGCCTCATTCTCCTTTTTCCTAGTGTGAGACCATTTGTCTAAAAAGAATCTTTCATATTCGGCCTCTGAAAGTTTGAGCAACTGCTTGTTGTCAAATGAGTGCCACCATTTGGAAGCCTCATCTTGAAAATTAAACGATACTATACCCCTCCAAAATATCCCATATTTGAAATTTAGTCTCTGTCTGAATTCTTCAATAGTAGGGTTATCATCTTTCCCTGTAAAAGTAAGATCCGCCATGAAGAGGGTTTTGAAAAAAAATTCACTTACTTGGCGAAAATTTGAAATTGTCACAGTTTAGTCAATATTGCTCAGAATCCCTATTATGACCTGTTTTCGGAAATGGAACAACCATTCTGCATCTGCCCATGTGATAGAAATCCCGATCCAAGCACTGGAATTTCAGATCTGCGCTGCAACTCTCCCGCCATCACCAAAAATTCTGAAAAAGAGCTGATTTTAAATCAGCGATATCTCCCTCATCCGGACTCCGATTCGACTGATTTTTTTTTTGAAATTGGGTATTTTTTCACAAAGAATCTAGATTTACAATTATATTTTACAAATCTTGCACCAGGACGTCCATATCTGCGCCACAAAATTCGCTGCCCCGAAAAAATTTCTGCCACACCACCGATTTTTAGATTAGTGATATCTCCCTCATCCGGACTTTGATTCAGCCGATTTTTTTTTGAAATCAGGTATTTTTTCACAAGAAATCTAGATCTACAATTATATTTTGCAGATTTTGCCCCAAAATGTACAGATCTGATATGAAAACTCGCTACCCCAGAAAGTTTCTACAAAAAAAAAAATTCTCCCCTTTTGCCCAAGAAACCCTTACGGTAGGGCAACACCATACATTCACTCGTTAAGGAAGGAGAGAACTCCACAAGCCATATGCTTGTTCATACAATATTCCTTGACATCTCTCAATGTGGAGTCTCTAGCCTCTATATAGGCCTCATACATACAATACCATGGGTCATTACCATGGTTCCCTCAATACCATCTATCTAATACCATGGGCCCATTACATTATTACTAACTACTTGTGGTCCCTTACATGATACAGGTTAACCACCTTATTTATTACTATGGCCCATCCCATTATTACATTATTCCCTTGGGTACCTCCGTTTGTACCCCCTATTATCCCCCCTAGGTATATAACACCATCCATGGTGAAGCCACCCGATGGTGTACGGTTGTGGATGTGTTGTGGTTGGTAAGCCCAACCGCTTCACGACCTATGCCTAAATGATGTTCTTTTGGCTTCTGCTTTCGACAATGAACTGTAGCGAGGAGCCCTTTACCCACATCTACGAGTGGAAGAGACGTTCCTCCTCCTCTGGATCTTCGTGGTGGCAACGATGGTGCTGGGCTCCGCATCGATAATCTTCTTCCCTTTGTCATTCCCCTTGTCAGGTTCTGACTCAGAGTTGGAACATGCATCTGATTCTAGAACATTTAGCTCGGCCACTAGTGACTGCTTGGCCCGACACTCACTTGTGTTGTGAGTGGAGCTCTTATGGAACTCACACCACTTTCCCGTGTCCTTTTTCGGTTTTCGGTGTTGTTCTTTGCTTGCAGCTTTGGCTGGCTCACCTTGGCTTTGTCCTTTGTTTTGTGGTTTGGGGGCACCTTTCCCTTACTTCGGATTCGCAAATCCAAAGTCTTGCTTCTTCTGTTTAATCTTTTGCTCGATCTTGACGGCATATCCGTATGTCGTGTCGAGCGAGGAGATGTTCAGGAATTCTATTTCTTCTTGGATGTACTTGTGTAGGCAACCACGGTATTTGAGTACCAAATGATGCTCCGAATCCTTGATACCCAACTTCGTACGAAGGGTATCGAAAATATTGGTAAACTCCAGCACTTCTTGGTCCCTTCCCTACCGCATCGTGGTCCATTTTATGTATTGATCCTCATAGCTTCCGATAGGGTAGTACTGCTCCTTGATGGCAGTCTGGAATGAATTCCAAGTGGCTGCGACTGAAAACTGTGAGGCCGTACTTTCATCCTTTTGCTCACAATAGGTTTCCCAGCAGTTGTTAACGTGGGGGGAAACTTTGAGAAGAGCAAAAGTAATCTTTTCCTGGCCGAAAAAATCATGAACAGAAAAATACTCTTCTAGCAGATTTAACCATTTAGCTATGGTGTCTGCATCTATCTGACCCTCAAATATGGGAATGTCAAAGTTAACTTGTACCTTAAAGGGTGTGGCGCTTCCAGAGTAGCTGCTGGAAGTAGATGTGTCGCCCCTGGGTAGCCGCTAAAGGATCTGGGCAAATTTGTCCATCATCGCATTCCTTTGTCACTCGAGGGCCTCTTCGAGCAAGATTTTGATAGGATCTCCTGCCCCCTCATCTTTCTTTTCATCCACCATGGGAGGCCATCGGGATTTGCGAGGCTGGTCTTGCAAAGGTTCGACTAGTTCAAGCCCTAACTCTTTATATCCCGACCTCGCTTGGGACATGCAAAGAAAGATAGAGAAAGAGCAGACCACTCTGATACCATTGATCGAGATTTAAATAGGAATGAAAAAAATTACATATATAACCATACTATAGAGATGTAATAGAAATAATTCTTCTTTTCATTACTGTAAAATACTGAAATATGCTTACAAACAGAAATGGAAATAGACTAGCTAGGGCGATGGTAGCTTATCTCTGAAAAGAGATGTGGCGGCTACATCCTCTGAATTGTGTTATAATGAGGCTCGAAGGCCTATTTATTGTTGAGAAACAATGGAAAACCCTAAACATCCAAAAACCTAACCTTAGAAGATGAAATGCCAAACTGTGGGCCCTGTTTGGGTAAATTGGTACATCAACTTCCTGGGGTCGTAACTTTGGCATACGATCTTTGTTTGATACCACAATATCTTGTTAGAAAGATCTATTTGAGAACTACAACTTTGGGAAGAGCAACATCTGTCCATCGATCCATGTTGCTCCCAGTTTTCCCAAAAAACGTTATTTAGGGCCTCAAAACTGCTCCGGAAGTTTAGGACCCGAAAAACTGCTAAAAATAGTAAATTGTGCTACAATTAAGGAAACTAAAAATTTGAAAGAAACAATGGCGGGGGTCCAAGTGGACTTGGCGGGTGGCCACATAAATCTACTTGGATCATTGGGTGCTGCAAAACAAATCCTTGGTATGAGAATAACTAGAGATAAGAAAAATCACAAATTAACATTATCTCAGAGTGTACATAGAAAAAGGCGTTGGAAAAATTTAATATGCAGAATGTAAAACCAGTTAGTACACATTTGGCTATCCATTTCAAACTAAGTAAGGAAATGTGTCCCAAGACCTAGAAGAGATGGATTATATGCGTAAATTTCCATATGCGTTAGCAACTGGAAGCTTAATATATGCAATGGTTTGCACAAGGCCTGATATTGCACATGCAGTGGGAGTTGTAAGCATGTATATGAACAATCCACGAAAAGAGTATTGGATGGCTGTGAAGTGGATTGTCAAATATTTGAGAGGTAACACAAATCAAGAATTGTGGTTTGGTGGTTCAAACATTTCCCTATAAGAATATGTTCATGCACATATGGAAGGTGATATAGATAACAAGAAGAGCACCACAGGGTATGTGTTTACTGTAGGTGGAAAAATTGTTAGTTGGGTTTCAAAATTGCAAAAAGTTGTTTCACTTTCAACAATGGAAGCAGAGTATGTTGCTGCCACAAAGGATAGTTGGTACAGTGATTAAGTGATTTAGGTCTTAGTTGGTACAATGATTAAATGATTTGATATGATGATTGGTTTTAGTTTTATTATTTGATGGTAGTGGGTCCAGTCTAAAAATTTGATGAAATGTGGCCTATATATTTGATGTTTTGTATCAAGTGGATCTAATGTGAAAATTTATGAAATGCGGTCCATGGTAGTGTAGGGGGTTGGAGCTCCCTTCCAGTGGGTACTGGAGAATGAGAGAAGCTTGTAGCCTTCTGCAGGTGGGTACCTGTGTGTTGGTATGAGCTTGCACTAGTACATGACTATAAGAATTATTTCATCATAATAAAAAGAAGATAGAGACGACAACAACGATAGTTTTTTTCCCACATTGGGTTTCCACCTAAAAATAATGGTGTTCATATGTGTTACTTATGTGTGATGCTTTATTCTTTTCTTACTGCATATGATTACTATATATCTAATGTTGATGAAGTACTGACATATTGATTCAAGATAAAATTGACTAAAAAACTAAGTTGACTGGATATACGCTAGTTTTTTGCCTTAAAGTCGTGTACATGCACATGTTTACTTCAGAACATTTGCATACATAAATCAAAATAAGAAAATTAAATCAAGTTTTGTTAAAATATTGATTCACCCCCCCGCCACCCCACCCTATGGTATTTTTCCTAACAATTTGTATCAGAGCCAAGTTCTTTGGAAGAAGCTTGATTGCTTGAAAGGAGATTCATCAAGATGAGCAATCAAGAGGGGACAACATCTATTAGTCCACCATTGTTCAATGGAACAAATATGTTTTTATGGAAGGTAAGAACAAGAGCTTATTTACAGTCACTTGGAGCAGATGTATGGAGAATCATTGAACGAGGCTATCAATATCCATCCCCCATTCCCATTTATGAAATAGGAAAGAAGAAATAAGAGACCAATGCAAAAGTTGTCAATGCTCTGTTAGGAAGCTTGGACGAATCAAAATTTGTTAAAGTCATGCAACTGAATACACAAGGTTATATGGGACAAGATCATCCAAAACTATAAAATTGACACCAAGGTAAAAAGTGCCAAACTGCAAACTCTTATAATTCAATGTGAAACTCTTAGAATGCACAATGATGAAAGTATCACAAGTTTCTTTCTTAGGGTAGATGAGATCATGAATTCTATGAGAAATCTTAGTGAAGAAATAAAAGAATCATCACTGGTTGAAAAAATATTAAGGTCTCTAACTCCCAAATTTGATTCAAAAGTTTCTCCCATAGAAAAAATGCAGGACTTGAAGAATCTTACTATTGAACAACTTCATGGGATTCTAACAGCCTATGAAATGAGAAAAGTGGCTCCCACAGATATCAAAGAGGCTGCATTCAAAGCAACTTCAAAAAGAAAAGAAAAGGAAGAATCAAGTTATGTATCAGAAGAAGAAGAGGTAAACTTGATAAAGAAACTCCAATTGGGTACTGGAAGATTTGAGGTAAGCTTCCCTTCAAGTGTTTTTCTTGTGGTAGAGTTGGTCATTATGCTAAGTGTCCCTATAGAGAAAATCATGAGAAATGGAAAGAAGATGCAAAAATAAATAAGATAAGGTTTGAAAACAAGATAAACTTTTATACACATGAAGATAGTGATGGTATTTCAAATGCTGAAGAAGGTGAGTCTAATCAAGAATATCAATTGCTTATGGCATTTAAATATAGAAGTAGTAATGAGTCTGATGATAGTTTCATGGATACCCTAGATGAAAAGGATACTTTAATTGAAGAAATAACTCAAATTAAGATTTTTTTAGAAAAAGCTAAATTAGCATAAGAAACTTTTAAGAAACAAATCATAGAAAAGGAAGAGCATAATGAGAAGCTAGAATGTGAAATGGTAAGTCTAAGGAAAGAACTTGAGAAATCAAAAAGTATTAATCTTAGATGAAATCATCAAAATTCAACGCTCTCCTCTTATAAAGATAGGCCTTGGATACGATGAAGAAACATAAAAGATTGTAAAGTCTTATACGTAAACAAGAATTTATCTCAATGCAGTAAAAAGAAGTAGTCAACAAAACTCCAGCCTATAGCAAAATAATAAAGGACCAAAAACTTCCCAGGTAAATTTACTTGGTTCAATCAAAAGGAAAACAACACTAGAAGGTAATATAGTCCCAGAAACTTCTACTTTAAAGGACAATGTTTCACTTGCCACAATTTTGGTCATAAGGTTGCTCAATGTGTTGCTTACACAACCATTATGACTAGAGAAGCAAGAAAACAAAAGAATGAGATTGAGGTAAAGAAATATTCTTACAATGCCTTATCTACTCTTCAATATGAATCTAAATGCTCTTTTTGTAATAACTTTGGGCATGAAGAATCTGAATGCAGAAGCCAAGGACGATCAACACCTCAAAATGAGAAAATGGAAACAACATCTATGGTATGGAAGACGAAGACCATTGAATCTGAGAAATGTGGTCTAGCTTTAAATGTCGTAGATCAAGAAAACATGTGGTACACTGACAGTGGATGCTCAAAACACATGATAGGTAATAAAGATAAGTTTATGTATTTTAATGAAATAAAGAAAGAAAAGAACATAACCTTTGGAAATAATTCACCTACTGCTACTAAAGGAAAAGGAACTGTTTTGCTAAAATAAAGAGTTAAAGATGGAAATGTCTTTTTTGTTGATGGATTGAAGCATAACTTGTTAAGTGTTAGCCTGATGTGTGACCAAGGGAATGAAGTTATTTTCAGATCAAAGAATTGTTTGGTTCGAAATCACAGTGAGTCAAGAAAAGGCAAATCGAAATCCAGATCAGATGATAAAGATAAGTTTATGTCTTTTAATGAATTAAAGAAAGAAAATAACGTAACCTATGGAAATAATTCACCTACTACTATCAAAGGAAAATGAGATGTTTTGCTAAATGAAAAAGTTAAATTTGGAAATGTCTTGTTTGTTGATGGATTGAAGCATAACTTGTTAAGTGTTATCCATATGTGTGACCAAGGGAATGAAGTTGTTTTCATATCAAAGAATTGTTTGGTTTGAAATCACAGTAAGTCAGGAAAAGATAGATCCAAATCCAGATCAGGGATAGTGTGCTAGAAATGCGGGAAGAAAGGACCCCTGAAGAAAGATTGCAAATCTCGGAAAGGAAAAGAAGGAAATGGACAACAAGAGAACAATCATGAAGCGAATGTGACATGTGATGTGTTGCAAGGTGCTTTGATTCTTTCATTAGAGAATATTATTGATGCATGGGTGGTAGATTCATGGACCTCATTCCATGCCACACTAGATAAGAAACATTTTCATGACTACGTTCAAAGAGATTTTGGACACGTTCGTTTGGGTGATGATAAACCCTGTAAAATTGTTGGAATGGGTAAGGTTTTTATAAATCAACAGAATAGAAACCTATGGCTATTGAAGGAGGTAAGGCATGTTCCATATCTGAAGAAAAATCTAATTTCAACAAGGCAGCTAGGTGGTGAAGTATGTGTAATTACATTCATAGACAAACCTAGAAGGTCACTACAGGATCCCTGGTAATAGCAAAAGGGGAAAAGGTTGGTACATTGTATTTATGCAATGGTATTTCTAGTTTTGTTAATGCTTTAACCTCCACGGGAGCAAATAGAGCATTGTGGAATCATAGGCTCCGACACATGAGTGAGAAAGGGATGCAAATTCTTCACTCAAGAAATTTTTTGCTAGGTTTGAAGCATGTTGATTTTGATTTATATGAGAATTGTGTTTACGAAAAACATAAGAGAGTCAAATTTATTAGAGTTGGGAAGGAAAATAAGAGTTTTATGCATTTTAGTATTTTTGTTTCCGCAATATTTTGTGTACTTCATTGCTCCGTTAATTAATTTCTAATAACTAGTATCAGAGCCAAAGGTCTATTTGGCTAATAAACTCGCAAGAGAGAAGGGTTCCTGGTTCAAGTGGGAGAAAGGGCGGAATATGGTAGGTTTAGAGCTGAGAAATTTAACTGTAAAAACTACTATATGTGGAAGATGTAGATGGAATATTATATATATCAGAAATATGTGTACCTACCATTGAGAAGAAAAACAAAGAAGCTGATGAGTATGACAAATAGAGAATGGGAGATTCTCGACAGAAAGGCACTAAGAACAATACAGATGTGTCTGGCAACATCGGTGGAAATCAACATTTCAAAGGAAACGAAAACAAAGGGTTTAATGACGACATTGGAAAAACTATATGAAAAACCCCCGACCTCAAATGAGGTATTTCTCATGAAGGGTCTATTTAATATGAAGTAAGAAAAAAGTATTAATCTTAGATTTGCTAAAGGATCTGAAATCTTAGATGAAATCATCAAAGTTCAACACTCTCCTCTTATAAATACAAGTCTTGGATAAAGTGAAGAAACATCAAAGACTGTAAAGTCGTCTACACAAAAAAGAAGTTATCTCAATGCAGTAAAAAGAAGAAGTCAACAAAACTCCAACCTACAACAAAAGAATAAATGACCAAATACTTCCCATGTGAATTCTGCTCGGTTCAATCAAAAGGAAAACAACACTAGAAGGTACTATACTCCCATAAACTTCTACTTTAATGGACAATATTTCTCTTGTCACAATTTTGGTCATAAGGTTGCTTAATGTGTTGCTTAGAAAACCATCATGACTAGAGAAGCAAGAAACAAAATAATGAGATTGAGGTAAAGAAATAGTCTTACAAGACCTTCTCTCCCCTTCAATATGAAATAGAATGCTCTTTTTACAACAACTTTGGGAATGAATAATCTGAATGCAGGAGCGAAGGACTATCAACACCTCAGAATGAGAAAATGGCAACAACATCTAAGGTATGGAAGAAGAGTACCATTGAATCTGAGAACTGTGGTGTAGCTTTATATGCAGGAGATCAAGAAAACCTGTGGTACATTGACAATGGATGCTCAAAACACATGATAGGTGATAAAGATAAGTTTGTCTTTTAATGAAATAAAGAAAGAAAATAATTTAACCTTTGGAAATAATTCACCTGCTGCTATCAAAGGAAAAGGGGTTGTTTTGCTAAAAGAAAAAGTTAAAGCTTGAAATGTCTTGTTTGTTGATGGATTGAAGCATAACTTGTTAAGTGTTAGCCAGATGTGTGACCAAGGGAATGAAGTTGTTTTCAGATCAAAGAATTGTGTGGTTTGAAATCACAGTAAGTCAAGAAAAGGCAGATCCAATTCCAAGTCAGGGATAGTGTGTTGGAAATGTGAGAAGAAAAGACACTTGAAGAAAGACTCAAATCTGGAAAAGGAAAAGAAGGAGATGGACAATAAGAGAAAAATCATGAAGCGAGTGTGACATGTGATGTCTTGCAAGATGCTTTGATTTTTCAGTAGAGAATATTATTGATGCATGGGTGGTAGATTCAGGGGCCTCATTCCATGCCACACGTGATGGGAAACATTTTCATGACTACGTTCAAGGATATTTTGGACACGTTCATTTGGGTGATGATAAACCCTATAAAATTGTTGGAATGGGTAAGGTTTTTATAAATAAACAAGATGGAAACCAATGGCTATTAAAGGAGCTAAGACATGTTCCATATTAGAAGAAAAATCTAATTTCAACAAAGCAGCTAGGTGATGAAGGTTGTGTAACTACATTTGGAGAAAAAACCTGGAAGGTCACTACAAGATCCATGGTAATAGAAAAAGGAAAAAGGTTGGTATGTTGTATTTATGTAATGGTATTTCTAATTTTGTTAATGCTTTAACCTCCACAAGAGCAGATAAAGAATTGTGGCATCATAGGCTCAACTCATGAGTGAGAAAAGGATGCAAATTCTCCACTGGAGAAATTTTATTGCTAGGTTTGAAGCATGTTGATTTTGAATTCTGTGAGAATTATGTTTATGGAAAAAAGAAGAGAGTCAAATTTATCAGAGTTGGGAAGGAAAAGAAGAGTTTTATCCATTTTTGTATTTTTGTTTCCACAATATTTTGTGTATTTCATTGCTTTGTTAATTAATTTCTAACAACTAGTATCAGAGTTGAAGGTCTATTTGGCTAATATACTCACAGGAGAGAAGGGTTCTTGGTTCGAGTGGGAGAAATGGCGGAATATGGTAGGTTTAGGGTCGAGATATTTAACCTTCAAAAATAATAGTCGTGGAAGAGGCAAATGGAATATTATCTGTATTAGAAAGATGTGTACCTACCATTGAGTAGAAAAAAGAAGAAGCCAATGAGTATGAGAGATGCAGAATGGGAGATTCTCGACAAAAAGACGCTAGGAACAATACATAAATATTTGGCAGCATCGGTGGAAATCAACATTTCAAAGGAAACAACAACAAAAAGTTTAATGACAACATTGGAAAAACCATATGAAAAACCCCCGACCTCAAATAAGGTATTTCTTATGAAGCGTCTATTTAATATGAATAAGGAAAAATGTATTAATATTATATTTGCTAAAGGATCTGAAACATTAGATGAAATCAACAAAGTTTAACGCTCTCCTCTTATAAATACATGCCTTGGATACAATCAAGAAACATCAAAGACTGTAAAGTCTTCTACAGAAACAGGAAGCTATCTCAAAGCAGTAAAAAGAAGTAGCCAACAAAACTCCAGCCTACAACAAAAGAATAAAGGACCAAATACTTCCCAACTAAATTATTCTCAGTTTAATCAAAAGGAAAACAATGCTAGAAGGTACTATACTCCTAGAAACTTCTACTTTAATGGATAATGTTTCACTTGTCACAATTTTGGTCATAAGGTTGCTCAATGTGTTGCTTACAAAACCATCATGACTAGAGAAGCAAGAAAACAAAAGAATGAGATTGAGGTAAAGAAATACTCTTACAACGCCTTCTCTCCTCTTCAATATTAAATTTAATTCTCTTTTTGCAATAACTTTGCACATGGAGAATATGAATGAAGGAGTGAAGGACGATCAACACCTCATAATGAGGAAATGGAAACAACATCTAAGGTATGGAAGAAGAAGACCATCAAATTTGAGAATTGTGATCTAGATTTATACGCAAGATATCAGGAAAACTTGTGGTACATTGACAGTGGATGCTCAAAACACATGGCAGGTGATAAAGATAAGTTTCTCTTTTAATGAAATAAAGAAAGAAAAGAACGTAACCTTTGGAAATAATTCACCCACTGCTATCCAAGGAAAAGGAACTGTTTTGCTAAAAGAAAAAGTTAAAGATGGAAATATCTTGTTTGTTGATCGATTGAAGCATAAATTGTTAAGTATTAGCCAGATGTGTGACCAAGGGAATGAAGCTGTTTTCAGATCAAAGAATTATGTGGTTTGAAATCTCGATACAGGAAAAACCGTAATAAAAGGAACAAGAACTCCAGGTAAGAAGGCGGTCTAGAAAAATGTAGTTAAGAAAAGCAGAAGAAGTTGGTTATGACACAAAAGATTGGGACATCTAAGCTTTACTCAAATACATAAGACAACAAGCTAGGAGCAGTTCGTGATTTTCCCAACATCCCTCTACCAGAAAATACTTTATGCAAATCATGTCAATTCGGTAAGAAAACCAAGGTACAATTCAATTCCAAAGAAGGTTCCACAAGTAAGCCACTTTAATTTATTCATACTGATTTGTGTGGGCCAATTAGGAAAAAGTCACCTAGAGGTGAACAATATTTCATCTTGTTTGTTGACGACTTTACTAGAATGTGTTGGATTGGTTTATTAAAACATAAAGATGAAGCATTTGATAAATTTAAGGTCTTCAAAGATTTAGTAGAGAATGATTTAGAATTAAAAATCAAATGTCTCAGATCTGACGAGGGAGGAGAATTCATATCAGATGAATTTTTTGTTTTTTTTTGTGAACAACATGGCATCAATAGGTAGTTATCTCTAGCTAAGACTCCTTAAAAAAATGGGGTAGTAGAAAGAATGAACAGAACAATTCAACAAATGGCACGTTCCATGCTTGATGAGTCTGGGACACCTCATACCTTCTAGGGTGAAGCAACACAAACAACGACAACTATTCTCAACAAAGCTCATATCTGTGTAAACAGTGATAAAACACCTTGTGAACTTTGGTTTGATAAGCCTCCAACTATCAAGAATTTTAGAGTCTTTGGGAGTTAATGTTACATAAAGAATAATAATGATAAGCTTGACAAGTTTGAAGCTAGAGTAGATGAAGGAATTCTACTTGGTTACTCATCTAAAAGTAAATGATTCAAATGCTACAATAAAAAAACTTCAAAAGATTGTTGAATGCATTGATTTTGTGATTGATGAAGCATCTGCAAGTACCAAAAGGGAAGCACCAATAGATGACGAAGATGTTCCTACAACAAAACAAAATAATGTTAAAGGAATAATAAATAAAGCATCACAAGAAGGAAGTGACAATACAGAAGCATCAAAAAAGTCTCCATCAAGGCATGTTCATAAAAATCATCCAGAATCTAAAATCCTAGGTGATAAGGAAACTAGAGTACAAACTAGAAGAACTCTTGTTGGAACTTATAGTTATCTAACCTTACTATCCACAATTGAACCACAAAATGTAAATCAAGCTAGAAAATATGAATGTTGGTTTAAGGCTATGAATGAAAAACTTGACCAAATAGAAAAGAATAATACATGGGAATTAGTAACTAGACCTCATGTTAAGAATGTTATTGGGACAAAATGGGTATTCAAAAATAAAATGGAGAAGTAATTAGAAATAAAGCAAGACTCGTTTGCAAAGGCTATGCTCAACAAGAAGGAATATACTTTGAAGAAACATTTTCACTTGTAGCCAAACTAGAATCCATAATAACATTTCTTGCCTTTTCAAGCTTTCATCATTTCAAAGTCCAGCAAATGGATGTTAAATCTTCATTTTTAAATGGGGACCTAGAAGAAGAAGTCTATATTGAACAACCTAAAGGGTTCATTCTAGGAAATGATGAAAAACTTGTTTGCAAACTCAAGAAGGCATTATATGGGCTAAAAAAAGCCCCCCATGCATGGTATTATCGCCTTGATAGGTATCTTCAACAATAATTCTTCACTAAGGGGTCTGCAGATAACATCCTATATATAAAGGTGGATGATGGAAAACTTTTAATTGTTGTTGTTTATGTGGATGCCATCATCTTTGGTAGTAATGAAGAATCCATGAGTCAAAGGTTTTCCTCTGTCATGCAACAAGAATTTGAAATGTCTTTATGTAGTGAACTAACATACTTTCTTTGTTTACAAGTACAACAAGCAAAAAATGGCATTTTTCTCTCACAAACAAAGTACCTCAAGAAGATTCTAAAGATGGAATGGAAGATTGCAAACCGGTATGCACACCAATGGTGACAGGATGTAGTCTCAGTTCACATGATGATTCTCCCATAGTCAACCAACCAGAATACAGATCCATGATCAGAAGTCTACTTTATCTTACAGGAACGAGAATAGATATCATGCATGTGGTTGGGATTGTTGGACAATTTCAAGTTATTCCAAAATAAACTCATATTTAGGCAGTCAAAAGAATAATCAAATATCTACAAGACACTCAAGACTTTGGTTTATGTTATCCCAAAGATGCAGAACTTACTCTTTATGCTTATACAAATGCAAATTGGGCAGGAAATTTTGATGATAGAAAAATCACTAGTGGAGGAGAATTCTATATGGGGCCCCGCTTGGTATCATGGTTCAACAAAAAACAAAGCTCAATTGCTTTATCTACTGCAGAAGCATAATATGCTGTTGCTGAACACAACTTCTATGGATGATGCAAACATTGTAGGATATTCAAATCAATTGTTCTCCACCCATTTCCATTCTAGGAAATAATACAAGTGCCATTAGTATTTCGAAAAATCCTGTTATGCACTCCAAGACCAAGCATATTCTAATTAAATATCATTTTCTAAGAGAACAGGTGCTTGAACAAAAGGTCAAACTGGAATATGTTCCATCAAAAGAACAAGTTGTTGATTGTAACACCCTCCTCCCAGATCCACCCAAGTAACCATGACAACCGAGGTAAACATGAGACAAGAGGCTACTATGATCAAATTTGACCTCATAGGTAACCTTAAGGAAGTGGAATCAATGAAAAATCACACATATTCATCCAACATCATCAAGAGAACCCTCAAAAGACAATTCATCCACTCATACAACCTGTCCCTGGGTCCCACTGATGTTTTGAACCTCTTAGGCCATAGTTTTGGGTGTGGAGCATGATTATCATCCTAATTTAGAGGTCTTTGTTTCAGCCGGATGTATACCCTAGGAAGATTGTACACCCCTCAATGTGGGGGGGTGCGGGGGGGGGGGGGACTTGTCCCCCTCGCGGGGGTTCAGGGGGGCCCATCCCCCCTGGTTGGGGGGTTCAGGGACCAGCGGTCCCCTGACGGGGGTTTTCGGGGCAGCGCTCCCGACGCTAAAAATAGATGTAAAATTGCCTTGTAAAAGTATAGTAATTTCTAGTCAATCTGGGCCTTTCATTAGGCGGATGATATAATGGTAGAATTTATGTTTACTTTAGGGTTTTTTTCCCTAGAAGGAAACCCCTCTCTTTGTATGAGGGTATTGTATTGAGGCTGTGATATAGATGTGTATTCTCAGAGCGAGAAATAGATAGGTGAGACTATGAGAGAAAACAGAGGATATTACAGCAGATCTGCTGTAGGTTGCGTCTCTTCATTTTTCTGGATAATAAAAGGAAGGACTGGTTGTTCAGGGTGGACGTAGCCCAAACTGGGTGAACCATGTATATCTGTGTCTCTTTGGTTTTATGTGTTTGTGTTTTTTTTACATATTATATGTCTTGGATTTCTCTGTCATATATAATATTTTTCTAACACATAGTAGCTCTCATGCTATGGGCAAGGGAGCAACTAGAGATCTAAAGTCACTCTCATAGGCCTTCTTGCAAGCGACTATGGATGAAAGTTTCCAGTTCTGTGCCAGGGACCCTGAGATTTAAGCCACTTTTTCAGGCCCAAAGCCCAGGCCACTGCCCTGAATGGAATGAAAGCTCAGAATCAAGTAAAGTATAGGGAAAAACTGATGCAAAAGTAAATAGTTGATCGAGACCTTAACCAGACCCCTACTAGCCATGACAGGAATTTTGTCAAACATATCATCAACATGTAACCTACAGGTGTAAACAACATAATTAATTGTAGGGATCTAATACTTATCTGAGAATCACTATAAACCATTGTTCCCTCATGTCATTTTCTGAATATTCATCTATTAGGCCATAGAAACATTATCCATTAATATACAAGTAAAAAAATGTTGAGACCCATACATAGTTGTTGTCATAAAATGTACATATAACCAACATAATAGGAATAAAAATACAATAAACATATCATCCATCAAAACCCATATATACACCAGTAAATTTACAACTGAAAATCAATGGAATGAATTTTTAATTAATTAATGCAATGAACCAAACGGTGATGGGACTACCACGTTCCACCCAACCATAGATTGGTTGAGTGAAGTCCCTCTTTAGTCAATCACCCCCGTGCCATATTCCAAGCATGAATGTGGAACTCATAGAACACATAAAAAATACCAATCAATGTGGATGCCACTAGAGTTCTCCACCTACACCTAGAGGAACTTGAGTGCCTCTTAGTCTCTCTGGCTTTACCGTGCATCTATATTCTGATCCAGGGATCACTAAGCCCTGCATCGAGACATACTCTCCAAGATTTACTTTGCATTCCATCCCGGAATCACTAGACCCAACAGAAAGAAAATCCACCTCTTGGCTTTACCATATGGTGAGCACCAGTATTGCAGCAATAATGTTGCAACTCCTATGGCTTCCTACTTTACTTTTATCAATGCGGTCGTTCCTAACAAACTTGGAAGCGATGATGTTGTGTGCACAAGTACTAGTTCTTACTGCAGGCTGTCACTTGGTCAGCTGACGCAAGATCACTAGGAGCTCACTCCAACTTCTATGAATTCCAGAAGAAGCTTTAAATGTGATTGAAGAAAGGAAAGCTTACTCTACAAGGGCTATTCTACTTGCAGAAAGAGAACGCAGGCTGGAATGTAAAGCAAAACCTAGAAAACCCTAATTTAGCAACTAACCCTACTTTTGCATATGAAAACCTATGAAATGAATGCCATTACCCACTGAGGAGGTAAACTACATCTATTCAAACTATTTTTAAAAGGAAATGAGAAAAAAACATCTTTTTGGGTCTTTATGTATTTTATGTGAAATTGTCATGCCTGTAATTTATTTGTTTGAGGATGTGGCAGTGATTAGGTGGCGATGGAGGACGAATTTGAAATTTCAGAGGTGTAGGAAGGTGTGGAGGGGTCCTAGGAGGCCTCTGGCAACCTTTTGGAGGCTTTCCCTACAATCGGACTTCAAAAAGTCACCTAAAGGAAATTCTACAGGAGGCTGCAGGGGATCTACAGGAGGATGCCGAGTGCTGTTTTAGAGGTTTTAAAGGTGGAAAAATGGTGGGAAAGGGTAGCTGAGGATGAGAGGGATGTGTTAAGGTGTCTGAGGTACATCAAGGAGGATTAGGGGAGAGAATGATGGTTGGACTTGTTCAAGAGACGAGAGGAAAGTTTATGAAAAAGATGCAGAAAATTAGGGCAGATTTATGAGGGGCTGTGAATGACCTGTGGAACATGTAGCAAAGGGAGATGATGATGGCTATTTTATTGACTTATTATGAGCAGAGATGTACTACAAGAGAGCTGCAAATCAAACTCTGAAACTGAGCAAGAAAAGGAACTAGCTGCACAAAAAAAAACAGAACTGTACTCATGTTAACCTAAATTCTGATTTAGGAAAATAAAATGCTGAACAATGCTATATGGACAGGAAAGCATTAATGGAGATTTATTGTAGAAACAGAAATGAGCATGAAAAACTAGATCTAAAGCAAAGCATTAACCTTTAAATCAAACTACAACACTAGAAATTTCATGGAGGAAGGCAAAACTGTGTTTTGTGGCAGCAAGCAGATCTTGACCTCAGTTCATGCACCCAAAGGGAGGAAAGGAGGTCAAGGCTTTATTGATGGCCTTTTTGTATCTTTTTCCTATCACTATTTAACCTACTGCAGCAAACTGAAATGGAAACAGTTATGTAAATCACCGAAAACAACCTATTCTAACCAAGGAAGAAATCTATCTAACTGCAACTACTTCATAAACTACAACAAAACAAGAGGTGTTGGGCAGCTTGGGTTGGGCCCTAACCAAAGAGCTTCAGCCCCCTAAAAGAACTCAGTGTTGGCTCAGAAAATATTTCATCTCCATTATCAAAATAATAGTCACATTACATAAAATTGTTCACAAAAGTAAGCTCGAAATGAGCTGAGCAAGAACTGCAACGAAAGTGCGAAAATTTGACTAACATCCAACTAACCTACTGAGGCCCTAAGCCCCCCTATTTATACAACTGGAGCCCCAATAACTCTCCTAAAGTCAAGGAGGCTTGGCTCCCAGACTAGAGATAGACAACAATTCTTCTTCACTTGCTCGGCTGCCCTTTTGATGCATTGATGTGGTTGCTTGTGCTCCGAGCCTTTTGAAGGAGGATTCGAAATAGGGGGTCATAAATGAGGGGGAGACCCTCCTACAAATCCCCTCCCTTGTTTTCCTCAAATATTGGCTGCCAAATTCTCATTAAACCTTTGACTTTGTCTCAAAATTGACCAAAAATTTGCATAAAGCACACATTAGACTTCATGGCATAATGACTAACCCAATTCACTCTATTAGCATAAATATAATAAAATACATGCAATAAACTAATGATAATGGTGGATTAAGATGAGTTAGGAGGCAAAATGAGCCCATATAATTACCCATTTATGGGGCTCATCATCACCCCCCTACTGAATGTGTTGCTCATCCTCTGAGCAACTAGTCCATCTCTTCATCTTTGATGGCCCTGATGGCCTCCCTGACATCCCATGCTTCTGATGTGAGATCCTCTTCTTTATCATGGAATCCTACCTTTTTGTTCACCTCTTCCCACTACTATCTTTCTTCTTCTTCTTTTGTGCCCTCAAACTCTGCATAGAGTGCTTGTATAGTGGCACTCTCCTTAATGCTTCTTTCATCCTTGTTGGGGAGTGATACTCCCTGATCTGTAGGCTGTGTGCCAGTGTATTCCACCTTCTCATACAGGCATGAATGCAGTCATCTCCAAGAAATCTCTCCATGTCCTCAAAGTGTACAATTGCCTAAGCTTGATCATTAACATATTTAAGGGCAACTTGAGGTTTATTTGCAAGTAGCTGGTGGGTGCTAATGAGAGCCATATGGTTTGATGGCTCTGCTCTAATCATGAGGGGTTAATTTTGTTCTTTTGCCATCAACTTCTTGATTTTTGTTGCCCTTTTCTCCTCATGACTCATCCATGATGCCATGGCCATCAGCTGCAAGTCCCCTAACCTAGCATTGGGGTCCCATAGGTTCATATCAGTTAAGGCCATGTTATGCAAATAGAACTCTGCTATCTTCACCTTGTCTTCTGCTGAACTATGGTCACATAGGTCCATGAACTGTCCATAATCCTTAAAAGGCATGGTGCCTCTCTGTGCCAGGGTCTTGATTTGAAATTGTAGCCACTGGTCTTTGAGGTACACTCCATATGATTTTGCTGTTGTCCTGCACAGTAGTGCCTCCATAGACCAGCTGGCCATGCATGCCAATTGTGTGTCCCTTTCTTGCAGTTGTTTTCTTAACATTTCATTTTCTTCTTCCAAGTGAGATCTTTTGATTGCTTCTGTATGTCTTATAGTGCTTAATTCCTTACCCATCTCTCTCAGCTTGTTTTCCATGTGGCCAATGGCTTCCACCCCTTTGGACTTGGTGATTTGCATCCATCGATGGCTCCTTATCCTTTCTTTTTCCAGTTCAAAGAAAAGTGGGATTGCAAATTTCTGTGGAATAATGTTTCCTCCTTCAAGAAGGTTGTAATAAGAGCCCAAACTAGGTCGGGGGTCAGGTTCTTGCATTTCTGTTGTTTCATCCTTCCCCTTGGTCTGCTCTTCTACCCTTTTCTCAAGTTTCTCGGTCTCTTGTAGCTTTGTTAGGATCTCTTGTAGAGCAGTTCATGCCTCCTGTAGGACTGCTTTTGAGTCCTGTAGTTTTATTCTTTCCTCCCAAGTAGAAGATCTAGGACTTCCTCTTTCATAAGTGATGGAGGTTTTAGAGGGAGATTCCTCCCTTTTGTTAGTAGGGGAATCTTCAATTGTGATAGGTTCTTTTGAGGATGGCTATGGCTTCTCGGTTTTTATTCTTGTGCTTTTTCGAGCCTTGAAATACATGGATGGTTGTCTTCTCCTCTTTTTTTTGGGTTTAACTGGGGTACTGAGGGCAGCAAGAACAGCTGATGCCTCCCTCTCTAGTGTCTTAGGAGACACTTCTGTCTTCTTTGTCCCTTTTTCCTCTTCTTTTGTCTTTTTTGCCTCTGCTAGATTTGTTTCCTCTAGCTCTGTTTTGGTTTCCTTCTCATCCTGTTGAGTTTCCTTCTGTTCTGCTTGAGTCTCTTCCTTCTTTGTTTTGGTATTTTTCTTCTCTACTTTAGTCTTTGTCTTCCCTATTTTAGGTTCTTCCTTCTTTGTTTTGGTGTCTTCTTCCTCTGTTTTGGTTTCCTCCTCATCTTCCCCTTTTTGTTCTTCCGCCTCACTTTCAGAAGGACTAAGGTCATATGTGAGGGTTTTTATATCATCTTCCCCTGTCATATTTTGGAAGATTTCCCAGGCTATGGGGATTGTGAAGGTGTGGAGGGATTATTCCACTAGTAGTTTAATTAGTCCATGGTGAGCCAATTGATCTAGACCTCCTACCTTCAATTTAATGCTGCAATCTATAAGGGACTGTAGGAGAAAGTAGGGAATACTGAGTTTTTGTGGTGTGGGAGTATCCATGCTATATCTTAGCTCATGCAGAAGTCTGAAATGGTAACCATAAACTATGCTATACCTACCTTCATAGGACATGTACTTGATAATTTGGTAACTAACCTCATTTTTCTTCTGATGCCATTTTTGTCCTCTACAAGGAGCTCATTTGGTTGGAAGAAGGTTTTCTTGGCAACTTGACCCAGTGGCTTTTCATCTTTGCTCCAGGGTAGTCCAAGTGGAAGACTGGTAACCCTACTGATAAACTCTGGGGTGATTTCTATGGTGAGACCTCTGAAGGCAACAGTTGCATGGGTATTTGAGTGGGGTACCAAGGAGAGGGTAAACTCCTAAGTCACTTCTTCATCATACCCTCGAAAGTTCTCGAAAAATGGCATCCAATTGGCTCTGGTAAAAATGGCTACTACCTCGAGATGTTCATGAAGCCTGATTGAATTTATGGGTTCCTTCCTCATAAATCACCCTGTCATTATGTTTATAATATTTTGGAATACCCCAGGTGGAGAAAGAGACAAGAATTTTTGCAGAAACAGGAAACAGAGAAAACTGTGTGTTTTTTTTTTTAAGAAACAGACAAATTTTTTTAATGAAATTCCTCTTCTTTTTCAAGCTTAATTCTTCCTTAAAATTTCATCACTCCTTACACATATGAATATCCAAGGTGGGTTTGTACAGAGCCTACCTCTTCAAGTCCGAATTTGAGTGAAAACACAATGTTTTCCCTTGAAAAACTGCTTACTGGCCCTCCTGTACAAATGACTATAGGTTCTTCTGTAGAACTTGTTACTACTCCTCTAGAACCCAATAATGCTCTTGCAGAATGCCGATAAGAGGAGGAGGGTTGAAAACGATAGAGAACGGTGGTTTCGAGGCTATGGAGGTGGTATAGAGCTTGCTGCAGCCGCGGGGATGATGATAAAATGGAAAAAAAGGTGGTGAATAAGTTCGAGGAGGAGTGCTTATGCTTATTGGAGATATTTCCGACGATGTTGTGAGGTGGCAAAAACGGTACGTTGCCATTATTCGGACCGTTGGTCCCCACTGCTGTGTCATCATGAGTCTTCATTCCTTCTGCCCGCAATCACTTCCCATCATTTGCATCGGAGTTTATCACCCGCCACTACCTATCTTTTTGGATTTTTCTGTGAGTTAGCTAGGCACACGTGCGTGGGATCTCCGGATGAGCGCAGTCGAACTGGATGAGGGTGGCCAGTTAACTGGCCACCTTTCTGGTTTAATCCCAACCATTTCATTTGTTCATGCAGTTTTTGAATCATACAGATGCAATAGAGGAGAGGGTTAGACACTTACCTGCAGGTCGAATGCTCATGCTGTGGCGCTGCGTGGTTCTATTGTTGCTGCATGCTCAGATTTCAGTGCTGCATGCCTGTATCCCTTCTGCTATAGGCCCTTTTCTTCTTGATATGTGGCTTGTTTGTTTTGTATAGGTGTCCTTTAGTTGAATCTTGCTTCAAACATCCTCTGCATTCCTGTGGCTGCACCTATTTTGCTGTTGGAGCTTGATTTTAAGGGGATTAGCTGCTACAGGAAATCCTATAGGAGCTCTTGTAGCTGCTTCTCCCTCTAAAATTTTTAGTTGGTTCTTATGCTAGGAGTTGTGAGGATGCTACTAAAGATCCTGATGGCAATGGAGAGGGATTTGGTAAGCTGCAGGTGAGTTGTGGAGGTGTTGTTCTTTTTATTTCCTTATATGTTTTTTTTTTAAAACTGGTTTCTGTGTTTTTGTTGCAGGAAGGAAAGAAATCAATGGAAATGAGGTGGTGCAGGTGTGGGATGGAGGGTTAGGATGGTGGATAGTTGTAGGATGACCTACATGCTCTCTATGAAAATCCCCAGCTCCTCAAACTGTTTTTAAAAGCTATTTTGGGATCTCTGTGATTTCTACAGGAGCCTCCTGTAGAACACACAGGGCCTCCTGTAGGATACACAGTCTTAAAAAAAAACACAAAGAGGTGAAAAAGAGATTAGAAATGATGAAGAGTATAGAGGATGTGTAATAAGCTTTGTGGCATGTCCCCTTGCTTCCTGTGGTCCATCTGTAACTTGCAATGCATTTTAAAAGTCAATTTCCTCTTCCTTTTTTCTCTGTTTTTTTTTTTTTTGAAAAGACAATTAGGGCGCCTCCAGGAGGTTTTCACCCTACTTGCCTGGCCTTGGTGCCTCCAAGGGAGGTTTTCACCCAGGGATCTCCCTCTTTTTTTTTTGGTCATCACTAGGCTGCCTCAAAAGAGGTTTTCAACCCAATGATGGGACTCAAGCGCCTCATAGAGGTTTTCACTTGAGTCCTTTTTATTTATTTATTTATTTTTTTCAGTGAGTGGGTGGAGTGGAGGCTGAGACTTGCTCCACTACCAACACTATTTTACTCAGATCTTCAATGAATTCTCGCTTGGAGAGGGGCTTCTTATAGATTTTCAACCTATGCCCATTGACAAGCATGGGGATGGCTTCCTCATCAATGGTTCTGAGTAGAACTGAACCATTGTCGTTGCATTTTTCTATAGTGTAGGGTCCCAGCCATCTTGTCCTCAGCTTACCTTTGAAGTCTTTATATCTTGAGTCATAGAGCAGTGCCCAATATCCTTCTTGGAAATGCTTCTCCTTGATGTTTTTATCACGCCATATATTCCTTTGAAGCTGAACTACCCCTGTGTGGAGAAGGGCCTGCAATCTTTGTTCATCCAATCCATTGAGCTGGAGTAACCTTTCCGTTTGTGCATGGCTGAGGTCTAGGTCCAGTTGAGCTGCCATCCTTAGTGTATTGTATTCAACTTCTATTGCAGGGAAATTTTTAAGAACCACCCTAAATTTATATGTGTAATAAATGGGCTAATCCCATGATACATAGGAAAAATGGGAGGCGATTTTATCAATAATATAATATGTATATATAATTTTTTTGGCGAATCTCTCACCAGATTATATTATCTTGTACAGTGATGGAGAATCTTTCACTGAATTATAAAATCTTGTAAGATCTTGGCAGATATTTTACTGAATAATAAAACATTGTGAAGTCTTGGCGAATGTTTTGTTAAAGTATGAAACCATATATGACAATAAGAAAACATATTCATTAAACTGTAATATACTAGTATACATGTTTGGAAAAAGAAACATAATTTTCTCTTCCTACAAACAATGTTCCAAGTTTCAGTGGCCGTGTTTGTCAAGGTTCTTACATACACTCTTTCATATCCTTCTATTAGTTTTGATAATATTCCACAACAAAGTTGTTGTAGGTGTTGATATTGACAACGAGTTCTGTCAAGGTAGGAGAGATTAATATTTTCTCTACAAACACATCAAGTTTGTTTACCCCAACACGCCAACAAGTAGCAAGCCCCAACTATATTATATAAGAAAGTATTAGGTATCCCAAGGGCTTGAAGGGGATATAATTGAAAGAAGTGACCATTGTGAGAATCCTTCCAATCAATATATGAATATATAAATGTAGATTTATTATTATTTTAATTGGAAATCTTCAATTGAATAATAAAATTTAATTACATCTCTCCCAATCTAAATTGCTTATTAGCATAATTCGCTACCTTCATAGGTCTCGCATTTTTTAACAACGTTGTAACATGTAGATTAATTTCCTTTTAGGTGAGCAATCTCCACCTTTTAGGAAAATATCATACAGTGGCTCCAACCCCTACAGATCATTAGGACAAACTAAGAATAGCACAAAAGATGAAAGGTTGTACAAACCAACTTATTTTTCAAACAACTAATCCAACATCAGTACCTAAACTTTTTCACGAAGATATCATATTGAGAATGTTTGAAAAATGATGAGAAATCTTTTGCGAGAGTGATGCGGAAAGAGTGATAAGGTTTCATTGTTTTAAAATTTTTTTGTTAAATCAGAAAAAGTTAAAAACCAATATTAATGGAGATATTGGTATTTTTTACTAAATTTTGTGAAGTGACTAAATGTAGCTTTAACCATTCACCTTAAGATGTTTTTACAATATAATTTCGTAAGTCTATTTAATATCTTCATTATCATAAAAACCCATCTTAACTCCACATCTACCACTCTTAGGGGCATGAAATCTATTTATCCCTCTGAGCACTTGGTAGACCCAGAATTAAGATGGATCTAAGATGATAGAATTTCCCCTTTAAATAGTATATTCTCACATGAATACCATGTTATTACCATGGGTCAATACCGTGGGTTATCATAAACCTGGAGCTTAAAAATTACTATTAGTAATTTATAAAAATTAATAAAATTAATAATTGATTTTTATTTTATTTTTTATTTTAACCAAGTTAAAATGTTTAACATACATTAAATTACAACATCCATTTTTAACTCTTGATCCACCATACCTCTTGGGGCTTAGTAGATCCAGAGTAAAGAAGGATCTATGCTCGTTTAATTCCCCCATTTAAGTAGGCTACATTCCACGTGAATACCATGGGTCAATACCATGTGCCATTTTATTTTTATTAATACTAATATTAGGGTTAATAATGTTTTTTTGCATGGTATTAATAATAATCTAGCCCATGGTATTTGGCCCATAGTATTTTTCCCATAAGTTTCATCTAAATATAATGCATTTTTTGAGTGTTCGGAAATATAAGGTGACTTATGGAGTAAATATAAAAAAATGTTTTATTTGTTTACCATATCTCTCGTTTATTTATATTTTTATTAATTTACCATACCTCTTTTACAAATATGGTATTTGGCCCATAGGATTCACTTAAATAAAACTTCGTTTTTGAGCCTTCATAAATAGAAAGAGGGTTATGGACTAAATATAAAAAGAGGTTTTATTTATTTACCATACCTCCACTTTATTTATATTTTTATTTGTTTACACCCTTGCATGTATATAAAGTGACTGATGGAGTATATATAAAAAATGTTTTATTTATTTACCATACCTTTCATTTATTTATATTTTTATTAATTTACCATATCTCTTTTATAAATATGGTATTTGGCCCATAGGATTCACATAAATAAAACCTATTCTTGAAAATTAGGGCAAATGGAAGGTTGTAACTTCTAATTTCAAGGGCTAAATTTACTTTTTTTACCCTCTCCCTTAAAATAAGGTGGGCTATTTGAGGCGATTTGTAAAAATGTATTATGATACAAAATATTCGCCCACTAAAAATTTAAAACCCCTTAATTTCGCGAACATTCGCCCCTAAAATTTTCCATGTTCTATTGATAGCAAAACCTTCTTCCTATAGACCAGCTCATAGGATGTGAACCCAGTGGTGGTCTTGCATGTGGTGTTGTAGGCCTAGGTGGCCTCAACCAATCGGTCTGCCCAATCTTTTCTGCTGCTGCTCACTACCTTGGTCAAAATTCCTTCCAAAGCTCTGTTAGTGACTTCCACTTGTCCACTAGCTTGTGGAAGTCCGGTGCTTGATTTTATGATGTGTGAGCAGGTTTTCAATCAAATTGGAAGTGAACTGACTGCCTTGATCTGTAACCAGTTCTCTTAGATACCCAAACTTACAGAATATGTTATCTCTTAAAAACTCAGCTAATTTTTCTTCTGTTGCTGCCTTGATTGCCTTTGTCTCTGCCCATTTTATCAGATAATCGATGCACACAATGATGTATTGTTTCTGTTTTGAAGGAGGGTTGATAGGACCGAAAAAGTCCATGCCCCACTTCTTAAATGGCTCAAAAGTCACTTGAGGTAGCATGGGAATCTCATCCTTTGGAGTAGGTTTCCCCATCCTTTGGCACCGATCACATTGGCTGGTATATCTCCTCACATCTTGATGAAGAGTGGGCCAATAGCAACCTGTTTGCAAAATTTTGAAGGCAGTCCTCTTTGTTGCAAAATGGCCTCCATAAGGCCGGTCATGACAGGTCAGGAGAATGTAAAAAACTTCCTCCTCCTTGGCACATCTTCTCAAGATCTGATTTGGGCCAAGTTTGAAGAGATTGCTCCCAATCTAGGTGAAAGGGGCGCTTTTTCTCACGATCTTTCTCTTCTCTTTTGAGGACAGGTGTGGTGGGAATTGTGCTGAAACCAAGTAATTTGCTATATCAATAAACCATGGAGAGAGTACTGAGATAGAAAATAGGTGCTCATCTTGCATTTGATCATCCACCATTCCTTCCTCACCTCCAGGCAAATTTACTCTAGACAAAATGTCAGCAACAACATTTTCCTTACCAAGCTTATCAACAATGGCTAAATCAAAATGCTGCAATAAAAGCAACCACCTAATAATGTGAGCATTCACATCTGGTTTGTTCATTAGATACCTAATTGCAGCATGATCAGTGTGTACAAAGGTTTGATAGCCTATGATGTAATGTATGAATTTATTTAAGGAATGTACTATAGCTAGGAGTTCCTTCTCAGTTACCATGTAGTTTAACTCTGCCTTTGACAAATTTTTACTTATAAAGTATATGGCATAAGGTAACATTTCATCAACTTTCCCTAAGGCTGTTCCTATTGCTTTGTTCGAGGCATCTGCGTGAATGTGGAAAGGTAGGGCCTAGTTTGGGCCTCTCAAAATTGGGGCAGTCACAAGTTTACTTTTCAAGGTGTCTAGGGCTTCTTGACAGTTGTCAGTCATATGAACTGGACATCTTTTCTCAAAAGACCAAACAATGGAGAGGCCAACTTACTGAAATCTTCAATGAATCTTCTGTAATATCCTGCTAAACCTAGGAAACTTCAGACATCTCTAACCTTTTGAGGAGGTGGGACCCTTTGGATGATGGCAATTTTGTTGGGGTCCACCTGCAACCCTTGTTGAAATATTGCATGACCTAGCACGGTCCCTTTAGTCATCAAGAATTCACATTTTTCCGGACTGAGGGACAGGTTCATTTCAATACACTTGTCCAAAACTTTCCCTAGGTTAGATAAAGCTTCCTGGAAGTTAGAACCATAAGGAGTAAAATCATCCATATATATTTCCACTGCACCATGAACCAGTTCAGAAAATATACTCAATACTACTCTCTGGAAAGTGGCGGGAGCATTGCACAACCCAAAAGGAAGGACCCGATATGCAAAGGTACCCCAAGGACAAGTGAAAGTGGTCTTATCTTGGTCTTCCAGGCTGATTTGGATCTGATTGTACCCGCTGAACCCATCTAGGAAGGAGAAAAACTTTTTCCTCGCCAGACCATATAACACTTGATCTATGAAAGGCAAAGGAAAATGGTCCTTTTTAGTGGCCTTGTTTAGTTCCCGATAATGGACACAGATTATCCACTTACCATTTTTCTTTGGCACTAGCACCAAAGGATAGACCCATTCACTATCAGAGATGGGGTAGATGAATCCTGCATCTAGTAACTTTTGCAATTCTTCCTTGTCAATGTCTTTAAGGGCTGGATTCATCCTCCTTTGAGGCTTCCTGACTAGTTTGCAATCTTCTTTAATGTAAATGTGATGAGTACTAACTGAAGGGTGCACTCCCTTCATCTCCTTATGGCTCTAGGCGAAGGCATCTAAATGTTTTCTCAATAAGCTACATAGTTTCTTCTCCTGGGAAGTGGATAGGGATGAGTTGATTTTCAATGTTCTTTCTGGGCTGAACTCTATATTCTTAACACAGAGAGAGGTCGGTTCAGCCACACAGAGATCAGCTAAGGGATTGTCTTGGGATTCTTTCACTCGATCTTCTAATGGAAAAATATTGGGGGGTGGATTCTGAATTAAATGTTCAATGATATCATCCTCATCCTGTGATTTCCCCCCCATGGCAGTTTCTACTGCACACAGTGGTGCAGAATAGACTTCATCCTCATCCTCCTCCTCCAACCAGAGAGGTAGATCATGTTCTAGCAAAGGTTGGGCAGGAGGGTATAGGATTAGCTGCTTGGACATATGCCTGTTCTTGATTGTCATGTTCCTAGCTTGACAGCTGATCTAGGCATCTGTAGTAGCCAACCAGGGTCTTCCCAAGATGAGAGGATACCTACTGATATTTGCCTTCAGCTGGAGAACTAGGAAATCAACAGGGTACTCCCAAGAATCAATGGATACCATCACATCTTCCACAATCCCTTCAGGGGTCATAGTGGAGCGGTCTGCTAACTGTAGTACTATTGTGGTCTTTCTCAGGGAGCCCTGGAGGTTGAGCTTGAGCATGGTGTCCTTTTTCATCACATTAATAGTAGCCCCCAGATCAATCAGAGTATGGGGGATCATGGTGCCATTGATGTGAACTACAACTACTGGGCTTCCAGGGTCTAAATAATTCGGACAAATTACATGCCCCAACATTAGGTCAGACAGTTGTCCTATGACATTGATGGTTGGAGCATCTCTCTTGCGCTTGCCTGGATGCCTGAAGCACTTCTCTTTGATCATCTTATTGTATATGGGCACATCATTTATGGCTTGGAGAAGTGGTATCTTTACACATAACTGTTTCAATTCTCCCAGAAGTTCAGTTTCTTCTAGGGTGGGCTGTGTTGTCCCGGATAATCTCTCAAGAAACGATGGAGTTACTTTTGGTTCACTTTCCTCTTTATCTTCCTCAAAATCCTGAGGGGGAGGCTGGCTATCTAGGAGGACCTTCCCAGATCATAAGTTAATCTCATGAATCTCCACAACATAGGTTGGGCATGATGGTTCCCCACTATATACTTGTTGAGCCTGTCTGTTGTTCGGGTTCAGGTTCGGTTGAGTAGGCATTTGGGGTTGCCTTGGCGGAGCAGGAGGTAATGGTTGTGGTTGAGTAGGTGGTGGAAGCAAAAGAGTGGGAGGAGAGTTATACTAGGGCCTCCACCCCTGATGAGATGCATTACACTGAGGTTTTGGTTGAGTATAGGAGTGGAATGAATGATCAGCTGGTTGGGCATGATATTGAGATGGATATGACCAAGGAGGAGGTGTGGACCAGGAAGGATGAGCAGGGGGATCCCAAGAAGGTATGGAAGTGGCTTGATTGGGGTTGTAGTATGCCTGAGAAGTCCCTTACATTCCCTGCTGGTATGGTCTAGGTCCATGCGGTCTCCTACGGTTCATGAAGTAGAGTGGTTCAGTGGCTCCTTCGACCCCTTGGTATATAGCTTTAAGTCCGGGCAAGGAAGGGCACTTATATATAGAATGATCTTCTTCACAGACTGAATAAACCTCTATAGAGTTTAATGGACATTCGTTCTTAGCATGCCTTCTGGTGCATCTAGGACAAAAAATGGCCAAAGCCCTCTTTGCTTCCTCTTGTTTCCTTTTGATATGCAAGATATCCATTTGCATGGCAAGAGTCTACAACATCTCACTGTTGAAGTCTTCTAGCATGTTTCCAAGTTCACCCTTGAGGGATGAACTGGATGAGGAGGTATTGGTTATGGGTTGACTCCCCCTACCTCTCTTTCTGGCTACCCTAGAATGGTTTTTAAAAACAATCTTTATGTCTTCATAAGGTAGTTGGTAGATGTCTCCCCCAGCCACTAAATAGAGGGTGTCTAGAAGGTCTTCCGAAATTCCCCCGAGCATGACCAACTTCAGAGATTCAGGGTCAAGTGTGCACCTGGCCCTTTTGTAACTGAGTTGGAACCTCTCTTCATAATCTTCCAAAGATTCATCACATCCCATTGTCATTCAGAAGATTTCTTCCTTGGTATCTTTTGACCTACAGTAGTCTCGATATTTGTTATTAAAGGCTTGCTGCATCTGAGCTCAAGTTGTGATGCTATTGCCAGGTAACCCCATGAACCAGCACAATGCTGCATCCTTGAGAGTAGAAGGAAATAGTTTCAACTTTTGCTCATCTTCTACATAGTCATAGGTTTGACAGATAACAGAAAACTCAAACAAGAAGGTGTCAGGATCTTATGTAGTCAATCCATGGAAGTGAGGTAGGGCTGAAGGGCTTATGTTTTTCATTTTAGTGTCTCCATTGGTCTCTCGGATGGGAAAGGTACCCTCTACTCTTTCAGCATTCCCCCTAACATTTTTGTTTTTAGCCATTGTCTCAGGAGGGATGTTTTCTTCCTCTTCTTCTCCTATAGGTTCTTCAAATATCTCTGGTTGTTCCTCTAAAGGTTCTTCTAGATCACTGTCACCGAAGAAGAGAGAAGGGTGGTTTTGTGATGTTGTGTGGGTGTTGGGTAGGAATTTTCCTAAATTGTCTCTGTTCCTACGAGGCCTGAAAGGAAATCTGTTTTTGGGTGATTTTTGTTTTTTTCCTGTTTGTACTTGCAAAACTGAAATTGATTGAACAAACAAACTGCAACTGTTGAATGAACTTGCTGAAATGGAAATTGCAGAATTGAAATGAAAGAAAGGAAATGACTAATCGACTTTGCTGAAATGGAAATGAAAGCAAGGAAATGACTAATATACTTTTGCTGAAACGGAATTTGCAGAATTGAAATGAAAGCAAGGAAATGATTAATCTACTTTTGCTGAAATAAACTACTTAGCAGAATGTTGCAAGAAGAAATAGAAGAAAGCAATAATGACAAAATACTCTGACGCTTCCCTGGAAACGACGCCAAAAAGTGGTGAGCACCGATATTGCAGCAATAATGCTGCAACTCCTGGGGCTTCCTACTTTACTTTTATCAACCCAGTAGTTCGTAACAAACTTGGAAGCGACGTTTTCGTATGCACAAGTACTAGTTCTTACTGCAGGCTGTCACATGGTCAGCTGGCGCAAGATCACTAGGAGCTCAAGCCAACTTCTATGAATTCTAGAAGAAGCTTTAAATGTGATGGAAGAAAGAAAATCTTACTCTACAAAGGCTATTCTACTTGCAGAAAGAGAATGAAGGCTAGAATGTAAAGAAAAACCTAACAAACCCTAATTTACCAACTAACCCTACTTTTGCAAAAAGAGAGATGAAAACCTATGAAATGAATGCCATTACCCACTGAGGAAGTAAACTACATCTATTCAAGCTATTGTTAAAAGGAAATGAAAAAAAAACATCTTTTTGGGTCTTTATGTATTTTATGTGAAATTGTCATGCATGTAATTTATTTGTTTGAGGATGTGGCAGCGATTAGGTGGCGATGGAGGATGACTTTGGAAATTTCAGAGGTGTAGTAAGGTGTGGATGGGTCCTAGGAGGCCTTTGGCAACCTTGTGGAGGCTTTCTCTGCAATCAAACTTCAAAAAGTCACCTATAGAAAATTCTATAGGAGGCTACAGGGGATCTACAAGAGGATCTATAGGAGGATGCCGAGTGCTGTTTTAGAGGTTTTAAAGGTGAAAAAATGGTGGGAAAGGGTAGTTGAGGATGAGAGGGATGTGTTAAGGTGTCTGAGGTACATCAAGGAGGATTAGGGGAGAGAATGATGGTTGGACTTGTTCAAGAGATGAGAGGAAAGTTTATGAAAAAGATGCAGAAAATTAGGGCAGATTTATGAGGGGTTGTGAATGACCTATGGAACATGTAGTAAAGGGAGATGGTGATGGATGTTTTATTGACTGATTACATATGAGAAAAGATGTACTGCAAGAGAGCTGCAAATCAAACTCTGAAACTAAGCAAGAAAACTAAGTAGCTTCATAAAAAAAAAAACAGAATTGTACTCATGTTAACCTAAATTTTGATCTAGGAAAATAAAATGCTGAACAATGAGCATGACAAACTAGATCTGAAGCAAAGCATTAACCTTTAAATCAAACTACAACACTAGAAATTGCATGGAGGAAGGCAAAACTATATTTTGTGGCAGCGAGCAAATCTTGACCTCAGTTCATGGTCCCAAAGGGAGGAAAGGAGGTCAAGGCTCTGTTGATGGCCTTTTTGTATCTTTTTCCTATCACTACTTAACCTACTGTAGCAAGCTGAAATGGAAACAACTATGTAAATCATAAAAAACAACTTGTTCTAATCAAGGAAGAAATCTATCTAACTGCAACAAAAAAAATAAATAAAAAACAAGAGGTGTTGGGCAGCTTGGGTTGGGCCCTAACCCAAGAGCTTCAGACCCCTGAAACAACTGAGTGTTGGCTCAGAAAATATTTCATCTCCATTATCAAAATAATAGTCACATTACATAAAACTGTTTACAAAAGTAAGCTCGAAATGAGCTGAGCAAGAACTGCAACAAAAGTGCGAAAATTTGACTAACATCCAACTAACCTACCGAGGCCCTAAGCCCCCCTATTTATACAACTGGAGCCCCAACAACTCTCCTAAATTCAAGGAGGCTTGGCTCCCAAGACTAGAGATAGACAACAATTATTCTTCACTTGATCGACTACCCTTTTGATGCATTGATGTGGCTGCTTGTGCTCCGATCCTTCTGAAGGAGCATTTGAAGTAGGGGGTCATAAATGAGGGGGACACCCTCCTACAAATCCTCTCCCTTGTTTTCCTCGAATATTGGCTGCCAAATGCTCATTAAACCTTTGACTTTGTCTCAAAATTGACCAAAAATTTTCATAAAGCACACATTAGACTTCATGGCATAATGACTAACCCAATTCACTCTATTAGCATAAATATTATAAAAAACATGCAATAAACTAATGAGAATGGTGGATTAGGCTAAGTTAGGAGGCAAAATGAGCCCATAAAATTACCCATTTATGGGGCTCATCACCGTATATCCCACCATTCACTGGAAAGGATTCCTAGGCCCAACAAGGCACACAATCTGGCTTTACGCAACCCATAGTCTGGTTCAGGGGTTATTAGGCCAATGGCTTCATACATCCTTAGTCTGGTTCAAGGACCACTACATCATGTCTCTGTCAATTCAGAGATCCACCCTACTCAGCTTCGAATCTAATCCGGTCATCCCACTTAAACTAAATGAGAGAACCCATCTCATCAAAGCTATCAGGAAATGACAAGGCTAGGATGAAAATATTGTGACACCTGGAAAAACCTGTGCCATGGTAGAAAATAAACACATACAATCCCATGCATGCCAAATCTAGCAAGGAAAATGCACATGCAAGTCGATACCTGCAATGAAGCTTGCTGTAGCTGCTTGATCCTGCCTTTCCCTGCTTGATCTTTGCTTCCTCTTGCCTTCTTTACCTTTCTTGCTCTAATGCCAAAGTGCTCCAAGAAAACTCTAAGTGTCCAAGAGTATGAGAGAGAGAGAGAGAAAATGATGAAAGAACTCCAAATCTAAATTTACAAAAGGTTACTAATTGATCCCCAAATCCTGTTTATGAATGAGGCCTCTATTTTATTCATTTTCCTCCTCACATGCAACCTATGACCTTTCACCACCTTTTTCTCCTAATTTCCATTATTTTCATAAATAATTGTGCCAAAAATGCCATTTTTCTTTTCCAAATCCTTAGCCATTGCCTTTGCCAATTTCCTTAGCCATAAACAACCAAATGAACACCCCCTAGGATGTCTTGCCCAACATTCAGCTCAGAATAAGTGTCCCATTCATCCATGGTTATTGTTTTTAACTTTTATTACATGAAATTTTCACCAGGGCTGTTACAGAACCCTCCCCCTTGGGGGACACCATCCTCAGTGTTCAATCACACATATACCTCAGAAACCTGCTGAAAGAAGAAATACTACTCATGGAGATTTATAACATAGCTCGATGCAATATTTACAATGAAAGATCTGCTCAAAAGAAAAACATCATGAAAACATGATAACATACCGCATAGTGGAGCTTTATAACACAATTCATTACGGTATTTACAATGGTCGTCCGACTAAGTGCCAACTCATATAAAATCATAACATTATGATAACATAACCACATGATATCATAATAACATGATAACATAATCATAATGACATGACACCCATACCGCATAGTGGAGCTTTATAACACAACTCGTTACGGTATTTACATCCATACACATGGGTACATATAGCAACATCACCATAAATACAGATACCAAAACATATGCCAAATCATATACCAAACATATATCAAACATATACTAAACACCATGTCTAAGCATATATCAAAACATCATATAGCATATATCAAACCATCATAAAGCATATATTGAACCACCATAAGCAAATACCAAACCACCATAAGAAAATACCAAACTACCATATCAAGTTTCTTTTCCTCAACTAACAAACAAGGAAGGATATATGGCCTGCATCTGATCCGCCATCTCCCATGTAGCTTCATTGGGCCCAAAGTGCTTCCACTGCACTTTAACTTTTTTGATTGCATGGTTCTAGAGAATGAGTACCTTTTTATGCAAAATACACTGAGGCATTGATTGGAATTCTCCATCTGGTTCCACTTGCAATATAGACCAATCAATTACATGATCAACATCCTTAACATACTTCTTAAGCAAAGATACATGGAAAAATTGTGGACATTCACTACGGAGGCAGTGCAAGTTGATAGGCTACTTGCCTAATCCTCTCAATGATACTGAAGGGTCCACAAAACCATGGTGCTAGCTTGACACATGATCCAATCCACAAGGAGCTCTTCTTCGGTTTGATGCACAAGTACACCTGTTCCCCAACTTGCAACTTCTTGAACAACCTGTTCCTGTATGCATAACTCTTCTTCCTATCATGTGCTACCTATAGATTCTTCTTGATCACCTACATCTCTTGTGTCATGTCTGCCAACATATATGGTCCAATCAATACTTTTCTAACCAGATCACTCTAACTAATGCGAGTGTTACAACTTCGCATATACAATGCCTCAAAATGACTCATCCTCAATGACTCCTGATAACATTTGTTGTATGAAAACTTGACCAAAGGGAGATACTCTTCCCATTTCCACTGTTGATGCATCACATACATCCTCAACATATCCTCTAATATCCCATTGACCCTCTTTGTCTGTCCATCTGTTTGCGGATGATAAGTTGTGCTGAAGGCTAACTCTGTGCCCAAACATGCAAATAACTCCTTCCAAAACTTGGAACTGAACTTTGCATCCTTGTCTGACACAATCTTCTTTGGAACACCATGTAGTCTAACCACATCTCAAATGAACCCCTGTGCCTCAATGCTAGCTGAGTATGTAGAATTCAATGTAATGAAGTGTGCAACCTTTTTTTAACCTGTCCATAATGACCATGATGGAATCATGCTACTTCACTGTCTTTGGAAAACCTTTGATGAAGTCCATGGAAATGACCTCCCATTTTGATTTTGGAATCACAATCAGCTGTAGCAGTCCAACTAGATGTTTATGCTCTGATTTCACTCACTGACAGTCGAAACATCTCACCACAAACTCTAGTACATCCCTCTTCAATTTTGGCCAATAGTAATACCTATTCACTGTTGTCATTGTATTTTGATAACTCGAGTGACTTGAATATGGTTTCACATAAAATTCCCTCAAGATCACCTTCTTGAGCTCACTGCTATCTAGTACATATATATTATCTCCGAACCTTATAACCAGTCCATCTACTGTAAGATGATAGTCCATAACCTGTGCACTGCACCTGTACCATCACCCTGCTGTAACCTGTGCACTATCTCCATATACCTGACATCCTGTTGTCCTACCTGGAAGATCCTATCTTGTAAGTTCATCCCATAGGATCTCATAGCTTCCAAGTGATGTACCTATACCCATATACTAAGAGTATCTTCTACCTTGTTCTCTTTACCTTTGATGTACCTAATCTCAAAGTCAAACTCGCTAATCGTGGCCAACCGTATAGCATGCCAGACGTTAAGATTCAACTGGTCAAACAAATACCTCAACCCAATGTGATCACTCATAAGCACAAACCACCTGCCAAGAAGATAGTGCCTCCACATCTTTAGTGCATGTATAATCGCTGCTAACTCAAGATCATGTGTCGGGTGCTCATACTAGTTTATTTTTCGGGACTCATAACATACCACCTGTCCATCCTGCATAAGGACTCCACCAAGCCCTCTCTTGCAAGCATATGTACATACCACAAACTCTTTCTGTGTATCTACAATCTGTAGTACCGGTGCATGTGTCAACAACTGCTTAAGTTGTTTGAAGCTAGCCTCACACTCCTCTGTCCATTTGAAGTTCTTACCTTTCCTTTACAATGATGTAATGGGATAAGCAATCTGTGAGAAGTTCCTAATGAACCTCCTATAATATCCTCCCAGACCCATGAAAGACCTCACCTTGTCCATATTCCTAAGATCTACCCACTCCATGATGGCCCTTATCTTCTCCGGATCTACGACAATGCCCTCCTTAGAGGCCACATGCCCCAAGTAGTGTACATCAATCTGAAAGAAATTGCACTCATTGAGCTTAACATAAAACTGATGCTCTCTCAACAACCTCAATACTACTACTAAGTTCTCGGCATGCTCTTCCTCATTTTTAGAATATACCAGTATATCATCAATGGACACAATAACAAACTTATCCAAATAAGGATGCAACACACTATTCATCAAATACATGAATGTAGTTGGAGCATTAGTTAAGCCAAATGGAACAACAACATGCTCATAATGCACATACCTGGTCCTGAACGCAATCTTGTAAATGTCATCCTCTTTGATGCATATCTCATGGTATTTGGATCTCAATTCAATCTTCGAGAACATTACTACTCCCTTCAGCTAATCGAACAAATCATCAATCCGCGGCAAAGGGTACTTGATCTTGATAGTCACTTTGTTCAATTGCTTGTAGTTAATGCATAATATGAGGGTACCATCTTTCTTCCTCACAAACAAGACTAGTGCGCCCCAAGGTGATACACTTGGCCTAATATATCCCTTGTCTAACATTTCCTTCAATTGCAACTTTAACTCAACCAACTGAGGTGTGCTCATCTTGTAAGGTGATTTTGATGTTGGAGTTGCCCCTGACACTAACTCAATAGAGAAGTCTACCTCCCTGTGAGGTGGCAACTCTGTAATTTCCTCAGGAAATACATCTCCGAACTGCTGCAAAACTGGGTACCTGCTCAACACGGTTGCATCCTAAACCTCCTTACCCTTATCACTATAAATGTGTACTGAAAATAACATACACCCTTTCCTGCGGCTACACCTTCTTGCATAGTTGTCACCATTCTAACTGATGTGGCTTTCTTCTTACCTCTCAAGACTCTTGGTTCTCCATTATCATCAACACAGTCAATAGAGTTGTCATAGTAGTCAACCTTGGTTCTATGTAGATGCAACCAATCCATGCCGAAGAACATAATGTATGATCCCAATGGTAACACATTCAAATGTTTTGTTGTAGGCATACCATTTAAATCAAATGCGCAAGCTCTTACCCAATGCTGAACTCTCTTCTTTGTACATGTAGCCAATTGCACTAACCAAGACTCTGCATGAAATTTCTTCTTCAAACCACACTTATCCACCAAGTCAGGACTAACATAGCTATAATTAGATCCAGGCTCAATCAAAATAGAAATAACTTGATCACAAAGCTTACTGTCCATCTCAATGATAGGTGCCTCATGTTCTGCTTGCCCATTGTCCATTGCTGCATAGATACATGGAATACTCTGACCAACATCCCCATCAGTCTACATCTCATGTGCATTATATATCTATTTTGAATTGGATCACTATATTGTTTTCATCCATATCGATGCATTTGGAGTGGAAAAAGTGGAGGAATCAACTCACGGAACTGTTTTTACTAGCGGGACCTAGTTTCGCAAAACGAGGTCTGAAACCTCCTGGGAGCGTTTTGAGGCATCAAATGATTTTTTTTTGGGGTAAAACTTTCCTTCTTTACTGCAACATATCTAATGTTATTCTACACACATATAGCTTTCCAATGATGCAATAATCACGTCAATCAGAGTCCGTATGAAAACGTTATGCCACTTAGAAGTTGACCTTCCTGTTTTCACACCTATAGTTCGAGAGGATGCCGCATCAGCCCCCATTATTCATGGAAAATGGGCTAGCCATGGGTTTTTGATTTAAAATACTCTAGAAGAGTATATTTTTAAACTCTAGTTAAGAGTTGATGTAGTCAAACGTAACCACTAGTAGGATATCGGGTTGTGTTATAACTGGGCCACTAGGAAGAGGATACATTCCATTCTTTCGAGAGAATTTTGTTCCATAGTTGAGAAAAGGTAGCCAGGAGAGATAGGAGGTAGAGAACACAAAGAGGATTTGTGCACTGTAGCAGCCCATGAGCCATAGACATTACTTCTTTGTATCTGCAGCCATATTTCTAGACAAAGAAAGAGAGCGAAGCAACCTCACCTTCTAGCTGGGCTTTCTCCCAAAAGGGTTTCCCAAAGAGCATATATTGTGTATTATGTGTGTGTGAGATTATTTTTTCATTCTCTAGTTTTTTGCTTGATTTACTTTTACATGCATGCACTAATTACAATTAATTTTACAAATCTATAAATTAAATAAAACTGTAATAGTGTAGAATCTCATATTTTTTACTATAATATTATCATATCTGTTGTGACGAACTGTCCAGTGGAATATCCAAGACAGTTTACAGATCATTTGGTATTAGAGCGAGTTTCCTTGGGTATTTTGTGGAGAATGTAGGGATCTAGATCGGTGAGGCTGAAAATCATAAAACCCTAATGACGGGCGACGAATTTGTAAACAAACCTCGTGATCCTGCAGAGGTGAGGTTTTTGCGGCTCGAAGAAAAAGTCGCAGATATAAACCGCAATGTTAACCTCCTCATGGCGGCCCTAAGAAATAAGTTAGGGATATTTGGAGAAGAAGGGGGTTCGAATTCAGAGTTCAAATCAGAAGGGGGATTGGGAGATCAAGAAGGCATAGATAACCAGCTGAAGAAAGAACCTGGAAAAGATCAACCCAGTTTGAGAATCGTGAACCAATCCTTGTTAAAGTGGAGGAAAAAGTTGATATAAAGCCATACCATAATGAGATCGATGTTCTGAAGCTGAACCACTGGTTGCAACAACTAGAAGTTTATTTCAGTGTCCATCAGATCGAGGAGGGGAAAAATATCTCATTCGCGCAGCTGAAATAGGAGGGCCATGCACTAACTTGGTGGGAGAGCCACACATAAACCCTAAGGTTGGATGGATAACCTCTAATGACTAAGTGGGAGGATTTCAAAACCCTCATTCAGCCACAATTTTATCCCATTAGGTATGTGGAAGACTAGTGGATCCGATGGCATTACTTTAGGCAAAAGTCAAGCCAAAATGTGGAGGAGTACACCACAGAATTCACAAAGATGATTATAATGTTGGGTACCTCTCCAAAGAACCCAGATGTATTCCTCAAGTATTTGGGGGGTCTACACTGCCATTTGCATGAGTAAGTGATGTTGTTCAAGACTAAAATGGTGGACGAGGCTTGTGTACAGGCACAGTACCTAGAGAACAGAGGCCTGAAAAGAGAGTAATCAAGTGGATCAAAGAAAAAGGAAAAACAAGTTGCTTCTAAGAGGGGAAGAAGAAGACAAAATGGGGAGAATATAAAAAGATGACAACCACATCACACCAATGTAAAGATCCTAGAAACCACTGCAACCACTACAACATTGATGGCCATACAGAGGAGAAGTACTAGAAATTGCATCCAGATCTAAACCCAAAGAACAAGAAGAAAGATAATAAGAAGAAGAATCTAATGGCCATTGATTCGATCAACCAAGTTGAAATCAGTTCAGACGTGGATGAGAAGATCATCTATACGTCAGTGCAGAAGGAGGTGAATTTGAGTAGCCTTTAGCAACGAGAAGAGAAATAAATGACAAAACTCCTCCATGTAAATATACAGGTCAAGCAAATGAAGAATGATGCTCTGTTTGACTCAGGATCGCAGGAAAATATCATTGCAACTGATATGGTCAAGAAGTTAGGGCTGGAAGTTCATGATCATCCAAACCCATATCCACTAGGATGGGTACATATGGATGTAGAGCTGAAGGTAACAAAACAATGTAAAATTAGATTTTCTATCAATGCTGATTTTATTGATGAAGTAGATCTGGATGTGGTTCCCCTTGATGTATGTGGAGTCATGTTTGGAAGTCCATACATGTCCATGCATGATGCAATATTCATGAGGAGAGCTAACCAGTACTGTCTCATCAAGCATGGAAAATCATTCCTCATCAACGCACACAAAGGCAAGTCGATAATTTCACTGGTAAGTGCCAACCAAGCTAAGAAACTGATCAGTTCCAGCAAGAAGTGTGCTTTATTGTTTTTAAGGGAAAATCAGTTTGTAGAGGAGTTAATAAGAGAGAAGAAATCCTTAAAGGGGTGTACTAAGAAAAAAAAACAACAATTGGGGGAGCTTTTACAGGCATACAAGGATGTGTTTCGAGAGCCTAAAGGGCTACCCCCTAAGAGAGAAGTGGATCATGAGATTCAGCTATTGCCAGACTCCCCATTGACAAATATTCAGCTATATAGGAAGTCTATTATAGAAGCAGGTGAGGTGAAGAAACAGTTGCAACAACTGCTAGAACAAGGTGTCATTTGACTGAGTACATCCCCATGTGGGTCACCCATCTTTATTGTGCTAAAGAAGGATGGAACTTGGCGGATGTGTATAGATTACAGGGCGTTGAATAAATCCCACTCAAGAAAAGATACCCCCTGCCTAGGATAGACGATTTGCTAGATTAGTTACAACAAGAAAAGAATTTCACCAAGATGGACTTGAAATCTGGATATCACCAAGTTTGAGTCAAAGAAGAAGATACATGGAAGACCATCTTCAAAATGAGGCAAGGTTTGTATGAGGGGTTAGTTATGCCATTTGGCCTATGTAATGCACCGCCTACATTTATGAGATTAATGAATGATTTACTGTGCCATTTTATAGATTCATTTGTTATTGTCTATTTGGATGATATACTGGTATATAGTGCTACCTGGGAGGAGCATATTTCATATATGACACAGGTGTTGGAAACATTGAAGAAGCACCAACTGCTAGCAAATCTCAAGAAGTGCGAGTTTGCACAACAATGCTTTGTGTATTTGGGATATGTGATTGGTGGAGGAGAATTGAAAATAGATCCTTCCAAGATGGAGGCCATCATGAAATGGTCGGTGCCTACTAATGTTACTGAGGTTAGGAGTTTCATTGGAGAAAAATAGTACCCGAGGAAATCCATAGCCTTGTTTTCAGTGGTAGCAACACCGCTCCATGCCATAATAGCAAGTGACAAGAGTTTCCAATGGGGATAATGGCAACAGAAGGCTTTCGATGAATTAAAGAAGAAGATCAGTGAAGCACTAGTTTTGGCATTACCAAACTTGCAATCACCCTTTGAAGTGTAGACAAATGCGAGTGGGTATGCTATGGGAGTTGTCTTGATGCAAGGGGGAAGGCCCGTTTGCTACTATTCTAAAGTAATCCATGGGGCACTTCTTAACTACCCTACCTACGACAAGGGGCTCTATGCCATGGTGCAAGCTGTGAAGAAGTGGAAGCACTAGCTGATGGGAAAAGGGATAATAATCCACATGTATCACTAGCTGTTACAATACTTGCAGGCCAAAATAAGCTACAACAGTCCAGGCACTACAAGTGGATGGGGTTTTTACAACAGTTTCATTTGGTGGTCAACCATAAGAAGGGAAACACAAACAAGGTGGCCAATATGCTTTCAAGGCCACCTACATCAAAGATTACATCTTTGGGGACTCTTATCCACATGGAGCCATTCACCCATGATGCATATAGAGAGGCATATTCAGAAGATGAGGACTTCAAGGAGGTGTATCGGCAGTTGCAGAGTCAGAGTCATGTGCACGATGGTGACAACATCATTGAATAACATCTCCAGGATGGGTTACTCTACAAGTTGGATAAGCTGTGTGTTCCTAAAGATGAGCGTTTGCAGCTGATTAGAGAGGCTCACGCCTCCAAGGTTGCAAGACACTTTGGTGTAGGGAAGACCATGGCTAACTTGTAGCGATATGTGTATTGGCCCAAGATGCAAGAACAAGTAGCTAGGTCCGTAAGAGGATGCATGTTTTGTTGTGCTATCAAGCCTAGCAATAGGAAACAGGGTCTGTATCATCCCTTACCTGTACCTGCTTGTCCTTGGGAAAGAATTTCCATAGACTTTGTGGGACGTTTATCGACAACCAAGAAGGGACATGAATAGCTGTTCATGGTAGTTTATAGGTTCAACAAGGTCTGTGTTATGATGCAATGTAAAAATACCATCAATGGACAAGAAGAAACAAACTTGTTCTTTAGATAGGTTTGAGTACACTTTGGAATACCAAGGAGCATCATTTCAGATAGGGATACAAGATTTCTTAGTGAATTCTGTACTACATTGTGGGAGAAGATGGACACGAAGTTGAAAATATCTACAACATTCCATCCACAGATAGATGGGTAGATAGAAATAGTCAACAGGACTTTGGTGCAAATTCTGAGGGGTTACAACTAGAAGCATCTGAAGACCTGGGATGAAAATATGGTATATATATAACATTCTTATAATAGAGTGGTCCACGCTTATCTAGGAAAGTCCCCATTTGAAACTTGTTTTGGATCCACCTTCACCTTTGGATATTTCATATGGGCATCAAGGAGGAGTGAAGGAAGACATTACAAGAGATGCTTTGAGGGCTAAAAAATTTATAGAGAAGATCAGGCAGATCCATCTATAGGTATAGGAAACATTGGAGAAGTTGTAGGTGAAATATAAGACTAGGCATGATCAACACAGAACAAAGAAATCATTCAAGGTGGGAGACAGAGTATGGCTATAGTTGAACAAGGAGAGGTTGCAAGGGCCTGGTAAGAAAATCAAGGCTCTAAGGTATGATCCCTTTGAGATAATGGAAAAGGTGGGTAATAATACCCATCGACTCGGTTTACCACCATATATGTGCATTTACTTAGTTGTAAGTGTAGATAATTTGAAACTCTATGAGCCTTCCATGCTAGATCAAGAAGAGGAACATGTCCTACCTTTTGTGGAGGATTTGACTCCAGGCGCTCATGAAAAGTTGACAGAAGATACGATTTTACAGGAGAATTCCATAACTACAAGATAATGGCAACAATACCTTTGGTAGATTGGGTTGAAGGGACAACTTCTAGGCAAATCTAAATGGTACACCAGAGAGAAGGTGGAGGAACAATTTCCTCACCCATATTTAGTTGCATTAAATCTCTTTTGCAATGCCATATTTTCTTTCCCATCTACATGTTGAGGCCTTGTCCTCTTCATTTTCCATTTTCCTTTACATTTGTCTTTTCCCTTCCATCCATGCTGAGATTCATTCTTGCGCATTGATTTCTCATAACAATGCTTCAGTTTCCCAATAACTTCCTCAACTGATCGAGGCTCATCATACTCAATTTGATCTCTAAATGTTTATGGAAAACCACTCACAAATCTCTGAACTTTAGCCTTCTCATCGGTAAGATATGATACATATCTCAATAGTTCCAGAAACTTGGCCGTGTATTCTTTGTTTGTCATTGATCCCATCTTTAACTCATAGAATTATTTAGCCTTAGTGTTGTAGTACCTTTCTAACAAGTACTTCTTCCTAAAAAGCCTCTTGAATTCCTACCAATTCAAGTCATCTGTCCCGATGTCTCTAACTCGCTTAACATCTTCCCACCAGATTTCTACTTTACCTTTCAAGCTGAAGATAGCTATTCTAGCCTTCATGTTAATGATGTACTCATGCAACTCAAAGAATTTGTTCATCCCAAGTATCCAAACCTCTGCATCTTTGGGATTCTTCACATCTCCATCAAAAGTAGGTGGTTTTTCTTTTTTGAATTCATCTGGTAATTATCCCCTATCATTCCTCCTGTAAGGATGATAGCGACGATGATCATGATATCTATCAGAACTAGAACTAGAATAATACATGTATTCATCACACCTCCTTTCGGGAGTGTCCAACAACCTGTCATCTCTCATTGTATCAGATCTATTTGGACTGTGTCTACCAGGGGATCTACTTCCATATGCTCCAGTAGTCCCATCCTCATGTGCATGGCTGATCGAAATCGGCTCTTGTTGATGTAATTCTGACAAACTTTGAAGAAGTATAACATTGACCTCTGTTTGCTTCTCTTGTGTATGTATGATCCGATCATTATCTTCCTTACAACTCCTTATCTCTTCCTTCAAGCTTCTCAATGTATCGACCAAATCAGAAGTATGCCCCACACCATGCTACTCATCTGATGCATAGGGAGATTCTACGTAATCTACCACCTTGCTAGCCATTTGATCTTTCTCTTCCTACAATGCATAATATGTTAGATAAACCAAATCAAAATAAACCAACATACCTTAGTATAGCTTGGGGAGGATACCTTGTCTGCAAGATCACCAAATCAGTGTGATACATGTATAACATAAACATAGTAGCATATAGACATACGCAAATGAATGTATCAACATATAAACATCACTCTAATTAGGATCCAATCATTCATGTAAGGCCATATCAAAAATGCATGCTATGACCTCATGCATAACAATAACCATTACTCCACTAAAGACATTGCTACATGCAACCGACAATATGCATAAGCAATGCCCAACCAAATACAAATACGCATAAATGCATGTAGTTGAACATAATCGACTAGTTCTTGCAATCAACCTACAAGATTGATACATGTAATCAAAATATCCAAAATGTAACCTTACATACAAGGGTGTAAGTAGGTGACATAAATGTTGGGTGTGGAGCTTGGTTATCTTCTTTATTTAGAGGTATCACCACATTGGACCCCAGTTCATAATGTGGCGGCAACACCACCCATAATATTTGTGCTGCAAAGGGGGTCTAGGGGGGACAACTACAATCTTTGGGAGCCCCCCCTGGCAAGGGATCAGGGGCAGTGACCCCAAAGCTAAAAATATATGTAAAACTGCCTTGTAAAATGTTGTAATTTCATAGTCAACCTGGGTCGTTCATTAGGAAGATATCTGACGGTAGAAGTTATGTTTAATTTAGGGTGTTTTCCCTAGAAGGCAACCCCTCGCTATATATGAGCGAATTGTATTGCGTCTATGTAGATCTGTATTCTGAGTGAGAAAGAGAGAGGAGATTGTGTGAGAGCGAAGAGGGAATTACAATGGATCTGTTGTAGGTTGTATCTCTTCAATTTGCTAGATAATATAAAAGGAAGGACTAGATGTTTCCCCGTGGATGTAGCCCAAATTGGGTGAACCACATATATCTGTGTTTCTCTTGTTTTATGTGTTTTCCGTGTTTATATTTCTGTAGTATATTTTATGTGTTCCATTGCTCTATTATATATAATTTTCTAACAACTGGTATCAGAGCCGAAGGTCTATTTGGCTGATAAAATCACAGGAGAGAAGGGTTCCTCGTTCGAGTGGGAGAAATGGTGAAAGATGGTAGGTTTAGGGTCGAAAAATTTCATGGCCAAAACTACCAGCTATGGAAGATGTAGATGGAAGATTATTTGTACCGGAAAGATCTATACCAACCATTGAGCGGAAAGACAAAGAAGTCGACGAGTATGACAGACACAAAATGGGATATTCTCGACAGAAAGGCACTTGGAACAATATGGTTGTGCCTAGTAGCATTGGTAGCCTTTAATATTTCAAAGGAAATGACAATAGAGGGTTTAATGTCGACATTGGCCAAACTATATGAAAAACCCTCGACCTCAAATAACGTATTTCTTGTGACGAGTTTAATTAATATGAAGATGTCAGAAGGTGGATGTATTGCTGATCATTTAAATGAATTTAATACAGTTACCAGTCAGTTAAGTTTTGTAGGGGTAAATTTTGATGATGAAGTTAAGGTTCTATTATTTTTGTGCATATTTCCAAAAATTTGGAATGGTTTAGTTATGGCCATTAATAACTCTGTCTCTGGATCTAGTACTTTAAAGTTTGATGATGTTGTCGGTGCAATCTTTAGCGACGAAATGCGACGAAAAAGCTCTGATGAGACATCAGGCAATGCCTTGACTGCAGAGATTAGGGGAAGAAAAATGGAAAGAGGAAAGAGCCCAGGATATCACAGTAAGTCAAGGAAAGGCAGATCCAAGTCCAGATCGGGGATAGTGTGATGGAAATGCGGGAAGAAAGGACACCTGAAGAAAGACTGCAAGTCTCGGAAGGGAAAAGAAGGAGACGCGCAACAAGAAAACATTATTGATGTGACGGGTGATGCGTTGCAAGATGATTTGATTCTTTCATTAGAAAATATTATTGATGCCTGGGTAGTAGATTCAGGGAACTCACCATGTCACACCTGATAGGAAACATTTTCATGATTATGTTCAAGGAGATTTTGGACAGGTTCGATTGGGTGATGATAAATCCTGTAAAATCATTGGAATGGGTACAATTTTCATAAAATATCAGAATGAAAACCAATGGCTATTGAAGGAGGTAAGGCATGTTCAAATCTGAAGAAAAATCTAATTTCAACAAGGCAGTTGGGAGGTAAAGGCTGTGTAACTACTTTTACAGATAAAACTTGGAAGGTCACTAAAGGATCCATGGTAATAGCAAAAGGAGAAAAGGTTGGTACATTGTATTTATGCAATGGTATTTCTAATTTTGTTAATACTTTAACCTCTATAAGAGAAGATACAGCATTATGGCATCATAGTCTTGGGCACATGAGTGAGAAGGGGATGTAGATTCTTCACTCAAGCAATTTGTTGCCAGGTTTGAAGCATGATGATTTAAAATTCTCTGAGAATTGTGTTTATGGAAAACAGAAGAGAGTCAGATTCCTCAGAGTTGGGAAAGAAAAGAAGAGTGCAAAATTAGAGCTTGTGCATACATATGTATGGGGACCTGCTTAGGTATCATCTCTCTGTGGCTCTTGTTATTATGTTTCTTTTATTGATGATGCAACTAGAAAAACCTGGATTTATTGTATTCAAAATAAATCTGATGTATTTGATACTTTCAAGAAATGGAAAGCTTTGGTTGAAAACGAAATAGGAAAAAGGTTGAAGTGTCTCAGATCAGACAATGGAGGTGAATATTGCAGCAAAGATTTTGATAGGTATTGTTCAGAGAATGGAATTCACAGAGAGAAGACAGTTCCAGGAACACCACAAGAAAATGGTGTGTTAGAAAGGATGAACATGACAATCATGGAGTGTGCAAGGTGCATGAGATTGCATGCATGATTGCCTTTACAATTTTGGGTAGATGCTGTAGATACTGTTGTTTATCTAATAAACATAGGGCCTTCAAGTTCCTTAGATGGTGGTATTCCAGAGGAGGCATGGATAGGTAAAAAGGTAAAATACTCATTTTTAAAGACTTTTGGTTGTGAGGCCTTTGTCCACATTAATAAAAAAAATAGAACAAATCTTGAAGCAAAATCAAATAAATGTACCTTTATTGGATATGGTGTTAATGATTTTGGTTATCGCTTTTATGATTATGAAAAACACAAAATCATTAAGAGCAGAGGTGTCATATTCAATGAAAAGGTTTTGTATAAGGATCAACTGCAGGAAAAAGAAAACAGAGAATACACAGTGCTTGATGAGATCACAGAAAAAGTGATGGTGCATGAAAATCATAATGATCAACAACCACAACAACAACAAGCACCTCAAACACCTGAAAGTGGTGTTAGAAGATCTACTGGATTAATTAGACCCCGTGAATGATACTCTCCTTAATTATGTATGTATTGTTGACTAATTCTGGTGAACCAGAATGTTATGAAGAAGCAGTGTAGCTAGAAACCAGGAAGAAGTGGGAGCAAGCCACGAAAGAAGAGATGGAATCCTTAGCACATAACCAGACTTGGGACTTAGTCAGGTTTCCTGCAGGTAAAACAACATTACAGAATAAATGGCTTTACAAGTTGAAGGAAGAAGATGGAGGTAGAAAAAGGTATAAAGCTAGACTTGTGGTGAAAGGGTTTGCACAGAAAAAGGGTATAGAATTTGATGAGATATTTTCTCCTGTTGTTAAAATGACTTCAATCAAAACTATTTTAAGTCTAGTAGTAGCTGAAGGTTTGCATCTTGAGCAGTTAGATGTAAAGACAACCTTTCTCCATGGGGATTTGGAGGAAGAGATATATATGTAGCAACCACAAGGATATGAGGTAAAAGGGAAGGAGAGACTAGTGTGCAGGTTGAAGAATAGCTTGTATGGCTTAAAACAGGCTCCAAGGCAGTGGTATCTAAAATTTGACAGGTTTATATCTGAACAAGGTTATACTAGATGTCACTCTGATCATTGTGTTTATCTCAAAAGGAAAAATGATGGTAGCTATATTATATTGTTATTGTATGTAGATGACATGCTTATTGCAGGTTATAACATGCAGGAAATAAATGTGCTCAAAAGAAAATTGGCAAACTCATTTGCAATGAAGGATTTGGGTGCTGCAAAACAAATCCTTGGTATGAGAATAACTAGAGATAGGAAGAATCGAAAATTAACATTGTCTCAAAGTGAGTACATAGAAAAGGTGCTGAAAAGATTTAATATGCAAAATGCAAAACCAATTAGTATACCTTTGGCTAGCAATTTCAAACTAAGTAAGGAGGTGTGTCCCAAGACTTAGGAAGAAATGGATTATATGTCTAAAGTTCCATATGCATCAGCAGTTGGAAGATTAATGTATGCAATGGTCCACATAAGGCCTAATATTGCACATGCAGTGGGAGTTGTAAGAAGGTACATGAACAATCGAGGAAAAGAACATTGGATGGCGGTGAAGTGGATTCTCAAGTATTTGAGAGGTACCACAAATCAAGCATTATGATTTGGTGGTTCAAACATTTCTCTACAGGGATATGTTGATGCAGATATGGCGAGTGATAGAGATAACAGGAGGAGCACCACAAGGTGTGTGTTTATTGTAGGTGGAACAACTATCAGTTGGGTCTCAAAACTGCAAAGTGTTGTTGCACTCTCAACAATAAAAGCAGAGTATGTTTTTGTTACAAAGGCTAGTAAAGAAATGATTTGGTTACAAAGGTTTCTGGATGAATTGGGTAAGAATTAGGAGTTGGGTAGGTTATATAATAACAGCCTGAGTGTCGTACATCTTGAAAAGAACTTTGCATTTCATTCCAAGACTAAACATATACAACTTAAGTACCATTTCATACGGTCAGCATTGGAAGATGGATAGTTGAAGCTGGAAAAGATACACACTAGCTAGAATCTTGCAGATATGTTAACAAAAGTTGTAACCAGGGAGAAACTGAGATTTTTCTCAGTTTCAATTGGTCTTCAAGTATGATGATGAAGATGAGAAACAAATAGGTCCAAAGTGGAGTCATTGTCTAGCAAATGAAGCAGTGGTGGAGTTGCTATAATCAGTCTCCAAGTGGGAGATTGTTGGGTGTGGAGCCTGATTATCTTCTTTATTCAGAGGTATCACTGCATTGGACCCCAGTTCGTAATGTGGCGACAACGGCACCCGTAATATTTGCATTGCAAGGGGGGTCCAGTGGGGGCGACTGCGACCTTTGGGAGCCCCCCCCTGGCAGGGGATCGAGGGCAGCGCCCTTGAAGCTAAAAATAGATGTAAAATTGCCTTGTAAAATGTTGTAACTTCGCAGTCAATCTGGGCCGTTCATTAGGCGGAGATCTGACGGTAGAAATTATGTTTAATTTAGGGTTTTTTTTCCCTAGAAGACAACCCCTCACTATATATGAGGGAATTGTATTGCGTCTATGTAGATTTGTATTATGAGTGAGAAAGAGAGACTAGATTGTGTGAGAGCGAAGAGTGAATTACAATGGATCTGTTGTAGGTTGTATCTCTTCATTTTGCTGGATAATATAAAAGGAAGGACTCACTGTTTCTCCGTGGATGTAGCCCAAATTGGGTGAACAATGTATATTTGTGTCTCTCTTGTTTTATGTGTTTTTTGTGTTTATATTTCTGCAATATATTTTATGTGTTCCATTGCTCTATTATATATAATTTTCTAACAATAAAATCAGCATGTAAGCGACAAATAGACATATCCAGTCAGTCACATATTGATGTCAAATACTCTTCACAAAATCAACATCAAATTCTCCATGATAACCATACTACAACCCTAATCCAACATCAAGCAAATGGAACAATTATATAAGTGTAAGAGACACACATGTAACTGACATGCATGCATGACTAACGCATTCAACCCAACCAATTCGAGTTGAACCATGCTTTGATACCACTTTGTAACACCCTCCTCCCAGATCCACCCAAGTAACCATGCCAACCGGGGTAAAAATGAGATGAGAGGCTACTATGATCATATTAGACCTCCTAGGTAACCTTAAGGAAGTGGAATCAATAAAACATCACATATAGTCATCCAACATCATCAACAAAACCATCAGAAGAAAAGTCAGCACTCAGACAACCTATCCCTGGCGCCCACTGTTGTTTGGACCTCTTAGGCCATAGTCTCTCTCCTGCTATGGGAAAGAGAGCGACCAAATACCTAAAGTCTCTCTCATAGGCTTGCCTGCTAGTGACTATGAACTAAAGTTGCCAGTTATGTGCCAGGGACCCCGATATTTAAGCCATTTTTTAGGCCCAGAGTCCAAGCCACTGCCCAGAATGGAATGAAATCTCAAAATCAAGTAAAGTACAGGGAAACAATGCCGCAAAAGTAAATAGTTGATCAAGACCTTAACCAGACCCCTACTAGCCATGACAGGAATTTTGTCAAACATATCATCAACATGTAACCTACAGGTGTAAACAACAGAATTGAGTGTAGGGATCTCATACTTATCTAAGAATTGCTATAAACCATTGTTCCCTCATGTCATTTTCTGCATATTCATTTATTAGGTCATAGACACATTATCCATTCATATACAAGTTAAAACATGTTGAGATCCATATATAGTTGTTGTCATAAAATGTACATATAAACAAAATAATAAGGACAAAAATACAATACACATATCAGCCATCAAAATCCATATATACACCAGTAAATTTACACATGAAAACCAATGGAATGAATTTCTCATTAATCAATGAAATGAACCAACCGGTGATGGGACTACCATGTTCCACCCAACCATAGATTGGCTGAGCCAAGTCTCTCTTCAGCTGATCACCCTCGCGCCATATTCCAAGCATGAATGTGGGACTCATAGAACACATAAAAAACATCAATAAATGTGGATGCCATGGGAGTTCTCCACCTACACCGTGAGGAATTTGAGTGCCTCCGCAATCTGATCCAAGGATCAGTAGGCCCTACACCGAGACATACTCTCCAGGCTTTACCATACGTTCCTTTCCAGAATCACTAGGCCCAATGGAGATAAAATCCACCTCTTGGCTTTACCGTATATCCCACCATTCATTGGTAAGGATTGTTAGGCTCACTGAGGCAGACAATTTGGATTTACCAGAACCCACAATTTGGTTAAGGAGTTACTAGGCCAGTGGTTTCATGCATCCTCAGTTTGGTTCAGAGACCACTACACCATGTTTTTTTCAATTCAGAGATCCACCCCACTCAACTTCGAATCTAATCTGGCCATCCCACATAAACCGAATGAGAGAACCCATATCATCAAAGTTGTCAGGAAATGACAAGGTTGGGCTGAAGATACTATCACACCTGGAAAAATCCGTGCCATAGTAGAAAAGAAACACATGCAATCCCATTCATGCCAAATCTAGCAAGGAAAATACACATGCAAGTCAATACCTGCAATGAAGCCTGTTGTAGCTGCGTGATCCTGACTTTCCCTGCTTGATCTTTTCTTCCTCTTGCTTTCTTTTCCTTTCTTGCTCCAATGCCAAAGTGCTCCAAGAAAACTCTAAGTGTCCAAGAGTATGTGAGAGAGAGAGAGAGAACGATGAAAGAACTCCAAAGCTAAAATGACAAAAGGTTATCAATTGATTCTCAAAAGACTTTTTATGAACGAGGCCTCTATTTTCTTCATTTTCCTCGTCATATGCAAACTCTGACCTTTCACCTCCTTTTTCTCCTAATTTCCATTATTTTCATAATTAATTGTGCCAAAAATGTCATTTTTCCTTTCCAAAGTCTTATCCATTTCCTTTGCCAATTTCCTTAGTCATAAACAACCAAATGAACACCCACTAGGATGTATTTCCCAACATTCAGTTTGGAATAAGTGTCCCATTCATCCATGGTTATTGTTTTTAACTTTTATTACATGAAATTTTCACCACGGCTCTTACATTGATATATTTACAAAACCACTTCCATGTGATGCATTTGAATATCTCATACATTAATTAGGAGTGGTCCCTGCTTCATCACTATGTTAATCGTTCAAGTTCAGGGGGAGCAATGTATATATTGTATTCATGATTATTTTCATGTTTGCTTTTGATATCCATCCTTTTATTACTAACAATGAATCTGGTATAGTCACAGTGAATGAGATCATATATTACAAGCTCAGGGGGAGCCATAGTTGTGAAGTTTCAGTACTTTACTTTCTATACGTGGATCCTATGAATAACAATCGTGTATATACGTGAGTTTCTCCTTAAACAACCGTGTATGTTTTACTATGATGAAGAAACAAGCTTCAATTTTGCTTGTTCGTTCTGGAATTGATTGAGTATAGTTTGTTGAAATTGCATGTAGTTCAGGAGGAGCATTTGCATTGTTGGAATTCTATTTACTGACAAATGTATTGATACTTATGCTGTTGGAGTTATTGTTGTTGCTACCTCACTCTTTGAGGTCTCTTTGGTCTTGGTTATAAATGTCATATATGTCTCTTGTTATAAAGGTCATGTAAAGACCTATGATGTAATAATTGTCATATTCAGTCATGTTTGAACTATTGGGGTCAAATCAGTTATGTAATAATGAGGTCAAATATGTAATCCCACTGTGATTGGGTGATTGATGTAAGTTTGTGTCCTTGATGATAGGAAAATTCATTTTTAGTTGAGTCATAGAGTCATGTACTTCATTTGAGAAGTTTCAACATGTTCTTAGGGGGATCATGGTCAGTATATATCTTTCCTCCTCCTCTACAAAGAAAATGGAGTCTTCATTCGACATTGGTCAACCCTTTGCCCTTGATGTCAAAGGGGGAGAGAAATTTGGTGTTTGGAGAATGTTTGGTATATCTACAGATAGGTTTACAAGTACCTAAAGGTGGTGGTGACCAAACACCAAAATGGTTTCCATCAAGTCCAAAGGGGGAGATTGTTGCCATTATGACAAATGCGTTGTCCTTGATAACAACCTACTTAATAAACATGTCAACATGATGGTAGTAGGATGAATATTCAGGACAATACAAATGTGATAGAAAGATTGGACAAAGGAATATCAGTTTAGAAACAGAGGAATGATAAAGATGAAGATTGAAGAAGTATACGCGGGTTCTATGAAACAAAGTTGCATATATACGTGGGTATGAAGAAGAAAAGACGCGTACAATTTTTTCACCATGGTATTCTAAATACCAAGGGACCTCTTTACCATGGTATTGACACATAGTATTGAGCCCAAAAACAGATATTTGATCACGTCAAAAAATACCATCGACGTTACTGTGGTTTTGACCTGTGGTATTGGCTAAGGGCTAAGGTATATAAGGAGATGAGGATCAGAGTACCTTGTTGTGCAAGTGATGAATATTTCATGAATAGTTAGACATGAAGCAAGTGTGCATGTAATGGGTTATTAATGAATTCTTTGATCTGAAACTAAGTATGCACTCGTGAATTCGATGAAGGATCTTATCCAATAGATATTAAATGAATATATTGAGAATGGATTGATTTAATCTGTAATATTTATGCCTAGCGCATGTTTTATTATGTATGCCGAGAGATGGGTTTGTTCTAAAGATTTGATGTGCAACAAAGTTATAAGTCAATAATTGCAAATTTGTACATGGGTTTGATAACCTGAAAGACGCGTACATACGTGGGTTTAATAAAGGTAAGTCATGTATCTATTCAGATTTGTACGTGGGTTTGATTCCTGAAAAGCGCGTATACATGCAGAAGTGTTTTGTGGAAAGCGCGTATATAAGTTGGGGTTTAGATGAATAAGATGTTTGATAAGTCTAATCAGTCTTGTTGTGTTTCTATTGTCTGTCAATGAATTCTTACTTGATGATTTGAGTTTAACAGTAATGATTTAAGTTGAATTGTTTGATTGAAGAATGATGATGCTACTAGCCATATGTGATTGAAGATCTGTGATGGTTCTATGATTATTTTAGAATGATTCAGTGGTTCAAGGTTTAACTCAGTAATTGCTTCAGAATAACATTGATTCAATGTCTTTGAGAACCATATGCGGGTATGCCTCATGGAAAGTGTGTATATACGCGGATATGCTAAAGAACATTAGCGTATATATTTTAATATATGATTGATCAGGGTTTACGGTGATATATTTTGGTTTATGTGATGAACAGTATGTGGATTGGTATTCTGGTCAATGGGTTTACAGTGATCTAACTGCTTTGGTTGTTTAGATTGATTTGGGTCTTAGTTGGTACAATGATTAAGTGATTTGATATGATGAATGGTTTCTGTTTTATTATTTGATGGTAGTGGGTCTAGTTTGAAAATTTGATGAAATGTGGCCTACAGATTTGATGTTTTGTGTCAGGTGGATCCAGTGTGAAAATTTATGAAACATAGTCCATGGTAGTGTAGGGGGTTGGAGATCCCTTCTAGTGGTACTAAAGAACGAGAGAAGGTTGTAACCTTCTGCAGGCAGGTGCCTGTGTGGTGGTATAGCCTGCGCTAGTGAAAAACTGTAATAATTATTTCAACATAATAAAAAGAAGACAAAGAAGACAATAATGGTTTTCTTCCCACATTGGGTTTCCACCTAAAAATCATGGTGTTCATGTGTTATTTATGTGTGATACTTTATTTTGTTCTTATTGCATATGGTTATTGTATATCTAATGTTGATGAAGTACTGACATACTAGTTCAAGATAAAATTGACTAAAAAAACTAAGTTGAATGGATATACGCTAGTTGTTTGCATTAAATTCGTGTACATATACATGTTTACTTCAAAATAGTCACGTACATAAATCAAAATAAGAAAATTAAATCAAGTTTTGTTAAAATATTGATTCCCCCCTCTCAGTATTTTTTCTAACACTAAGCTTAGAAGCATGACGTTGTTAAGGGTTGCTCTAGCCCTGAAGACCTGTCAATGAAATTACAAAAGAAACCAACCAAATAAGGAACCAGTTCGAAAGCTTGCTATTAACCAACATCCAACACGATGTTACGGTCCTACTTCTACCATTGTTCCACTAGTGCCCACTGAAGGGCCTAAACTGATAGGAAAAACCATCCACAAGCAAAACCCCAGTCTCATGTTTAATCGATTCGACCAACAGACTGCGCGTTGAGGAAAGAAAGAAAATTTGAGCCATGAGCTGCCCCTTGAACAAAACCCACATACAACCTTGCATCGAAACAAAATGCAGTATGCCTTGGTTGCAAAGACAGAACTGAAATTCCCATAGTCGGGCCTATACTAACAGAATTTGAGCTGAGATTTGCCCCTTGACCACGACCCACATGCAACCATACGACGAAACTAGATATAACAGGCCCTAGCCTATAGGGTTGGACTGACACTAAGTATTTCCAATAGTTTGCCCCAAACCACAACCTATATCGACTAAGGCCAGGCCAGATTTTACAAACAATGTTGGCCCTGTTCCGAACCCATACATAATCCAAATACCCAAGAAACAAATAGAATTGGCCAGAAACCAAAACCCTTACAATTTTGCAATAATCAAGGCAGGGAGTACAACGATGCTCAAAGCAGCTTGCCGACCGAACCCCGCGAGATCCAATACGCGACAACCAAATCTAATAGACCAGAGACACATGGACATAGAAAACTAGTGACTCAACACATAACAATGACTAGCCCATGCCACACTCCAGAAACATGCTATTCCAATATCGCCAACCTACCACAGTACCATGCATCCCAGAGACCGGAGGGCTGAGACAAATATCCATATATGCAGAGGGAGAAAAATTAAGAGTGGGGACATACCAGTGACTGAGTCTGAGATCAGAAGGAGACTGAACCAATGTTTTCTCCAAAATGAACAACTTGTAATAGATCCACAATGAACGGAGCACACAGACCAAATTACCCAGCGCAACAAAGGAGGAACTTACCTTCTCGCCTGACTTAATGGCTTTGCCACCTTCTAGGTTGGCAATTAACCTTCGCATACGCACTACCACATCTCCAAGTGCTCCATGCATGCCAAGGGTGACCATAGCTTTCTTTGAGATTTGCATTAATCTATGGGTCAAGGCATGCCCATTGGGTTCAACTCACACCCTGATCAAGGATGATTTATTAAAAATTAAATAATAGATTTATTTATTTTATTTTAAAATTTTATTTTTTATGTAAAAATTAAAATAAATTTTTAATTATTACAATTGTGATGAATTGAAATATTATTCTTATTTTTATATATTACATGCTTACAATTATATTTAAATTCATATTACAACAAACAAATAATTGAAATTATAATTTAATTAAGTATACACAACATGAAAAAAACAAAGATTTTATACTTTTACTTTTCTAATTATTATTAAATATTTTTTCCCATTATAATATTATTTTAAACAAGTATAAGATGCAGCGTTGTTGCTTAATACCTACCTCTTATGCCAAAAAATAATTGATGATTTATATATATATATATATATATATATATATATATATATATATATATATATATATATATATATATATATATATATATATATATAATTTTAAATTAATGTAATATAAAAATTAATATAATTTTTTGTTTCATAAAAATGTTATAAAATAAAATATTTTGATTTTAAAATAAGTTAATAAACCAACTAAATATTGATAATTTATATAAATTTTATAAATCACTGTGAATTCTTAAGTAAATCTTTACTTGATATTTAAGTTAAGTGTTAATTCAATTTTTTTGTATTTAACATTAAGTGATTAACATGGAAAGACCAGGAAACATCTATTATGGTTATCTGGTGATTACCTAAATTATTGGTAACATTACTTTAATAGAATATAACTATTTTGATTTAGTTAAAAGAAATGGTTATCAAGAAAAAGTTAACCCTCTACCTGAAAGAAGGAAATATAGAGAGCGGAAGCAAGGGGGAAAAGATCTCTCCTAGAGCTGGGTGCAACAAACCAGTGGGAAGATTACTCTATACAATCAAGAGAGAGTACTGAGATGAAGGCTAGACAGTAGTCCTGAGGCCCTTAGTACTGACTCTAACTGGATAAATTCCAGCATGGAAAAGAGAAAGTGCTCAGGGGGAGTTTGGACATGATGGCCAGACTTGTGGCTGGGAGGAGAGACTTTCTAGAAAGTATTATTTTTATCATTATTGTTTCTAGGATAACAGGTAAGTAATATGAAGAACCCTAGGTTTTAGAGTTGGTCTATTTATATTTTTCTAGAAATACCAGGTAATAAATATGTAGTATGCAAGTGTATCAAGAATGTCAGACTGTAACTGTTACAACTTAAATGACCAGTAGTTATATGAATCAAACCATATATTACTATTGATAATGATGGATTTCAAAATTTATATCTAGGTTACAAGTCAGCTAAATAAATCGAAAAACAGAGGAATCACCTCTGTGCCGAAATCCTGAGTTATATATTGAATATAAGGAAACTATTTGCGGGTTTGAAATAGGAGAAGAATTCTAGGTAGCATAATTGAGTTTAACTTAATAAAGTGGATAGGAGATAAACAAATATACAAATATCCTCTTAATAGATTTTGGATAAAGAATTTCGAACAGCTGATCACATGTCAAATTATTTTCCTTACGATGAAATAACTAGAACATATCAATGTATATATATTTAACTTGACTATAATTTTCTCGGAATAAAACTTCTCCCATGAAACCCTTAAAAAAAAGTAATGAAATGTCGTTACACAGTAAAAACTTCTAGGCGTTTTCGCCGAAGCCTCACACCTGATTCAACATATCTATTTGCAATCAAATGAACACAATAAACACTGTTCAGGTGGAAATAAGGTCACATGACCTGAAATTTGATATCAAAAGAATATAAATCGAAATGCACGAGACGCATAACCCTCGTGTAAAAGATTAAATCATATGAATTACTAATTCCAAGTAAATGAACGAGCATCAAACACTAACTATCATATATAACATCAACTGTAGAATCATCAATCAGAGAAATCTTGACAAGTATCCAACAACCATTGTTTATAGTAGTAATTCGAGGAACTATTAGTTCAAATTAAACTTAACAATGCATGAAAGGTTGCCCAAGCAGCGCTGTATAGTCTGGAATGCCATAAAAAGAAAGTTGTTGGGACCCTCCTTAGGAAGAGGTATTTGAGTCTCAGAACCAGTAACACCTCAATACCTTTAATAATTGTTAAACAAATATATGAGTAGAGTATTCGACAATCAAAATTGTTGCAAGAATAAGTCAAAATTAACAACCGAATTGCATAATTTAAACTAGAAACCCTAAGGAGTAAAACCCTACAGAAAACTCTGTAACGACAGGATGAGATAACCAATAAGTTCGTGATGCCAACCTGTGAAAGGACTAGGTGTTTGTAAGCCCTTACGAACTTAAAGGTTGCAGACAAAAAAGCTTTATATTTCCATGCAATGGGTTACCTGTAAGAGATGACCATAATTTTGTTAGTAACAGCTAGTTCAGGTGAAAAGAACCCTCCCAACATAGTAACAAATAGACAGTGATGTATTAGGATTTCTTACCTGATATAGTGGCGTTTCCTTCCTACAAAGAGAAACCTGCAAGAAGCAAGGAGAGTCTACTATCAAACTAAAAATTGAGCGAACAAATGAAAAAACAATGGAAAATCTTAAATCGTAACAAGTAAAATGGCTATGGTAAGCATTATACCTTTTCTTTCATGCGTCATGGCACTGGTTGTTGTCGACTATCCCTATCTCCTCCAAACCTATACCTATAAACCAATGTCAGAGCTTAGAGTAGTTTTACAACGGATAGCTCTATGGTAATTCTAATTTTCTTAATGTCGAACCATTAAATCAATCAGAACTTCAGATGTTGACCTTACCTGTATTCGATGGTGCCCCATTCAACCCCTTGCGATCCAGGGCATACCTTCTGTCCAAAAGAACTTTGGAGGAAATCTTAGCCATCGCAGAGTAACGAAGCAAGAGCAACAATGAGCCATTCGGGGTCTGAGGGCGCGAAGTCGAGTAGGGGATCTGTGTTCTAGACTTTTCTCACCGTTGGATTGATGGCAGAAGATCAACAATCCTAAACCAAGACGCTTGGCAGGATAGGACATCGAAGCCACGTATTGAGCAGGTTGCCTACCATGTGTTAGTACATGTGGAAACCAATCACGCATAACTAGAGTATGAATTGAGTGGTGTATTAATAGCAAAGTGCTTCATGGTAATCTACCCACATGAATATTAAAGTTTGAAGTACAACTATGTTCGATCAGTGAAAACCTTTATGTTTATATCGCATTAAATTCAATGGTTTATATGAATATATGGTTTGTAGTTACAAACCTTAGGTTGGTAACAGTGATGCAATATATTTTTTTTTTTTATATATATAATAAATCGTCATTTGTATGTTACAAATGGTATCAGAGCTCAGGTTTGAACACTGAGACTCTTTGGGGAATAGTCATGTACAAAAAAATAATCTTTGCTTCTGTCTTTGTGTGTAACTAAATCCATTTATGTGTGTAAAATTTAATAAGTGAATAATCACACCAATAGAAGGGAAAGAGAAAAATGAAAGGGAGCCCTCAACCAACCGATTCATCTGGTGCTACATATGTAAATGCTAATCCTGATATATGGATACAACTGGGCGACGAATCATGACAGACTAATGCGGTATTATTAGAAATTGTTCAGCAGTTGCGTGCTGAAATGATGAATTTAAGATCAGATAATGAAAGACTCCGTGAAGAACAAGAAAAGATATTACGAAGTCTATCCAATAGACAGAATCAGCGGCATCCAGATCCCAGTGTTGAAGACCAGGAAAAGACACCAACAACGCAACATGGAGAGGAGAACACTGAATCCACTGGAAAACAGAGAGAAGACGAAGAAGGGCGCTCAGACAATGTATTCAACCAATGAAGAACAAAAAGAAAGAAAATTGAACTGCAAGGTGAGTTAAAAAAGATCAAGCCATCACTTTTTGAAGGGGAGTCGGAAGAAGCAGCAGAAGCCTGGCTCATTGACATGGGCAAATATTACCAGATTTATGAATACACAGATAAACTAAAAGCAAGATTAGCAGTTTATCAGTTAAGAGGAAAGGCCACCTTGTGGTGGGAAGAAATCAAAACAGTAAGAAAAATTAATGAAGAGGAAGTCACCTGGAAAGAATTCCAAAAGCATTTCAAAGATAAGTATTTAAAAAAGCGTTATTACGATGAAAAAGCAAAGGAATTCCATGAATTAAGGTTGGGAACCTTAACCATGGATGAGTATGTAACACGATTTACCTCCCTGTTACTTTATGTTCCTTACATGCAAGAGGAAAAGGCCTAAATTTAGCGCTTCATCAACAGTTTACCCACTTTTATGAAAAAGAAATTAGAGTTTGAGTACCGCAAGACAATGGATGACGCTGTGCAAAAAGCCCGCATCTGTTATCAATAAATGAAACAAAGGAATGAAAGGATCCAAGGGAAATTTAAACAAGAAAAGAAGACAAAATTTGTAGGTAATAGAAGCGTACAACAAAAACCCCTCAACCGATTTCCATCCAAGAATCAACCCAAGATGGCTTACTTAAAAAACAGACATTCGAAAGGAGTTGCTAAATCTGTAAACGAACCACAAAAAAAACCACCACTACAATGTTGGGGATGCGGAGAAGCACACTATTATAAAAATTGCCCGCAGAAAGAGAAAACAGAACAATTATCAAACATGCAAGAAGCATCTACGGTGGGAGACGTAGCAAGGAGCATGCCGAGAATTAATGTTGCCTTGGATGATCGAATGTGAAGGTATGATTGCTAAGCAACCTGTTTCTGTTTTATTTGACCCAGGCACTAGCTTAAACTAAGTTAGTCCTAAGGTGATAGATAAATGTCATTTGCCAAGCAGTAAATTTTCAAAACCGTGGTTAGTCTAGCTAGCCATGGAAACAAAAAGAAGAGTAACTGCAAGGATGGAACGTTGTCCCATAACAATTTCAAGACAACCAATTTACGTAGATCTTAATATACTACCTTTGGGCTCCTATGACATATTGATTGGGATGGACTGGTTAGAAAAGTGTTGGTCCTTGGTGGACCGCAAAAAGAAAACTGTCAATTTTATTGCTAAATCAAGAAAAAGGGAGGAACTCCAAGGAATTAAAACTGATACCAAGTTACGTCCCATCATAGCTAATCAATTAGGAAAATGTATTAAAAAGGGTTGTCAAATATATTTTTCAAGTGGGTCTCACAAACATTAAAGAAAAGATGACCTCTCTGGAAAATATTCCTGTCATTCAGGAATTCATTGATGTATTTCCATAATCTATTCGGGTCTACCACCAAAGCGTGACATTGACTTCACTATTGAATTAGTTCCCGGTGCAACCCCTATATCCAGAGCCCCTTATCGCATGAGCATTCCTGAATTAATAGAACTCAAGATGCAATTGCAGGAGATTTTAGATAAAAGGTATATTCGGCCGAGTGTGTCTCCTTGGGGAGCCCCTATCTTATTCGTATGAAAAAAGGATGGAACCCTGAGGTTATGCATAGATTATGGACAATTAAACAAGCTTACTATCAAGAACAAGTATCCATTACCACGTATTGACGACCTCTTTGATTAGGTACAGGGAGCCAAGGTATTTTCAAAAATTGATTTAAGATCCGGCTATCATCAAATAAGGATAAAGGAGGAGGATATTTATAAGACAACATTTCTCACGCGCTATGGTCATTACAAGTTCATGGTATTGTCGTTTGGCCTTACTAATGCCCCAACCACATTCATGAGTTTAATGCATGGTATTTTCCAGCCTTACCTCGATAAATTTGTGTTGATTTTCATTGATGATATCTTAGTATATTCCATAAATTAGGAGGAGCACAAAGAACATCTGAAAACAGTATTGAAACATTAAGGGAAAATCAATTATATGCCAAATTCAGCAAATGTGATTTTTTCAAAGATCAAATCTAGTACTTGGGTCACGTTATATCAGCAGATGGAATTGCAGTGGATCTAGAAAAGATCAAAATAATTATGGATTGGACAGTCCCAAAGAATTTCATTGATATTCGATCGTTCTTGGGATTAGATAGGTATTACCGTAGATTCATTGAGGGTTTCTCAAGAATCGCCTTCCCAATTACCTCCTTGCAGAAAGAGGGGTGTGCTTTCCACTAGACAACACAATGTCAGTAGAGTTTTGAAGAACTAAAACATCTATTTACCACTGCATCGGTGTTAAAAATGGCTGATTCGGAAAAGTCTTTTGTGGTTTGCACGGATGCAAGCAAGGAAGGCGTTGGTGGAGTGCTGACACAAGAGGGAAAAGTGATTGCCTATGAATCTCGAAAGTTGAAGGAATATGAACAATGATATTCAACCTATGACCTTGAGTTGACAATAGTAGTGCATGCACTTAAAATGTGGCGACATTACCTTCTCGGAAAGAAATTTTTGCTGCTAATTGACCATAGTAGCCTTACCAATTTTTTTAATCAGTCAAGCTTGAATGCTTGATAGGCCAGATGGACAACCTTCCTAAGTGAATTCGATTTTGATATGAAACATGTAAAAGGGAAGGAAAATTGTGTGGCTGATGCACTAAGCAGGAAGTTACATTGCATCTATGAGGTTCACATGAGCCAGGTAAGTTCGAATATCCCCGAAATAATAAAGGAAGTAGCGAATAGAGACCTAGAGTATTCCTTCCTTTGGCAACAAACAAAATAAGCTTCGATGAAAAATGAAAAATCAGAATTTGAAATAAATTTCGATAATCTCCTTACCTTTAAGAACCAAATTTATATACCTAACCAAAATCGGTTAAAATTTTTGTGGTGGATGAGTTTCACAGGAAGCCTTGCGCTGGCCATCCTGGCTATCAAAAAATGCTTTCAGCCATCAAGATAGGGTACTTTTGGCCGGGATTGAGGAAGGATATTACAGAATATTTATCCAAATGTTTGGCGTGTCAGCTGGTTAAGGCAGAGCACCAGCATCCCACTGGGTTGTTGCAAGCATTGTCCATTCTAGAATGGAAATGGGAGAATATATCCTTAGATTTTATTACGGGCTTACCTCGCACAAGAAAGCAACATGACTCAATTATGGTGGTGGTCGATAAGTTGAGTAAAACAACTCACTTCATACCGGTGAAGTCCACATACAAAACCATAGAGATTGCAGACATATTTATGAAGGAAATTTTTCGTCTACATGGGATACCAAAAATAGTAATCTTGGATAGGGACGTGAAATTCACTTCCACCTTCTGGAAAACTCTCTTTTAAGGTCTAGGTACTGAAGTACAGTTTAGTACCGCTTACCATCCCCAAACGGATGGACAGACCGAACGGGTAAACTAGGTGTTGGAAGACATGCTACACATGTTTGTGATGTAACAACCACACAAGTGAGAGGATTACCTCCATTTAGTGGAGTTTGCATATAATAATGGACACCACGAGTCGCTAGGCATGAGTCCCTTCGAAGTGTTGTATGGGAGAAAGTGCAGAGTAACCATAGACTGGAATAATCCAGTTAATAAGTTTGAACTAGGTCCTGACATGCTAGCAGAAATGGAGGAGGCCGTGAGGAAAATTCGACAAAATTTAAGAGCAGCCCAAGACAGACAGAAAATTTATGCAGATCAAAAGAGGACTTACCTGGAGTTTCAACGAGAAGATCACGTTTATTTGAGAGTGAAGCCCCAGAAAAGTTCATTACAATGGCAGTGTTGTGCCAAATTAGCAACCTGCCACTGTGGCCCCTTCCAGGTTTTGGAATGAATTGGACGGTGGCCTGTAAGCTTGCGCTACCAAGCCACATTCGGGTCCACAATGTATTTCATGTATCATTACTAAAAAAGTGTGTATAACCCTCAACACATTATTGACTGGGAGAGCATTTAGGTAAACAATTAAATAGATTACAAATGCAGTTACATCATTTATTTTGAAACAGAGTGTAACTATTTACTCTGTGGTGCAGGTCGAACTAGAAGGAGAGTTCTTGGAAGAACCCCTTCGTATTCTCGATCAGAGAGAAACTAATTTGTGGAAGCGATCCATTACCCAGGTTAAAGTGCAATGGAAGCACTTTGGCTCGGAAGAGGCCACCTGGGAGGAGGAGGATTTTATGTGAAAAGCTTATCTGGTGCTATTTTTTGAAGGAAGAGAGAACACCAGCAACAATGTTCCTCATATGGTGGGGGGAGATGTAACACCCCAAAAATAGCATTTAAAAATTTACTGTGAATTCTTAAGTAAATCTTTACTGGTTTGTTTATATTGTTCTAGAAATACTAGGTAATAAATATGTAGTATGAAAGTGTATCAAGAATGTTAGACTGTAGCTGCTATAACTTAAATGACCAGTGGTCATATGAATGAAACCGTAGAGTACTATTGAGAATGATGGATTTCAAAATTTATATCTAGTTTACAGGTCAGGAAATAAATCGAAAAACAAAGGAATCACCTCTGTGCCGAAATCCTGAGTTATATATTGAATATAAGGAAACTATTTGCGGGTTTGAAATAGGAGAAGAATGCTGGGTAGCATAATTGAGTTTAACCTAATAAAGTGTATTGGAGATAAATAGATACACAAATATCCTTCTTAACGGATTTCGGATAAAGCATTTCGAACAGCTGATTACATGTCAATTTTTTTCCTTACGATGAAATAACTAGAACATATCAATGTATATATATTTAACTTGACTGTAATTTTATCAGAACAAAACTTCTCCCATGAAACCCTTGAAATAAAAATTAATGAAATGTTCGTTACACAGTAAAAACTTCCAGGCATTTTCACCGAAGCCTCACACCTAGTTCAACATATCTATTTGCAATCAAATGAACACAATAAACACTGTGCAGGTGGAAATAAGGTCACAAGACTTGAAATTTGATATCAAAAGAATATAAATCAAAATGCATGAGATGCATAATCCTTGTGAAAAATATTAAATCATATGAATTACCAATTCCAAGTAAATGAACAAGCATCAAACGCTAGCTATCATATATAACAACAACCGTAGAATCATCAATCAAAGAAATATTGACAAGTATCCAACAAACCATTGCTTATAGCAGTTAGTCGAGGAACTATTAGTTCAAATTAAACTTAACAATGCATGAAAGGTTACCCAAGCGGCGCTGTATAGTCTGGAATGCCATTAAAAAGAAAGTTTTCGGGACCCTCCTTAAGAAGAGGAATTCGAGTCTCAGAACTAGTAACACCTCAATACCTTTAATAATTGTTAAACAAAGATATGAGCAGAGTATTCGACAATCAAACTTGTCGCAGAAATAACACAAAATTAACAACTGACTTGCATAATTTAAACTAGAAACCCTACGGAGTAAAACCCTCCAGAAAACTCTATAACAATAGGATGAGATAACTAATAAGTTCGTGACGCCAAATTGTGAAATGATCGGGAGTTTGTAAGCCCTTACCAACTTAAAGGTTGCAGACCAAAAAGCTTTAGATTTCCATGCAATAGCTTACCTGCAAGAAATTACCATAATTTTGTTGGTAACAACTAGTTCAGGTGAAAAGAACCCTCCCGACATAGGAACAAATAGATAGTGATGTATTAGGATTTCTTACCTGATATTGCGACGTTTCCTTCCTACAGAGAGAAACTTGCAAGAAGCAAGGATGGTTTACTGTCAAACTAAAAATTGAGCGATTAAATGAAAAACCAATGGCAAATCTTAAATCGTAACAGGTAAAATGGCTATATTAAGCATTATACCTTTTCTTTTGTGCATCAAGGAGCTGGCTGTTGTGAGTTATCCTTGCCTCCTCCAAACCTATACCTATAAACCAGTGTCACTAGTTTTACAACGGACAGCTCTGCGACAATTCTACTTTTCTTAAGGCCGAACCATTAAATCACTCAGAACTTCAGAAGTTGACCTTACCTGTATTCGATGGTGCCCCATTCAACCCCTTGTGATCCAAGGCATACCTTCTGTCCGAAAGAACTCTGGAGGAAATATTAGCCATCGCAGAGTAGCGAAGCAGGAGCAACAATGAGCCATCCAGGGTCTGAGGGCGCGAAGTCGAGTAGGGGATCTATTTTCTAGACTTTTTTCACCATTGGATTGATGGCATGAGATCAACGATCTTGAACCAAGACGCTTGGTAGGATAAGACATCGAAGCCACACCTTGAGCAAGCTATCCGCCACTTGTTAGTACATACAGAAACCAATCACGCATAACTAGGGTATGAATTGAGTGTTGTATTAATAACAGAGTACTTCATGGTAATCTACCCACATGAATATTAAAGTTTAAAGTACAACTATGTTCGATAAGTAAAAACCTTTATATTTATATCGCATTAAATTCAATGGTTTATAAGAATATATGGTTTGTAATTACAAACCTTAGATTGGTAACAGTAATGCATATATATATATATATATATATATATATATATATATATATATATATATATATATATATAAGAAATCGTTGTTTGGATGTTACAGATAGGCGGTTCTACTTGCCTTGATTAATTTCCTCTGTACAAGACAAGCTAAGATCGTACTACATTTAAATGACATTACCCAGCTGACAAACCCTGGAAGTCAGTGCATGGGTCAAATCCATAATTTTAAATTGTAACCTTGTTTATAGAGTAACGTAATTATTTTTCCTTTGAATCCAACCCTGAACGATGAGTACATGTGGGCAATCATAAAAAAGATTTGATTTTTTTTTTTAAATTTTTTTTTTTTTTAGAATTATTAATATGTCAAGTACCATTGCATTAAATTATGGTACAATTTATAAACAGGTGACATTTTAAAATATTTTTATATTTTTTTAATTTTAAAATTAAATATTTTATATTAATAATTCTAATAAAAACTACATGAATTTTTTTAATTATATTTATTTAATAATTTTTTTTAATATAAAATATATTTTTATTTAAAAATAAAATAAAATTAATATAATAATTTCAAAAATGTTAGAAAACTTTATAAATATTTAAAACTCCTAACAATTTGACTAAAAACCAATGACAATATACCATGACAATATACCTTGTCTTGAGCAAGTATAATAAATAATAAAAATTTAATTATACCTAAATTTAAATTTATTTTAGATTTATCTGAAACTTATGACAAGCCTACAACTTACAAGTTTCCAACTAATCATTCCTAATTTGTCACTAAAAAAATAAATATTTTACTCTCCAATTAACTTATGGAGCTCTCGGACTACGAACCGTGAGTTTGCTTGTTGCTGAAGCTATGAATGCTATTTAAATGTTCAGGAATCCCTCATTCCCCCTCACTGGGGGAGAGCTCAGGGGCACCTTCAGGCATCCCTCCTGATTAATCTCTCGGCAGGGACTAGACTTTGTGCTGCTGCGTGTCTATTTGTTTGGGATTGGTTTCTCATAGATTTGGGTAGGAGACGCTAAGTTGATAATTCTTCTGCAATCAATGTCATTAGAATCATGGGGGAGGTTAATGGCATGAATGGGTGGTGGTTATTCATGGTTGTGTGGGGACTCTGTTCAGGTATGTTGTCATTTATGTCTATGGTAGAGGAGGTGTCGGTAATGCAGCTGATCTACCATAATGGGCCTCTTCTGAGCAGTGATATAGATGTTCATGTGGTTTGGTATGGAAAGTTCAATCCGGTCTAGAGATCGATTATTGGGGATTTATTGCAGTCCCTGGGAGAGGAAGAAGAAGAAACACTACTGAGGAACTAGCCATCTGTAAAGGAATGGTGGGAAACCACTGACATTTACAAAGAGGATGCATCATTCAGTGTGAGCTCTACTGTAGCGAGTGAGAAGAAGAAGAATGAAAAAATAGTGTTGGTGAATCAGACACTGGATGAGTCCTATAGCCTTGGAAAATGGCTACAGAGAACCCACATTGAAGCCCTAGTACTTAGGGCATTTGTGGCCCCCAATGCTTTGGTGCCTGAGAAAGGGATTTTCTTGGTCCTCACTGCCCAAGATGTTGTTGTAGAAAGATTCTGCATGAGCTCATGTGGGTTCCATTCTAGTGTAAAAAGTGGTGAAGGGAGGCGCTCAGTGTCTTTGCCATATGCATGGGTTGGGGACTCTGTAACACAGTGCCCTGGTCAGTGTGCCTGGCCTTTCCACCAGCCTCTCTACGGCCCTCAGACTATACCTCTGGTAGCCCCTATTGGCGATGTGGGCGTGGATGGTATGATCATAAATATTGCCACTGTGCTTGTGGGGACTGTTGCAAATCCGTTCAATACTGGTGTTTTTCAAGGTGATGCTTCTCTGTCTCTGGAGGGTGTGTTTGCTTGCAGGGGAATGTACGGAAGAGGGGCATATCCTGGGTATGCAGGCCAGCTCTTGGTAGACGAAACTACATGAGCCAACTTCAATGCTCGAGGGCTCAATGGCCGCATGTTCCTTCTTCCAGCCATGTGGGATCCTCTTACCAAGTCATGCAAGACCTTGGTTTAATTTAAACAGGTTTGTTCTACTTAGTCTAGTAGACTAACAACAGTTCTCTTGGAGCTTTTTGTATGGTACAATTTGTGCTGGGGGCTGTTACAAATTTTTTACTGTTTGTAAGTTGGACCTTGTAGTTAATACAATTGCCTACTATTGATATATATTTTAAATGTATCTATATTTTTTATTTTTCAAATTAATTTAAAAAAATGCAACCACTGTCCATGTTATTTGAAAGTCCATTAATGGGAGATTGATTTGTTTAAATTTAATTTATCATATTAATTAGATTTATTAAAAAATTGTAAAAATAATAGTATTTTTAGTTTAAATTATAAATTTATAAATAATAATAAATTTATTCATCTCCTTTTACAATTTATTTTAACAAATATAAATTTAACAGAAAGGTTATCATTAAATCCTCATAAGACTTTTATTTATAATAAATTATAAATTATTATTTTATTCAAAACTATATATATATATATATATATATATATATATATATATATATATATATATATATATATATATATATTGTTTATTTAGATTTATTTTAAACCGTGGTAAATGACATCATATTTATTTATTTTTGTTTTAATTAATACTTTATTTTTATTCTTTTTTCTTTTAAATAATATTTGATTTTTTCTTTTGTATTGATTATATGAAAAAGCTAAAGAGGAAAGTGCTTTTATCATGACTTGTTATGAACCCTGGATGGACAAAAGGGTTTTGTTCAAGTGGGGGAACAACTTATTGTAGAACCAATCAATATTCCCTTCGGGCTAATAGATATGTTATGTGTTGCCTTCCTTGGTTAACGACTATCTACCATAGGACCCAATACCACACAAGAAATGAGTATCCCCGTCCGGTTGTGGATTTCTCTTATCTTATTCCTAGATTTTTAGAGGGAGTTTCTTCAGTACATCAGTCAACCTCCTAGCGTGGCAAAGGAAGGGTGTGGACTTGGGTCTTACACCCTAGATCTCTTCATTATAAATGTGTGGTCATAGTTATGGGGTGGCAAAAACACATTAAGGCAGTGGAGGTGAGGTGCAATCCTCACCCTCTTGCTCCAAGTTTCAATTTGGAGTGAGGTTTATTAATTCCAATTTGCTAACTATTCAGTTTGGTTTTTTTATACAATGCTATCTTTTTGTTTGACTCTTTTAATGTGGGAGAAAGGTTGTAGTTGATATTCTTCATTTTATATATCCATGTCATAGAGAATGACCCTGTTTTTGAATTGGTAGTGGTTACTCCAATTCACTTGTCTTGGATTCAAGTGAATTTACAGGTTTAGAGGATGTTAAACGCATCATATGGAATATCAAGTATTGTCTCAATAATATTGACTCATGTCTACATCGTTTGGGGGTTATATGCACAATTTCCGTATGTGCGCAATTTATGTATATGAAATTTGCGTATATACAATACATGCACATACATAAAAGATGTGCATATACGGAAGATATGCACATTAAAAAAAATTATGTATATATGGAAGATATGCACATATCTTTCGTATATGCACAATTTCCGTATATGCACAATTTCTGTATATAGAATTTGTGCGTATACGAAATTTATGTATACACGGAAGAAATGCACATTTTTTCTGTATATGCACAATTTTCGTATATGTGCAATTTCTGTATATGGAATTTGCGCATATACGATGCAGATACATAAACGACGTGCATATACTGAAGATATGCACATATAAGAAAGTTAGGGATATACCGAAGATATGCACATATCTTCTATATATGCACAATTTTCGTATATGCACAATTTCTGTATATGGAAGCTACGCATATACGAAAATTGTGCGTATACGGAAGATATGTGCATATCTTCCGTATATACATAACTTTTTTATATGTGCACATTTCTGTATATGTGCAATTTCTGTATATGGAAGTTGCACATATACTGTAGATTCACATATATAAAAGACATGCATATACAGAAGATATACACATATACAGAAGATATGTGCATATACGGAAGCTGCGTATATAAAAAATATGCACATATACAAAAGTTATATATACTAAAGTTTCACATACATGGAGGTTATGTGTATATACAGAAGTTGCACATATAATTGGAAAATATGTGCATATAGAAAAATTTCGCATATACAAAAGATATGCGCATATGTTACGTATATGCACACTTTCGGTATATGAAAAATATCCATATTTTTCATATACGGAAATTGTGCATATACGGAGGATATGCGCATATCTTTTGTATATGCGAAATTTTTCTATATGCACATATCTTTCAGGTATATGTGCAACTTCTGTATATACACATAACCTCTATGTATGTGAAACTTTAGTATATATAACCTTTGTATATGTGCATCTTTTGTATATGCACAACTTCCATATATGCACATATCTTCCCTATATGTGTAACTTTCTTATATGTGTATATCTTCTGTATATGCATGTCTTTTATATATGTGAATCTATAGTATATGCGCAATTTCCATATACAGAAATTGCACATTACTGTCATTTTGTGGGCATAGACGGTAGTACAAGCACGTTGACACACCTGAATATTTCTCGACAAGCGCTTTCTGGTAAAACCATACCATGGATAACGGCCATGTACAATACATAAAACCATACCATGCTATGCTATGCATCTCAACGCGCATATGAGATGGTAATATATATCGTATGGTCATGGGATGCCGGGTGACAAATTTCTGGTAGCTTCCGACGACCGTAGGAACGAGCCCCGGCTAAGTAAGTACCAATGGACCATTAAATTAAATATTCGATGCGATGCTCATTTTGAATTTTGAAAACCCGCCAAACCATAGAAATTTGAATTTCAAATTCTCCACCCTGATGCCGTACACAGAACCTCTGCTCTGCAAGCTAGGGAGTTGATTCGCAGGGAGCTCTATTTTCTTGTTTCTGCTCAGGTTAAAGATGGCTCTCGCTTTAAAGAGCGTCCATTTTCCATCCCAAAGATGACTCCAGATCAGAATATGCTCCACATCTTGATAAAACAAATGTTGCTTCAACTCTCAAGGATAAGGAAGGCGGTGCAGTGAGATTGAAAGTTGTTATAACAAAACAGCAACTAGCAGCCCTGTTAGCCAAAGATCCCACCGACAAAAATTTTGAGTTGGAGAATTTGAGCGAGAGCCTACTTCTGCTGCTAGAATTTGCTGTTGGAGAACTCCACTGAGAGGATTGCCGCAGGATGTGATGCTAAGGAAATTGATTAGTTACAATGGAGAAGGAAATTGACGGCATGATACTATGATCCCTGTATTGGTAACTATGCAATCAGTTATTAGATGCAGAACTCTGTATGTTTTGAATTATTTTTATTTATAAAATAATAATCATATAAATTTTACACACATATTTTGGTGCACAACTTTTGTAACCCACATGTTCACATGTTGTTGTCCCCCAGAATTTGCTGAGGAAGTGGATAAAGTGGATAGGCTACACAGTACCAGATTGATCAAATGATGGTTAAATTACAGTATACTGTTCATTAAGACTAGGGGCTTGCCATGAATCATTCAAAACTCCGTGGCTACACAAGTTGAATTATTTCTTCTGAAAACGGTCAAAACCAAATCTCGGAGATCTCTATCCTATTTGTTGTTGGGGCGTTTATGCTCAAATAATCTTACAAAATGGGTTCCAGTCAAGTAGGAATTACTTAAACTCAGAGATTGGTATATTAGTTTTGAATAATAAAAATGGTTAATGACACTTCAAATTCAGAAGTGATATGGGTTACATGTATATTCAATTACTATTGGGTTATTTTATTTTATTTTTATTTTTATTATTATTATTATTATTTTTATTTTATTTTTATTTTATTTTATTTTTATTTGTATATATATATATATATGTATATATATTTTTGATATGTTTCATAGCTTTTGATACAACAAAACAATATTGTTTTATATTTGCCACAGGTATTCCATTGTTATACATATTTTCATATTTGTGACTGGTATTCCATTTGTCATGCATACTAGAGGAGTTTCTATTGGTTGAATGCCTGAAAAAGGCTTTGTCTTACGAGGCCACACTTTAGTGTGAATGGTGATTTTTTTGTTTTTTTCGAAATCTACCAAAACAAATTTCAAGAAATTGTATTGGGGAATGTTTGCATCACTTTGGGTGGTGCTTATAGCAACTCTAACCAGGATTTTCAAAAACACACTGAAGTTTCTTTTGTTTGGGAAAAACGTCGTTGTTATAACATGGATTTTCAAAAACATACTGGAATTTTTATTGTTGTAGGGAAAAACCTGATTTGCTTAGACTACACTCTTCAAAATATGGTAAAAAAAAGGAACAATTAGTTTGAACTCTTAGAGATACTCTGATAAGTTTGTAACAATCACAATGATTATGTACTTAATGGAAGGTTGGTCACTAGCAGTGCAATAAGTGTTGCATGTTATAAGGATATCAGGTTGTTCACTATTCGGTTTCTTCATTTAGTTTTGGCATGTTGTGAGGATATCAGACTGTTCGTTTTTGACCTTTGTAAAAACTGAAGTAAATATATCAGAATAAAGAAAAAAATATAAATTAATAAAAAAAACAAAATATAAATTAATAAAAAAGAAAACGAAATGTTGATATTAAGAAGTATTTTTGCTTAGATTTTTACTTTTTTATTTTTTATTTTTTTGAAATTATAAATCTATAATATGTTAATTTTTAGAGATAGTTTTTGATGAGTGTATTTTTAAAAAGCAATTAATAGTTATTAATTTTGTTGATAGGTATATTTATTTTGGAATATGATTTTAAAAATTTTAATTAATTATTAATAATTATTAGATTGATGGTAGGGATTTAATTTCCATAAAGTATTATCACAATTTTTTAGCAATGTATACAAATCAAAAGTTGAGATTTATTTTCAAGATATTTTTTTTTTCTTTTTTTTAAAGAAATCTCATTTGAAAAAAATGGCATATAAATTCAGTTATGTTTTTTTGGGCATCTTGTATTGTTCAACCATAGTATTGTAACAGAGCCTATTTATAAAATCTTCATAACAAATTGAGAGTGAATTTCCATGGCTAAGAATCTTGTACATGTTTTTTTAAGTGTTATTATTATTATTATTTTAATTTTAGATGAAATTACAATTTAGTTAACTTTTATAATTTTTTTAAAATTTTAACAATTTGAAATGTATGGAGTAAGTGTTTCATATTTATAATGAATTTGCTCTACATTGCTCTCTATTTAAGCTTTTGTCATGGTGCCTCTTCATTGTCATGATGAACCACAATGTTTGGTTCAAAATGGGTTGGCCAAAAATTTCTCTTATGTGATTTCTACATAAAGGCTTTTCTTAATTTTCTAGCCCTTTAATTTATATGAATATATTAATTACAAATTATATTAAATTGAAGCAATCATAATCATAATTTTTTCTATTTTAATTCATATTATGATTTATTTTAAAAAATTACTAATTAAATGATATAGATATTTCTTTTTGTGAAAAAGGAAGATCTTTATTTTTATAGTGAAGTGAAATATACATTTTTAATCATGTTTGTAATTTGATCTAGTGATTTAAGAAGAAACTGACTAAAACGATAAACTATAAACATCTTTATGAAGATAATTGTTCATCTCAAAATTTCTTTTATTTAAATATGGAACTCCATCACTTGAATTTCCTATCCATTTAGGATTTCATAGATTGCAAAGGAACCACATGCCAATTATAGAGCTTCTTTAGAAAGATAATCTAATTTTGAGTTCATTTCCCATGGAGATGTGGTTGGTAGAAAACAATTCCATATTATTTATTTCATTATAGACATTCCATATGATATGTTCCAAACAAGGGCTTCAATGAAAACCTTGTTATCCAAATTATCAATGACAAACTTTGAATCTCTCATGATTTGCATCTTACAAATGTTCTTAAAATTGGTGGCATATAATAAGGTCCACAAAGATGTAAATTCCACATTCATGTTTATACCAAAACCATGGCAATATCGAATAATAATATGATGATTCTGATGAAAGAAGATAACACCACCAACATTGTAGCACATGAGATGTCCCTGACCTGCTCCAACAAAAAATTCCCAAGGAGTATAGGGGAGTAATGGAGGCATGATTCGAATTTTGTTCTTCTTAATTTTCGATATGTTCTTAAAATTCTTATAGATAGATTCAATAGTTCCAATAGCTACTTAAGCCAGAATACAACAATCCTGAAATATAGCTTGAGTTCTAGCCCACCATATAGTGTTAACAAATGCTGTCGGAAAGACTTGTAGCTCTCTAACTAATGAATCATTAAACCAACCAAACACATAGGTTGGCTAAGGAGGGCTTATTCCAGGATGTAGAGGATGATTTGAAAAGGGTATTGATCAACTTCCAAACCTGTAGAGAAAAATTTCTATGAACAAAAGGGTGTAAAGTAGTCTCCTCTTGAGATTCACATAGCACACATCTTCTCGGGTTCGACCAAACTCTTTTCAATCCATTTTCCCATGTTAATATTTTTCATTCAAAAAAAGATATAAGGTAATCTTGGCCTTCCTAGGCCCATTTTGTTTCCATAAAATCTACCACCACCACAACCTATTCTCCATTAAAATCATGCCTCTATTTTGTAGGAATATGTTGACGTTGTTGGACTTGCCAACATTCAAGGGGTCTCCCCGATATGTGGTCCCAATTAGACCTCACACCATTTGGGATAGGAGCCCCATTTGGAATATGGCCCCGTTGTCAGTTTCTTAAAGAATTTCCTTGACTCTAACTATCAACAAAAGAGAAGAATGCAAATGTTCTTTTGAAAGAATGTGAGTTTTCCTGGTGAGTGTTCGATTGTAAGTGTGTCAAAGTTCTTTTAATGCAGAGGGAGAAAAGAAAGTGATCCTCTAAGAGAGAGGTAATAGTACCACCCTAGTAGATACACACATAAGCAAGAAGGATCACTCTAACATCTAGTGGAATAGTCCACAAAGATGTGACGGTCAATATCAACCAATCAACAAGAGAGATTTGTCTAATATCTAGCATAATAGTCCACAAGGATGTGAGAGAAATAGTAACCATTACAACACATTCTCAATATGATAAGTACTAAAATAACCAAAATAGTTAAACTACTTTAGCACAGATGAAAGAAAACATGAATTACAAACATCCACAAAATACTCTTACGAATATTCATAATCCATGTTGAAGAACGTGTTGGCCATGAGGCCTCTTATATTAAGTGAAAGTTACAAGACACATGTACACAATGTACACCCCTAGCTCCAATAATGGAGCATTGGATCCATTCCTTGCTCCCCAAAAGAACTAACTTGTCTCTCTAATGCCTTGTGGGAGGAAACAAGGTCAAAAGTCATTTGCTCATACAATTAGGATATATATATAACCAATGAGGTGATTGTTCACCTTATCTATGGCTCTTTGTGATAAATTCTTCTTGTTTCCAATTGGTTGATGATGCCCGGGGATAGGGAAAAACCTTCGTTGCAACCCACCCATGGATCCTCCCCTACTCTTACTTTCTCTCCATTTCCCACCTATGAGGAGAGTCCTTTCTCAATTATTTTGATTGAGTCCAGAGTTTACTTCCAAACCACAAACGCTTGTGGATTTTTCATTTCTGGCTTTCTGATCCACTCATCCAAAGGGGTTGGATCAACATACTTTCTTTTTACCACCATTGTCCACATATTTTCCTTCGTTAACAGCCTCCATCCCAGTTTTGCTGCCAGCGATGGGCTAAAAGCTATGAGATCTTTTAAACCACACCTTCCCCACTCCTTTGGTCTAGCCACATTTTCCCATGCTACCCAAGGGAGGACCGAGTCCTCTTTTGAACCAGCCCATAGAAATTTGTTGCATACTTTTCTTACTCTTGCCAGGATTCTCTTGGGCACCCATGTAAGTGCTGCCCAGTAGATAGGGATTTCCATGATTATATGTTTGATCAAAACTAGCCTGCCAAATCTTGATAACCATTTGTAGCTCTAGTGTCTAATCCTGTTTTCAATTTTAGCCGTCAACCAAAACCAGTGCTGGTTCCTATGTTTGTCAGGCTTTAAAAGGAACCCTAGGTATTTGAAGTTGTCAGTCATCTTCTTTTCCTCAAAAGGAAGGTCCTCTAATATATTCCTAGTCTCCATCCTAGTGAAACCTTCCAGAATAAGGGATGATTTATCTTTGTTGATACACATTCCTGTAGCTTTAAGAAACAACTCAAGGATAGATTTTAAAACCCTAGTTTCACTCCTGCTACCATTACTGAAGAGAAGGATGTCATCTAAAAACAACAAATGGGTTATATGTAGATTGACAACCACTTCAACACCCTTAATATCACCTCTTCTCCTTGCTTCAAGTATCATTTGACTGAGTCCCTCTCCTACTAGTTGGAAGAGTAGGGGGCAGAGAGGGCATCATTTCCGGAGTCCCCTTTGACTCTGGAAGAAAGGTGTGTCTACCCCATTGATTAGAATAGAAAATATAATATTAGCCATACATCCCATAACCCAATTTATGAACCCGATGTTGAACCCCAAGTGAGTAAACAACATTCGGATGTGCAACTAGCTGATACGGTCGTATGCTTTAGATAGGTCTATTTTCACTATAGAACCTTTCTACAACTTTTTTTTATGCTGTGAATGGTCTCCTGATCCACACCTACTCCTTCATGAATTTGTTTACCATCGAGGAACTCAAACTACTCTTTTGATATGTTCCCTGAGATGATTGGTTTCAATCTAACTGCAATTACTTTTGCAATTATTTTGTAAATGCAGTTACACAGTGATATTGGCTTGAAGTCCTCAAGGGATGATGGGTCCTCCTTTTTCGAGATTGGGGCTATGAACATGGCATTGAAAGGTTCAAAGATCGACCCTTTTACCTTGGATTCTTCGACGACTTCAGTCAGTTCATTCCCCAAGGACTCAAAGAAATTTTGAAAGAACTCCACTTTCCATCCACTAGGACCTCGGCTCTTATCCTTTTGAATTGACCTTAATATTCCTTCAACTTCCCCTTTAGTCACTTCCCCCATGATAGTTTCATTCTCCTTCTCCTCCAGATACTTTGGGAAGTTTTGAGCTGTTCTGACCACCTCGACAATTGACACTTTTGAAGGGGCTTTGAAAATATTTTTGAAGTATTTCCTTCCCTGCAGAGACAATGCCTCAAAATATTTTGCCTGAATTCCATCCTCCGATTTTAATGACCATATAGTATTTGAATTTTTTGGGCCTTTTGCATAATTTTGGAAATTTTTTGAATTTTCATCACCTTCTGCTAGCCATATTGCCCTACTTTTTAGTCTACACTGTTCTTCTTTAATTGCTAAAATAGTTCTTCGGATGGAATCTAGCTGTTTGATCCTATCCCTCTTGCCTTCAATCTCATATCCATATTCTTCCGAGATTTCTAGCTGATCTAGTTCCACTCCTATCTACTTTAGTTCTTCTTCTTCTTTGACTTTCTTAACTCTGGCCCATTCAATAATTGTCTTCTTTAATCGCTTCATATTTTCCATGAACCAATAAGCTTTTCCCCTATCCTCATTTGTTGCGACCGACCTCCAAGTAGTTTTAAATAAATTGTTATATGATTCCTCCTTGAGCTAGGACGGTTGAATTTAAAAGGGGTAACCGACTTTTTGTTTGGCCCTTTCATTTCAAGAAGGATGGGGAGATGGTCTAAGTCTCCTCCTTCTCCCACCCAGTGTCTAAAAACCAGGATTTTTGCCATCACTTCTTCACTCAGGAGAAAACGGTCCAGCCTCTTAGCCACCCTGGCTTCCCCTGTTCTCCTATTCCTCCATGTAGGTCTAGACTTGATCAAATTCATGTCCATCAGTTTCCTCTCACTTATCTTGTTTAAGAAGAAATCAAATAGTGGGTCGACATGTGTTGAGGGTCCCCATGTTTCTGAGAGGCCCAGGGAAAAATTCAAATCCCCCCTAATCACCAAATTCGGGTTCTCCATATAAGACTTTGAAAACAAATTATTCCAGTATGTCACCATATCCTGATAGAGACCATGGATGTTTAGGATTAGAAGGTTTGTGCACATCTCCAAAGAGTATACCTCTCCTCCTAGAGCCTGGTCAACTCCCTAGGAGGAAACGACCTTCAACCTTCCCTCTTTCACTCTAGTGGCCAATCCCTCGTATCTGCCTTTGGCATTCAGAGCCTGGAAAGTCCATCCATGCAATATTTTATGTAATGCTTTACTAATCTCCTCCCCAATACCCAATACCCAATGTTTCATTGTGCCTCTTCTCGGCCAACTTCGTGATGCGAAACTTAGCCTCATCCTTTTGTTTCTGTGCTGCTGTCCTATCCAGCTCCGCCAGATTCGGGGCGCGCCACTCGGGGGGCCGTGGTTCTAACACTGAAAATATTTCATCATCAATGGCGATGAAGGGGAGCTTGGTCGATTGCTGCATCAGATCCTTATGCACCTTGATGTAAACATTATGCATGTTCGCCTTGAAGTATGCAAAGCTTCGCATACTGTTGTGCACTGTGTGGGACAGACGCGGCCGTCTATTGATCCAAATCTGGATGCTCGCCTCCATGAGCACCTAGAAGATCTGTGTCTTGCGAATCCGCTTTGTGTCCTTGGTGGCCCAGAGTGACACGTACTTTGTGGCCTCTGGTAAGTTCTGTTCAATGCTGGGGAACTGATTGTCCTCGGGCAGTTCTTTTGTTACCAGCAAAATGGACAAGAGAAACCACGCGTAGTAGAATGTTTTGCCATGCTCCTGGGCTTTCTTATAGTTGGTCAAGAATTCCTCGTAGAGGAACTCGACCCAGTTGAATTGGACCCCCTCTGCACATTGTTAGGCAAACGCAACTACCGGCGCTGGTACCTCATCGCCGCAACATTTTCTCATTACCTTCCTGGCCAGGAGTTGGGTGGCTACATGCACCCCTTTATTTTTGATGCTGTTGATTGCATAACCCCTCTTTTTCTTCTCAACCTTGTATTTTGTCTTCTTAAGATATTCACATATAAGAAAGTTACGCATATACAGAAGATATGCGAATATCTTCCGTATATGCACAATTTTTGTATATAGAAGTTGCGCATATACGATAGATGCACATATATAAAGACGTGCATATACGGAAGATATGCACATATAAGAAATTTACGCATATACAAAATATATGTGCATAAATGGAAGTTGCGTATATACGGTAGATGCACATATACAAAAGATGGACATATACGAAAAATATGCGCATATCTTGCGTATATGCATAATTTCTGTATATGCACAATTTCTATATATGGAATTTGCGTATATACGGTAGATGCACATACATAAAAGACGTGCATATATGGAAGATATGCACATATAAGAAATTTATGTATATACGGAAGATATGTACAATTTCTGTATATGCGCAATTTCTGTATATGAAATTTGCGTATATACGAAATTTATGTATATACAGAAGATATGCACATATCTTCCGTATATGCACAATTTTCATATATGTGCAATTTCTGTATATGGAATTTGCGCATATACGATGCAGATACATAAACGACGTGCATATACGGAAGATATGCACATATAAGAAAGTTAGGGATATACCGAAGATATGCGCATATCTTCTGTATATGCACAATTTCCGTATATGCACAATTTTTATATATGGATACTGCACATATACGGAAATTGTGCATATAGGAAGATATGTGCATATCTTCTGTATCTACATAACTTTATTATATGTGCACATTTCCGTATAGGTGCAATTTCTGTATATGGAAGTTGCACATATACTATAGATTCACATATATAAAAGACATGCATATACAAAAGATATATACATATAAGAAAGTTACGCATATACGGAAGATATGTGCATATACGGAAGTTGCACATTTACAAAAGATGCACACATACAAAGTTATATATACTAAAGTTTCACATACATAGAGGTTATGTGTATATACAGAAGTTGCACATATACCTGGAAGATATGTGCATATAGAAAAATTTCGCATATACAAAAGATATGCGCATATCTTCCGTATATGCACAATTTCCGTATATGAAAAATTTCCATATATGGAAGTTGCACATGTATGGTAGATGCACATACATAAAAGATGTACATATATGGAAGATATGCATATATAAGAAAGTTACGCATATACGGAAGATATGCACATATCTTCCGTATATGCACAATTTTTGTATATGGAAGTTGCGCATATACGGTAGATGCACATATATAAAAGACATGCATACATGACAGATATACACATATAAGAAATTTACGCATATACAGAAGATATGCAAATATACGGAAGTTGCGCATATATGGTAGATGCGCATAAACAAAAGATGCACATATACGAAAGATATGCACATATATTGCGTATATGCATAATTTTCGTATATGCGCAATTTCTGTATATGGAATTTACGCATATACGAAATTTATGTATATACAGAAGAGATGCGCATATTTTCTGTATATGCACAATTTCCATATATGCACAATTTTTGTATATGGAATTTGCGCATATACGATGCAGATACATAAATGACGTGCATATACGGAAGATATGCACATATAAGAAAGTTACGGATATACCGAAGATATGCGCATATCTTCCGTATATGCACAATTTCCATATATGCACAATTTTTGTATATGGAATTTGCACATATACAATGCAGATACATAAAAGACGTGTATATATGGAATATATGCACATATAAGAAAATGACAGATATATAGAAGATATGCGCATATCTTTCGTATATGCAAAATTTCCATATATGCACAAAAAAGCAATCTCTATATAGGCGCAACCTCTGTGTATACACATCTTTTATATATACGCAAATCTTTTATATACGCAACCTCTATATATACACATGTTTTATATATGCGCAATTTTTGTATATGGAATTTGCGTATATACAATAGATGCACATACATAAAAGACGTCGAAAGATATACACATATATGAAAGTTATGTATATACGGAAGATATGCACATATAAGGAAGTTATCTATATAGACGCAACCTCAAGCTCAAAGCCCAGGCCACTGCCTAGAATGGAATGAATGCTCATAATTAATTAAAGTACAGAGAAACAATGATGCAAAAGTAAATAGTTGATCAAGGCCTTAACCATACCCATACCCATACTAGCCATGATAGGAATTTCATCAAACATATCATCGACATGTAACCTACAGGTGTAAACAACAGAGTTAAGTGTAGGGATATCTTACTTATCTGAGAATCTCCATGAATTATTGTTTCCTCATGTCACTTCCTTTACCAATTTTCCTAGCCATTTACAATGAAATGAACACCCATAGAATGTCTTTCCCAACATTCAGCTTGGAATAAGTGTCCTATTCATCCGTGGTTATTGTTTTTAACATTTATTACATGGAATTTTCACCAGGGTTGTTACATTCACTTTGTAGATCCATCTAGAACCAACCACTTTGTAGATCCATCCATCATAATTAGGTCGAAACAAACAAACTTTATAGTGGGGCAACAAATCCTTGATGGCATAATCTCGGCTCATGAAATACCTCTCTTTGAAATCTTGACGAAGGCCAGGGATGTTGATGAAATTGGACTTATCCAAAGCATATGATCACTTAAATTTGCAATTCCTCTTTCAGATGCTGGCAACCATTATATTTTCTTAAGACTATATATGATGGACTAGATCCATGGTAATAACCCCTTTCTTTTCTATTATTCTCAACAGATCTCCCTAAAGGAAATTCCACTCCATCCAAGGCTTGAGGTAAGGCGCTTCCTTATCCCCATTCTAGTTTATTATCACAATATAAGACTTAGTCCATTTTCTTCAAGAGGCAAAGTGAGAGAGTCACATAAAAGGAAAAAGATTCCTAAAACTGATTGCTCGGCGACACACCAGCAATTTGTGGACAATAATATGCTCTTTAGAGAATTGAAAATTTGAGAGATTAAAGCCTTGCATGTTATTTTGGAAAAGTTTGAGTTAGCCATAAGTATTTTGTTTCCTTCCTGTTGCGTCATTTTTGACTTTCTGTCACATCCATGTCTTGCTGTTGTATTTATGCTATAGAATGAACAGGGGAAAAATTTGAAAATTGGAGACAAAGCAGAGGATTAAAGGAATGTAGGAGTGATCAGGTGTGGGGAGACCAAATAGGGAGGACAAAGCTTCATATAAGATATATAGGGATTACATGAGCTCTGAATTTAGAAAAGGATCACAGAGGAATCGAGACCAAATCGCAATTATATCGACATAGGAGAGGCCGTGGCAGTCAGGAGGTTGATTTTCATTTAATATTACAAACATATTTTAACAGAGGAAATCCTCGTAAAACTCGGCTTAGTGGGCTTGAAATATTATTAAAATTGGCAGATAATGTTTTTGGGTACGAAAGTTGTGTATATATAAAAGATGTGTATATACAGAGGTTGCGCCTATATAGAGACTGCATTTTTGTGCATATATGGAAATTGTACATATACGGAAGATATGCGCATATATTCTATATATCTGTCACTTTCTTATATGTGAATATTTTCCGTATATACACGTCTTTTATGTATCTGCATCGTATATGCACAAATTCCATATACAGAAATTGCACATATATGGAAATTGTGCATATACAGAAAATATAAGCATATTTTCGGTATATCCGTAACTTTCTTATATGTGCATATCTTTCGTATATGCACATCGTTTATGTATCTACATTGTATATGTGAAAATCCAATATACAAAAATTGTGCATATATGGAAATTTTGCATATACGGAAGATATGCACATCTCTTCCGTATATACATAAATTTCGTATATGCGCAAATTCCATATAAAGAAATTGTGCATATACGCAATAAATGCGCATATCATTCGTATGTGTGTATCTTTTGTATATGTGCATCTACTATATATGCGCAACTTCCGTATATGCGCATATCTTTTGTATATGCGTAAATTTCTTATATGTGCGTGTCTGCCGTGTATGCACGTCTTTTATATATGTGCATCTATCGTATATGCGCAACCTCCGTATGCAAAAATTTCACATATATGGAAATTGTGCATATATGGAAAATATGTGCATATCTTCCGTATATGCGTAACTTTCTTATATATGCATACTTTCCATATATGTACATCTTTTATATATGTGCATCTATCGTACATGTGCAACTTCCATATATAAAAAAATTTCATATACGGAAATTGTGCATATATGGAAGATATGCACATATCTTTTGTATATGCGAAATTTTTATATATGCACATATCTTCGAGGTATATGTGCAACTTCCGTATATACACATAACTTCCATGTATGTGAAACTTTAGTATATATATCTTTTGTATATGTGCATCTTTTGTATATGCACAACTTCCGTATATGCGTAACTTTCTTATATGTGTATATCTTTCGTTTATGCATGTTTTTTATATATGTGAATCTACAGTATATGTGCAACTTCCATATACAGAAATTGCACGTATATGGAAATGTGCACATATAAGAAAGTAATGTATATACGAAAGATATGCACATATCTTCCGTATCTGCACAATTTTCATATATAGAAATTCGCATATATGGAAATTGTGCATATACGGAAGATATGTGCATATCTTCGATATATCCCTAACTTTCTTATATGTGCATATCTTCCATATATACATAAATTACTTATATGTGCATCTCTTCTGTATATGCACGTCTTTTATGTATGTGCATCTACCATATATACGCAAATTCCATATACAAAAATTGCGCATATATAGAAGATGTATATATACAGAGGTTGCGTATATACGAAAGTTGCATATATACAGAAGTTGCGTATATACAGAGATTGCGCCTATATAGAGACTGCATTTTTGTGCATATACGAAAGATATGCGCATATCTTCTATATATCTGTCACTTTCTTATATGCGCATATCTTCCGTATATACACGTCTTTTATCTATAGGTATCATATATACGCAAATTCTATATACAGAAATTGCGCATATACGGAAATTGTGCATATACGGAAAATATGCACATATCTTTGGTATATCCGTAACTTTCTTATATGTGCATATCTTCTATATATGCACGTCATTTATGTATCTGCATTGTATATGCGCAAATTCCATATGCAAAAATTGTGCATATAGAGAAGATATGCGCATCTCTTCCATGTATACATAAATTTCGTATATGCGCAAATTCCATATACAGAAATTGCACATATACGAAAATTGTGCATATATGCAATATATGTGCATCTACCGTATATGCGCAACTTCCGTATATACACATATCTTACGTATATGCGTAAATTTCTTATATGTGCATATCTGTCGTGTATGCACATCTTTTATATATGTGCATCTACAGTATATGCGCAACTTTCGTATACAAAAATTGCGCATATATGAAAATTGTGCATATATTGAAGATATGTGCATATTTTCCGCATATGCGTAACTTTCTTATATATGCATATCTTCCATATATGTACATCTTTTATGTATGTGCATCTACTGTACATGTGCAATTTCTATATATGGAAATTTTTCATATACGGAAATTGTGCATATACGGAAGATATGCGCATATCTTTTGTATATGCGAAATTTTTCTATATGCAAATATCTTCCAGGTATATGTGCAACTTCTGTATATACACATAACCTCCATGTATGTGAAACTTTAGTACATATAACTTTTGTATGTGTGCATCTTTTATATATGTGAATCTACAGTATATGCGCAATTTCCATATACAGAAATTACACGTATATGGAAATGTGCATATATAATAAAGCTATGTCTATATGGAAGATATGCACAATTTCCGTATATGCGTAGTTTTCATATACATAAATTGTGCATATACAAAAGATATGCACATATCTTTGGTATATCCCTAACTTTCTTATATATGTATATCTTCCATATATGCACGTTGTTTATGTATCTGCATCATATATGCGCAAATTCCATATACAGAAATTGCACATATATGGAAATTGTGCATATATAGAAGATATGCGCATATCTTATGTATATACATAAATTTCGTATATGCGCAAATGCCATATACAGAAATTGTGCATATACGGAAGATATGTGCATATCTTCCGTATATACATAACTTTCTTATATGTGCATATCATCCGTATATGCACGTCTTTTATGTATGTGCATCTATTGTATATACACAAATTCCATATATAGAAATTGCGCATATACGAAAATTGTGCATATACATAATATATGTGCATATTTTTCGAATATGTCCATCTTTTGTATATGTACATCTAGGGTATATGTGCATATATTCCATATATGCGTAAATTTCTTATATGTGCATATCTTTCGTATATGCACGTCTTTTATATATGTGCATTTACCGTATATGCGGAATTTCCATATACAAAAATTGTGCATATACAGAGGATATTCGCATATCTTCCGTATATACATAACTTTTTTATATGTGAATATCTTGAGAAAAAAAAATACAAGCTTGAGAAGAAAAAGAGGGGTTACTCAATCAACAACATCAAAGATAAAGGGGTGCGTGTAGCCACCCAACTCCTGGCCAGGAAGGTAATGAGAAAATGTCGCGGCGATGAGGTACCAGCGCCGGTAGTTCTGCTTGCCTAACAATGTGCAGAGGGGGTCCAATTCAACTGGGTCGAGTTCCTCTGCGAGGAATTCTTGACCAACTGCAAGGAAGCCCAGGAGTAGGGCAAGACATTCCATTACGCGTGATTTCTCTTGTCCATTTTGCTGATAACAAGAGAATTGCCTGAGGACAATTAGTTCCCTAGCATTGAATAGGACTTACGAGAGGTCGCAAAGTATGCATCACTCTGGGCCACCAAGGACACAAAGTGGATTCACGAGACACAGATTTTCTAGGTGCTCATGGAGGCGAGCATCTAGATTTGGATCAATAGACGGCCACGCCTATCCCCCTCAGTGCATAACAGTCTGCAGAGCTTTGCATACTTCAAGGTGAACATGCATAATGTTTACATCAAGGTGCATAAGGATCTGATACATCAATGGACCAAGCTCCCCTTCATCGCCATTGATGATGAAATCTTTTCAGTGTTAGAACCATGGCCTCCCATGTGGTGCGCCCCGGATTTGACGGAGCTGGATAGGACAACAACACAGAAACAAAAGGATGAGGCCAAGTTGTGCATCACGAAGTTGGCCGAGAAGAGGCACAATGAAACATTGGGTATTGGGGAGGAGATTAGTAAAGCATTACTTAAAATATTGCATGGATGGGCTTTCCAGGCTCTGGATGCTAAAGGTAGATACGAGGGATTGGCCACTAGATTCAAAGATACTATTATCGCCAATTTTAAGGATAAGTTGTGGGATGGCAATGAATTGGAGGGTAAAATGAAGCTAAGATACTATAAGCAGGTGATCAAACCCACCTTTGATAACCAAAATTATCTCTCTATGTTGACCAACACTAAGAAAAAAAAACATCGCTAGGATAATAACTAATTCTCATGATATTTGAAGTGAAACCAGGTTCTGGTCTACTCACAAGACTCCTTGGGATAATAAAAATTGTCAGATTTGCGATACTAAGAGGGTGGAATATGAAAAACACTTCCTTTTAGACTGCCCAACTCTTACTCACATCCTCTCTCAATTCCCTAACATCTGCCACACTTCCAATCTTCATGACTTGTTAAGTCAACCCAACTATACTAATTTTGGAGCGCTTCTTTCCCTTATTTTTAATCATAGAAACAAGATTTTGAAGAATCACAATTAGATTCTTTTTCTTTTCTTGAGCTCTGAGACTGCAATGGTCTTAGTGGATGTTAATCATCATTATCATAAATATGTGTAGAATAATATATATTTCTATTTTATAAATGCTTTATAATAATTGCAATTTTTTTTATAGAAAGATAACTAAAATATTATAAAATATGTATTTTATGAAATATTATAATTTTATAAAGTTAACTTTGTTATTACAATTTACATTAAAATTTATTATACACTTTATTTGTATATAATTTATTTCTTACTTATTCACTTAAAAACTATTTAGTTTATTAAATTAAGCATTTTTAAAATTCTCATTAGTTTATTTTTAATATAATATTAATTACTAATTTTATAAAAATATTAAAATTTAATTATGTATTTTTTGCTATTTATAGATTTTGTATTTTTTTCCTAATATAATTTTATGTTTTTCTTCCTTTAATGTTATACAAATTAATTAGTGTATTTTTACATATATTTATTAAAAGCTTAATTATATAAAAAAATCATGGTTGGTAAATATGAATGGTCAATCTAAATCTATGCCAAGTATCAAATCACTTATTGTTGTTATTTATAAAAGGAAGTAATATTTGAGTTAAGCATATATATATATATATATATATATATTTAAAAATTATGTAACATATCTATTAATCATATAGATTCATCCCCATTTATTTATGGAATTTTTTAATATAAAAAAATATGTAACAAAATTATTAATCATATAGATTCATCCCCATTTAATTACGGAAATCTTTAATATACAAAGAAGTTTTTGTTACAATACTATGGACTAATACCATAAGTTATCAATATCATATGTTCATATAATCATAATTCATTTCCTATAACATTTGTTTATATGAGTTTTTTTTAATTAGTCAATTTAACTAAAGTATAAAAATAACGTAACTCTTTTCTATAACTACTATTAAAAACATTTTAAAATCTCTCTATCATCTTTTTAATAATTAATAATAATTAAATTAAAATTCTAAAATTCTTATTCCAAATCGTTAAAATATAAATTTTTTTACATTATTTATTTATTTTTATTTTTATTATTTTTATTTTATTTACAATAACTTCTCCCATAAAAAAACACAAATACCAATTAACAAAACTAGACAATACAAATTCCATGTTAATTCAAAATACATCTTCTAATTTTTTTCCGAGTTGAAATATAAAAATGGCAATTTCGACCCGTTATAAAGACGGGGTTCCAGTGCAAATAACACAGATCATTAAAAAGAAATAAAAAATTTATCATTATATTTAATATACTTTTATTTATGTTTTGTTTTTAAATAAAATTTGGTAATACGGTTTTTTAGATTTTTATTTTTATTTTTTTAAAATATAAATGAATTTAATATTTTTAAAACCATTCAAACAAATTTATAAATTTCACAATTTAAATTTCTGGTTTTAATAAATCTATTAAATTTTAAATAAAGTTAATAATAAAAAAAAAACATAACTTAATAAAATTAAATTACAGTTAAAGATATTAAAAAATCAAATAATCGTTTAAAAGTAATAAAGATAACATGAAGTTTAAAGTTTACAAACAGTGATTAAGTAAGAAAAAGGTTGATTTTATGGATTCAAGGAGGGAAGAATTAATTTTCTTTGGGAAAAATAATCCCAAATTATTTTGGAAAGAGCCCTAACTGAGAAAGATATAAATTCGAAATAGTATTACAACTTCTAAATGGTTTGACTATGCAAGACAACTCTATGAGCAAGATCCCAAGGTTGACACTCCCCCCTTGGTAAACACTGATACTGAACTCTTCACGATGCAAGATGTAGAGATGGGTATCAAGAAATTTGGTGTTGGAAAAGTAAAATACTTAGCTGAACTCCAAGCAGATATCTAAAGTGGGGCTCAAAGATCCTTGCACCACACATTACAAAAATTTTCAACAACATCATACAACAGGGGCTCCCCATAGATTGGACAACTAGTCTGGAAATACCTCTTTTCAAAAGAGGTGACCTCAAGAATCCCACCAATTATAGGACCATCATGATAAACCCTTTGTTTGCAAAGCTATTTGGAAGCATGCTAGAAAATAAAATTAGCAAGTGGGCAGAGGAAAGAGATAAGCGTGCCAAAAGGCAAGCAGGTTTTAGACCTGAACATTCCACAGTTGATCATTGTATAACTTTAAGGAACATAATTGAAAAAGTTTGGGAGAAAAAGGAAGAAGCCTTTTGTTGCTTTATTGATTTCAGAAAAGCGTTTGACATGGTTCCTAAGAATAATTTTTGGCATAGAATGGAGGAACTTGGGGTTCCTAAACATTTGAGAGCAACTGTGTATAGGCTATATGAAGAGGTGAAAGTCAAAATTAGAACTTCAGCAGGCATTTCTGCAAGTTTTAAAAGTGATATCGGGGTCAAGCAAGGTTGCCCATTGTCTCCTACTCTTTTTGGTTTATATATCGACAAGCTTGAGGAGTGGCTAAATTCTCAAGGGGGTGATGGTATCTATTTGGGCAAGTTTGTTATAAGGCTTCTTTTGTATGCATATGACCTTATTCTCATTGCTAAATCAACTCTTGGTTTGGAAGAGCACTTACTATCCCTTGAGAATTTTTGTAGAAGTGTGGGGATGCAAGTCAATATCAGCAAAAGGAAAGTAATCGTTTTCTTTAAAAAAATAAATGATAACCAGCATAAGTTCTACTTTGAAGGCAACATTCTGGAAGAAGTTGCAGATTACAAATACCTCAGAATTGACTTCAACAAAAATCTAAGCTGGGATGGTTGTAGAAAGAAAAGAACTTTGGGGCGTTGGAAAGCATTTTATGTTTTTCAAAATAGGTGTAGAGAGGCAGAGTTATGGGATTGGAAAACCACTCAAACTCTTTTTGGGCTTCTACTGATTCCAGTGATTCTCTATGGTTGTGAACTATGGGCCAGCAGTACATTTGACATGTAGTGGAGACAAATTGAGAAAACTTTGAAGCTTTTGATTACAAACAAATTCAAGATTAAAAGTGCAATTCCTTATGCTATCTTGTTAAGTGAAACAGAGGCTCGTCCTGTTTAAACAATTGCTATGGTGTGAGTCATAAGGTATTTAAAAAAAATGAGCAAATGGAAGAGGGTAGATGACCTAAGGTTTTATTTGATGATAGATTGTGCAACATAAAAAAACTTGGATGCAACAAAATAACAAATGGTTTAGTAAGTGGGGTATTTGCTTGAACACGTGTCCCATAAACATCAAAGAGATAAAATCTTTTGTTATGGATAAGTTCCACAAGCATACTTAGGATAAGGAACTAGGAAGAAAGAAAAAGTACTATATTAAAGTGTTTAATCCCACTCATATTCATCAACCAAAAGCATACATAAAAGGCTAATATCTCTTGGAGAGCCAAAATTCTTATTGCCCAATTAAGGACTAATTCTCATCAACTGTGTTGTGAAACAGAGCACTGGAAAAGGCCAAAAGAAGTGTGGGAGGAAAGAGTATGCATTTTTTGTTCTTCTAGAAAAGTAGAAACAGAAAGCATTTCATTTTAGAATGTGAGGCCTTCAAAGACAATGGGGAAAGTTATGTAGATATGCTGGTAGCTAGCTCTTGGGATAATCTATTTAGTGAGGGGTTTGTCGAGAAGCTTGAAATATTTATTGTGAAGCTTCACAAACAAAGGGCCGAATACATCAAGCAGACGAGGAAACAATCTGTCCCATAGGCTATTTTTAGCCTTGTGGACGTTAAAATAATTTCTTTCTTCTTTCTTTTGAAGGTGGCCAAAACATTTAATGCTATTTGAGACCCATAAATTCCACTACCTCTATTAGAAGGTTGTTATTTCAAAACAAAGCCATTGTGAAGTTTTGACATTTTTTTTGCCCGTTTTTATAGTTTGAAGGAAGAATTGAGAGTGTATTGAATATTTTTAGTTATATTTGATGGAAAATGATGTTATGGTTGGCGGTCAAATTTTATCCCCTTAAGTTTGGAATTTCATATTTATTTTGTTTTTTCAAGTGGAAATTTTATTGACGGTTAATTGTTTTTGACGTCTTAGCTTTAAGTTTTATGTAGATGTGTGAAATCCAATTTTTTTAGTGTTATTATATGCAATTTTTTTATAACAATTGGAAAATAGGCTCGAAGATATTATTCAAAGAGAAAAACGCAAAATAACTCCAAACACCAAATATTTTTTTACGAAATGAAAGTGAACAATGTTCAACTAGAGAATGCCACTGCTTCAATCTTTCTTTGTATTTATTTTTAAAAGATGTTTATGAAATGTAAGTGAATGTTGTCCAATTAAAGAATGTGACTACTTCAATTTTTCCATTTATTTCTTTTTATGTTTATAAGAATCTCATTTCAAAGAATGGTGACAAGCAATAGGTGTTGCAACTAAACAAATTATCTAACTTGGCCTAGGTCTAAATCACTCATTAGAATTTATGACACATTAGAATATTAACCACTCATTACTATTTATGACATGCAACATAAATACTTAGACGTCAAAATTAAGGTTTCAAATATTTTTAATCAATCACTTTTGATATATCAAAATGTTCCTTCACTTTCAAATACCTTAAAAAAGACATTGTCTAAATATTATAAATTTTGGAGTTTCCTTTAAAAAGACATTGTTTGAATATTAGAAGTTTTGGAGTTTTTGGTTAGAATTAGGCAAAATAAATTTTGATCAAATCCTATTTTTTTGTTATTTAAAATGTATTTTTCAATTTATATATATAAATTCAACACCTTGAAAAACCATTAAAATACTTGTAGAGAGTTCCTAATTCAAACTTGTGATTCGAACAAATCTTCTGACGCAAGGCTACCTAGAACAGGGTTACTTGCGTGTATTAGTATTCAAACCCTTACGGTTAAGGCCCCTTTAAATAAACCCCGAGGGAATCAATTCCTTACAATAGCCTAGTTTTATAAACCCTCATAAACCTTCCACTAACCCTTATGCCACATATATAATCAGTTCCCACATAATCTTATGATAAGGTTGGACTTACACATAAAAAACACATATCGATGCTTTATTTCATTATAAACCCTTTATAAGGGAAATACACATAAAACACATCTTTTATTCCTTCTTCCGCCTATTTCATGGCTCTTGCACAGTTCTCGAGGCTCCTTTATCGCTAATCGTAGTCGCCATCTCTCGCGGGTTTCTTTAACACATGCCTCTATCGCATCTGATATGCGATAATGCAATAACGAATTTCAAATCCCATTAAACTGTGTCTATATATTATCGGGTTCGCCTTATCGCTTGCATCAATACTCCTCTGCCAATAAACACCATTAAATGTTGTGATACAATCACTTCGATGATTGCGTCATTATTCGCTGTCGCACTTCTTTAAGGCATGGTATATTCACTCCCCAAATTAATATCGCGATTAAATCCCCATCGTTGATCCTCCCCACAGATCCAACGGTCCTCGCTCTATCGCTTGATCGCAATCGGCGATCGCCCGAGGTCGGGGTTATTCACACCCTTTTGTTTTCCTCTAATGCGATAGTTAAAACTCCGCTCATTCTCCACAATCAGATCTCAACCGTTGATCTATTAGATCCAACGGTCCCTGAGCGCCACTTCCTCAATCTTTCACTCCTCTATTATTCGGGTCTTATAACACTTTCCGCTATGCCGTGTGCAATTCTTCTCTATGTATTCAATCTCCTCTTTGAGTCCGCCGAATTCACCTGCACATATATATATGGTACAGAAGCTCTGATTCACATTGAATTCATCATTCAATCATTCGAAACACACATTTATATTGATTTGAATTTATCTTTGCACATAACAAATAAACAAAGGATACATATTGAGACTTTGTCTCTCTCTATGGCCTGCTCTCCTAATACCAGTGGCCTCTTTTACATTCTGCCCATAGGCTTACAATCATACTCTAATTCGGCTAACTCTCTACTCTTCTCTCTTGTTTCCTTTTCAATACATCATTAGCAGTTTCTTTTACAGTTCGAGGAACTATTCCTCAGTTATGAAACAGTTTCTTCAAACTAGTTCCTATCTAATCCTATTTTGTCTAATTCAAAAACTAACAATGGTTGATTCAGCCTTAATTTAAAATGACACAAAATGAAACTAAATGAAACAAAAACTTGAAGTGTTTTCCTCTCTATTTGTCAAAATAAAATGAAAATAAAACAAGAAACATCTCCCAGCTGTCGCCTCTTCATTCGGATGCTCTTGCATCAGGCTCCCGAGGTAAATTAAACTCATGGCTCCTATCCATAAGCTCTTCAATAGAGTATTCGACGCTTTGAATCTGACCAACAACTAACCAAGAATTATCTTCAATAGGATGACCCTTCCACTTGACTAGGTACTGCAAATATTCCTTCCATCGAGTCCATTTAGTCACCTCTGTATCTAGGATCTATTCGATCTCTAGAGGCTTTGCTGGGGAATTTGTTTAATCCATTAATCATTCTCTTTCTGGGTGTCCCATTTTCGTCTTTCCGAATTGTCTTCGTCATCCACCGCATGGTAGGGGTACAGATCTGCTACATTGAAAATGGGTGAAATCCCAATACCTGGGTGGTGTAACTCCAGTTCATAAGCATTCACAGAAAACTTCCAAAGAATCCTGCAAGCCCCAATTTTTTTCCATTTCAACTTGTTGTATTTGCCCATAGGAAACCTCTCCTTGTGTAGGTGTGCTAATACCATGTCTCCTATGTTGAATTGTACCTCCGGCCTTTTCAAATCTGCCTTCTTCTTGTATCTTTGGCTGTTGTTCTGTAATTTTAATTTCACTTGTTCATGAAGATTGCTAATGCCTTTGCGAAGTCTTCACCATCAACACTCCTGCACTCCAACTGTCCCAAATCCCATAACTCATGTACTCCACGTGGGTGCATTCCGTATAGAATCTGGAAAGGACTACTTCCCGTGCTTTGGTTGGGCAAATCGTTATAAGCAAATTCCGCTTGTGCAAGCACACGATCCCACTATCGAGAATTTTCTCCAACCAAACTCCTCAATAAATTTCCCAGACTTTGGTTCACCACTTCGGTTTGACCATCGGTCTGCAGATGATAAGCTGAGCTGAAGTTTAGTTTGGTGTCTAATTTTTTCCATAAGGTTCGCCAAAAATGTCCCGTAAACTTAACGTCTCAGTTTGAAACAATAGACTTCGGCAAGCCATGCAATTTGACTATCTCGGTAAAGAACAAATGTGCTACATGTGTGGCGTCACTGATTTTCCTGCATGGAATGAAATGTGCCATTTTGGTGAAACGACCCACCACCACCATATGGAGTCGAATCCCCATTATGTCTTTGGCAGACCTAAGACAAAGTCTAAACTGACTGAGTCCTATGGTCTGTTCGGAATGGGTAAGGGTGTATACAACCCTGTGTTTTGGTTGTGTCCCTTTGCAAGCTGACACACTTTGCATCTAGTCACAAACCTTTGTACATCTCTGTGCATCTTCCTCCAGTAGTAAAAGTGGCTCAACTGATCCAAAGTCTTGTCTATGCCAAAATGCCCAGCTAAACCTCCATTATGATTTTCCTGGATTAAGTTCTCTCTCATAGAACATTCCAGAATACATAACTGCCCTCCTTTGAACAACAATCCTTCTTGCATATTATAGTCCAGCCATGAACTATTATCTCTCAACAATGGATTTTGTCAACCTTCATAGGCTTCCTTAAAATCTGCATCTGTCTCATACAAGTCCTTAAGATGTTCAAATCTTAATACTTGTATTGTACTCTCCTGTAGGATCAAATTCCTCCTACTTAACGCATCTGCCACTTTATTGGCTTGACCGCTGATGTGTTTCTACACAAACGTGAAACTCTGCAAGTACTCCACCCACTTCGCATGTTTATGGTTCATCTTAGGCTACTGCATAATATACTGCAAAGAAGAATTGTGTGAAAATAAGACAAATTCATTGGCCAACAGATAATGTTTCCAATGCTTTAGCGCTTGAACCACTGCATAAAATTATTTGTCGTAAGACGTGTATTTCTTCCTAGTTTCATTTAGTTTCTCACTGAAATAGGCTACTAGCTTGTCCTCTTGACTGAGTATAGCACCAATGGCTGTCCCACTGGCATCACAACAAACTTGGAAAAGTTTGTTAATGTCTGGTAATCTCAAAATCAGTTTTTTGGTGATTTTCCTTTTGAGAACCTGAAAACTCTTCTCTGGCACTTCTGTCCAATGGAAAGGATGATTTGTTTTCTTAATGGTGTCTAGCATGGGTGCACAAATCCCACTGAAATTTTTAATAAATTTCCGATAAAAACTCGCCAATCCATGGAAACTCCGTACCTCAAACAAACTTTTGGGAGATGGCCAGCTAACTATAGCTGCAACCTTTTCCGGATCCATTTTTAGTTCATTCTTGGAAATCACAAATCCTAAATAAATTAACTCTTTCTTGAAAAAAGAACATTTCTTCAAATTTATCAGCAATTTATTTTGCTGCAATTTTTCCAATACATACCTCACGTGTCGAAAATGTTCTTCCTTCGTCTTGCTGAATATAAGTATATCATCCAGATACACAATCACAAATTTACTAATGAATTCCTTCAGCATCTCATTCATCAATCGCATGAATGTGCTAGGGGCATTGCTTAACCCAAATGGCATAACCAGCCATTCGTACAAGCCTTCATTAGTCTTGAAAGTTGTCTTCCACTTGTCACCTTCTCGAATTATGATTTGGTGGTAGCCACTTTTCAGGTCTATCTTTGAAAAGTACGCTGCTCCACTCAAACAATCCATCATATCATCCATCCGAGGTAAAGGGAATCTGTACCTGATGGTGATCTTGTTAATGGCCTGAGAATCCATGCACATTCTCCACTCACCTCCTTTCTTGGGGGCTAAAACAGTCGGAACTGCACAAGGGCTTAAACTCTCTCAAACCAGTCCTTTGTCCAACAATTCCTGCACCTGCTTTTGGATTTCTTCATTATCCTTTCGACTCATTCGGTAGGCAGCCTTGTTTGGAAAACTCGCTCCTGGAATAAAATCAATATGGTGACTAGTGCTCCGCTTCAGTGGTAATTTGTCCGGTAGATCGTCTACCACAATATCACTAAATTCTTTCACCGTGTTTTGTATTTCCACAGGTAAATCAGTAAAGTTGGTATGTACTAACACTGCCCTTGGTCTTCTCACAACTACATAACCCAATTCACTCTCCTCAATCTGTCACAGAAACTCCTTTCCTCCTAGTAGCAATGCTTTCGTTCCACTTGTTTCTGTTGTCTCCTCTTCTTTCATGGGTACCAAGGTATGCTTTATCCCATCTTTGACAAATATGTAACAATTTTTCACTTCGTCATGGACTACCTTTCTATCGTACTTCCATGTCTTCCGAACAGAATATGGCACACGTCCATCGGCATTATGTCGTAAGTCACCTTATCCTTGTACTTGCCTATCTGAAAATCTACCTCGCATTGTTCATCAACTAACAATTGGTGTCCCTTCTGCAACCATGACACCCTGTATGGAGTTGGGTGTTTTTCTCTCTTCAAACCCAGTTTCTCCACCATCTCCGTAGCTACCAAATTATCAGTGCTCCCGCTGTCAATAATCAATTTACAGCATTTTCCGTGTGACTTACATACAATCCAGAACAATGCTTTCCTCTGTGTCTGATCAGCTATTTCCTTAGTTGGTTTTAATAATACCTTGTTCAACACCAAGGCTTCCCCGATTTCTAGCATATTTTCCACCTCCTGTGGCGGTGCCTCCGCTTCATCGGGCTTAGTGACATATGCTCCCCTCTGCCTAGTTTGTTTGTTTTCAGGACATTCAAAGGACCCATGTCCCCACTTGTGACACTTGTAACACTGATAGGCATTTCCTCTGCCTCTGCCATTACCTCTTCCTCGCTGGTATAACCTTCCTCCCCTGGTGTTACCTTCCCTTTCACTCTGTCCCGAAGTCTTCGAACTATTACCCTCTTCATTGTTGTTGGAAGTCCTACCTCTGCTAAAGGTCTGTCCTCGCCCTCTACCAGAATCACGTCCTCTTCTGGCATTCTGTTTCCTAGCAATCTTTTCCTCCGCCGTCAAAGCACTCTTATAAGCTTCCTCCATGGTCTTAGGGGAAATAATGCTAATTTCGTCTAGGATCTCCATTCGTAGACCATTCACAAACCTCACTGTTTTCTCAGGGGTATCTTCTACATAACCAGCTCTCAGGTTAATTTATAAAATTCTTCAATATAATCCTTCACAGTCATCATTCTCTGCTTAAGGTTCTATACTTGTCTATAAAGGGCAATTTGATAATCCTTAGGTAGAAACTTGCTCTTCATTCTAGCAACCACCCCGTCCCATTTTTTAATCAATGGTTTGTTTAATCTCCTCCTTTCTGCCTGTACACTGTCCCACCAAAATGCTGCATGTCCCTTCAATTTGGTGACAGCAAACCTGACCCTCTTGTCTTCATTGATTTCTTCATACTCAAAATATTTATCTAATTCACTTATCTAATCTAACAAGGCTTCTGTGGAAAAATTGCCATCATAATTAGAGATCTCCGGTCTTGGCTAGCTGCTAGCCAACAAAACTGACCTCGATAGTTTAATTTCTGGTCCTTCATTATCTGACCCATCTATTGTGGCTATGTTTTCCTCCTCACTATCATCCCCACTTTCCGGATCTCTACGCCTCCCTGCTTCCACTATTGCCAAACGTGTAGTTAGATTTCTAATCTCTTCTCTTAACCCTTCATCTGCTGCTCTTATGACGACTCTTCCTCGTCCCCTTCTTCCTACCTCCATCTTTACTAAGAGAAGGAAAACTTGCTCTGATACCAAAATGACACAAGGATACCTGGAACGGGGTTACCTGCGTGTATTAGTCTTCAAACCTTTACGGTTAAGGCCCCTTTAAATAAACCCTGATGGAATGAATTCATTACAATAGCCCAGTTTTATAAACCCTCATAAACCTTCCACTAACCCTTATGCCACATATATAATCAGTTCCCACATTATCTTATGATAAGGTTGGACTTACACATAAAAAACATGTATCGGTGCTTTATTTCATTATAAACCCTTTATAAGGGAAATACACATAAAACACGTCTTTTATGCCTTCTTCCGCCTATTTCATGGCTCTTGCACAATTCTCAAGGCTCCTTTATCGCTAATCGCAGTCGCTGTCTCTCGTGGGTTTCTTTAACACATGCCTCTATCACATCCGATATGCGATAACGCAATAACAGATTTCAAATCCCATTAAATTGCGTCTATATATTATCGGGTTCGCCTTATCGCTTGCATCAATACTCCTCCACCGATAAACACCATTAAATGTTGCGATACGATCACTCTGATGATCGCGTCAGCATTCGCTGTCGCACTTCTTTAAGGCACGGTATATTCACTCCCCGAATTAATATCGCAATTAAATCCCCGCCGTTGATCCTCCCCATAGATCCAACGGTCCTCGCTTTATCACTTGATCGCAATTGGCGATCGCCCGAGGTCGGGGTTATTCACACCCTTTTGTTTTCCTTTGATGCGATAGTTAAAACTCCGCTCATTCTCCGTGATCAGATCTCAACAGTTGATCTATTAGATCCAATGGTCCCTGAGCGACACTTCCTTAATCTTTCACTCCTCTATTATGCGGGTCCTATAACACTTTCCGCTGTGCCGCGTGCAATTCTTCTCTATGCATTCAATCTCCTCTTTGGGTCTGCTGAATTCACCTGCACATATATATATGGTACAGAAGCTCTGATTCACAATGAATTCGTCATTCAATCATTCGAAACACACATTTATATTGATTTCAATTTATCTTTGCACATAACAAATAAACAAAGGATACATATTGAGATTCTGTCTCTCTCTATGGCGTGCTCTCCTTATACTAGTGGCTTCTTTTACATTTTGCCCGTAGGCTTACAATCATACTCTAATTCGGCTAACTCTCTACTCTTCTCTCTTGTTTCCTTTTCAACACATCACTAGCAGTTTCTTTTATAGTTCGAGGAATTGTTCCTCAGTTATGAAATAGTTTCTTCAAACTAGACTTTCCTATCTAATCCTATTTTGTCTAATTCAAAAACTAACAATCACTGATTCAACCTTAATTTAAAATGACACAAAATGAAACTAAATGAAACAGAAACTTGAAGTGATTTCCTCTCTATTTGTCAAAATAAAACGAAAATAAAAATAACAAGAAACATATCCCAGCAGTCGCCTCTTCACTCGGATGCTCCTGCATCATCTTCGCTAGATTCTGAACAAATCTATCAATAAAACTTTTAAAAATACAACATCAAATTCCAGACTTACATCCACCCACCAAAATTAAAAATAAAATTCAAATTCCAGACTTACATTGACCCACCAAATTCAAAGATAAAATTTGATGAGCAAATTCCATGTGAGCGGGGGGTTTTCTCCTCAAATACAACAAACAATTTTCTGTAACTATCAACAATATTTTTGTTGAAATGGTCAAAACAAACAATAGAGTTGCACAAACATGTTTCACAGAAAAAGGGAGCATTTATTGTGAAGCTTCACAGAAAAATGGCCGAATACATCAAGCAGATGAAGAAGCAATCTGTCCCATAGGCTATCTTTAGCCTCTTGGATGTTAAAATAATTTCTTTCTTTCTTTCTTTTAAAATTTCTACTTAATCAAGATGGATAAGGCTCACCGTGTGCGTGTGCGAAAGAGAGTAATAGTTGTACTGTCCACAAACAACAGGCTCTTCATCTTCATGGATGATGGACCTATTTACGCCCGCCACATGTCAATCATCGGAGTTGCTTCATGTCACACTGTCCGACAACGGCACGTGTTATCTGCAATCATTCCTGTTATGTATTACAATTATGGAAATCTACATTCAAAAGAATATTTTTGATAAGTTATTAATTTTTTATTATAATAAATATAAATATTTTGAAATGTAATATATATTATTAAAACTAGTTTTTTATTTTCAATTATTTAATTATAAAAAATTTAGTATAGTAGTTAATTAAAATTATTTTTGTTTAGATAATTGAGTGTAGAGTAGATCGTGAGAGGGTGCTTTGTTAAAACACTTTTTAGTGAAAAGGTTTTTGGCAAAAATCTAGTCATGTTAAGGGCTGGTGTGAGGGTGCTTTGTTAAAACACTTTTTGGTGAAAAGGTTTTTGGCAAAAATATAGGCATGTTAAGGGCTAGTGTGACCGAGCTCAAGTGTGATCCTTGGTGATTTTAAATACTAAATATAGTGTATATAGGACATATTTGAACCCAAGATCTCTGGTTTACTTAGACTTCATTTCCACAGCCATGACCACTTGAGCTACCCCACATGGACAAGTATACATGAGTAATAATTCTTATTAAAATATTTTATTGATAAGTTACACTGAATATTTTTTTATATACAATATTAAAATGTTTTATTTTAATACATTTTTCTATATATCGATATATATGAAGTTGACATGGACATAAATTAGTTAACATAGATCTTCAAATAGTTCATTTAAATCTCTGGTTGAAATAATTTTGAAAAGTATAAGATATAATCATCTTACTCATACATTTTCTTACTTCTATTCATTTTTTATAGCTGAAATTATTTTCTTATTTAAAACAAAAGTTTTTATTTTTTGTTTTTATTTTAGGAGGAAATTATTTTTCTATTTAAAATAAATTTTTTATTTTTATTTTAAGAGTGCTGAACATAATTACACGTCCATTAAACTTTCAACTTAATTATTTCATTCCAACCCACCTAATTTAAGTAAAATAAAAATAATAAATTAACCTTTAAACAACGTATAATAAAAATAATAAATTAACCTTTAAACAACGTATAATAATTATCTTTATTATAAAAAAAATGGCTGCTTTACCCAAAAGGGCATAAAAGTTCTTAAACTCATACGATTTTAACAAAATTATATAAGCTTTACCCAAATATATAAAATTGTAAATATAAGTAACATAAATTAATGTTAGATTTATCTCAAATTTATAACGAGCCTAGTATCGACTTACTCTATAGGATTAATCCCAACATTTCTACCGGACCATTCCAAAATTGTCAAAAAGTAATTATTTTAATTTTAATGCACAATTAATTTTACTACACAATTAACTTAATGATCATGTGACCTATGGCAACGAAGCTCGAGGTTCCTTCCTGCCAGAGCTACGAATGTTATTTAAATGTCCAGAAATCCCAATTTCCTCCTGATTAAACTCTGGGTTTTATGCTGTTGGTCTTCTATTTATCTTAGGTTTCCTTTCTGATAGATCTGGGTAAGAACCGCTACGTTGATAATTCTTGTGCAAGCATTGTCATTAGAATCATGGGGACGGCCAAAGGCATCAATGGGTGGTGGTTGTTCATGGCTATGTTGGGATTCTGTTTAGGTATATCGTTTTTTATGGCTATGGGAGAGGAGTTCCCGGCAGTGCAGCTCATATACCACATGGGGCCTCTGCTGAGCTCTGATATAGATGTTCACGTGATTTGGTATGGGAAGTTCAGTCCGATTCAGAGATCGATTATTGGGGATTTCTTGCAGTCTCTGGGAGAAGAAGAAGAGGAAGCACTAGAGAGGAACCAGCCATCTGTACATGAATGGTGGAAAACCACTGAGATGTACAGAGAGGATGGATCATTCGATATGAGCTCTGCTGTACCGAGTAAGAAGAAGATTGAGAAGATTGCACTGGGGAACCAGACACTGGATGAGTCCTACAGTCTTGGAAAATGGCTACAGAGAACCCACATTGAAGCATTGGTACTCAGGGCATCTGTGGCGTCCAATGGGTTATGGGCTGAGAAAGGGGTTTTCTTGGTCCTCACTGCCCAAGATGTTGTAGTTGACAGATTCTGTATGAGCTCTTGTGGGTTCCATTCTAGTGCAAGAAGTGGAAAAGGGGGCTGCTCTGTCTCTCTGCCATATGCATGGGTTGGGAATTCTGTAACGCAGTGCCCTGGTCAGTGCGCCTGGCCTTTCCACCAGCCTCTCTATGGTCCTCAGACTCTACCTCTGGTAGCCCCTAATGGCGACGTGGGCGTGGACGGTATGATAATAAATATTGCCACTGTGCTTGTGGGGACTGTAACTAATCCCTTCAATACTGGTTTTTTTCAAGGCGATGCTGCTGTGCCGCTGGAGGGTGTGTCTGCTTGCAGGGGAATTTATGGAAGAGGGGCATATCCCGGGTATGCAGGCCAGCTCCTGGTAGATGAAACTACAGGAGCCAGCTTCAATGCTCGGGGGCTCAATGGCCGCATGTTCCTCCTTCCAGCCATGTGGGATCCTCTTACCAGGTCGTGCAAGACGTTGGTTTAATTTAGACAGGTTTGTTCTACTTAGTCTAGAACAACAGTTCTCCTGGAGCTTCTGTATAGTACAATCTGTGCTGGTGGCTGTGATAAATCCTTGTATTTTTATAAGTTGGGCCTTGTATTGAATTCTGTTGCCCATTATTGAATATGATACAAGGGATTGGGGCAGCTAAATTCCTATTTTGTCAGTGTTCATAGAACGAAGTCAGAACTGAAGTTTGGTTTTTCTGTGTATGGTTCCTCCAATATGTGTGAGATGAGGTCTGTCTCTGAACAGTTTTCATGTTATATGAGATAAAACAGAGCCATAAATTTGAGGAAATTTAGCTAGTTGACCAGATATTTCATGCCTGTAGCCCTTCAGGCGTTTGCCTTATACATAGCAGTCCCCATTGCAAACTAAATAAGCCAGGAATCTCAAGCACCCACACCTAATTGAGTTTCTTATTCTTAATGTTTAAGCAAATTGTTTTGAACCTGCGATCCATCCAAAGGCCAGACGTCGATCTAAACATTACCTCAGGGAAGAATAAATGTGATCATGAAGTTTTAGTATGACTTTGGCGCGGTGCCCTCTCATTTCTTCACATTATGCATTCCGTCAATGTTAGTACACAGGGAACTTGGAAGTTAAGACCATAAGCAGGGTCTTAGTGAAGTTCTGCAGGTTATTTACTTTAAAGTAAGGATTCTAGTGAAGTAGAGTGAAGTTCTATAAGTCATTTACTTTAAAATAAATAGAATTAGTAAAGTTACTTATACCCAGCCTAAAAGAAAAGGTTCGAAGAAAAAAATTAGTCATAAGCAAACTGGATTTGTACCCTATGGTTGCGTAAATAAATATATTAATAATGTTTTTAGATGATGTGATCTGCAATATATATTTCAATTTATCTATAATTTTAGAAGTGCCATAAACTATATTATTTTATAATACAAAGAGTTTGTTGGATAAAGTTTAAAGGGTTTATGAGTTAGCAGGTTAGGTATTATCGGATTCACAATTGAATATATTTTATTATATGTGTGAGTTAGTGCGGTGTCAAATTTGTTAGGATGATAAAAAATAGTTTGAATATGGTTATTTTGTTTTCTTTTTTAATCCTATAACTATAGGTGTTTGAATCTTATTTTTGATGGTGGAAATGGATTCAACACCATTAAAAAATCTTGAGCAGGAAATGGATTCAACACCATCAATAACTTGTTAGATACCCACAATCTTGAAGTTTAAGAATTATACTTTAGATTTCCAAAAAAAAATGGTTTTGGTCCATGCCTAAATGTCAACCATTTTGGGGCAAATTTGAAGTTTCATTAGACTATGCATTCTAATATAACAATTGGAGTTATTTTCAGTTAATGAATAATGCTTTAGATATTAGAGGGTTGACCATAGTGGATTGAGTTTAGTGATTTATATGAGTGTATTTTTTGTTTTTGTTTTGGGACATAGTGGATTATGGATTGTGAGTTTAATGGCTTAGTGGTTAAAAATGGGTAGGGTAAATGAATTAAGGGGTTCATAATAGTGCATTAGTTTTAATGAGTGAGTATAAATTAGTGGGTGTAACTTTAGCGGGTTGAGTGATTTATGTTTAATTTAAATTGAGGAGATCGGTTGATTACACATTATGAGATTAATGACTTAGTGGTTACATATGGTGACTAAATTAGGGGTTCATGATAATGGATTCATTTTAGTGGGTTCCTATGAATTAGGGGTTCATGATAGTGGATTTATTTTAATGGTTGAACGATTCAAGTTTAACTTAATTTTAGATTAATGTGTCTAATGTGTTAGGGTTATGAGTTTAATGAATTAAATAGGATGAGTGAATTAATAGTTAGGTGTTAGTGGGTTAGGAACCATTTAAATAATAAATTAACATAGGTGGATAAAAATACTCATGTATGTAACATTTATATTATTTACTACTATAGATCCATCATAAGCATGGATCGTCTTTTACATATATAAGATGTGATTTCTGTAATTGTTGTGAAATAACAATTTCTTTTGGTGAATTTGTTTCTGTACACAGATAGATAACAAATTGACAATAGACAAAATGTTCCTTTATAAAAAACCATTGATTGCTAATGAAGTTTGGGTAACTGTGCACAACACATGTATTATGCACAATTACCCAAACTTTATTAGCAATCAATGATTTTTTATAAAGGAACATTTCATTCTTTGTTGCTTTGTCGATCTGTTATCTATCTATCTGTGTACAAAAACAAATTCGCCAAAAGAATTTGTTATTTCACAACATTCAGAGAAATCACAACATTCACAAAATTACACAGATTCTGGAAGATAATTGTACTTATTTGTTTTCAGTTTATACAATTAGAGAATTCAACCAGGAGAAGGCCACTCCTGCCAACTAATGAGATTGGTCTCCAAAACCAATTCCTCCCCTCAAACCTTTTCAATTTTTCAATTTCAGAACAATAGATAGATAGTGACCTATCAAGGTCTATTCTTAGGCATCAAGACCACCTAGTCTAGCCTAAACTCACAGGCTCACAAGCCAATCTTAAGGTTTCCACTGGTTTTCAGTTCGACTCAAGAATACCCATTAGAGAAATTTTGAGGTTTGAAATGAGTATCTTAAGAAATATTATAAAATAATAGTGGAAATAATAAAATAAGATTGGATTACCTCATCAAATTTTGGAGGGAAGAAAACTACTTTTTCAACTTATATCACCACAATTTTACTCAAATTTCAAGTGAGAGCACTTGTTGGATGTGGAATTTAATTCTTTATCCAAGGAGTGCCCATATTGCATGCTTTCAATAGACCTTGCTACATGAAAAATGAGAAATACATGGAAAAACATGATTGCAATAATATATTTTCGTGAATTTCTCATTTTCATGTAGCAAGGTCCATTGAAAGTATGAAACATGGGTATTCCTTAGACGAAGAATTAAATTTTGCATCCAATGAGTGTTCTCGCTCGAAATTTGAGTAAAATCATGGAGAGATGAGTTGAAAACATGAGTTTAAAAATAGTTTTTTATTTTTTTATTTTTTTACTCCAAAAATGGTGAATCATCCCCCATGGATGACATCATCATCTTGAATCCTATTGGTTCGTATAAAATTTGTTTTGGTTGTACATTTTTGTTTTGAGGCCTATTTTTGACCTCAAAATTTCTCTAATGCTAACTCGCAGCATCCTGCTTCGCCTCAACAACTTTCTGCTTAAAGTATCAATTATTTGTTCTTCCTTCAAAATTCCTCTCGCTTTCTTTCCTGTCTTCCTTGGCTTCTTTTCCGACTGAGATGTTATATCTCTAGGGAGAGGAAGTAATTGTCCTCTAATTGTTTGGTAAATGAAAATTTTCATATAAGGTATTTTCTAGTGAATTCCAAGATTTATCATAACCTTTTTTTTTTTAAATGAATTAAAATAAAACTTTAAACACTAAAGTTTTGCACTAGGCTTTTCACTTAGACCATAAGTTACCAAGTCTTGTGCAGTAAAAGTAAATAAAAAAAATATTTACGGTAACTAGGGGTGTTACATCTCTCCCCCCTTATGCGAAACATAGTTCCTGATGTTTATTCTTGCCCTTAGAACATGTCAAGATATGTCTATCGCATAAAGCTTTCATCCTCCTAGGTGGCCTCTTTCGGGTTAAAGTGCTTCCAGTGCACTTTAATTTGGGTGATAGCCCGCCTCTGTAACATTATTTCTCTCTGATTGAGAATCCACAGACTCTACCAAGAATTCTCCATCTAGTTCGACCTGTTCCATAATTATGAAATTTACATTAGTTCATATTAATAATCAAACAAAAGATATATATACATCAAAATATTAATGTTAAATTTTACCTGTACATTCTGCCAGTTAATGATATGTTTAGGATCATATACATAATTCTTTAACAATGAAACATGAAACATGGTTATCTCAAAATATTAATGTTAAATTTTACCTGTACATTCTGCCAGTGAATGATATGTTTAGGATCATATACATAATTCTTTAACAATGAAACATGAAACATGGTTATGGACTCGTATATGACTATTTAATACTTGTTGGTATGTTACAAGTCTAATTCTTTCCATGATTTGGAAAGGACCACAAAATCAGGGAGCTATTTTAGCACAACCACCCCATCTCAAGATACTTTTCTTGGGTTTGACTTGCACATAGACATGATCTCCAAGTTACTCGAAATTCTCTATAATTCCTATTTTTTTTTTTTGCATAAGCCTTCTGTTTGTCTTGAGCGACTTTTAAGTTTTGTTAAACTTTTTTTTACAGTTTGCTCCATTTCTGCTAATATATCTGGTTTTAGTATTAACTTATCTTCAGGACTACTCCAATTAGTAGGTGTTCTACATCTTCTTCCATATAAAACTTCAAAAGGACTTATCTTCAATTATTCATGATAACTATTATTATATGAAAATTCAACCAAGTGGAGGTATTATTCCAACTTGGTTGGTTGTTGCATAACATACATTCTTAACATATCCTCAAGTACTTGGTTCACTTGTTTGGTTTGTCCATCTGTTTGTGAATGTCATGCAATACTGAATTAGAGTTGGGTATCCAATCAAATGAATAGAGCTTTCCAAAAGGCAGAGGTGAACTTTACATCCCTGTTAGAATTCACTACTTTTGGTATGCCATGTAACCAAAATATTTCCTTCAGAAAAAATATCAACAATTTTGATAGTCTTATATGTAGATTGTACAAGGATGAAATATGTTGTTTTACTCGATTTATCTACCACAACCATAATTGAATCATTCCGTTTATTTGATATAGGTAAACCTACGATGATTTCTAATGTAATAGTATCCCATTTCCACTCAGGAATGAATAATGGTTAAAGTAAATCGACTAGATGTTCATGTTCAACCTTAACTTGTTGACACTCCATACATTTGGCTAAGCAATCTGTAATGTCCTTCCTCATACTAGGCCAAAAATAGTTTTTCTCTAGTTCTGAAAATAGTTGCTGATATCTAGGATGGTCAACATAAGGAATTCTGTGAATCTCATCTAAAATTAATTGTCTAACAACCATTCGATTAGAAACATATATCCTTCCTCTAAAAGTCAATAAATTATCTTTGTATACCATATTCATACTTATTTTCAGAGTTGTTTTCCAGTTTAGCTCGCTTCCACAAAAATTCATATTTTGGATCTTTTATAACAACCTCTTTAATCTAATCCAAAAAGTTAAATTATATTTGATTGTAGGAAATTTCATATACACAGTGTAATTTCTAACTTAACGCATCAACCACCCAATTTTCCTTCCCTTTTAAATGCCTAATATCTAAATCAAATTCACTAAGAAAAATAGTCCATCTTACTTGACGGGCATTAATGTTAAGTTGTTTGAAAAAACTAGTTAAACTGCTATGGTCAGTCATTAATACAAAATTTTAGCCCAATAGGTAGTGTCGATACCCTCAGTGTATGCATTACAATAGCCAATTCTAAATTGTAAGCAGAGTATCTCTACTCATGCTCCTTTAGTTTCTAGGAATCATAAGCTATTACTCTACCCTCCTACATCAACACTCCCCTTATTCTTTCTTAGCACACATCTGTGCAGAGTACAAATTCCTTTTCTGGGTCTATAATTCTTAGTACTGGGGAAGTAGTCAATAAATGCTTCAACTGTTCAAAACTTTGTTGGCAATCTACTGGCCACTTGAAGGCTCTTCCTTTCTTATGCAAATAAGTTATAGGGTAAGCAATTCTAGAAAACGACTTTATAAAAATACGATAACACCCCGCTAAGACCATGAAAGATCGAATGTTTGCAAAGTTTTTGGGGACATGCCCTTCCATAATGGTCTTATTTTTTTCAAGGTCTACAACTATTCCTTCCAATGAGATTATATGTCCTAAGTATTGTATTTGATATTTATAAAATTCACACTTATTATATTTAATGTATAGTTGATGTTCTTGTAAAGTTTGCAACACTATTCACAAATGTTCCTTATGTTCCTCTAAGCTCTTCGAATAAATGAGAATATCATCTATAAAAATCAAGACAAATTTGTCTAAGTATGGGTGGAAAATATCCTTCATCAAACTAATAAATTTTCCTGGGGCGTTGGTAAGCCTAAATGGAAAAATCCCAAACTCGTAATGACCATAATGAGTCCTAAACATTGTTTTACAAATGTCTTCTTCCTTTATTCTAATTTGGTGATAACCTGACCACAAATTAATCTTAGAAAAATAATGTAGCACATATGACTTGATCAAATAGATCATCAATCCTAGGCAATGGGTATTTGTTTTTAATGGTCAATTTGTTTAGCTGTCTGTAATCGATACTAAGTCTCAAAGTACCATCCTTCTTCCTCACAAATAACATAGGGACTCCCCAAGATGACAAACTTGGGAGAATATATCCCTTATCAAGCAATTCTTGTAGTTGTACATTTAATTCAGTTAATCTAGGCATGCTCATGCGGTAATGGGCTTTTGACACTAGGGTAGATCCTGAGACTAGTTCTATAGTGAAATCAATATCCTGCTCAGGAGGCAACCCTCAGATTCCTCCGGAAACACATCAACAAAATATTGAACAATTGGTAAGTTTTCTAAGGTGGTTGTCTTGTCTTTGTAACTATTGTATCCTACTTGGACAATATTTGACAACCCTTCCTAATACATTTACCTAATTTTGAGGTTGTGATTAGTCACAATTTTGTTCACTCTTTGAATCTCTTTTCCAACACCCTCTCAACTGAGGAAGCTAATAGTTTTCTCCTTACAGTTCACCAAGGACCAATGTCCTCTTACTAGTCCATTCCAATTAACATGTCATAGGATCCTAAAGGAAACATATTTAAATTTACTTTAATTTGTTGCCTTGCTATTTTAACTGGGCATTTCTCTACCTTAGCTGTCACCCTTCTCTTGGCCCCAATAGCCATTTATACTAGCCAGGGGCTTTTAATCCACTGGCTTGCAAACGACATGACTCAACTACTTTTGGACTGATGTAACTAAGACTTGCTCCTCGTCCTATCAAAATAGATACAACATAGTTAGATATCTAACCTTCAAGTTCTATCATAGTCAGTTGATATTCAGTCTAATGATCTTCGAGAGCAGCATTAATTTTTGGTATACTTATTGCTACTCCTCCCACTGTAGATGCCTCTTGAATGTTTGCACCTAGTTCCTTCCTTGCACGGTGGGGACAATTTTTATAGTAGTGGGGTTTTCCATGTTGAAGAATGTAACTAGTGTCAGCTTTCATAATTATATTTGAGTCATGATGTAATGTATTTATCAAAAGAAAGAAAATGATTTTTTATTATTAAAGAAATTGACTTATTAAAGCATGGGTTTCATGCTTGGGTCAATGGTTTATAGGTAAAAGCCTCCATTATAGGCTTCTAGAGTTTATGTCAAGCGTCCTCGTCCATGTCATAATGTAATAGACCCTTCTTGGGAATTTTCAATCAAGAAACACATTTATTTTGATGTAAAATAGGTCTTCTAGGCATCCTCCATCAAGTTGGTCTCAAAAAGGACAAGTCAACCTAATTGAGGGGCATAATCTCCTATATAAAGGAAACAACTTGACCTCATTTGGAACACTCACTCAACATGTTCGATCTGCAATTTCTGGGATAAGAAAAATTGCATAATTCAAGGAATAAGGAGGAAAGGGCTAGCGAAAAAGGACATTGTCAAGCACAAGAAGTCAAAATTTTCTCTTTCTCTCACACGTATGAAGCTACTGAGTTGTTGGAAGGGCTGAAACTGCAGTCTTGAGGTTGGGCCAAAATTATGAAGTTGGAGTTAAATTTCTGAAGCAGGGAAGTAAAAATTCTGGGTTGAAGTTGAATTTGAGAAGCTGACACTTGGTGACTTTGGGAGATATCATCTATTGGAAGGAAGGGTTGACTTGGTCGAGGAAGGTCTTTTGGCCTAGGATCTTGGTCTATCTCAACTTGAATTTGCTAGTGGAAGAGTTTGACTAGGTTTTCCCCTATATACGAGTTTTAGCCCTGGATGAGTGCTTACATATGGTTTCATTGATCTTTGTGTTTGGTTTTGATGATTTCTTGTTGAAACAAAGATACAAGAAGAACATAAGAATGTTAATAAGAACACAAATATATCACAAGTAATTATCAACATAAGAAAATATTTCCGCCTTTCCGATTTCCTAACATGGTTTCGGAGTTAAGGTGAAGAAGGAAGAAAAGACAACTTGAATATCTATTGAAGAAAAGAGGATTAAAGGAAGGTCATTAAGGAAAAAGGACTATACAAGGATATTGTTATCTACAATGAAGAGAGAAAATAAGCTAGAAGGAGACTCCAACTACAACACATGGAAAAAGAGGATAGATCTTATCCTCACTAAGCACAAAGTTTTGGACCTTGTTCAAGGAAAAGTCGAGAAACCTACAAATGATGAAGATAAGGAGAAGTTCAGAGAAACCGAAATCTTGGCCATGATTCTGGTAGTAGATGGAGTAAAGGACAACCTAATTCCATACATATCCAACATAGACTTTTCTCAATAAATGTATGAAGATCTTTCCAAGTTATTCACAATTAAGAACATTGGTCAGATAACTAGCCTCAAGAATGAACTAAGGACAATAAAGATGACAAGAGATGATACTTTGTCATCATATTTTGTAAGGATATCTAGAATAAGATATGAACTCCAAGCAGTAGATGAGGTTTCACTAGAAAAAGCACTCGTAATTGTTGTTCTTCTAGGTCTACCATAATCTTGGATTGCTTTTGCATCAAGAATTAGCAGTTGGAAGGATACTCCAAATTTCGAACAAATGTGGAATGCATGCAGTCAAGACTCGATGACCGAATATCATTGATAAACAACAAGAAGGAGGATGAAGAAGATAACACCTCTAATGCCTATTTTTCTCATCACAAGAAGAAGGAAACCTTCAAGAAGTTCAAAGGACCAAAGAAGAAAGGTGACCTATCCAATATTGAATGTTACAACTGTCATAAGATGGGTCATTACAAAAATAAATGTCCTGAGAATCCAAGGAATAAGAAGAAAGATATAGAGAAAACAATATTATCGATGAAACTCCACCTAAGAAGAACAAGACTAAAGAATCAAAAGTAAAAGACTTATACCACTGAGTCCTATATTACATTTTCAAATCATTTTGATAAGTTGTAGGTGTCCTTAAAAAATATAGAATTAAGAGGGAGCTTCCACAATTTTATCAAAAGATAAGTATTTTGTTCTTTGTTTCATCTTTTTAATGTTTTGTTTCCTCCTCACATCAAGGTTTGTTTGTATTATATGCTAATAACCCTTTCATTATATTTTCCTTGGTAGGAAATATTTTAGAATACACAAAGGTTATGGAGGAGATTTGAAGCATGGAAGAAGTTTTGTTGCAAAGGAAGCCCTTCAAGAATTGATGTCCTACAAGGTTTGTTAAAGAACAATTCAAGGTATGTCTTAAACTACAAGTTTTTTTACAATTCTCCCTTCATAGAAAAGGTACGTTCATTTTCTTTTTAAATTTACTTTAATTATTGACATCGTTATGTCTAGGGTTTTGAATCTTAAAGATTATTGTTAGGGTGATTAATCATTAGATTGAATCTACCCTCTTTATACTAGCATTTGATCATTCTTGTGAAACCCTAACATTTAGGGTTCATTGTAAAACCTAGCCTCTTGATGCTAAGGGTATATCAATGTTGATTATGGAACCCTAAAGTTCTTAAGGGTTTATTGATAAAGCCTATAAAATATGATGAAATCCTGTTCTTTTGAAGTTTAGGGTTTTGATAATGTTATGGTAAAAGGCTTAGTCCTTTAGGGTTTGGTGGATTAGGTTTTATGAACAAAACCCTTGTAATAATTAAAGTAAGATCCTAGGAATGAACCTTTGATCACATTCATCCATATGATCAAAACCCTAGCCTAGTGAAAATTGTTGTATATCTAACCTTGATGTATTGATGTTTTTATCTTGGGTTTAACTAATAGATATTAATATGAGATGCTAGTGTATGTTTATGAAACCCTAGATATGCATATGCATGTATGCTATCTTGATTAATGATGGAATCTAGGGTAGAGATTGATATTATAGAACATGATGATATTGTTTTCATGATTTAGTTGTGATAATAAAATCTAGGGTTTGCAACTAACCTTAGTGGAGTCTGACATAAAAGCAAATTGTTGAAACCTTAGATGTATAGTAATATGATTGGATTGTTATTGCTGATATATAAGGCTTTGTGTCTCAAATATGGAGTCTAGGGTTTATGAAAAAAACCTAGCAAGATGTTAAAGTCTAGTATGTAAAAAGATGTGACGCTTGCTAAATATGAACCTAACTAGGTTTAGGTATTTGATGTCTAAAACATGAATGATTTGATTCTTCCATTGTAATTACATGATTTTGATATAGTTAACTTCATGCTTCGATTTGTATTTGGTTGTACTTGCTATTAAATTTTTGCAGGTACATGACCTTCAAGATTTTCATAATGACGAGCATGGTGAAAAAATCTATAAGAACGATGATGATCAAAATGACCTTGATGCCATGAGAAAACAAATGAAACCTTGAAAAAAATGAAGTATATCTGATGTTGTTATTCTCCCTAAGTTGAGAGGGAGCATGGTTAGAAGAAAGGGCACATATCCCCAGTTGAGAGGAAGCATGGTTAGAAGAAAGGGTACATATCTCCAGTTGAGAGGGATCATAGTTAGAAGAAAGGGTACATATCCCCAGTTGAGAGGGAGGGCATATTATGGCATTCATAATGAATGACTTGAAGAAAGAATGAAACCAAGAAATGAATGAAAGAACTACAGATGAATTTACAAGATTTGAGAAATACTGAGATTGTATTGGAGAAGTGAAAGAATAAAGATTCCAACAAAGTTGTATAACTTGATGATGATATGAGTAGCACCAGGATGATTGTGGACCTCGAAGGTTTGTCTTTAATTGTATATATATTTGAAAGTTTATTACTGATTGGGGTTATGATTGTGCAGGATCTCTCCATAATAAATTTAACATTTGCATCATGCTTGGATTGATGGATATATATCTGGTAAGGAGACGTGAAGCATCTTGTGGCAACAAGATGCTTGGGAGGACATCTAGCCAACCTATGTGTTGATATCTAGATCAACACATATATCATGTCTGCTGGAAGGAGACATCAACTTCGTATAAAAAACCCAATGTGTTTCATATCTCCTTGAAAATATCAAGCAACTGAAATATGAGAGGCGTACCCGCTAATATTATGTAAATTGGTACAATGGAGAACTTCTTTGATTGTTCATCAAAACTTATCAACAATTTATTTTCATATAGGGCTTATGAGTCCGATAACTACCACCTCCCTAAGAATTTTCTCTACATATTCTATGAAATATCATAAATAGAAAGAAATCAACTTCGACGTGGAGTTGTGTATACAAAATTCCATTCTAACTTCAATATTGTAGAGAATATTTGCAAGCATTTATTTCATTCATTGCTTTCTTCACAGTTTCAATAGCTACCAAATCAATGATGATAGTTTGCACAATTTGAAACCCATATTTTGACATAGTCTATATCAAAAAAGAAGATAAGATTACAAAGAATGCTCAAAACTTCTTTTACAAAACCAGGAGAAGCATTCATTGAAATCATAATAGGCAATGCATTAGGCATCCTTCAATATGAAAATAATTTGAAGGTATTTTCCCCACTAAATATTAAACAAGAAACATGTAAGAATTTTTGCGTTTGTATTCATCCTTATTTGAAAACATAAACTAAACATGATTTGTCTTTCACTATTTTCTTTGTTTCACTTTTGCGAGTTCCACTTCAATTGATTTAGCAATGTCATTGTTTTGCTCAAAAAATTCATCCAAGTTCATCTTTGATACACTTGTTGGAATGACTGAACATGAAAATATGGTCATGAGCTTAAATAGTAGTGCAACAATTATGTAAAACAACAAAGAATGCATTGAGATTTCCCCTATTCATCATGAAATTTCTCAAGCACGTTGCGATAAGTGCGATCGTCTGGAGATGGCATGCTTATCCTTATTAAATGTATTGGAAAGATGTCATGCATCACCTTTTGGAGTCATCATGTCAAAATGTCAAGCATTAGGTTCTACAATCTTAGTGTGGTAACACCAAAATATTAATCGCCTAGAGAATCTGTTGTGGTACCCAACAATCCCCTATCATTTATAGTTAGAACATTTAAATAATGGGGATCCTTTTAAATTTTTCTCTAGGTTTTATAATAAATAAATTAATCATAATAGATTTATATTCCAAAAATTCCAAAAAATCCAAAATATGTCATTTTCGGTTATCTTTTAGGTTTAAGTCCTAGTTGAATAAATTAGGTTTACTTTTTAAATAAAATCGTGCATCACAAAATGTTTAGAAGTCTTGATAATATACTTTATCAAACGTTGCAATGCGAGATATTCGTTTGCAAATAAAGCTTCTCTTAATAAAACAAAGAAAAAATGCTCTCCCACACATAAAGCTTCATTGGAATCGCCACAGAGACATGTCATTATCACATATTGCGAGTCACAAATCCTTACCAACTCTTTATTAGCTCATACATCTCTATGTTGCGATTGCGATATAAAGGAAACATTGCCTGATCTCTGATGCATGTATGCGATATTGCATATAGCAAATCGCACATCGCAAATCACATCGTCACTTCAAACAAAATACTTCCAAAGAAGATTTGCGACGCGAAATTGCTATCTAAGCTACACTTAATGAGGATCCGTGTGTACTTTGATTTTCATTAAATTTCAAATCTAATGGTTTTGATTTTCCTCGTTTGACGAAATTGATTTAATTGGAATGTTGTTATTTGAAACATATGTATTTGTCCCGCGTGTCCTTTCATCCTTGGAGATCTAAAACATTCCTTAGTGTTTCCTTTCTGCAGGATAATTCTAATAAATGACATTACCTTGAAATGTCCAAAGTAGGAAAGAAAAGAAAAGGTTCATCTATTCAAACCGAAGTAACTCAATTCAAACTAGAAGAAAAATATATGCCTCCGTTATTCACAGACACCACATGCACGCTGATTCTGGTACTTCTTCTTGGGAATCAATGTACAATCTATTTGAAGAAGAAAACCCCAAAGTAGTAGCAGTTAAGCAAGCAACAAATGACCCCTCATCATCATCCAAGGCTACCTTCTCTAATGTTGCTAATTCCTTTCTTCACTGAATTGCTGCGTGACCTAAAATCTTACTCTATGTAGATATGATCAAGTGGATGATTGATAATGTGAATATTGAAGACAATACTTTCTTAACGTCAAGGAAAATGATAGTAGGATTCTTCAAAGCTGCAGATTTGAATAGGATGTATCATTTTCCAAACCCTTAGAAGATTTACGGCAAGCAGTTTATTAAAATATTTGTAGATAAGAAAAAATTAGAATCAGAGCCCATTAAGAAATGGAGACAAGACCCAAGAAAACACAAGAATGATAGTAAGGGTATGTATTATTTAACTTCTCTTACCAGTCCATTCTATTATGTTTCTGCTATGATATGTAGATTGTTCTGTTCTCCGTGGTGGGTTGTGTTATATTCTTTCCACGACTACCTCCCCTAGTTAACCGGGGGGTTAGAGGGGTGACAGAGCCCCCCCCTTCGTTGTGTCGATTGCGTAGCGAGGGGGTCACAGGGGGTTTGTGGGGGGTGGTTAGCCCCCCTCTATGGGGTCCAGGGCATCGCCCCAGTGAAATTTTTTTTGGACCCTATATTAGGTTGGGTGGACCTACCTATGGTTTTGTGCATGGTTTTTGCACATGGTTTTGGGCGCAATGGTTTTTGGTCCATGGTATTGGATGCTTCAACATGTATAAATATGTATTGTAACATTGAAAGAAACATAATGAAAAATCAATCTGGTAGTCCCAGTTTTGGGATCTAGGGGAAAATCTTTATGTATATGTGTTTTATGTGTTATGCTCTCACATTGTTTATTTTCTATGTTTTAGAATTCGTATGCAGGTAATTTTTGTATGGGGTTAATACCTACATTTGGTATTAGAGCTATTTTGGCTTCAAGGAGATGCCTTTGTTGCTGAGGGGTTTCACTTGGCCCTGTGGTAGACCCTGTTCAGTGGGAGATCTGCGGGATCGATTCTAGTGGTGAAAGAAGATGATGAGCAGTGGAAAGATAGAGATCGAGAAATTTGATGGTCAAAGTTTTGAGTTGTGGAAACTCAAGATGGAGGATCTGTTGGTGGATAAAGATTAGTGGATCACGGTAGATCTGACTACTAAACCAACAGGAGTGTCCGATGAAGAATGGAAGAAGTTGGATTGGAAGGCAAAGATCACAATACGATTGTGTCTCAGATTCAGTATTACTGAATGTATCTGGGGAAGCTACGACGAAGGCTTTGTGGGACAAGTTAGGGACTTTGTACCAATCAAAGTCTCTGGTGAATAAACTATTCCTACGGAAAAATTTGTATAACCTAAGGATGAAAGATGGAGACTCGGCGACAAAGCATCTGAATGCATTTAATACTGTGGTAAGTCAGTTATTATTTGTTGATATTAAAATTTCAGAAGAAGATAAGTACATCAGTTTGTTGTGTTTTCTACCAGATTCATGGGATAGTCTGGTTATTGCAATAGGTAGCAATGAAACTGCCTTGTAGCTTGATGAAATAGTCTCATCCTTGCTGATGGAGGAGATGAGACAGAAAAATATGGAGAGCTAGAATAGTGACGCCTTGTCTGTACGAGGACGGTCCCAGAACAGAAAAGAAAAATAAGTCATCGAGTGGGAGATCTAAATCTAGAGGGAGATCTAAATCTTCAGGAAAACCTATAAAGGTGGTGTGTTGGAAATGCAGAAAGGAAGGGCACTACAAAAGGGACTGTAAATCTAAAGCTCCTGACAAAGGAAAGGGATATGATGATGCTCCTTCTACAGAGGTGAAAACCACCTCAGATGAAGGTGGGGATGTATACTTGGCTTCTTCAAGTACACATGTAGATCATGAGGCATGGGTGATTGACTCAGGTGCATCCTTTCACTTCACTCCCCATACAGAGTGGTTCTGCGAGTATGAGAAATACGATGGTGGTGATGTCTTCTTAGGGGATGATAGGAAGGCTAGAATCGTTGGTAATGGAAAAGTAAAGTTGAAGTTGCAAGGTGGAAGGGTTAGAACACTTTCGGGTGTTTTGCATATTCCTACATTGGCCAGAAATTTGATTTCCATAAGCAAGCTAGATGATGCAGGTGTAAAAACAATGTTCGAGAAGGATACCTGCAAGATGGTTCGGGGAGAACTGGTATTGATGTGGGGGGTTCGGATTGGAACTCTGTACAAGCTGCAAAGTAGCATTGTTGTTGATGGGTGCAACAGTTATGTGGTTCCTGAAAGTGGAGCAGAAAATCTAGTGGTCTCTGGAGAGAAGACCATGCTATGGCAACAAAGGCTTGGACATATTGGAGAGAAGGGCATTCGAATACTTCATGGTAAAGGTATGGTAGAAGGTATGAGTAATAGCTCTCTGGATTTTGATTTCTGTGAAAATTGTGTATATGGGAAGCAGAATTGAGTGAGGTTCCCCTCTGGTGGTAAGAGGGCGAAACATATATTAGAGCTTGTGCAGAGTGATGTGTTTGGACTGTGAAGTTTCCATCACTGGATAAGTCTGTGTACTGTGTATCATTTATAGATGACTTCTCAAGGAATACATGGATATATTTCCTTAAGAAGAAACTTGAAGTCTTTGACAAGTTTAAAGAATTTAAGGCTCTGGTGGAAAACTAGACAGAGAAGAAGATAAAGATGCTGAGGATAGATAACGGTGGAGAGTTTTGCAATAAAGAATTTGAAGAATTCTGTAAGAAGTGTGGTATAGCATGGCAGAAGACTACTCCATACACACCTGAGCAAAATGGAGTTGTAGAAATAATGAGCAAGACATTGTTGGAAAGGGCAAGAAGCATGCTCAGTGGTGCCGGGTTAGGACAAGAATTCTGGGCAGAGGCGGTGGAGACAACATGTTACCTGGTCAACAGTTCATCTTCATTAGTGTTAGATGATAAGACTCCACAAGAGATATGGACTGGTAAGAAACCCTCTCTTTCACATCTAAGGGTATTTGGATGTGATGCATATGTACATGTTCCAAAGGAGAAAAGAACAAAGTTGGATAGTAAATCTGAATAGTGCATCTTTTATTGGGTATAAGGATGGTTTAAAGGGTTATAAGCTTTGGAACCTAGTAAGAAGGAAGGTTGTGTACAACCGAGATGTGGTGTTTAGAGAGGTGAAAGATGTTATTAAACATGAAGTCCCATCAAAGGAACCTGAGAAGATAGAGTTTGAGATAAAGGAGGAAGAATCAGACTCTACAACAGAAGAGGAATCAGAAGATGAAGAGCCACAAACTCTGGTTGTGAGAAGGTCAGTTCAAGAAAGAAGGCAGCCAGAAAGGTATAGTCCATTTGATTTCTGTTCAAATTTTGCTTTATCTATTACCGATGATGATACCAGAACTGTGAAGGAAACAGTAGATTTAGAGGATGGAAAACTCTGGAAATAGGCCATGGTTGATGAAATGGCATTTTTTCAAAAAAATGAGGCTTGGGATCTGGTGGAGTTGTTGGCTGGAAGGAAACCCATTGGCAGCAAATGGGTGTTCAAGAAGAAGACAAATGTAGAAGGAAAGGTGGAAAAATACAAAGCTCAGTTGGTAGCAAAAGGTTATTCCTAGGTGCCAGGAATTGATTTGGTGATATTTTCTCTTGTTGCTAAGGTAGCTTCTATTAGATTAATTTTATTTGTTGCCGCTAATTTTGATTTTGAGGTAGAACAAATGGATGTGAAGAAAACATTTCTTCACGGAGATCTGGAAGAAGAGATCTACATGAAGCAACCTGAAGGCTTTGTGGTGAAGGGTAAGAAAGAACTGGTATGCAAGTTAAAAAAGTCTCTGTATGGGTTAAAAAAGTCACCAAGGATGTGGTATCAGAAATTTGATACATTTATACAGGGACTTGGCTTCACCAGTAGCAAAGAAGACCACTGTGTGTATTTTAAATTAATTGGTGACCGTGTTATTTATCAGGTCTTGTATGTGGATGATATGTTGCTGGTTGGAAATGACAAAGAAATTATCCAGGATTTGAAGACCCAATTGTCCTCCAAATTTGACATGAAAGATCTTGGTGCCGCGAACTATATTTTGGGCATGGAAATTAAAAGAGATCGAGCAAAGAGGAAGCTCTGGTTAAACCAGAGGAAACATGTCGAGACAATACCGCAGAGGTTTAATATGCAGGATAGTAAACCGGTGAAGGTTCCTATTCTTGTAGGTGTGAAGTTATCTGCTGAACAGTGTCCTAAGACACAAGAAGAGGAAGAGGACATGTCCCATGTTCCATATGCAAGTGCAGTCCTTAGCCTGATGTATGCAATGGCCTGTACTAGACCAGACATTGCACATGCAATGGGAGTATTGAGTAGGTTTATGTCAAAACCAGGGAAGGAGCATTGGACAATAGTGAAGCGGGTTTTTAGGTATTTGCGTGGCATTAATGATTATGGTTTGTGCTACCAAGGAAGACCAAGATTGGACAAAGTGTTGGATATTTGTGTCTTTGTTGATGCAGACTAGGCTGGAGATCTGGATCAGAGAAGATCTACACTTGATATGTATTTAACCTATTTAGAGGTGCAGTCAGTTGCATGAGTAAGAAACAATCTGTAGTGGCACTATCAACTACAGAGGCATATTACATGGAAACCACTCATGCAAGCAAGGAAGCAGTTTGGTTGTAGAGATTATGTTCAAGTATGGGGTTAGTACAGGCAGCTATAAGGATAGACTATGACAACCAAAGTGAAATTTTCTTGGCAAAGAACCCTGCTTATCATTCAAAGACAAAGCACATTAATGTTCAATATCACTTTGTGAGGGATATGATAGAAGACAAAAATGTGTTGCTGGTAAAGGTAGACACTTTGAAGAATACTGCAGATGCATTAACAAAATCTGTGAGCTCTGAGAAGTTCTCTTGGTGTAGAGAAACAATGGGTGTTGCAGGGCTAGATAAATGACTAAGCTCTCTTGTGGCCCCCTGTGGAAAGAAAACAACAAGTGGGAGAATGTTGGACTATGTTATATTCTTTCCACGACTACCTCCCCTAGTTAATTGGGGGGTGGAGCCCCCCCTTCGTTACGCCGATTGCGCACTGGGGGGTCACAGGGGGTTTGAGGGGGGTGGGTAGCCCCACTCTACGGGTTTGGGGCAGTGCCCTGGGAAATTTTTTTGGGACCCTATATTAGGTTGGGTGGACCTACCTATGGTTTGGTGCATGGTTTTCGCACATGGTTTTGGGCGCGATGGTTTTCGGTCCATGGTATTGGATGCTTCGGCATGTATAAATATGTATTGTAACATTGAAAGGAACATAATGAAAAATCAATTTCGTAGTCCCGGTTTTTGGATCCAGGGGAAAATCTTTGTTTATATGCGTTTTATGTGTTATGCTCTCACATTGTTTATTTTCTGTGTTTTAGAATTCATATGCAGGTAATTTCTGTATGGGGTTAAAACCTACTCTCCAAACACACAAAAATTTATAGTTGAATGGGTTCTCTTGATTCAAGATGCTTCTAATTCTGAAGTTATGGATTGGGCCACTATCTTGTCCAACAATATTGTGTCCAAAATCTTAGAATATAGGCAAAAGCACAATGTTTCATAGAGAATCATGCAACTTTTTATATGAGTGCCTATATTATGGATGCCATTTGTTTCTCTTTTGATTTTCCTTCAATGGGATGGAAATGGACACTCGAAGACCCTACAAAATTCACTTATATCATGATATCCTATGGGAATCTAAGTACCAAACTCATTTTTACAGAATTTGCAATAAGGTAATGCTGCCTTTGTACAAAGCAATTTTTGATCGAAACGCCCCCAGGTTGTCTCAGGAAGCCACGATAGACTTCATTGCTATTTGCAGTTGGTTTACTGAAGAAAATTTCACTTATGTGAGAGTATTTGGGAGTCTTGCGGCCCCACATGTTCTTCCTATTTATGTTCCTGATAAGCTTCTGGCCCGGGAAGTTTCCTATCAGACTATAGGTCATGGTGTAACTAAAGTCTTGAAAGGCTCCAAAAAGGCTATTTGGCCACAATTTCCTATTCAATGTGGAGTATATGCTCTTGACAATTATAATCATGCTGTCCTAGAAATCAAACAAATTGAGGGCTTGCAACTCCCCACTATTCCTCCTAGACAATATGTACCTAAAAAGGTCATTCATGATTTCACCACTCAGGTTAAAATAAGGCCATTTGTTCATGAACCTGATGATTTTGATGATTTTTTTGAGACATGTGAGTCATATAGACAGGTGGAACATTTAGCACAAATTCGATTGGGCCCCAAGGATTTTGTCTTATTCCAAGAGTATAGAAATAAAAGGCTACAGAAACTGTCTTTTGAATGCCTAATTGTTGTACAACCAAAATTTCCCATAGGAAAATCTTTGCCGTCATCTACAAAAGAAACAGAAAAGACACCCACTACTGCACTCTCAGAGAAACAAATAGAAGAGCTCTTGTCTACTAGTGAGCTCGATAAAGTCTAGGATCAGTTCAACAAAGAACTAGATAGCACACAAGAGAAGGAAGTACATGATTTAGCTTCAGTGGAGATAGATAAGACTCCTGTAGCTAGTAAGACGAAGTCTCCTATATATGAGTCATCAAGTCAAATAATGGATAAAGAAGTTATTTCGATAGTCTCCACCTCCGAGATTGTCCTTAGAGTAGAAGTGATTCCACCTCTTGTTATTTTTTATAATCCTGAACATCGTGTTGTTGTGAGTTGACAAAAGAAGAAAAGAAGAATGGAACATTCTTAGGAACTTATTCATGAAAGTGTTACATTAGATGTGGTATGGAAAGATTATGAAGCTAATTCGTTGATGATTTAGCTAAGCTTTTGCAATATGCAGGAGCCTATGATATGACCACCATTTTTAAAGCTACTGAATTTCAACAATTGGTTAAAGAAAAAAATGAAAAAATCTTGCAATTAGAACAAACATTAGTTAATTCAAGACATGCTATTGAGCAGGAATGAAAACTCAAGTTTTCAAAATTACAAACTAAGTTTAATAAATTGAAATCTCAAAATGAAACTGATATTTAGAGTTGAAATGCACAGATTGACCAGCTTCAACTTAGAATAACTCAGATACAAGAGGACACTAATATTGAAGGATTTAGAAAAGAAGCTGGAGAGATCAATGCTCTCCTCGCCCAATAACAAGTGAACTTCTATAAGAAGTTGAAGATCATCAATGACCTCGGCAAAAACAGTGACTCATTGATTGATCAAATGTCTGAGTTAAGAACATACTAGGAAGATATCAACAACAAGATTTATGATTTCATCACTTGGCAAGATAGTTTGGATGGAATAAAAGAATATCTTCCCAAAATACAAGATAATACAAATATCTTCGTTTCAGGGATTTGGATATTAGATTAAAGCAGACTGAAGAAGAAATTTATATAGCAAGAGACCTAGTAGGCCAAATTACCAAAACCATTTTAGAAAGTCTAAATATGCTAATCTTATTACTGAGTGCCGAGGGGAATTCTTTCTAGATACTCAAACACTGATAGAGTATTTGCATAACAAGTCAAAGGAAAAAGAAGTTAGCATCAAGAAATAGTTAAATCGTGGATATCATCAACAAGTTTTGTTAAAGCCCTAAGGTCAATGGTTAGTTCTTCACAGCCTTGTTAATATAACTGAATACATGCTCCCACCTCTTTAAGATGCCTTGTTTGGAGGACATATGCAGATCACGCTAGCTCATCCCCCAGGGTTGAAGCTGATGGGAGCTATTTATAGGTTATGAGAACAAATGAGAGAGCAGTCAACATCCCATCTTTAGTTTCTTGTTAAAATAGAAGCTATTTTTATCTTTTTGTTCCCTCTTTTGAGGAGTGTTTGTTTCAACCTCCTTAGAAAAATATGCATTTTCTATTTTGATAGTATAACTTTTATTTATGAATACCCTCTCATGTTTTCATAGAAGGGGTTCAGATTTTTGTAAGAAGACTCAAGGAACTTGCACTTCTGTATTTCTTTGATAATTCTAATAGAAAGGCTGGGCCCGAGATTGTCTTCTTCCATAAGCAGAGCACTGATATATGTGGTACTATTATATTTTTATTGATGCTATGTTTTGTGTTTAAAATTTAGTAAAGTTTTATTATTGTTTTATTATATGCAATATCAAAACTCAATTAAGCATTGTTTCACTATTGAAAAGTGTATTAATTGTTATCTTTAGTTGTATGTATGAAATGGTATACTTTTTATGCGATATGTGCTTAATAATTAAATTGATTAACTATTTAATAAATTTAATTATCTTTAATTTGTTTTAAATATTTTAAATAATTGATGATCTATATTGTCTTTCATTTATAAAGAAATCTTTATGAAATCGAAAAGGAAAAGTTAGTCATATTCCAAGAATTAGATAGGTAAATATAGATTTATTTATTTGTATTCATATTTACTCTATCAAATAGTTTTCATCCCATATATATCACACCTCAAATTCCATCATATATTTGGAAACTGGTCCCTATATCCCCAGTCGGAACCGCTATCCCAAACGAAAAAGGAATGGTATTCAAGTTCCTGAGTGGATGGTTTCCCCGATGTTGAAGCAAGGATATTCTGAGCCTTCAACAAAACTCCAAAAAACAAAATCAACATTGGAACCACTCTAATTTTTTTTGGTACCAACAAATAAATTTTTTTGTACCAACCAACAAATATAACAACATTTTTTTGTCCTAACCAACTAATATAACAACATGGATCATATATTGTCACTGCCTAGCAATTAACAAATAATGTCAATATACAATGAGAAAATTTACACATATATATACTACATAAAATAAAATAAAACACAATGTGAAAACATATGTCTTCGCGAATTTCATGTAACATAAGTGAAAAATAAAATGCGAAATAATATATTTTGATAATAGAAAGTAAGATAAAAATACCATAATATAATAGAAAACAAGGGATGCTACGAGGAAGCAAGTCCCTGACTTGAGCACGATGCTAGATTGGATTGACTTAAAATTTTGAAAAATAATAATATGACACACTAAATCTTACTATTGATGAAGCAAGAGGGAAGGACGCTAGGCCACGACATAGGATAAGGTTGTTCGTTCGACCGAGCATTTGATGATAAATAGAGATGAGGAAAACGGGGAATGGAAAGGGAGAGAATCAAACCAGAACGTTAGGGGGATGGTGGAAAAAGAGATGAACAAATGAACATGCACACTTACTTATGTGATTCCTTCTTGGATAGACTGTTTATTTGGGGTTGGGAGCAGGCACAAAGTTTGGGTGGAAGATGTGAATCACTCGTTGCAAGATCACTTTCATTAGATATATTTTCTAGGAAAACAACCTAGGTTCCAATCGAATAAGGAAGAAACCAAAAAAATAATACATCAATATGAATCCAAATCTTAATACAAGCAGTCTCAGACAACGAAAATTATGAATTCAAAGGATTTTTTTAATCTGTTTCAATCTTCCTTGTTGCCTGTTCCCAACATTGTTGCTGGGTGAAGAAAGCAAAAAGCATTAGGAAATAAGTAAACATGTTAGTAGCCCATGGGGCTTTGGATTGACGGTAAATGGGTGCATTGTTAAGGCACTCCATGTGATAGGTCACTGCTTCAAATCCCCTATGGGTCTTACCTACCAAAAAAAAGTAAACATGTTAGTACATTTTATTATTACTCCTTGCAACGTGGAAACACTTATGCAAATAAATCATTGGCTGCATGTGGGCCAAGGTAACTTGTAAAATGCGCTAACCTCCATCATTGTCATCCCAGGGATCGGTTTAAGTTGTCAAATGCACTAACCTCCATCATTGTCATCCCAGGGATCGGTTTAAGAAAGGCTAACAAGCCCAATTGACAAGAGTACATTTTATACAATATAGTACTCAGGTTCGTAAATTTTATTATTACTCTTCGCAACGTGGAAACACTCATGCAAATAAATCATTTGCTACTTAGGTTAGTAAATCTTATTATTACTCTTCGCAACGTGGAAACACTCATGCAGATAAATCATTGGCTGCATGTGCGGCGAGGGTAACTTGTCAAATGCGCTAAGTTCTATCATTGTCATTCCAGGGATCGGTTTAAGGAAGGCCAATGAGTTTGCAAATGCACTAACCTCCATCATTGTCATCCCAGGGATAGGTTTAAGGAAGGCCAACAAGCCCAATTGACAAGAGTACATTTTATACAATGTAGTACTCAGGTTAGTAAATTTTATTACTAGCACAACCATATTTACTAAGGTAAATATGGTTGATATACGTTGATAGGTGTCTATGAAGCATATATACAACCACATATTCTAATGTGGTTGATACACACTGATAGGCTTATATCAACTACATTAATAATTATTATCGGTATTTAGGATTATTAATAACTATATAGATATTAACAACTAGCTTATTTATATATATTACTGTATAAATATTATATTAATATTATAATAATTATATAAACTCCTAATGTATATTAATTAATAATAAGAATAACTCATAATAATATTAGATTATCATTATATTATTTAAATAATCTAATAATATAATATAAAAAATAATAACAATTATATTGTATTATTATTATAATAATAAAATATAATATTATTATTATATAATTATAATAATATACAAATATAATTATTATTAAAATAATAATATAATAAATATTATTATAATATATTATTACAATAAGAACAATAAAGACCAATTATTTATTATTTATGATAATTAATAACTATACAAATAATAGCCACTGTATTCTTATATAATTATATATTTATGATTATTATATAGTTATTATTATAATAATATAAACTCATAATAATATTAATATTATTATTCTTATTAGTATTAATATTATTATTAGTATTTAGGATTATTAATAATTATATAAATAACTATATAAGATTATTAATAATTGTATAAATATTAACAACAAGATTATTTATATATATTACTGTATAAATATTATATTAATATTATAATAATTATATAAACTCCTAATATATATTAATTAATAATAAGAATAGCTCATAATAATATTAGATTATCATTATATTATTTAAAAAATCTAATAATATAAAATTATAAAAAATAATAATAACAATTATATTGTAATATTGTTACAATAAAAAATATAATAATAATAATAATAATAATATTTCATTATAATATTATAATAATATTATATTATTATGATATTATTATAATAATATACAAATATAATTATTATTATAATAATAATATATTCATTGTTTCATTCAAAATCATTTGAAAAATATTTCGAGAAAAAGATAAGGCAAGTATATCGGAAATCAAAATATAAAAGAAATGGAGAAATATATCGGATTTTACAAAGGAAAAGAAAGGAACAAATCTTAAAACATTAACACCGGACCCGATAATATATATGCCATATTTTATAATGACGGTGGGTCTCAAACAATGTAAATCACTTATATTATGTGTATACGACTCTGCCGATTGCGATATGGGTGGGCCAGACCCAAAATAATATATACAACATTTTTAAAAGTTCGGCGGGTCCACTATAATGAAATCTCTTTATATACATGCATATGGGTTCTGCCGATCGCGATTTGCGATGACGGACCCGAAACGATATATATTATTGTTTTATACTTATAATATTACATGTACACGACTTCGCCGATTGTGATATCGGTGGGCCGGACCTGAAATAATATATACAATGTGTTTAAAAGTTTGGTGGGTTCATTGTATTGAAAGCCCTTTATATGCATGCATGTGGGTTCCACCGATCACGATTTGCGATGATGGACCCGAAACGATATGTATTATTGTTTTATAATTGCGGCGGGTCCGTAAGACAACATATATATATATAGATATATATATATATATGAAAGTGTCGATTGCGATGAGTGATTGGGTTCCAGACCCGATAGTTCATACGCTATATTTTATATCACTCAACGCCTTCGTCTTATCGCGGGTTTCAAAGACTTTTATTGATATTCGTATATATTGTGGTCTACACTCTTTTAAGGATTAAAGGCTTGTATGTAATGCTTCCGATAGTATAAAAGCCTTGATAAAGTTATATGTCCCCGCTTTAATGTAACTCCACGGTTGAAAGGCTCAAGGCCTAAAGAAATGCTTCTGATAGGCTTAATGGGCCATAACCCACATGCCTCAAGATCGATATTTTTTTAAGGAAAGGGATTTTGGTTAACCCCCAAGATCTCTTTTCATAAAAAAAACCTAAGATAAACAAAAGGGACTAATATTATAAACCTGAGGAACCAATAAACCCAATGCTTTAATATTATAAACCTAAGGAATTATTGAACCCAACAGATAAATATTAAAAACCTAAGGGATAAAGAAGTGCAAGGGATTGATATTACAAATACAAGAGATTAATAAAGATGATCATGATTGATATTATAAAACCCAAGTTAATAATAAACCCAAAGGATTAATACTAAAACCCCAAAGGATTATGAACTTAAGGAAAAATATTAAACCGAAGGGACTAATATTATAAACCGAACATTGGTAAACCCTAATATAAATATTAGAAAGACTAAAATAAACATGGTTTATTTTCATGGTGAGAGATTCCTTGTCACGATGTGAAATTCAACCATGGTTGACCATGGTTGTCTATGATTGACAATTGTTGACCACGATTGATATTATAAACCTAAGGGAATAATAAACCCAAGGGATTGATATTATAAACCTACAGGAGTAGTAAACAAAGGGATCAATACTAAAACCCCAAGGGTTTATGAACCCAAGGAAATAATATTAAACCCATGGGACTAATATTATAAACCCAACATTGTTAAACCCAAATATAAACACTACAAACACTAAAATAAACATGGTTTATTTTCATGGTGTGTCAATCTTTGTCAAAATGCGACATTCAACCAAGGGACTAATATTGTAAAACCAACATTGGTAAACCCAAATATAAATACTACAAACACTAAAATAAACATTGTTTATTTTGATGGTGAGGAAATTCTTGTCACAATGCGACATTCAACCATGATTGACCATGTTTGGCTATGATTGACAATGGTTTACAATGATTGATATTATAAATCAAACGCAATAATGAACACAAGGGATTGATATTATAAACCAAAATGAACATTAAACCCAAGGGATTAATACTAAAACCCCAATGAACAATAAACCCAAGGGATTAATACTAAAAGCCCAAGGGATTATAAACCCAATGGAATAATGATAAACCGAAGGGCCTAATACTATAGACCCAACAACATTGAACCATGGGACTAATATTATAAACCCAACATTTCTAAACCCAAATATAAATACTACAAACACTAAAATAAAGATGGTTTATTTTGATGGTGAGACAATTCTTGTCACAATGCGACATTCAACCATGATTGACCATGTTTGGCTATGATTGACAATGGTTTTACAATGATTGATATTATAAACCAATGGAATAATGAACCCAAGGCATTGATATTATAAACCCAAATGAACAATAAACCCAAGGGATTAATACTAAAACCCCAATGAACAATAAACCCAAGGGATTAATACTAAAATCCCAAGGGATTATAAACCCAAGGGAATAATAAACCCAAGGGATTGATATAATAAACCCAATGGATTATTATTTATTTTCATGGTGAGACAATCGTTGTCACAATGTGACATTGAACCATGGTTGGCTATGATTGACAATGGTTTACCATGATCGATATTATAAACCGAAGGGAATAATAAACCCAAGGGATTGATATTATAAACCTAAAGGAATAATAAACAAAGGGATCAATACTAAAACCCCAAGGGTTTATGAACCCAAGGAAATAATATTAAACCCATGGGACTAATATTATAAACCCAACATTGTTAAACCCAAATATAAACACTACAAACACTAAAATAAACATGGTTTATTTTCATGGTGAGTCAATCTTTGTCAAAATGCGACATTCAACCAAGGGACTAATATTATAAAACCAACATTGGTAAACCCAAATATAAATACTACAAACACTAAAATAAACATACTTTATTTTGATGGTGAGACAATTCTTGTCAGAATGCGAGATTCAACCATGATTGACCATGTTTGGCTATGATTGACAATGCTTTACAATGATTGATATTATAAACCAAACACAATAATGAACTGAAGGGATTGATATTATAAACCCAAATGAACAATAAACCCAAGGGATTAATACTAAAACCCCAATGAATAATAAACCCAAGGGATTAATACTAAAAGCCCAAGGGATTATGAACCCAATGGAATAATGATAAACCGAAGGGCCTAATACTATACACCCAACAACATTCAAGCATGGGACTAATATTATAAACCCAACATTGGTAAACCCAAATATACATACTACAAACACTAAAATAAACATTGTTTATTTTGATGGTGAGACAATTCTTGTCACAATGCGACATTCAACCATGATTGACCATGTTTGGCTATGATTGGCAATGGTTTACAATGATTGATATTATAAACCAAACAGAATAATGAACCCAAGGGATTGATATTATAAACCCAAATGAATAATAAACCCAAAGGGATTAATACTAAAACCCCAATGAACAATAAACCCAAGGGATTATTACTAAAATCCCAAGGGATTTTAAACCCAATGGAACAATAAACCCAAGGGATTGATATAATAAACCAAAAGGAATAATAAACCCAATGGATTATTATTTATTTTCATGGTGAGACAATCCTTGTCACAATGTGACATTGAAGGTGCAGCTCTGCGGAAATTTCTTGTCACAATGCGATATTCAACCATGATTGACCATGTTGGCTATGATTGACAATGGTTTACAATGATTTATATTATAAACCAAACACAATAATGAACCCAAGGGATTGATATTATAAACCCAAATTAACAATAAACCCGGATTAATACTAAAAGGCCAAGGGATTATGAACCCAATTGAATAATATTAAACCGAAGGGCCTAATACTATAGACCCAACAACATTGAAGCATGGGACTAATATTATAAACCCAACATTGGTAAACCCAAATATAAATACTACAAACACTAAAATAAACATGGTTTATTTTGATGGTGAGACAATTCTTGTCACAATGGGACATTCAACCATGATTGACCATGTTTGGCTATGATTGACAATGCTTTACAATGATTGATAGAACCCAAGGGATTGATATTATAAACCCAAATGAGCAATAAACCCAAGGGATTAATACTAAAACCCCAATGAACAATAAACCCAAGGGATTAATACTAAAAGCCCAAGGGATTTTAAACCCAATGGAATAATAAACCCAAGGGATTATTATTTATTTTCGTGGTGAGATAATCCTTGTCACAATGTGACATTGAAGGTGCAGCTCCACGGACATTTCTTGTCACAATGCGACATTCAACCATGATTGACCATGTTTGGCTATGATTGACAATGGTTTACAATGATTGATATTATAAACCAAACACAATAGTCAACCCAAGGGATTGATATTATAAACCCAAATGAACAATAAACCCAAGGGATTAATATTAAACCCCAATGAACAATAAATGCAAGGGATTAATACTAAAAGGCCAAGGGATTATGAACCTAATGGAATAATATTAAAACGAAGGGCCTAATACTATAGACCCAACAACATTGAAACATGAGACTAATATTATAAAACCAACATTGGTAACACCCAACCATAAATGCTACAATCACTAAAATAAACATGCTTTATTTTGATGGTGAGACAATTCTTGTCATAGTGCGACATTCAACCATGATTGACCATGTTTGGCTATGATTGAAAATGCTTTACAATGATTGATATTATAAACCAAATGCAATAATGAACCCAAGGGATTGATATTATAAACCCAAATGAACAATAAACCCAAGGGATTAATACTAAAACCCCAATGAACAATAAACCCAATGGATTAATACTAAAACCACAATGAACAATAAACCCAAGGGATTAATACTAAAAGCCAAACGAATTATAAACCCAATGGAATAATAAACCCAAGCAATTGATATAATAAACCAAAGGAATAATAAACTGAAGGGATTATTATTTATTTTCATGGTGACACAATCGTTGTCACAATGTGACATTCAACCATGGTTGGCTATGATTGACAATGGTTTACCATGATCGATATTATAAACCGAAGGGAATAATAAACCCAAGGGATTGATATTATAAACCTAAAGGAATAACAAACAAAGGGATCAACACTAAAACCCCAAGTGTTTATGAACCCAAGGAAATAATATTAAAGACATGGGACTAATATCATAAACCCAACATTGTTAAACCCAAATATAAACACTACAAACACTAAAAAAACATGGTTTATTTTCATGGTGAGTCAATCTTTGTCAAAATGTGACATTCAACCAAGGGACTAATATTACAAAACCAATACTGCTAAACCCAAATATAAATAATACAAACACTAAAATAAACATGGTTTATTTTGATGGTGAGACAATTCTTGTCACAATGCGATATTAAACCATGATTGACCATGTTTGGCTATCATTGACAATGGTTTACAATGATTGATATTATAAACCAAACGTAATAATGAACCCAAGGGATTGATATTATAAACCAAAATGAAAAATAAACCCAAGGGATTAATACTGAACCCCAATGAACAATAAACCCAAGGGATTAATACTAAAAGGCCAAGGGATTATGAACCCAATGAATAATATTAAACCGAAGGGCCTAATACTATAGACCCAACAACATTGAAGAATGGGACCAATATTATAAACCCAACATTGATAAAACCAAATATAAATACTACAAACACTAAAATAAACATGCTTTATTTTGATGGTGAGACAATTCTTGTCACAATGCGACATTCAACCATGATTGACCATGTATGGCTATGATTGACAATGCTTTACAATGATTGATATTATAAACCAAACACAATAATGAACCCAAGGGATTGATATTATAAACCCAAATGAACATTAAACCCAAGGGATTAATACTAAAACCCTAATGAACAATAAACCCAAGGGATTAATACTAAAACCGCAATGAACAATAAACCCAAGGGATTAATAATAGGAGCCCAACGAATTATAAACCCAATGGAATAATAAACCAAAGGGATTGATATAATAAACCCAAAGGAATAATAAACCCAAGGGATTATTATTTATTTTCATGGTGACACAATTGTTGTCACAATGCGACATTCAACCATGGTTGGCTATGATTGACAATGGTTTACCATGATCGATATTATAAACCGAAGGGAATAATAAACCCAAGGGATTGATATTATAAACCTAAAGGAATAATAAACAAAGGGATCAATACTAAAACCCCAAGGGTTTATGAACCCAATAAAATAATATTAAACCCATGGGACTAATATTATAAACCCAACATTCTTAAACCCAAATATAAACACTACAAACACTAAAAAAACATGGTTTATTTTCATGGTGAGTCAATCTTTGCCAAAATGCGACATTCAACCAAGGGAGTAATATTATAAAACCAACATTGGTAATCCCAAATATAAATACTACAAACACTAAAATGAACATGCTTTATTTTGATGGTGAGACAATTCTTGTCACAATGCGAGATTCAACCATGATTGACCATGTTTGGCTATGATTGACAATGGTTTTCAATGATTGATATTATAAACCAAATGGAATAATGAACCAAGGGATTGATATTACAAGCCCAAATGAACAATAAACCCAAGGGATCAATACTAAAACCCCAATGGACAATAAACCCAAGGGATAAATACTAAAAGCCCAAGGGATTATGAACCCAATGGAATAATATTAAACCGAAGGGCCTAATACTATAGACCCAACAACATTGAAGCATGGGACTAATATTATAAACCCAACATTGGTAAACCCAAATATAAATACTACAAACACTAAAATAAACATGGTTTATTTTGATGGTGAGACAATTCTGGTCATAATGCGACATTCAACCATGATTGACCATGTTTGGATATGATTGGCAATGGTTTACAATGATTGATATTATAAACCAAACCAAATAATTAACCAACTGCTTGATATTATAAACCCAAATGAACAATAAACCCAAGGGATTAATACTAAAACCCCAATGAACAATAAACCTAAGGGATTAATACTAAAATCCCAAGGGATTATGAACCCAAGGGAATAATATTAAACCGAAGGGCCTAATACTATAGACCCAACAACATTGAAGCATGGGACTAATATTATAAACCCAACATTGGTAAACCAAAATATAAATACTACAGACACTAAAATAAACATGGTTTATTTTGATGGTGAGACAATTCTTGTCACAATGCGACATTCAACCATGATTGACCATGTTTGGCTATGATTGGCAATGGTTTACAATGATTGATATTATATACCAAATGGAATAATGAACCCAATGGATTGATATAATAAACCCAAATTAACAATAAACCCAAGGGATTAATACTAAAACCCCAATGAACAATAAACCCAAGGGATTAATACTAAAAGCCCAAGGGATTATGAACCCAAGGGAATAACATTAAACCAAAGGGCCTAATACTATAGATCCAAAAAAATTGAACCATGGGACTAATATTATAAACCCAAAATTGGCAAACCCAAATATAAATACTACAAACAATAAAATAAACATGGTTTATTTTGATGGTGAGACAATTCTTGTCACAATCTGACATTCAACCATGACTGACCATCTTTGGCTATGATTGGAAATGGTTTACAATGATTGATATTATAAACCAAATGGAAAAATTCCCAAGGTATTGATATTATAAACCCAAATGAACAATAAACCCAAGGGATTAATACTAAAACCCCAATGAACAATAAACCTAAGGGATGAATAATAAAAGCCCAAGGGATTATAAACCCAATAGAATAATAAACCCAATGGAATAATAAACCCAAGGGATTGATATAATAAACCCAAGGGATTATTATTTATTTTCATGGTGAGACAATCGTTGTCACATTGTGACATTGAACTATGGTTGGCTATAAACCTAAGGGAATAATAAACCCTTGGTATTAATATGAGAAACCCAAAGGAATAATAAAACGAAGCAATTAATACTAAGACCCCAAGGGATTATGAACCCAAGGGAATAATATTAAATCCAAGGGACTAATATTATAAACATTAAAATAAACATGATCGACCATCATTGATTTTCATATTGAGACAATTCCTATCACAATTCCATGTTGGGCCATGGTTGACATTATAATAAACCATGTTTGACTCAGGAATAATAAACCCAAGCGATTGATATTATAAACCCAAGGGATTAATACTAAAACCCCAAGCGTTTATGAACCCAAGACAATATTATTAAACAAAAGGGACTAATAATATAAACCCAAGGGAATAATGAACCCAAGGGATTGATATAATAAACCCAAACGAATAATAAACCCAATAGATTAATAGTAAAACCTCAAGCGATTATAAACCCAAGGAATTATTAATATTAAAAAGTTGAAGAATGAAGAAAACCAATAATTTTATATTATAAACCATTGGGAATTAGTAAACCCAAGGGAAAAATATTAGAAACCTCTTGTGCTATACAACAACCCTCCCCTTGTTAAAATTTTTATATATTTTTTTTTTACAAGAAATGGGTCCCTTTTTTAATAAAGTTAGCTAAAATCAATATTTCTAAACAATAAGTCTTTTTCTTTTAGGATAACTTCAATAACAATCGCATTTTGCAAAAAATCCATATGATACATGAAAATCCTTATGATGAGGTCCAATCCAATGTAAACGTGAAACAAAACCTTGTCATAAGATAAACTATAAATGAAACATATCGCATCGCGCACATCCTTTGGCTAAAAGATGGACTTAACATTTCCTTTGGCATTCCCTGATGCGATAACACAATCGGAAAGCGCATATCGCAAATTTCTTAAGGAAACATTCCATGGGGTCATACAACTTCGTTGATGTGACAAGCCGATCACAATCGCGCATCAGTAAGGTCCCGAAACACATAACGAATGCCCATTTGAGATTCGTCGATGCAATTTCATAATCATAAATAAAGGCGCGCTTTTTAATAAAGTGGAAATAGTACGGTTAAACGAATGCTTGTGGGTTTTAAGAGCATAAATGATTAGTAAATGAGAAATAAATGATTTATTGATTTCTTAAAGATTATCCTACCTCCCTATGACAACTCACTCTTTATCGCAATCAGAGCTATACGAAGGAAACGGCTAAAGCATAAAGTTGGGCCTATCGATTTGCGATATGCGATTATTTCTAATCGGTGATTGGGAAAGTCACCATATTTACTTTAAAGAGTCGTTATTAATATGCACGATACGACATATCATTATGGCATTTAATGATCATGATTGGTAGTTGCCAAAATCATTAATAAAGTAGTTATGGTTGAATCCTTCGAGGATTTCATCCGTGGGAACATAATATATCAAATTCATATCACTTATTGCGGTTAATTGCTTTTAACCTTGCATATTGTGCATTATCTTGGAACGGTCCTCTGTTACGGTCATCTGTTTCTTTTGCAAAGTAAGTTTGAATTCATCAATTCAGTAGAAATGTCAAAGAAATCAAAGAAAGAAAAGATTCCAGTCTTAAGCAAAGAGGAACCAGTAAAGAAGGCCTTGATAGGTGATACCAACTGTGTTGGCCTAGGAAAAGATTCATGGGAAAGCATATACAATTTATTGGAAGCTAAAGATCCAAAAGAAATTGAAGAAGAAATGACAACAATTGATTCCATTGACAAATCAGAGAATACTCTCAAGGATTTGGCCAGTTCTTTTCTCCACAGAATAGCTGCCCGCCCCACAACATTACCCTACAATGACTTAGTTAGATGGGTAATCTAGAGTATCAACATATCAGACATAGCATTTTTTATGGCTGATGAAGGATGTTCGGGTGGTTTAGAGAAGAAGATATCCAAAAGATGTACCATTTGGCGGAACCGTAGAAGCATTACAACAAGGCATTTGTCAAAGCCTTTGCCAAAGAAATTGACGTGGAATCAGATCCTATCAGGCAGGGGAGGCATTACCCAAAAAACCACAAGCATGAGTCATCGGGTATGTATTCCATTGACTCCTTAGCATCTCCTTACTACTATTCTGGTGCTATCATATGTCGACTCTTTGGAGTCTCCGATTTCGCTAGGTTTTCAATTGAAATGGTTCCTTTAATGGAGGCAACAATTAACTTGTATATCATGGATTGGGCAACCATTTTGTTTGATAAAATGGCCAAACGTGGCCTTCATTCCCCCTCCCATGTGGTATTTTCACACTGCATGACTTCAAACATGCAAGGAAAGAAGTAGAGAAAATAAAGGCGCTAAAGTTAGCAACCATTCCAAAGAGGCAATATGATCCAAAAGAAATAGGCTATAACTTCACGTCTCATGTAAAAATTTCCAAGTTTGAACATGAGAAAGATGATTATGATGATTTTTTCACCTCAACAGAGTTATTTTCTCAAGTAAAACAACTTGCAAAAATCAAATTGGGAGTAGAGGGAGTAGAAGCATTTCTAAATTTCAGAACAAGGAGGTTGCAAAGTATACCGATGGACTTATTAAATACCACCCCTATGCTGCAACAAGAAGGCCAAAGTGAAGGAAAAACTACCCAGAGGATTCCTGTAAAACATAAGAGCCTTGAAAGGCAGAGGACAAAGGAAGGAACTAGTGAGCTCCTTCATACTGATATAAATATTGATCCAACTTTAATCAAGGAATGGGAGCAATTCGATCTACTCATAAAAAACCTAAAGGACTCCCAAAACTTCATTACACCAAAACCACCCACAACACAATAGTCTGAGGTTATTAGTGTTCTGATTGAAGGGACAAGCGGCCTACCCAAAATGCAGCAGGATATAGAAATCATTCCCGAAAATCCCACAGAAGGGATTGTACTAAAAATAGAAGAAATACCACCCCTTGATGTATTCTACAATCCAAAGCATAGGGATGTAGTTAAAAGACATAGGAAAAAGAGGAAAACCAATCAAGGACCTCTTTTAACTCCTCAGGACGAAATGATGAATGTGGTATGGAAGTCAGAAGTCAATCCTTCTGAGGATTTAACTAAATTATCTCAGTATGCAGGGGCTTATACAACAACAACAATGGACAAAGCCTCAGAGGTCAGTCAACTAATTAGGGATAAAGATCAAAGGATCACTCAGCTTGAGATGCAATCGGCAGAAGAACAACAAAATATTAATCAACTAGAACAATAGCTAGCAGAACAAAGGCAACAAAATGAGAAACTTAAAGAACAGTTGAATCTGGAGAAACAAAAAATTGATAAGCAGGCTCTCCAGAAACAACAAAAGTTGTCTCAAGAACTAAGCAGCCTTCAGATAGTGATTGAGCAAGAAAAGAAGGCCAAGGATGATCAAATTGCACAAGTACAATTACAGATAGAAAAATACAAGGGTTATCCACAGGTTACTGAATTCAAAAAAGAAGCCTTGGAGATAACCAAAGCCTTGTCCCGGCAATTGAACATCCTTTCCCATAATATATCATTGGCCGACCCGTTGTGCGACATCTTTGCATCATTGATTGAGAAGGCAGTTGACAGAAGATTGGAATTGGAGAAAGCACATGAAAAAATAACAAACTTTCTCTCTTGGCAAAATTCAAAGTAAGTAATGGATGCAAATCAGCCAAAAATACAAGAATCGCACAAGGAAATCCTATTTTCGGAATGGGAATCTCAGCTAATGAAATTCGAAAGAGAAATTCTAGAGCCAGAGCTACAATGAATGCTGTAATCAAATTAGTAAATAACAGTTTACATATGTCTAATTTGATTTTTGATTTCTCTCCAGGTAAACTCCCGAAAGCAAAGGCACTGGAACATCATTGGAGACAGGAGTTGGCAAGCAGAGAAAAACATATCAGAGAAGTTCAAAACTTCACATGGGATGCATTTTGATCTCTTCTATTCAAGCCTCATATCCAGGAGATGGCCATGAAATGCCTGTCTGACGCGGTCAACTGCATGGTTCCCGAACTCTCCGATGCCACCTATACAGCCCAACTACATTCTAGGATGAGTTAGCCTCTGGAAATCCATCCAATTCTAGAAATCTGTGAGCTGCAAGCACAAGAGAAGAAGCGGATTCAATGAATTAGTTCAACCACCATCGCATTGCTAATTTTATACCAAATCCCATATTTTCATGTCACAGTTTGAATAACTTATAGCGATTTTTGTTGATAGTAGTTTTTATTTTTATTATTTAAGACCCTTTCATGTATTTAGAAAGGGTCCTCAATTTGTATAAAATTTTGACTTGGGAGGTTGCAGTACTGTACTTCTAAATATTTTTTTGTTTTTGTTTTTTATTTTTATTTTTTTATCAAAAAGTGAATCAAGGTTTCACCTTTTTATCAAGAAGCTTTTTCAAGACTCGCATTTTTGCATCTTCTGGAGGTTTTCTGAAATAGCAAAGTGGAATCGAAGTGTTGTTCACATCGCAAGGATTCAAATGCATGTGGTACTTCGATCACTATTTTTTGTCTTATTTCCTTATGTGAATGAACACTTCTTTGAAAAATGTTGTTGTTGATATGTGTATTTTTTCTCAAATAATTCTCTATCATATCATTTATGAAGATTGAGAATTGCTATATTTCAAAGGATATATGCCAGCGATATATATATTTTGATGAATGCGATAATGTTTTTATAATTACTTTGTTTAATTTCTTAAACAAAGAAACCATTATATGAATTCACCTTTCCATTTGATAAGTAAGCCATCTATATGCTTATTTGTCTTTTAGGAATAATCAAACATCACATTTTTTATAAATTACCCAGCTTAGATAAGAATATTTATATATATTTTCAGTTGTAGGATAAAGACATTGTCATAGATCCATTCCACTTGCTTCAAATTTGCGAAGCGAATCTCATGTTCTTGAAAATGGAGTAAATGTTACTCTGCTGTTTAAGATGCTTGTGGCAATATTAATATTTCCTATAGAAGAGTCAGAATAGATTAGTTCGATTGTGATCTAAACCAAAAACAATATAATAACCACATTGCAAACCAATAAGATTTTTCAAGACTTGCACTTTTGCACCTTCTGCAGGTTTTCTTAAATAGGAAAGTGGAATCCAAGTGTTGTTCACATCGGAAGGATTGAAATGCATGCGGTACTTCTATCACTATGTTTATCTTATTTCCGTATGTGAATGAACACTTATTTTAAAAATTGCTATTGTTGATATATGTATTTTTTCTCAAATAATTCTTTATCATATCATTTAAAGAAGAACAGCATAACAAGACACTTTAAGACCAGAGATATACAATTTTGTACATAAAAACAACATTAGTGTTTAAAATAATCACAATTTAACCAACATTGCAACCACAAAAAGAACATTGAGTCCCAACATATATTTTTTGTTTTTTCTACATCAAATAATCCACTACAAAATTGAAATTCAAAACTACAAAGAAGGCCACAATGTTATTAGTTGTATTTCATAGTGATATGGAATTCAATCGCTCCTCTTCCTTCTTCCTAATTGTAACATATGCGCTATCTTTCATCTTGGCATAATGTTGGAAAGAAAAAGGCGGTGCAATGCGTAAACCATCTATTTATTTCACTCTTGATATGGCTGTGAAGGTAAGGCCTTGATGCTCTCTATTCCCGATATCAACTGACACTTGTTCTAAAGTCAATCCCTGTGACTTGTGGATTGTAAGAGCCCATGCCATCTTCAAAGGAATTTGCTTTCGATTTCCTCTTATCACTGGGGTGATAGGGACAATGTTTGGATTGCTTGAATCAAATGGAACACCAACATACTTATCAAAAATAACAGTTGTGAACGCTAGAAGTCGAGGTGGCTTAGAGGTAGGCGGATAGAATATATCCTTAAAAAAACCAAGTGCACCATTCACCAAGCCAACTTCAACCCATAAATTACATGTCAACATAACACGCTGACTACGACACAACAAAACTTCACGGTCTAATTGATCATCATCAACACCACCGACTTCTGAACGCCTTGAATATTTAGCAACACATCGTGCAATTGGAGAACTTAATGATTTTAACATATGCCTATTATGTAAGGAAACCAAATTATTTGTTGGAAACATGTGAATTGCTGCATTAAATATATCTCTTTCTATAGGATGCAACCTCATATCAGCCCGAGACATAAGAAAGTCCCAATCTTCAAGAACAGGTTCTCTGTTTCTTATGTTATTGAGGACACTATGAAAAAAAGATTGTTTCTCATTATTCCCTTGTTGGCGAAAGATTGTGTCAAGAGTGACAACGATGTTGAATTTGTTCCACAAGACTTTCCCTACTGTATTACCTGCATACAAAGTCTTATCTCTAAAAGGAGGCAGCTGGCCAAGGTCACCCACAAGGATGATGGATCTCCCACTAAAAGGACAATTCTTTTTCTTTGGAAATGCTTCTCGCAACCGAGCATCTATTTGTATAAACAACCTTGATCCCAGAAAGCTCATTTCATCAATCAATACATATCTAACATGTCGCATTTCTTCTTGGAATGTTGCAAGTCACTGCCCTGTAGTGGCTGCATATCTTTAATTGGGATTTTTAGAGCTAAGTGTATTGTTTTTGCATGTATATTAAAAGCAACTATTCCTGTTGGCGAAAGAAGAATCAAAGGGCTTCTTCCATCACTTGAACTATTAGTAATAGCTTCAAAAATACAATGGATAAGGAAAGACTTCACAGTGCCCGTAGTGCCCTGAATAATCATAATAAGAGCTTCACGAATTTCATATTCAGCAAAGTGCCTTAACACAATCTCAAAAGCAAGTCATTTTTTCTGACAAAGAATCTGGAGATGTAAATGTTCTGTTTGAAAGGTCAACAATATCACCCACTGATTTTTCATTCCTTATAAAATTAGTAGCTTCCTCTGCAACATCATCAAAAATAGTTGTACTTTCCCAGTCAAAGGATATATCAAAGTCCCTTCGACCGAGGGTTTCAAGATCAGAAAAATTCACATCGTTTGGTGGAACCAAACATGAGAAAATCTACCATTCTTGAAAATCATCTTCAACATTCATTTCATGGTTAGAAAAATCACCATCTTATTCATCTTCAATATTGTTTGTAATTGATGGTTGTCGATCAACATGCCATGCTCGATATCAAAAATTCCTCCAAATTTCAATAATAACTTCAGCTGAAAGGCCAATATCTGTAGAAATGTAGCGAAATGGCTTGTATAATAGCAATTCTGACCAGAAAAAGGTTTCAAATTCCTCTGAAGCCTCACCGGGAATAGAATAAAACCGTGGCCAAACCTGAACAATAGCATGAACATCTCTAGCCTTCCATGGATCTTGTTTACGCTTGCTATCAAATGTCAAAGATCTTACTGTTTCTATCAAAGATAGATGTTCAAGGAAAAAAGGTCTCTTCTAATAATGTTGAACGAAAGTATTCTCAGATGAACATTGCAAGCCATCCCTTGATATTTTCCTAAAAAAATTTCTTCCAAAATTTAAGGAAACAAATTTCCGACTACAAACAATAAGAGGCAGCTTAAGCAACATATGGCATGTTTTTTGTGCTCCAATGTCACGATCAACAGTGCAAGAAACTTTCTATATGCACATAAAGCACCATCCTCAAAGCCAATAGAATTTGAAATTCTAGTTAACATATGATGATAACTTTCATACCTTTTCTCTGCTTTCGATGCATACTTAGCAATGTATTTCAACACAACATAGAGAGAAAGCACTGGCTGGAAATCAACATTTGCACGCCACATTGTTAAAAGGTCAATGTTATGTACATTAAGCTTGTCATCATTTCTTGCTGGCTCATATTTGTTTCTTTCTTGATCATCTATGAACAATCTTGATTCACCACAAAGATCTCATGGAGCATTGTACCAACATGTTAGAATTGCGCCCTTTTTGTGCAAACAAGAATCCACAGTACAGTTTGTGTGCCTTTGGACACAGTTTAACAATTCTTCGTAATCATTATGAGGATTACAAGAGAAAACCTGACCAATATTCAACAGGCAAGGGTCATCATTGAGGCTTCGTCGAACCATTATGTTGCGACGATGTATGTCATGCGGATTCCATGTAGTTACATATTTGTCGAAGAAAATCTTTGCAAGTTGTACATCAGAACTATTTGACCAATCAAGTATTTCCATGTTAGGAGCAACTTCTAACCATAGGAAACCATAGATATGTGCCGAACCCCTGTGTTGCCACTCATATCTGAAATAAATGAACATACAGTTACTACAAACAATAAAAATATAATCACAATAAAAGTTGAAAAAGTATAGAAAAAAAATTCAACACAAACCTGTACCAAAAATCTTTAGCTTTAAGGTTTTTTTGGATCACTTCCTCTCGAAAAATATTGAATCCATGGTGCATAAATGCCGCCACAATATGAGGGTACTGGATAACATTCTCAATTTTCATACAATGGTCATTCGAAGAACAAGAATGTGAATGTATGGGCATGAGGTTATGCAACTTTGGCCACTTTGTGTTAGCTGCACTCAAAGTAAAAAATAAAGATGGGCATCCTAACTAAGTAATCATGTCCATCAATTCAGATCGACACTTAGTCCAGTATGCCCTTGTACCTCTCAGAGAATAACCAAACCACATAAGATGCTCAGCCAACTTATTATCTGGTAAATCAGATAATTGGTGACACAACTCCTCAATTGTTGTAGGTGAGTTATCATGTAAATGTTTCTTTACAAAAACTACAGTAGTTGCTTGGCTCCGATGTTGCATTATCATGTTTAATAAGTAATATCAAAACTAAGGATGGCTTCCAAAAATCTGATCATAGTACCTAAGAAGATGCAATGCATACTCATGAACTTCAACACTACAAACACATGGTTGCAACCAATCAGCTTCACCAGTGGGGAACAATGTTGGGAATTCCATATCGAACATCCCCTCTGTATTATATTCATTCACTGGAGAGCTTCCAATAGTGGGCCATTCCATGTTTTGAACATGTGAAGAATGAACATTATCAAGAAATGCTCTAATTTCTTCCACTTCTCTGCGTTCATTTGGTAGGAGAGCAACAAAGGAAGAAGGATGAGAGGGAAAATGCTCAGCATGAAGCTCTTCATTATTAGTTTCATTAATATCAGATCCTTCAATATGACAATCAACAAATTTAAGCCTAGAGGAGACATATGTTGATCTTTCGGGCAGAGCATTCACTGAATCATAATCAATTACAACATCTCGATAGTATTGATCACAATGGATTTTGTAAAGCAATGCATCCATCACTTGAGATATTTTGACATAACATTCATAATATTTAGACTTAGCGCCATGTCTCCTCACAATTAGAAAGTCAATATCTTCAACACGTCGGGGGAGGCTTCGTACGATTGTAAAAATATCTTGAGGAAAGCTAATTGTATGACCACTATACTTATATTGGCCACCTCGAGCATACGTCACTTGCAAAATGGGATTCACATGTGCTATTAGCATTTCTTCAACTTGAGTAAGAACTCTTAAAATATGAGGTTTCTCACTAGGATCCATGTTATTATACCGACAAAAATGATGGGCTCCTCTTTCACTCTTACATCGTCTGCAAACAGGTCCTTCAGGATGTCTCACAACAACGATTCCGGGATATGATTCTTGGCAAATGTGGAAAATCTGGACAACTGACAAGCTATCTATTTTTGCTTGAAACCTTTTATGCACTGCAATAATGTTTTCATCAAAATGAATATGATATCTACTCGCCGAACCATGTTGAAAACCATTTCGATGAGTAAAATATCTTCTAACATTTACTTCATTTTCAAGAACATGAGATTCCCTTCGCAAATTTGAAGCACGTGGAATGCATCTATGAGAATGTGTTTCCAAATTTATGGTGTGCATTTTGCGAATCTAAGAGGATGTAAAGGTCTCTTTGTCACAAAAGACTTTAAAATTTAATTTGCAACTAACTATAAATGAAGAAAATGAAAAAGAATGAAATGGATTCAAAATTTACATATCTGTCTTCACGTGGATGAGGGTTGTCAGATGGTTGCTCTTGGATTCTAAGAATAGTGGATGAAACATTTTTTCATACAGGTTCTTTGCCTCTATTCAAATCAGTTCTTTCCTGTTTCAAAAAAATAAAATAAGTTATAAAACTAAATGTCCAAAAATGAAAGATTCAAAAATTGAAAACCATATTTACTAAGGTAAATATGGTTGATATACGCTGATATCAACACAATTTCAAGGCAATTGTAAATGAGAAAATGAGAAAAATATAAAATCCACTCAACATTTACATTTGTTTGGTGATGTGGATGAACCCTATGAGATAGTTCCTCTTCACTTCTAACATCAGTATATGTAACATCTACGAAGTTAATTTCTATGCCTCTATTGGAATGACTTCTATCCTATTCAAAGAAAATAAAAGATGCCATAAAATTCATTGTCTAAGTAATTAGAAATTAAAAAAATGAAAATAAAATCAAAAAACACTGAAAATTTACATTAGTTTGGAATGTAGCTGAACAACCACAATTGTAGTGAAAAACAAAATATAATTGTGTTACCTCCATTGCGCCACGGGAAATTTCATGAGGGATGACTGATTCTCTTGGTGGGACCACATTACTTTGAGAAGCGGGATTTGAAGGTCTTTTGTTTCGAGCAGCTGAATCCAAATTATCAATCAAATGGCCAAGTAAACTATCATTCAAATCATCACATAAAATGTCATCATTATCTCGACCATGGCTTATTTGTAACCTTTGGCCATCAGAACATGCAATTGGACACACGGAAGGGTCAGGGTGGACATTTGCATGCACAATATCGATATGTCGTTCTTCTCGATTGCAAGAGGTTTCCCCAGTGTTATGAACATTTTCATAAGAGCATCAAACAACAAGACTATGTTGAGGAGGAGCATATCCTGACAACGAACTATCAACAAGAAATGTTCTTTCCATTATATCGTCCATACTGCGATAATTACAAGGAACTATAGAATCATTTTGAAGAGTGGCTTCACTCGTTTTTCTCTTATATGCAGCTCTCCTATGCTCATTTATCGCATCCTTGTTTTGTTGATACCACAAACAACGAATTTCATTAGACCTCTCATGTGATTGTGATGACAAAGTTCCTTTTTTTGCACGCATGCTTGTGCCTTCAGATGACATGTCAACAATGAATAATAATTATTCACTATGCAATCATAAACATGGAACATAAAAAATGTATATCTTATTTTTTTTCCAACCATATAAACTTATGAAAATGTATAATGCTTTTTCCATATGCCTAAAAACAAAAACGAAAAATTTCAAAATTGCAAAAAAAACAAATGAATTCTTCCAAATGGCTCAAAGAAAAAAAAGTCTAAATTTCCATGTGTCATACTATAATCAAAATGGAAACCATACTATTTCGACACGATAATCTAAAAATTTGGAACTATATATACTATCAAAATATAAATATAAATATTAAAATGAACATAAACATATAAAACTATTTGAGAATCAATGACAAAAACCATTACAAATATAATGTATAACATAAATCATAGAAATTATAATTATTTATACAAACAAAGAAAAAAGCATAACATCGAGAAACATCCACATGTAACTAAGAAAACTTTAGCAAAAACAATATTAAATATTTTACATCATAAAGATCGATACAAACATAATTTTAGAGTATTACCATCAAGACACATAGTATGTATAGAGGTAGAAACAGAAATATTTTCCACAACCACAGAGTGTATAAAAAATGGAAATATTTGTAAGAACTCCTAAGAATACTAATGTCCTAAGAATCCATCACCATAGCCAATGGTGGAATCTCATCAACAGAATCCATACGGGCAACAATTGCAAAAACGTCTCCATACTCAATCAGATCATTGCAGTCCTCTTGTGCTGGGTACCAAAACCGAGACATCTGCTCATTAGTTAAAGTATCAATTTCTATTGGAAAACAGATGCGAGTTACCATGTCATATAATAGGAAAGGAACCTCACTGCAGTTGCGCATAAGAACCAGACCATGGACTGTTCGGAACAGAAGATAGCCAGGACATTTGCTATTTATATCTACAGAAATTTCTTCCAGCAACTTCCATCTGAAACCCCAATCATCTTCAAAGTAGTCAATTCTTCGTTCAAAACACGTTGAACAAATTGGAAATGATCTAATTCTTCAATTGACCATACAGAAGTGGACCCATCAATGACAAGGCATATCAATTGATTCATGTATATTGCTAACAACATACAACATATTTCACTGATTGATACAAATGAAAACCCCACTCATTTTTTATTAGGTCAAACCAGTAGATCGTATACCCATACTAAGGATAATATTCATACTCCTTGTCGAGATACAAACAAAACAATTTACTTTTATAAAACACTACATTCTTGGGGGATGAAGTGCCACCAAATGGAACAACATCCCTTTGCCATACCCTATAAAGACTACTACAAACATAAAATACAGACTGCATTCCATCAGAGATATGTTTTAGAACAACCCAGTCATATTTTTTGGTGCTTACATTTTCCAATAATGAAAAAAACCTCGAGTCTCCAATTCGTACTGGCCCTATGTTTTTAAATGCCTTTGTAAATGGATTCGCTACAAAATAGTTGTGTGTTTGGGAGCATTCTGTTGGTAAGGATAAAACCACCATTGGTCCAACAACACACTCTACTCTGCATCTTGAATCTATAAATCCCAAATGAAATTGATATATGTGGCCATTCTAATTAAGGTATTGGGCAGCAAAACAATTGTCTTTACTATTGAGGAAACAAACGAGAAATCCAAATTGGTTTGTGGAGACATTCTTGCAACGTAAAAAGAAAGAAGGGTCCTACAAAGCATTCTTCCATTTTTTACATACACTGCCAAACTTTATCACAACCGATAAAGGGAGCCACAACAAGACAAGTTCAAGAACTTCAAATGGAAGAGAACTCCAAATAGCTGGATCCATGATGAAATAGTGAAATCACCTAACAGTAAAAAGAAAAGGCATTTGATATCAACAAAACAATTTAATGTTGAATAAAATTAAAAGTAACATAAATACATAATTTACCACACACACTTTTCCATTCTGTTGAGACTATGTTAACTGAAAACATAGCAAAGGATCATGAATCTGTTATCACTCAGGTTTTCCCAGAAGTTGTAAGAAAGGTAAAAGAGGCTGAGGTAACCACTAACCAATCTTTTAGATACAAAATCTAGCCAATTTGTATCCAGAGAGGGTTCTCTCTTTATGATTTTCCTTTGGTTTTAAAGGTATTAGGCTAGTTATGAAGTTCGAGGGTTTTGTTTGAGTTTGGGTGGTGAGATTCAATAGAACAGAGAGGTAAGGCAGAGTAGTTCAGTCCATTGGGCTAATGGAGTCAAAGAAGATGGCTTTCTGGATTGGGTTTCTTAACAGAGGATGGTTTCACAAAGCAAGGTAGTCAAACAGGGAACAAATAAAGACTTGAAACAGATGGAATGGGCTCAAATGGGGTGAAGGGCAGTTGAGAATCCTTCAACCTATTTAAAGAGGGAAATTGGATGATTACTGATAAGGAGTAGTTAAGTATTCTTTAGCAAATAATCAACATGAAAGAATTAGGAAACATGAGCAATTAAGATTTCACTGCTTATCCTAATTCTAAAGAAAACACAAAGAACAATAATGACTTGAAAATAGAGTGCAATCAAGCATATTCTGAAATTAAATCTTTTCCTTATCATTCAGATTGTGAAACACAGATGATGTAATAAACTAAGAAAATTTTAAAACACAAGATATGGAGGACTTATTGATCCAGTGGTTGATTCAAGAACTCTGTGACAAGTCCTCTGCTGCAATTCTTCATCCAGTAGGCCATGCAACAGTTGATTCCAACAGCTCTTTATTCCAAAAAATCAATATTACAACAAAGTCTAGGAATCCACCCACAATACTCCAATGGGGGGGGGGGGGTATTTATGCAAAAAATTATAAAACAAATATCTCATAACAGAGTGAGATAATATCTAGGATGACTAAAAATAGTTTACAAGAAATAGAAACAACTAGCCTTGAAAATAGGAAAAAGATAAACTGATGTTGTGCTAGTCCTATTTTTGTTGAATGTGCTGGAGGCAGGCCCTATAATTCGGCTGGCAGTTGTCTTCTTCAGTTACTCTGTGCTGGCTTCCCTGTCTTTACTGATACTCTTTAAGCTTGATCTGATACTCTTTGACCTGTTTTGACCCCTGTTCATCTTACTCTGGTAAAAAGCTCTGTTTGGCCATCTTTCCTCTGGCAATTTGTGTCTCTGAAGGTCCACGGGTTAGGGTAGCAATCTCCCTATATCTATCTTTATTTCTCTCTTCTGCAAGCTTGGAATTCCCTCGGTGTTGGCTTAATTTGTGTTAAAGAGGAAGAAACTCTAAAATGGCAAGTTGGTTGAGGCCGTGAGCTCGTTGATGGAGTCTTTGTGGTTGGGTGGCAGTTGAAAACTGGACTCGGGCGTTGTTATGCCTGGAGCACTGTATGCAGTGAATTACACTGAAAAACATGTTTTTGCTCGTTTAATTAAACCAAACAAAGGCTGGTGGGATTTTTTGATTTGATTGAGCGTATGACATAAGCGATACTAAAGTGATGTTAGCAGGGTGGAGTGACGTCAGTGGAATCAGAGTGACGTCAGCGGGCTGGAGTGACATCAGCGGGGTGGAGGGTGGTAAGTAGTTTGATCGCACTGATTTTAGGGCTAAGTGGTTTTGAGAAGATGGAGAGCGAGCACGTTGGATGGGCGACGCATGGCAGAGGTACGACGGAAAACCGTCGGGCGATTGTGAGTTAACGTGCGGTCAAAAGGGGGGTCGCGATATGTATGTCAACCGTTGGATGAACGAGTGGGGATCGGATAGTGGACGGCGCTGGATATGGTGGGGATTTAATGTATGTGGGCCCAACGTAATAAAATGTGTCTTAATTGTTTCGAGAGCATTTCTATTGGTCGAGGCTAGTTTATTAATTAACAGGGTGTTAATTAATCCCATATGGTGCGACGGAAAGGTTCTTAATAAGTTTCAAATAAATTTATCAATTCCTGTTAAAATGGTGTTTTATGGTCGTATTTGACTGGGGGCGGGATATTTATAATATCGGGGTTTTTTATTATATATTTATATAATACGAGATTGGGTTACGTTTGTTTAGGGAGTTATATAATAATGGTTAAGATTTAATATGAAAATGAATTGATAATAAGCGCTAAGTTAAAAACAATTGACTTTTGTAGTTAAGCTTAGGCTTAGGATGAAAAAAGGGGTTTTGAGGTGATATCATGCATCTTCCTAAGTAAAATAGGGTTTTTACTTAGGGAAACTTTATGAAATAGACTGAATGGTTTATGAGTGATATTAAGCATAGATCTTAATACTTTAGGGGGAGTTGAATGATTAGGGAAAAATATGAAGGGGAGTTAGTTATGTAACCTTCACTTTGAGCTGCATCAAGTATATGTCTGCCATTGCACGTGCGATAGAGATAAACATTAACACATTTATAGACATAATCTATCACAAGTATCATTCTGCAACACCATCTACCTACCCTGCCTACTTTGGCCTATAATTTTTTCTTCTTTATTTGGGTGCACTTAGACTGGAAAACCCTTTTCAACTTTCCTTTTCTTTTAATGGTAAGCCTACCTAAGTCTGCACTTATTACGTCCAAGGGCTCAGATTTAACTGTTGAGCTCCTTTTTATTTACTCTACCTATCTACTTATCTGCCAAGATTAAACAGTTTGGTCAGATTTTATTCTCCATCTCTAAAACAAGAAATTCAAATATGAACCTGCCAAGATTAAGCTGTTTGGCCATTCATCAATTGCGGCATAAATTAACAAGCTGCACACAATGCTTATTATAGAAAATGAAAAAGTAGTGGCATTTCGAACTTGCACACTTTCCTGGTCTATTTTTCTTTGGGGTTCATTTCTTTCACTTTTTTGACCATTTTATTTATTTTTTTACCCTTTGATTTTTCTTTTAGGGTATACCCTCTTTACATTTTTACATTTTTTGGTTTTTTTGATAATATGGAAAACCTTTTCAACAAGGAAAGGAATGAACATATTACAGAGCTCAACAAGTCAATCATGAAATATGACACTTATTGGTATAGGAGTATAACAGTGGCTCCACTTGGGGATGGATTTCCTTGGTGGAAGTCAAGAACAACAGGTCAGAGAGCCTTATGAGTAATTTTTACTGTGCTTTGAAATCTCCTTTAGCTAGTTGTTTTATTGTATATATGACAGTAAGGTTTCTGGGGCTTAGGGCCTTCACTTCGGGCTTCAACTCCAACAAGTTACTGTCCAATCAACACTTAAACATTTATTCTTCCTCCTTGAATCCTACTTGAGCACCTTGTCACTTGGGTAGGAACTTTTAGCCTTGGTCCTTTTATCAAAATCTTCTTAACCTTCTCCTGCACAACTTGAGATCTGACCTGAAACCAAAAGGTGCTGCAACCTTCAAACCAAAATAGTAAATCATCAAGGTCTTAGGGGCTTTTGATTGGATTGAAATATTTAAGGATTTATTTCATAATCTACTAAAATTGAATTAAATCAAACTGAAATCCTACCTACTTACTCTAATCAACTTTCTGACTGCTGGTTAGGTAAAATGAAACAACCAATGCAACCACTCAAGCATTATATACATTAGTGACCTTTGTTGCTTGTGCTTGTTGGCCCTAGAAACTGTACAAAAGGATCTTGTATAATATATACACTATTCTTGAGTTGATTCAAACAACTATATAAATGTTCTGGATAACCTGCTTGCCATGAAATTGAAAAATCACTTTTATCTTTATCACTCTGCATGTTTTCAACTGATCTTTGTGATGATATTTCTACTGATTGTAATGTCTGTCTTGTAAAACCATTATCATCTTGATTTTGACTCTCATAGTCTGTTAATGGAGATAAATTATGATTGCTTTCATCATCCAACCTGTCAGCTATTGGATCATAAAGAACTTGGAAGGATTGTTGCAACTTATTACATATAGGTTCAAATGGAACTTCATAGATTTCTACAAGCTGCTCCTCCTTTTCTTTAAAAATTTTACACCACCTTTCCTTTTAAAATTTAAATGATTCAAAACAAAGAGGTAAAGAAGTTTCACTTATTTCCAAATTTTCTGCATTTTCTTCCTCACTTTCATAGCTAAAATGAACAAGCTGATCACTATTCTCAAGTTGGTGAAACAAGATGTCCTTATTCCCCAAACTAGCCTTTGATTGCTCTGTAAAGTTAATTTGGATTTGAAGAACATAATTATCATCATACTGATCATAGAAAATCATCAAAAGAAGCAATGTCATCAAACGCACACATTAGATCAGGAGCTTTCTCCTCCACATATTGCTTTATAAATCTATCTTCTGATCTATGGTAGTTGGAATTAGCCAAAATTTGTTCATGATTCTTAATCTCTTCTTGCACTGATGGCTGCAATATATTGACCAAAGGATAATGGTAATCCTACCATATAAGATCTTCTAGATGTATCAGGAAACAAACCTCATTCCAAACTGCTACTTGATTTAAGTGATTGGTCAATCGTTTCTCCTCTTTATTCTCCACTGTATCCAAGTGCTCTGAATACTCTTCATCTTCATCAAATATAAAAACCTTATCACATACAACAGGAAAATCCTCATCATTTTCTTTTTCATATAGAAGCTTGCAAGGGAGTTGCAAACTCTCATTAATTTTAGATGAAAGATCATGATCTATCAAAGTATGTTGTCTCATTTCATTTGCATGCAAGGAAAGAAAATTTGTGACATGGTTTTCATCAAATAATTTTGACTGTTCTTTAATCTCTGAAGAAACCACCATTTGTTGAAGATGGTCTTGTGGTTCAATATTTTTAAGCTCTATTGCCTCTACCTCCAGATCTCTGGACTGTTGTTGCTTTTCATTGCTATTTTCTATTTGAGCAATTTCAGGGAACTGCATTTCTTCTTTATTCTGATCAGTTTGTAGTGCTGCAAGAATTTTTTCCTGTGGGGAAACTTCATGGGTTTCTAAACAACATACATCATATTTTTCTTTCATAGGGGAAGATAATTCAAGCAAGGATTCCACTTTTTGAAAATGCTTCTCTTCTAATACCTCTAATATTTCATGATTCGTTCATGAACTGATCATCATCATCATCATAGTAATTTTCAAGATATTGAATAAAACTTTCAAAATTGTCACAACAGTCTTGAATTAGCAATAGAGATGAATACCCTTCCTTGTATTTGTCATGAAATGTAGCATGAAACTACTTTAAAGAACATATGCTAGAGGCTGATAAATTTTCATACCAAGATCTAGCTTTTTCTTCTAAAGTTACCACAAATATTTTCATAAGACAATATTCATGGAATTTGACTTTACACTTTCGAATGTGCATATGAAATTTTAATAAATGTAAAGCAACATCAACTCCTATTTCATCTTTAAACAATAGAAGATTTTTTGACCAATCAAATTTGGGCAAAAGGTTTGGAAAACCTAGAATCTTTGACCTATCCAAAGGAGCCTACGTGCGTTGATTTGTTAAATTCATCTTGACGAACTTAATGCTAAAATTGGGTCACCATAGGTTCTCAAAAACTCTGGATTCTTTTAGTAGTGGAGTCTTGAGTATTTGAGTCTCCTTGATTGAAAAGTGATCATCATAGGATTCAAAAGGATGATATATATTTACAATTTTGAAAAGAAAATACTCAAAAATTAATCTAATTTTTTTTCTAAAATACAATATACATTGGAAAACTCTATCAATTTAGAAAGAACATAAGGTCTTGGATAACAATCTAAGTTAAAAGCCTGATCTTTTTGTATTGTTCTTTCGGGTTCATCCCTCCAGTGGAGTCTTAGTTGTCAAATTGATGTGGAGTCACCAGGTTTATGATTTTTAACCTTTGTGTGTCTGATCCTTGCCCACTATCACAGATCAGATCTAAACCTGTAAAACAGTTATGAAGAAAAGGTTTAGTTCTCTAGGAAACCAAATTTTGAGTATATTATGATTATTTTTATTTTTTATGACTTTTCAAAACAACTTCTATGATTTCTTTAAGAGGCTTTAGATATGAGATTTAAACTTTCTTAAAGACTTATTTGACAAGAGGAACTGATCAAGTATTTGAAACCAACTGTCCAATCTATAAGCTAGACCGGAGATAAACTAAAGTAGCATTCATTTACTTCTGCAATTGCAAAGCAAAAGCATTTCAAAGGCTACCTAGCTAACTTTAGGCTCCATCAGTAGCTTATACAGAAAACAATAGTAACAAACAAATTATTCAGGTCCCCAGTGGAGTTGCCATTGATGTTATCACTCAAGTTTTCCCAGAAGTTGTAAGAAAGGGAAAGGAGGCCGAGTTAACCACTAACCAATATTTTAGATACAAAATCTAGCCAATCTGTATCCAGAGAGGGCTCTATCTTTATGATTTAGCTTTGTTTTTAAAGGTATTAGGCTAGTTATGAAATTCGAAGGTTTTGTTTGAGTTTGGGTGGTGAGATTCAATAGAACAGAGAGGTAAGACAGAGTAGTTCAGTCCATTGGGCTAATGGAGTCAAAGAAGATGGCTTTCTAGATTGGGTTTCTTAACAGAGGATGGTTTCATAGAGCAAGGTAGTCAAACAGGGAACAAATAAAGACTTGAAACAGATGGAATGGGCTCAAATGGGGTGAAGGGCAGTTGAGAATCCTTCAACCTATTTAAAGAGGGAAATTGGATGATTACTGATAAGGAGCAGTTAAGTATTCTTTAACAAATAATCAACATGAAAGAATTAGGAAACATGAGAAATTAAGATTTCACTGCTTATCCTAATTCTGAAGAAAACACAGAGAACAATAATGACTTGAAAACAGAGTTCAATCAAGCATATTCTAAAATTAAATCTTTTCTTTATCATTCAGATTGTGAAGCACAGATGATGTAATAAAATAAGAAAACTTTAAACAAAAGATATCGAGGACTTATTGATCCAGTGGTTGATTCAAGAAGTCTGTGACAAGTCCTCTACTTCAATTCTTCATCCAATAGGCCATGCAACAGTTGAGTCCAACAACTCTTAATTCCAAAAAATCAATATTATAGCAAAGTCTAGGAATCCACCCACAATACTCCAATGGGGGTGGGGGGGTATTTATGCGACAAATTATAAAACAAATATCTCATAACAGAGTGAGATAATATCTAGGATGACTAAAAATACTTTACGAGAAATAGAAACAGCTAGCCTTGAAAATAGGAAAAAGATAAACTAATGTTGTGTTGGTCCTATTTTTGTTGAATGTGCTGGAGGTAGGCCCTATAATTCGGCTGGCAGCTGTCTTCTTCAGTTACTTTGTGTTGGCTGCCTTGTCTTTACTGATACTCTTTAACCCTGATTTGATACTCTTTGACCTGTTTTGACCCCTGTTCATCCTGCTCTGGTAAAAATCTTTGTCTGGTCATCTTTCCTCTGGCAATTTGTGTCTCTAAAGGTCCACGGGTTAGGGTAGCAATCTCCCTGTATCTATCTTTATTTCTCTCTTCTGCAAGCTTGGAAGTCCCTCGGTGTTGGTTTAATCTTCATTAAAGAGGAAGAAACTGTAAAATGGCAAGTTGGTTGAGGCCGCGAGCTCGTTGCTGGAGTCTTTGTGGTCGGGCGGCAGTTGAAAACTGGACTCGGGCGTTGTTATGCCTGGAGCACTGTATGCAGTGCATTACACTGAAAAACATGTTTTTGCTCATTTAATTTAACCAAACGAAGGCTGGCGGGATTTTTTGATTTGATTGGGCAGATGATGTAAGCGGTACTGGAGTGATGTTAGCGGGGTGGAGTGACATCAGCGGAATCAGAGTGACGTCAATGGGGTGGAGTGACGTCAGCGGGGTGGAGGGTGGTAAGTGGTTTAATTGCACCACTTTTGGGGCTAAGTGGTTTTGAGCGGAGGGAGAGCGAGCACATTGGATGGGCGACACGTGGCAGAGGTATGGCAGAAAACCGTCGGGCGATCGCGAGTTAACGCGTAGTCAAAAAGGGGGTCGCGATATATATGTCAACCATTGGATGAACGAGCGGGGATCGGATGGTGGACGAGCATTGGAGATGGTGGGGATTTAATATATGCGAGCCCGACGTAATAAACTGTGTTTTAATTGTTTTGGGAGCATTTCTATTGGTCAGGGATGGTTTATTAATTAACCGGGTGTTAATTAATCCCATATGGCATGGCGGAAAGGTTCTTAATAAGTTTCAAATAAATTTATCAATCCATGTTAAAACGGTGTTTTATGGTTGTATTCGACTTGGGGCGGGATATTTATAATATCGGGGTTTTTTATTATATATTTATATAATACAGGATTGTGTTACGTTTGTTTAGGGAGTTATATAATAATGGTTAAGAGTTAATACGAAAATGAATTGATAATAAGCGCTAAGTTAAAAACAATTGACTTTTGTAGTTAAGCTTATGCTTAGGATGAAAAAAGGGGTTTTGAGGTGATATCATGCATCTTCCTAAGTAAAATAGGGCTTTTACTTAGGGAAACTTTATGAAATGGACTGAATGGTTTATGAGTGATATTAAGCATAGATCTTAATACTTTAGGGGGAGTTGAATGATTAGGGAAAAATATGAAGGGGAGTTAGTTATGTAACCTTTGCTTTGAGCTGCATCAAGTATATGTCCACCATTGCACGTGTGATAGAGATAAAGATTAACACATTTATAAACATAATCTATCACAAGTATCATTTTGCAACACCATCTACCTACCCTGCCTACTTTGGCCTAGCATTTTTTCTTCTTTATTCGGGTGCACTTATACTGGCAAACCCTTTTCAACTTTCCTTTTCTTTTCATGGTAAGCCTACCTAAGTCTGCACTTATTACGTCCAAGGGCTCAGATTTAACTGTTGAGCTCCTTTTTATTTACTCTACCTATCTACTTATCTGCCAAGATTAAACAGTTTGGTCAGATTTTATTCTCTATCTCTAAAACAGGAAATTCAAATATGAACCTACCGAGATTAAGTTGTTTGGCCATTCATCAATTGCGGCATAAATTGTTATGTAACCAGCTCAAGAAAAGATAGAAAAGATAGATCAACGCCTTAGAATTCAGCCTCTTCGAGGGGGCAACCTCCTTTACATTTCATAAATGAACAATTCTTGGATGATACAAATGACAAAACCTCCTTTCTATATATAGGAGTCTATGGAGTCACAATATAATCCAGCCGACCTAACAATGATAATATAAAGCCACAAAAATAATAATAGAGGGATTCTATGGGCACATTAATAACAATATGGGGGTAATGGGGGCACAACAATATAAATAAGGGGTATAACTACAATAGTAATGGGGTAATCACTAGTATTATTGGGACCCAACATGCCCCTCTCCTTCAAAAAAGTGTTGTCCTCAACGCTTGAGTAGTTCTGGATACTTCTGCATAAAATTCTCATCCTCCCATGTGGAATCTTCAGCGGATAAGTTCTTCCACTTGATAAGGTACTCTGAAATTGATCGATTTCGTAGCTGTCGAGTTCTTGTTTCTATAACTGCTTCCGGTTCCAATATAATTTTTCCTTCCTCTTCAAGTTCTGGCAATATTGTTTGAACTGGGAGCTTGTCGCCTATAACCTTCTTTAAGCATGAAACATGGAAAACTGGGTGCAATCGAGAAGCTGCAGGAAGCTCCAATTTGTATGCCATAGTACCAATCTTTTGCAACACCTTGTACGGACCATAATACTTTGGTGATAATTTATTATCCTTCTTAGCTTGCTTGAGGGACATTTGCTTATATGGTTGTAGCCGTAGGAATACCCAATCACCTACATCAAAACTTCTTTCACTGCGATGTTGATCTGCCTGTTGTTTCATTCTATTCTGTGCCAACACGAGGTTATCCTTTAAGAGTTGGAGGACTTGTTGTTGATGTTCGATGTGATGTTCCACTGCCTGAACCTTAGAATTTTCTCTTAAATATGATGTGATGGATGGTGGTTGATACCCATAAAGTGCCATAAATGGGGTCATTTTTGTTGCTGTATGAAAAGAAGTGTTATACCACCATTCAGCCAGAGGCAACCATTTGACCCATTGTGTCTATTTATCAGATACAAAGTAACGAAGATATCCTTCCAAACATTTGTTTACTATCTCAGTTTGCCCATCAGATTGAGGATGATAAGATGAGCTATGAGCTAACTGAGTACCAAGACAAGAAAATAATTGTGTCCAAAAATTTCCAGTGAAAATGGGATCTCTGTCACTTACAATAATCTTTGGGTTTCCATGTAGCTTTTGAATTGTTTCCATAAATGTAGTAGAAACTGTACTGGCTTTAAATGGATGTGATAATGCACAAAAGTGTGCATACTTTGTAAGTCTGTCAACTACCACCATGATGACACTCTTTCCCTCAGACTTGGGTAAACCTGTGATAAAATCCATTGATACCTCCTCCCAACGTTGGCTTGGAATGGATAAAGGTTGTAATAGACCCGGTGTCTTAATTGTTTCAACTTTATTTTGTTGGCAAACCAAACATTCTGCCACAAACTTTTGAATATCTGATTTAAGGCCATCCCAAAAAAATTCCTTCTTAACCCTGTGGTAAGTTTTTAAAAATCCTGAGTGCCCTCCTAAGGGAGAAGTGTGCAATTCCATAAGAATCTTTTGTTTTAGCTGGGAATTCTTACAGAGGTATAAGAAATCTTTGTACCATAGCGAATCATTTTTCCAGCTAAATGTATCAGACGTACTGGAATCTTGTTGTAGCTTTCGAATAAGTGCCCACACTTCTTCGTCATTCTTCCATTCCTCCCTTGCTTCATTTATCAAATCTGGTTGGATGATAGAAATAGCGCACAACAATGCTTCCACATCCTCATCCTTCCTTGAGAGTGCATCTGCCACCACATTTTGCTTCCCTTTTTTGTAGATGATTTCAAAGTCATAACCCAACATCTTTGTGACCCACTTTTGTTGCTCTTCAGAGGATAATCTTTGTTCTAAAAAGTATTTAAGGCTATCATGATCCGTTTTTACCTTGAAGTGTCTTCCCATTAGGTAGGGTCGCCATTTCTTAAGTGCATGGATTATTGCCAACATTTCCTTTTCCTTCTCATAAATAGCTTAGCTTAGAAACTTTCCCTTGATTGGACGACTTTCAAAAGCAATGGGTCTTTCATCTTGCATTAGAAAAACATCAATTCCATTTCCTGAAGCATCACATTCCACAATAAAGGTTTTTGTGAAGTTCGGTGTAGCTAAGACCGGTGCTTGGCACATTGCCTCTTTAAGATGTTCAAAGGCCTTTGTTGCTTCCGGAGTCCATGAAAATGCATCTTTCTTCAATAATGTCGTTAGAGGTGCTGCTATTCTCCCATAATTCTTAACAAACTTGCGATAATACCCTTGAAATGTTGAAGGTGCATTCGTAAGGCCAAAAGGCATGACCAAAAATTCATAATGACCCTCATGAGTTCTAAATGCCATTTTCGGAATGTCTTCAATCTTCATTCTGATTTGATGATATCCTGAACGAAGATCCAACTTGGTGAAGTAAATTGATCCATGCAATTCATCCAGTAATTCATCAATGACAGGAATGGGGAACTTATCTTTAATAGTGAGCTTGTTGAGCTCCCTATAATCCGGACACATGCGCCATGATCCATCCTTCTTGTGCACCAATACTACTGGAGCAGAGAAAGAACTTTGACTCGGTTGAATTATACCAGCCTCTAGCATTTCTGCAACCATACGTTCAATTTCACTTTTTTGGACATAGGGATATCTGTAGGACCTGATGTTTGGAGGAACACTTCCTGGAATCAGATGAATAGCATGATCATGATCATGCATAGGTGGGAGACCTTTGGGAGTCTCAAATACCTTGGAATGATTGTCCAGGACTTTTTGGAGATCTGGAGAAATAGATGATTCTAATGTGGAAACATCTAGCAAACATAATTGTGCAATTACACCCCTTTGCTCCTTTTTTAGAAGCTTTGTCATACCATTAGAGCTGATTATCTTTCCTGGTTTCCCTGCAATACCCCTTAATTCAACTTCCTTTCCTTCCACAGAAAATTTGATGAAAAGTTCTTGAAAATTAAAAGCTATTGTACCCAAGGATTGTAGCCATTGGACTCCTAGTACAACATCAGCACCTCCCATTGGAATGGAAAGCATTGGGCTAGTCAATACATATTCTCCCATGGATAGCTTGATATTATGGCACTTTCCAGAGCAATTTATTGTTCCTCCATTTGCAATCATCACTTGACACTCTGGTGCTGGATATAGGAAGCAATTCAATTCTTTTGCTACCCTACAGTGAATAAAATTGTGGGTGCTTCCTGAATCAATCAACACTATCACCTTTTTCTTCTTGATTTGTCCTTCTATCTTGATGGTTTGAGGAGTGGTAATTCCCGCCAATGCATTACAAGATATGGTCGGATTTATTTGTTCTTCATCTAGGCTTTGTTCCTGGAGCATATCCTGTTCTTTTGACCTTTCTTGCTCCTTTTCTTCTTCCTCTTCACAATCTATGTAGAATAATTTCTTCTCAGCACACTTATGACCTTTAGTGTATTTTCTATCACAACTATAACAAAGCCCTTTTGCTCTTTTTTCTTCCAATTGTTGTGGTGTCAACCTTATAGGTTGTGGAAGACTAGGGGCAACTGCACTTCTGTCTTTATAGTTGTGAGTGGTATGCTTCCTGGTTGCCATAATTTTGCTTTCCATTTTTCTTGCTAACCTGAATGCCTTCTCTAATGAATCAGGTTCCCAAAGTCGAACATCATGTTGGATATTATCCTTTAAAGACCCTATGAACACATCAATCCTATGCTGCTCTGGAATATCTTTTACCCTTATGTTCAATTTTTGGAACTCCTCAATGTGCTCCATTATTGAACCCTTTTGTTTGAGACTTATCAATTGGCTAAAAAAAGTGTTGCTTTTTGTATCCTCATAATGTGCTATCAATTCTTCCGTAAAAATTGCCCAAGTGATAAATTGTTTACGAGAGCAAAGCCATTGATACCATACAAATTGATTTGGTTCCAAATATAAAGTTGCCATACGTACCTTTTTTGTGTTTTGCACATTATTGAGATCGAAGAACTGCTCCATCTGTAATATCCATGTGGCGGGATCCTTGCCATCAAACTTCCTCATATCGATTTTTGGAATATGGTGGGTCTTCGATCCAACATTAGAGTCTATGGAATCATGATTAACATTTCTTTTGTTCACATCATGAGTTTCCTTTATAACCTTTTCACCATTAGTAAGTATTTCTTGTAGAAAATTTGTCAAATCTGTCTTCAAATCTGCCATGTCTGTCTTCAAATCTGTCTTTAAATCATCCATCTTAGCTTCCATGCCCTTTATCTTAGATTCCACGCCATTTATCTTAGCATCTGTTAGCTTTTGTGAGCGTGACATTTGTTGCACTTGTTCTTGTAGTTTTGATATATCATGTAGCATTTCTTCCTCTTCTTCATGAGTCATGCTAGAGCTTTCAGGTTCCTTACTAGGTGTTTGCATTTTCTTTCCTCGAGGCATCAGTTGCCGATAATAATGCTTTACTATGCCCTTTGAATTCCTTCAAACCAAGCTTATGCAAAAATAAAAATAAAAACTACACACCTTTTTTTCTTTGTAGAAGCCTGATATTGAATCTGATGTATCTCTGCAATTTCGAATCATCCAGTTCTGAAATTGTGACCTGTAGTAGCCTTCTATGTCCTCTTTCCAATGCCACTAGTCTGAACCAAATTGGATTCTCCAAGAAAGAGTTATGCACAATCTCCCGCAGTGACCTGATTATATACTAGTTCAGTAGAGCGAACTTGTATGAAGTGCCACGTGTCACTGTTTCAACCTTTGACTCTGAAAAATATATAAAAGAAAACTATAGTCCGTTCTCTTTCTGTACCTTCTTACGAAATTTCAATCCGATGCTCAGAAAGAAAGTTATGATGATTTTCCCCAGGTCACCTGTTTTGAGTGTAATTCAGGAGTCTGCAAAAAGACCAACTTCCTGAGATCATATCTCCGAAAATATCACGCGAAAAGCTCTGAAATTCAGACCCAAGGTTCAGCGCGATTTCTTCTCAAATGGGTTTTTTTTTGCGACTTCTGAAACGTCACAAAAAAAAAGTTATAGTGAAAATGCCACGATGACCTGTTTGGAGCAGCGAAACCCTAGAATCCAAAGCTCTGATACCAAATGTTATGTAACCAGCTCAAGAAAAGATAGAAAAGATAGATCAACGCCTTAGAATTCAGCCTCTTCGAGGGGGAAACCTCCTTTACATTACATAAATGAACAATTCTTGGATGATACAAATGACAAAACCTCCTTTCTATATATAGGAGTCTATGGAGTCACAATATAATCCAGCCGACCTAACAATAATAATATAAAGCCACAAAAATAACAATAGAGGGATTCTATGGGCACATTAATAACAATATGGGGGTAATGGGGGCACAACAATATAAATAAGGGGTATAACTACAATAGTAATGGGGTAATCACTAGTATTATAGGGACCCAACATAAATTAACAAGTTGCACACAATGCTTATTACAGAAAATGAAAAAGTAGTGGCATTTTGGACGTGTGCACTTTCCTGGTCTATTTTTCTTTGGGATTCATTTTTTTCACTTTTTTTACCATTTTATTTATTTTTTTACCCTTTGATTTTTCTTTTAGGGCATACCCTATTTACATTTTTTATATTTTTTTGGTTTTTTGATAATATGGAAAACCTTTGAAACAAGGAAAGGAATGAACATATTACAGAGCTCAGCAAGTCAATCATGAAATATGACACCTATTGATATAGGAGTATAACGGAAGCCACCATGATGATAGGCATAGTGCAAATAGCCATGGAAGCTCTTGAGACAGTGACTAAGAAGGAAGGACATCTACCGAAAGATGTTAAGAAGGAAGGAACCTATGCAGATGATTTAACCTTGGGAGAAGGAACACTAACAGAGGAGTGTTTTATAGAGGATGACCAATCTTTTGAAGCTATCAAAAGTATGGAGAAGTATCTTTCAGAAGATAAAAAAACTATGAAGCAAAGGAGGATGGGGAATTTCTATTAAATGAGAGAAGCAGTGATAATTTGATAATACATTGATATTTGAAACTGTCATAACACAGGAACAAGTTTTTGTGCAAGAAGGAGATAAAGTTCAGTTTGAAGAGCTGATATGTGAAGCAAGAGTTGAGACCGTTGAAATTTATGATTTCCAAACTAATAATTTGTGTATAAATGCAGGAAACATAAGTAATGATGAAATACTTATAAAGTGTCACAGAGAAATTGCATTTCTTACACTTACTTTGTAATTATGTATTGATTTATATATATGTCTAGAGATTTAATCCCAAATTGAATAAGTGTAAGCATCGAATGGTGGAAGATGAGCGAACTATATCATTCTGTATATATATCGCAAATGAAAATATAAAAGAAATGGAGAAAGATATCGGATTTTACAAAGGTAAACAAAGGAACAAGTCTTAAAACATTAACAACAGACCCGATAATATATATGCCATATTTTATAATGACGGTGGGTTCGAAACAATGTAAACCACTTATATTACGTGTATACGACTCCGCTGATTGCAATATGGGTGGGCAGGACCCGAAATAATATATACATCGTGTTTAAAATTTGGGCGCGTCCGAAATGGAGAAATATATCAGATTTTACAAAGGAAAACAAAGGAACAAGTCTTAAAACATTAACAGTGCACCCGATAATATATATGCCATATTTTATAATGACATCAAGTCCAAAAAAATGTAAACCACTTATATTACGTGTATACGACTCCACCGATTGTGATATGGGTGGGCCGGACGTGAAATAATATATACAGCATGTTTCAAAGTTTGGCGGGTCCGCTGTATTGAAAGCCCTTTATATGCATGCATATGGGTTCCGCCGATCGCGATTTGTGATGATGGACCCGAAACGATATGTATTATTGTTTTATAATTGTGGTGGGTCCGTAAGACAACATATATATATATATATATATATATATATATATATATATATATATATATATTATATATATATATATATAGATATATAATATATATATATATATATATATATATATATATCTAGATGAATGAAAGCGCTGATTGTGATGAGCGATTGGGTTCCAGACCCAATAGTTCATACATTATATTTGGTATGACTCAGCGCGTCCATATTATTGCGGGTTCCAAATACTTTTATTGATATTCATATATATTGTGGTTTACGCTCTTTTATATGAATTTATGTTATAAAAGACTATAATAAAAAAGTCGGACTTAAAACACATATGTATTATATTTTAAAGTCCTTCCGGGTCTGCGATCATCATATAACACTTTTTATATATATATATATGACATGCTGATTGCGGTCCAGATCCAATAGAGATATATATTATGTTATATAAGCCTGGCGGGTCTGCAAGGCATCCAGAAAGGGAGTTTTTAAGTTATAAGACAGTTTTCGGGCGGAGAAAAACCGATGGATGGTTTTTAAGGCTCCGATATCGCATATCGGAGTGGAAGGGGTGATGAAGATACATACATATACATATGACCGTGGAAGGACTGATGGCCGATTGCAATGAGGTTAAACCTTGGGAAATGTGACAAGGTTGTACGGAAGGGCGGAAAAGTATGTTTATGTAGGCATTTTCCTTTGTAAATGGTTTATAAGGAAATATGTGCCGATAAAATATTTATGTGTTAAAAACATATGCAACCAAAGGTTTTGTAAGGGGAAGCTTATATATCGGAAGCTTAAGGTTTTGTAAAGGTTGTGAAGTGGTTTTAAGTCTTGATTTCGCGAGAAGAGCAACCCCAAAGAAGTAATAAATTTTGGAAGAGCGTTTAAAAAAAGACCAGAACCTTCTTTTTTCTATGGGCTAGTGATATCACGAAGATTTTAAACACAATCGATTCCGTTCTTTTTTTTCTACAGGCTAGTCATCTTATTTGAATTGAAGTGGAAAAATATCGTAGAAAGAAAAACTATACATACCTGTAAGATCGATTTCTGAACACCTTTGAAACCTCAAAAAATAGTAAGGAACAATTCAATCACACATGAACTACACCAAATTATCAGAGACAACCGCGAGAGCATGGAAACAATTAAAAACACAATCACTGAGAAAGCGTTTTTCCAATGCTAAAACCTGAAAAAATAGTAGGGAATAATTCAATCAGACAGGAACTACACCAAATTATCAGAGACAGTCACGAGAGCTTGGAAACAATTAAAAACGCAATGAGATTTGCCACCTTTTTTACCAGATAGAAGCTGAGAGAAGCCAACATTCTAGTTGTCCTTCAACAATTCTAACAACGTTAAGTGCTAACAAAGAAATGCATGCATCCACGGAGCGTTTGATTATAATATATCGAATGGGCCATACTATGAGGTTCAAACTTTTGTAATGTAACTAAAAACTCAAAATCCCTGGTGGAGGAGAATATGAATAGCCATATCATTTCATATTTCTACTGTACTTAACTGAATTAAAGAAATGTTTCATCGATCGATGCCTACATACCTCATTTTCGTGGTTATTGATGATTGTCGAGCAAAAATGCTTCAACCGTCATTGTAATCCATGAAACATGTCCTTATTACTCGAATTTATGCCTACATACCTCATTGTCATGGTTATGGATGATTGTCGGGCATAAATCCCTCAACCATCATTGTAATGGATCAAAACGTGTCGTTATGCTTCAACCATACATACGTTTCAGAATGCAAAGAGACCACTTTTAAAGGCACTGTGAAAGACGGGTGTTCGAAACTAATTTTTTTATTTCATTTTTTCTTAATCCTACATATGTGGTTATCAACAAGAGTCATAGTTAATTTTTAATCATGCTTTGTAAAAAATTAATTTAAGTATGGTCTAAGTATGTGTTCTAGACATGCAAGAAAGTTAGCTTAGAGAATTTCATTCATTGATTTAGTGACGACTACAAGAATATGCTGACATCTTTCAATTCTGGCCTTCCGATCAAAAAGAATAATTAAGAAAGTGATTAACTTGCCGATGCTGATAGGGTGTTATGCCTATTGGTGTAATTACTCTTCACAACGTGGAAAAACTCATGCAGATAAATCATTGGCTGCATGTGTGGCTAGGGTAACTTGTCAAATGCACTAAGCTCTATCATTGTCATTCCAGGGATCGGTTTAAAGAATGCCAGTGAGTTGTTCATGTGTTGTGTAGCCATTATTAGCTTCACTGTAAGAAACCCAATGTACTCGATGTTTTCTGGTTATTTTACTAGCTCTGGTTGTAGACTTATGAAAATGGAAATGAATCGATAACCTGAAAGTGAATCCCATCACAACTAAACTTGGAGACGAGTGGGAAATGTAAATGGTCTAAATTTTGTTGATCGTAATGTAGAAAAAATGCCAAAGTTTACCTCCATGACTATCAAATAATAGAGAAACATCAAATAAAAGAGAAACTCCGATCTAGCTCTGGTCAGGTAGATTCTGAACATCAATTTCATAAGTTATTTGGTTTTAGTTATTACTATTGCACTTCTACGTATAGCAGAAACTAAGGCCCACTTGGTAGTTGTCGCATATTTAGCACAAGGCCATCTCATTCCATTTTTGGAATTGGCCAAGTTGCTAGCGTTATAGGGCTTGACGATCTCCTATGTTACGACCCCATGGAACGCAAATAGGCTCAATCCTCAAGTTGAATGCTCGAATATGCACATCAGAGTGGTGTCTCTAGATGGATAGTAGGGCATTCAAAGATTGGATGGATTACCAGATGAGTTGTCATAATGAGGAAGTAACTCATAATTTCTCTCCTTCGAATCGTTTTCCAGTCTCATGCATCATCGCCGACATGTGTATGGGATGGGCTCTGTTAGCCTTGTTGGCATTTGGCCCAAAAAAGGATCCAAAACACTCCTGAAGTCTTCAAGAGTTGATTAATATCCTCCAAAGATCGAAACAATCATATGCCAAAAGCCCTCAGAAGGGCGAAAATACGCTATCGGGAGGCTAAAAGACTCCAAAACAGTGAAAAAACAAAATATTGCAGGCGCGAACAGAGCAACACACAACTACCATTAGATCTGGTTGATCAACAGCCCAGATCTAACGGGTTAAATCACAGTCGGCCAAGCTAAAGGGACAGTTAATCGGTGAGTCACATCGGCAGTCGTGGTGGTGGAGAGCATAATCTATAAAGCCTTGGCATTGAGCGATCAGCGATTGTGATTGGATCGCATTGCTACATCACAGCGGAACATTACCAAGGGTCGGGGGCCCACATCGCATCGCAAGTTCGCAATCGGCAGGAACATACGTCGTGTTATATGAAGACCGTTGGCTGGAGCGATATGCGATTGCGATCAGATCGCAAGATTGCATCGGAATATTGCGAAGGAGTAGGGCCTCTATATAGGTGGTAACACCGATTGCGATGAGTCCCGGACCCGAAAGGGTTTGGGAATGCAATCCATAAGATTTGAAGTCCGGAGGGAGGCCAATTTTCACGTATTTCCTGTGTTTTTAAGTATTTCAAAATACAAGGGGAACAAAGGGACTAGGTCGGCTGCAATAGACGACAACGACCCAGGGGGTGGAACCGATGAGAGAATAGACCATGTTTAAGGAATTTTTAGGTCCAAAAAGAAAAATAGAGAAGGGCGGGATTTACACAGTTGCAGCGTTTTAAGTATGAAATATAAAACATTTATGGTTATCATTTGAAAAGGGACTGTTGCAGATATTTCATAGGCCTGATAGCCACTCCATTTGCAAGATAAAGTGGCCAACCATCCTTAGAAGCATTGTGCAGAAATGTTTACATGCCAGAAGAGGGATTCAGTCGGGATACGGCGGCCGTCGTACAGATCCCGACAGTCTACTTGGAACCATATTTTCCCTGCATCCATACTTGACTTTGAGCCAATGTGACACAAATTTATACCACTGCAATATTTTCTTAGGAATTTATTTGTAGATCATTATTATTAATAGTCAAATTTAACTAGAACATTATTTGAGGACTAAAATACATAAAGAAGCAAAGGGAAACAACAATATGCATTCACATTGATGGTAAATGATAACATAAAACCTAGGACAACTAACTACTAGGTAACACCAAACAATAATGCTACTTTCATTTTAATGCATGGTTCTTGTCAAATCTTAAATTCTAGATAGTTCAAATCAAATGAAAAATTAGTATAACTACTGCTATATGACATTCAAAATTTCAATTTGGAAAATAATATTAAGTTCCTCACCATGAAGACTCTCCTTGCTCAAATAAATATCAACAGATCTCAATGGAATATGTGCAAGAGTTCCTAGTATAATGATCAATTGGGAGAAAGATCTACTAACAAGAGATCCCAATCCTTTGCCTTCAGTGCCCAATACTACTATTATTGGAATGCCTAAAATAACCTCATTCAAAGGCACTACATCTTTAGATACAAAAGCATCTATAACCTGACATCTGTTGCTCATAGAGGATTTCAGTTCTTCAAATTTCATAGCTATTAAAGTTACCATTGAATTGAGCTTTAGCATAGAAAAATCATGACAAGGAAATTGGGAAATAAGATACAAAAAATCAAAGAAACCACCAAATATTGTACTATATTAAATTTCCAACCACCAATACACTATATTAATAAACATTGTATTAAATGACATTGTACTTATTGACATTAGTATTTTCACTGACTAACAAGAATATAAACTGGTTTAATTGCAACATTTATTCAACCTCACTTAGCGAGAGGATTGGCTTTCTCCGCTTTGAAACAACCACCAATACATTGTAATAATAATAAACATTATATTAAACAATGTTGTACTAATTGACATTGGTATTATTTCATTGACTAATAAAAATAGAAAAAGAATAAAATTCATGAACATTATCGCACTTAAAAAAAACTGATTTAATTGTAACATTAATTCATCTCACTTGGTGGGAGGATTCCCTTACTTTGCTTTAAAACAATAACCCCACTCATATGGGTCCTTTGGTATTGTCGAACATTGGCCCAAACTCATGTTGAGACATAAATTTTACATAGTGAACACATTTGTAACCATTCAAATCCCCAACGAAAACTAGGCAATCTCGAGGGAGGACAAAAACCCTGAATCACAAGCCCTAAGTGACACTGAATTAGGAAACTTCGAGGAAGGACTAAAACCATGAATCATAAGCCTAAGCAACAATGAAGAAGAAGTCATTGACTAATACAAATATATATATATATATATATATATATATATATATATATATATATATATATATATATATATATATATATATATATATATATATATATATATATATATATATATATATATGTTGAGATAGAAATTTTACACAATGAATGCATCCCCAACCATTCAAATCCCCAAGGAAAACCGAAAAATCTCCAGGGAGGACTAAAAACCTGAATCACAATCCCTAATTGATGTTTAATTAGGCAACTTTGAGAAAGGAAAAAATCCCTGAATCACAAGCCTAATCAACGATGGGGAGAAGACACTATGCTTCTATGGAACAAGTTCACCACAATTGGCTCCTATGGCTTTTCTTTTTCCGTGGCCCATAACACTGACTTATCTTTAAGTGCCAATATGACTTCACCCTTCCATACATAGGTATCTTGAATATTAGTGCATAAACCCCACCCTGAAACAAGAAAATATCCTTACCACAATCTGTACAACTGAAAACTAATACCATTCAACCTCTAAAAGAAACCCTTAAAAATCAATGATTCCACATATACTCCATAGAACATTTCCATCAATTGATGAAAGGAATATAGCCATAAAGCTATGCCAAAATGCCAAAATTTCAAATAATATATTGCAACCCTAACAAAAAAATAAGAAAAATGAAAACCAAATTCCAACACAAGTTTTTTCTTTCAGAATAAATTACATAAAAAACCAAAAAAATTGGAAAAAAAAACTGAAGGAGTTGAAAGTGTACTTCGCACTGGCTTCCTCGCTCTCATCATAGACAATAACCTTGGCAACAACAAAAATCAAACGGGTGTGAAGCATGAGAAGAAGCTCTTGCTCAACCTTACTCATGTAGTGATGAAACTTTGCAATTTCTTAAGCCCCAAACAGGCACTTGTAAAATCCTAAGGTGTCCCCAACATCCGACACCTCCCTAATCAAATGGGGTTTTAGGATAGAAAACATCGGCCATGATTACCACATTCTCCTGACCAATTTTCTTACCCACACTTAGAAGTACAAAACACTCGCCTTACTCAAAAATAAAGCAGGACAAAAATTGCCAACAATGGCTCCTTCACCTGCAAAATTCATGCAAAATTCAAACACTCCATTAAAGTCCCTCTCCATCCCCACTTCCCACGCCATCCACAGCTCCCAACGTAGTCATATCCCCTAATGGACAAACGAATGCACAGTAATACTAACAATTCACAAAAAATTAAAAACAAATTAATAGCCCCTCGCGTCACTTCGTCGCCCCATCAAGGGCACAAATTTTCAACTGGAAGCTAGCCTCCACATATCCAATAAAAAATTAGATTTTTTTTTTTTTAATAAATAAATAAATCCTTATACCTAATGTCAAGGTAACACTTTTTCTTTTTCAAGTTGTGTACGGTCAAACTAATAAAATCAAATGGATCATATATGTCCCCACAAAGATATAACAAATACATTCGTTATATATATATATATATATATATATATATATATATAGTTCAACTAATTTTATAGATAAAATTTAATATATGAATTTGAAATTAATGTTAAAGTGAAACTAATGCATGAGTTGACAATGCATCGATATAACCATTCGTTGCATTTGAAACTAATCCATCCTTTGACAAATTCCTAATGTAATTTAGATAATTCTTGATTGATAAACTTTGAAAAATTTGTAACTTCATAGTAGAGGTATCATTTTTCTTTCTCATATTGTTACTTCTAAGGATTTTCCACTTAATTTATAGTCCTGGTATAGAGCAGTTGAAATTGGTCTCACTCGTTGTATGGCCACAAAATGGGAGCAATACATATTTCAGATTAATGTTGCAGGGATTATTATTTCAGAGGAACTGGACCAGATGACCTGGGCATGACAATCGCACAAGAATCAAATTTTTGTCAGAGAACTATACAAGAGTATCTTACACTCTCTCTCCACTATGGAGGATCACATATGGTTACAAAAACTTTGGTCATGGGAGTTGCCTATGAAACTTAAGTGTTTTGGATGGCTGTCCTTGCACAATAAAATCCTCACTTGGGAGAATCTTACCCATAGAGGATTCATTGGACCTAGCATTTTCTCCCCCTGTATGTAGAATTTGGAGGATGTTCTTCACTTATTTATGAGGTGTTCTATAGCCATTAATATGTGGAATTCAGTCCTATTCACTTTATCGATTGTGGCTACTTGGAATACTAATTCACTAGAGTCATGCCTTAAATAGTGGTTCGAGTCTCATAACGATTATTGCACTTTACCATTCTACATTTTCTGGGGCATCTAGTGATGTAGGAAACAACATGTTTTTGAGAAAAAAAGGGTGGATGTTAGGACTGCAATTTGGGGATCGTGGCTTACTTATCAAAAATTGGACCAAGGAAAAAAGTACATAATCTGAGAAAGGCACAAGCATTGGATTTGTGGCAAAGGTTCCTGATTGGCTTTTTCAATGGTGCTAGCTCTAATAGTAATTGTGGTTGCAATGCTCTTATTATTTCTGAACCAGACATCTACTATCAATTCTGGTGGGAGGGAGGCAGGGGCTCCAACAATGGGGCAAAAATCATAGCTTTATGGGGCACTCTCTTCACTACAAAATGGCTCAACATCAATGAATTACAGGTATACGTGGAGTCCAAGAGCTCTATTGACTGGGCTGAGAGTCTCTCTCGATTCCATCCTCCATCGTTAACAAATTGGATGAAGCTCATATGTTTAGTTGAACGTACTTTCTAGCAAATCACATACAACCACATCCACAGGGAACATAATCACATCGCAGACAATCTTTCAAGAAGAGTAGGAAAAATTCTTGCAGTCATTTTTATGTTTCATAAAAACATGATTCCAAGATTGACACAGACAATATTTCCATTGCTTAGCCTCTACAATCTTCCACATATCAAGTCTACAAACACTAATACATTTTAATAGTTTTTACATATTGTTTAGAAATTGTTAAGCATAAATAACAAGTGTTTGCAAGTTTTGTTAGCCTTCTAAGGACTATCTTTCATGTATATTTTGACAAAAAAAATCATTATGTATCTCTCGGAACTGTATATATAAATTAGCCTTTTTTTTCCTGGAAAAAAATTCGTTGATAAATTATAAATTATTGAGACTAACTTTTTTTGATAATAAGTTAATAAATTTTAATATATTATCTAGACTTCTATTTCGAATATATAATGTGATATGTGCATATGAATGTAAGGTTAAACTATTTACATTTGAAATTATTTGTTGATATATGCATTAGTTTATTGTGCGCTCGTACATGCATGTGCCGATAATGGATTTCGAAACCACCCTATTCATTAATGATGTAATCTTAGATAATGCATTAATTTTTTTGAGAATTTTAATAAAATTAGTTTGGAAAAATCATATTGTTAGTAGGGGATGGATATGTGTGATTGAGGAAATCAATTTGCTTATTATTGGCTTTTATGTGAAAAATAGTTAAGTGTCTTTTCCTTATAAGTTTAAGTGTCTTTTCCTTATAAGTTAAACATAATTGAGTTTATGAAATCTTTGAAATATATATCAATTAGACTTTATTTATTTATTATTATATATGGTATAAAAGATGTTATAATTTATTATTTTGTATAATGAGTTAGTTCTATAATTTTAATTATCATATTATAATTAGATATTAGATAAAAATTAGATAGTTGTGGCTGAGTCAAGTATTTATTTTTCTTTCATGTTTTGTTTATGTTTAATTGTTTATTTATTGCTAAGGCATAGTGGCTTTTATCTAGAATTATGATAATTTTGGTGGATATATTGACCATGGAATTGTCATTAAATTCCTTTATTTACTAACTATTATTAGAGTAGAGTTAATATCCAATGTAGAGGTATCTCCAATAGAGAATTCCACATAGATGCAATTCCAATAGAGAAAATCAATGGACAAAACTACAAGTCCTTTAAAGAATTGACAAGAACAAATTGTAGAGACTATAAACATTGTAGGCACAAAGGAGAGATACTCATGTTTGAGAAATTGGTATCAAATAAACAACAATCAGAAAAGGTACATGTCAAAGTATAGGAAGAGCCCAACAAAGTTATGGAGATGCTAAACATTTAGCTCAACAAAGTTACAAAGATGCTAAACATCTAACGCACTGAGGATGAGAGATCAACATCTCATAGGGAAGAAATATTAAGCATGTCATCCCCAAATGGGTAATGGATACAACAAAATAGGACATGGTAGAGGTTTTGCAAAAACCTATTTTAAATGTGGATACTATGAGAATTTGAGCATATGAGTGTTTCAATTTTCTTAGTTAAATTTTATAAGTTTAATTAGTAAATCATTTAAAATTATTTTCAAACTGCATTTCTAACTCAACTATAGCTAAAAACTTCTTCAAATTTATCAATTCATTTTAATATAAAAATATAATTGAAATTTTAAAATATAAATATAATGATTCAAATAACTATATTTCTAACTCAAATATAACTAAAAGCTTTAACAATTTTATCAATTTATTTTAATATAAAAATATAATTTAAATTTAAATACATAAAGTTTTTTTTATTTCAAATAATTTTATACACACAATTCATATATACACAGTTCATTTATACAAATAAAAAAAATGACATGTTGCAATATGACTTTTATTAAATATATATCTTACTAAACAATTCAAACCAACCATTATTTTTAATAATCATTAAAAATACCAAAACACCGCAGCTTAACTTAAACGAGTTATAAAAATGTTTATTTAATGATTTAGTTTATATAATTAAAAAAAATTATCTTATATAACTTCAATAATAATATGAATACTATTAATCGGCCTGGAGTATGCCGTAAAACTGCTTCTGCTTGGCTAAGAGCTCGTCTTCCTCGGACGTAAGGAAACAGGTTAACGGCCCAAGACCCAGAGGCATCTGGCAGGAGTGAGAGCCTGCTCCCGATTACGGACCACCAGCAGGGTTATGCCAGGTGGCGTGGTTTTCCTATTTAACAGTGATGAGTCAAACCCAGCATTCGCGGATAGCAGCCAGAGATGGCTGTCCTCACTGTTGGTTTGACACCTGAGTTGATAGGTTTTACCACCTTTGGAAAAAAAAAAAAAAAATATGAATACTATTACTGAAAATTGTCAAAATAATCCCCTTTCAGCATTCATAGTTGTTTACCTTTATTAAGCATATGATTTAATATAGGATCCAATGCAATGGATGTTCTTTAATCAATGATTAAACATGCTAAGGTGCTGGCAATGAACGGATGAGCGATAAAGATGCTAGAACCATGAACGAAAATAACGGAGATAACAAGCCAGAGGATAGTGCATTTCAATTTATTCTATATAATTTTGAGAAATAAATTTGGTTATACATTTTGACATTAAAAGGATATAGGATTCTAGTTCATGAAATGGTGATGATAAGATATTTTGTTAAAGTATGTTATAGTAAAAAAATTATTGATTAAAAATTTTGTGGGTAAAAATCTAACCATATTAAATAGTTAGAGTGATTCAAATCATGTTAAAATTAATAGTTAAAATGACTCAAATCATATTAAAATTAAGTAATTTTAACAATTTAAATATTTTTTATTCAAAACTTTTAAATTAAAATTACTTAATATATAAATTACTACCGGTCATCGCATATTCACATTACCTAACAAAACATATTCTTATAATTAAACAGGTTTCTCAAAGCTATAGAGTAATAAATATTTGCCTTTGTTTTATTTACATGTGAAAATGTATAGAAAAAACAATAAACATTTAATATAATTCATTGAAAAACATGACAAAATCACAAAAATATTGGCAGAAAACTAAGTGCTTTTATTTACATGTGAAAATGTATAGAAAAACAATAAACATTTAATATAATTCATTGAAAAACGTGACAGAATCACAAAAATATTGGCAGAAAACTAAGTGCGTAAAGAAATCCAAGGGGAATTGCAACTTTAATATTGACGATGCAAGGTATCTACAAAAATGGAACCTTCCATTGCCCAAAAAATAAACTGAAGATAGTAATTCTTCGGTCTTTGAAAAATATTGTTTAGGAAAAAACGCATGTCTCAATCACAATAGAAAAGAAAATGCCAGCTTCCATTTTCGGAGAAAATTCCTAACCATTAAAGAAAGACATAGAATTCTTGAAAAAATATATCTAATAGACTTGCCTACAATATGTAATGATTAAGTTTATTTTTATTTAACACACTTTTAAAAAAGTTAACCTTATGGTTAACTAATCTCCACTTCTGCCCCAGGACTTTAGTAACTAATCTCCACTTCTGCCCCAGGACTTTCACTAAGTGTTATCGTTAACTTTCATTATTCTAATCTTAATAAAAGATGGTTACTAATCTCAACTTCTGTCCCATGACTTTCACTAAGTGTTATCGCTAACTTTCATTATTCTGATCTTAATTCTGTGCTCCATTTTTTTCTTACAACAATCTCACCATCCCACTTCAAAAATTATGTGATTAATCTTTTCTAAAAATAAAACTTCATTGTATATATGATTTGCCATCATAACTCACCAACCTAACTTTTCAAAAGAGATGAATCAAACTTTATTGTATTCTCTGATTTGCCATGATAACCCACTTTCATCTCAAAACCAAAAATGTCCATTCTTCCCATTAAAACCTGATAAAACACCATATCCGTTAATGAAATAAATTCAGTCTTCGTTCCTTGCATCTCACTTTGCAAAAAGATAAATATGTTTATATATTAATAAAACAGGAAAAAAGCAAAATCTGTTTCTATATTAATAAAACAGTCTTAGTGACTAATTGCAATCACTAAACGAAGTGTATCCTTGGTTGAAGACATATATAATGTGTTTATTTCAATGGAATCCTTATGCACTTCTCCCAATGTGCCTCTCATACATTATATCTAAGGATGTTTGGTAACGGCCAACAGTTCTAAGTTTTATTTCATGTTGTTTGATTGCACTGTTATATGTGATCAAGTGCAAATTTGACAACTTTGAAAATTTTTAGACAAATTCCATTTGCAGACAAATTTTAAAGTTATAGATTTGAATTGATATTCATTTGATGAACACATGAGGCAGATTGATGGTTTTTTATAGACGAGGACACAAGAGAATAAGACATGAGCTCTCTAAAATTTCCTTCTCAGGGATATTGTGAGAAATTGCCCCAAATAAGTAGCAACATGCAGGGAGAATGTTTTGATATGGACGATGAATATCCTGAATCTCTTGATACAATGTTTCTCGAGCCAGAAGTAAATGTGGGGAGTGCTTCATCTGATTGTAGTGTAGTGCAATAGCTAGACGGACTAATGAATTACACAACTATTCAAAAGATTAAGCTTCAGAAGAGCAAGTTTTTGAAGAGCAATGTTCAAAAGTGTGTGATTCAGAAGATCAATGGTATTTCAATGGCAGCTACAAAGTACAGTTTGAAATCATTTCAAACTATACTTCTAGAAGCCATGAAAATCTTGCTCAAAACATTTGTTATAAAACAAATTTTACTTAACCCAAGATCAAATTTAGCAAGATTTTGTCAAAAATTTTGATTTTAAAATATGATAAAGATATATGCCTAGTTGGAGGGAGCACATGTAATATTCCACAAACAAAAACTCATACTTTATATATCTAAATAAAATGAGTTCTCATTAAACAAAATGTATCTTTCGTGTTTTAGGTGCCAAAAATATTGGTATTCAAAACATTTAAAACAAAATAAAAGAAAGTTAATATATTGAAATTGTCCTTGTAGCCCCTTTATAGATAAAACAATGGCTAAATTTCTATTATTGTAGCCTAAGTCATTTAAACTTGTTGGAATGTTTAGCCTTCAAAGTAGCAAACTTAGTGGGTTTAGTAAGAGCAATACTAGTTGAGCATATATGCTCTATGTATTGTTTGCGTGACTTGAACCCACGTGCTTTCAAGTCCTTTAGCGTGATTTTGGTCCTTTTAACCATAGCATCAACATATATCTTTTTTCTTTTATGTGGAAATTAAAACATTATCAATAAATATCAAAATCCACATAGATATAATGAAAATATGCGGACCATGTAATGAATATGAAAAGACAATGCATTGACTAGCTATCAATAAATATCAAAATCTATATAGATATAATGAAAATATGGGGAACATGTAACGAATATGAAAAGAAAATGCATTAACTAGTCATAAAAAAATATGTCAATGTTATTATGAGCTAAGATATATAGTATATAACTTACCTCTCTTAATTTATCTTGAAGTCTAGGTGAATGTCGCAATGGTTGAGGAGAATGTGATTTTTGCTGAGTATCATGTCCACCATCATACATGTGCAAAGGTGTTTTAGGAGATGTATATTCATTACTCTGAACATTAGATTATACATAGATATAAGTATGTGACTCAAATAGAATTAAATGTAAAAACATGATAAAATTATAAGAGTATAAATAAATATAATCTTACCTTTCATTGTGACATTAGACATGAAGATGGTTGTAGCATTTGAACCATTTCATTTCCATTCTTCTTAAGGCTTCGAAAATCTTTAGGGGTTTTCATTGATTGTGAGGGTTCCAAAGGGAACACCTGCACCATAAATAAGAAATAACACACACACACACACACACACACACACAATGAAAACAAATGAAGGATAACGATATAGAATACAAAACATCCATTTCTCATCCCATCATTATGGTAAAACATAACAATTTATATATTAATGTTTTTTGTGGAATAGGTTATATGGATTAAAAACTTACTGGCCCAATAACCCCTTGAAACCTTGAAATCTAAGCGAGCGTTGTAATAGTTGGTGGCTTGAATTTAGGGAATTTTGTTGATTAGGCTATGCATATCAATAACAATGAGAAATTGGTATACAATTATAATAAATATAAATATTATTTAATGTTAAAATGTCTAAAAAATTAATATATGCAAAAAAATGGACTCAACTATGTTGTCATTGTCATGGTTAGTTTCATCAAAGTTTAATATATGGTTGTGCCCATCTAATCCTTCTTCCTCCACATCATCAGGAACCTCAGTCCTTACTTTTTCTTTTAAAGCAATATCTATGCGCTTCATTGTCTCCATACGTCTATGAGGTAGACTTTGATCCCAACGTTGAATTTTTTCACAAATTTTTTTCTTTGAAGTATCATTAAGTTGATCAAATGTAACAACTGACTGTGAAAACAAGTTTCAATGAATTTAGTCCACAACAATAAATTCATATTAATAGAAACCATATACAGATAAACACTAATAAATACTTACAATTGAAAGAATTTCTTCATTGACAATATTAATAAAAAAGCATATACAAATAAATACTAATAAATACTTACAGCTGAAAGAATTTCTTCATTGACAAATCTTTTATATGCTTGTTTTCGTGCATGACATATCCTTGCATCTAAATCATATTTTTTTTTTTTGCATTTTTCCTTTTAACTACACTTGTTGATTTGACTGCCCATGTAGCATTTGCATATCTTACTCGACCTCTTTGACGTGGAGGAATTGGTGGGAGATTGTGTGTGGTAGCTCGATGATGATTAATGCCAGATAGCTTAGATCGACTCAAGTTCCTCGCATAACCACCAACAAGACAAGTGAACACTTGCTTGGTGCCTTTGATAGTTACCTCCCATTCATGTCTATTTTCCTCCATTTTCTTACTTCCTTATAAATGAATATGTAAACAATAGTGTTGTTAAAAACATCATAAAAACACTTTAAAGTAAAAATCAATATTCATATCTATTTTTTTGTGGTTACCATAACTATCAACTTTTATAAAATATAGGCCAAAATATTTAAAACAACTCTTCAAGATTCTTGTTATATCAATTTGCATGATTTGTAAATGTTACAGTTTTAAGTTCTTGTTAGATCAATTTACATGCTTTGTAAATCTGACAGTCTTAAGTGAACACAGGTTGGGATAAGTGGACTCATTGGATTGCCTCCATCAAATGGTGTCCTACCTCAATCCCTGATATATTTAAAAAGTTATATATAATATGTTACTGGACAGAAAATATATCTATTTGTTGCAACTCAACTTTTTCTGTAGATGATAAAAACTCAACACAGATCCAATATATTGAATAGAAAAAGACATAAATTTCATGCAACTCAAATCCACTGTAGACTGATTTTTATTTTTTATTTTTATTATAAAATAAGCCTGTAAACTAAGCTTGTAAAATAAGCTTGTATATTTTGTATATTATTAAGTATATAAAATAAGCTTGTAAAATAGGCTCCCTATTATTTTTATTATTGATTTTTTTTTGGGTCACAAGCTTGTAAGGATGCAAGACGATGCTATGGCAAATTTCTCCAAGAGAAAAATAGGAGTATGTCTAGTGACTAATCTGGATGTGTTTTGTATGAGAAACAAGAGTGTTGATATTGATGTCATTTGGAACGATCTTCTCAAGATGATTTTTGTGCCCTATGATTTCTTCATGGTGGCCCAAGCAGATAACTGTAAAGAAATTGCTGTTGTAGAAAATCACATTATGTTTATTTTCAAATAAATGATATAATTAAATACTTGTTTGAAGTAAAATTGATTTGTTCTAGTTCCAAACAATGTGTTGCTTCTAATAGTTGAAAGTTTCTTCCTTTCATTGCAGTTTAACACAAAATATTTCTATAAGATTGGAATTGGAAACACAACACAAGAGTTTTCATTCTCAACTCCTCTAAGACCTGGTCCTGACACGACATACACTTTTCGAATTATTGGTATGGGCACTAAATTTATCAGCCAGTGTTGTCATGAGTTATTTGTGTTGCCAGTTATATTGGTCTAGTTAACTTTTTCTGCAAAGTATATTGTTCTCTTTAAATTGATACTTCCTTTATTTCTAAAATTAAAGTCCCTTATATATGGTGCAGTCATATTATATATAACACCTGAGTGATTACAGGAAATAGCTTATACTTTCCTAATCCCAACAGATTTAAACAACAGAGTTTGTCTGGTAACTAACCATCAAGGCGTTCATACTAGCATTGGGAATAAGCCTTTCCATATGCCTCACAATTGAGCATGTAAACGATCATCGCATTTCGGGACTGTAGCCTCTTGCAGAAATGCAAAAAAAAAAATTACACGACATCTGCAATCAGTCTACAAATTTGCAAAGCTCAAAATATCTTCTCGATTATCAGTTTGACCACTTTCATCTCCTTTCAGTGAGATATGTTCTATTTTCCAAGAAGTGAGGTATGTATATAAAGTTACTCTCAGATAAATTTCCTTAAGGTTGGCTCTGCATCACACACCATGATAAGCTGCACCCTGTACTGAATGTCACCCTAGTTAACAAATGCATTCAAAATATGTCACGACAGTTTCTATGCTTCTGCCTCCAAAGAGTGAAGTTTCCCATGTGCCATCCATAGAATAACCACTTGAACACTCTTATCACATGACTCCAAATTGTTTTGGAAACTCCCAATTCCAGAATACATTTGTCAACACCTTCCTACATCAAACTTGATACCAAAATGTCTCCAAACTCCTATCCCTGTGTTTGAAAGCTGATTCAAATAACAAAAATTAAAATCCTTTTGCTAGGGTTCAAAGGTGCAGGTGCAGTTGCAACTCTTGGTATGGGTTTGAGTACTATTCAACTTTAAATCGGGTTTGATGGGAGTTGCCCGAGTAGAATTATGTTTACCAAAACGATACAAGTTTACCTCAGGATTTGGAATTTGCCTCCTGCAAACTGAAGACTGCCACTTGCGGCCCAGAATTTGCCTTATGGAAAGTTGAACGCCGGATACAAGTCTTTGGATGTATATGAAAAGTACGGAGAGTGGAAAACAACAACAGTAGAACCCAAACCTTAGTTGGGTACCATCGAAAACCAGAAGCCAGGGATCTAAAACTTCACCTTAAATTCATGGAAACTCCATTGCAAATCAAGGCACTATTGGCAACCTATTGGTGGCGTCTTCTTTCCCAAAAGAAACATCTCTTATCTTTTAATTTTGTTTCATTAGCATGATTATAAATTCTGAAAATTGATCATGTACATATCCATTATAAAATAATATGATCCGGTTATTTTATAGCTTTTAATCAAATTGCGAATATAAATAGCGAAGGAAAGGAATTTTTCGGTCCTCAAAAAATGTGGATCCTCGCTTATTTGAATGAATTAGAAAATGATATAATTTGTTTATTTTATAATTTATAGTCAACTTGTTAATATAAATAGTGAACGAGGAAAGGACTTTTTGGGGCGTCAGGGCAAGGCTGGATCCTGAGATAAAGCGGACTGCGCAGAAGTGTTGCAGAGGTATTTTTAGAAAGAGTGGTTGCGTGGTCCAGAGTAAACAAATATTTCTTATATTTTCGGTGGGAAAAATTATTGTAACTATGGAAGCAGAAATCTGGCAAAGGCTCCCAGAAGATTTGTTGTGTATGATTTTAGCAAGGCTGCCCATGCGAGTTCTTGGCAAAATGAGGACTGTCTGTAAAAAGTGGAATTATCTTCTGTCTTCCCGTGATGCCCTCCAAGTAAATGTTCCAAATTGGTCGTTGCATTCCACCCCGGGGTTTCTGATTCAGATCCACTGGGATCTGCAAGGTGACGTGGAATATTGGGTTATAGAAGGACACGGTTCAGACATCTACAAACTTCCTTTGCCCCATCACATCTACAAACTTCCTTTGCCCCATCACATCGTTGTGGGTACTTGTAAGGGCATCATGTGTATTCGTAGAAAAGAGGATCGTTCGGCCTTTTCTATAGGCGTTCCTGGTACAAGGAATTGGAGACATTTGTAGCCGCCTCCTATTTTAGTTTATTGGTTTAGCGGATTAGCTTTTGATTCTGCTACAAGGCGTTGCGCTCTTCTGCTAGGTCGTCCTTATTCTGTTGGGAGACAACAAGACAATAGAAGAATTGTGATGTGTATTTACGATTTAGAGTTGAGTGCGTGGACTCAAGTTCCCATGATGATCCCAAACCATATTCACCCTATTGGAAAGGGTATCTACTGTAATACGCCACTTAAATCTTATCCTACAAATTTTGTTAATGTTTACATTATCTGAAAATATTGAGAAATATTGGTCTAATATAAAATTCATGATTTCCATTATTCAAATTCCCCACTTACCTTCTCAAACTGAATATTAGGTAGGATATGGTCTCCTTCCATTATTTAAAAATATATGTATTCATTTCACATTACCCAATGTACCCTCACATTTACTAAGGAGAAGACATGGTCCTCTCCATGTAATTACATCTCACATTCCCCAATGTACCCTCACATTTACTAAGGAGAAGACATGGTCCTCTCCATGTAATTACATCTCACATTCCCCAATGTACCCTCACATTTACTTGGGAGAAGACATAGTCCTCTCCATTTAATTATCAATATATATATATATTCACCTCACATTCCCAAATGTACTTTTCAGATTTACTTGGAAGAATACATGATCCTTTCCCATTAAATTCTCAATTTTATATTCATGTCACATTTCCAAATGTACTCCTAGCTTACTTGAGAGAAGAGAAGTCAACTGTAAGGATGGATGAGAAATTAATGACATTAATGAGAAGTGGTTGAGATGGAGAAGGGAAGGAGGGTATAAAAAGGGAAGGGGGAAGGAAGAAAGGGGAGGTTGGGGGGTCTTGCTTATGATTGTGGGGGTTGGTTGTGATTGTTTGGACTTGTTATGATTTTGGGAGACCTTGGAAATCTATGGATGTTTCTTGGGTTTGAGAGGAGGAAAGTATTGTTATCTTGTTTTGCACATTCTTCTTGAGGACACACTATATTTGGTTGGACTTGGGCACGGAGGGCGAGGGAACCTGTGGAGGTTTCCTGGGCTAGGAATTTATTTCCTAGTTGGCTAGGAGGTAAATCTGGTTGGGTAGGTGAGAAGGAGCGTTCAGCTGGAGCTATAAGACAAAGGTATCATCATCAACCACCGGAACAGGTATTTTTCCATGGACTACTCTTGTTAAGTTGATATCAATGGAATGCTCACCTTAATTTATGTTGCTTATGATAAAATGATAAGATGTTAAATGTTTAAAGCTATGTAAGAAGGTCAGTAAGCTCCTTTATTATTTTTAAATTAGCAAGAAAATAGATCTGTTAGTGTATAATAGATTGAGGCTCTAATAATAGGAATCAGGTCCTTACACATGGTATCAGAGCCTAGGTTCAAAATCTGGACCTTACAGGCTTATTGTCATAGCCAATGGCAAAACCTCTACAATTGTGGTGAAGTCTCATAGGTAGAGGGCCGAGAGGAAAAATAAAAAATAAAAATGAAAATTTGCCCAATTTTTTCACTTGCAAAGCCTTGCCTTGCATATGCATGCTTTCTGCCAACCATTTTATAATGAATGTCCCACCTGCAAGGAATCGGCTAAATTAAGCCAAAAAGAACATTGACAACTTTGGCTGACGAGTGGGAGCCTCGCTGTATCTCAAGCCCCCGAATTGGATGGTTTCAAAGAAACAGGAAAAGGCCTGTGCTGCTACCCAGGAAGAAATAAGTAAGCAGCAGGAGATATCATTGTGGGCATAGACTTCTGAAGTAAAGATTTTGCAACATTCGTCTTAGCTCGGACATTTTACACGAACTCCTGCTGATCCACCCCAGAAAAGTGAATTTATCTTCAATGGCAGAGGATTTGATCCCCTGACCTTTCTGTCGTCTCAATTTCTGGACTTTGAACTACGAAGGTCAGAGGAATTCGCTATATGCACCACAGTTTAAGATATCAGACCTCTTCCCCGCGATAGACTTGCCGTGCCTACTGCATGTTATAAATGTTGGAGTCGAGTTTTTTATGTCATCCTTTAAATTTGAAGGTCCTTCGTGTCGGAATCCTGTAAAATGAAAAGCGAGGTTTGTATTAAAGGAATTTTGGTTGTTTCTTGGGTGTCGAAAATAAATCTTTGGTTGATTCTTGGATATTTAAGATGGAATCCAGTTCCTGTAATCACTCTTTAAATCTTAACCTGCGAATCGCATGCATACTTGTCTAGTTGTCTTCTCTTGTTCTTCTGTTCAAATCATTGCGCTCAAGCAAATGCGTAGTTCTCTTTTTATCGAAGCTGTCATTTTGCTGAAGCTGTGCATGCGAGCTTTAAAAAAAAAGAAGTTGCATTTAGTATGCACGGAATGGCGTATTCATTCTCTTTGCCGTAAATGTTGCAGTTCTTAAAATGAGGAATACATCGGCCAATACAATGTCCGCAAAATAGCTTTAATTGGAGCCACTGTGAGGTTTCCTCTAATGCCTAGCAATCCACTGTACTGTTAGCATCTGCGTAGAGATATTACAGTCAGCATGTAAACTTTTAAAGCTGGAAATCCGAGTCTCTGTTCGTTAAGTATGTGGTTCGAAACTCTTGGCTTAGGCTGCTTCCTTGTCAACGCTGCAGACATTTATGGATTTCAATATATTCATTCCATTTTCTTCAAGTCCGTAGACAATACAATGTTTTTAAAGGACTGTACTCGTTAACATTCCCCCTACTATTTCTAGGATCCAGCTATGGGGGTTCAAGTAGTGAGTCAATTGTTGCCAGCTATAAGGTGAAACTTGTGCCAGGCGAAGCACTCGTCTTACATTTTCTTAGCCCAAGCACTTGCTTGTTCTTTGCTACTCTGAGAAACTCATTGAGGATCTCCTTACAGTTTTGCAGATCTTCGTGCTTTCAAATTACTTCCCTTCGGGAGAACCGGACAAAATGCCTCATGTCATTCGCCTACTGTGGGTGTGATGATTGACATGGGCAATTTCTTGCTCAATCGAACAGTTGACGGGTTTCTCAAAATTGGAACTGTGGGTGCTTTGCGCGTGGTTGTTGAAGAGACTTATGGCATTTTGAGTAAAGGTCAAATTTTTAGATCCCTTGTTGTTTTTGAATAAATTCTCTTGTTTCTCTATCTGAAGAAAATGCACATTCTTGTTGACTGCATATATTAGCAAAAGATGAGACTTGATCTTTGAATAGATGCAGTGAAATTTTCTGCGTACTTTGTACTAAAACCCTTAAAAAGCTGAGAATTTTCATTGACTTCCAAGGCCTGAATAAACTGACAGTAACAGATCCATTTGCGACTCCATTTGCTGATGATATCAAGCAAATCCCTTGTTGATATCAAGTAAACCCCTTATTTTTGTAATTTGAATGCAAAAATACAGATTCATTTGAAAGCTTTGTTCAGTAAGGAGCATTACACTTTCCTTCTGGCTTTTTACAAGAGCACTCTTGTAATGGAGAAAAAGAGAGAAACAAAATGAAAATATAGAAATTTTAGGCTGGGTTGACATTGCTGTATGTTTAGACAAGTCGTGTTGTCATTGAAAAACTATGATGCTTCTTGTGATCTTCTTTTAGGGAGAATAACGTGTCATGTAAATACTAAATAGAAATTGGATAGCCAGTCAAAAGTATGTAGACTTTTTTTTGTATTTTTTTTTAACTACTATTCTTTCACGTCTCCAGTAGCTTTGTCAAGTATATAATTTAAGTCACATTTAAATTGGTCAAGTAGAGCAGGTTGATTCAAATGAAATTCACAGGCTTTGCAGTTATCCATGAACAATAATTAGCAACTAAGATCTAGAATTCATGCGTAAGATCTGGAAGGAGCTCTTTATGTTGGTGGGAAGTACAAAACTAATATGTGTACCGCCTGTTATCTCTAAACAGATGGGCCAACAGAGATTGCTAATATATGTTTAAAAGAACATCCAAAGAGTTAATGGTTACAGTACCACTTACCATGTGTTGACCAGATTGTTCCTTTAATTGACCTTTATGGCTATAAATCTTCATCAGCTTGTTCCAACCGTCAATTATCAAGGAATGAAACACCTGGTTCACATAATTTGAAAGAGAAAATTAAGAACGCCCAAAATAAGATGTAATATCAGGTAGACGTCGAGACTGCAACATTATGAACTAAACTGGGTACAACAATAGTTACTGTGTGTCCACCAAAATGATTTCTTTGATTTCCGTTTATGGTTACAAACTTTCATTTTGGAGTCTTGTTGCAATGGGGTTAATGACAACAAACAGAAAATATCACTATTAAAAGAGCATGTTCAACAAGCTCTAATTCTTGTGTAGCAACAGGTAGACTTCCACATTGTAGAAATATATTTAGGATGGTGTTTGGGCTTATGAATAGCTTTGACTCCATTAGCATATCATGGCAAATTGTCCTTGATATTTTATTTTACAAGGTCCTAATCTCTCCACTCGACTTTTGCACAGGGCTTGAATGCTCTTAATATATTTCTTGAGAATGGCTGCTAGAATTGGTTCTTTAGCAATCATATTTATTCTTTTGGTATTACGTTATTAAAGGGAACTGTGAAGATGTCTCAGATTCTGTGGTCCTTGATACCCACCAAAAGTGGGTTGAACAACCCGTAGGAATTTTTCCTTTTGCCCCATTGACCAGCCAACCAGGCAGCTTCTCTCCTCCACACGTGCGAAGAGCTGACTGTACTTTTCTGTTTTCTGCGTTGACCAAGTTGCACCAAGTTTGACTGATTTCTTCAAGACTGTTTTGGGCTGATTTGGACTATTTTTGGAGGCCAAATTGACTAAGTTTGACTGAACTGGCTGGTTGCGGTTTTGGTTTGGCATTTTCTTAATACACTGATACCGATAGAGATTTTATTCTAGGAGATGCTATATAAAGGGATAACATCCATTCTTGACTTTCACACCCAATTATAGGGCTTATGCATGTTTGTATTCATTCCTTTGATTGCAACATGATTAAGCTGTCATCAGTTAACAACTATTAGCTATCATATAAATTGAACCCCTTGACTGATTGTGGGCCAAGATTACAAGGCTTTTGGTATTCGTACTTTTGTGAGAATCCAACAACCCTTGTATACTTTAAAGTTAAGAGATCTCTTACACCTTAGGTTCTTAGAAGGACTTCTCCCCAAATTAAACAGAGAAAAAAAAGGGGCAACTAGCATTCGTAACATTTGTTCTTTTTCAATGACTTACAGAGATGCATTTCATGCTACTTAGAAATAGAAATCCATTAATGTACAGACATTTGATGTTATAGGATGTGATTCTCCACACTTGCAATATGGCACACTTAAAACAATGGTTAGAATTAGTGTATGTTTGGGTTGGTATTCCAGTTTCCATGGCACATTCTATTTGTCATCTTTGTAGTAGCTTGCAATGAATTCGGGATTGTGACACTTGAATCATGGATTGCCTGCATAGTGGATAATTCTGACATCGTTATGAGAACCCATATGGCCAGTGCCAATACCTCCCCATATTCATGAGTCAGCACTATGCACTTTTGCCTCTCCCAACACAGTGGTATGGCTTAACACAATGTTGCACCTCATCTATACAACCTCAGCACAAGATGACTCCTTTAGTGCTAAGCATAGTAACAATATGTAATAAGTAATAAAATTCACTGTTTTGGGTACTCTCATCATTTCCACCTTGTGGGGATTGCGGGCTTCAAGGTGGGGTTTATTAATTTAGTCCCCAGCAAGAATTGTAATCTCTAGAAAAGATGTAGATTCTCTTTAAGGTTGGGCTAGCAAAGACATGTTGGTGCTACTTGTATATGTGGTGAGGGGTTGTTTGTATAGTCCTTGCTTAAACCACTGGTTTGTACTCTTATCACTTGAGATATCTTAGTTACATGATATAAAATGCATGTTTTTGAATAGTAAAATCTCACCAAGCAAACTCCTCTTGCAAGGAAAAGGAGGCAGTTGGTTAAGGCTTGTCTAGAATGTATCAACTTCATAAAAACATGACAAACTTTGTTAAACTTGCTTGAAACTCACAAAATTGGCTAGACTCAATTAAAACTCAGTTGTATTCAATCAAAACTTGGCTATACTTGTTCAAAACTTGACAATTTTTGGGCAAAAATTGGATTTCATATATTTTTAATTTTGGTGGGGTTTTGTGGAGTTTTTACCAAGTTTTCTTGAGTGGTTAATGTTGAATTGTGTGCAACTAAGGGAGAAATTTCCCTAGAAAACACTCTATGAGTCAACCCCTTTCACCCTTGAAGCGAATTATTTCTCAAGTGCAAATTATTTTTATAAGTGCCAAAGTTATTTCAAAATTGTTTTATAAAGGTATTTTGACATGTGCAAAATAAAATCACTTAATTGATCTATTTCGATATGTGCAAAAATGGATCACTCTAGGAGCTTCCAAATTTCTAATTCAAGTTAGGGATTTTGTCTCAAAGATTCCTATATATTGAAGAGAAGCCTTCATTTGCAACACATCGAGTTCTCTCTCTCTTGCTTTGGTGATCTAGCTCTCGCATTGGTGATCAATCCCTCACATCAGTAATTTATCTCTCTTATTGTTAGCATATCTATTGTGTATTTGCAGATATTTAATTATCAGTGGCAAATCTCTTATCATCGTTGGCATATCTCTTATTATCAGTGGCAGATCTTTTATCATCATTGGCAGATCTCTTATTATCAGTGGTAGACCTCTAATTATGAGTGGCAGATCTGTTGTCATCACTAGTGATCTCTTTTGCATTGGTGATAAAGCCCTTGCATCAATATTTTATCTCTCACTGTAGCCTCAAGATCACAACATGGCTTAAGTAGCTTAATATGCTTGACAACTTCTTTCAGGAAACTGGACTTGGTAATGCTTTCTACTTTCAAGTAATCATCCAGAACTGCATTCAACAGTAGCCTAGCAGTGAAATTCTCTACAGATTCTTGTAATAAGCATGAGACACAATATTTATATGAAAACTTTAATTGTTGAACAATGACTTTTCGAAAGTTAAAATAAAAGTTACTTCCCGCTGCAGTGTTTGTCGCTCTATCAGTTTCAGATTGATTCAAAGCTGTGTCATCCAACACCAGCTCTAATAACTGAGAAGGTCGCACAACCAAAGCTATGGCCAATGTCAAAGTTTCCAAAGCATTTGGTTGTACTACAGGAGAAATTTTCCTTCCTAATAAACACAGACTCTGAAGAAACTTCTGATCAGTAACTTGTGCATTCTCCTTACCTAACGCAGGCAGCAAAGCATCAACTAGATGTAACTGCTGATAACCTTTCAAAAGATACATAGTGTCTACTAGATCTATTTTTCCTAAATGGTTATATGTATTTGGGTCAAGCTCAATAATATTTCCAGACACAAAACTTCTAAGATCTTGTATAAAGCGTTGTTTGAATATTGATGATGCCAATGAAAATATCTTCGCAATTTTCACTGTTAGTCTCATAAGCTCCTTTATAGTTTAACAATCCACTAATGAAAAAGTAGTTTTCCGTGGATAGAAAATAATTTGAGATATTAAATTTACAAAAGGAGTTTCACTAAAGGGTACAAGTTTGTGCACCCTACTCGCCTTTTTCAGCTGAATGTGTGTCATTTCTTGAGATACTTGAATATCTTGCTCCTTGATTCCCAATTCAATATAAAGTATCACCTTCAGAAAATTCAGAAGATGGAACATAGTCTTGACTCATAGTGATCCATGATATTCCTTCTGTGATGGCGTTAAAGGGGTTAATAAATCAAGATATGTAGGTTCAAAACAAGAATTTTGAAGAAACGTGTCAATAGCAGAAGCAATGTTGAATCTTTCCATCTGTGTCTCGCTAAACATATCATTTAATGATATCAATTGCTCCTTCAGAGCCCACTCAAACCAATGAAGAGAGCATATAAATTTTCCCATCCACACCTCAAGTGATTGAATGTCATGCTTATCACCATTAAGTCCCAGAAATCTCAACCTGACAGAGATTCATAACCTGATTGATGTTATGATTGAGTTGATAAATGCTAAATATTTTTATCAATAGTTGTTTGATGTTGGTTGTAGAGACAGGGAAATAACTGAATCAAACTCTTTTAAGGAATATTTTATGTTAATTCTTATTTCTCTCTTGCATTGTATTCTTTTCTTGTCAATGTTTGAAAGGATTGCTCATGTGGACAAGACACCATTATTGGCCATGAAAAGATAAAACACTAAACCAAGAATGCCAAAGACCGCTTCATTATGCTACTATTTGCGAGGGGGAGGACAATGGTCCTTCTTTAAAGGAAAAAAATGCTTATGCCTCATAGTTATGCCCTCACAGTGATATGAAAGAAGAGAAAACATATTGGTGCATGCAAAGCAAGCTTTCCTCAGCTTGCAAATGATTAAAACTCTTTCAAATACGCATCCAATTGTGCCATATTTTTGGGAAATCATAGTTGGAAACAAATGATGATTTGAGGAACCTTCCAAGGATTTGGGATTTTAAAATGGAAGCTTATTTAGTCAATAAAAGAACAGTGAAAATATTAGAATACACTCTTACCCTTATTCTAGGGTTGAATAAAAAAGTCGTGAAAAATAATGTGTCTCTAGTTTTGGATAAAAGGACCCTCAACTTTCTTCGCAACTTTTGTGGCCATTGGCCACTCGTGAAAGGAGTAGGTGTCTTTAGAGATGCGGTGCCATTTGGAAGGGAAGTACTAATAGTAGTAGGGCAAAGGCAATTATTCCATTCATTTATTTATTTCTCATTTGTCTGGTCATATTGTGAGCTGCATTATATATCATGAAATTGTTTTAGTACTAGTAAACAATGATTATATATATAATAAATTTGAACCTTTTGGCATTTAGAGGACATTTATCTCAATTTACAAAAAAATAAAGTATGAAAATCATGTTGGAAATAGTTTCTGAAGTTTTGAGTTGTTTATTTCCAAGATTAACTAAATGGGTTTGGAAGATGAAAAACCATCAAATTGGAAGAGTGGGACTTTTATATTCACTAAGGCTTTAAAGAAATTATATGCATAAAACTTATACTAACACCTTCTAGTGGAATTGATAGTGCACTAATCCGTTGCTTGCCATTATTTTGGTTTGTTATAGGATATCCGGGTTCAAATGCTATTTTCCATGACGGATAGTTGAATCTATTTCAACTCTAATTGTTATTGAAGGGTTCCACAAGGATGTCACATGAGCATTTATGATGCCCCTTTTAACGTAGATAGCCACCTATGTTAAGGTTCTATTTTGCAGTTCCATGTTGTTATTTATGAACATTATACACATTTGGTTGGACACGTGAAAATCAATTGATGGATTTGGTATTGATGATGGAAATGTTGGATGTATGACCAAATGTGTGACTTACTTGGTTACAATTTATCTAGTGCATGACTTGTCAGAGTTATTGTTGCATCGTATAGGCTTATATAGATATGATTTATCTAATCAATGACTTAGTGAAATTATGATTTATCTGATGTAAGATTTATTTCCAGTATGAACAACAAAAATTGACACGTGGACACTGGGCTTAATAAACATGATGTTTAAGATCATGTATCTATATCTATTTTGTGGTTGTATATATGCATGGATGAGAACTAAACTACAGGTTGGAAAGAACCGTATGATAACCAAGATCTACTATTCCATTGGGGAAGGTTGAGACGACCAATGAGGAAAGGTACGATGTACATTGTTCTATTACATTTGGTATCTACTTGATATGCACTCTTATGACATGAGTAAAATGCAAATGACAGGTGGCAAGATGACCTGACTGGATTATTCGATGACAAGTCCAACCAGCTCTGTAGTGTGGTCCGTGCTCTGAAGGAGGGGTGGAGGTGTTTCCCACCGTGTATCCTCCGAAACCTAGAATTGTGGGGAGGACAGCTGAACGCTCCCCCTAGACATGTGATGAAAATTGCCAGATGCCTACTGGGAAAGTTCGGTCGATGTATTCGACACTCCCACCATGTTGGTTTTATCAGTGGTTAATATGGCCGTTGCCACTGATAAAGTAGTAGAGGATGGATAGGGTGGGAACGAAAGTAGGCCAGGGTGGATAGGAGGATATAGATCAGTTGGAGACTCTTGATGGGAAGAAATGTCATTGTCTGACTTATCTGATTTTATGCTATAACTCTCTCCAGTTGCTATGCTTTCAAACTCCTTGCATCTTTTCATTCTAACTTCGGAACGAAGTTTTATGAAGGAGAGGTGTATGTAATGCCCCACTTAAATCTTATCCTACAAATTTTGTTAATGTTTACATTATCTGAAAATATTGAGAAATATTGGTCTAATATAAAATTCATGATTTCCATTATTCAAATTCCCCACTTACCTTCTCAAATTGAATATTAGGTAGGATATGGTCTCCTTCCATTATTTCAAAATATATGTATTCATTTCATATTACCCAATGTACCCTCACATTTACTAAGGAGAAGACATGGTCCTCTCCATGTAATTACATCTCACATTCCCCAATGTACCCTCACATTTACTTGGGAGAAGACATAGTCCTCTCCATATTATTATCAATATATATATTCATTTCACATTCCCCAATGTACCCTCACATTTACTAAGGAGAAGACATGGTCCTCTCCACGTAATTACATCTCACATTCCCCAATGTACCCTCACATTTACTTGGGAGAAGACATAGTCCTCTCCATTTAATTATCAATATATATATATTCATCTTACATTCCCAAATGTACTTTTCAGATTTACTTGGAAGAAGACATGATCCTTTCCCATTAAATTCTCAATTTTATTTTCATGTCACATTTCCAAATGTACTCCTAGCTTACTTGGGAGAAGAGAAGTCAACTGTAAGGATGGATGAGAAATTAATGACATTAATGAGAAGTGGTTGAGATGGAGAAGGGAAGGAGGGTATAAAAAGGGAAGGGGGAAGGAAGAAAGGGGAGGTTGGGGGGTCTTGCTTATGATTGTGGGGGTTGGTTGTGATTGTTTGGACTTGTTATGATTTTGGGAGACCTTGGAAACCTATGGAGGTTTCTTGGGTTTGAGAGGAGGAAAGTATTGTTATCTTGTTTTGCACATTCTTCTTGAGGACACACTATATCTGGTTGGACTTGGGCACGGAGGGCTAGGGAACCTGTGGAGGTTTCCTGGGCTAGGAATTTATTTCCTAGTTGGCTGGGAGGTAAATCCGGTTGGGTCGGTGAGAAGGAGCGTTTAGCTGGAGCTATAATACAAAGGTATCATCATCAACCACCGGAACAGGTATTTTTCCATGGACTACTCTTGTTAAGTTGATATCAATGGAATGCTCACCTTAATTTATGTTGCTTATGATAAAATGATAAGATGTTAAATGTTTAAATCTATGTAAGAAGGTAAGTAAGCTCCTTTTATTACTTTTAAATCAGCAGGAAAATAGATCTTTTAGTGTATAATAGATTGAGGCTTTAATAATAGGAATCAGGTCCTTACATCTATTGTAAAGGGAACTTTTATTAGGTGTCTCACTCTCCAAATGCTCCCCATCTCATCCATAATCTCATGGTAGCCTTCAATATTGTCGACGGAGTTTGGACAGTAATCCCGCCGCTGCGAGGATGTAGAAGAATTATTCGTCAAAGTTTAGGTGAATACTATGGGCAAGTGGTGCTAGTTGAGCACAAGGGATTTGGTTCTGTGCACATGTGGAAGTTGAATGAAGCACAAGTATGGTGTGATCTACACACTTTCTGTTTCCATTTGGCAAAACGCAGAATTGTGTCATCATTTGTCTCAATAACAATGAATAGCGCAGTGATTATAAATTTTGAAAATTATGAAAGGTATGTCTGCAAAAGATGGGCATCACGTTTTGACTTATGTATGTTATAACTTATCACATTACTTATTTGTAGGCTAAGCCTGTTTTGCAAAAACACAGGTGGATTAACCGAGAAATACCTGTTTCAAAGTAGACCGGGTAGTGCATGCACTGCGTGGATCACCCTCCTTTGTAACCTCTGTTCGCGGGAGCCCCTTGGGAATTTTTTCAATGGTTGAATTGTAGGGATTTTGGATTTGAGCATAATATGAGGGGGGTTGGTAATGCGTTTATGAGGGTCGAACCTGCTATCTATGTCTTGTCCCGTGGCTTCCCGGTTCAAGCTTGAAGTACAACTCAGTTGGTAAATGGAAGACACAAGGATAGTGGCGAGCCCTAATGCCATTAAATGTGATTAATACCCCTAAGCCGTCGGTGTAGTGGAGGCTGGTAGCTAGACTGGAAGAAACACTGCAAACGGCGAGTCACGAGAGCTTGGTGAGATGTAATCCCCTGAGGTTGGAGATGGATGCATAGTCGGGTCGCAAGATGTAACATGTAACATATGATGGATGCATGGTCGGGTTGCGAGATGGAACATGCGATGACGTAAGGAGGGCTGTAAGGAATTCCTCAATCTCTTGCCGCTTTCCTTTGATCTTTTCTATCATTTCCTCGATTCTTTTGTCGCAATCCTGCCAGAACGTAGCCACTGACTCGACTTTGTACGCCTCTGCAGTTGACATCTTCAGCTCACGAAATTTGTAACTATCTCCCATAGACGAAGTGGCCGCAACTTTTTTCTCCAGTTTGGAGTGGTGATACGGTCCCAGGGAGACGAAGTGTGGTATGTACGCCTCTGGTTTCGCATCCAAGAGAGCATTAGCTATGCGCGGAATATTACCCACATTTGCTAGAGATTTATCATTATCAATAATCTCTATAACTTGTTCCAGCCACTCCCTCCATAACACTAGCGGTGCTTTCTCTTCCCCCATCGCTCAAATGAGCACTGAACAACTAAGACTACCTCTTTGTTCTCGAATTTCTGCCTGCATGCATCTACACATATATTGCACTAAGGTGCAGGTATGTTGAGAATTGAATGGAATGTCCAAAGAATATGTAATTGGAGCACATCGCCTTGCGTCCTTTTCGAAAGTAAAGTGATTGAATAAGAAAGAGAGTAGGAACACGAACCGTCCTGCCATAGGGAGTAGCTTCTTTGCAATAATTTATTTTCTTTACAACTGTTCGACATTTTTCAGGAATCTATTAGAGAAATTCATATAAATTTGCAATATCAATACTCTGAACAACGCCCTTACATGAAGTCCCAATCACCGAACAACTCCCTTACATGAAGTCCCCATCATCGAATTTATTTAAACGATGCAAATTGCTATTTCAATAAGGGAGCCACTGTCATAGCGGTAGTCCCCGCCGGGGTTTTTGCAATATTAGTGAAGTGTTTGTTGAACAGCCAATGCTTGGGCTCTGCCCGTAAGGAAAGGAGACATAAATGGCATCAAGTTGAACACAGTGTAAAAACATCATCTTCACCTGCATATATATGTTACATCTGACCAGGTTTTTTAATCATGATATTTCATTTTTAATGAGCATAAATAACAGTTTCAACTTCGATGCTGCAAATATTCTCACCCCCTGAGATTATAATGTCTTTTGATCTATGCTTGAGCTCAAGGTAGCCATCAGAATGAATGACCCCTAAATCACCAGTGTGAAACCATCCATTTTCAAATGCTTTGGCTGTAGCTTCAACATTTTTGAAGTATCCATTCATGACTATGCTGCCCTTGATCATGACTTCACCAATTGTAGTACGGTCATGAAGAACACTTTCCATTGTGCTGGGATTCTTGACATCTTGTTTAGAAACCCCCAAGTGAGGAACCCCTTGCCGGGTCTTCAGCTTGAATTGATCCTCTGATGGAAGCTTACCCCATTCAGGCTTCCAAACACATGAGGTTATGGGACCGTAGGTTTCAGTGAGGCCATATATGTGTGTTATGTGGAAACTGAGTTCCTCCATTCTGGATAGCAATCGGAAAGGAGGTGACAATTGATCAGAAATATATCGCCAGAATATAAACAAGGTGACCTGAGTTTACCGTGGGCAAAATAACATAGCTTCTACCATATCTCTTTTTGAAGACAAGAACAAGGTTACCTAATCTAAGTATTTAGCTTAAAATTAGAAACACATTTTCTATTAAATTTCATGATGCCAATGATGGTTGTATAGAGATATGTTAGAATATCTGAATTAGTAAAGCATTGGCTGACGCTTGCAACATCCCAGTGGAATTTTCATCCAATCATTTTCTACCACTGTGTAAAATTAATGTTCCAGATTTAAGCTTTTCCCAGTAGATTATTTGTGCTCTCAGAAGAAATTTTGTACCCTAAAAAATCAAGAGATGAAACATACCCAGCACCAAATCTGGCAATTTCACCTGCATCAATAGTTGCAAAGAGACAAATTTAATGATATGCTCCTTTAAGAATCCATGTTTTCACAATTCTAGTGTCTAATTGCAATTTACCATGAGTTCATGAAATCTGTCTAATATAAGCGGTGACAGACTAAAAAATGATCCTTAGAATTATAGTATGGAAAAAGCCTACAGGGACTTGAGTAAACTCACCATAGAATTGAATGAAAGCCGATGGAAGAAAAAGTGGGCCCACCATGAGAGTAATCCACATAAAGCTCTTCAGAGGCCACCATCCTGAATGCCACGAGTCACGAGATTCATGTACCTTTGTAGATCCAACTGTAGGATAGGCACGCAAGGCTTGCATGTAGCCCACGTGCCCCACCCCCACTTAGCCAAGAATCTAACCCAGGCCAGTCGTTCATTCCCATGGAGTGCATCATATAGCTTTTGGGCCTGGATTGATTTTGTACTGGAAAAAGACTGGTGCACGTCTCAGGCACATAAACAAATCTCTGGCACATCAACAAGAAGTGACACTCCCTCGTTTTTTATTTGAGTTTGTCTAAAATTCTACATGGCCCCATTTTGCCATGCAAGGTGCCATATGCATAGCCTGAAACTAGTAATATATTTTAATTCTTGAAACCAAACCAAAAAATAAGCAGACAATCCTAATTTCATCAATGTAGTAGTTGTGGCTATATCTGGGTCTGTGAAAAGGCTGGAGCACCTATGGTTTGGGTCTGTGAAAAAGGCTAGAGCACCTGTGGTTGGAGCAGCTGTGGCTAGATCTGGGTCTGTGAAAAGGCTGGAGCAGGAGAGACAAAGGAATCGACTACCTTGTAGCAGTGGCTGTGAACATGTTGAAGCTATTCCCATTTCTGAATAATGGTTGTAAATGAGATTTTCGTTTCTGTAGAAAATAATAGATATCTGATTAATATACTAATAATTTTATTAGACTTAGATACATTGAAATCCCTAAATCCCTATAAGCTACATTGGTTTTCTCTTGCATTCAATAAAGATATCCATATATATATGAACAATGAAGTTATCAACCTACTTGAATTGGCAAGAACTCACTTCGGATGCATAACCAACCTCGTCGCTGCTGATGGCATAAGAGTCCACTGTCACTAAATGCATCATAGGCAAAGTCATCAATGCCTTCCTGTGCAAGGCTTCTCTTGCTCTGCTGTTGGTTCCTGTGCAAGGCTTCTCTTCCTCCATTGTTGGTTCCTGTACTAGCAGGTTTTAGTGAGGAAACTAAAAATAAGATCCATTACTACCAGGTTTTAGTGAGGAAACTAAAGATAAGAGCCATATACCCTAACCTCAACGATGATGTCACGTTGTTGCGGAAACATTGGGTACCAATTTGAAGAAATATTAAGTTCATGGACATTCAAGCATTCAAAATTATTAGGCATATAGTAAAGAAGTGGTTTAAGTGTTCTGTTTCTAACCTCAATTATGGCTCCAATTGCACATGGAAATGTCCTGTAGGAGTAGGCGGCTATATATACTTATATGAGCCACTTTGGTGGGCTGGCACGATTACTAGTAAGTGCATATTCTGTAAATTATTTCCTCTTTAAATCAAGGCAAATGACTGTTTTGTTCATTTCATTATCGACATGCTAAGAAATCCTTGTCTCCAGGTCATGGCTTCTGCTATTGATAAGTGGTTTTGTATTTATAGTTAACTATTTGGCCAAACCATCTATGCTGTAGCATGCAAGCCCATAAATTTGGCTTTTCTGTTTATCAATTTAGTGGTAAGAGGGATTAAGTGCTGCAACTGTGTTTACACGCTCAAACTACTAATATGGTCTAATTATGTAACAAACTCCCCTGAATCTTCTTGAATGATCTGGAACTTTGATTTTGTTTTTCAAGTATCTGGGTTGATTCAGAATTGGGCAAAACCCTTAGACTTCCTTGAGCTTGCTCAAATAAATTTTAGAATTCTACCTCCATGTAGAGATTAACCAAAGAAATTCGCAGTGCATTAGAAGCTGGTCCGGCCCTCATAAACTGCTTCAGGTTGCGGGAAGCTATGCAACTGGCTCGGCTTGGCTCTGCGGGAAGCAATGCAACTAGCTCGACTCGGCTCTTTTCTTGTTCTTATCTTGTCTTTCCCGGCTCTGAAGTGAATAGAACTGACTGCATCTTACCGCAGCTTATTGCTTTAGTAACTGAATTTGTTTTTCATTCTGAAATACGAGATATCTTTCACATTTTACATCAATAATTGAATTTATTGTTTATTTTGAAATACGCTAAATCGATGCGGATGATGCAAGATTCACAGAGGATCTTGCCTACCTCACAGGGAAGCTTCCGGGACCCTCTATAGTGCTCCAGAGGCCTCGGCCCTCATAAACTGCTTCAGGTTGCGAGAAGCTATGCAACTGGCCTTTCACTGGTTCGTGAAGCATTCCTCGCGCCTGCCGGAAGCCACAGGGATTTTGATAAACACCTTCGAGGAACTGGAGGGCGAACAGATCAAAGCACTGAGGGATGGAAAGGTTGATCCCACCGATGCTAGGCGAATGCCCCAAATTTATCCAGTCGGGCCGCTCATATCATCCTCGCCCGTTGAATACGAAGCAGATTGCCTCAAGTGGTTGGACAAACAAGTGCCCTCTTCGGTTCTGAGATCATTTCAATGAATTTTCATCCCGGCAGGACACTCTCTGCTCTGCTCCTCAAACTAGCTCGAAACTGAAACTCACTCTCTCCCCTGCTCCTCTCCTCCAAAGGAAGGATTTCTGGACAAACGTGGATGCCTCTACACAGACATCAAACATCTGGCACTTGCAGCATGCAGGGCATGGAGAACAGGCACCAGAATAACTTTGTTTTGAGAAAACTTAGGATAAATTAAGTTGCGCGCACTAAAATAACATCGGGCCAAGTGATGCGAGAAAACTTAGGATAAATTAAGTTGCGCGCACTAAAATAACATCGGGCCAAGTGATGCGGGCAATAAGAGGGTAAACTGAAAACTTTGGTTAAAATTTTCTTGCAGAGAAAGTGCCCAGCATAAGCCCAGCATAAACTTTGGTTAAACAGTAATTAACCCGTACAAATTGACGGTCAACGTGAAAATTAATAGCGAGTCAACGCCGTATCGAACGCTATAGTCCTTGCTATGCCGGAGGTAGGAACTAATAATCGTACCTCCATCAAAATGCATTAACGAAAATTCCCTTGAATGCTCCATACCAAAATCATATTAAATATGACGAATAATAATGATACCCTCATTAAAGTGCACATACCGTCCTTCCACCAAATTGTTTGTCATTATAGGTTTAATAATAAAATATTATTAACATATATTGTTAAAACATATTTAACGAATAGTTTTACTTTAAAAATTATTAAAATTAAGAAAATTTAATTCAGTATATTTTCCTTGATAAAACAAATTTATTTTTTAATTTATTATTTATTTATTTATATATTTTATATATTTTTCTTTTTCTTCTCCTTTTTAAAATAATTTCTAAAACAAGTTTCAAGAAATTATGCATTAGATCTAACAAATTATTTACACAATAATTTCTAAAACAATTTTCAAGAAATTATTATTTACACACAACAATATCATGATTACCATTATAAATTTAAATACAAATCATACCACACTTTTATATATTACGTATAATTTTATAATATTTGTATTTTATTTTTATATTTAATCATACATTTGCTTTTAATATTCTTGTTTAAATTATTTAATTTAATTTTTTATATTTTATTTTTCAATAGGCTTAATTAAAAATTACTTAAAATTTTAATATTATTATATTTACCAATAAAATATTTATATTTCAAATTATAATCATATTTGTATTTTATTTTAACTTTATTTATATATTTACATTATCAAAATATCTATTTTTCATTTTTGTTTAGATTATCTTACTTCTATTTATTATTCTAGTTTTTCTTTTCCTTTCTTATATAATATCTAATTTTTTTTTCAAAAATTTATGATGTGTGGATGTGATGCAGACAAATTATTTACACACAATAATATCATGATCACCATCATAAATTTAAATATAAACCATATCACACTTTTATATATTACTTATAATTTTAAATATTTATATTTCATTTTTATATCTAATCATACATTTACTTTTAATTTTCTCTTTTAAATCATTTAATTTAATTTTTTTATATTATATTTTTCAATAGGCTTATTAAAAATAAGTTAAAATTTTAGTATTATGATATTTTACCAATAATTTTTGAATAATTATATTTCAAATTATAATCATCTTTGCATTTTATTTTAACTTCCTTCTATACTTACATTATCAATTTTTTTTGTTATTTTTCTTTAAAATATCGTAGTTGTGTTTATATATATTTATTATTATTGTTTTTCTTTTCCTCTTTTAAATAATTTCTAAAACAATTTTCAAGAAATCATACCACATTTTTATATATTAATTATACTTTTATATTATTTATATTTATTTTATATTATTTATATTTCATTTTTATATAATCAAACATTTTCTTTTAATTTTCTCTTTTAAATCATTTAATTTTTTTAACTTAATTAAAAATGAGTTAAAATTGAAATATTATTATATTTTACCAATAATTTTTGAATAATTTCATTTCAAATTATAATCATCCTATTATATTAATTTGCATTTTATTTTAACTTTCCTATATATTTACATTATAAAATTATTTTTGTCATTTTTCTTTACATTATCTTACTTCTATATTTATGTGCATTTTATTTTCCTACATGTATCTATATTATTATATTATTTTTATTTATATTCTATAAAACATATATGTTATTATATTATTTCTTTTGTGGTTAAGGGGTTTCACTACGACCTATGGTATGCCTTGTTATAATGGGAGATCTATGGAAAACGAAATTGTGAGTAGCTCAAATATAGAGATAAATAAAATCAATGGGAAAAGTTTAGACCTGTGGAAGCTCAAATAGAAGACTTGTTAGTGGACAATGAAAAATGGATCATTGTGGATCCAGAGTTTGCACTAATGGGGATGTCAACAAAAAATTGAACCGAGCTGGATCAAAAGGAAAATACCACAGTATGATCATGTCTCTGAGGTTCAACATTACTAAATGTTTTAGGGAAAACTACAATGAGGCTTTGTTGGTTAAGCTAAGGAATTTCTATCATTGTAAGTCCCTAGTGAACAAATTGTTCATGTGGAAGAACTTATATAACCTGAAAATGAAGGATGGAGGCTCAATGACAAAGCCTATGGATACCTTCAATAATATGGTAAGTCAATTATTATCTATTGATATTATTATTTCATATGCAGATAAGTGCATCATTTTGTTACATCATTTACGAGACTCACGAAGTAGTCTAGTTGATTTCATGGGAAGTAATGAAACTACTTTAAATATTAATCACATGGTCTCGTCCTTTTTATCATAGGAGATGAGATGGAAAAACATGGAAATCCAAAATGAGGATGCCTAGTCTATAAGATGATGGGCCTAAAATAGAAATAAAAATAAGTCCTCGACTGGAAGATCTAAATCTAGAAGAAGATCTGTATCTTTGGAAAGTTCATAAAAGCACGTTGGAGATGTAGAAAAAAAGGCATTGAAAGAGATATTGTCAATTCAAAATTGCAGAGAAAGCGAAAGGATTTGAAAATGCTCCTCATCAAGTGAAGGAGTGATGTGTATTTGGCTTATTCAAATACACATGTAGATCATGAGGCATCACTAGTCAACGTGATGCACCCTTTCATATGGCTCCTCTCATGGAGTGGCTTTATGGTTATAGAATATTTGATGGTGGTGATGTTTTCTTAAGAGATGAATTGTAGGGACCAACCATATATATTTTTTTAACTAAGAATACAACCATAAGAAACTAGCATTGGGAACTCAAAAATATTAAACACTTATATAAAAGATCCATGAATTTCACTGCATTACACATAGCGTCTATTTTACATGTTATTAACTAAATTCATAATGAAGTCATATAAAAGAGAATTATAATAACACAGGTACCGTTCATGAGGAGACGAGATTCAATCTTGACTTGCCGCTACTTGCACTCCTTTGTTGTTGGTCGCCTCCAAGTGTGAATGTTGACGTGCTTAATTCAAATGCAATGACCCACTTGTTGACCTCCCAACCTACTCCTTGGGTATGCTCCTTCCTCGTGGACCCCTGAGCTGCAATGGGGTTGTACAATGGAGGAAATGTATTAGCTTGTAGAGTAGAGCACTCTTTGGCTCAAGAGTCCCCTCTCTAAAGTCTTATACCTCACCAAACTCATTATAGCTCATAGTCACTGCTTTGACATAGTCTCATCCATCCAACAATAGGGTAAAAGAAAAGTCCCTTCTCCCATGGCCTACCCCTTCTTTTATATGATTATTCATAGGTGACACTTGGCATTTCTTGCATAATTAGTTATTTTTGTTAATCCATAGTTTGATTATTCACCCACCCATGTGTCATTCTCTAACCAAGGATCTCCAATATTATTTACTTAAATTTTAATTTAGAATTATATTTTTCCTCCCCTCAACAAGTATTCTTATTTCTTCTCCCAGTTGTCTCTTGATTCCCCTTTTCTACTCCTTAGATTGTGTTTGTTACTAAATTCATTTGATAAGTCACAGATTTGATCCCCTAACTACTCCTAATTTAACTCAATTTGCCTCTTAGATGGATATTATTATGTTTGTTGTTGCCACATGGAGTTTCTCTAAATTTCTCTAAAATTTAGTTTATTAATCTTATTTTAATTCACCACCCTCTTCTCTTAATTAGGTTAACTATTTTATGATTAATATTTATACTTACATCTCTGTCCCTCTTTCCCCTTTTTATCTAATTAAGTTACTTATGTACATTATCTACCTAATATTTTCCAACATGGGAAGTGTAAAGTTCTCAAGGTAAAATATTTTATTTCTTCCTATGATCCCCTTAACCCAAATTTTATTCTTAATTTAATTACCTCGGTTATAACATCAATTACCACTTGATGTGAATTTACAAGGTTTTCATATCTTGATTATATTTATTAATTTATTTTTAATAATTCCAAGGGTGCCACACCTAACAGTTTATTTGTGATGTCAAGGGTGACAAGCTGGTCATTCCCTTCAAGAAATTCCCTTGAAGTTCCAAGGGTGCCATGCCACTTTCCCTTCAAGCATCCAGTGGCTACGAGGGGAAAGTATAGGTGCAATGATGCAAACCACTATCATCTCTTATGTTTACTTCCATAGTGAGACTAATGGTGTCAGGCATCAAGGAATCCACATTGATTCACGCGCCCCAGTAAAATCCTCATGAGTGACCCAAATTTAGGACCTACCCCCATGACCTCATGATATTCAAGGCAAATGTGGTTCAACCTTTCTAGCCCAAGTCATGGCGGGAGTGCTAGCGAGTGCAATAAGGGACAATGTCCCACCCCTCCCATGCAATTCCATCCAATTGTACAACCCCATAACCCATATGTGATTCATTTGGCCAAGCAACTAATCTGTGCCTTCAACCACTAACATATCATCACAATACATATATACATAGATAGTAGGTTTCAAAATTGACTTATAATTTCAAAGACAAATCATTAATTTTCATCAAACCAGGTGTCGTCAACTCATCATATGCTAGTTTCAATGGTGGTTTCCTGTCATACTCAATAATCATCAGAATTTTTTTTTCTCATTGTCAGTCATTTCCATAATAGCATCATCAACATCGCCTAGTCATTTGCATCATTGTTCATTGTGAACCAGAACTAATGTAAGTAGCTAACACAAGGGAAACATCCATGATGGTTATCATCATCATAACATCAATGGAACATACATATCCATCTAAGCTATCATCATCGTAACATCAATAGAAAACATAAATATCCATCAAAGCTATCATCATCATGATATCAATAGAGAGCATACATAACCTTTACTTCTATTATCATCATAATTTCAATAGAGAACAAACATAACCATTTATGCTATAGTCATCATAATATAATAGAGAACATGCATAATCGTTAATGCTACCATTATCACAATACCAATAGAGAACATACATTTAACCATTAATACTATCATCATCATAATATCAATGGAGAACATACATAAGCATCATAGCCACTAATATCACAACCACTAATAATAGGGTCATGTGTCCACATCCTCAACCTGAGATCCTCAAAGAATAAAGTACGGGCCTTAGGGCTAAATAAATGTTAATGTCATATCATTTTCAGTCAACTAGAGTGGGGCACTACATACACCCCCTCTTAATAATAGACTTCGTCTCGAAGTCCTTGGAATAGGTAAGGAAAATGGTGGTGTATCTCCTCGGCATCCTCCTAAGTGGCTGAACTGGGACTATAATTGTCTCACTGGACCTTAATATAGTCCACTAACCATATTCTAAGCTGCAAAGTTCGTTGGTCTAGTATGCAAACTGGTTCGGCCATTACTGTTCCCTCGTCTAAAATATAATGATGCAAAACAGAAACATGAAACACATCATGCTTACGTGCTAAAGAAGGGGGTAGGGCAAGCCTATATGCCACCGCCGCTTTCCTTTCTAAGATTTCAAAAGGTCCCACAAATCGTGGAGACAATTCTTCTCCCTTTCCAAATGCTATAGAGATTTTTTGGTGCCTTACTCTCAAGAACACCCTATCTCCCACTTCATAACTTTGGTATAGCCGATAAGCGTCAGCATAGCTCTTTTGTTTATCTTGTGCTTCTTTTAGCCTCCCCCTAATCATAGTCATTTGTTCTTCCATCTCATGCACCACTTCTGGTCCTATTAATTATCAGTCCTCTAGTCGATCCCAACTAAGAGGTGTTCTACAAGGTCTTCCATAGAAGAACTCAAATGGCGGCATCTTGATGGAACTATGATAATTATTATTGTAAGAAAATTCCACGAGGGGTAGAAAATCCTCCCATATTTTTTGTTGATCCATCATATACATTCGTAGCATGTCCTCGGGGATTTGATTAATCCTCTCTGTCTGCCCATTTGTCTCAGGGTGATAATTAATGCTAAATTTCAACTAGGTTCCCAAGGCTTCTTGGATACTGGTCCAAAACCTTCCTGTAAACATTGCTCCCCTATCTAGTATGATATTCTTAGGCACTCCATGCTATCTTCTAATCTCATGAATGAAAACTCTAGCTATCTCTGGTGCCTTATATGTAGTCTTAATCGGTATGAAATGGGCACCCTTGGTCAACATTTCGATCACTACAAATATGGAATCATGTCTTCTTGAGGTCATTGGTAGTCCCACAATGAAGTCCATTGATATAACTTCCAATTTAGATTTTGGTATCTCATGGGGTTGCAATAACCATGTTGAATGTCTGTGTTCAGCTTTTACTCGTTGTCACTCTAAGCATCTTGCTACCAAGTTTACGATGTCATGATTCATCCCTTTCCAAAAGAAGAGTGGTTTCAAGTCTACACTCATCTTCTTAACACTAGGGTGTGCCATGTATACTGCATGATGTGCTTCATTCAAGATTAATTGGTGTATATCTTCATTCAGTGCACATATATCCTTCCTCAAAATCGTAGTAGCCCATCATTATCAAGGGAGTATTATTCATATTTTGGGACCCTCATTTCATCCTCCCTCAAACTTATGCTAACCTCCTAGTACCAAGTGTCCTTAAATTGTAAGTCAAGCAATTTCTCCCTCAAATTTGTCTTTAAGGGAATCACTGAAAATATCTGAGGCCTCCTACTTAAAGCATCAACAACCCTATTTATTGTTCCTTTTATGTAAGTAATATCAAAATCATATTCACTAATTAGTTCATACCATCGTCTTTGTCTTTCATTTAAGTGGTCTTGAGTGAATATATGTTGTAGCCCACAATGGTCACTCCTAAAATCAAACTTCCTTCCTAGAAGGTAGTGTCTCCAAATCTTTAGCACATAAAAAATTGTTGCCATTTCTAGATCATGGATTGCATTGTTCTCTTCGTGGGTTCTAAATTTCCCTGACACATAAGCTATTACTCTTCCTTCTTGCATCAATACATAACCCAACCCTTCCTTGGAGGCATCAGTGCAACCCAAAAATTCTTGTTCCATATCCGACACCTTCAAAATTGGTGCTTTCGTTAATAACACCTTTAACCTTTGGAATGCCTCTTCAAATTTTCAGTCCAAATGAATTTCTTTTTCTTTCTTTAGACCTCAGTAATGGGGCTTGCTATCTTCGAAAACCCATCGACAAATCTATGATAATACCCTACCATGCCCATGAAACTTCCTATTTCATGAACATTGGTTTGTGTTGGCCATTCCATGATGGGATCAATCTTTATCAGGTCTACTGTGATACCATCCCCAGAGATAATGTGCCCAAGGTAATGAATCTTAGTTTGGTAAAAGAAACACTTTGACAACTTCCCATATAAATGGTTTTCTCTAAGACATTGTAGAACTATCCTCAAGTGTTCGTCATGCTCTTTTGGGGTCTTTGAGTAGATAAAAAGGTCATCGATAAAAACTTGTACAAACTTGTCTAAGTAATCTCGAAATATTCCGTTCATCAAACTCATGAAAACACCTAGGGAGTTTGTCAGTCTAAAGGGTAAAACTACAAATTCATAATGCCCAAATGTTGTCTTAAAGGATGTCTTCAGGATATCTTCTTCCTTTATTCTCAACTGATGAGATCTGGACCTCAGATCTATCTTTCAAAACATAGTTTCCCCTCTCATTTTATCAAACAAGTCATCTATCCTTGGCAAAAGGTTTTGATTTTTTATTGTCACTTTGTTTAACTGGCAGTAGTCAATGCACAGATGCCAAGACCCATCCTTCTTCTTAATGAAAATCATAGGGGCTCCCCACAGAGATATGCTTTGGAGCCTAAATACGATAGGGTTCCTTTGCAATAGGCTCAGTGTTTGGTTTAAAGTCGATGGTGAAATCAATTTCCCTTTTTTGAGGTAGCCTAGGTAGTTCTTCGGGAAATACATCCTTAAATTCAAGAAAAATTGGATGTTTATCACGGTTTTCAGAATCACCATTATTGTTTAGAGATACCACTAATAACATTTGACATCCATTTAACCTATATTTCATTAGTTTAATGGAGGAGATGAACCTCAGGGACACCTCACAGTTCTTTCCCCTTAATGATTTTATTTGGCCGTCATTGTCTGTGAAATGTAGAATCTTGTATTTGCAGTATAGGAGTGCCTCATGTCATTCAAACCAATCCATTCCTATAACTATGTAATAGACTCCTAAACTTGTAGAGTACAAGGATACCTTGGTCTTACATACACTCAGGTCCACCTCACAATCCTTTACCATCATTCCTACATTTCCTTTCATGCCATATGCCATTTATACATGTCTAAATTCATATTGTGCAATTTCTTTATGTTTAATCCTTGATAATACATTTAGAGAAATAAAGGAATCACTAGCTCCTCAATCTATTAAAATGAAAAAACTTATACCATCAATACTAGCTATGGTTTCTAACACATTGGACTGGTGTTCGACCTGACTATTGTTCACTGCTTCATGGATGCAATGGTCCTTCCCCAGATCCCCCATCGTAGTTTCTTTCTTAGTTGAGTTGGTATTACCTATCTTTTGAGGTCAATCCATCTCTTAGTGAGGACCTCCACAAGTCCAACACCCCCTTTTAGGAGCTTGGCTCCTACTACCAATTGAACGGGAGTTGGCCTGGAACTCTGCTGGAAAGAGCCAGACTATGGGATCGGTGCTGAGGTGGTGTGACTTGGTGTTGTCACATAGGCTGGTGCTTTTGTGGTTGACGAGTTTGTTGAGGTACCTTATGCGATGTTGAGATGGATGCCTATATGGAGTTCTTTGATTTCCTGTTGACCACTTTTGATGATTGAGCATAGGACCCCTTTGCAAATTTCTACGATTGATATTGTTTCCACTTGGAACTCCTGATCCTATGGGTCTTGTTGACTTACTAGGTCCACTGCACATGATCTCCTCCTCTGCAATGATCATCTGCTGAACTACCTCGTGCAAGGTGCGAGGCATTAATATTCTAGCCTTGGCCTGAATGTTAATATTTAGTCCATACACAAATTTGTTCACCTTGAGCTTTTCTGTATTTAAGTGAGGGGCATAACGTATTAATTATATGAAACAAGCCTCATACTCTAGTAGTGAGCGACTCCCTTTCTTTAATGAATTGAATTCATTTAGTTGCCTCTCAAGGAACTCCTTTGACAGGTAACGTTCTCTAAATTTTTCTACAAATAGTTCCCAAGTTACTTCTGAGATATCCATTCCCAATTGGGTTAATAATGTCTTCCACCAAAGTAGTGTGTTTCTCTTTAGCTGGAATATACCCATATTTGCCTTCATGTTTGAGGCATAATCTCTCAGGGGAAAGCACATAACCATGTTTTCTAACCATGCCTCTGCAGATTGACCATCCGTGGATCCCCAAAACTCTAGAAATTACACCTTTTCCAAATCTCAATGTACATCATTTCTTGTAGTTTTTTGGGGTACATGGTTTTGTATGACAGGTCCTCCATGTTCTCGTTCCAAATGATTTATTAATGCCTCAAACATGTGCTATAACGATATGATTAAGTTCAACACTTCTCCAGCAGGTATCTGTTCTGGTGTTGTGATGTTTTCCCCATCATTGGGTGGGGTGGTAGGAGTCGGTTGTTGTGGTGGTGCCATGTTGCACCCTTTAGTTGCCCCACTTCTTCTTGTACCTATTCTAACCATGGTTCACCAATGAATCCTACCACAATTTAACACGATTTTTCCAATTTAACACAATTTTTCCAATGAGTTAAAATTTAAATATTATTATATTTTACCAATAAATTTTTGAATAATTATATTTCAAATTATAATCATACTATTATATTAATTTTCATTTTATTTTCACTTTCCTATATATTTATATTTATAAAATTATTTACATTATCAAATTAATTATTTGTCATTTTTCTTTATATTATCTTACTTTTATATTTATGCGCATTTTATTTTCCTGTATGCATCTATATTATTATATTATTTTTGTTTATAATCTATAAAAAATGTATGTTATTATATTATTTCTTTTGTGGTTAAGGGGTTTCACTATGACCTATGGTATGCCCTGTTATAATGGGAGATGTATGGAAGCAATTCTTGTGGTGAAACGAAATTGTGAGTAGCTCAAAGATAGAGATAAAGAAAATCAATGGGAAAATTTTTGACCTGTGGAAGCTCAAATAGAAGTCTTGTTAGTGGACAATGAAAAATGGATCATTATGGATCTAGAGTTTGCACCAATGGGGATGTCAACAAAAAATTGAACCGAGTTGGATGAAAGGAAAATACCACAATATGATCATGTCTCTGAGATTCAACATTACTAAATGTTTTAGGGAAAGCTACAATAAAGATTTGTTGGTTAAGCTAAGGAATTTATATCATTATAAGTCCCTAGTGAACAAATTGTTCATGTGTAAGAACTTATATAACCTGGGAATGAAGGATGGAGGCTAAATGACAAAGCCTATGAATACCTTCAATAATATGGTAAGTCAATTATTATCTATTGATATTATTATTTCATATGAAGATAAGTGCATCATTTTGTTACATCATTTATGGGACTCGCAGAGTAGTCTAGTTGCTTTGATGGGAAGTGATGAAACTACTTTAAATATTGATCACATAGTCTCATCCTTTTTATCATAGGAGATGAGATGGAAAAACATGGAAATCCAAAATGAGGATGCCCTGTCTATAAGATGATGGTCCTAAAATAGAAATAAAAATAAGTCCTTGACTGGAAGATCTAAATCTAAAAGAAGATCTATATCTCTAGAGAATTTCATAAAAGCACGTTGGAGATGTAGAAAACAAGGGCATTATAAGAGATATTGTCAATTCGAAATTGCAGAGAAAGCGAAAGGATTTGAAAATGCTCCTCATTAGATGAAGGAGGGATGTGTATTTGGCTTATTCAAATACACATGTAGATCATGAGGCATGGCTAGTCAACTTAGTGCACCCTTTCATATGGTTCCTCACATGGAGTGGCTTTATGAGTATGAAATATTTTATGGTGGTGATTTTTTCTTAAGAGATGAATTGTAGGGACCAAACCTATAATTTTTTTTTTGTTAACTAAGAATACAACCATAAGAAACTAGCATTTGGAACTCAAAAATGTTAAGCACTTATATAAAAAATCAATGAATTTCACTGCTTACACATAACATCTATTTTACATGTTATTAACTAAAGTCGTAATGAATTCATATAAAAGAAGATTATAATAACATAGGTATCATTCACGAAGAGAATGAGATTCAATCTTGACTTGCCACTACTTGCACTCCTTTGTTGTAGGTATCCTCCAAGTGTGAATGTTGACGTGCTCAATCTGAATGCAGCGACCCATTAGTTGACCTCCCAGCCTACTCCTTGGGTAATCTCCTTCCTGTGGACCCCCGAGCTGCAATGGGGTTGTACAATGGAGGAAATTTATTAGCTGGTGGAGTAGAGCACTCTTTGGCTCAAGAGTCCCCTCTCTAAAGTCCTATACCTCACCAAACTCATTATAGGCTTGTAGTCACTAGTCTGACATAGTCTCATCCATCCAACAATAGGGTAAAAGAAAAGTCCCTTTTCCCATGGTTTTCCCCTTCTTTTATACGATTCTTCATAGGTGACACTTGGAAATTCATGCATAGTTAATTATTTTTGTTAATCCAATAGTTTGATTATTCACCCACCCATGTGTCATTCTCTCACCAAGGATCTCCAAAATTATTTACTTAAATTTTAATTTAGAATTATATTTTTCCTCCCCTCAATAAGAATTCTTATTTCTTCTCCTAATTGTCTCTTGATTCCCCTTTTCTACTCCTTAGATTGTGTTCATTACTAAAGTCAATTGATAAGTCACAAATTCGATCCCCTAACTACTCCTAATTTAACTCAATTTTCCTCTTAGATGGATATTCTTATGTTGTTTGTTGCCACATGGAGGTTCTCTAAATTTCTCTAAACTTTAATTTATTAATCTTATTTTAATTCACCACCCTCTTCTCTTAATTAGGTTTAACTATTTTAGGATTAATATTTATACTTACATCTATCTCCCTCTTTCCCCTTTTTACCTAATTAAGTTACTTATATACATTATCTACCTAATATTTTCTAACATGGGAAGGGTAGAGTTTCCAAGGTAAAATATTTTATTTTTTCCTATGATCCCCTTAACCCAAATTTTATTCTTGATTTAATTACCTTGGTTCAAACATCAATTACCACTTGATGTGAATTTACAAGGTTTTCATATCTTGATTATATTTATTAATTTATTTTTAATAATTCCAAGGGTGCCAAGTTGGTTGTGCCATTCAAGAACTTCCTTTGAAATTCTAAGGGTGCCACACCTAATAGTTTATTTGTGATGCCAAGGGTGCCAGGTTGGTCATTCCCTTCAAGAAATTCCCTTGAAGTTCCAAGGGTGCCATGCCACTTCCCCTTCAAGCATCCAGTGGATACGAGGGGAAAGTATAGGTGCAACGACGCAAACCACTATAATCTCTTATGTTTCCTTCCATAGTGAGACTAATGGTGTCGGGGATCAAGGAATCCACCTTGAAGTGTGCCCCCAGTAAAATCCTCATGAGCGGCCCAAATTTAGGGCCTACCCCCACGACATCTTGATCTTCAAGGCGAAGGTGTTTCAACCTTTCCAACCCAAGTCACGACGAGAGTGCTAGTGGGTGCGATTAGTGACATTGTCCCACCCCTCCCATGCATTTCCATCGAATTGTACAACCCCATCACCCATATGTGAGTCATTTGGCCAAGCAACTAATTTGTGCCTACAACCACTATCATATCATCAGATATATATATATATATATATATATATTTCAAAATTGACTTAGAATTTCAAAGACAAAACATTAATTTTCATCAAACCAGGTGTTGTCAACTCATCATATACTATCTTCTCTGGTGGTTTCCTATCATACTCAATAATCATCAGTAAAAAAGTTTCTCATTGTTAGTCATTTCCATAATAGCATCGTCGACATCACCTAGTCATTCACATCATTATTCATTGTGAACCAGAACTAATGTAAGTAGCTAACATAGGGGACACATCCATCATAGCTATCATCATCATAATAACAATGGAACATAGATATCCATCAAAGCTATCATTTGTTGTTATAGGTTTAATAATAATAACAATTCTTTTTGTCATTATAAGTTTAATAATAAAATATTATTAACATAAATAGTTAAAACATATTTAATAAATAGTTTTATTTTCAAAATTTATTAAAATTAAGAAAATTTAATTAAGTATATTTTCCTGTGTAAAACATATATATATATATATATATATATATCCTTTTTTTTAAATTAATTTCTAAACAATTTTCAAGAAATTATATAGTGGATCTCACATATTATTTACATACAATAATATCATGATTATTATTATAAATTTAAATATAAATAGTATCTCATTTTTATATATTACTTATAATTTTATAATATTTATATTTTATTTTTATATCTAATCATACATTTCCTTTTAATTTTTTGTTTAAATCATTTAATTTAATTTTTTTATATTCCATTTTTCAATAAGCTTAATTAAAATTGACTTAAAATTTATTATTATATTTTACTAATAAAATGATTATATTTCAAATTATAATCGTATTTTCATTTTATTTTAACTTTCTTATATATTTCCATTTTCAAAATATCATTTTATTTTAACTTTCATTATATATTTCCATTTTCAAAATATTTATTTTTCATTTTTCTTTAGATTAGGTTACTTCTATTTATTATCCTGGTTTTTCTTTTCACTTTTAAATAATATCTAAAACAAATTTCAAAAAAATACGCTGTGTGGATGTGACTTATGCACACTAATATTATGATCACTATCATAGATTTAAATATAAATCATATCACACTTTTATATATTAGTTATAATTTTATAATATTTATATTTCACTTTTATATCAATCATACATTTATTTTTAATTTTCTCTTTTAAATTATTTAATTTTTTTTTATATTCCATTTTTCAATAAGCTTATTAAAAATGAGTTAAAATTTTAATATTATTATATTTTACCAATAATTTATGAATAATTATATTTCAAATTATAATCATCTTTGCATTTTATTTTAACTTTCCTTGTATATTTATATTATATCTTTTTTTGTTATTTTTCTTTAAAATATTTTCAGTTTATATATATTTATTATTCTTGTTTTTTTCCCTAAAATATTTTCAGTTTATATATATTTATTATTCTTGTTTTTTTCCCTCTTTTAAATAATTTCTAGAACATTTTTCAAGAAATTATGTTGTGGGCACAAATTATTTATGCACATTAATATCATGATCATCATCATAAATTTAAATACAAATCATACCACACTTCTATATATTACTTAAAATTTTATATTATTTATATTTACTTTATATTATTTATATTTATTTTATATTATTTATATTTCATTTCTATATCTAATCATACATTTCCTTTTAATTTTCATTTTTAAATCATTTAATTTCCTTTTAATTTTCTTTTTTAAATCATTTAATTTTTTAAATATTCCATTTTCAATATAATAAATTAAAAATGAGTTAAAATGTAAATATTATTATATTTTACCAATAATTTTTGAATAATTATATTTCAAATTATGATCATACTATTATATTAATTTGCATTTTATTTTAACTTTCCTGATATATTTACATTATAAAGTTATATTATCAAATTATTTTTTTTTGTCATTTTTCTTTACATTATATTACTTGTATATTTATGTGCATTTTATTTTCCTATATGTATCTAAATTATTATATTATTTTTATTTATATTCTATAAAACATATATGTTATTATATTATTTCTTTTGTGGTTAAGCGGTTTCAATATGACCTATGGTATGCCCTTTGATAGTGGGAGATTTGTGGAGGAAATTCTTATAGTGAACGGAAATTCTGAGTAGCTCAAAGATAGAGATAAATAAAATCAATGGGGAAAGTTTTGACCTATGAAAGCTAAAATAGAATACTTATTAGTGGACAATGAACAATGGATCATTGTGGATCTAGAGTTTGCGCCAATGGGGATGTCAACAAAAAATTGAACCGAGATGGATGAAAAGGAAAATACCACAATATGACTGTGTCTCTGAGATTCAACATTACTAAATGTTTGAGTGAAAGCTACAACAAAGCTTTGTTGGTTATGCTAATGGATTTCTATCATTGTAAGTCCCTAGTGAACAAATTGTTCATGTGGAAGAACTTGTATAACCTAAGAATGAAAGAAGGAGGCTCAATGACAAAGCCTATGAATACCTTCAATAATATGGTAAGTCAATTATTATCTATTGATATTATTATTTCATATGAAGATATGTGCATCATTGTGTTACATCATTTATGAGATCCATGGAGTATTCTAGTTGCTTCCATGGGAAGTAGTGCAACTACTTTAAATATTGATCACATTGTCTCATCCTTTTTATCATAGGAGATGAGATGGAAAAAACATGGAAATCCAAAATGAATATGCCTTGTCTATAAGAGGATGCTCCTAAAATAGAAATAAAAATAAGTCCTCAACTGGAAGATCTTAATCTAGAAGAATATCTATATCTAGAAGAAGATCTATATCTCTAGAGAAGTTCATAAAAGCACATTGGAGATGTGGAAAAGAAAGGCATTATAAGAGATATTGTCAATTCGAAATTGCAGAGAAAGCAAAAGGATTTGAAAATTCTCCTCATCAGATGAAGGATGGATGTATACTTGGCTTATTCAAATACACATGTAGATAATGAGGCATGGCTAGTCAATTTAGTGCACCGTTTCATATGTCTCCTCACATGGAGTGGCTTTATGAGTATGAAATATTGGGTGGTGGTGATGTTTTCCTAAGAGATGAATCAACAACTAAAATCATAGGATGAGAAACATTCTAGTCAAATATCATGAGTGGAAGGATTAGAACACTCCTTGGCGTTCTGCATATCTTGGGATGAGCCAAAATTTTAATTTTTGTAAGCAAATGAGCGATGCAAGTGTAAAAACAATGTTTGAAAAGGATACATCTGGTATAGTTCTAGGAGGAATGGTATTTGTAAGCTGAGTTTAGTTTAGAACTATATATGATTTGTTGGAAATCACTATCACTGATTCCTGCAACAAAATTATTTTTGTTGAGAGTGGAGTAGAAGAAGGAAAAATTTCTTTCACCTTCTCGAGCAAAGACTATGTTGTGGCGTCAAAGACTAGGACATATTGGAGAGAAGGCCTTCAAGAACTGCATGGTAAAGGTATAGTAGAAGGTATGTCTAATTACTCTTTGGATTTTGATTTCTATGAATACTATTATATTGAAATCAAATTTGGGTAAGATTCTCCTCCCGTTCTATAGGCTTATAAGGAATTTAAAATGGGTGTATAATTGTGTTTTTGGACTTGTATTAGTTCCATTTGGTAAAATAATCGGTTAAAGATCATTGGCTATCATTGAATGCTCCATATCAACTTACAAAAAAAAATATTAAATATGACAAATAATAGTGATACCTTCATTAAAATTCACATACCCTCCTTCCACTAATTTTTTTATCATTATATATTTAATCATAAAATATTATTAAAAAATATATAAAAACATTTGAAATAAAAAACATTTAATAAACAATTTTACTTGCAAATATTATTGTTGCATTTTTAATAATAAGTAAAAATAAATAAATTAAATATAATTTTCTTGATCAAACAATTTTTTTTTATTTATGTTTTTATTATACTTTTCCCTTCTTAAACAATTTTCATGAATGTGATGTCCACAAATTTTTTACACACAATAATGTCATGATCGCCATCATAAATTTGAATAGAAATCATATCAAACTTTTATATATTACTTTTTATAATTTTATATTATTCTTATTTAATTTTTATATCGAATTATACGTTTCCTTTTAATTTCTCTTTTAAATTATTTAATTTTTTTTTTATATTCCATTTTTAACGACTTATTTAAAAATAAGTTAAATTTTAAATATTATTATATTTTACCAGTAATTTTTTAATAATTATATTTCAAATTATAATCATACTATTATAATAATTTACATTTTATTTTAATTTTTTTTATATAATTCTATTATCAAACTATTTTTTCCCCATTTTTCCTTACGTTATCTTACTTCTATAATTATGTGCATTTTATTTTCCTATATGAATACATATGTATCTATATTACTTTTATTTATATTGTATAAAACATATATATTATTATAGTGGCTAAGAGGTTTGGCTTAGACCCATGGTATGTTCTATTACAGTGGGAGATCTATGGAAACACTTCTTGCAGTGAAGGGAAATCATGAATAGCGCAAAGAGGACCCAGGGTATGTCCTATTACAATGGGAGATCTATAGAAGCACTTCTTGTGGTGAAGGGAAATCACGAGTAGCGCAAAGATAGAGACCAAGAAAATCAATAGCTAAATTTTTTAGCTATGAAAGCTCAAATGGGAGACTTGTTAGTGGGAAAAGAAAAATGGATCTTTGTGGATCTAGGGTTTGAACCATTGAGATGCCAACAAAAAATTGAACCAAGTTGGATCAAAAGGAAAAGAGCACAATATGATTGTGTCTCTCAAATTCAACATTACTGAATGTTTTATGGAAAGCTACAATAAAGGATTTTTTGGTAAAGCTAGGGTATTTCTAAAATTTTATGTCCTTAGTGAACAAATTGTTCCTCTAGAAGTTATATAATCTGAGGATGAAGCATGGAGGCTCAATGAAAAATCATATGAACAACTTCAATAATATGGTAAGTCAATTATTATCTATTGATATTAACGTTTCATATGAAGATAAGTGCATCATTTTGTTATATCCATTACCAAACTCATGGGATAGTTTGGTTGTTTCCATGGGAAGTAATGCAACTACTTTGAAGTTCGATTACTGAGTCTCATCCTTGTTATCATAGGAGATGAGATGGAAAAACATGGAAATCCAAAATGAATATGCCTTGTCTATAAGAGGATGCACCCAAAATATAAATAAAAATAAGTCCTCGAGTGGAAGATCTAAATCTAGCAGAAGATCTATATCCGTAGAAAAGTTCAGAAAAGTATGTTGGAGGTGTGGAAAATAAGGGAATTATAAGAGATATTTTCAATTCAAAATTGAAAAGAAAGGGAAGGTATTTGAAAATGCTCCTTTAGCAGAAGCAAAAACCTCGTTACATGAAGGAGGGATGTGTACATGGCTTATTCAAATGCAATGTATATCATGAGGCATGGTTTGTCAATGTAGGTGCACCCTTTCATATGACTCTTTACATGGAGTGGAATTATGAGTATGAAAGATTGAATGGTGGTAATGTTTTTCTTAGGAGATGAATCAACAACCAAAATCATAGGATGATGAAAATTCTAGTCAAAGCTTATTAGTGGAAGGATTAGAACACTCCCTGGTGTTCAACAAATCCTAGGATTAGTCAAAACTTTGATCTTTGTAAGAAAAATAAGCGATGCAAGGGTAAGAACAATGTTTGAAAAGAATAACTATGGTATTTTTTTAGGAGCAACAATATTTGTAAGGTTAGTTCAAATTGGAACTCTATATGAGTTGTTCAGAATCACTATTAATGATGGATGCAATAAATATATTTTTCTTGAGAGTGGAGCAGAAGAAGGAAAAAATTCTTGAATCTTCTCGAGAAAAGACTATGTTGTGGCATGTAAGACTAGGGCATATTGGAGAGAAGGCCTTTAAGAACTGCCTAGTAATGGCATGATAGAAGTGTGTCTACCCGCTCTCTGGATTTTGATTTCTGTGAATATTATTTATATCAGAATCATAATTGGGTAAGATTATTCTCTCATACTATAGGGTCATAGGGAATATTACAATGGATGCACAATTATGTTTTTGGACCTGTGTTAGTTCCATTGGATAAAATCATTGGGTATAATAATCGGTTAAGGATGATTGGATAAATATGTGTATTATGTCTCATATATAGTTGACTTCTTAGGGAATAAATGGATTTATTTCCTCGGTAATAAGTATTAAGTCTTTGATAAATTCAAAGAGTTCCATTAGAGGAAATTTCAGCCTAAAAGTGTCCTCCTAAGGAAAAATAATAAAAAATTGAGTTATAAATTTTGGAGGGAAAAGAAGAAAACTATTTTTTTTAAATTGTATTTTTGGATTATCGCCTTATATGTTTACTCAAATTGGATTTGTAGACACTTATTGGATGCATAATTAAATTCCACATCATACGAGTACCCATTATGCTTTCTTCTGAGAAAACCCATATTGATAAAAAATGAATATACATTAAAAAAGTGTGGCGAACATGTTTTTTAATGTATCTTCAATTTTTATGAATGTGGGTATTCTCAAAACTATGCATAATGGATATTTGTTGGATATGGAATTTAATTCTGCATCCAATGAGTGTCTACACTTGAAATTTGAGTAAACAGATAAGGAGATAAACAAAAAATACAATTTAACATATATATCTATATATATATATATATATATATATATATATATATATATATATATATATATACTTTTTATTTTTTTTGCATCCAAAATATTTACATATACCTCTTTTTAAATTTAAAGGATTTTGATTGGTTTACATATTATGCTTGTGAAAATTCCATGGGCACTTTCAGGCTTAAATTTCCTCTACTTTGAAGGTTCTTGTGGAATTTTAGACATAGACTAAAATTATGGTGCTAAGGATAGATAAAAGTGGACAATTTTATGGGAATGAATGCGATATACAAGAAATGTAGTATATAAAGATATGAGACTAATCCATACATACATTAGAAAAATGTAGTTGCAGAAAGAATGAACAAGAAATTGATGGAGGAAACAAAGAGCATATTCGATGGTGTCGGGTTAGGAATTTCTTTATGGGTAGAGATAGTGGATAATGTATGTTACTTAGTAAATAGATAAACCTCACTAGTGTTGTATGATAAGACTCTAAATAAGGTATGGATTGGTAAGAAACCTTATCTTAACCATCCTATGCATTGGAAACTTGACTATATTGAGAGGGAGGAGGGGGTGAATTAGTATAGTGTATTCATGGACATCAAATTTTTTGTTTAGTTTTTTTTCAATATTTATTTAAACTATTAAATCACCAACATAATATTATATGAAGAAAAATGAAAATGTAAACAAAATTTAAATCACAACATAAGAGACACACAATAAAGCAACACATGTGGACACTAGATATAAGTGGAAACCCATAAAGGGAAAAACCATGAATTTCTTCATGTTGTGATACAAAAACAATCTCCTACTTCTTCTATTACATCATCTTTTGGAGGATCCAACCTCTCTGGTATTTTTCAAGCTACAACTTGTTGGGAAGCTTATACCTATAGGAGCCTCCTACCTCAACTTATTTAAGGAAGTTGCTGCTTTCTAGCAAGCTCCTACTCTGTCTTCAACAGGCTCCAACTTGCTCTTTTTCAGGCTACTAGTGAAAAGGAGACAAAAACCCTCGTAGATAATTTTTTTTAACATGTCGGCTTACTTAGTCTTTAACTCTTCATAGCTCCACCTCTTTGTCTCTACCCTCTCTTCCTCAATTCTAATTCACATCAATGTCTCTTCTTCTTTCTTTTTGTTCCAGGTAACTCACAACAACTCGTTTACCTTTCTCACACTCTCTGACCCTCTTATTCTTCCTTCCAAAAAAGAATTTTTTATAAACATAACATACTAGCTATATGTATTCCATATAGGAATATGAAGTGAACGTCTTACCTCTTTGCATTCCACATATTTGTTTCCAAAGTATTTGAAATTTTTAATATTAAAACATGTAAAATGAATTTCAAAATATTCAAACAACATATATCATAAGCTAACTTCAATTATTACAAAATCCAAAGCTCAATCTTCCCTTTATCCATGCTATAAGACGTAGAAATTGGTTAGCCATGCAAATATGGGCCATGGGCATTGGTAATCCACTATTAATATGGGTTGTGGACACTAGTGGCTACACTTTAATCTATTTATATCCCCTTAATTAGGAAAAATAAAGCATTCATAACCCAGTCCTATAACCATTTGCAACACAACTCCTTTAAGCATCTCTGCAATTCTAAACTCTACAACATACCTATCGCAACTTCTTAAAGCATCTCTACAACAATGACCTCTACAACATACCTCTCTGACAAGAAACAAATAATCAACAATATAGGAGCACCAATCGAGCACTACCTGCAATACAAACTCAACATTAAACCATATTCATATGTGGCTTAGATCATCATAGGAAACTTTCAAAAAGCATATCTTCAACACCATTTTCCATCAATGATAATTTTTCCAACACTATGGTATTTGGTTGTGATGCTTGTTTACATGTTCCAATGGAAAATAGCAGTATAACATCATAAGAATATGGATAACATCATAACAATTGAGTTAGATCTACGATTGTCATAACTTTATTTAGGTAATACTAACATAATAATATAGACATAATATATGAAATTTATATTTACTTAATTTAATGACTAATATAACCTTAGTATTAGGATAACATTAACATATATTTAACATAGTTTTACTTTAGTATTAACAACTAATATTATCCTAACATAATATCATAGGGATAAAATTGACATTACATTAACGTAACATATTAGGGTTATGTTAGATTAATTCTTAGTTTAGGCTAGGATAACATCTAGGTTAATCTTAGGTGATAATGTAACTAGACCCATAACAAGTCAAAACCACCACCTTCAATAGAAAAGGTTCTAATTGGGGCCTTGACTACGTGGTCTCCCCTAATGTTGATGGAGGAATTTTTTCCCATTAAGGGGTCCTTAACATCAAATTTAAAGGACAACCTATTTTTTACTTCCTAGATGATTTCCTTCCATTTCAATTAACATTATATCTTACACATATAAGACAAATAAATAATATGATCACCAACTAACTTGAAATATATTAGATGATCTTCCTTTCTCTCCGTGAAGCCAAGTTCAAATATACAAATATCTAATTTTTAATAGTGCATCCTTGGTGATTTCTTTAACCCATAAAGGGATTTTTTCATCCTACATACTAGCTCTTTCTTTCCTTTCACAACAAAACCCTTTGGCTGCTTCATGTAGATTTCTTCTTCTAGATCTCCATGTAGGAATGTTGTTTTCACATCCATTTTTCTACTTCAACATCAAAAGTAATATCAATATATAAAGGAAATATAATATAAGTTAACTTGGTTACATGATAAAAAATATCACCAAAGTCTCTTCCCTCTACGTACGAATAATACTTTGCTACTAATTGAGATTTGTAATTCTTTACTTTGCCTTCTATATTCAACTTCTTCTTAAACACCCATAATTTTCCTGCAGGATTTATTCCAACAAATGACTCCACCAAATCTCAAGCCTCATTCATGTGCAAGGCTACCATTTCTTTAACCATGGTATTTTTTTAGAGTTTTTCATCTTTGAATCAACTACCTCCCTAACAGGTGTAATAAGGAAAGAAAATCTTGAACGAAAATTAGGTGGAGGTTACTATTTTGGTTGTATTGTCTTCCAAACTAATATCCTTAATGCTAGAGTGCATGGTTATTCTTCTTCTTATTCATGTTCTTTTGTAGAGTCTGATCCATCATTCTTCAATTTAAAATCTATTTTTTTCTAGTTCTTTCTCCATTGGTGTGACTTCTTGATTAACCATATATTTGACTTCTCTAAATACCACATTTATACTAAACGCTACCTTCTTAGTTTTCGGGTTTCAAAGCTTATTATCTTTCAAACCATATTTATATCAAATAAAGATATTCATTTCATATTTCTTATCTAGCTTACTCCTATTTTCCATTGGAACATGTACACAAGATTCACAACCCAATACCATAGTGTTGGAAAATTTGTCATTGATGGAAAATGGTGTTGATGATATGCTTGTTGAAAGTTTCCTATGATGATCTAAGCCACATATGAAAATGGTAATGTTGAGATTGTATTGCAGCTAGTGCTCGATTGGTGCTCCTATATTGTTGATTATGTGTTTCTTGTCAGAGAGGTATGTTGTAGAGGTCATATTTGTAGAGATGCTTCAAGAAGTTGTGATAGGTATGTTGTAGAGTTTAGAGTTGCAAAGATGCTTAAAGAAGTTGTGTTGCAAATGGTTATAGGACTAAGTGAAGGATGTTTTATTTTTCCTAATTGAGGGGATATAAATATATTAAAGTGTAGCTACTAGTGTCCACAACCCATATTAATAGTGGAATACCAATGCCCATAGCCCATATTTGTAGTGGCTAACCAACGTCTGTGTCCTATATGATATCCCGCATTGATGAAATAATATAAGTATGTAGTGTTTATATATGTTATCATGAACCATAAAAAAAAATGACCAAAAGGTTGGGTGATGTTGGTGTGATTATATCATGTTGTAATATGTTGAGAAATTTATATGATGCTTATATGCAACAAAAGAAATGACCACAAGGTTGGGTGATGTTGGTGTGATTATATCATGTTGTAATATGGTGAGCAATTTATATGATATCCGTATGCAACAAAAGAAATGACCACAAGGTTGGGTGATGTTGGTGTGATTATATCATGTTGTAATATGTTGAGCAATTTATATGATGTTCATATGCAATATGGCTCGTGGTTTAATAATAACCATGCTTTTATTATAATAACAAAAAACTATTTTTTTTTAATATTTCATTTAATATGTACAATTAATATAATATAATATAATATTTACAATAATGTGAATGTTTTTTCTGTAGAAAATCTGACTGTAGATTAACCTGATAATGGAATATACCAAAGCAAAATATTATAATCTACTTCTACTATCAATTTGCTTTGCTGAAGCTTAAATATTGAGCAAGATCGAGTTGAACACATATAACCAGAAGAAGAAGAATCAATGCACATGAAAAATAAAAAATACTCATGGGAAAGCCTCAGCTAAAAACCCCACTATCTGTATTATCATACAAGGTGGAAATACATAGGAATTATTCAAAGCCTTAGCTCTCATAGCTAGCTCGCTCTCAATACAATCCTCCTGGATGCTCACAGGCAAACTTGGCTTCTTACAAGCCTTCTCCTCTGCCCTCCAAGCTCCTATTTCCTTGTGCAGTTCTTCTGGGATTATCTCCTTCAGCCAGTGGAACACTGGTCTCACACACTGCTCTAACATTGTCAGAAATACGCAATCCTCAAGGAACCTTAATCCTTCTACATGCATGAGTTTCCTTTATAGGAGAAAACGTGCAACTGATAATACACTGTCCTTGACATTTATCTCAACTAGGTCTTTCTCAGAATAGACATGGATGAGTTTTTGATGAGGGAATCTTCAATTATCTGGAGTACACTCATTGAGTGCATGCATGCATCAACTGACTGATAACTCACAATTAGTTCCTCAAACCGTTTGGAACTAATTTAACTGGACTTAACTTAGTAAACTGAGTTAACTAATTACAACTTAGCTATAGCTCAATCTTATCTCCTTAATTAAGGGATAATCTCCTTAATTTAAGGGATAACTGTTGCATGACTTCAAAAAGACTTCTAACTTGAATTTCTCCAGCTAATTAACCCATAATGAATTAATTAATTATTTCCAAGCATCTGGTGAGACTAAATTCGATTTTAATTCAAAATTTTAATTCAAGGACAAATTAAAATTATAATATTATGGATTCTGTTTTTTGTCATTTCTTATTACTATTTTCAACACTCCCTCTCAACAAGAAAGGAATTTAACTCGATCCCGATCGTGAACCTTTGGAATGTTATGCATGCAACACTTCTCTCTAGTGTTGTTGCTCCAGCAACTCTAGAAACAAAAAAAACATCCAACCCGAATCAGTATGAGGCATCTGTCATCAAATTCTTTCACTGCTATTGCCTTTGTCGATTGAAAACTTTGCACTTCAGCTGACTCTGCCTTTCTGCATTGTTGTTAATCCTTCTCTGCACTCTTCAGTATCTAACTGCTCTAGCCTTTCTCACTTTGATCTCTGACTGCATCAACCCCACTGATTCCTCCCACTACTATGTACTTTAGGCTCTCGTAGCAAGGTACGATCCATGAGATAAAACCTCTCAATGGACCCTGCCCAATTTCATCCTTCTTGATACTATCACTTCACATCGCCCCACCTCACACCTGTAGGTATGGCTGCATGTGATCCCTCTACCCACTTCTCTAATTGTAGCTTCTCCAAAATTGTCTGAGACTTCTTCTGGAGCTGGATGTTGAGAGGTAATTTACTCTCCCTCTTAACCACCAAGTCTCTAACATTTTCCTTGCTCCCCAAGGCTTTGCATGCATCTTGAACATCAAGATAATATAGGTTCTTAACTTGTGAACTGATCTATTTCACCTGTCTCGCGGTGATGTGTCTAAGGAAAACCTTTCCCTTACTAAAGACAACATCGTAGCCTTTGTCCTCCAACACCGTGACTGATACGAAGTTCTTCTTTAGTCCAGGCACATACTTCACATCTATCAAGGTGATAGGAGCTCCATGCTCCCTATGAAAAGCAACCATGCCCACTCCTGAAACATTAAACCTTTCATCGTCACCCATCTCTATGCGCATCTTAAGGTCTTTCTCTTCCAAGGCACTAAATAAAATTTTATCGCCGGTAATGTGGAATGAGGCTCCACTATCAAGATACCAACCACAACCCATCATCGATGACACCATGCATGCGATGAGGGTAAAGTCCATTTCAAACTGAGAGGCTAATGCCTCACCTTTTGATCCATCCAAGGATCCCTTCTTGGACTTCTTCGATGGGTCATTAGTCACATAATGTCCCATCTCGTGACAATTAAAGCATCTCACTTTAGACTTGTCACCCTTCTTCCCTCCATGAGAAGAATTTGATTTGGAATGGGAATCCTTCCCCTTCCCTTTCCTTGCCTTACTTGCTAAGGCCATATTTTCTTCATCATCATCCTTGGATGAAGAACCATCTCGAGTGCTCCTCAATCTCCTCCTGCATGAGATCCGACCATAGTCGTTCCCAGTTTGGTAGTTTCTCCCTTCCATTCACAGAGTCCTGGTAGCTATTCCATCTCTTTAGAAGGCCAAGGAGAGTGGGACTCACCATATCATCATCGGCAGTAGTTATTCCCACACTTCCAAGCTCATCCCTATAGGTGGTGAGCTTGTTCAGATATGTGGAAATAGTATCACCATTCTCCATCTTGATTCTTTGAAGCTTATCCTTGAGCGCCAATTTCCTTTGGTCACTGCTGTTCTGGTAGAGGTCCTTCAATGCCTTCCACATTGAATATGGAGCATCCTTCCCATGGAGACTCGAGACAATATGGTCTCGAACTCCCTCAAGGATGATCTGTCTCGCCCTCGCCACACACTTCTTCCACTTAACCAACTCTTGTGTATTAGTTGAACATGGCTTTGGGATTTCTTGATCAATGAAATCCTTCAAGCCGTTGTCTTCTAATACAGCCTCCATGCGATCTTTCCATGCTTTGTAATTCGAGCTGCCTTCCAAGGCATACTCGAGTCTCAAGCCATAGAATGCCATTGGCCAACCTTGAAGTATGATAAGAATTCGATTTGCACCTGCAACCCCAAACTTCAAACATTGAATTCTCTTCTCCATATACCATTCACAGCTTCAATAAAATTTGCTACGATAAACTTGGCTATGATACCATGTATAAAATCTGACTATAGATTAACCCGATAATGCAATATACCAAAGAAAATTACTATAATCTACTTCTACTATCAATTTTCTTTGCAAAAGTTTAAATATTGAGCAAGATTGAGATGAACACGTATAACCAGAAGAATAAGAATCAATGCACATGAAACATAGAAAATACTCAGGGGAAAGCCTCAGCTAAAAACCCCACTATTTGTATTATCATACAAGGTGGAAATACATAGGAATTATACAAAGCCTTAGCTCTCACAGCTAGCCAGCTCTCAGTACAATCCTCCTGGATGCTCATAGGAAAACTTGGCTTCTCACAAGCCTTCTCCTCTGCCCTCCAAGCTCCTATTTCTTTGCGCAGTTCCTCTGGGATGATCTCCTTCACCCAGTGGAACACTGGTCTCACACACTGCTCTAACACACAGTTAGAACTGTGCAATCCTCAAGGAACCTTAATCCTTCTGCATGCATGAGTTTCCTTTATAGGACAAAACATGAAACTGATAGTACACTATCCTTGACATTTAGCTCAACTAGGTCTTTCATAGAATAGACATGCATGAGTTTTTGATGAGGGAATCTTCAGTTATCTGGAATACATTGGTTGAGTGCATGCATGCATCAACTGACTGATAATTGACAATTAGTTCCTCAAACAGTTTGGAACTAATTTAACTAGAATTAACTCAGTAAACTGAGTTAACTAATTACAACTCAAATATAACTCAATCTTATCTCCTTAATTAAGAAATAATCTCCTTAATTTAAGGGATAACTGTTGCATGACTTCAAAAAGACTTCTAACTTGAATTTCTCCAACTAATTAATCCATAATGAATTAATTAATTATTTCCAAGTAGTTAGTGAGACTAAATTTGATTTTCATTCACAATTTTAATTCAAAGACAAATTAAAATTGGAATATTCTGGATTCTATTTTTATCATTTCTTGTTGCTATTTTCAACATTGTTGTGGTTTAATAATAACCATGCTTTTATTATAATAACAAAAAACTAATTGCTTTAGTATTTCATTTAATATGTACATATAATAATATAATATAATATTTACAATAATGTGAATGTTTTATCTTTTTATTATATTGCAATTGCTCGTTTTATGTGTAATTGTGATTAATTTACAATATATCAAATTTTATTATTATAAAAAAAAAATATAAATAGTTTTCATTCTTATATCAAATTTTATTATTATAAAAAATAGAATATAAATAGTTTTCATTCTCATATATATATATATATATATATATATATATATATATATATTGTGCATTGTAATTGTAATTGTAATTGTAATTATAATTATAATTAGATAATAAATTATAAAAATGGTTCTTCTTTTAGTTGTGCAGTGTCAAGTCAAGTGGAAGAGATAAACAACCAATGAGATATAATGTGAAAAATGAGAAGATGTGGTAACCAAAGGTGCCACATTGTCTTCTTGTGACCATCAAGAGAATGTTGTCATGCTCGCATAAGGTAGCAAAGAGAGTTACAATGAAGCGAGTAAAATCACAATTCCAATGACTATAATGAAGGATAAATAAAAAACGTGTCAAGCCTTTAACTGCTGAATGTTCCAAAGCCAAGAAATAAGGTGAATAAATCAGGGAGTCTTCTAAAATATGATCAGAACCATCATGATCGAAAACTTGTAAGTCAAGTGATAAAGATCAGAAAATTCAAAATTCACCAAACACTAGTAAAGAGAAGGGTTGAAAAAAAAGAAGGGTCGGGGGGAGGGGGTTGTGGCCACAACAGGATCTTGGTTCTAAATTTTTTATCTTGGGAGTGGAAATTAAAAGACATCAGAAAAACATGAAAATCTGGTTAATTAAGAGAAAGTATGTTGAGATAATATTCGAAAACTATAATATAGAGGAATGCAAATTGGTAATGGTGCACATTCCTGTATGTGTATTGGTATCTATATATTGGTGATCGATGACACAAGAATAGAAAAAACACATGTCTCATGTTCCATATGCTATTGTGGATGGGATCTTAATGTATGGAATGGTCTCTTCTAAACCATACATTGCACATGCAGTGGGAATATTTATCAGGGATTTATCAAAACCAAAGATCAAGCATTGTAAAATTAATCTATAAATCGTTGTGGATATTCCACTAGATAATTCATTACAACATATATGATAGAATTATGCTTTAAAATATGAAATTTACATTATGATGGTGTATTTCTCTTTAGACTTATGGATATGTACATTACTATTTATTACATATGCATGTAAATTATAATGATGTAGAAAATAGAGGAAAATGAAATAAAACTTACAAATCATTATTTGACAAAGATGTAACATGGGAAAACCTTTTGAGAGAAAATGCAAATAGATGGTGAGGTCTACCTGCTCTCTTCCTATGAATAGAAAATGGTTGTGAGTACAAAGAAGCAAGGCATGTGGCTCATGAGATACTAAATTGTACAAGTCCTCTTAGTAGACTCTCTCCCTATCATCTCATCTACTATACTCATCTATGGAACAAGTGCCCTAAAAGAGATTGGAACTCATTTTCCTCCTAATGGCCTAGTTATAAAACAACGTGATAACCTACTAGTGGTTAGGTTTGAATCCAAATCATGGAATCTTTTAAATTCTTCTTCATTGTGATAATGTGGTTAGCCCCTTTTCCTTGAGTAATGGAGGTTGATGTGGCATCCTCTTAAATTATAGAGGAAATAACAGGAAGTTAAACTTCTGAGTGGCATAATTTTTTTCATATAGAGTTTGATTGAGGCAATTCTTGCGTTGTTGGAAAGGTATCTATGTTTATAATATGAAAAATATGTGTGGTGCTAATGTGGAAAATTTTCACACACCAAAAACATCATTTGATGCCTAAAAATGGTCCCTTCAAACGGTTTTAGATCCCAACTTACCAAACTAGAAGCAACAAGATGGATGAAAAAGAATACAATGTTCCAATCCATATCACACCTCCACATTTTTAGACCATTTTGGACGCCAAAAGCCTCTATTGAATGAGGTGAAGAAAATTTTCCTCCATCTTTTCTTGGGTGTACCATTTAGCTTTTCCGAGAAATTGTCCTTCAACATAATCTGTCACAAGTCATACTATCCCTCTCTTGTAGTTATAGACCACTTCTATAAAACTATATATTATGTCAACTTTGCCTAAGCATCTAGTTCCAAATACTCTACAAAACATATGACATGTTCCTCTTCCTAATCTAGCATGGAAGGCTCATAAAGATTTAGATTCTCCACGTTCACAACTAAGTAAATGAATAGGTATGGGGTAGAATGAGTCTATATGCATTATATCCTACCTTTTCAAGTGTCTCAAAGGGACCATATCATAAAGCATTGATTTATTGCCAATCACTTTTATCCTCTCCTTGTTCAATTGTCACCATACTTTATGCTAATCATGAATTGGTTTGTATTTTTCCTATGAATTTTGCAGTGTCTCCTATACCTGTATATGATTTTTCCTGATCCTTTCTACAAAATTTTCAACCCTCAAGTAATCCCCTATAGATCCTCCCTTACTCCCCCTTACTTCCCATATGCAATATCCAACGGTGAATGTCACAAACATCCAAAACAAGTTTCAAATGAGGACTTACCAGTAGATGTGTGAAATGTTATGTTATAAAGTGTTATATATATATATATATATATATATATATATATATATATATATATATATATATATATATATATATATATATAACAACCTAAGTTTTTGAATACTTTTAATTTTAACCCCTTAAAAGATACTAGGTTTTCTGGTACAACAAAGCATGCATCGTCTTATGAACCTAGTTACTAGTTCTTGCATTGTGGGTTAATAAACATACCTTTGCAAGTTCGCCAATAACTTCCCTATACTGAAGTTCCCTGCAAGCATAGACTTTTGAGCCTGCTGAATAGTTGGAATCATATGCCTTTATAAATACATACCTTATCCAGCCCGTAGAGTAACCCAGCTTATATATAGTAGTCAACTATGTTGTCACCATCATTCACATGAATTTGGATCAACAACTACTAAAACACCTCCTTGAAGTCCTCATCCTTTGAATATGCCTCTTTGTATGCATCATGGGTAAATGGCTCCATGTGCATCAAAGTTCCAAAAGATGTGATCTTCAATGTGGGTGGCCTTAAAAGCATGTTGGCTCACTTATTTGTGTTTCCCTTATTGTAATTGATCACTAAACGAAAATGTTCTAACAACCTCATTAATTTGTAATGCTTATTTTGTTGTAGCTTAATCTAGGCATATAGGTACTGTAATGGTTGGTGATATGTGTATATTATTATCTCCTTCCCCATTAGATAGTGATTCCACTTCTTCATAGCTTACACTAGGGCTTAAAGCTCCATATCATAGGTAGGATAGTTAAGAACTTCCCCATAAAATACTTCAGAACAATAACATATATTATTTCCTCCCTTCATCAAAACCACTCCCATAGCATACCCACTTGTATCTATCTCCACCTTTAAGAGTTGCTACAAATTTTTTAATTCCAAAAACAGTAGTTGAATAATCTTCTTATTTAACTCAATAAAATCCTCTGTTAACTTTTCACCCATTAAAAACTCTTACCACTTATTTTTAAAACACAAATTAATGTTACTACCACAAAAGATAAAGCTATAAATTTCCTAAAATACTATAGTGCCCAAACAAAAATCCTCTCTAAAACATTACATTCCTTTATTTAATTGGAATAACTCTTATGTAAACTCATCCCATCCTGAAATGCAAACTATATCTCATTAATATAATATATAAATATTTTTTGGTTTGCACCTTTCTTTTGTGTACAACCTAAGAATTTGTAATAAATTTGTTCCATATATTTTTAAAGTGTAATACACCTTAATATGTATTATTCTATACACATTGACAAATCGCATTATTCACTATATATTTTTTTTAATATAAGTTAACTTCAACTTCAAGTTTTTAGATATACTTCTATTGTTTTTTTAATTGCAGTACCCCATCATCCTATTCTTTCGTGATACATGGTCGTCCTTTCTTTTTTGTATTCTTATTGTATTTGATAATTTTATAAATATTTCCTATTTTATTTTTTTGGTTTTTTTTTCCTTTAATTTTTTACTTTCCATATTTTATTTTGAAATGGTTTATTTTAATTTTATAATTAAAATACTAATTTGTATTTGATTACTTTTTATATAAATATGTGTTTATTTTGGAATGAGGTTTTACTAATTTTAATTGAATTACTAATAATTATTGGGTGGATGATAAATATTTAATTTCAAAATATTTTTAATAATATACACAAATCAAAAGATATGATTTATTTCTAAAGTAGTAAGATTTTTTTTACTCTTTAATTAAATTCATTAATTAAAAAAATATCATATGAACAAGTGTGATGACCCCGGGAAAATGTAAATATTTAAATTTCACTACGGTAAAAGACTGAATTAAAAATGACATTGCAAGACTATTTTATTATTTGTTTTAAAAAAAAAAAAAAAAGATCTTATGAGTATTTCTTTTATTTTACAAATGCATTAAAATGTTTAATAAAGAATACTCATGATAGTGTTGGCAACTCCTGGGAAGGAGTTGGCAAGAAAAGTCGGTTATTGGAACTGACTTTAACCACCCTCCCTAACTGGAAAAGTTCCCAGGGAAAAAGGGAGGGGGGATGGCAAAAATCTGCGCTGTAGAGACAGGAAGAGAAAAAAAGTGAAAAGAAGACTAAGTCTGGTAAGGACCAGATAGTCGAGCACAAAGGTGCAGCCTTGCTGAGGATAGTGATCCGGCAAGAGAAAGCTTGGGGGGAGACTTTGGTCCCGAAGGACGAGTCTCATGGATGGGTGGTTAAATGGATCTGCACAGATTCTGCGGATGATTTACTGAGGCATTAAAGGGCTAGGAGCGATCAGGTAAGTGAACTGGAACCCTTGACCTCTGCAAAATATTTGCAAGTTATCTGTAATTATTTGCAAGTTATCTGTAATTATTTGCAAGTTATCTATAATTGTTTACAAGTATCTGTAAGCTGTCTGCAAGTTATCTGAATTAACTGTTTATTGAAAAGGTCGCAAACGATACCTTATAATACTGTAAGAGACGGGTTGCATACATAGAAACCGAATCAGGAACTGTGTTCCTTGTATCCGGACAGGGAGCCAGGATTAGAGACGGCGCGGGATAGGGACTCGAACTGTAAGTTTACAGTCTCCCTGTCAACTCCGCAGATACAAAACAAAATATTAAAACTATAGAACTGTTTTCAACTGTAATTTATTTGTCGGGCTGTATACCTGAGTAATCTGGAAGAGGGTCTTCGCCAGGGCGAAGGGAAGTTATAGACATAAATATAGTGGGATAGACTATAAGTATAATAGCCAGCTTAGTGCGTGAAAAGGTAAGATAACCTCGGAGATTGTAACGGACTCTGGCTACAAGAACAGTCATGGAAGGAGTATGGCAGCCTGTAGCCGTAAGTGGTGAAACCCCAAAGGGTCGATGAACTGGAATGTAGAGAAAAATGTAACCCTTAGAGCTGGATGAATGCCGCGGCACAGAACCTTGCCGCTACAATAATGTAAACAATTACCAAACATAAGTCGTGAACATCTGCAAGGCAATTATGGAATGAAATTGAACTATAATTGAAATATTATCCGAAGGAAATCTCGGAATCAAACCAAGCAAACCCCAGCTATTAACCAGGAATCATAATCCTTAAAGAAAACAGAACATATCGAATAACAAAACATTGAGGAACAATTCTGGCCTGTGACTTGCCAGACGATAGTTTACCTATGAATATAAAATAAGGAAAGGTCGGGAATACGACCGAGTCAGTTGTCTTATCAGACGAGCAATCATAAATTAATTCTACTAACTGTAATGAGAGCCTTGATAACGTAGACATGTATATATAAACCTGAAACGTTACAAAACATCAAGGGTCAAGCAATATGTTTACCGAGCCGCAAGTGAACTGCCAAATCTTGCAGTACCTGGGTCGATATTATCCATAATCTTTCCTCAAAAAAAATTAATACCCAATGCGGTAACAAAACAGAGATTCACAGTTAATAAGCCATGGCCGCGAGTCTATAACAACTGTTCATGAGAAATAAAAACTGGGTCCGGCCCAGACCACAGTAACCACTAGCATTATGCTAGGAACCGGTTCTAAATACACATTTAATGTAACAGTCCAGTTTACAGATAATTAAACATACATTTACAGTCGTGCAATCTAGAAATTTTTCCAACGCAGAACCTCTGGGAACCTTAGGGTTCCACCGGAACCCATATCCTGTAATCGGGAGAAATAAACATTGAGCGGACAGTGGCGAGCCCCAGTGCCATCTGCGACCAACCATGAAAAAATAAGGTCGGCCACGGCTAGACTCGAGGGAAAGAACTATTAACCCAGATCTGCATAACACGCAAACGATGGAGGGGCGTACCTGAAGGATGGCCGAGTCACTCTAGTGCCGGAGGGAGACCCTGTTTCTCCTGGGCCGAACTCGGGGACAAGCCCAGCTGCAACCATAAACAATGCCGCCGTAAGAAATCATTAACACGAAAGGCATAACAGAATTAACATTAACCAAAACCCAACATAAGAAGAAGGTGTTGAGACTGTAGCCTTACCCCCGGAGCTCTTTAGCGAAGGATATATAACCTGCAGAGTGGATGCTCGGCGAACCAGTGCTCGCTCGCTCGGCGGAGGGGAGACTGAACCAAACCCTGGCAGCGGCGAAATGGAGCCGAGGAAGTCAGGACGCCGAGCTTTACCCAGCTTCGAATGATCGAGAAGGGGATGACATTAAGAGGCCATCTTCGAGATTGGAGCCGAATGGCTTCTCCACCCTTAGATGCATACAAAAGCATCCGAACCATTGAATTGAGCGGTAAAATTTAGGCGGTAACCCTTGACACCAGAGCACACCCTCCCATCACGTGATCAGGCCGATGATATTAAATGCCGTGACCAAATGTTCACAGCTGAAAGCGCCAGCACAGCAACAGAGCAGGGCGGCCTCGGGTTGCTATTTCCGGTGACAGAAATATGCAAGGCGCCAAACCAAATGTAAGCCCGGAGCCCATACACGGTGGCTGGAATAGGAATTATCATAAACAATATATCAATCGCAGAACCATATTCATTCGATGACAATTGCAAACCATGGCAAACAGTGGTAAATGTAAAATTATATTAACGAATGGTAAGTGTAAGTCGTTGATATTAATTTTTTTTTTTATGTGTCTGGGTATGTGACAACAAGTGTCATATGAAATGAGTTATGTTTTTTTGGACGTGTGGTATTAGTAATCCATGGTATTCGCCCATGATATTGTAAGATATTTTATTTTTTGATTAAGAATCTTCATGGTTAAGAATTTGTTAATTGTTTTTATAATTAATGAAAAATATTAAAAATAAAGTTATAGATAAATTAATTTTTATGCTTTTTTTATTTTTTATTTTTAATTTCAAAGATTTATGATGCAATAAGTGTTTCGATGTTATCATGAATTGATGTCTATTAAAATTTATCAACCATTCAATTTATATAACTTAAATTCATGTTTTAATTTTTTTTAATCTATTATTTAAATCAATTTACTAGTTATTTAGATTTATTTCAAAAATTAAAATAATTTAATAGTTGTTTAGATTTACTAATTAACATTATTAAATATGAAAAATAGCTATGATCACAAATAGCAAACTACATAAAATCCAAACACCATACTTAGCAAAATACATAAAATCCAAACACACTTAATACTTTTAGATTAATAGGATGTATTATATTATCTTTATACACTATTTTCCTTCTTACTCGAAAGTTAATATATTAGATTCTTTTATTGGAATAAATATTATTCAAACTCATGACATCTTGAAAGGCAAACTTCAATCCATTATATTAATGGATAAATATTTTTTAGTTTGCATCTTTTTAGTGTTAAATATTTTTTAGTTTGATTTTTTTAGTGTGAGTAATAAAACTTTCTAATATATTTTAAAAATATTTTAATATATTTTTGAATACATTTTATATGTATTATATGTACATATTTATTAACACATATTTCATTATTAGAAAATATATTAATTTTGAATATTATTTAATTAATTAGTTAATTAATTATTTATTTTTTTTTTTTTTTTTATTAGATAAATCTCATCATATCACATCATTTTATGTTTGATTGTAGTTTTATTTTTCAATCTTATTTTTTAATACTTTTATCAAAATTTTCATATCTTATTTTTCCTATTCTTTGCTTTTACTTCTTATATGGTCCTCTTCTTGCGCTCCATTCTCAATTTTAAATCAATTTTATCATATTTTATCTTTCCTAATTCTCTTCTTTTACCCTTTCAATTTGGAAACTATTCATTTTAATTTGGCAACATTATTATTCAATATCTAACTTTAATTCTCTTTCCAAATTTATATAATTTTCTACTAATTATTACTTATTGACCATTTTTACAATTTCCATTTTTTTTAATTATACTTTTCCACCTTTTCAATATTTATTATTCACGAGGCTTCTCACTTTAATACCACAAATAAATTAAAAATGTTTATTTTGTTAAACTTTAAAATATTTTTTTTTGTCTATGTTAAATTTTAAAATACTTTTTTGTCCATAGGTTTGGGATAGAAGATGATTGGATATTATGTTAAGACAATCTTCGATGATTAGGTATCGTGTTAAAATATTCCTTGATATAAAGTCACTGATTCAATTCTCCTCCCCCAATAAAAATAATATATTAAACCTAATGAAAAAAATAAAAATAATTTTTTTTACACCATATAAATCAAAATAAAATATTGAAAAACATAAACTAACTATATATACCAACAAAAAAAATAAAAATAAATATAAAACATAAATTATTATTTATATATTCCCTTCCAAAATAACATATAATTAAACACAAAACCTTTAAAAGTAAATTAATAATTTAAATATTTACGCAAGGAAATATATATTTATAAGGAAATATATATTCACCAAGTTCATACATCGATTTCTAACCACAGCAATCCTAAAATCATATCTACGGTTGCTTAGCGTTCAATTTTTTTTGACCCAGTCGTACACGGTACAGTAGAATGGTCATGACGAGAAGAAGAATTCCAACAAACAAAGCAACACCCTTTCCTGGCTTAGACAGATGGTCCCAATAGAATTCCCACAACACTTTTTTGACAATGCTCATGTAATACTTTCTGATAAGCACTTCCTTCAGTGCATTGTTGAGATCCGGGGGAGGCTCCAAATGGCCCTTGAAGATGGGATGACAAAGGTCGTTCCACACTAACAAATTCTACTAAAACTTATTAATAAGCATTCAATTAGAGCATCTCCCACAACAGGAGAGTCCCTGCAACATAATCTATTCCTGAAATACCATGTTTCTTATTCTAGAATTGAAAAAAAAATACACAGATCTGTCGACCAAGCGGCAGTGCTCCTAATGCAACATCTTTTTTCTGATTACAGTATTTCTTCTTCAACAACTATTTCTAAAAAGACTCTAATTCTTGTATTCCTTCCAAGCAAAGAGGGTCTGTGCAATGCTCAACAGGAGAAGGAGAAATCCAACCAACAGAGCAACACCCTTTCCTGGCTTAGACAGATGGTCCCAATAGAATTCCCACAACACTGTTTTGACAATGCTCATGTAATACTTTCTGATAAGCACTTCCTTCAGTGCATTGTTGAGATCCTGGGGAGGCTCCAAATGGCCCTTGAAGATGGGATGACAAAGGCCGTTCCACATCTCGGCTATGCTCTTGTCAGTCATCATCACACTTCCGCGAAGAATGACTTGCGATTCCCGGAGCAGTCTAACATCCTCGGCCGAGTCGATGAGGCAGTCCATGAGGCCAACGTAGCGCGTCATGTGGTCGCCACGGGTGAAGTCATTGAACTCGTAGGCAAGCATGTTCCTTAACAACACTTCAGTCTGTATTTCGGATACGGTGATCTGGGGAAGGTACAGCGTGCCCGAGTACTTGTCGAATCGGATCTTATCATTATCATTGACGGTGGAGAAGGATTTGAATTGAATGCCACCCTTTGCCAACTCTCCCACGTTGTATGAGTTTAGAATATCATGTCGCCCTTCATTGGATGGATGCGTCACACGGAAAAGGGTGAAGACCGCTGCAATGACCACTTCAACACCCTCTTCCAGAGAGTGCTTCATTTTTCGAAATACAGTCGCCCCTTCCCCCTCCATTACTTCCATACGCACCAACTGCGAAAGGAATGCGTGCAGGCAACCCAGAAAATGCGGCTGATGATCATCATTAAGGGTTATGTCGAATTGATTGAAAGGAGACAGCTCTGCACTGAACTTGTTCCTCCATACCTTATTGAAGTCCTGACTGACCTGCTGGCCTGCATCTTTTAAAGCCTCTATCAACAGAAACAGCGGGATCTGATTCTCCAGCTTCAGAATGTCGCACTTTATAGAGACTTCAAGCCTCCTTAAACATTTCATATCTTCATCTAATGAGTCAGACGGACTGGATAAGAAACGTAACAGAAACGATGAATCTATCGCCATCATGAGAGCGAAGTACTCCAGGTACTCGCCATCCTCAGGAATTGGCCAGTCATAGAATTCCTCAATCTTTTGCCGCTCTCCTTTGATCCTTTCTTTCATTTCCTCGATTCTTCTGTTGCAATTCCGCCAGAACGTAGCCGCTGACTGGACTTTGTACGCCTCCGCTGTTGACATCTTCAGCTCGCGAAATTCGTAACTATCTCCCGCAGACGAAGCCGCCGCAACTTTTTTCTCCAGTTTGGAGTCGTGGTAAGGTCCCAGGGAGACGAAGTGTGGTATGTACGCCTCTCGTTTCGCATCCAACAGAGCATTAGCTACGCGCGGAACCTTACCCACGTTTGCTAGAGATCTATTATTATCAATAATCTCTATAATAACTTGTTCCAGCCATTCCCTCCTGATCACTAGCGGTGTTTTCTCTTCCCCCATCACTCAAACGAGCACTGAACAGCTAACACTACCTCTTTGAACGTCTAGATTGTTCTCGGATTTCCGCCTGCACATATATATTGCACTAAGGTGTAGGTATGTTCAGAACTGAATGGAATGTGCAAATTGGAGCGCTTCGCCTTGCATCCTTTCCGAAAGTAAAGTGATTGAATAGGACAGAGAGCAGGAACCCTTGACGTGTGAACAGCTTCTTTGCAATAATTTATCCCCTTTACAACTGTTCGATTTTGATAACATAATTTCTACCTTAAACATATAAACCCTTTATTCCCGCCGATTTTTTCGCCTTCCGTCAACATTTTTCAGGGAAAAATTGCAATATTAATACTCTGAACAGCGATCTTACTAGACGTCCCAAGCACCCAATTTATTTAAACGATGAAAGTTGCTATTTACATAATTGTACCTCCATCAAAATCTATGAACGAAAATTCCCTTGAATGCTCCTTATCATACCAAAAGCATATTAATTATGACAAATAATATTGATACCTTCACCAAAGTGCACATACCGTCCTTCCACCAAATTGTTTGTCATTATAGGTTTAATAATAAAATATTATTAACATATATAAAATATATTTAGTAAATTATTTTACTTTCAAAAATTATTAAAATTAACCAAATTTAATTAAGTATATTTTCTTTCATAAAACTTATTATCTTTTACTTTATTTTTATTTAATTATATAATTTATATATTCTTGTTTTTCTTTTCCTCTTTTTAAATAATTTCTAAAACAATTTTCAAGAAATTATGTAGTGGATCTGACAAATTATTTATCCACAATAATATCATAATGACCATATAAATTTAAATACAAATCATATCACACTTTTATATATTACTTATAATTTTATAATATTTATATTTCATTTTTATATCTATTTTTAATTTTCTCTTTTAAATCATTTAATTTAATTTTTTTATATTCCATTTTTCAATAGAGTTAATGAAAAATTACTTAAATTTTAATATTATTATATTTTACTAATAAAATAGTTATATTTCAAATTATAATCATATTTGCATTTTATTTTAACTTTCTTTATATTTTTACATTATCAAAACATTTATTTTCCATTTTTTTTAGATTATCTTACTTTTATTTATTGTTCTGGTTTTTCTTTCTCTCTTTTTAAATAATTTCTAAAACAGTTTTCAAGAAATTTTGCATAGATGCCCACAAATTATTTACACATAATAATATCATGATCACCATCATAAATTTAAATATAAATCATATCACACTTTTATATATTACTTATAATTTTATATTACTTATATTTTGTTTTTATATTTGATTATACATTTCCTTTTAATTTTCTCTTTTAAATCATTTACTTCTTTTATATTCCATTTTTCAATAGGCTTAATTAAAAACGAGTTAAAATTTTAATATTATTATATTTTACCAATAATTTTTGAATAATTATATTTTAATTTATGATCATATTTGCATTTTATTTTAACTTTCTTTATGATGATGATGATGAGGGGAAAAAGGAAAATCTAAACCAAGGTAAAGCAGAACAAGAAGGAACAACTACGGGTGTCAAAAAGAAAGAGAACCAAGGACATTGCAAGCCTAAAGCCACTGAAAACCTACCGGTAATAATCTTTGACCTAGAACTACAGGCTTACCAAAAACACATGGCAGAACATACAATGATCTTCAAGTTTATGGGTTTCTGGCCAATAGAACGAGCCCTGTGCTTATGGATCAAGTAGCAATGGAAACCCAGAGGGGATGTAAGACTCCACCTAGGGGCCAAAGGATTCTTCATGGTAGTATTCACCAATCTAGATGACAAGGATCGCATCTTTGATGGAGGCCCGTACTTCTTCGCCTCAGCAGGTCTATACATGAGACCTTGGAAGCCCAACTTTGCACCAGAACAGGAAGCCTTCAAACAGGTACCTATTTGGATTCGCTTGTTCTCTCTACTGATTGACTACTGGAGACATGCAACGCTAAAACATATAGGCAATAAGTTAGGCACCTTCATCAAAGCCTCAAAGGCAACATTACAGAAGAGATACACCTCTTGTGCCAGAATCTGTGTCGAGATGGATATTTCAGGGGGCTCTGCATGAGGGTCTGTGGTTGGAATACAGAGATGAAGTGTATTTTCAAGCTATAGACTATGAGCAGATCCCATTTCGATGCAGGAAATTCCATGAACATGGACATCTGATCAGAGAATGCCCAATGAACAGAACGATGGAGAAACCCAAGGAAAATATAGGGGTTAAGAACAAGGAGGCTTTTATTCGACCTCATGCTAGATAGTGAGAAAACAAAAGGCAACAAAATAAAGCAAGTACATCCTTCAGAAGCACAGGCAATGCATTTGAGGTGCTGGAATCAGAGACGGAACCAGAGGACACTAATCAAGATCAAGATCCACTGCAAGACAACCAGACCATAATTACACCAAGGACACAAGAACCTAATTCAATCCATCAAGCAATGTCCCACTTTCTCCTGAACCAACAGAGGGACTGGAAGAAGATTTAGAAATGATGACTAGCGAAATGGGGCTAGATGATATGGAGCTAGGCAACATTCTAGAATAGGAAGGTATGGATCTACCAAACATGGTAGGACAATGGAAAAAGAAAGGCATAGAACACATATCTGAAGAGGAGGTGAAAAAAATCAACATGTTATTCATAGCAAGACAACAAACAGAAATGGACATGCAAAAAAGAAGCTTGGGAGTGACAAAGGGTCTAGGGGTGAGAGCTCAAGGACTGCATCAAACCACAACAAACCCAAAGCACCGGAAAAAATGAGGAAGGAGAACAAACAATGAAGCATTACAAGAGCTTGGTCAAATGCTCCTCAACTCAAGTAAGATGAAAGCCCTTGAGGCCTTCACACTCACTTCTTAAAAATTTGTTAATTATGAAAGTACTTTCATGGAATGCCAGAGGGCTAAATAGCCTAAAGAAACAACGACTATTAAAGAAAAAAGTAATAAAGGAACAACCAGATATGATTTTTTTGCAAGAAGCTAAATGTTCTAGCAAAATAATGAAAATCATCAGTAAAAAACTGGGCAAAATAATGGATTGCCTAGAGATAGAAAGCAGTGGAATGGAAGGGGGTTTAGCCACTCTTTGGAATCCTCAAGTACTCTAGCTTATATCTTCTAAAGTTGCTAGATCTCACATCTCAATAGAATTCCAAATGATAGGGAATCCAGACACCTATCTCTACACAAATGTCTATGGCCCTTAGAAACTAGAGGCTAAATTGCTAATGCTTAGAAGTCTATCCAACCTGCAACATAGATATCCCCATGCAAAAGCAATTTTCGAGGGAGATTTTAATATGATCACTTCGATCACGGAAAAAAAGGAGGCATTAGAACGCTCAACCGGGATGATGAAGCTTTCAAAGACTTTATCAAATCAGCAAAGCTTATAGACACCTTCCCCAAGAGCAGTGCATTCACATGGAACAATAAAACGGGAGGTGATAGGCAAATTGCCTCTAGACTGGACAGTTTCTTAGTGACAGAAACCATCCTTCTGAAGGGATTACTGTGGACTCGGACATTCTACCAAGTGGAGGTTCAGACCACTGGCCCATAATAATGAATGCGGCCATCCTTGGCACCCTAAGGAACAAACCGTTCAGATTTGAAAAGTTTTGGCTCAGTCATCGAGAGTTCACATCGAAAATAAAACAGTGGTGGAGTGAACTGATTGGTATAAGGGGAACCAAGATGTACATTATCCAAGCTACACTTAAACATATCAAAGCCAAGTTAAAATCCTGGAATCAAGAGGTCTTCGACAACATATTTAAACAAAAGAAGGTGCTGGAGGAGAAATTGGAACAGATTCACAAGGAATGGATATAGGGGAATATCAATCAAGAAACAATGAACATAGAACAAATCCTCATGCAGAATTGGCAGGCCAGATGCCAACAGGAGAAAACTCGGTGGAAGCAAAAATCTAGAATTCAGTGGCTTAAGGAAGGTGAAAAGAACACAAATTCTTTCATCGCTCGGCCATTGATCACAGGAGTGCTAATAAAATATTAAGAATAAAGGATGAACATGGGACCTCTTTTCAGACCCATCATGAAATATCTACCCTCCTCATAAACCATTTTAGCTAAATTTCTTTGGAACCTAACATTAACAGAGAGGATGCCATCAGGGATTTAATTACTTCTATTCCCAAGCTTATTACAGAGGATCAAAACAAGTCTCTAAATCGAGTGATCACCTTGGAAGAAGTGGAAGAAACAATGAGGGATATGCGCAATGGTAAGGCGCTAGGACCGAATGGTTTCACCATCAACTTTTACAAAGCCTGTTGGGAAATAATCAAAACAGAGGTTTGGGAGGTGGTGGAAGACAACCGACGCTCCTCATCCATCCTAAAATCCCTCAACTCCAACCTTCATAAACCTTATACCAAAGGAGGAGGAAGCAAACACACCATCGAAGTTTTGGCTAATTGCATTATGTAATGTTCTGTACAAGATCATATCTAAAGTCATAGCTAACAGATTAAAGCCAATTCTTTCGGGGATCATTTCGGAAGAACAATATGGCTATGTAGAAGGTAGACATATTAGGGATAATATATTGCTAGCTCGAGAGATGATTCATACTCTTCAAACTCAGAAAAAAGTTGGCATGCTAATGCAGCTGGATCTTTCAAAAGCATATGATAAAGTTAGCTAGAACTACTTGGAGGCTATTCTGGATGCCTTTGGCTTTGCGAAGAGATGGATAAAATGGACCCTAGCCCTGATTAAACCACCAAATTCTCCATCTTAGTCAACGAAGCTCCCACAGCCTAGTTTACACCTACTAGAGGTATATGGCAAGGGGATCCCCTATCCTCCTTTCTGTTTGTAATATTAATGGAAGGTCTAAGTCAGCTTATCAGAAAGGCTAGAGAGGATATCTTAATTTAGGGACTCCAACCCTTGCTCTCATGCCCTGCAACCACTCATCAACAGTTTGTCGATGATACTATGTTGCATGGCACACCTTCAGTCAAAGAAGCTCTTGGTTTCAAAAGCAATCTCAATCGTTTTAGCCTTGCTTTAGGTATGGAACTCAATCTCTCTAAATCTTCCATATTCTTTTTTAACACGCACCTTGCAGTCCAGAAAAATCTATCTAATGTCCTTGGGTTCAAGAGGTGTAACCTACCTTACAGATACCTAGGTATTCTGCTGATACACAAAACTTGGCAAAAAATTCATTGGGAGAAAATGCTCACCAATCTAGAGAAGTGATGTCAGCATTGGACCCATAGAACCCTTAACTTTGCAGGCCATCTAGTCCTAACCAAATCCATCCTCCAGGCTATTCCTCATTACATGCTTTCTATTCTCCTGGCACCAAAAGGTGTGCTTCAGAGAATCCGACTCATCCAGAAAGCTTTCCCGTGGTCTGGAAACTTAGTTAAATAGAAGCGGTCCTTAATGGCATGGGCGAAAATATGCAAACCCAAGCACCTGGGTGGGTTAAGCCTTCAGGACCCTTATACCGTCAACCGAGCTTGTGGAGCCAAGTTATGGTGGAGATGGGTTAAATAACCGAACATTCCCTGGGCCAAACATTGGAAAGCAAAGTATGCAGATCATTATAGCCCTCAAAATCTGATTAGGGTGCAGGAACCTCCAGAAGGGTCTCCAATCTGGAACCTAGCAAGAGCTAATCGAGGCATAATTCAGAAACATAGTTTTTGGGAAGTCCATAATGGACAGACTGCTCTGTTCTGGGAGGATGCTTGGCAACAATTACCTAAGCTTGAAATCCCAGATTTCCTCACCATTCAGAGAAGATACCAGGAACAAGGGAAGATAACCATGAATCATTACTGGAAGCTTGATACTACTAATTAATTGTGGAAACAATGGATCTTTAACGACACATTGCAACCAGAAGAGAGGGACAACAATATGATGGCTCTGCAAATAAATCTGGCTAAAAGGAAAATAAGAAACACTCAAGATGCAGATCAACTACGTTGGGACAAGCTTGAGGGGGGTACCTTCTCTCTCAAAGAAGCAAGAGCTTGTATAGAAGAAAGAGACCAAGGGGAAAAAGTCAATTGGTATAACAAAGTATGGGATGCTGAACTATGGTCGAAGATTAAAACCTTTCTATGGCTCTTGATGCATCGAAGAACTCTTACCAGGGAAAACCTATGGAAAAAAGGGTTCATAGGCCCCTCACGCTGCCCCCTGTGTGAAAATGAGGAGGAATCAATGAATCACCTCCTTAATAATTGTAACTGGATAGAAAGCATATGGAATTGGATGGAAACCATCTTCAAGAGCTCAAAGAGGATCAGAGAATCAGTATAGGAAAGCATAGCAAATTGGCGAGGTATTTTTTCCAAATCTCAAAAAGTCAATACTTTATGGAAATTGACCCCTAGTTTCATAGTGTGGTCGGTATGGAAAGAATGAAACAGAAGGGTGTTTCAAAATGAAGCTAAAACCATAGAGTTTATCAAAAGCACCATACTACAAAACATGGAAACGACTCTTACCAGATGGAAAGTAGAACAAAACAAGGATCTATCGGTGACTGACTTACAAATTCTACAAACGTTTGGAATTGAGGCAAGTACCGATTCCAATTTGTCTATATCATGACAACAACAAGGCCCCTCCATGAATGCTTGGCTACCACCACCAAAGGGCTTTCACAAACTGAACTTTGACAGAGCCTCTTCAGGCAATCCTGGAGCGGCAGGTATAGGAGGTTTTCTCCATAATTTCAAAGGTGACATTCAACATATTTTCAGTCAATCTATGGGAGAATCCACCAACAATGAGACAGAATTCACGGCTTTAGAGCAAGGGCTCCGAATAGTAATTCACCTGGGAACAGGAGCTACAGTGGTTGAAGGGGATTCTCTTTTGGAAATCAATGCCACAAGGAAAATGCAGATGGGTTCGAAACCGGGTAAGGTAATGAAGCAATGGAGGTTGGCCAAGGTGACAGAGCTCATAGCAGAGCACCTCTCAAGCCTCAACGGAATCATCCTGCAAGCGGTAAGAAGAACAGAAAATGCAGTGGCTGATTGTCTAGCCAACTATGGGATTAATCACCACATTACTTACCCAGACACCTATTGGCATGATGTCACATGCACAGAACTTTAGGATAAGTGTTTACATCTTTTGAGAAAAGACATTCGTTACAGGGAGGAGGGGTGTAGTAGTACGATGGGACACGCTTTAATAACGAATGAAGATATCCATTAAGGCTCACCTCCTAGATCATTATACCCCAAATTGGATTGGGGAGGACAGGTACCATCACCTGCAATGGAAGATGAAGGAAATCCTGCAAAAGAATGATTGTCAGAGAACTCTAGGACCGGCGGATGACACGTGACCCATGACAAGAAACCTCAAGCATGACGAATCCGTTTCTTCGGATCGTAGGCAGGGGAAGGCACTCCAGAAAAGAAAGAGGAGTAATGCTGTCAGAATCTGGGGTTCCATGCAAACCTCGCTCAACCTAAACGCTCATCCCTCCATTATAACTACAATGTCTTACAAAAGAGCTCTCTCATCTTTTGCTCCTCGCCCGACTCCTCGACCTGAGTGCTCTATATTTTTCTTTGTCTAGTTCTCCAAAGTGTTTCCATCACTCGCTGTCACCTACAACAGCACCATGGCAGCCGGGGGCAGTCACAATGAGTTAGCGAACAGAGAGCTGAAGAAAGCTAAGGAAGCATATGAAACTTTAGTCTTTGCCAAAGGGAAGAAGATAATTGATGAGAATGAAGACAAAGTAAATGAGGAATAGGAGAGGCTATACATGCAATCAATTGAGGAGGAAATTGAGTGGATTTTAGATCCAGGAACTCTGGCCACTAGAGCCACGTAGTTTGTTCGGACACAGAGTGAGGCTTGGCAAATGAAAACCATGCTGGCCAAAGCTCTCGTCAAGCAAGGGGAAGCCATGAAAGAGGTATACTATGCCACAATGCTCACATCAGCTAAAAACTCTACAAGAATCGACACACTGGAAATTTGCCTGAAGTTGTTTATAGAGGAAATCAAAATGCTGTCAGAAGATCTGGGGGCCTTCACCAAGCTCCTTGAACTCTCTATCCGACAAGGTATGAACATTGTTGTTGATATTCCAGCAGAAGATACCAACGCTCTTGTGGGGAAACGCTAGAATGCCCAGAAACCTCCAAAGCTAGAACATGTTAATGCAGCAGCTGGCCCTAGTGCCACCTTCAAAGATTATGTGGAACTCGAGCTATAGATATGTATGTGCACTCTTCTCTGCGCCCGCTGGCCTATGAAAACTTCTTGTTTGAACTCTGATCCTATTGTGAGTCTCAGGTCATCCTAGTCACTCTTTAGTTTTGTCTTTTGGTTTAGGCAGCCCTGCGTGGTTAGCCCCTTCAAGATTTTCACACTTCATGGAAAGTTTAGTTAGTTTGTTTTGTCTGTGTCTTGGTCAGGCCTGTCTCCTTAGTTTGCAGGTCAGTTCTCTTATAGTGTTTAGTACAAACTTTTGATCAACCAAGCATAAAGTAAAATGCTCTGTCTAGTCATACAGACCTTTGTATTTTATGTATCTTTGTGAAATAATATACTGTTACTGACTTACAAAAAAAACATGATAGTGGTTAACGTCCACTGAGACCAAATTGGTCTATTGGACCAATAATTTTCTTAGTTTTTAATTGTCTGGCTCCTCGTCTTTCTTGGCGAGATTGATGTTGTAGCTTTCTTTTTTTCTCTACAGTCTTCCAACTTCCTTTATCTTGCATCTCCTTCATCTCTTCGGGTTCTTGGGACATTGGTGTCTTAGCTTCGCAATATATTGTGTTCGTCCTCTTGAAGATAGATGGAGAAGAATTTTGGTCTAGGAGATCTGCTTTGCTGTGAAATGAAGATTTATTTTGTGTGGTATTTGAATGCTCATAACTGTTGATGCTTGAGGGTTTCTCGAGTTCACTTTTTTGTTGCTGGGCGGGGCTTTCTCCCTGCTTGTCATGAGAGTTGTTTCTTTCTTGCCCGATTTCTTATGATTCAGAGTTTTCTCTAGAGTATTCTTCTTTGATGACAGTGTAGTGTCCTTTTTGTGCTCCTTCCCACCATGTAGATCTGTGGTGGTTTTTTCTAGCAGAATTTTTCTGGGAGGCTTTTGGGCAATTTTTGGGTTCCACACATAGTCTTTACTTGTTAGGTTTATTTCAGCTGGGAATCCGGTACTAAAGTCCATTTCCACACAGATGCATGCATAGGTGGTTCTGGCATATTCCTCTGTTTCTGGGCACCTATAGTAAAATTTCCCAATTGTATTTCCAATGGCTTTTAGCGAGGAGAGATTCTAGTGATGCAAGGGTAGCCATGGAAATCTCACCCAAAATGGTGTTGAGGTTATGACTCCTGTTGAGGATCGAATGATGGGTTCCATGGCTTCATGAATAGGCCTAATTTTTCCCAAAACAAAGGGCCGGAATCTAGAATACATTGTCTGATTTCAGGATTTTCAAAATCTACTCTAAAGAAATCCCTAGCATAGGGCTAGATATTAATTTCATAAAAAATGACAGGCTTCCATACCTCCGAGATCCAATTGTGGAGAGTTGTCAGCCGTGGCCAGAAACCATTGAACCAACAGGTTAGGGCACTTTCGGAAAACTTCAAAGCCTCATCGAGTGAGGCCTGGACCACTTGGAAATTTATATATTTACATTACAAAATAATTTTTTGTTGTCATTTTTCTTTAAATTATCTTACTTCTATTATTTTTTTCTTTTCCTCTTTTTAAATAATTTCCAAAAGAATTTTCAAGAAATTACCTTGTGGATGTGATGCCCACAAATTATTTACACACAATAATATCATGATCACCATCATAAATTTAAATACAAACCATATGACACTTTTATATATTACTTATAATTTTATAATATTTATATTTCATACATTTCCTTCTAATTTTCTCTTTTAAGACATTTAATTTTTTTATATTCCATTTTTCAATCAGTTTAATTAAAAATGATTTAAAATTTTAATATTATTATATTTTACCAATAATTCTTCAAATTATAATCACATTTGCATTTTATTTTAACTTTCCTTATATATTTACATTATCAAAATATTTTTTTTGTCATTTTTCTTTAAATTATCTTCCATTTTTTTCTTTTTATTTATTTTTTCTTTTCTTTTCCTCTTTTTAAATAATTTCTAAAACAATTTTCAAGAAATTATGTTGTGGATGTGATGCCCATATTACACACAATAATATCATGATCACCACCATAAATTAAAATACAAATCACACTTTTATATATCACTTATAGTTGTATAATATTTTTAGTTCATTTTTATATCTAATCATACATTTCCTTTTAATTTTTCTTTTAAATCATTTAATTTTTTGTATTATATTTTTCAATAGGTTTAATTAAAAATGAATTAAAATTTCAATATTATTATATTTTACCAATAATTTTTGAATAATTATATTTCAAATTATAATCATATTTTCATTTTATTTTAACTATCCTTATATATTTACATTATCAATTTTTTTTTTCATTTTTCTTTAGGTTGTCTTACTTCTATTTATATATATTTATTATTCTTGTTTTTCTTTCCCTGTTCTTAAATCATTTCTAAAACATTTTTCAAAAAATTATGTTGTGAATATGATACTAGCAAATTATTTACACACAATAATATCATGATCACCATCCTAAACTTAAATATAAATCATATCACACTTTTATATATTACTTATAATTTTAACATTTATATTTTATTTTTATATCTAATTATACATTTCTTTTAATTTTCTCTTTTAAATCATTTAATCTTTTTATATTCCATTTTTCAATACCCTTAATTAAAAAAGAGTTGGAATTTAAATATTATTATATCTTACCAATAAATTTTGAATAATTATAGTTCAAATTATATTCATACTATTATATTAATTTAGATTTTATTTTAACTTTCCTCATATATTTACATTATCAAATTATTTTTTTGTCTTTTTCTTTACAATATTTTACTTCTATATTTATGTGCATTTTATTTTTCTATATGTGTGTATATTAATATATTATTTTTATTTCCATTCTATAAAACATATATATTATTATATTATTTCTTTTGTGGCTAAGGGGTATGGCTCAGAATTATGGTATGCCATGTTATAGTCAAAGATTTATGGAAGCAATTCTTGTGGTGAAGAGAAATTGTGAGTAGCTTAAAGATAAGGATCAAAAAAATCAATGGGAAAAGTTTTGACCTATGGAAGCTCAAATGGAAGACTTGCTAGTGGACAATGAACAATGGATCCTTGTGGATCCACAGTTTGCACCAATAGGGTTGTCAAAAAAAAATTGAACTAATCTGGATCAAAAGGAAAAGAGAAAAATATGATTTCATCTCTCAGATTCAACATTACTAAATGTTTTAAGGAAAGCTACAATAAAGCGTTGTTGTCAAGCTAGGCGATTTCTATCATTGTAATTCCCTAGTGAACAAATTGTTTAGGTGGAAGAAGTTATATAACTTGAGAATGAAGGATGGAGGCTCAATGAAAAAACCTATGAAAACCTTCAATAATATGGTAAGTCAATATTTATTTATTGATATTATTGTTTCATATGAAGATAATTGCATCATTTTGTTACATCATTTATGAGACTCGTGGAATAGTCTGGTTGTTTCCATGGGAAGTAATGCAACTACTTTAAAGATTGATCACATAGTCTCATTCTGTTATCATAGGAGATGAGATGGAAAAACATGGAAATCCATAATGAAGATGCATTGTATATAAGACGATGCTCCTAGAATATAAATATAAATAATTCCTTGAGTGTAAGATCTGAATCTAGAAGAAGATCTATATCTCTAGAAAAGTTAATAAAAGTAGCTTGGAGATGTGAAAAAAAAGGGAATTATAAAAGATATTGTCAATTCAAAATTGAAAAGAAAGGGAAGGGATTTTAAAATGATCCTTTAGCAAAAGAAAAAACCTCGTCAAATGAAGGAGGGATGTGTACTTGGCTTATTCAAAAACACATGTAGATAATGAGGCATGGCTAGTCAACATATTGCACCCTTTCATATGACTCATCACGTGGAGTGAATTTATGAGTATGAAAGATTAGATGGTGGTGATGTTTTCTTAGGAGATGAATCAACAACATAATTCATAGGATGAGGAAAATTCTAGTCAAACCTCATGAGTGGAAGGATTAGAACACTCCTTCGTGTTCTGCACATCCTAGGATTAGCCAAAATTTTGATTTTTGTAAGAAAAATGAGCGATGCAAGTGTAAAAAAAAATATTTGAAAAGGATACCTATGGTATGGTTCTAGGAGTAATGGTATTTGTAAGGTGAGTTTATATTAGATCTGTATATATTTTATTGGGAATCAATATTACTAATGGTTGCAAAAAATCTATTTTTCTTGAGAGTGGAGTAGAAGAAGGAAATTTTTCTTGCACTTTCTCGAGAAAAGACTATGTTGTAGCATCAAAGACTAGGACATATTGGACAGAAGGCCATCAAGAACTACATGGTAATAGTATGGTATAAGGTATGTCTAACTACTCTCTCGATTTTGATTTCTATGAACACTATTTATATTGAAATTATAATTAGGTAAGATTATCCTCTTGTTTTATAGGCTTCTAAGGAATATTATAATGGGTGTACAATTATGTTTTTGGACATGTATTAGTTCCATTGAGTAAAATCGTTGGGTAAAATAATCTACTAAGGATCATTGGGTAAATATGTGTACTATGTCTCATATATAGTTGACTTCTTAAGGAATACATGGATTTATTTCCTTAGGAAGAAGTATTAAGTCTTTGATAAATTTAAAGTGTTTAAGGATGTTGTGGAAATTTAGACATAGAATAAAATTAAGGTGGTAAGGATACATAATAGCGAAGAATTCTATGGTAATGAATTTAAAGAATTATATAAGAAATGCAGTATATAAAGACACGAGACTACTTCATACATACATTAACAAAATGGAGTTGCAAAAATAATGAACAAGACATTGATGGAGGAAACAAAGAGCATGCTCAACGGTGTCGAGTTGGGAAAAAAGTATGGGTAGATATAGTGGACAATGTATCTTACATGGTAAATAGACAACCCTCATTAGAGTTGGATGATAAAACTCTAAATGATGTATGGATTGGTAAGAAACATTCTCTTAACCATTCTCTTAACCATCCTATGCATTAGTATATTCATGGACATCAAATTTTATGTTTACTTTCTTTTCAATATTTATCTAAACTATTAAATGGCTAGCAAAATATTATATGAATATCAAATTTAATATGTAAACAACATATAAATCCCAACATAAGAGACATGCAAAAAAGAAACACGCGTGGATACTAGATATAAGTGGAAACTTATAAAGGGAAAAATCATGACTTTGTTGTTGTTGTGATGCAAAGGCAAGATCCTATTTCCTCTATTACATCAAATTTTGGAGGTTCCAACCTCTTTGCTATTTCGCGAGCTACAACTTGCTAGGAAGTTGCTACTCCCTCTTTTAAATTAATTTTATGTAGGATTCTACCTAGAAGAGGCCCCTATCTCAACTTATTTATGAAAGCTATTACTTGCTAGGAAGCTCCTACTCCCTCTTCAACAGGCCCCAACCTGATTTTTTTTCAGACTACTCCCTGAAAGGAGACAACAATCCTTTGATAGATATAGTTTTTAACATGCTGGCTTACTTGGTCTTCGACTCTACATACCTCCACCTCTTTGTCTCTACCTTATCTTGCTCAATTCTGCTTCACATCACCTCTTCTTATTCTTTCTCTTTGTGTTACGTAAATCACAACAACTCTTTCATCTCTCTCACACTCTCTAACCTTGTTATTCTTCCTTCCAAAAGAACATATTTTATAAACATAACTTGTTGAATGTTAGTATTCCATACATGAATATGAAGTGAAATCTTGCCTCTTTGCATTCCACATATTTCTTTCCAAATTTTCTAATTTTAAATAGTAGAACACATAAAATGAATTTTGAAATATTCAAACAACATATATCATAATCTTGCTTCAATTATTACAAAAGCCAAAGCTCCAGGTTTTCTTTATCCATGCTACAAAAAAAAAAAACATTCGATACCCACCGTAAATATGGGTTGTGGGAATTATTAATTCACTATTAATATGGATTTCAGATATTGGTATCTAAACTCTAATCTATTTCCATCCCATAAATTAGGGGAAGATAAAACATTCTTCATCCAATCTTGTAACCATTTTCATCAAAACTACTAGCAGCATCTCTGAAACTTTGGCCTCCACAACATATCTATCACAACTTCTTCAAACATCTATGCAACTCTGACCTATACAACATATCTCTCTCACAAGAAAAACATATTGAACAATATAGCAACACCAATTGAGCACTAGCTATAATACAAACTCAACATCAAACCATATTCAACTGTGGCTTATATCATCATAGGAAACCTTGAACAAGCATATCTTCAACACCCTTTTCAATCAGTGACAACTTTTCCAACACCGTGGTATTTGATTGTGATATTTGTGTACATGGTCTAAAGAAAATAAGAGCAAGCTAGATAAGAAAGATGAAAATAATATCTTTGTTGGATAAAAAGATGGTCTGAAAGTTTATAAGCTTTGAATCCCAAAAATTAAGAAGGTAGTATATGCTAGAAATGTGGTATTTAGAGAATTAAATTATATGGTTAAACAATAAATCATATCAATGGAGAAAGAACTAGGAAAGATAGAGTTTAAATTGAAGAAAGATGAATCAGACCTTACAAAAGAACATGAATAAGAAGAAGAAGAACCATGCACTCTGGCACTAAGGATATTAGTTTGGGAAATAAGACAACCAATAAGGTATAATCCACTTGATTTCCATTCAAATTTTTCTTTTTTTTTATTACTGATAATGATCATAGAACTATTAGGGAAGTAGTTGATTCAAAGTATGGAAAACTCTTCAAAAAGACCATGGTTGAAGAAATGGTATCCTTGCACATGAATGAGGCTTGGGATCTAGTGGAGTCATTAGCTGGAATAAATACCATAGGAAAAATATGGGTGTCTAAGAAGAAGTTTAATGTATAAGGAAAAGTGAAGAAATACAAAGCTCGATTAGTAGCAAAGTATTATTCCTAGGTAGAGGGAAATGATTTTGGTGATCCTTTTTCTCCTATAACCAAGTTAACTTATATAATATTTGTTTTTTCTATTGTATTGATTTTAAAGTTGAAGTAGAACAAATGGATGTTAAAACAACATTCCTACATGGATATCTAGAAGAATAAATCTACATGAAGTAGCCAAAGGGCTTTGTTGTGAAAGGAAAGAAATAGCTAGTATGTAGGCTGAAATAATTCCTTTATGCGTTAAGGAAATTACCAAGGATGCTGTATAAAAAAAATAGGTTTTTTATATACTGGAACTTCACTACACAAAGAGAAATTAAGATTTTTGCATATACTTCAAGTTAGTTGGTGATCACATTATTTATTTGTCTTATATGTGGATGATATGATGCTAATTGAAAATGACAAGGAGATAAAATAGGAAGTGAAAATTCAGCTTTACTTTAAATTTGACATTAAGGACCTTGGTGTTAATTTTTTATTTTATTTTATTTTATTATTTATTTTATTATTTTATTTTTTTTATCTTGGGAGTGGAGATTAAAATACATCAAGAAAACACAAAACTTCAGTTAATTAAGAGAAAGTACATAGAGACAATATTACAAAAGTATAATATGTAGGAATGCAAATTGGCAAAGGTGCCTATTCCCATATGTGTATGTATATCTATAGATTAGTGACTAAAGACACAAGAATAGAAAAGGGACATGTATCATGTTCCATATTCTATTGTGGTTGGTATCTTAATGTGTGAAATGGTCTATACTAGACCATACATTACACATGCAGTGGGAGTGTTCAGTAGGGAACTATCAAAACCAAGGATTGAGCATTGGAAATTAATCTATAAATTATTGTGGATATTCCATTAGATAGTTTATCACAACATATATGATAAAATTATACTTTAAAATATGAAATATAAACTATGAGGATTTATTTCTCTTTAGATTTATGGATGTATATATTACTATTTATTGCATATTCATGAAAATTATAATGATGCAGAAAATAGAGAAAAATGAAATAAAAACTCATAAACAATGATTCGACACAAGATATAACCTAGGAAACAATAATGGGAGAAAACACAACTAGAAGGTGAGGTTTCCCTAAACTCTTTCTATGAATAAAAAATGGTTGTGAGTACAAATAAGAAAGACATGTGGCTCATGGGCTACTACAATGTAAAAATCCTCCTAGTGGACTCTTTCCCTATCATTATTAGCTACTTTTCTCATCGAGGAAATAAGTGCACTAAAAAACAATGGAACCCATTTTCCTCCTAATGGCCCAGATATAAAACAACCTGATATCCTACTAGTGGTTAGGTTTGACTCCCTCAACTCTTAACTATATTTACAATATGCACCTTTTTAAGGTCTTATTCATCATGATCATGTGGCTAGCCCTTTTCCATTGAGTAATGGAGGCTGACATGGCATCTTATTGAATTATGGTGGACAAAACAGGAAGTTCAACTTCTAGGTGGCATAATTTTTTGCATATAGAATTTGGTTGAGGTAATTCTTGTGTCAATGGAAAGGTATCAATGTTTCAAATATGAAAAAATTGTGTGGTGTTAAAGGGGAAAATTGTTACCCACAAAAAACATCATTCAATGCCTCAAAATGATCCCTCTAGAAGGTTTTAGATCCCAATTTGGCATACTAGGTCCCTTTGGTGAAAATGGCCGTATGAGTTGGTTCCTCCACTTTTTACACTCTAGAAGCATCAAGATGGATGAAAAAAATAGAATGATCAAATCCATATCACATCTCCACATTTTTGGAGGATTTTGGTCCCTAAAATCCTTTATTGAATGAGGTGAATAAATGTTTCCTCCACCTTTTCTTGGGTGTACCATATAGATTTTCCTGGAACTTTTCCTTTTAACCTAATCTATCACAAGTCATGTTGCCCCTATCTTGTAGTTCTTGACCAATTCTATTAAACTATATCTTTTGTCAACTCTGCCTAAGAATCTAATGCCAAATCCTCTACAAAAGGTATGACTTGTTCCTCTTCCTAATCTAGCATGGAAGGCTCATAGAGATTTATATTATCCACATTTAGAAATAATTAAATGCACATGTATAGGGGGTAGACTAAGTCTATATGCATTATCTCCTACCTTTTCTAGTGTCTCAAAAGGAACATATCGTAAAGCCTTTATTTTCTTACCAATAACTTGTATCCTCTCCTTGTTTGATTGTAACCATACTTTATGATGATCATGAATGGATTTGTATTTTTCCCATGACTTATGAAGTGCCCCCTATACTTGTATATGTATTTTCCTATTCTTTTCTACATAATTTTCAACCCTCAAGCCATCACCAATAGGATCCTCCCTTACTCCTCCTTACTTCCCACATACAATATCCAATGGTGAAGGTCACAAATATCCAAAACAAGTTTCAAATGGGGACTTACCAGTAGAAGTGTGAAATTATATGTTATAGGAGTGTTCTATATATACCATATTTTCACCCCAAGTATTTGAATAATTTTAATTGTAACCCATCAAAAAATACACCAAAGTCCTGTTGACTACTTTTATCTGCTCATCTATCTAAGGATGGAATGTTGTAGACCTCTTCAACTTCATGTCCATCTTCTCCCATAATGTAGTCCAAAATGCACTGAGAAATATCATGACCCTACCTGAAATGATGCTCTTTGTTATCCCAAAGTGCACCCAAACTTGTCTAATGAACAATTTTATTGCTTCTTTCCTACGAATGCTATTTTTTAGAGGGCATCAAAACACACATCTTGTTGAACCTATCAACTACAATAAACATGTAGTCATGTCCCTTGCGAATTGTTGGTAAATATTCCACAAAGTCCATGAAAATGATTTTCTGGGGATGAGTTGGTACAAATAAGGAATGATATAGACCATGATTCCTATGACTAGGTTTGTTGGTACAACAAAGAATGCATCCTCTTATGAACCTAGTTAGTGGTTCTTGCATCATGGTCTAATAAACATACTTCTGCAAGTTGGCCACTATTTTCCTTATACCAAAGTTCCCTGCAACCTAGAGGTGTGAACCTCTTTGATTAGATGCAATCACATGCCTTTGGGAACACATAACTGATCCAACCTATAGAGTAACCCATCTTAGAGATAATAGTCATATATGTGGTCACCATCATGCACATGACTCCAGCTCTACAACTACTAAAACACCTCCTTGAAGTCCTCATCCTTTGAATGTGCCTCTCCATATGCATCATGGGTAAATGGATTGTTGTGCATTAAAGTTCCCAAAGTTGTGATCTTCAATGTGGGTGGCGTTGAAAGCATGTCGACCAACTTGTTTCTTCTACCCTTATTTTACTTGATCACTAAATGAAAATGTTGTAGCAACCCCATACACTTGTAATGCCTAGTCTGTTGTAGCTTAATATGGGCTTGTAGGTACTGTAATGATTGTTGATATGTGTGTATTATTGTCTCATTTCCCAATAGATATTGCTTCAACGTATTCATAGCTTACACTGGAGCATAGAGCCCCATGTCATAGGTATGGTAGTTTAGAACTTCCCCATGAAATACTTCATAATGGTAGCATACATGCCTTCATCCCTTCATAAAAAACACTCGCATAACATACCCACCTGCATATATCACCACCTCGAAGGGTAATTGCAAGTTCTGCAATACCAAAGTCAATGCTTGAATGATCTTCTTCTTTAGCTCCTTAAAGACCATATGTGTATTGTTTCCCCATTGGAAACTCTTCCCACTTGCTATGGCATGGATTAGTATTACTACCTCTAAAATTGAAGCTATAAATACAACAGAACATGAAAATAACGCCTAAAATAGATACAAAATTTAGTGTATTTTAGGTCGGGAATTGAACACCTTTTCTAGCGCAAAACTAGTTATAATGAGGAATTTCTATCATAGTGCCTGATTTAGCATTATAATTTGTGTCGAAAATAATGCCGGAAAAAGTGCCTAGAATATCACTAGAAAAATAACATCGGAAATAACACCAGAAATAGTGTGGGGAATTGCGCCAGAAATAGTGCAGAAAATTGCACTAGAAAATAGTTCCAAGCATAATGTTATAAATAGTTCTAGAAATAACATCAGGTATATTGTTGGTAATAGAGTTGAGAATAGCACCAATTTTACTACTAGGATTTGATTCCAATTTCACTTTTGTTTTGGCTTCCAATTTTGCATCCAGTTTTGCTTCTCGTTTGGCTTATAGTTTTGCTTCTAGTGTGGCTTCCAATTTTCTTTCCAATTTGGCTTCCATTGTTTCTTCTTTTTTTTCTTCCAAGCACCAAGAATAGCATTAGGATTTGTGTCCAGTTTTTCTTCTGATTTGGCTTTCCATTTTGCTTCCAATATTTCTTTCCATTTTTCTCTAGTTTTGCTTCCTTTTTGCTTCCCATTTTGCTTCTAGTGTGGCTTCCAATTTGGCTTCCATTGTTGCTTCTTTTTTGATTCCAAAAATTATTATTGTTTTGCAAAAAGTCAAATTAATATGCTTTATTTCAATATAATTGGTTAAATATATCATGTCTCTTATATAAGTTTTATGATTATATAGTAAGTCATATGAATGCATTTGAAATATTTTATAGGATAACATTAACAAATAATTTTTAGGGAAACAAACATCCATACAAATTAAAAACATTAATATACCTTTTAAATCTCCATCAAAATAGAATCTACAACATCCATTATATATAAAATATAAAGATAATTATTATAACATGATCATCAACTATAGTTAAAACAAGTGTGTTAAATATCAATACTTTGAGTGAATTTGACAACATCCATCATGTGCAGCAAATCAAAACCATGACACGTAATAAATATGAATCCAAATCATCAACCATTTTCAATATATAAAAATTGTCGATTCGATACTCATAAGATCATCATCATATATAACTAAAACAAGTGAAATTCACATATACTAATAGATCAATAACATTTGAAATGATTCATGTTGAACAATCAACTTAAGTCAAAATGATACATGTTAAAAATATACAACTCAATAATATGGTACTGGAGGTCGTGAAAATGATATATATGATAGTAACCATGAAAATTAGCATCATAAAAATATATAAAAATTGATCCATGATGCAGTCTATATGATCATGAATGTTACTAGATGCTACCAACCACTACCTCATCATCATCATCTCCATCATGATCACAATCATCATGATCATCACCATCGTCATTTGTATTGGCATCAACCTCATTGTCATATATATTTGTGTTATCATGAGCATTACTACCATCTCAACATCAATCCCAACGTGATCTGGATCTATGTGATGAGGATCATTCAAATCTTCTAGAAGATCCTTGTTCTACAAACAAAAACATTTAGAATGAAAAGTTATTATTTATTTAATGAAATAATTAATCTCTCTATTATATATCTAATATTACAACATATGAAATGAAATGATAGTCCTACTACATCATATCAAAGTGCACATACGATAACAAAATTTCAAATAAGGTACAACTAAGATGTTATTCCAATGACATAAAACATTCAACAATTGTAATAAATGTTATTAAAGGTCATAAAAAAAATTGTTATACAATTTAACTTTCAATTGTAATTCCTATTACATAAGCTTAAGTACAAACCCTCTCCATTTTTTTCCATATATGATTATGTTTTCCTTGAAGATATTTTGTGAGTTAACTAGTCTATATGTCTTCTTCTCTTATATTTCAAAGGTTAATATTTTTCTAGGGCATTTTGGCACTCCCCAACATGTATTGGCACACACTAGAATGCCTTGGCACTTGGCATGACTTAGCACCTAGCACATTGATGCATGCCTCACACACATTATCACTCCATGAGACTGCATATCATGCCATGTCACTCACAGGTAATCCATGTCATCCTCTTATTTGTTAGTTTCCATGCATTTTAACCCAGTAATACCTTGTGTTGCCTTGGCACTCCCCAAAACTCCCTAGCTAGCACAGATTGGTATGGTTTGGCACCTGGAATCCATTAGAATTATTGGGATCCACCATAATGCATTAGAATTCCTTGGCACTCCATTATGCATTAGAATTCCCTAAAACTCCCTGGCATACATTGGCACACCTTCGCATTCCCTAGAACTCCCTAGCACTCATTGGCACGCACCAACATGCATTGGCACTTGGCACTAGGAATAAATTGGCAACTAGTGTTCACTAAGAAAATTTTTATCCTCATCACTAAAATAGATATATCCACAACCAAAATTATTTTGTTGGAGTGAAATCATAAATATGGCCTTAAGCTATTTTCCATCTTTGGGGTTTAACCAATTTTTTATGTAATTAAACAACATAAATAAATGATGAGGAAAATTGTAGGTGTGTGAAACTATTAAGAGATAAAAGCAAGTTGTATCTTGGTGAAGACATAACCATTGATAAAATGCTAGCATTGACATGAAAATATTTGATAGGGAGGTTATATGGTTGATATATTTTAGGGGATAACTTAGTGAGTTTGATAGAACAACATTAGAATCCATTGCTAGGATATACACTACATTTACAAACTCAAGTGAAGGGATGGTCAATGTTTCCTTTCAATGTTGAGTAGTTATCTGTAGTAAAGGTGTTGAATATGAAATGGTCATGGGGCTTTTTGCCACACAAAATGACATGAAGGGACAATTTTGAGTACCACAGATTCATGTGTGAAGTAATCTGGGTGATGAAGCAGATCCTTGATGACCAAGCTAAGTTTGCACAACTTGAAACGATGTTCCAAGATAGAGTGTTAACTTGGTATATGAAATATAAAGCAACTACCCCAGTGGGTTAGACCAGGAACTTGTTAGAGATCAAGCAAGCCTTGTTAAAATAATTTCAAAACCCTAAGTCTAAATCTCAGAGCATTACTAACATCAAAGAAATTAAACAAGTTCAAGGAGAATCAGTATGAGACTATGGCTATAGGTTCAAGCTATTTCTAGATATGTTAACATTTCAAAACCCTAAGTCTGAATCTCAGAGCATTACTAACATCAAAGAGATTAAACAATTTCAAGGAGAATTAGTATGAGACTATGGCTATAGGTTCAAGATATTTCTAGATACGTTAACATTTCAAATTCCCAACACACAACACAATGAATGGTTTATTGCAGGACTCCTTCCTCATATAAGGATACCTCTCACTTAGAAAAGAGTGACATCGCAATTAGAGGCACTAGAAATAGTAATGTCACTAGAGTCAACTCCAAGTTGAGAAGAATGATCAGTAGGAATGACACAAGTGAAAGTGCAGCTCGTAGTGTTGACTCTCTAGTTACAAGAAGTGGTGAAAGGGAAGGACGTGCATCAGAATGTCTGGTGCACTAGGTGTCGTAGAGAACGACACTTGAGAAATGAATGCCTAATTATGGCTAACTATGTTGCGATAAGGGGTACCAAACCCACTGCTTAAAGAAAGAAAAGCATAATACTATGAGTTATGCTAGAAGTGGGGACATAATCTAAGGTCCTACTATTTTATGGAGAAATATGAAACAACCTACCATGCTCCATTATATGATTTACGCAAAAGTATAGGCCATGAAATTCAAGAATGTCGTGCATTGGAACTAATGAAGGAGAGGACATCCAACACATACCGAGTCCAAGGAGCAGATCCATAGGTGGTGAAGGCCTCAACATTTCAACAAGGAAACTTACAGTTGTAGAGAAACACACAATCAACACAACAACGGTGTCAGCCTACGTGCAGCGGATGGTTTTAGACCCGCAAGAGAGGAGGATTCAGAAGAGGAGATGGAAGACCGCCAACATGCTTCAATTACTAAGAGATTAGGAACATACAAATATTTTACACTAAGACTCGAGTTTAGTATGAGTTCTGTGTAGGTATTGTTACAACGCTAAATGAAAAACACAAGGTTCCACCTATCTTCTAGAAACATTGGAGGCAAAAAGAGATGGAAGTGTGCACATGGTCACATTTGAGATACATGATGTAAAGGAAAACCTTAATAATGTCATAGTAGTCACAAGAGGAGGAGAAATTACTAGAGGCAATGCGTGACGAGAGAAACCAAAGAACCTGCGATGCTTACGACAACTGCTACCAAGAAGAGAAGAGTTAATTATGAAAGTAATACCAATTCCTATGTTCAATGCGAAGAAACAAAATGAAG